>CM046658.1:53171125-54395292 GCA_025594165.1 Tamias sibiricus
AATAGATTGACTCTTATGTCATTTTAAATTCTGTTAACATATTTGACATTGAAGTCTATTTTGTGTTATATCAGTGTAACCATTATATCTCTTTTTTTTGTGTTTGTATTTGTAACATATGTAATTTTCTATCCCTTTACTTTTACCTATTTGTGTGTTTGAATCAAAAATGGTAGCTTTAGATTCTTTTGTGGCCTTCTTATTATATACTTTTAGGTAAATTTTAGTGATTCCCCTGAGGATTGCTATTAACATTTTAACTTGAAATGATAAAGTTTGCATTAATACCAACTTAATTTCAAGAGAATAATAATAATAATAATAAAAGTTTGTTCAAATACAGCTTTACTACTCACTTCCTTTGTGCTTTTTTTATCATCCAGATTATATCTCTGTACATTATAATCCCATGACTACAGTATTATAAAAGTTGCTTTATAGCTTCGAGTCCTTTAATTAAATAATAGAAGAAATAAGCTATAAACAAAGACACATTTATACCATTTTTTACATTTGCCTATTTAGTTACCTATACCTGATACTCTTTTTATCTTCCCTATATTTGTTGCTCTTTTTGTCTTCATGTGGATTCAAGTTACTATCTAGTGTTTTCTCATTTCAGCCTGAAGGATTTCTTCTGGTGTTTCTTATAGTACAGATGTACTACTAATGAAATCTTTGGTTTTGTTTATCTGGAAATATGTTAATTTCCCCCTTTATTTTTGGAGGAGAGTTAGTTTTGCTGTTTTTAGAGTTCTTCATTGACAAAGCACACCAAATATGTCTTTCCACTGCCTTTTGTCTTGCATGGTATCTGATAAGAAGTCAGCTATTATTAACCCTATTGAAGATCCCCTGTTTGTGATAAGTCACTTTTTTCTTGCTCCCTCCAAGATTCCTTTGTCTTTATTTTTTAAAAATTTCACAATGATGTATCTAGGTGTCCATCTCTTTGAGCTTATCCTACCTGGAGATAATTGATCTTCTTGGATGTGTGGACTGCTTTTCATCAAATTTGAAAAATTTGAGAATATTTATTTCTTAAATATTATTCTTTTTGTCTCTCTGCCCTCTCTTGGAACTCTCATTATATACTGGTTTGTACGCTTGATGAGATCTCACAAGTTTCTGAAGCTGTGTGCATTTTTCTCTGTTCCTTGGACTGAATAAATCTCAACTGGCTCCCTGCCCCCCCTTCACTGATACTTTCCTCTGTCAGCTAATACTTGGTGTTGGGTTTCACTTATGAATTTTTTATTTCATTTATTCTACTTATCAATTTTTAAGATTTCTACTTGGCTTTTTGTTATAAAAATAATTTCTATCTCATAATTGGCATTTTTTATTCCATTACACATGATCCACATGATTCTCATACTTTCCTTTAAGGTATGAGACATGATTTAATTTAGGTCTTTAAACATATTTATAATAGCTGATTTAAAATCTTTATTAATTCCAATTTTTTGATTACCTCTTGGATAATTTTACTGACTGTTTTATTACCTCTGTATACTGGCCACATTCTCATGTTTCTTTGTATCTTTCATAACTTTTTGTTGAAACCAGATTATTTCTCTCCTCCCTAAAGTTGTTTTGGTTCTTGCTGCTGTTTGTTTGCTTAGTGACCTTTCTGGTATAATCTGGAATGTTTGTAATCTTTATCATGTCAGTTACTGGCATTTCTATTTGGTTGCCTTAGTTGTCATCCACTGATTGGAGTGATATTTTCTTCAATATTTAAACTAACAAACTTTTGCTGAGAGGCTTTGTGTGTGTTGGGACATGCTTTGAAGCCTCTGGCAAGCAATTCATAATTATGCCTTGATTCTCACCTTCTGCTTGTGCAAAACTTATGTTCATCCAGAGTTAAGAGATTAGATTATTTAAGGCATTTCCTGGGCATACACACAGCCCTGCAAATGCATGGGGACTTCCACATTTCCAAGATTATATCAGAGTTTCTCAAAGCATGCTAAGGCCATCTTACTAAATTCTCTAAGTTTTTTTGTCAGCTTCTTCATAAGTACAATGGATGTTGCCGCCTATAACAAATGCAATGCTAACCAGTTGCCACTGTTTATGTATTTATTTTTTAATATCCTGGAGACAAAGCTGTTAATATAGATCAAGCCCTGAGTTGGATCAAATGAAGATAAACTCTGAGAATGTAGCCTTTTAGGTCGTTTCTAGATAGGCTGAATAGTGAGAATTTGGTGGATATGGACCTTCCCAATGGCTGCTAGATTCTGCTCTTGACAACTACTATAGTTGCTTGCTGGTTTTCAAGGCTGCTGTGGAGTTGACAAGACAGGAATGGGAATAGGGTCTGTAAACACAGCACAAAACTTGATTTACTTCCAACCACTTTCTTTGAAATAGAACTCCTTATCTTTTACAAGGCTTACTTTAATTTCCAGAGTGCTGAAAATATTGGCCATTTATTCCAGGGTTCTCTTTGCTAAGTTGGAATAGCATGTTTCTGGAGGTCCTTACTCTATCATTCTCTATATGCTACTTTTAGACATTTACTTTTGCAGCATGATTTTTATTGCATTGCCACGGTGCCAATTCAATTCTTGGGTGTTTGGGGCCAAGTGCCCGTTTGGTTCTCTCAGGATTGAATTATTCTGAACTAATTCACTTTATACTTGGGACTAGATTTCAATAAATTTAGTATCTAAACTGGGCTATACATGAAACATTAAGCCCTCTAAAGATTTCTGGTTGAGTGGGAGACTGGCGGTAATTTCTTGTAGCCCTATTCTCAGTACTCCTGTTGTCCATGAACACTATTTCACTATTCTTAAAATGAATTTTTCTGTGGTCCATTTTTCACAAGTGGCCAGCTTAAGGATTTACTAACTTATAGTTTCTGAAATGGAATGACCTTCTCAAATGAAAGAAGTCCAAGTAAAATCTTAGTCTTCCCTGCCTTTACCATCCAAGAATATGCAGCCAGAGCTTAAGGCATCAGGCCAATGGGGAAGTCCCTCAAAAGACAAGGAGTTGTGGTTATTTCAGAGATGATAGCACTTTCTCTAGTTTTCATCTGACTTCTATTCTATATGTATTCTAACTCTCTTCTTTCACTTTTAATTCTAAAATAGTTTATTTTACACTTAATACATGCCAGGTATTTAGTTGGACATAGATAATATAAAACTATATTAAACTTACTAATTTTCTTAAAATTTTATATTTTCTCTTCCAACATTAGTATTATGTTTTTGTCCTTTACCTGGCTAATGTTAATTTAATTATGGTTTATAACTTCTTCTTTCTTTTATTTTTGTCTTCTACACAATTTTAAATACTAGTGCAAAATTATTAATTAATGTTTTTAAAACACAAATACAAGACTAAAAGTTTGTGGCATCAATAACTGAAAGAGTTGGGACTAGAACTGAAAGAGATTTTGTATGTTATTGAAATTAATCTGATATAAATTCACATTAGAATGTTATTATGTTAATATGTTAAATTTAATCCCCATGGTAATCACAAAGACAGTAATTGCAGAATTATACAGAAGAATTTATAGGGAATTTAAACATTTTACTAAGTAAAGAAAAAGAAACACAATATCAATTAATGTAAGGAATAATGGATGAAAAAGCTGCAAACCATATAGGAAAAAAACAGAATGACAAGATCTTCCTTATCACTAGCTACTTTAAATGTAAATGGATTAAAGTTTCTAATCAAAAGATAGAGATTGATAGAATCAATAAAAAACATGATCCAACTGCATGCTACCTAGAAGAGATTCATATTAGATCCAAAGACACACATAGGTTGAAAGAAAAAGGATGAAAAAAGATGCATATGCAAAAACTAACCAAAAGTGAATCAAAATAACTAAATTAATGTCAGACAACATAGACACTATTATTAATTTTATTGTTATTATTATAATATTGCAATGCTGGGGATCAAACTCAGGGCCTCATGCATGCAATGCAAACACTCCACAAGGGCTACACCCTCAGTCCCCAAATAAACTTCAAATTTTAAAAAATTCATTTTTTGCAGGAGCTTTTGTAGACCACAGCACCATGAAATGAGGAGTTTTCCTCTCTCTGCCTAATTTTATTCACTTGTAACTACCCAACTGCTCAGCAGCTCCTTACAGGAGGGCCTCAATCCACTTGCTTTTGTGCAAAGAATAGGTTATGAGGCAGAGTACAGGTCACCAGGCTGTGTTAGATCTTATCACAAGATGTCTAAATGGAGGAGCTTTTCACTTTCTTTGTTCTTATGTTTTACCTTGAGAGAAAATGTTCATTTTCTACACTATAGAATAAAAAGAGGCATCATTTATGTTTCACTTTAAAAAGCTTTTCAAGAGATAATAATAAAATTGTACGTTTATAAAATGGTTGATATAAAGATACAATGATTATTATACAGACTTATCTAATAACAATCAAAACATATGAAGGAAAAATAATCAACAGAAGAAATAGGTGATTCTAAAATTAAGGTTGGAGACTCCAGTATTTTACTCTTCATAAGAAAAACTGGGCAAAACATAAGTAATGAAATAAAGGACTTAAAATAGTAAACCAAATAGACCTAATAGACATGCACAGAATGCTCTACACAATAAGAACAGAATACACGCTCTTCTCAAGTGTACATGAGACATTCTCCATGAGAGACCATGAGTTTTTCAAAGAGTTAAGTCTTAATAGATTTAATAAGATACACATCACACAAACTATCTTTTCTGACCATGGTAAGATTAAGTAAGAAATCAGTAAAAATGGAAAACTCACAATTTCATTTAACTTAAAATGTACACCCTTACATACCTAATGGGTCAAAGAGGAAGTCAAAAGGGAATTTGAAGAATACGTAAGAGATAAATGAAAATTAAAATGCAGCATACCAAAACACATGACTCAGGGAAGACAGGGAGGAAAATTTCTTTTATAAATACTTACCTTAAAAAATTAAAAAGACTGCAAATGAATGACCCAAATTTATAATTTCAAGAACTAGAAAAAGAAGAAAAAATAAAACTCAAAATAGTAGAAGAAAGGAAATAGTAAGGATTAGAGCATAGATAAATAAAGAGTAGAAAAACAATAAAGTTAACTAACCCAAAAGTTAGTTCTTTCAGTAGATCAACAAATTTGATAAAACTTTACCTAGATTGACTAAGAAAAATCAAAGGAAACTCAATTATTAAAATTGGAAATGAAAGTGGGGATGTTATTACTGGTTTTACACAAATAATAAATATTTTAAGAGATCACTATGAACATTTTGCACCTACCAATTGTATAACCTAGATACAATGCACAAATTCCTAGAAACAAAAATCTACTAAGATTGCATTATAAAAAAAGAGAAAATCCAAATAGATCAAATACCGTAATCAAAGTCTTCCATCAAAGATGCCCTGGACCTCATGGTTTCACTGTTAAATTCTACCAAGTATTTAAAGAAAAAGTGACACCATTCTTAATGCATCCCAAGAGGACCACATTGTTCAAATGACAAACAATGACATTGCAACTAAGAAAAACTACAGAAAAATATCACTTAAAATTTTTGATGCAAACATACTCAACAATATACTAACTAGTGAACCAAACTTACAATTACATAAAAGTATTACATATTACATATTACAATGTGGTTTTAACCACATTGAACTTATTACAGGAGTGCAAGGATAGCCCAACATATAAACAAAAATCAATAGATTATACCACATTAATAATAGAAGAAAACAGTCTATATGATCATCTCCACTGAAATGTAAAATGCATTTAACAAAACTCAATATCCTTTAATAATAAAAATTCCCCAAAAAAGTGGGAATAGAAGGAAACTACTTCACCATAATAAAAACCATGAATGTAAAACCACAGAGAACATAATACTTAATGGCAAAAAGACTGGAAGCTCTCTTTTAAGATCAGAAGCAAGTCAAGGATACTCCTCTTTGCCACTTCTCTTCACATAATGCTAGAAATCCTACCCAGAGCAATTAGGCAAGAAAAAGAGATAAAAAGCATCTAAATGAAAGAAAGAAGAAAAATTATCTTGGTTTGCAAATAATATGATTTTAAGTGTAGAGAAACCTAAAGATTCCACATAAAAACTATTATAATTAATATAGCAAAGACGCAGGATACAAAGTTATCTAATAAAAATCATATGCATTTCTCTATACTAACAATGAACAATCTGAAAAACAAATTAAAAAAAATTCCACTTACTATAAAAAACATAAATACTTAGAAAACAATCAAGGAAAATTTGCTTGTTTGCACTGAAAATGATAAAATAGTGCAGAAAAAAAATTAAGAAAAACACAAATAAATCTAAATAAGTTCCATGTTCATAGACTAGAAGACAATATTATTAAAATATCCATACTGTACAAAGAAATCTGCAAAGTTCAATGAAATCTGTATCAAAATCCCAATGACATATTTTTACAGAAATATAAAGATTCATTCTAAAATTTATATGAAATCTGAAGGGATCCTATTTAAACAAAACAAACTTGAAAAAGAACAAAATTAAAGGCATAACATCTCCTTATTTCAAAATTTATTACAAAGCTACAATAATAAAAATAGGATACTGACATAAAGACAAGCATATAGACCAATAGAATATGATAAAAAAAAAAAAAAAAAAAAAAAAAAAAACAGAAGCAAACCCTTACATGTAGTGTCAGATGATGTTTCAAAGGAGTGCCAAAACTATTTGGTGAGTAAAGCACAGTCTTTTAAACAAAGGGTGCTGAGAAAAGGATAAGTACATGGAAGAGTGATATTAGATCCTTACTAAGTACCATTTACAAAAATTAATCTGAAATGGATCAAAGAGCTAAACATAAAGGAAGAAACTATAAAACTCTTCGAAGAAAACATAAGGTCAATCTTAACACTGGATTTGATAATGACTCATTGGCTCTGACATCAAATTAACAGACAACAAAAGACAAAATAGACAAATTGAACTTCATGAAACTTAAAAGTTTGGTATATAATATAGTAAAAAAGCAACACATGGAATGGAATAAAACATTTGGAAATCTTATATTTAGTTAGGGATCAACAAGAATATACAGATAACTCCTAAAACAATGACAAAAACAACCTGATTAACAAATGGGCACAAGAATCGAGTAGATATTTCTCCAAAGAAAATATACAAATGGCCAATAACATATTTTTCAAGAGTTATTGCTAATAATTAGGTAAATGTAAATCCAAACCACAATGAGATGTCATTTCATACCCATTAGGAGGGCCACTATCAATGAAATAAAAAGTATCAGGTGTTGGTGAGGCTTTGGAGAAATTAGAACCCTGTTCACTTTTAGTGGGAATGTAAAATGGTATCTCTCCAGTGTTAGTCAGTTTTGTATTGTTGTAACCAAAATATTTGACAAGAACAACTTAGAGGAGAAAAAGTCTATTTTGGGTTCACGGTTTTACAGGTCTCTGTTCATAGATGGCTGCTGACTCCATTGCTCTGGGCCTGAGATGAGGCAGCACATCACGGCACAAAGGTGTGGTGAAGGAGGTTACACCATTCATGGTAGACAGGAAGCAGAGAATGAGGGAGAGGGAAGACGAAACCTTCCAGGGCATACCCCAGTGAACCACCTCCTCCAGCCATAACCCACTTAAGGCCACTCAGTCAGTCCATTCAAACTAGGATGGACTGATTAGGTTACAGCTCTCATGAGACAATCACTTTACTTCCAACCATTCCTGCATTAACACAGAGGGCTGGATGTGTGCTGGTGGGCACCTTATATCCAAACCATGATAGCTCCTATGGGAAATTTCTTCAAAAAATTAAAAATAGAATTGTCATATGACACAGCAATTTATTTCTGGGCATATATCCAGAGGAATTAAATGCTATAATTTAAACATATATTTGGGTACATGGTGATAGCACTATGATTCGTAAGAGCTAAAATGTGGAAACAAAGTGTTCATTGACAGATGAATGAGTAATCAAAATATGGTTGGGTACATTCAATGGGATATTAGTCAGCCTTAAAAAAGAAGGAATTTCTGGCATATGGTGTAACATGGATGAACCATGATGATGTGCCTAGTAAAGTAGGCCAATCAGAAAAAGACAAGTACTATATAATTACACCCATGCAAAGTAACTAGAGGACTCAAAATTGTAGAGATAGAGAGAAGACTAATGGTTTCCAGGGTATGGGTGGGAGGAACTAATGGTGAGTTCTAGAGATAGATGATGGTGATGGTTGCATAGCCATATGAATGTATTACTGAACAGTACACTTTAAGATGGTTTAGATGGCGTGTTTTATGTTATAGGTATTTTACAAAATTTAAAAAAAGAAAAGAAAACACATGAGATACACCTAAATGAAATGATACATGCATCTTCCTGGGCTGCCTATTAACTAGTTCCCCATCTGCCTGGTTCTTTCCAACTGAAGGGCATGTAATGAGAATTCTCAGAATTGTTCCTGCTCAGCTTTTTTTTTTAGTATTGCTTCTAACGTTTAGGGCAGAAAAGAAGCTGTACCATTCATCCTTCTGTACAGAATCTTCTGTACCCTCCCTTAGCCACCACCTTTTGATGTTTAGTTTAATTGCTTATCTTCATTGCTGGCTGCTGCTGCTACTGCTGCTGCTGCTCATGATGATGATGATGATGATGATGATGATGATGATGATTGCTTTCTCTATTTTTAAATTGTTTCTTTTAAGGGGGGTGGAGCTGGTGGGGATCTCATGAAAAGCAATGGGAAATAAGTAGAGGAATGAGCCAGGTGGTGGGAGGCAGGGAAGGAGGGGGGAAGTGCTAGGAAGTGATATTGGCCAAAGTATATTGTTATATTATGTGCATGTATGACTGTGTAACAACAAATTGCATAATTATGTATAGCTATAACCCACCAATAAAAATATGAAAAATAAATACTTTCTTTTTTAATTTTTTATTCCATTTATTAGGTATTCTGGAAGGAAAAAACTCATGATGTAGTTTTATTTTGACTTCTTAATCTTTAAATGACCCTCAATTTTTACCTCAATTTTTATTTTTATTATAATCATGTCCTATTTCTCTTTAATACCTTTCTTATGGATCCTAAGTGCAGGTATATTATGAGTATTCTTTGTTAATTAAGTCTTTGGGAAGACATTTAGTTAGCTGAAAAATACTGTATTTAAATTGGTTCTGTGAATATGTAATCCAGGGAAGTCACTTAACTACTCTGATTTTTCATAAGCAAAAATGTAATATCATACCTAACTTATTCATCTCATGTTTATTTTTGAGAGTATCAAGTGTAATATTATGAATGAAATTACTTTGCAGATTCTCAAACATTACACAGATTATAGGGATTGGAATGATGATAAAATGATGATGAATATTATGATGAATTGTTTTTCAGTAATAGGGAAGTGAAAGAGCTCAAGGGATAGCATCAACTTGTCCCTTGACAATATGGCTTGTTGACATTTATGGTGACAGTTATGACCCCATGGATTTCCATAGGGAAATCTTAAGGGTTGATGACCTTCCTCTTAAGATGGTGCAAGGCCCAGGAGAAACATAAACTAATGCAAAACCCAAGATGCCTACATTTGCAAAAGCAAAGCCACCAGTCCATTTTCAATTAAATTATTCTCAGTCATATCCAATTACCAAATGCAGCTAGGTCGTTCATTATGGAGAGAAGAAAAATGCCACATCACTTGTGTTATTTTTAGTGACAGTAGAGCAACTGAATACAAAGCACCATGTTGCTTTTCTCCTTGTTTTTTGTTCCTCTGTGAGTTGAATTTTCCCAGAGAAAAGCAACACCACTCTCTTTCACATATAACCTTATATTTTCCCAAGTTTCTTGGCTCATACTGGAGCAGAGTTTTAGCTATGCTCTATGACATTCTGACTTGACTTAATGGCAATATCTAGAGTACTTGGTAAAATACTGAAGGCAATTTCCTTGGAAATTTTGAAAAAGCTTTTCATAACATTGTTAAAAATTTAAAGTACAATGGATTTAACTTGGCTTTCTGGAATGCTTATTGGAGACAAATTTTTTCAGTTACTCTTTTGAGTCCTAAGTCATGACTCCTCTATATACTCAGTGACTTTAGCAAACTTCAGTTTTCTCACTTATCAAATGGAATCATAA
This sequence comes from Tamias sibiricus, assembly GCA_025594165.1. Taxonomy (NCBI): domain Eukaryota; kingdom Metazoa; phylum Chordata; class Mammalia; order Rodentia; family Sciuridae; genus Tamias; species Tamias sibiricus. The sequence continues at coordinate 53,181,300 of CM046658.1, forward strand.
CTGCATGGAGGTGTGAATATTCAATGTGTTAATGTATCTAAGTAATTTATTAAGGACATGGTCCCTGTTAATACCATTGCATTTAGTCATTGGTGTGGATGATAGTGAGATGGAGGTGATGGTGTTTAAACTTCATATAATTTTCTGTTCACTCATCCTGCAAATAGCTTCTTGATGCTTGTGTCAAGCATGAGGTTAGATTTTTGAAAGAGAGGAAAAAGAGTTATTCAACTTCCTCTCAACTTGCTGTCACCAGATCCAAGGAACAAAAGTTCTAATCCTATGTAGTTTGACATGCTGTTCCTCTCTTCTAATTCGTTCCTCAACTCCTTATTCTTTGTATATTGATATCTTTCCGGGAGTGTTTCCAGAGGCTTTTAAATGGTCTCCTGAATTCTACTCTGAGCCATTACAATACACCCTCCATTTTGATGCAAGAGAGATCGTCACTAAATTCTAAGTATTAAGATGTTTCTCTCCTCACATTTTCAGTGGTTCTACATCATCTAGCATGATACTATATCTGTTCAGGCTCTATCTGCTCATTTATCTGTTCATTTACTCCAGTCCTGTTTCTGACCGCATTTCCTAATACACATCTGTCCCTTTGAGCATTTACTGGAATACTTAAACCTTAGAAACTTGTTGTGTACTCTCATTCCTCATTGTTTATGGGGATGTTTACCTGCCTGCACAACATTTTCTTGAGTATAATCCATCTTTGGACAAAAGTGACTTGCTCTCCTGTGTGTGCTTTGCCCCAGGTATCTGAGCCTGGGTCACTTTTATGTCAGGTCTGTTGGTTTTTCAGCCTATTTTATTAGATGGCAAGTTATTTGAAGTCTGTAACTTTGATGCAGACAAGTAATAAGAAATGCTTTGTAAAGTGAATTAATAAGAAAATAATGAATAAAATATAATCTCTAGGCTGGGATGTAGTTTAATGATAGAGTGCTTTTCTAGGATGCACAAGGCCCAAGGTTTATTCCCCAGTATCAACAAATAAATAAATAAATATAAGCAAAATATATTATTTTCCAATTTAGAATATAAATTATAGTATAAAGCATCTGTATACAATATATGAACATTAACTCAATTTAAAAATTCATATTAAAAATAAAAACAAAAAGTGTTAAATATAAGAATAAAGTTAGATTTAGAGAGAAGACTTTAGAGGACACATTTCAGAAAAGCAAATTTCAGCAATTGAAAATCTGAGACTAAAAATAGAAAGTCTCTGTTTCCATACCATAATATCTGAACATTGCTCAGCCTGGCTTTTATCCTCCTTTTGAAACTATTCCCTTTGCTTCATTTTCCCTGGCTGGCTTGAGTATCAAATTACTTAAACTGAATGAGCATGATAAACCTGTTACTACACAAAATGAAAATGCACTGAAGATGTTAATTTATAAAACTCTGTTGAATAAGTGAGACTATTAGTAATCATAATACTTAATTCAAAGGTGAAGTTTTTCCATATCCCTATTATTAACATTATAAGATGACTACCCTGATATCATGAAGATATCATGAGTTGATAGATTGTGTATAGCAGAGCAATAGACGTACATACATATAACTGGTTAAAATGATTTTCTTTGGCTGATGAGTAACAGCCTTCAAAGAAAATCATAATTCATTAGGTAATTTTGGTAAGATTTTCTGCTTGCTCCCAAAGTGTTCATAAATTCCTGTTGAAATGAATTACTTAATATCAAGTATGTAATTTCTATTCTTTTCCAAATATTTAATTATTTTTCTTTTCTTAAATATAATCTTTCCAAAAAAAAAAAAAAAAGACAATTTAAGATCTCATCAACACAATTGTGGCTCACATGTATCCTAGCAATAATTCTCTAAATTTACATTACAGCTTAACATATTACAAAGTACTTTAACATTAAATCTCATTTGATTCTCACAGGGACAGGCATCTTGCTTCACCAACTTGGGAGGTTTTAATGGCTAGAATAATCTCACTGGCTCAATGTTCTATCATACTGGGTTGCAATAATCCGTTCATTCTATTGTATCAAAGAATATTTTCCATCAGTCACTCTGCATATTCCTTAGTCTATGCCTTTGAACTCTTAATTATGATAGATATTATTCTGACTGAGAAATATGTTTCTAAAAATAGTTGATTGATTTATGTATTTCTTCTGCCTCTATTTAACAAGGCCACTGTTGCATAACTTCTACTTTAACAAAGTCTCTGAGTTAGTAGCAATAGACCTGTAGCAAGGTAGATCAAATTTCCCAAGGCTCACTTCCCTCATTTGCAAAATGTATAAATAAAGAGTATATAATGCATAATGTTCATTTTAGGATTTAATGAGATAATCCATGGAAAATTCCAAGTGTAGAGCTGACAAAGAAAGAAATAAAAGAAAAAAGAAAAAGATATGGTGGCTACTGTTCTCTTTAGGCAAATCGTTTGGTTTCAGTAACTTTATCCATCTTGTTGCTTACTTGGGACAAATTGTGTAAAGATAAAGAGATAGATAATGTTAAAAGTAGGTGGACACTAAAGGATAGTCCAGTTACTTCACTACCTAGCTTTTTAACTGTGTAGCCCAAGGGCTGCCTATTAGCCTAACAGCTCAATCATCAAAACCCATAATTACCCCCTTCATGTTCAAAACACTGAAAAAACTAGGGATAACTGGAACATATCTCAACATTGTAAAAGCTATTTATGCTAAGCCCCAGGCCAAAGTCATTCTAAATGGAGAAAAATTGAAAGCATTCCCTCCAAAAACTTGAACAAGACAGGGATGACCTCTTTCACCATTTCTATTTAATGTAGTTATTGATACTTTAGCCAGAGATACAGATTAAGGAAATTAAAGGGACATGAATAGGAAAAGAAGAACTCAAACTATCATTATTTGCTGATGACATGATTCTATTATACTTAGAAGAGCCAAAAAATTCCACCAGAAAACTTCCAGAACTAATAAATGAATTCAGAAAAATAGCAGGATATAAAATCAACATCCCTAAATCAAAGGCATTTCTGTACATCAGTGACAAATCCTCTGAAAGAGAAACTAGGAAAACTACCACATTTACAATAGCCTCAAAAAAATAAAAAACAAACAAAAATTGGGAATCAACTTAATGAAAGAGTTGAAAGACCTTTACTATGAAAATTACAGTATGCTAAAGAAAGAAATTAAAGAAGACCTTAGAAGATGAAAGATCTCCCTTGTCCATGGATAGGTAGAATTAATATTGTCAAAATGACCATACTAACAAAAGCACTATACAGATTTAATGCAATTCCAATCAAAATTCCAATGACATTCCTCATATAAATATAAAAAGCAATCATGAAATTCATTTGGAAAAATAAGAGAACCAGAATAGCCAAAGCAACCCTTAGCAAGAAGAGTGAAACAGGTAACATTACTTTACCAGAAATTAAACTATACTACAGAGCAATGGTAACAAAAACAGCATGGTATTGGCACCAAAATAGACTGGTGGACCAATGGTACAGAATTGAGGACACAGAAACAAACCCATATATATAGAGTTATCTCATATTAGACAAAGGTACCAAAAATGTACATTGGAAAGATAGCCTCTTCAACAAATGGTGGTGGGAAAACTGGAAATCCATATGCAGCAAAATGAAATTAAGCCCCTATCTCTTACCATGCACAAAACTCAACTCAAAGTGGATCAAGGATGTAGGAATTAAACCAGAGTCCCTGCACCTAATAGAAGTAAAAGTAGGCCCAAATCTTCATCATGTCAGGTTAGGCCTTGACTTCCTTAATAAAACTCCTATAGCACAAGAAATAAAATCAAGAATCAATAAATGGGATGAATTCAAACTAAAAAACTTCTTCTCAGCAAAAGACACAATTAGTGAGGTGAACAGAACCTACAGAATGGGAGCAAATGTTTTACCACATGCACATCAGATAGAGCACTAATCTCTAGGATATATAAAGAACTCAAAAATCTTAATACCAAAACAACAACAACAACAAAAAAAATAACCCAATCAATAAATGGGCTAAGGAACTGAATAGACACTTCTCAGAAGATGATATACAATCAATCAACAAATATATGAGCCGGCTGAAGCAGGAGGATTGCGAGTTCAAAGCCAGCCTCAGCAATGGAGAGGCACTTAGCAACTCAGTGAGACCCTGTCTCTAATAAAATACAAAAAAGGGCTGGGGATGTGGCCCCGTGGTTGAGTGCCCCTGAGTTCAATCCCCAGTACCAAACAAAACAAAACAAAACAAACCACCCCGAAAAAAACAAATATATGAAAAAATTGTTCATCTCTAGCAATCAGGGAAATGCAAATCAAAACTACTCTAAGATTTTATCTCATTCCAGTCAGAATGGCAGCTATTAAGAACACAAACAACAATAAGTGTTGGCGAGGATGTGGGGGAAAAGGCACACTAATACATTGCTGGTGGGACTGCAAATTGGTGCAACGAATTTGGAAAGCAGAATGGAGATTCCTTGGAAAACTTGGAATGGAACCACCATTTGACCCAGCTATCCCACTACTCAGTTTATACTCAAAGGACTTAAAAACAGCATACTACAGTGATACAGCCACATCAATGTTTATAGCAGCACGATTCACAATAGCTAAATTGTGGAACCAACCTAGATTCCCTACAGTAGGTGAATGGATAAAGAAAATGTGGTATATATACACAAAGGAATATTACTCAGCAATAAAAGAGAATGAAATCATGGCATTTGCAGGTAAATGGATGGAACTGGAGAATATTATGCTAAGTGAATTAAGCCAATCCCAAAAAACTAAATGCTGAATGTTTACTCTGATATGTGGATGCTGATCAATAAAGGGGATGTGGGGCAGGGGAGCATGGGATGAATGGAGGAACTTTAGATATGACAAGGGGGAGGGAGGAGAAGGAAGGGTCATGGGGGTAGAAAAGATGGTGGAATGGGATGGACAACATTACCCTAAGTACAAGTATGAAGACATGAATTGAGTGACTCTACTTTGTGTACAACCAGAGACATGAAAAATTGTGCTCTATATGTGTACTTTGAATTGAAATGCATTCTGCTGTCATGTATAGCAAATTAGAATAAATAAATAAACTTTTTAAAAGGCCATAATTAGATGTAAAGAGACCCAAAGGCCAATCAATGGACTGCACTTGTATCACTGGGAAAGCTAAAAAGTGAACATTAAAGGATCCAGTCTCGCCGACCTCTGCCCCAGAGCAGGAGACAGCAAGGACAGACCTGCCAACTCTGCCTGAGCCCAGGCCGGCCCAAGGTAGTCCCGTGGACTTTAACCCTAGCGCGGCCAGCCCCAGGTCAGTCCCGCCGACGCCTGCTGGTGTGCAACCAGCCTCCAGCCAGCCCCGCTGACCTCTGCCCCAGAGCAGGAGACAGCAAGGACAGACCCGCCAACTCTGCTTAGAGTGTAGGCGGGCCCAGAGCAGTCCAGGGGTCCTACATCAGAGAGCCGCCAGGCCCAGGCTCCATCCAGTCCACCGGCCTCCACCCCAGAGCAGGAGACAGCAAGGACAGACCTGCCAACTCGGCCTGAGCCCAGACGGGCCCAGGGCAGTCCCACTGACCTTCACCTCATTGAGGTTATCCCCAGACCACCACAGGAGCTCAGACTCAACCAGTTCGGCCTGCGCCAACCAGTGTGAACCCAGCTTCAGGTAGCAAACTTTGAGGATCAGTGGCAGATTCTGATAGTCCAGCGCTAAGGGGAGGCACAGACAACCTGCAAGGGTATTAAAAATATAGGGAAGAATCTGTAATAACTCAGATCTACACTGCAAAAAGTAAAGCAAATAGACATCATGAAAAAGCAGGGGAGGAAAATACCCCAAACAAACCAGGATTCTACAATAACAGAACCCATGCTCAGCGAAGTTGACGAAATGCCAGAGAAGGTGTTCAGAAGGTTCATAATTAAAATGATCTGTGAATCAAAAAATAACCTAAATGAGCAAATACAGGCAAAAATTGATCACTACAACAAAGATATAAGAGAACAAATATCGGTAGCAAAAGATTGCTTCAAAAAAAAAAAGAGATAGAAACTCTGAAAAAAAAAAAAAAGTCCAAAATCCTTGAAATGAAGGAAACAATTAACCAAATAAAAAACACAATAGAAGGCATTGCCAACAGACTAGATCAACTGGAAGAAAGAATGTCAGACAATGAAGACAAAGTATATAATCTTGAAAATAAAGTTGACCACACAATGAAGATAGTAAGAAACCATGAACAGAACATCCAAGAAGTATGGGACAGCATCAAAAGACCAAATCTAAGAATAATTGGGATAGAGGAAGGCACAGAGTTTCAAACCAAAGGAATGCATAACCTCTTTAATGAGATAATATCAGAAAATTTCCCAAGCACGAAGAATGATTTGGAAAACCAAATACAAGAGGCTTATAGGACACAAAATGTACAAAATTACAACAGATCTACATGAAGACACATTATAATGAAAATGCCTAGCATACAGAACAAGGATAGAATTTTAAAGGACGCAAAAGAGAGGAATCAGATCACATATAGGGGGAGACCAATTCGTATCACAGCAGATTTTTCAATTCAGACACTCAAAGCTAGGAGATCATGGAACAACATATTCCAAGCTCTGAAGGAAAAGGGATGTCAACCAAGAATCTTATACCCAGTAAAATTAAGCTTTAGATTTGAGGATGAAATAAAAACCTTCCATGATAAACAAAAGTAAAGAGAATTTACAAGTAGAAAGCCAGCACTACAGAACATCCTCGGCAAAATATTCCATGAAGAGGAAAAGAAAAACAATGATGAAAATCAACAGAGGGAGGGATTATGCTAAAGGAAAAAATAAAAACAATCAGAAGAGAAACCATGTCAAGGTAAATACCAGAAATAAAAATGGCTGAGAATACAAAACACATCTCAATAATAACTCTGAATGTTAATGGCCTAAACTCACCAATCAAAAGACATAGATTAGCAGATTGGATCAAAAAAAAAAACAGACCCAACAATATGCTGCCTCCAAGAGACTCATCTCATAGGAAAAGACATCCATAGGCTGAGAGTAAAGGGTTGGGAAAAATCCGACCACTTATATGGACAGAGGAAACAAGCAGGGGTTTCCATCCTCATATCAAATAAAGTAGACTTCAAGCTAAAGTCAATCAAAAGGGATAAAGAAGGACACTATATACTGCTCAAGGGAGCCATACACCAACAAGACTTAACAATTATAAATATATATGCCCCAAACAATGGAGCATCCATGTTCATCAAACAAACTCTCCTGAAGTTTAAGAGTCAAATTGACCACAACACAATAATTCTGGGTGACTTTAACACACCCCTTTCACCACTGGATAGATCTTCCAAACAAAAGCTGAACAAAGAAACTATACAACTCAAAAATACAATAAACAACTTAGACTTAACTGACCTATATAGAATATTTCATCCTTCAACAAGTGAATACACTTTCTTCTCAGCAGCACATGGAACCTTCTCTAAAATAGACCATATACTAGGCCACAAAACAACTCTGAGCAAATACAAAAAAGTTGAGATTCTACCCTGCATTCTATCTGACCATAATGGAATGAAATTAGAAATAAATGATAAAATAAGAAATAAAAGCTACTCCAACACCTGGAGACTAAATAATATGCTACTGAATGAACAATGGGTTGCAGATGACATCAAAGAGGAGATTAAAAAATTCTTAGAGGTGAATGAGAACACAGACACAACATATCGAAATCTCTGGGACACTATGAAGGCAGTTCTAAGAGGAAAGTTCATTGCATTGAGTTCATTCCTCAAAAGAAGAAAAAGTCAACAAATAAATGACTTAAAATTACATCTCAAAGCTCTAGAAAAAGAACAACAATCCAACACCAAAAGTGGTAGAAGACAGGAAATAATTAAAATCAGAGCTGAAATTAATGAAATTGAAACCAAAGAAACAATTGAAAAAAATGACAAAACAAAAAGTTGGTTCTTTGAAAAAATAAATAAAATTGAAATACCCTTAGCCAGGCTAACAAAGAGAAGGAGAGAGATAACTCAAATTACTAATATATGCGATGAAAAAGGAAATATCACAACAAACACTGCGGAAATACAGGAAATAATTCAAAATTATTTTGAAAACCTGTACTCCAACAAAATACAAAACACCAAAGGCATTGACAAATTTCTAGAGTTGTATGATGTGCCCAAACTTAAGCAGGAGGCTATACAAAATTTGAACAGACCAATTTCAAGTGACGAAATAGAAGATGCCATCAGAAGCCTACCAACCAAGAAAAGCCCAGGACCAGATGGATACACAGCTGAGTTCTACAAGACCTTCAAAGAAGAACTGATACCAATACTCTTCAATTTATTTCAGGAAATAGAAAAAGAGGGAGTTTTCAAAACTCATTCTATGAGGCCAACATCACCCTGATCCCCAAACCAGGCAAAGACACATCCAAAAAAGAAAACTTCAGACCCATATCTTTAATGAACATAGATGCAAAAATTCTCAATAAAATTCTAGCAAAACAGATACAGAAACATATCAAGAATATAATACACCACAATCAAGTGGGGTTCATTCCAGGGATGCAAGGATGGTTCAACATATGGAAAACAATAAATGTAATTCACCACGTCAATAGACTCAAAAGATAAGAACCATATGATTATCTCAATAGATGCAGAAAAAAGCTTTTGACAAAATACAGCACCCCTCCATGCTCAAAACACTAGAAAAACTAGGGATAACTGGAACATATCTCAACATCATAAGAGCTATATATGCAAATCCCCAGGCCACCATTATTCTAAATGGAGAAAAACTGAAAGCATTCCCTTTAAAAACTGGAACAAGACAGGGATGCCCTCTTTCACCACTTCTATTCAACATAGTAATTGAAATGCTGGCAAGAGCAATAAGACAGACGAAAGAAATTAAAGGGATGCAGATAGGTAAAGTAGAACTAAAATTATCATTATTTGCTGATGATGTGATTTTATACCTAGAAGACCCAAAAAATTCCACCAGAAAACTTCTAGAACTTATAAATGAATTCAGCAAAGTAGCAGGATACAAAATCAACACCCATAAATCTAAGGCATTTCTATATATCAGTGACAAATCCTCTGAAAGGGAAATGAGGAAAACTACCCCGTTTACAATAGCATCAAAAAAAATAAAATAAAATACTTGGGAATCAACTTAAACAAAGATGTGAAAGACCTCTACAATGAAAACTACAGAACACTAAAGAAAGAAATTATGGAAGACCTTAGAAGATGGAAAGATCTACCCTGTTCTTGGATAGGCAGAACTAATATTGTCAAAATGACCATACTACCAAAAGCACTATACAGATTTAATGCCATGCCAATCAAAATCCCAATGACATTCCTCATAGAAATAGAAAAAGCAGTCATGAAATTCATCTGGAAAAATAAGAGACCCAAAATAGCTAAAGCAATTCTTAGTAAGAGGAGTGAAGCAGGTGGCATCACTATACCAGACCTTAAATTATACTACAGAGCAATAGTAACAAAAACAGCATGGTATTGGCACCAAAATAGGCCAGTAGACCAATGGTACAGAATAGAGACACAGAGACTAACACATATAATTTCAGTTATCTTATATTAGACAAAGGCGCCAAAAATGTACATTGGAAAGATACCCTCTTCAACAAATGGTGCTGGGAAAACTGAAAATCCATATGCAATAAAATGAAATTAAACCTCTATCTCTCACCATGCACAAAATTCAACTCAAATTGGATCAAGGATCTAGGAATTAGACCAGAGACACTACACCTAATAGAAGAAAAAGTAAGCTCTAATCTCCAACATGTTGGATTATGCCCCAAGTTCCTTAATAAGAATCCTGTAGCACAAGAATTAATACCAGGAATCAATAAATGGGATAGAGTCAAATTACAAAGCTTCTTTTCAGCAAAAAAAACAATCAGTGAGGTGAACAGAGAGCCTACTAATTGGGAACAAATTTTTACCACATACACATCAGAGCACTAATGTAATGTATAGAATATATAAAGAACTCAAAAATCATAACACCAAAAAAATAAATAACCCAATCAATAAATGGGCCAAGGAACTGAACAGACACTTCTCAGAAGAAGATATGCAATCAATCAATAAATACATGAAAAAATGCTCAACCTCTCTGGCAATTAGAGAAATGTAAATCAAAACCACTCTAAGATTTCATCTCACACCAGTCAGAATGGCAGCTATTAAGAACACAAACAACAATAAATGTTGGAGAGGATGTGGAGAAAAAGGCACACTTACACATTGTTGGTGGGATTGCAAAATGGTGCAGCCAATATGGAAAGCAGTATGGAGATACCTTGGAAAACTTGGAATGGAACCACCTTATGACCCAGCTATCCCACTCCTTGGTCTTTACCCAAAAGACATGAAAACAGCATACTACAGGGACACAGCCACATCAATGTTTATAGCAGCACAATTCACAATAGCTAAACTGTGGAACCAACCTAGATGCCCTTCAGTAGATGAATGGATAAAGAAAATGTGGTATATACACACAATGGAATATTACTTAGCAATAAGACAGAATAAAATCATGGCATTTGCAGGAAAATGGATGGAGTTAGAGAATATAATGCTAAGTGAAGTTAGCCAATCCCAAAAAGCCAAATGCCAAATGTTTTCTCCGATATAAGGAGGCCAATTCACAGTCGGGTTGGGATGGGGAGCATAGGAGGATTAGAGGAATACTAGAATGGCCAATGGGGAGGGAGGGGATGGGAGGGGGCAAAAGGGTGAAGAAAAAAAAAGATGGTAGAATGAGATGGATATCATTATCCTAAGTGCATGTATGAAGTCACGAATGGTGTGAATATAGTTTGCATACAACCAGAGATTTGTAAAAAAAAGTGCTCTCTATGTATAATATGAAATGTAATGCATTCTTCTGTCATTTATATCATCTTAAAATAAAAAATAATTAAAAAAAAAAGAATCTGAAATACAGCAGGCACCCTAACTGTCTCGAGCCTTGTCACTTGGTCTGTTGTATGATAGGAAGATTTCTATAGGAATATCAAAATTGCATAAGTGTAAGTGACAAAAATGTATCTGAAGACCAATTCAGGAGGGTGCACAGCTTGGACTTCTTAGTGAACCAAGCTTCAGAGAAAGATGAACTTTTGACATGGTGATGAATCAAATAAGCCAATGTGATATGTGGAAAACCTGGAGCTTTGCTGGTGCATTAAAACAATGCAAAAATCCATTCTTTTTTTTTTTTTTTAACATCAACTTTGACTATTTAGCCAGATAAAGTGTTTGTATTAACCAAGAAACAGGCCTGCATGTATAACTGCCATTGATTGGATTGGATGAAATCTAGCCATTGAGTCTTGATTTGTTATTCATTTGTGTAAAGCAAATGCCTGAGCAGAACACACAGAGTCATGAACAAGAATGGGTAGTTTTCAGTCAACAAATATCTTTGTCCATAATTTTATGTCTTTTTTTTTTTAAATAAAACCTATTCTTTTGTATAGCAAGAATATTTTTAGGGTGTCTGTTATGTGTTAAACTTTAAAATGTGCTCCAGGGTCCAAAGACGATGAAAATAGAGTTCCTGAACTGAAGATTCCAAAATCATGTTACAGTGTCAGAATTATAAATGGACAGTTATAGTATAATATATGAGTACAGTAACTGAAACATGTCTAGTTGCTTTGGAAGTCCAAGGAAGAAACTACTGCTTCATTCTTGGAGGGTAGAGATATCAGAAATAAATCTTGAGTCTTAAATATAGTTAAGACTTGGAAAAGTCAAACAGAGAGAAACATTTTAGACAGAGGGGCATCATGAACAAAATGACAGTAGCATTTAGTATTCGTGCACAGAAAATGAAATGTTTCTTGTAGAAGCAGGTGCTGAGTAAGGATCTTGGAAATTCTAATCCAGTAAAAGGGAGTCATTAGAATTTTCTGAGTTGGACTTTGCATTTTTGAAGAATAATTTTGGTGATAGATATGTGAGAAATTGCTTTTTTTATTGGTGCAGGGGAGAAATAATAAGAGAAAACTCTTGCAGTGGAAGCCGGAATGCATAGGAAAGTACTGATACAAAAGAGATGTAGGTGTTATAATCTGGAGAAACTTAGTGATTTACTCCATGTTCAGAGTCAGAGAAAGAAGTGTATGTGACTCTTAGTTTGTAGCTACAGTGACCAGTCACTTGTACAATTCCCTATTCCATGTCTGTCTACTTAACTGAACCATAAACTTTGTGATAGCAGAAAGTAGGCCTGCTTATCCTTGCTTTATTTACAACATTTTGTACACTTCCTACTATATATGAACACTTAATAAATTTTTGTTGAATTAATAAATAATAGGAAATGCAAGATGATGAAATGGTTTGAGGGGGAAAATGATGAACTCATTATTGAACATGGTGGGTTGGAGATCCCCGTGAAGCATGCAGAGGGATACAAACAGCAGACATTTAAGTGTGTGTGTATGTGTGTGTGTGTGTGTGTGTGTGAAGTCAGCAGAGAAGAACATGTTGGGAATCAATGAAATTCATTGGGAAATGAGTAATATCTTAAACATAGGTAGAACTCTTTTAAACTGATGATCACTGAATGCGTTTCTGAGTTGGCCAGTTGATTCTTTTCATTTGATTCATTTCTGAACAGAAAATACTCCTGTAGTGTGCTAAATATTTTCAACTACACCGCAGTGGATTCCTGTTCCATGAATAGCTACACAATCTAGGGAATAAATCTGAGTTCCAGAGATTTGTGCATGATTTTTAAATTTAGTTTAAATCAATACTGAAAGGAAAGAAAAAAAGAGGTAGATCTTCCCCAAATAGGTGAGGGATAACAGTTTGAAAAGAAAAATAATTACTGATGAAGAAAACTGACCATGATATAATGGACTTCATGGTAAATACTAATTTGAATTGTACCCCAAATTAAAAGAGATATTTGAGGCTATAGCAACCTGGCAGATAATATCTAAGCACATTACCAAATCCTGAATTTAGAGTAAATGAGGCTATTGAATCAGATATGATTCAATATAAGCATAAGGTCAGTATCAAAGAAGTTTCATCTGCAGTGCTAACTTCTCCCTTTTGGCAGTGGCTATAACTGATTAGTGATGTCTATCATTGGTATGGGATGGGGAATCGATAGTACTCTACTTGGGTATATGTCATCACACCCCATATACATACACACAAATACACACACACACTTCACACACACACACACAAAAAAAATGTAAATAAGAAGAAAATGAATCAATGAAACTCAATGAGGACTTGCAAAGTCAGTAAATGATGGAATTCACTTCACAAACTATCTCACAGGTGAGTATTTACTGAAGTCCTCTGAAGATAGAGACTCTACTCTTAAAATATTGGCTTCATCTCTGAAAATCTCTGATCATAAGAAGTATTTTAAAAAAAATTAAAGTGGAAGTAGGTTTATTTTAACCTATGTTCATTGTCTCAAGTCCTACTTTTCAAGATTACATGGAGTAATGTTAATAAACTGTTTTTTTTTCTCTTTGCCACAGCAGCATCAATTTCCCCATTCATCCTGGGTAGTGAGTAAATACAATGAGGACAAAAGAGGAGCCTCCGGTTGACCCACATTGCACATGTAGTAGACCGAATGAGAAGAAAACAAAACAAAGAAAACTGTTCTTGTTTATTCAACTGAGAGTTTGTGGGGATTTTAAAAATCATAACACTAAAATTCTGGCTAGTACAACTGTAATAAAATGATATGTTCAAGAATATGCCAGAGATATGAGAGGAAAGTGAAGTTCCCTTTATTCTTTACAGAAAATAATTATTTGATCAAAGCACTAATGTGCTATGTTATCAGATACCACAGCATCTTAACTCCTGCTTTCTAGTTGGCCAATGCCAACACTTCCTGGGGAAATTCATTTCCTATTTTCAGAGATGTCTATTTAAAGCAAACTTGGTGTCTCCTTTAGTTGTTAAAGTAAGTAAGGGTATTTTTTTGAAAACCACAAATATTTATGTGAAATTTAGTAGGTGCTTAGTATTGGGCTAAGTTTATAAAGAAATGTATCTTATTGACTGTGCATTCATGAAGCTTTTGGGCAGTGGCACTATCTACTGTTCCTTTACCTGGTGTATTTCTGACCAATAGCTCGTCTTTACAGATAGAATGTTCTTAAATTGCAAAGCCTAAGGAAAGTATCCTCAGAAAAGCCTCTGAATTGTTCTTTTTTTTTTTTTTTTCTTTTTTTGTGGTACCGGGGATTGAACTCAGGGGCACTCGACCACTGGGCCACATCCCCAGCCCTTTTTTGTAATTTTTTTTATTTAGAGACAGGGTTTCACTGAGTTGCTAAGTGCCTCGCCATTGCTGAGGCTGGCTTTGAACTCGCGATCCTCCTGCCTCAGCCTCCCAAAGTGCTAGGATTACAGGCGTGCGCCACCGCGCCCGGATATCTGAATTGTTCTTATTCCTTCTTAGAGGAAATAATTTCATCCAAGTGCATAGCCTGGTTCTTTTCTCCTGTTCATTTTCCTTTGATCCCAAAGAGAAATCTCTCATTCCTCTCTGACGCTACAGTAACCAGCAGTCTTCATAAGGTGGCAACCATATGTATTTCCTTATTGAAAGGAAGCTATGTTTCATATCACATGTCCCAACTCTCTCTTGATCATGCCTGATTGTTCCAGGGGTGGCCATCTAACACACACACACACACACACACACACACACACACACACACACACAGAGAGAGCAAAATATAGACTGTACTATTGCGTATAACATACACTGGTTCAAAATCTCTGTCCAACAAAGAACAACAATTTCTTGGACTAAATAGATTGATTTTGGAATCTATTAGAACTCTAGAACCAAGCATGTGGTTGCTTGTTTGATTCTGGTAAGAGAAGAAAAGGAGATTCATAATAAGAAGCAGACACAGATAAGCAACTGAGTTATATTAATGGCAGAGAGCACCAAAGTAAGAGTGGATTGATGCCTGCTTTTAAAGGAAGAAATATTGAAGGCCCCTTGAGTTATCAGAGGTATCATTTGACTCTTGGAGTTATTGCTCTGTCTTAAAGGTGGCCTGCTTTTATGAGGCTAAGGCACATGATTGATGTTCCCATTATATATAAATACATATTTCTATTTGTATACTTACAGTCAAATGCATCTACCTTCAGAGAAACTTTTGAAACTAATGAGTGAGACTATTTCCCATTTGACCACAGAAATTTATCTAAGGCACACTTATACTCAGTTTGTGTAAGGCACAAGTGTTCCAGGTATTATAGGAAGTAACTCATCATGCAGCATATGATGAAATTCCAGTAACTGAAGATTCACACATGCAGCATTATGTGCTAAGGAGTGACAGTGACAAATAACTGTTTCCAAAGAAGAACAATAAAAACTGTGATCCATCTTATGAAAAGACCGTCTTAAGACTCTTGACATTATAAGCTTAAGAAAATAAAATGCTTGGGCACTATGACAGCTAACATCCAATAAGTAAGACAAATAAAAGAGAGGGATCTCAGACTTGTTCTATGTATGCAAAAATGAGAGAAATAAGATTAATATGTCAGGGGGCACATAGATATAGACTTTTTTCAAATATGAGTATTGTGGTATTTCAGTCCCTTCCAACATTAAGACCTTGCTCAATGCCGCTTCTTTTCAGATCTCCCTGAAAGGATGAACTAGATCCCGGAGTTAGTGCACTGTCCATCAGTAGAGAGATTTTCAAGGGACTGGATGTCTACTTCTCTCTCCAACTGGAGTGGTAGTTTCTGCATGAAGAGTTTGGAAGAAGTTAAGTAACAAGTTTGCTTACAATCGATGATTTCACATCACCGGGCTTCTAGTTTTTAAAACCAAGAACTGGCCTTAGGAAGATATTTTTGTTTTAAAGCTTGGGTAAATAAAAGAAGAGATTCTAACAGAAAAGTTGGACACTGACATTAAATGATAGACAAGAAAACCAAGCACCACCTAAAAAAATAACTCACTGATACAAAGATTTGTGTCTAAGGTTATGAATTTCACATCTGTGTTTAGTTTTAACAGATCTCTAAAAGAGTTAAGGAAAAAGCTTCATTAAGTCGTTGTCTTTGCTGGTGATGAAAAGATATTGACTTTTATCTATAAACTTTGGATCTTTTTATATTTCTATTTCCAAAAAAATAACATTCCTAGTATGTTTGATAGAATAAAAATAATCTAGAGAATTCTAAAGTGCTTTTTTTCCATGCAGACTTATAAAATAAGAAAACATCAGGTTATAAAGGACAACTCCAGTTGTAGTTGAGGGATGAAACAATGTTAACCATGCTTATTTTTTGAAGAAAAATAATGGTTATTTTTATTTTTAATTTTTATTGGTGATGCATTAGAATTAAACACAACAGTGGGATTCATTGTAACATATTTGTATGTGCACACAATGTAATGGTATACCCACTTTGCACATGTACTAGCATGAATGAGAAGAAAGCAAAACAGATACTTTTCTTGTTTCATTCTGTTGAGAGTTTGGAGGAATTTTTAAAAGATAGAATCATAATATTAAAATCCTGGTGGTATGACTGTGCATATTATGATTTGCTTCATAAGAACACATTGTCAACTGTGAAGGATATTTAGGAAGACTAGTAAGGGAAAGGGTCTTTCTCCCACACCAAAATTTCCTGCCAGAGACTTGAAAGTTGTGGACTTCGAAGGAAAACTGGACAAAAGTTTTTGACCTATGGTTGTGTAGGTCTTAGACAAAAGGAGAATGGAGAAGACCACTCGATTTGAACCTGAAAGAAGGGGCCTTCTGTAAGTAGGTACCCCAACCTTGGTCCACTGAGGTGTGAGGTTACTTTCTTGTTTGAGTCCCATGGGGTTGAATTATTTCTGGGGTTAGGCACCAGAGCTAAAAGAAATCAAGACAAGTTTTGAAAACTGTGGTTACCAGAAATTTCCCAAGTAATTGTTGGTGGAGAAGTCTTTCTGTTCTCCAAATCCAGACTGTTTCAAGTAAGTGCAGGGGTAAGCAAGGAAAGGTGTAGTGCACAATCCTCTTTCCCACCACAAATGCTAGAGAGCCACAAGTAAGGAAGAAAGTGAAAAGGAAGAAAATTTTATTGAAGTTTAGTTAGGAATACTTTTGTGTAAAGCAACTGGTTTCAACTGAGTAAATATTATAGATTTATAGTTACCGTGTTTCTGATTCCTAGTGTCCCATGTTATTAATGAATACGGTTCCCACAGAAATGAAACCATTTAGATGGAGCATTGATTGATCTCAAATATTAGGAGGCTAATTTTAATAATTACCCAACAGGTTTTAAAAATGATTTTAAAAGGCAGAAGCAGTTTAACGTGATGGAAATAGCATCAGAGAAGAATCTAGAAAGTTTATGTTTTTGTCCATTGTCTGCCACAGATTAGCAACGTGAATTCGGACATGTAATTAAACCTCGTTATTATTCGTAAAGCAAAAAATGAGTGAGTTGACTCCAGTGGGTCTCTGAAATCCTTACAGTTTTTGAATACTCTGATTCTCTGACCCTCTGATTTGGAGTTTATTCCCCAGCCTGATATTAACTAACTTGAATGAATTGTTTAATATTTCTTGGGTTCATCCATCTTGTGAGAATAATAATAGCTTACCTACCTGGAGGAAGGGGCTGGAACACATTATCTTTCAAAGTTCCTTTCAGCCTTAACATATTTTTCTATGAAATAAATATTTTGAGAGTTCATTATTATGTCTGTTAATGTACATACCAGTAGTATTGATGGTTACCATATGAATTTTGGGAGAATGGAAGGATGGGAAAGTAGGATAGAAAAGAGAAGAAAGCAGAGTAAAATAAACATTAATACAGATAAGTTGAGGCAAATGTGAAAATAATCAGTGGGGGACAAAGAGAAGAATGGTATTGAACTTTGTTATGTCTATCACTGAAGATGCTTTCAATTAAAAAGTAAAAAAATAAAATAACAGCAAAAACTCAGACAACTTAAATCAGACTGGTTAAAAATAAAGGGAATTTATTACCTTGTGAAATTTACAAGTTCAGAAATATGATAACTTCAGGCAGAGTTTGAACCCGAGGTGCCTGCTCTCACTGGGACCCCAGTTCCTTTCCTCTGAAGTTCTCTTGGCTCTGTCTTCCTCCAAGGCTTGACTTGTAGCCCATTTAGGTTTTGTGTACACACATAATGCTGTCCACAGAATGGATTTGTGTCTGTAAACCAAAGAAGGATACTGGAATTCACTCTGATTTGACCACCTCTTAGGTCACATACCCACCTCTGAACCAACCTTTGTGGAGGGCAGAATTAAAGGCATGAATTGTTATCCTGAGACTAGATCACATTCTCCATTCCTGGAGCTAAGATAAAATCAACTTGCTCAGAACCCTATGGATATCCAAACATATGGAAGTGGAAAGTGTTGGGATGACAACAGAAAAAGTAGAAACTTGAAAAAAAAATTAAGAATTCTCATTTGCACCTAAAAACTATGTCTGTGCATGAAATTTAGCATCCAATAGCATCCTGGATCTCATTGCTGTTCAGCCACTTATAACTGCAGAGGACTTAGATATCTTCTTAAAGTAGGGCCAACAGAAGAGAGCAGACTGGAGGCTCCACAAAGATGGAAACTTTGCTTTGATTTGACCACCTTTGTATTGTCAGTGCCCAGAACATTGACCTGTACGAAGTAGGTCCTGAATAGATTTGAGTGAAATGGATGAATTGTACTTACCTCAAAGTTTGCATAGGATTTAAAGTGGATAATGCAGCATGAAGCATGCAGCAGTAGCAGTGTGGCAAGTGGCAGTGCAGTAAGAGTAGTTTAGCAAGAAACATATTAGAAGGCTTTTGAAATACTGTATAAGAAGGTTAACATACAAAATATTATACAAAGTTAAAAAATACAAAGGAAATTTCTATTATGGAAATGAAGACTTAACCAAATAAGGAATTTTCTTTATTAAAAAAAATACTATATTTTTCCTGACTCTAAAAATAATTTGTGTGCCTGAAGAAAAAGCGGCTTTTAAGAATAGTTTGGATTCTCAAACATGGTAACTGGTGAGGGAACTTGGAGTTACTACAGGAGAGAAATGTAAGTAGCTGACATTAATTATTTACTGTATTCCAGTACTGTTCTAAGACCTTAAACATAATAAATCCTAACTTCCAATCTTATTTTCTGGTACTGTTACTTTTCTCATTATATAGAAGAGGAAACTGAGATGCAGAAGTATCACGTGACTTGGTCAGTTTACACAGCAAGAAACTGGCAAAGCCTTGCTCAAACTGGGGATTAGATATTTCCAGAGCTGATTCTTAACCCCTAGGTTCTATTTTCTTTCTCTGGGTGGGTTATTCATGAGAAGCCATGTCTTTCTAAGAGACTTAAATTTTTCTTTCTTTCTTTTTTTTATGAAAAAAAATCCCTGGCCCTTGGAAGTTTTAGAAAAAAGAAAAAAAAAAATACTGGTACTTCATTAAAGTAAATATATAATGTTCACCAGTATTACTTTTTATTTATAGAGAAAAATGATTTTATTCTTCTCAAAGAATATATGCAGGTAGCATGAACTCAGCAATCAGTAGTTGACAGTGACAGGAAAGCAATGATCTTTTACAACAACAAAGTTCCAGTCAAGAATATGAGAACCCCATACCATCAATCATTTCTCAACCAATATATTATATATTTGGAAGCTATCATCTTTTATGGCTAAGCTTAATCTGTATTATAAATACTGTTTCAGAGTGTAAGGATTTGCAACTCTCAGGGTGACTTGTCAAATTTGGGGGGTTTTATTCTTTGGTCTGCAAACAGTCTTCTCTTCACCACTCTCTGTGGCAGACAATTTGGAAGAGAGGGGATTCATTTGATGAAGTAGGATTACTTATTCTCAACTCCACAAATATTGGCAGTGTGGAGGAAGCATGGATTGGGGAGGTAGCTAGACCTCAATTTCAATCCCAGTCCTACCACTTTCTCGCTATGTCAGTACTTGGGTCAGTGCATTAAATTCTGGGAGAGCATTCTCCCTTCCATCCCTCCAGCCCTTTAAACAAGCTTTCATTAACAGTGAATTCATTAAAACATATAACCTTGAACTGAAAGGAAAACAGAGATACTTATGAACAGAGGTGCCGCAACTTTGTGATGATTTTAGGAATGCACTGCCTTTTGAAAAGAAGAGGTTGCTTTTAGGGGGCAATGGTTTGACTTGGTGCATCTTAGTCTGAGACTTTGCATGGATATAGTGCTTTTTAATGACTTTTGTGTGTTAACAGTGACAATTTCCTCTAATGTGTCTATTGCTGCCTGCTAAGAGACTCTGGTCAAGTGTTCACTAGAGACAAACTGATTTAGAAAGATAAGCAGCTCTCCCTTATACTCAAGTTTATTTCCAGACCCTAAACCAAAGCATAACAGCAGATTCTAAATGAGTCTGGCTGGAGTCTCAGTGATTTAAGTTTCTCTGATTACCTTGTCTGTCTTCAGAAATGATTTTAGTGGACAATAGCATAAGAGGTTGGTGAGTTCTTCTGCCCGTTGCAACAATAATCATTGCTAAGCTAAGCATCATGGTCTCAAGCACCTAGCATAGTGTCTATGTACCCATAACATTGTATTTAATAAATATTTATCAGTGGTCAATGAATGAACAAATGAATGAATGAATATCCTTGACTTCTTATTTATATAAGTCAGAAACTTTGGAGTAAAAAGAGTTGGATGTGAAAGTTGTGTGAGTGAGTTCATTATTTAATTTTTGTCTTATTTTCTCATTTCAACTTCTATATCAAATGGATCACCAAGTCCTAATATTATTTTTCTCTAAATGTTTCTGAACCTTATCATCTTTTGCCTAAACTTTCTGAATTCCTATTTTCTACTGGTGCTTTTCTTCTTCTATATCCACCCTCCCCAGGGCTGCCAGGGTGATCTGTGTATGTTTCTTCCCCAGCTTCACACCTTAATAATGGTACTCAAGACGGTAGACATGACCCTGTAGGTGTACTCAAATGCAGAGGGCAACTCTTCACAAAACTGCATCTTGTACTGGCCTTAGTGGTTTGGGCTACCTCGTGGTACCCACTGACTTCCGCTCTCTAGCACAGGGAGGAGAGCACTCTGCCCAGCTCCAGCCCACGCCACTCTCCCTTTTTCTCATCATCATGCCAGGTGCAGCCACAAGCTCTTTCTCAAGTTATAGTTCTGCCAACTAAAAGGGAAACCCAGATGTCATGTCCAATTTCCTCTGGAAGCTTTGCACAAGGAATAGAGCGTAGATGGCTTACTCTACTTTTCATTTTGCTTCCAACAAAACACTATGCTCTTAGTTTTAAGCACTGAGGACCCAGCAAGCCTTCAAATGCATTTTCTCAGGCACTTTTCTCCCTCGATTTTTCTAACCTCTTACTATCATGGGGGAAATTTAATCCATATGTTTCTGGTTCATTTACACTTAACTCATCAAAATGTTGTGCTGTAAGAGCGATTTGATGTCAAAAAAGCCTTGCGGGCCTCATTTATACACGTCTTTTCTTTGAACCAGGAAGTTAAGGTTTGCCAGGAAAAGCAGAAATCAACCCTGTAAAGGCTCTTTCTTTTTCTCAAGTGAAACTTTAGAACTTCTTACAATGTGAGAACTTCTAAACCCCAAATGCCAGGGTTTTATTGCTTAGACATCAGTGTGCCCTCTAATCCATTTTCCCTTCTTTCCTTACTCCCCACCAGACAGCGTGCCGCCATTCTTAAAGAAATACACAAGGAACAAAGAGTTAATTGGGGAAATGGGAATAGAGCGGGGGGGGGGGGGGGGGGGGCAAAAAATAAGTAAAAAAGAGAAAGATCACATGTAAAGAATTGACTATGGAAGAGTCTGCATCATTTAGGATGAACACATTTCCTTCGAATGCGCCAAGCTAATGGGAATAAGTGCACCATCGTGTGGCCCTCCTTTTCTGATGTCAATGAAGTCAGTTGTGTTTGAGCTCTTGTTGGTCACCCTAGAGCAGTGCTGGTCAGTGAACACTCAGCAATGATGGAAATGTTCCATAACTTCCCAGTTCAATAGTGTAGCCACATGCAGCTGTAGAGCACTTGCAATGTGACTGCTGTAACTGAGAAACCCAATGTTCAAATTTGTTTAGCTTTAACTAAGTTAAATTTAAATTTAATTATCCATGTTTGGACTGTGGCTACCAAACTGGATGCAACATCTCTGGACTCCACAGGGATGAAAAAGCCATAGCATCCTGTATTAGTTGACTCTTAAAATGCACATCAGGCCTTTATGACGTAGTATGAATGAATTGTCAGTATTAAAAATGTTAGCCAATAGGACTTTTTAAAGAAGAGTGAGGAAATCGAATTGAATCAAGAATATACATCCCAATTCAATAGTAGAAACCAATTCAATAATATTCTTATTTAACACAGAATATTCTATTAGAAAACACTTTTGTCTGTTATGTGGAAAGCAATTAGTGCCATGTAGTTTTATAGCTAGAGTGATTGAACTTGAAAAAAAAAATATATGCTTCTTTGTAAGTTGCTGCCCATACAAGGGCTTACAGTATAGTTCCATAGCTCATCATTAAAGGGCATTCAATGTTCTGGGGAGGCAGAAAAATGATGCACTACTGGGCCAGGTGAACTTCACTTTCAAATATAATAGTCAACATTTCCAGAGATGCTTGAAGGCAGAGCAAAGTGTTCTTGGCATTTCTAATAGCTGAAAGAATGCCATACTTGAAAGATGTTCTAAACTGTATCCTATGAAGCTCCAATCTGCAAAACAACTGAAAGATTAAAAAAAAAAAAAAAAAAGATGATGAGTCAAAATACCATTGGTCTATTTTAGATAAGGATGCTTTTCTTAGGGACCTAAGACTTAGGCATTTTGCTGGAATTAGTGGCCAGAATGAGAACCAACAGATAAATGTGTGTATTTTAATCTTCAAATTTTTTTTAACATTAATCATCAAGAGTCAAGAACTATTGGAGCAATCCAGTCTCTCGCAGAGAATCTCTCACACTCCATTTAAAAAATAAACCTGCCCTTCTCTCTGTACATTATAATTCTGGCCAAGTTGTGAAAAAGATGCTGACTTTTTATTGACCAGTAAGTATTTGGAAGATTCTCAAATGTTTTTTTCCTTAGGAAAAGCAAAGGTTATTTGAGCAATGTTTTGAGCTATGAAGAAAAAATTACAATTATCCTTGATTCATTGCAGCTCACGAGTCATCTATTGCTATCTTCCAGTGAATTAAGAAGTTAATTAATTATTTTCAAGCTCCTATATTGTGAAGGCATGTGATGGAATCACTATTTGTTGGATATCTCCAAACTTTATTCATTCATATTAATTCAACAACCTGCTATGCTAAACCAAGGAATCACTCAAGGGTAACTTTAGGACTTGATCATTAGTCTTGCTATATTAGAAAACTGGACTGCTCAGTCCCAATGTTCTAACTTGTTATATTAAAAAGTCTTAAGACCGACAAGTGTTTTTCATATATGCATGAAAAATCTTTCCTGTCAGTGACCACAGTTAGATCTTCATACTTTCCTCAGTCATCAATGATTGTGGAGATCAATGACCACAATGCTGTGCTGTGCTGCTTCATTTCATCCCTGGGTGGTTACTCTCCAGGAACTGACTGAAAAATGTTTCTAAGGGGTTATATTTTGCACTGTGCATGCATTTTGCTGGGTATCTTCCAAAGGGTATTTCCCTATAATACTATTTGGTAGACTGCAATTCTTCGAAATCAAACTAGAAAATGATAGTGAATACTTTCTATAGATCCCTACTTAAGAATGCTTTTCACTCCTATTTCGTCTATTACTCTAGATATTAGATTCTGGACACTTTACAACAAGTCTGTTATTAGGATGGGAACTTATATTCATGAAATGCTAACTATGAAGAAGACACTATTATTTTTACAAATGTTTCTTTTCTTAATCCACTCTCACGAAGTTCTTATGAAGTAGTTATATTTGTTGATCTCATTTTACAAAAATAGGACACTAAGGTATGAAGGCTAATTGGCCCAAACTCACACCCATATAGTTAAGTAGCCATGTTTCCAATATTGATGATGCTTTCAATCTCTCTTCTATCCTGCTATAACTTAGGCTAAATACAAAGTCTTCCCAATATGAAAATGTTAAGGTGACATATTTTTTTCAGATGACACATCCACAAATGTCACTCCCAGGAAATATATAGCTCTAGAAAAAATAATGCTAAAATAATACAAAATATTGAAAATATTTTGCTACTGCACCAATATGCATATTTTTGAAAGTTTTAGGTAAGATTAACTTTATAGGACTCTTACCTTGTTATAATATTGAAATACAGATATACTCTGAGGACTAATGTACTATTATTAATGATTAGGAAAGTTGAATAAAATAAGTAATAAAAATCATAATATAACTAATATTCACTAAGTGCTTACTAGATGCCATATATGGCCCGATTTCACTGTTATCTCTGAAGAGCCCAGAGAGCCATACACGCAAGGCCTTCTGTTTAAGTGGCTTTAGCAGGAATCACATCCTGTCCTGTCTAGCTTCACAGCACATGCACTAAGCATTCTATCACACTGGCTTGAGAACATAGTTGTGGAAACCTTACAGGAGGTCAAGGTTCATAGGAACAGGAGAGTTATAGGGTTGGCAGCCTATGTATTTAATTCCCTGAATAATAGCCAAAGCATCACTTCAAATATAATTGGGTTATGCCCTTTTCATATTGGGATTTCTCAACAGAATCCATCACCTAACCAAAGCCCAAAATCACTACTTGTAGATGGAGAAAAAATAAAAAATATGCAGCTATAGAATGACTTCCTGACTCAGCAAAGAATAAATACCTGCTTGACAGACCCTTAACTTCTTTACAGCAGTGGAACATGACACCGGATAGCAAAAGAAGCTTAAAGAGAGTGGGAGAAAGACCAACCTGATTTAGCATGGGCATTTGTATTCCCTGTAAAGATCTTAGGGCCTGAGCCACACATCAGAACATCCAAGGGCCCTCATCATCTATGACTTGAAGTTTAATGCCATTGCCAAGAAACAATCTGCATCAGTAACCATTACCTACAAAACTCTGATGGAAAGTGTGTACTAAGGAACATTCATCCATTCAGCAGGACCATAATTCTGTGAGAGGTACTTAGCATTGGCAGGTAAGCCATAATATATCTGACCTTCAATTGTGAATCGAACAGCAGGTAAAGAAACCTCTGGACAATATATCTCCTGCCACCAGATTGCCCATAAAATACAGCACAGTTCCCTGGGCATTCACAGATGAATAAAACAGTGTGCTGTTTAGATCATCCCTGAGCCTCTGTATTGGACTAAAATGAAAAGCTTTGGTAACTTCCTACCCAAAAAAGATTTGCTCCTTGGACGTCCTGACATGTCAGTGTCTGCATTAATACCACAGCTGCAGACCAATGTCTGAAACCACTGATTGCCCTAAAAACTAGACGACAGCATTCAGTAAAAACAGCTTCTCCCAAGCCCCAGATGAAATGGTCCCAGTTTAATGACCCAAAGAGAAAGACTGATTTGTTTCTTAACATATCAAAGGCAAAGAGATATTTTACACTTGTAGCTGTGTGCCCTCACTCATCAGGGCTATGCATCTCAGTGCCAGAGTTCATAATTTAAAAAGACAGACTTCATCTCTTTTTATCAAAATTGTGTTGGCCATGTGCTATGTGCAGGTGCTGATGATACAAATAAGACTACCCATATCCTGCCATTTAAAGGCTCACAAGCAGGAAAATGAGTGCTTATATTTGAGAGTTTTGCCCTTGATTTTCAAAGTCTATGCAGTGTATTGTGAAGCCTAAAAAGAGTAGTCATTTCTTCCTGGGTGGAGGGCAGGAAACACATCCCAGACCTCCTCTGTGAAGTGTAAAATGTGGATAAGATTTCTAAGTAGAAAAGTGAGATATGAAAGTAATTCCAGCAAAGCAAGCTACACAAACAAGGGCAGACACACACCATATTAGAAATGTCATCAATGGTTACTGTGACTGCAGATAGCCTGTGACCTAGGAGTATAGAAATAGTACAGCAAATAGGCTGGGGTCAGATCCTGGAGGGGTTAGACCAATGAAGGAAACTATAGTCACAAGGGAGCTAAATGAAATTATAGATAACCTGGTATCATTCTTGCACATCATGATCTACTAACACCATCTCCCCACCAACAACTGATACTGATGCAGCCAGTCTTTGAAGAGTTTTAACAAGAGAAAAACATGCACTGATTTATACTTTAGGAAGATCATTCCAGAAATAGAATAGAATATACATTTGAAGAGGTAAGGACTGAAACCAAGGAGACCTCTTAATCATGATTTCACTAAACTTTATTTATTTATTTATTTAGGTACCAAGGATTGAACTCAGGGGTACTCAACGACTGAGCCACATCCCCAGCCCTTATTTGTATTTTATTTAGAGACAGGGTCTCACTGACTTGCTTAGGGCATTGCTAAGTTGCTGAGGCTGGCTTTGAACTTTTGATCCTCCTGCCTCAGCTTCCTGAGCCTCTGGGATTACAGGCATGTGTCACTATGCCCAGCTGATATCACTATAATTTTGAGGAGAAATTGATGCTCACAGAAGTTTAGTGACTTCCCAAATTTACATAACTTATAACAGAGGCACACTTTGAAATCAGATCTCTATGATTTAAAAATCATATACTATCATGCAGTATACTTTTTTATATGTTCTTCCTTATCCTGCTGCTGCAGGGATGCTAAGATAGCTAAGACTTACTGAAAGAGGCTAGAGACAAAGCTCCTAAGCTAACAAGCAAAGGGGACACAGGTCAGACAGGCACTGGTTAGAATTAGGCACTTTTGCTGATTAGATTTCAATTTCTTGACCCTTCTGTTATTCCAGTGTAGCATAATTAAAACTCATTTAATTGACATCACATTTCAGAGGATAATTAGAAAATGGTACATACTTTAAGTACATTGTCCTTTCCTGGCTACACTATGATTAAAAAGATGAATCGAGCAATGACTGATACTAGAAATTATTAACAATTTAGCTCTTTACCACACTAGGCTCTCGGTGAGCACGATCTCACATTAACTATCACAACAACTTCATGATGTGTGCCATGTTAACCCTTTTTTTTTTTTTTTTTTTTTTTACTTAATGTAATTCCAGAAAAGTTTAGCAACTTGTTTAATATCACAAAGCAATAGTTGGAAGCAAATCTTAATTTATCTGATACTAAAGCCTCTTTCCTCTCCATTTTCTCATAATCATTTTATTTCTCAACAATTTTAGTGGTGGGCTATTGCCTAGCCAGTATGGCCCCCTCCCTCTATGAAAAGTGTCATGAGTACATGATGCCCATAGAATGAAATTCCATCTATTTTCTTCCCTATATCCTGATTTAAAGAGCACTTTGAGAACAGTGAAGAAATCTGTTTCAAGCTGTTTTTTTTTTTTTTTTTTTTTTTCCAGTAAACAGATTCTGGGGCAGAATCTGTTTACTGGAAAAAAAAAAAAAAAAAAAAAAAAAAAAACAGCTACAGGATGGTTATTAGGAGTACTTAGAATTGACACTTGTATAGAACTAGAAGAAATCTGGATAAGCAGAGGAGGAAGCTAAGTTTGAAGAAGTCACAGAAAGTCCTTAACCAAACCCATGAGGGGCCCTGACACAGGTAAGGCCCTTCTGTATTGTTCCAAGTTAGGATGGCATACCCTTCTTCATCAACTATCCATCAGTTTGAGGCGGTCCCTGGGAAGGGGGAGCCTTCATCAGCCCTTCATCAGAGGTGGAAGGTTGGCAGCATCTGGGGGAAGACATCCTTCTGTCCTGAGGGGCCCTGCTGGAGGCTCAGCACACTGCCCTCTACAGACTTAAGTGTGTTCTTGGTGCCATGATTTCTCTCTCTGCTTTAGTAGGAACTCTTTCAGCTTAGAAAGGGACTTTCACTTCCCTGAGGTGGAGAAAGACCATCCAGTGGTGTTTCCCTGGCCACATCCTGATGGATAACTCAGTGTGAGTTATTGAAGGAAAGAGAGAAGCTATGCCACTTTCCTAATTTGCACGTGGACATTAATGTGAGATATGTAGTGCTTCTAGTCTCATCATAAGTGGTTTGATCACCTTCCATTTATCCATACATCTATTTATTGAACAAACGACTAATTCTACTAGATACTCTCATGTGTATATACAAATATAAGGAGCAATAAGAGAGCAAGGAAATAGTACTTTGGCCAATGCTGGGTGTGGGATGAAGTAGTTTTACTGGATCACTCTTGGGGCATCACAGGAATCCCAACAACTTTCATAGGCACTCATTACTGAGCTCTTTGGATTGATAAGTAGGAGAATTTTCTAAGAGAAACAAGACCCAATGTAATCCCCTCACTTTAAGTGATTAGAGAGAGGCCACATCCCTCTAGAGTTATGGGGGTATGTGGATTGTGGTGGGGATGGAATGATGATATCCAGAACACTGTGACTGGGTACCTTCTGGAAGAACTCTGTGATGAGGAACAAGATGAGCACTATCAAGAGTCAGTACTAAAGGTTGTTTTTAAGGGTGGAAGACTGCCCCACAGAGGAAGCTGGATCAGCAAGTAAGATACACGAATGACTAGAAATTGGGGCTATAGAATCTCTGTCTCTTGGATGATTACTCAGCGATTCTAAGTGTCTGACTATTTGCACATCAACATTATTTGTAGCTTTTGTGTTTGTTACAGATTGATGTTTTTCTTTATTCATGTATTTTATTTTTCTGTCAATAATAATGGCAAAGAAAGGGCACTAGAACCACCATCAATATGTAACACCTCTATCTCTAAGGAAGCATGTGGAAAGGGACAAGAGATAGGCTCTAATTATATAAAGATCTTCATTAGAAGAGTTTACCTTCATTACAAGTCCAAAGAGTAAGACCAGTTTGGCTTGGCTAAGCCAATAGTTCTTACTATCAGAATTACAACTTTCCCAAAGTCATAGAAGTCTAGCAGATTTCACCTTTTCTGTGAACTGTATTTAACTCCTTCATTCAACAAATATTTACCAGATTCTTACTAGGACCATGTTCTGAAGATGATGTGGTGAACAAATTTGAGAACTTGATTCTGAGGAATTTTTTAAAATATCTTTTTTTTAAATTTTTGTGGTGCTGAGGATTGAACCCAGTGCCTCAAGCATGCTAGGCGAGCACTCTACTACTGAGCCACATCCCCAGCCCCAATACTGAGGAATTTTATTCTAGTAGCTTCTCAGCCCAGGCAGAGTAGCAAGAGGGTAACTGTCATATCTCAAGGTGGGCATGGGGAACATCCAGTTGACATTTTTACTGCAGTTCACAGGCTCTGAGGAGAGAGAACTGAAGTTGCTTGACTTTCCACTCATGGTATTTAACAGAGCTATGCACACAGAATATAAATGAATGAATACTTGTTGAACAAATGAACAGCCAGAGGGACCCATGCATATTTTTCTAAGGATGACTTCTCTCCAGCCACGTGGTATACAAACAGTATACCACTTTTTGTAAGATCCGGCTACAGGGGACTTTTTCTTTCCTTTTTTTACAGAGCTTCCTGCAGAGAAATTATCCTGAGCCATTTAAATAAAGGGACTTCTTTCTCTTGGAGACCCCTGAACCAAACCCCTTCCACATCTCATTGACCCAGTTCTCAAAGACAAACACAGAAAACTCTTGGAGATAAAAGGCACACATTGGAAGTCACTCAACTCCTTTCAAAATGGCTGTTTTTTTCTTCCATTAATCCACCTCTATTGATCATCTGTTAGATGCCACTCATGGTCTTGAGCACTAAGCAATTTGTGAGGAAATTAGTGGAAATTTCCTAAATTTCTTCCTCACAAAATAGTGGAAGATAAATATAAAAGCTAAGCTTATTGAGTGCTCAGCAGTGTGTGCCATTAAGTCTCTAAGGAGCCCCCTCAGAGAGGTGATACAGTCTATCCCTCATTACTAGTGAGAAGCCTCAGGTAGATTACACAATTTGTGCAAGGTCATACACAATTGCTCATAAGAGACACAGCATTACAATTTATGTATATCAAATATCATAATGCATGCTCTTAACCAGTATCATACAGCCTCCCACTAGTACTTCCACAGTTACTCTGGATACCCATTTTAGAGGGACATTACAGTCAAGTTGTCAAGAGCTAGATTGCTGTGTTCCAACCTTGACTCATTTAACAGCATATTTAATTTGTGAGTGAGTTTTTTAAACCAATAAACATGGATAATGAGAGTACCTACCTCAGAGCATAATTGAGAATGTTGTGAATTAAGTGAGATGCTCAAGACTTATAGATGTTCATAAATAAGTGCCACATAAGGTCTAGTTCTAGCCATTAGGGCAGTGCTTTGTAATTCCTTTGACACTGGTTTTGTTGATGGTCTATTTGTAGGGATAAGAGCCAGGAAGAGAGCATGTTTTCTCCCCCACATATTTAGGGGATGGAATTGCTAATGTTCATCTGGAAGTAGCATCAGACTCAGGCTGTACTCCTGCATAGAAGCAGTCAGGGAAAAGACAAAATTGAAAGCTCCCCCCACCCGCCAGTTCATGCCTGAAATCTGGCTTTCCCATTCGGGAACCATGTAAAAACAAACCTTCCTGCTAGTCCTCTACTCCTCTGGTTTTCTCTCTCAGTAACATGGACACAAAGAGCTAAAAGCACACCAGGGGCAGACACTTACTTTCAAGGGAAAGGTCAAAGTTTATTAAATATGTCACCAACTCAAGTGCTTTTACAGAAAATGGGGGAACATTCAATTCACACTGGAGTTTTAAATTCCCAGAAACATCATATCATTTAGAAGAATTCTAATTTAGCTTATTTGTAGAGTATTGCTGAAGAAAAGTTTTCAGAATTTCTGGGTCTTTGTCTCTTTGCATGACATAAAAGTTTTCATTCCTCTGTGGGACTTAAGAGAGATAAAGCAGGCCCCAAGAAAACAAATGAATTAATTTCTTTAAGTGATTTGAATACCAGAGACTTAAAGTACAGGGAGACTTTAGAACTATGGACCATAGAAATTAAGCCAAACTTCATCATGAATGCCCTGGCAGAAAGCATGTATGAGCTCATGCAAGCATGTGTGTTCCTTGTTTATATGGGTGCATGCATATGTATTCCTTTGTGTGCATGTATACCTGTGTATTGTGTAATTGTGCATGCATGTATGTAAATATCCTTACTGAAGTTAAACTTGGTCAGAGAGTTCTCTGTTTATCTGGACAAGGGAAAGGAGACAAATCTCAGTAGGGCTTATAAGTTAGGAGGTTGTCAGAGAATCTGGGTGAGTTGATTAGATGGATTCCTCTGGACAGTAATCATACCTCTACCTTTAATTGGACATTTACTAGACTACACTCATTATATGTAAATGACTTAAAAATCTTCTCTGTAGTTCCATGAGAAAGCCATTAATTTTCCTTCTAGAGATTAGGGAAATGAATCTCAAAGGTTAAAGACAGGATTGGAACCTGGCTTTCAAGGGCTCCAAAGCCTCACCTTTCCTACAAAATCCCACTGCTGGAGAGAGTCTCTATTTCCTTAACAACTACATCATTTGTATCCATGAAAATCCTTTTGCATTGGGCTTTCATAGGTTTCTGGTTGGAGGGAGAAACATTTGTTAAAAGTTAGATGATATTACATCTGATAAATAGCAGTAAAGACTTAACAGTTGACACAATAACCAAACATGTTTGGAAAAGTCAGCAGGTTTTCATGAAGGCTGTTAGAATAAACCTATGATCTACAGTTTGCCTTTATCACTACCTTCCAATTACCCAGTATGGTATTTCTATCTATTTTTTAAATATATCTTCACTAGTCCCTCTCTTCTGAACAAGGTAATCAATAATATTTGTTGAATGAATGTTAAAGATAGAATAATAATCAAGAGTCATGGAATAGCCTTATGAATTTTGTAGTTTTATTTCATTGATCTTTTTGGAAAAAAAAATACTCTCATAAAGACAAATGGCATTGGATTTAAATGAATTAGATTTGGTATTCCATAAAGAAATAGAACCATGAACTCTAGGGTAGTATAATTTGTGTTTTCTCAATGAGAACCCAACAATAGAGACTTGGTGAATATTGTATTAGTTAGGGAAGAGCTAGTTGCTATACTTAGTACATCCCAAATTTCATTGGCTTTACCTAACACAAGTTAATTCCTTACTCACGTAAGAGTCCCACGTTTCTGTTCCTTTGGGGCATGCAGTCTGCCTCTATGTAGAAACTCAGGAGCTCAGTCATTACAGCATTTTGGCTCTGACATCCCAAAAGAACTTGGAGTCTGATAAGGGGAGAAAGAAAAAAAGGATAAACCTGCTTCTTTCAAATGCTGTCCCAGAATAATATATATCCTTTCCATTCACATTCCACTAGAGAGGGGATAGCAACCTTATGACCAGTTCATAGGGGAAGTTGAAAAATCGTGTCCCTGGTGGGTCAGCCACATCTCAACAATTCCACACTATTGACTACTACTTTCTGTTAGATTCTGCCATTCATACATTCCCTAGATGTGCCTAGGTTCTCAAGGGGAATTTCATTGATCATCTATTACAGGCAGTGTATGAGATTATTTTCATATTATCTGAATTGATCTTTGTAAGAGCTTGGTGAAGTACTATCCTATCAGAAAAAGAAATTGAGCCTCAAAAAAGGAATGTGAATGTGACTATCCCAAAAAGATGTATATGGTTGATGACAGAACATGAAATTAAATCTGTGACAATTTGATTTCAAATCCCATCCCATATCCACTGAACCAAAGAAAAATTCACATCACTAGGGATTTCCATGTTTATTCAAAAGAATGTGAGAAGTAGCTGAATTGACACTTTATATTTTGAATTGGACTAAACATTAAACTGTGTTGGATAGCTTTCCCCTCTGATTAGTAGCTGAGAGGCTAAGGAGGATGTTTAAATTACTTATAGACAAAATAACCATATCTGCACATCTGAGTTAAATGAATTAGTCTCCTGCTTTGCAATGCAATTAAAGAAAGTTTAGAATAACAAAATTGCAGAAAAATAGGAGTCTGACTTGGTTTTAGTCTAACTGAAATTAAGAATGCAAGTCTGTATATATGGATATCTACATAAATGTATATACATATATGTGCATGTGTGTGTGTATATATAGAGATATATAGACATCTAGATGTGTCTAGATGTGTGTGCATATATATAAATACATACGTGTATATAGAAAGATATCCTATGTATATGTATGTTTGTATGTATGGAATCTATAACACTTTTGTAACCCAACTACTAACAAATTCTATGTCATTAGATAAGTCACCTTGATTAATATGGCATCAAATTTTATTTCAGTAAATACAATATCTGTACAATTTGATAATCAAAAGTAAAAAAGGATATTTACATGTATAAATATATATAACAGGCTGACTTTATAACTTCAATATGTCAATTTTGGTCACTTCTACTAAAGAATGGCTTCCTCATTTAGATTAAATAGACATAAAAGCATATAAGATCAGTGATTACCTAGGGGATGAGGGAAAGAGGAAAGAGAAGGCACTGCTAATGGGGGCAGGGTTTTATTTTGGGGAGATTAAAATGTTCTAAAATTGTTGGGAATAGTTGTAACTCCAAAAGTAACAAAAAACACTGAATTGTGCTCTTCAAAATGGTGAAACTTATAGTATATGAATTATATCTAAGAAAGCTTTTATTTCAAATAAAATGATGGCTTCCTCCCCAGGTTGAGGTAAATGGCCTCTGGAAAATGCAAAGTGTCATATATTGTGGCTATCACACAAGATAGATTCTTCTACAAATCCAGTTCAAACAAGCAAAACAAAATGCTGTACCTAGGTCAATTATCTTTGAGCAAGAGGTTATGACCACATTACAGAGACAAGGAAACGGAGTCTCACTTCTGTGAATGGAATCACTTTGAAAGAATGTGGAAATCATTGAAAAGCAATCTACTGCAGAAGAGGTATCAAATATACCAGACTTTGAGGTAAGTTTGTGTATATGTGTGTGTGTATCTGTGTACATGTGTGTTTATATATACCCAATGTCTTAAGCCAAAGCCCCATACACTTGTTAGGGAATCCACATCAGTTTTGTAGCTTATTAACAAATTCTGTGTCATTGGACATCAATTATATGGTATCCAATTTTATTTCTGTAAAGGTAATAATGATAATATCTATGTAACTTGATCATCAAAAGTAAAAATTGTATGTGTGCAAAGCACTTACCATGAGCCTATGCATGTGGCATATGTAAATATTTGATGTTTCATGTTAAAGAAGCAGTGGGGTAGCTAGTTGCTCCAGTATTGAGAAAGTAATGGTGCAGCAGTTCATGTAACAAATTCCAAAGTAATGATTCCATGTGGACCCTCAGTGAAGGACAGAAAAAAATAATGATTAGAGGAGCTGACATTTTTTATTTGTGCTCCTAACCAGTTAATTAAGAAAAATGTATATTCTATTTAGAACATCTAGAGCAGGGCACTGTAAGAATATCACAAATAGTAGCATAGCAGTAATATGTCATGATTTCACATTTTACCAAATGCTTTTATATCCATTCTCTATTTTTCTAATCCATTATTCATCTACAGAAATCCTGCTCATGCTTCAAAATCCAACTTCTGTGTCATCCTCTCTCTGAGGCCTTTGATGACCTGGCCAGTACCCCAAGTAGAATTAGCCAGCCCTCCCCTGTATTTCTGTGGTGATACATTCACACTTCTTGCATTGTATTTAGCTCATCAGTATATTTTATAACCATTCCCATTAGACTGCACTTTCTACAATAAAGTCAATAATCTATCACAACATCTAGCAAATGGTAGATGCTGAAGAATTATTTATTGAAAGTAAAAATTTTAAAATGTGCAATAATAGTATCTGGCACCCAATAACAGTACAAAAAATATTGGTTAAATTCAAGTTTGTTTATCAGAGAATATGTATAAATTATCTAGGATAATAAATTTATTCACTTTTTTAACAAGAAAAAAGAGATTAAATGATTTGTCCAAAGAAACTTAAGAAAATTGTAAGCTTGAATCAAACAAGGAAATTTCCTTCTGATTTATAATTTAGTTTCTAATTTCCATTTCACATATTGCCTCAAAAAATTTTAAAGAAACAAAATATCAGCAACAAAATGAAAATTTAATCATATTAATGGTTGATGAATGTGGCTTTTTCCCTATGACATTTATCATAAATGAAGCCAAAAATCTTGCTTTTAAAATGAACCACTGCTTTCCTAGGCTTTACTTCTCCTGACTTCTCTTTTTATGGGCTCTTCGAACATATTGGGTAAAGATGGGTATTTCTTGTACAAAACCTCATCTCTGAAGGAGAAAGCCTTCCTTGTATTCCTGTGAGACATTAGATGGAGGCTGTGATTTGACCAAGGTTCTAATTAGGATAGAACAAGAAATAGAAACCATATCTCCACTCCCAAGGCAGTGCCCTCCCTCCAGGTGACACACAACAATAATTATAATCAATTGATAGATGCACATGTATAAGTATATGACAATAGTTTTTTACTATAACAATTAAAGGGTAAATAGGTCAAAATGTAAATATCATGCAGCAAATCCAGGTTTTACTTTTTGTCTATATGATTAGTAGAATGCCTATAAGTTATATTGACCTTGCAAAGTTTATTTCAGGTCATAGATTTCCAGTCTTGATCAAGTTCACAGATAATCTTCGGCTTGTAGATCTATAAACTAATCAAGAGTTAAGATTCCATCCATTGACCCCAAACTTTAATACTGAAAAAGATTTTTTTTCCTGCTCTTGGCATTCATTTTCCATCATAAAGTTGACATTTCTAACATGGATTTTTTTATTAAATACTCTCAGAGATATAGAGGAGAGCATTTCCCACTGAGTTGCTCATAACTACACTGTCTCATTTATCATTTCCATCCCCTTATGACCATGAGAAACTGAAAAATGTTAAAGATACATCCCCATTTTGCTGATGACTCACCAGAGGAAAGGAAATGAAAACCTTCACCAATATCACTAGGCAGCAAGTATTTCAACTTAACTATATCATTTAATCTGCACAGCACCATAAAATGAATATAATTATCTTTATTTTACTGATCAGAAACTGAAGCTCACAGAACTTTAATGACTCCTACAACCTCATGCATCCCCCAAAAACGGCATCTACGATTGACTCCAGTTATTTTCCAGTTGTAATTTTCCAATATTTTCCTAGCAGTGAACATTACAAACAGCAATACTTCTTCAAATTATTTTCCCAACAGCATTCATTAGTTCCTTCAATAAATACTAATGGAAAGCCTTACTATATGCCAGCAACATAGGAAAAGACAGTTTAAAAAATAAAACATCACCATACAGCAAAAGGGAAGTTTCTGATAAGTGTACATTCCCAGATACTGTTGAAAATGCTAAGAAAACACACACCCTAGCCCATACCCTCTCAAAAAGGCCTGCCAGAATAGTGATTCTGATAGGCCTCATGTTATCATTGCTGACAAGACAAATTAGATAATAAAGCAAAAATGATCCATGTTTTAAGACATTTTAGATATTTGATGGAGTTTTAAAAGAAAAAAATATGCCCCAAACTTTATTAGTGACACTAACTTGACAAAATGTCTACTTAGAATGCATTTGTGCATTCATTCCCTCATCCCACCAGCTAAGCTTTGGTCATTGAATTGAAAATTATAATAGCAACTTCTGACCTTTTCTGAATTCTTCTGTGTGCCAGGTATTATTTTAAATGCTTTAAAGATATTAACTCATAGAAGCCACGCATGGTGGCGCACGCCTGTAATCCCAGCACTTGGAAGGCTCAGGCAGGAGGATCGCAAGTTCAAAGCCAGCCTCACCAATGGTGAGGCACTTAGCAACTCAATGAGACCCTGTCTCTAATAAAATACAAAAAGCAGGGCTGGGGATGTGGCCCAGTGGTCAAGTGCCCCTGAGTTCAATCCCCGGTACAAAAAACAAAAATTAACTCATGGAATCCTCACAACAAATCTCTGAGATAACTGTTATTATTATCTCCCTTTTAGAGATGACAGAGGCCTGAGTAACTTACCAAAGATCTAATGTTGGCAGAAATGGAACTAGTGAGACTCTAGGGTAATGCTCTAACTGCTAGATAACCCTGTAATTTGTAGGTTTATTAATGTCGATTCCACAACAGGAATTGTGCTAAATTAAAGGGAAAAGACATGAAGAAGGCAGACATGGTCCCTGTCTTGAAGGAGCAGCTGTCCAGCAAGGAAGACAGAGAATGTATGAGCAGTTGCATACAATATGACAGGTGTGAGACCAGAGGAAATGCAAGGCAAGCACAGCCACCTCTACTGGGGAATGTCAGAGGAGAGGACAAGTGAGTGTTGTATAAGTCCTGTGATTGCTTCCCACACCTGTGAGATGTAAATGCAAGTAGATAGTGAATGAATTACTTAGACCCACACCTGGGGCCAAGCTGTGCACATAAGATTTTAGCTGTGAAGAAAGGAGAGATTCTGATGTTAAATGAGAGCGCCTGTCTTTGCTTTAGCACTGTCTATGGAAGCCTTGGGCTGTGAGGTGGTAGTGGAAGTTGAGGAATGGGGCTGTATATAGGAGAGACTCCTGCAGCTGTAGGACCAGGAGAGTGAAGCTGAAGCCTGAGAGGCAAGTGAGAGGTGGCAATGTGTCAGCAAGCAAAGTGAAGCAGCAGGAACAGGGTGCTTTATCATCACACGTGTCTACGCCGACACATCTGCTTCCTCAAATGGGGTTCTTTGCAGCTTGGGAAGAAAGCATTCCAACTGAACAATGATATTTTACAGAGGTTGTGTGTTATGTGTTCAAGAGTTCCTTTTCACTCATATTTTGTCTCAAACTGAAGCTACCATCTTTTTTCCAAGTTTATTGATATTTCTTAATAAAATAGATTTAGTCCCACTGTCATGGAATGGAATAATTGAAAGAAAGCATGTGGCCTGTTTCCTCTATCTTATAAATGATGGATAAAGAAAGCCAAGGAAAAAAAAATCTACACAAAGCCAGAAATCCTAAGTATAGTGTGCGAAGGAAGTAAAACTGCAATATGTCCCTCTAAATTCATGTGTAAACTCCAGTACCTCAGAATGTGACTGTATCTAGAGATAGGGCCTTTCCAGAAGTAATCAGTTAAAATGGGTTCCTTAGTGTGGGCCATAATCCAACCTAGCAGGTGTTATCATGAGAAGAGGAAACTTGGACACAAGAAGAAAACACCAGGGAAGTGTGTGCACAGAGGAATGATAAATATTTTGTTATGGCAGCACAACAAACTAACAGATACACCCATAGTTTATGCTAATATGCCTATTTATTCTCATTCTCTCTCTCTTTCTCCTCCCCAATGCCCCCGGCCTCCCTTTTATGCTTCCTCCT
This sequence comes from Tamias sibiricus, assembly GCA_025594165.1. Lineage (NCBI taxonomy): Eukaryota > Metazoa > Chordata > Mammalia > Rodentia > Sciuridae > Tamias > Tamias sibiricus. The sequence goes on from CM046658.1 coordinate 53,219,963, forward strand.
GGTTTAAAAGCATTTTCATGCTTATTGCTACATTTGAGCTTTATAACACCTTTGCAAAGACAGGGCAATGATTAACTTCACCACATAAGGAAATTGTTATTCTGAGTTCAGAAATTACTCCAGGACACTGGTGAAAAGATCAGGGCTAAAATTTGAATCTAGGTTTTCTAGTTTCAAACCCCCAGCCTTCTAAATGTAACCCAACTTTCTCTTAACCCCCCCAAGTATTTGTGAAATTAATGGCATAAATATGAAAAACAGAAGAGTAAAGTGGACCAGGAAAATCAATAAATAAAATGTAACACCAACCCTAAAACAAACAAACAACAAACAAAACAGCAAAACAATTCTCAAAATCCAAAATATAGTTAATCACAAATATTGACAGACTTGATTTGGCAGGGGTCTTCTAGGTCTCTCACTTTTCATCGTTTAAAGCAGGTATAAAGAATGTTTTCTAATTTTTAGCAAGACAAAGGAATCTATTCTTGCTCTTCCTTACTTTATGTGCTTGTTTTGGTCACCATGCCAGGAGATGGCTCTGAAATACTGTGGGTTCTTTACAGCAGTTCTTGCTAGAATCCATATCTGAGGGTACTGTGGCTGTCTCTTTGATCATTTCAAAGATCAAATTCTTTAGGAGGCATGCTGCCCTCGCCTCTTTGGGAAGGAAGGTGATGGTGTATGCGTGCCAAGCACTGTTCTTCTCATCACAGATGCCAACAGCTACAGGCTGGGTCACTTCCCATGGCCCCATCTCTAATGCCTCTAACTGTGAACATGAAGCTTGCCTCCTGTACATAAATCCATGATGAAAAAGACCATATGCTGTTATATATCAACATAAATTTCCCAAACAAATGTTCATAGCTTTGCAGACACAAGGCTTCTGTTCCTCCATCTACAGTAGGCAAATAATATTTTTATGCAGGCATACGGTAATAAGACCTAGTTACCTTCAGATTCTTACACTTGTAGTTCACTGCCAACTGTTTCCTGCTCCATCACCAACAGGTGCTTCAGCATAAAGCATGTGCCTGAGGAGACATGCACCTAAAATGCAGAGTCAGTGATCCTGAAAAGTGACTCATTATTTAGAACAAATAACAGCTTCTCATAAATATCCTAGCCCTTTAATATGTGCTGGAAGGTCATAGCAGAAGAACCCTGTGCATGGTAAATTGTGTAAGGTGGTGCCAAAAGTTTCAAACACAGTTCGTTGCTCAGATCTGACTCAAGTTAGACCTAATTAATGCCCTTGGAGGCCAATTTAGACAGATATGAAGCATGACATCAGCTCCATAGCTTTTGTGTTTCCCAAATTATTCCACAAATCCCAGGGGAAGAAGGTACAAAGGTGACAGAGGTTTTTGGCCTTGAAGGTCATGGATTCTGGTCATGTATCAACAAAACAAGCCTGAGGAAGTCCCTCAATCTCTTCATTCTCAGTTTTCTCATCTCTAGAACTTGTTTCACAAGTCCTAAACAATGTCCAATTTGTAGTAACATCTCCCCTCACAAAGAAGTTGTTCTCTTAGAACTAAAGGTTTCTCCTAATCACCCTAAGTAGATGATGTCTGGTGGGGGTTTGAGCATCAAGGCCTTTCACTCTTTGAGGAGTTAAGTTTCTTTTATCAGTATGAATTTCTTATGTATACATGGAAATGTTTTGGAAAGAGCGTGTCTGGGGTTTTAAGAGCAGAACAAAAAGAAAAGGTGTTTGAATGAGATGGATATCATTTTCCTAAATGCATGATTGAAGACCTGAAGTGTACGAATATACTCTGTATGCAAACAATTGTATGTAAAAAGATGCTAAATACATGCACTATGAGTTGTACATATTAAAAATTATAAATAAAAAAATAAATAAATAAAAACTCCGAAGTAGGGCTGGGGATATGGCTCAGTGGATGTGGCCCTGAGTTCAATCCCTGGTATAAAAAATAAATAAATAAAAAATTAAAAGTGCTGGGGTGTGGCTCAGTGGTAAAGCACCCCTGAGTTCAGTCCTCAGTGGGGTGGAGTGGGGAGTCATTATATAAAATTTTTTAAAAATATTTATTTATTTGCTTTAGTTGTACACAATGCAATGCATTTATGTTTACGTGGTGCTGAGGATCGAACCCGGTACGCGCACGTGCTAGGCGAGCACTCTACCACTTAGCCACAAGCCCAGCCCCTATATAAATTTTTTTTAGAAATTAATAAAGTGACCTTTCATGCACCTCTAAAAAAAAAGAGCAGAACAGAATTCTAAACCTTTAAAGTCGTATAACCTTTTGGAAATGCACTATGCTTTAATGAGTAAAGTGCCTATCAACTTAGATAAGTCATAACAAAGAAAATTATTTAGATCTGAGTGTGAGTGGCAGTGAAATTATTTAGATCTGAGTATGAGTGGCAGTGGGGGACATGTGACAAAGGTGCTTCCTAGTTCTTCTAAGAAAGAAAGGATATCTATTTCATGACTGGAGAAAAAAAAAGAAAAATATTTATCCAACAATTCAATAATTTTATTTTCTCAACTCATTGATCTTAACAATGAATTCCCTGTCAACTTCCAATAGGTTGCCTCCCTGAAGGAAAAGTTCTTCAGCTTAACAAGACAAAAATGCTCCTGAGTAGTCCTCACACCAAAAGCAGGGTGGTGGATAATTCAACATTATATCCAGAAGCAGGAAGCCATTACAGTTTTCTGTAGGGGGCATTTTCTCATGATAGCCTATGTGAACTTTTCTCCTCATTGATCTCTATGGCCCACCTAGCAGTCCTTCAACTGAGAGGATCAGGGATGTGGATCAGTACAGTTATCAATTAAACTGACTAAAGACCACCTGGTGCCTGGACTGGAATTTCATTCTTTGTTCTGACCCCCATTTAAAATTATGCAGAGGCACATTGTCCAATGCAGCATACCACAGTTTACATAATGTGCCCAAATGACAGCAGAAATGTACTTAAACTAATGCATTGCCTACAATACAAAAAGTCCTCCAGTTTGGACACTGTACATCAATCATTAAATTCCCAGAGTGAAAGGAAATTCCCCAAATTAAATTGGCATTTTAATTAAAGTTCAAAAGAATTCAAGTCCAAATGCTTCCTCTCTTAAGTTAAATTTCTATTTAGCTCCACTAAAATGGAGCACAATACACTTGGATAGAAACATTGTTTATTCAGTCACTGCGGTTTCCAAATTTCTGTCTTGCTATCACTATAACCTCAAGTTTCTCATGAGCCTCATCTTTCAGAGTATAAATCATTGCTAAGGTACAAAAGATTATTTAAGTACCAGTATAACACCTAAGACTTTTAAAAATCCTATACACAAAGGCCCAGTCCCCAAACAGTTATGCCCAACAAAATACTGCTGACATAACTGAATACATAATACATGCTAGAATCACATTACTATCAATAGTCAAGGACGATGGCCAAGATTTGGTTTTATTTCATAGAAGACAGGAAACTACATGTAGCTCGTGAGGTGATAGAAATTGAAAGAGAGGAGGAGAACTGAGATGGAGACAGAAGCATCTTATTCTGTAATAGTTAAACAAAACAAAAACAAATTTCAAGAGGTAGATCTATACTTACTGGGCAGTGATGTCCTTGTTGATATCAAAATGATTAATAAGCTATGGAATTTGAAATTTTGATAAAATTGAATTTCAGATAATCTGAGGGTAGATTCCAGGCCAATCAATTTTCTGAACTCGATAGTGTCCAGCAAAGTGTCAACACAATTAGGTACCTCTAAAATAATTCCTGCAAAAAGCCTTCATAAGAATGTATCTGTATATGAATAGCTCTCTTACACCCTTGTTCAAAATCCACAACATGCATATTAACCAAGTTTGAGTAGAATCAAATTCTTGTTAAGTTTTTACTAGTGTATTATAGCTGTACATAACAGTGGGATTCTTTTTGACATAATTACACATGCATGGAATATAATCACCTCCACTTCAGTCCCCAGTAACTCCTCCCTCCCTGCCTTTCTCCCCTTACCGTCTTTCCCCTCCTCTGCTGCACTGGCCTTCCCTCCAACTATTTGTGTTTATCAATTGGAGCTTTGTAGGTATACAAAAAGGTGGAAGCCTCCAAGGCACATTCACCATGCACACAGCATGAAGAGTCCTATTCTCATAGGTGAGAATCCTGACTTGCCAGGTTCACATGGCACTGCACTCACTACCAGGTCTTCTAACTTGTCTTTGAATTATCATTAAGTACAAGGCATTTGAGAGTTGTTCACATGTTCTATTTAGTCATGATACTTATGATCCTTTTACCAATAAGGAAGCTGACTCAGGATAAACCCACAAACCAAGATGACACAGCTGTTAAGAAAAGGTTTGAGAATTGGAACTCAGGGCCTGAATGATTAGAAAACCCGTTCAGCTATTTTGTTCCCCTTCAGAGAACTACAGTCACTGAAGTTCGAAAATAAATTCTTACTTTTCCTAAAATATAATTATGTATCTCAGTTCACACACTGTATGTGGTAAATGTGATTAATTTTATTTACATAGTACTTCATGTGTAAATGGAGGGAGTGGCATTCCTGGTAGTGTAGTTGAATAAATTACACTGGAAATACAGTCACTGCAGTATACCTACACACTGCTTTGGGTAATGGAGCAGAGGACACAATAAGTTATTTAGTCTGGCAATAAGGTATGGAGAGATTTGGGGTATGGTTAAATGGGTTAAAAACAGTCTTTGCACAAAATATCATTTGTTTGTTTTCCACTCATATAAACCTAAAAGTTTTTACAAACTTTCCAGTAAACAGACAGTGATACACATACATGTTTACATGTGTACGTGTATGTGCACCAGCATCTCACCTTTGGAGTGAGTATCTGTTTTTAAAAGGAATGAGATAGATGCCTGTTAGGACATCCAGGTCACTTACAAAACACTTCTTGTCCACCTTCCCAGTCTGTGTATCATTTTCCAGCTGCTCTCTGCTTTCAAATTCTTTTTTCTTTTTTCAAATCTATTTTTTATTCTAAGTTGTTAGAAATGATAGCAGAATGTATTACATTTCACAAGTGCATTGTATAGGATGTTAGGTAAAGTTCAATAGATGTGAAAATATTTAAAGGGAAACAGACTGCCTCTAACTGCTTACCAGCAAAATATACAGTGTTTCACTTTTGACCCTTCATTGGGGGCATTCTGTGGGTCAGTCTACATATTGGCTGGCAAGTGCATTATTCCTGCCAAAACATCCAGTTGAGATGGGAACATTAATTTATTTGAGCAGACATGTGTCTATGCAGCTTTAACAAAACAGCCATATGCCACTTTAGTAACTAACATTACAAAGAATGCACAATTAATGCCAGAACCTCTCTTGGAACTTTTAACAAGAACCATGAAGAATGATCTTCCAACTTGTTTTTCATTGTGGCATTTTATTTGTCCTCATGATCTAGGCCAATCTTGCCCAACACAAGGTGTTCTGGTTATGTAAATTCTGTGATATTTCTGTTAGCCCTCACTGTTCTCCTTCCCTTCAGTGGATTTTTTTAGGAGTTTTAGAGCATAGACATAGTTCCTCTTACACCGAATCCCCTACACAACCCTACCCAAGACCTTGTGGACAGGGTTCTGTATGGCAGAGCCAGGGAGGTGAGAGCCAGTTACTGCTGAAATCCCCTAGCCAAGTACATCTTTAATAGATCTTAATGAAATCACCATGGTCCCATTTACTACTTATTATATTCTATGCTACATTCAGGTTGTTAATCCAGTGAGAAATTTTTTTTTAAAAATATGTGCTATGATCTCCTAGGCCTTCCTCTTATTAACGTCCTAACACCATTGTTATTTCTCTAGAGTCAAATAGTTTTCTTCCTTCAAACTTCTCCTTAAAGCATATATTTATCAGGAATTCTTAACAGTTTCTTTGCATGATCAATTCTTAGTCTTTATTCACCAATTTAATGCAGTTTTTTTTTTTTTTTTCTGTTCATTATAAGGTTTGTGATAATGATTTTATGAATGGGAAGGGTCTTTGGGTGACAGCATGGAGGGAGATGTCCCCAAAGCACTTGTATTTTTAGGGCTCTTTTGATTAGAATTCCATCTGAGGATTTTGAGAAACTTATTCTCCCTGAATTTCCTCAAAAATGTGAATATGAAATAACCTAATATAATTTATCAACATAATATGTTACAGTGTTTTGTTTTAATTTAATTTTATTTATTTTCATAAATGTAGATTTATAAGCACAAATCATATTTGTACTCCCATTTTATTTATATTATTTTATTATATTCATATGATTATTATATTGCCATGTGGATAAAGCATTCTATAAAACATGATTGTGATAGTCTAGAAATATTGTTCAAAGAATATTATTCTTCAGTCATAGGACTATTGAAATGAAGATTCCAGGGATGTGCTTACTGCATCTCTTGTGCATTTCTTTGAACAAGAACTTTTATTCCCATGAGCAATGGAGGGATACAGGCACATTGCTCCTTTTTGCCTCTGCTTTTTTTAGGTTCATACAATCTGATGGTTTTCAGCTATATCACTGTCCACTAGTGGTACAAGGGATTGTTTTAATTTCTTTGGTTACAGTTCACTGGGATTGCCTTGCAGACAAATGGAGCCATAGATACCTGATATGTAGAAGTTACACATTTGCTCAATTATCCATCCAAAAAGTATCTGTTAAACATAAACTATATTAGAAACCCAAGGGGAGGAGGCCCGCGCTGAGAAGGAGGGCCGGTTTGGGGAGGTTCAGGGGTGAAGATGATATTCCTTTTTAGAGATTTAGTAGAAATGTGGACGCACTTTTGTAAAATGAAATATATGTTATTAATCTACACAATCATTAGGAAAAACATTTAAAAAATAAATTCCTGCTTCAAGTGCTGACCTCAGAGAGAAGTTGTGATATGTTTGCTTGTGCAAATACTTTTTGAACAGTGAAGCAGAATGTGCACAGAGACACATTAGTAGCTCTCATTGTTTCTTATCGTTTTATAATTGGAAAGCCCATATGTGCAGAAGTTGCCACAAGGTAGGGATTTCAAATAGAGAGAGCTGAGCAGTACAAGAGAGTGTAAACTGTTAGTTGATCCCTACAAAGCAGAAGATGAGAAATGGGAAAAAATATCAATAAGGAAGAAAGAAATCTGTGTACGTGGCAGCAGAGACATGTGAAAGTCTTGAAGGGTGACCAGCTGTTGCATCTCTGAGTTTGTCAAAAAAAGACTTGTGGGGGAGAATCAATTGACAGGAAGCTGTCGCTGAGGGCTGGGAGAGGGATCAGAAAGTGACACCATCAGGGGAAGAATGCAGAGCAGTAAACTATACTGGGAAAGAGCCCCGGGCAGATGCGGTGGTGCTTGAAGCAGGTCCTCCTCGGAGCTGCACAGACTGTCTGCATACAAAGAGTTGGAATTGGCAGCACAGAATAGTGCTTGGCAGAGTCAAGGCAGCTTCTTTTTCTGGCTCTGCCACTCTCCTGTCTTACCATCTTCAGTTACTGGCTTGGGGAAGAGGAGAGACGATCTTTCTGCAGTAATATTCTCTTTGAGGATGGGATGAAGAGAAAGAAGAAATGGGCATGGCCCCATGTCAGGAGCGAAGAGCTATGAAGCCACAGTCAAGAGTTCGGACCTGTCCAGATCTTCTCAAAATGCTTGCTGTAGAGGTTCTCAAGAGGGCATAAATGGATGGCCTTGGGAGTATTCTTATAATACCAACTGTGGAAGCTGGTTTAAATTTTTTTCAGGGTAGGGTTCAAGAGAACCTACCCTGAACAACCATCATAAAAGAAAAGGAATTTTTTAAAAATTTTGCTATTCACTATTAAACTCATATGGAAAAGAATTTTTGAAAATCTGTGCAAAATTGCTTGTGGATAGGGTTGAGTTTCCTTGGGAACATTCACTCAGAACATCTGCAAAGCAACTGACTACCTAATGGGTGACCAGTCTGCAAGTCACAGGTTAGCAATAAACCTCTGCAGCTTATACTGGCCACATCTTCTGTTTCTTAGTATCTCTCATAGACTCTAGAAAAGAGGTTGGGTGAAGGCAGGTGCCCAGCAAAGGAGAACTGGTCAGAACCCTACATAAGCCAAGGAAATGTGCTCGTCACCTGGCATATTTGACAAGCCTTGCTAGGCACCACTGGAAAGGTACTCTCAACCCTTAAAACTTTTATGAAACAAAGAAATTTGTCCCCCATTTTTTAGATTTTTCTCCACCTGGTGGGCTTGGAAAGAGAGTCCTCAACCCCCAAAAAGATGCTGAGCTGGGAGTTGAATTTATTTTAATGGATTTCAGAGTTCATGTTGTCCCACTGAATAATGCTACCTACAAAATATACTGAACATGAACTTAGTGCACATGACTTGCATACACCTAATTTAATCCTTATAACTGAACTGAAGGAAATTAATCTTATTTCATTAGAAAGATGAAAAAGGTTACTTTAAAAAGCTAATTAATTCCCTATAGAAGAAAAGACAATTACTTAATAATGAGGTATTTAATAATACTTTACAACATGCCAGACTTTTTGTAAGCACTTTAGCATCTATGTATGCATGCACCCTCAGAGTTTTTGAAAATAGTTAGTTATATTTACACTTTTATTTAACATAGGAAAAGAAGAGCACAGAGAGTATAAGTAATTTATTAACATCATCAAAGCAGTGAAGAGTAGAATTGAAAATCAGGCTTGAACAGTTGGACATCAGTATCCAAAATCCAATTCCCTACACCACATGTAATATGTGCCAAATATTTCCAAGTGAGAAATTAACTCTTGATGCTTGAGGTGGAGAAAGAGACCCGAATGGATTACTCTTCCCCTACCTTTATCCATACCTATATTCCTTTCCTAAACGCATCTCTGTACTGTACGCTATGAAGAGATTCAAGAGAAAAGAGAGAGGAAACATAAATGGAGTCCATGAACTTGACTTTTCTGTGTTCATTTATCCCCATAAGGTTAATTTAAGACTGTCATGACAGCTCTAATTCTGACCAGTGAAATATGATGGAAAGTCTCTTGGGCTGCTTCTAAGAAAATATTCTGCACCCTTCAGAAAAAGCCACTTTTTCCTTTCATATGTAGTTGTATCTGGATGTGATCCATGGGACTGCTGTTACCAGCCTGAGAATGGCAGAGTTGAGATGTGGAGAAAACCTGGATCTTGATGAAATTTTTGATCTACTGAAATAATCAACCTAAAGACTTGTCTTACCTCAGGACTTTTTGTGGGAAATAATAATTGTCCTTATTGTCTAAGCTATGCTGAGAAAGACTTCCTGTTATTTGCAGCCCAAAGCATCTTGATGGAAATATAGCCATTCTTGTTTTTCTCTTTTTTTTTTGTCAAATTTATTTTTTATTCTAAGTTGTTAGAAATGACAGCAGAATGTATTACATTTCGTATTATACTCATAGAGCACATTTTTACATATCTCTGGTTGTATGCAAAGTATATTCATACCATTCGTGACTTCAGACATGCAGTTAGGGTAATGATATCCATCTCATTCTACCATCTTTTCTTTTTTCTTTTTCTTTCTTTTTTCCTCTTTATCTGAATGGATAAGGAAAATGTGGTATATATACACAATGGAGTATTTCTCAGCAATAAGAGAGAATAAAATCATGACATTTGCAGGTAAATGGATGAAATTGGAGAATATAATGCTAAGTGAAGCTAGCCAATCCCAAAAAGCCAAATGCCAAATGTTTTTTTCTGATATAATGAGGCCGATTCACAGTGGGGTTGGGATGGGGAGCATAGGAGGATTAGAGGAACACTAGGGTGAAGGTAAAATATAGCCATTCTTAAGTAGATGGTAGAATACAGAATGATAGACTAGGCAAGAAAATATCACCCTAAGTATAGTAGGGGCACTCAGACTTGGGCAGAGAGCTTTTGCTCTCATCTAAGAGGCAAGCAGGTGCCAGGCCCCCACTTAAAGAGGGCATGCCTTGGTCAGTGCTAGATGCAGGGCTAAAGCATCTTTGAGCCTTCTTCCAAAAATTTTTATTCTTCCATAAGCAAGATAAAATAAATTCACAAGTTTTACAATTTAGAGGTGTCAGAAACAAGTAATTTATGCAGTTGAAAATATTAAAATATATGTCATAATTAGAAGATAAACAGTTTATACATTCAAATATTGGCAAATACCCTAAATAAATAACTTATATGGCCTGCTCTTAAAAGGAACTGAAGGAACCTATTAAATTGATAGAAGAGCAGGAACATCAAGGATGTCCTGACCACTAGAGTCTGCTTCTAAGGAAACCAAGCTAAAATAGTATTTCTTTTTTTCTTTTGGTACCAGGGATTGAACTCAGGGGTGCTTAACCATTGAGCCACATCCCCAGACCTTTTATGCTTTATTTAGAGACAGGGTCTCACTAAATTTCTCACTAAAGTTGCTGAGGCTGGCTTTGAACTTGCAATCCCCCTGCCTCAGTCTCCTGAGCCCCTGGGATTACAGGCGTGTGCCACTGTGCCATGTATTTCTTTGCTGTGTGCTCCCTGTCCAGACACCATCTATTAGACAGAAGTGATGTCTCTCCAGCACTCTTACCTCTCACCCCATATTTTCTCCTTGTCCCTCCATCCCTAGAGTTGATAGTGACTTCTGGCTGCTGCTGTTATCCAGGTCCCTCACCACTCCTTTGTTTCCTTAACCCTGCCCACATTTCTGCAAATTGTCTTATTGTTAGACTTTGTTCATTGGAACCATCTGTGGTGAACTGACTTGCAGCTGGAATCCTGACTTTCAACTGTCCTATGTATATGTACTTTAAGGGATCCTTGGGTAGTAATGTATCACAAAAAAAAAAAAAAAAAAAAAAAAAAAAAAAAAAATGGTCCCCAACAGTTTCCTTTCTCCTTTAATTATGAGATAAGGCTATATCTCCATCACAGAATATAGGTTGGCATCATGACTTGCTCTGGCCAATGGGGAATGAGAAAACATGCCAGAAGCAGGACACGGAACATGCTTGCACCCTGTAGCTCACTTGCACATGGGGGCTTAAAATGCACTGCACCTGGGAACTCTGTGACGCCCGCCATGTGAAAAAGTCTAGTGTACTTGTAACAAAGGACAGACACAGCTCAATCAACCCTGTCATTCTATCCTTTATCCTGCCAACTTCTAGACATGTGAGGAAGGCTCTCTTAGACTACCTAACCCCTAGTCAACCCACCAGCTTTGGCAGACGTACAAGCAAGTGCAACAGAACTTAGCCATGCTTGGCCTGGATAAGAGGACCATTGAGCTGAGCCACTCAATGGATTCTGGAGTTAAAGAAATTGTTGTGGCTTTAAATTACTATATTTGAGGGTTCTGTTTAAGGCATCAAAAACCCAATGGACACATCTCTGGTTATAAAAGATTAAAACTCAGTACAATAGTCATGTGTTTATTATTATTATTTAGCTAACACCTGTCTAAAGTTTTAGCAATACACCCTGTCTCATAGAGTGCTTCATTTGATTCTCTTAATCATGCTTGAGTATAAATAGTACTTAACATCCAGCTATTATCAGCTCCTCCAGGGTCTTCCTCAACTTTAGAATTATCTTGTCCAAGTTTCACTCTTCTAAATGTATTCCACATTTAGTGACCGACCAAATCAGGAGTTCATGGGCCAGCCACTGAGGACCTACAGGGGACCACAGGCAATACTCATTCTTGATCTCACACTGGGTTGGATTAGGCCTGTTGTCACTAGGAAAATACTTACTTTTATGAGAAAATGATCAGAATAATGTTATGTCTATGTATAGAAGGAAGATTAGAAGAATATACAATAAAGTGCTAATTTCCCAAGTCACAATTTTATTTCATACAATCTCCCCCCTAAAATACAACATTTAACCCCTCTGACCTCCTTTCTTTTCCACCAGCTTCTTCCCTGCTCTTCCTCCTACCAGGAAGGCTTTTCCACAACTTTTGTACGTATGCCTCATTCTTTCCCTTTAGATTTCACTCAGAAGTTACATTATCCACTTCACTGGATCTAAAGGGCCACTATTTTGCAAAACACCACCTTATTTATTCCCTTTACACATTTTATCATGATTAATAATTGATTTGTTTCTTTATTTTCATATTTCCTTTCTTTCCTGCTAAAACAAACTCCATGAAAGTAACAACTTTCTCTCGTTTATCACTGATATCCAGTGCCTGGCCAAATATGGGTGCAGAGTAGGCAGTCAATGAATCCTTTGGCAAGAAGATGCCTATTTGTGTGGTAGGATCTTAGATAATTATATTCTTTGGAATAATAGTCTATATTCATGAAATGTTCAAGAGTGATTATCTATTAATTTTATAATCTGAAAAATAACATTTTAAATTATATTGAATGAATGAATATATCACAATATCCTGCCCTCCAAATTTCTTTTTATTGAATATTACTTGAGGAAAAAGTCTCACACTTAGAAGGAAAGGAAACCACAGTGCTCTGCAGCTGTGCTGTGGCAAATTGGAATGACAGGGAAGTCACATTCCATCTTCCAATTCCATGACTGTGTTGTAGCTCCCTTGGGTTGAGGTGAAGCTAGGGAGGCAAACAGTTTGAAGAAGTATAGACTCAGTTGTGTAATACGCCTTTCTTACATATACTTTGACATAAAGAGTTTCCTAGAACGAGGAAAGCCACTGGCAGCCCAAAGTACTTGTCTCATTTTACAGAATTAATCAAGCAAAGTTAATGTGCATTCATTCCCAAAGGACATCTTCAAGAATCAATTTATACTTAAATATGATGAAGTGGGCTTTTAGCTGTGGCTCACACAGAGGAGATGGGGTTAACATGTATTGAATGCCTACTCTATGGCATTTTTGCTAAGTGTTTAGAATATCCCTTCCATATTTACGTCTATGTTTCCTAACACACTTTAGGTAGCTTCCCTATAGCAACACAGCTATATAACCAGGACTGGAAAACCAAATTCTCTTAAGCTTCATAGTCAGAGTTGCCCCCCTTGCATTTTCCTTCTCTGTAGAGGAAAACTCAATCATCTATGATTCTTAGTATTTTTATGAGCCACTTCAGTGTTTTGTTCTCACTGTAAATCCTTTATCTGAGTGGTCTACTGAAGACCTCAACACACGGACATATGGACACAGTTGAGGTGTTACACATTTGGTCATTATTCTATTCCTCAATTTCATCTCCTTTTTTCTTGAAAAAAAAAAAATCTGTAATTAATTGTATTCATGCACCATGGCACAGCCTGCAAGCATTTTAACCATCACTGAGTATTTATAGATGCTTGTTAATTAAATTTGCACTCAGATGAGATTCCATGTACTTATAATCCATGCTTTCCTATGAGCTCTGTTTTCAGTTTTTCTAATTGAAAAATAAAAGAGGTCTCTTTGCAAAGACATAATCAATGACTCCCAATTAGCAAGAAAAAATAAAAATAAAATACAAATGCCATCCTAGAGAACTAGTCATTGTGGGGGGAAAGGTGTTTATCAATGATAACAGAAAATGTCATTGTCCTCAAAGATCCATGTCTCTAGCTGAAATTTGTCAAGTGAAATTTCACCTAAGTGAAATGGGACTTGGTAGGAGGCCCATATTAGTGGGACTAAGTTAGGGTCACAGGGTTTGTCTGAGATTTCAGAAGTAGCACTAGGGCAGATAATCCAATAACCACTGGGACTTCACTTCAGAAGTTTCTAGAGAGTCAGAAATGTGCTGAACTCCAAGCAAGACAGAGCCAGGAACCAGAAAGAGTAGGAAGGAATTGAAGACAAGAGTCTGGGATCTGACACAAGAAAAATCTGGTGAATTTACCTTAAGCATTTGTCACTGTTTAAGCCATATTTCACTGGCCTGGCTACCTGGCAGGACAAAAGAAAACCTTATTGGTGGAAGCATCTCATTACCTTTGAAAGGTGACTATATAAGAGCATAAGAGCATCACAGTTGATCTCCCTTTCTTTTAGGTTCCAGACAAAACCTTTTTGTAGTCTGGATGCTTCCTACCTCTCCAACCTCATCATGAACCATATTTTGTCCTCCACTTTCTCCACTGTAGCAACTACGCTCTCAGTATCTTTGACTCTGTTCTGCTCTAAAATGTGCCTTCATAGTCCTCTGTACCCCATTATCTCTTTAACTCTTCACTCATTCTTTTGATTTCGCCTGGTGTCGTTATATTCACTATGACAGGATGGACTGATCCAATAATACTTTTGTTTCTGTTCAGAGCACATTAAAATATGCTGAGTAAAATATAACATTTAAAAAATATATACATACTTAAGCTTGCACACCTCCCTCCAGCTGTAGGAAACAAGGAATAAATGCAAACCCAGAGCAGTGAGTAGAGCTAAAGGGCAATAGCTCACAGGGAGACCAGAAGTCCACATCCATCCAAAGAGAGGGTCATTTCTACATCCTTCTCTCTTCCTCTTTCCTATTCCTTCCCCTTCAGAAAAAGGTCATTTCTATATTACATGGACCCTTCTTCAGATAGTTAGGGAATCATACATGGCAAAAGACAAACCTCCCCTGCTGCTCCCCCCCCCAAAAAAAAATGGTGTCCCTAGAAATGAGTTTGAGCCCAGGAAGGGTGAGGAGTATGTCTACCAACCCTGAGAAGGTAAAGGTGGTCTCATACACGGTCATCTCCCTGTGGATCAGACTGCTGTGGGTATTAAAGCTCAAGTAGACTTGGAAAAGTTACACACAAAGGAGAGAACCCAGCATAGGGAGTGAAAAAGGCACCCATGCACGCAGGGGTTTGACATCAGCCCAAGCAGGAGGAAGGGAGTATATTTCAGAGAGTCAACCTTGCATGGAGCATCAGAGCATGAGCAGGATGAAGACTCAAGTGAGAGGGAGGTGGCTGAGGCCCAGTACTGGGGGTTTGCTATGATTTGTATATGATTTGAATGTGTTCCCAAGGTTCATTCCAACTGTGGCAATGTTGAAAACTGAAGGAACCCTTAAGAGGTGAGACCTAACATAAGGTAATTAATTCATTGGGCACCACCCTCCAACAGAATTAATTCTGGCCTCACAAGTGGGCTAGTTATGACAAGAGAGTATTGCTATATAATCAGGCTACCTCCCACACATGGACCCTTCTTCAAGAACTGTGACCTATAAAGTTTTTTTTTCTTTATAAAGTACCTGTCCTCAGCATTTTTTTATAGCAACAGAAAATACTAATACATTATTCTACTCATGTGGAATAAGGAGGTCATCTGCATGGAGTAGGCAATGGAATGACAATGTGAGACTGATAGAGTGCCAGCAAATTGATTAAGTAAGGAAAAATACAAGGATAATGGAAGCCAGATAGCTCTCTGTTGAAGCAGACAATTGGAAATATAGACAGGAAGATAATAGAATTGTCCCATTTGTTGTTGCATTGGAATTTAATTTATCAGTGTGAATTCATAGTTTTCAATATGTATAGACAGAGAATAATGGAAAATGAAATGCATTGAAGTTAGTCATTTTAATACATTTGAGTCAATAAAAGCAAATAAAGAAATGCAGAAATAAATCAATACAGAAAAGGATAGGATATAGGTGTCCTCGATGGGATGAATGTTGAGTGTCAGTGCTGCTGCTGAGCTTGCTACCTCATACTGGGGACCAAGAAGGTCTGTCAAGTCCCCCATAGAGGAATCACATACATCCCAACTCTCAGACGGTTGGGGATCCAAATCAAGCAAGCTACTCTAAGCCAAGAAAGAGAATTACCTGTGAGAGAAAGGATCTTGAGCCTGTGGTGATCCCAGACCTGTGGGGTACATTCAGAGAGCATGTGCGTGGGTGAACCTCAAACATGGAAATGCTCACAAATTCTAGGCACTCTACGCCTTGCTCAGGAGGCCACAAGTCTGTGTTACCTCACTTCCTATGTGGATCTCTATTATTCAGACACTGTTAGAAGTTAGAACCAAGTTCTCAGGTGGTTAATAAGAGGCCCTGTTCATCATGAACCTGAACAACCAGGAATTTAAGTTCAATTAGAACCCCAAAAGGAAAGACTGAGTTTGGAATTAGGTGTGTTGATTAAATGATGCCAATAGAAATGACAGTGGACTTCTGCTGACAGATGGAAATCTGGGAGGTCAGTGGCCAAAGCTAGATCTACAGACCATGGCAACATTCCAGGAAAGAAAATATGATGATGATGATGATGATGATGATGATGATGATGATAAGGAGGAGGATGTGGCATCAATGATGATGTTGATAAATCTTTGTTTTGGGTTTTCTATGGGCTAGTTTCTGTGCTGAATGCAAACAGTGTGACTCTACAGTCTTACTCACACTTTAAAATCCACACTCTTTAATTATTTTGTGCCACAGCATTTTTAAGGAGCAGAGAAAAACTTATCTAAAGGACAAAGACCAGACTTAGCGAGGGACTTGGAGAGGAAGAAAAGAAAGAGGAGCTAATGAAAAAGAGAAGGAGAACACAGTGACAGGAAGGTATTCAGATGAAGCATAGTGCCTGGGAAGCTGGGGAAGGAATGAAAAAAAAGAGAAGGGTGATCAAAAGTGAAAGTCAATGGCCAGGCACCATGGCCAATGCCTGTAATCCCAGTGGCTCAGAAGGCTGAGGCAGGAGGATTGTGAGGTCAAAGCCAGCCTTAGCAAAAGCGAGGTGCAACACAACTCAGTGAGACTCTGTCTCTAAATAAAATACAAAATAAGGCTGGGGATGTGGTTCAGTGGTAGAGTGCCCCTGAGTTTAATCCCTGGCACTCCCCGACCCCCCCCCCCAAAAAAAAAAGTGAAAGCCAATGCCATTCAGATGTCCTAGGGGAAGCCTACAGACTGAATAATGGGAATGTGAGAGGTGATCATTTCACAATATAGTTTTGTGTATTTCAAACCATATATCCATAAAAATATTCTTCAAGTCAATATTTCAAATGGACTTGAACCTGGAACTAAAACCCACACATTTGACTGCTGAGCTTTACCTAGATAAAAGCATCATTAATATAAGAATTAGTAGGTGAGATTGAGATGTTGACATCCTAGTCTCACTACAAGAAAAATCTTCAGAATGAAGTCCTATTAAAGCGGTTTTTTTCCAACCATGGCAGAAAATGCCACAGCATACCACTGTAACATTGGACATTTCCATGTGGTAGCTTTCTTTCTCTTCTCTGTGTCTCTCTCTCTCTGTCTCTCTCTCTGTGTCTCTCTCTCTCTCTCATCCATGTGTGCACACATGTACACACATACACACAACACACACACACACACACACACACACATTCACAATAGTGACATACTGTTCCAGGTTTAGAAATAAAATGAAGAAACATTGTGAGTCTTTCCCTATAGTTTGTTTGTTACTCTAATTGAAGTTATAATAACTCTGGCTCAAGCTTTATAGAATTAATCACTTCTCTAATCTCTTTGAAACAGATTGATTTCAAAGTAATGATTCATCCAGATAGAAGTAGGATTTTTTTTTTTTTTTTTTTAAAGAATCTTGTCCCTTCCCTTCACCTATTCCAGAACCACTTGGTGATGTCAAGAAGTTCAAGTTGCAAAGAGCTCACTTCCACTATATATCTCTAAACATCTTCAGAACCCTTACCTTCAATGGGATTCTGTGCAGTCATTCTTGAATTAGGCTGCCTGTGCTATTATTTTAGCTTTCAGCACACACACACACACACACACACACACACACACACACGTCAAGGAAGAAGAGGAAAACAGGTAAATGAGGTTCACAGGTAGGTCAATCCTGGATAATTTGGTGAATTAATTACCTTCCAGAAGAGACTTCACTATGTAAGAAATAAAATCTGGGGTTGGAGCCAAAATTGTATGAATCAAGGCTTTCTGACCTGTGACTCCATAAGTCACCTACTGGGTTTAGTCACCTGCAATTACCACATGGTATTATAATTTGGTTAATTGCCTGTCTTCTCCTCTAGACTATGATTTCCATGATGACAAAGTCTATGCCTGTTTTGCTCGGTGTTTATTTTCCAGCCCCAAGTGTTGTCCTTAGCTCTTATTTAGAACTCCACACTTCCATAAAATACAGTTCAACCAAACGTAAAAGGAAAGGACTTGCCCCCCAAATGTCCTGAAATGACTTTAACCAATTGTATACCTTTGGGGAAGAAGTTTTACTTTTTGCTGCTTGTGATTTTTCTTAAGAAAGAGCTCATTAACATAGGCACAATGCACTTCAAAGGGTCATTGTGGGTTTTAAATAATTCAGTTTGAGTGAAGAAATGGTAGACATCCAGTATATGGTATGCAAATGAAGGGTTCTATTTCCTATAAATCTTTTATCTTGAATGCCTAGTAGAAAATGAAGGCATTTGCCAAATGATTGGATCCAGCATCCTTTAAAATAAATTCTATAGTCAATATATTTGAAGTATATTTGCCTAGGTACCACCATTTATGTAGAAAGAGGAAATATCTTAAACCATTTATTCAGACCAAATGAAATCTCCCAGTGGTGATATTTATCTATATGGCTCTTTAGAAAATCCAGCTAGATTATTAATATTGAACATTTTACTTACATTAAACTTTACATATATAGTACTGACAGATGTTAATGCACTTTCATAATTTTAAAGACATTTATGTTACCTTATTTATTTTTCTAATACCCATTATTATTGTTCCCATTTTACAATTAAGGGAAACAACAATGTCATATGCCATGCATTTTCTTGAATTGTATTAGAAAGAGCTACAGAGGCAGTATAAGTTATTTACTTTTGAAATATTCTCATGGCCCATACATGTGTACAGGTGCAGATTCAGAAAATCCACTTGTCCACACAATTCTCCAAGTTAAAATTTTGTTTTGGGTTCTATGTTAGTCTTATGTTGCTGCTGTAACAAATTACCATAAACACAGTGACTTACTTACTACAACACAAGTTCATTATCTTTTATTTTTGGAGGTAAAAACATAAGATAATAAAATGAGTCAGAAGAGCTGTGTTCTTTCTGTAGCCTCCAAGGGAGCATCTGTTCCTTGTCCTCCCCAAATTTAGAGGATGCCTACATTTGTTGGCTTGTGGCTCCTTCCTCTATCTTTCAAGCCAGTAGTATGACATCTCATCTCCTCTCTGGCCTCTTATCTTCCTCTATATATATATTTTTTTGTGATTGTATTGGTCCCACCAGAGAAGTCAAGCTAATACCTCATCTCAACATTCTGAACTTATTCATGTTGGCAAAATTTATTCCGTCATGTAAAGTAACATATCCACAGATTCTGAGGACTATGACATGGGCATCTTTGGTGGGTTGGGAAGTGGGGCTTTATTCACCCTTCCACATTTCATATTGCAAACTCACTTTCTTTGCAAGCTACTCACTTTTTTTGTGAGCTACTCAAAAAATGGTCTGACCAGAGCTGCAGCACAGTGTCATGGGAAGTCCTCATCTTGGGTTTTAAACTCATCTATTTTATATTTTGATGACTTTGGTATCATCACTTGTATCTTTTAAGTTTTCATTTCATCTCCAGAAAGAACAAAACAAACTAAACAAGCTATCTTAATTCAGTTGCATCTAACAAAAAGTTATTAAGAACCTACTATGTCAGCATATGGTGTGGGATGAGTTCTGCATTTGAGATCCAATCTTCCAGCAGACTCTGCAAGGTGTTTGTTTCTCCAACTTTATGAAAAAACAAACTGAGTTCCAGAGAGATTAGAAAATCTGCCCAATATAATATGGGAGTGGAAGATCCAGAATTTGGATCATGATCTGCTCTCATAATTCCTGGTTGTCTTCTTTAAAGATCCAATGAAACCATGTGTGTGACAATATTTTTAAACTGAAAGTGGTACTTAGACTCAAGGATTTATTATCCCTTTTACTGAAGGTAAGAGACTTTCTTCTGGCATCTCTATGATTTTGTCTGCCAATATTAGAACTCTATGTGTATTTGCATACTTCCAAAAATAATATTATTCAAAGAGTAAAGACTGTATTCTTATATCATTAAGTTAATTTTGTTCATTTAAAGTGGACTCACAAAAGCTTTCCAAATATTTTATTAAATATTTCATACCTCTTAACCACAGAAATATCCCCTGGGGAGCCCCTAGCCCTGGGCAGCTACCATTAGGTCAAAGATGGAGAAAAATGATACCAAGTGTTTTAGTCAGCTTTTTTTTTTTTTTTTTTTTTTTTTTCTGCTGCAACTAAAAGACCTGACAAGAACAATTTTAAAGGAGGAAAGTTTATTTGGGGGTTCATGGTGTGAGAGGTCTCAGTCCATAGACAACTGGCTCCATTCTTTGGGGCTTGAGGTGAGGCAGGACATCATGGCAGAATAGTGTAGCAGATGAGGAAACAGAGAGAGAGAGAGAGAGAGAGAGAGAGAGAGAGAGAGAGAGAGAGAGAAAGACTCCACTTGCCAGATACCAAATATATACCCCGAAAGGCACACCCCCAGGGACCACCTCCTCCAGCCACACTCTATCTGCTTTCAGTTACCACTCATGAACCCCATCAGCAGATTCATTCATTGATTGGATTAGGGCTCTCATAACCCAACCTTTTCTCCTCTAAACCTTTGTGCATTGCTCTAGTCCATGCAGGTGTTCAGTTTGGCACCTTGCTGCCTCTTAATGCCTCTGAGCAATAAAAATTTCTTTATTTTAATTCACACTTTTTTTGACACTTCAAAAAACATATTCAATCTTCTATATATCACCTTAAGACAATTGCTTTATATTTCCTCCCTAAAATATGTTGCCACTGAGACAGCACTAATAACAGTCGAACACTACAGCTTTATGAGAATAAAAAGGAGATGATCTGTGTATAGTGGGAAATGATGAATACAGACTTAAGTGACAAGCAATTCAAATGCCTATATACTCACAGTACCCTCATATTTTATTTTCACATGTCCATCTTTTATCCTATTTTGTTTTTTTTTCTTTTTTTCTTATTTATTTATTTTTTTACATTTTTTAAAAAAAATTATTATTCTAATTTGTATACACGTTTGCAGAGTACATTTCATTTCATATTACATATAAAGAGCACAGTTTTTCAAGTTGCTGGTTTAATATAAAGTATTTTTACAACAATTGTGTCTTCATACATGTATTTAGAGTAATCATGGATAACTCAGTCTGCCATTATTCCTATCCCCTTGTCCCCTCTCCTCCCTCCCCACTCTTTGTTCTATTTAAAGTTCTTTCGTTCCTCTCATTCCCTCTCTCTTGACTTCATAAGTTAGTATCTTCATATTAAAGAGATCATTCAACCTTTGGTTTTAAGTGAAGTTAGCCATTTTGTTTTTTCTGCCCAAATATGCTTTCATACTCTGCCTGGTAACCCCGATTCATCCTCCATGGCTTATACCAACAGGCTATTTGTGATTTCTTATCTAACAACTTATGCCACTAAATTTTTAACATTTATGCTTGTACTGTTCTGAGGAAAGCATTGGGTTTTTGGATCAAAGACGGGATTTATTACTACTTACAGAAATAACTGTACTGGTCCCCAAGCTCCTTTCTGGTCCTCAGAGCAAAGTGATAAGGATCCTCCAGAGAAAGGAATCCCAAAATTATGAATCCAGAAATTTATATAGGAGCCACTGCATAGCTGTTCCCATCCTTTTTGAGAGAGAAAGATAAACTTTTCCTTTTTATTTTAAACATATCCTCTCTAGGCAACATCCCAAAGTTGTTGTAACCTTTTGGAATCTTAGCAAGTGGCTCCTGACTTTATACTGCTTTGAGACTTAAACATTTAGCTCCAGTGAGGTAACCTTTGACTCCCTCCCTCTTTGAGGTATTTTACTGTATTAAGGTTATTATTTAACCCATGTTGCCAATAATTTTTGTTCAGACAGTATATGATCACACAGAAACATGAAGATACTCACATTGTTTTCCAATGGCTATCATGCCCACATTGCCCATAAATAGTTGGTCACTAACCCCCAGTGTCATCATTATATGATACATGTCACTCATAATTCTTGTTGCCCAACTAGACCAAACACTGCTCCTAACATACTATGGATAATACATAATAATCACGGAGTGGATGAATGAGCATTTACTGTGCAGATGTATTATGTAAGGCAATATCCAGAAATATTTTAAAAGCCAAGCAGTTTTCAAACAGTTATCTCTTATAGCAATACTTTGAGATAGGTCCACTCACCTCATTTTAACCCTGGAGAAATTGATAGTCAGGGAGGTAAAGAAACATTCCCAAGGTCACATGATGATGGTGCTTGAATCCAAATCCACAGCTGTCTAATCTTTTTTTCTTTTTTGTGGGAGCAGTACTAGGATTGAACTCAGGGGCACTGGAACACTGAGCTACATCCCCAGCCCTATTTTGAATTTTGTTTAGCGACAGGGTCTCACTGAATTGCTTAGTGCCTCACTTCTGCCGAGACTGGCTTTGAAATCTCTATCCCTCTGTCTCAGCCTCTGGGCCACTGGGATTACAGGTGTGGGCCACTGCACCCGGCTAGAGTTGTCTAATCTTGCAGCTCATGATCTAAACTATGAATGTCTGATGTCTGTCTTCATGACATCACAGATACCTTCCTACTTGCCTGCATAGGCTACCCTTCCCTCCAAATTCTGAGTTATTAGCAACCAGTATTCACAGTACAAACATAAGAGTATGCTGGCCTTGTAAAGGAGACTCAGCGAGAGCACCAAGAGTAGACTTCCTGGAAAAGCTAGGAAACTGCTATGGTTGGCACTGTTTTGTAGATGGGGCAATTGTCTTTTGGCTGCAACTGGATGTGTGCTTCAGTTGCCAAATGAGCATTGGCTCTTTCCTCTGGGTCAGCAAAGCCTCCAGATTTAAGCTAAATTGGTTGTTATTGAGAAAGAGGCTTTGGCTCTGAATCTCACTGAAAATGTTGTACACTTTGAGTTCAGATTGTCAGAATATGCACTTGGCACCTTCAGGCAAGGTGTCCAAGATGAGGCTGCACCTGTATAGCCTCAGGAGCCTGCTGGAGCCAACTGCTCTGGGGAACATGTTCCTCAAGCAGGAAATGCAGCTAACCAACTGTTAACATATGTAGTCTCAACTGTCATTGTTCAGTTCAATAAGCAAGTATTAATCATCTCTTTAGTTTTCTTCTTTAAACATCTGAATTTTAGGTATCCTTTACTTTATTTATAACCTAAAGAATTATCAGCTCTGAAACTAAAATTGCATATAAATCATTAGTATTTATTAAATTACTATTCAGTGTCCAGCATCTTGCATTTAAAAAACATTTCTATATTTAAAACTTCTTTAAAGTAAGTATTGTTATTTATTTTTGGAATATGAGGAATATAAGGGAAAAGTGAAATAAGCCGATGTCAAAGAAGATCATTGGCCCAAATTTAAAAATCATATCTATTTACTTCAATCATATAAACACATAAGTCAACTTCTCAAGTGCTAAAAGTCTACATTTACATCAGATGTTAGATTAGGTACTGTTTGTTTCCAAAAGTCTCTCTAGTGGTTTCTGACAATTTTAAAGGCAAGAAAGATCTGAACTATTTCATGTCTCTGGTCCATTTTCATGCAACATCCAGGGTATCTTTTTAAAACTCTATTCTGATTTCATCACCTCTGCCAACACACCTTCCTTCTGTGCTTCCCCACTGCACTCAGGATAAAATCCAGACCCATCAAGCAGACTTCCAGGTACTTCACAGTTTGGATACTGGCTGGTTTCCAGTCCCACCTCACACTCTTCCCATCTTGTTCTCTTTAATCCAGCCACATGTATCTCCTTCCTCATGTTTCCACTACTCTCTTTCCCTGTACCACTTTTATTTCAAACTGTGAATAATTCACCCTCTTCCTCCATATGTCTTCTCAAATGCCAACTACTCAGGAAGGCTTCCTCTTATCTCACAAATTTGTTTAGATACTTTGTATTTTCATAGAAACATCCTTTCCTTCTTAGCATCCATCAGTTTGTTGTTTCACACTTCCTCAATTTTCTGACCATTCATTTCTTCTACTGGACTGTAAATTCCATAAGGGAAGAGACTACATATCTTGTGCCTACTTCTATATTACCGGCACCTAGCATATAGTGCCTAACACATGGTAGGCAATGTTGAATGCATGAATGAACAAATGTATTTCTCTTCCCTTCTTCCTACTTTCTTATAACCATAGAGTTCCAGCCAGCAATAATGGCTCAGATTTTTTTCCTCACTGATCTGCATATGAATAAATAATATTCTGCAACAGTTTGACATGTCATGGTGCACAACTAGGAATAACACAGACAGCCTTCTTCACAAGGAAGGAAGGGTCAGATAAACTCACCAATTCCCTAAGGCCTTTGATTCCAGCACCCAGCAACTATGGTACTGGAGCTTCGTTCCATGCAGGCTGATTTCAGACCCTCTGGAGGCAACTCCAGGCAGCACAAACAGCCCAGGTTTTGGAGTCATCTTTCATTCATCAAATAATCTTGTTGCTTAGCCCATCACACCCTCAGTTTTCTTGCTTGCATCTCAAAATGATAAAGCTAAAAGTAATATCCATACAGACAAAGGATACTCACAACCAGAACATATAGCATTAGGCCAGGAAGATGAAGCTCAGGGTGTTCTTACTGAATCTGCAGGATCTTGAAGTTTACAGGAGCCCAGATGGCCATGAGGGTGGATTGGGGGCAATAGGGAAGGAACTGAACTTAAGTGGGTCTGCTCTGGGATTACTGCTGCCATTTCAATTAGAGCAGATCCGTTTTAATCTGTCTTATGTATCAAGGTTCTGAAGTGTATTTCATTTGAAAAATACATTTCAGCTGTTTAAAAAAAAGTTTGAAAACCCTTTGGGTATAAACCGAGGAGTGGGGTAGCTGGGTCATACGCTGGTTCCATTCCCAGTTTCCCAAGGATTCTCCATACTGCTTTCCATATTGGCTGCACCAATTTGCAGTCTCATCAGAAATGTAAGAGTGTGCCTTTCCTCTCCAACACTCATTGTTGTTTGTATTCTTAATAGCTGCCATTGTGACTGGAGTGAGATGAACTTTAGAATAGTTTCGATTTGCATTTCTCTAATTGCTAGAGATGTTGAACATTTTTGCATTTATTTTTGTTGGTCGGTTGTATATCATCTTCTGAGAAGTGTCTATTCAGTTCCTTGGCCCATTTATTGATTGGGTTATTTGTTTTTTTTTTTTTTTTTTTTTTTTTTTTTGGTGTTAAGATCTTTTAGTTCTTTATATATCCTAGAGATTAGTGCTCTATCTGATGTGTGTGTGTGGTAAAAATTTGCTCCCAAGCTGTAGATTCTAGATTCCCTTCACGATTGTTTTTTTTTTTTTTTTTTTTTTTTCCTGAGAAGAAGCTTTTTAGTTTGAATCCATCCCATTTATTGATTCTTGATTTTAATTCTTGAGCTATAGGAGTCTTATTAAGGAAGTCAGGGCCTAATCTGACATGATGGAGATTTGGGCCTACTTTTTCTTCTATTAGGTGCAGGGTCTCTAGTTTAATTCCTAGGCCCTTGATCCATTTTGAGTTGAGTTTTGTGCAAGATGAGAAATAGGGGCTTAATTTCATTTTGTTGCATATAGATTTCCAGTTTTCCCAGCACCATTTGTTGAAGAGGCTATCTTCTCTCCAATATATGTTTTTGATGCCTTTGTGTAATATGAGGTAACTATACTTATGTGGGTTTGTCTCTGTGTCCTCTATTCTGTAACATTGGTCTACAAATCTATTTTGGTGCCAATACCGTGCCATTTTTGTTACTATAGCTCTGTAGTATAGTTTAAGGTCTGGTACAGTGAGGCCACCTGTTTTACTCTTCTTGCTAAGGATTGCTTTAGCTATTCTAGGTCTCTTATTTTTCCAGATAAATTCCATGACTGCTTTTTCTATTTCTATGAGAAATGTCATTGGGATTTTTATTGGAATTGCATTAAGTCTGTATAAAAACAGCATACTACAGGGACACAGGCACATCAATGCTTATAGCAGCACAATTCCCATTAGGTAAATTGCAGAACCAATCTAGATACCCTTCAGTAGATGAATGGATAAAGAAAATGTCATATATATACACAACGGAATATTACTCAACATTAAATGAGAATAAAATCATGGCATTTGCAGGTGAATGGCTAAGTGAAATAAGCCAATCCCAAAAACAGAATGCTGAATGTTTTCTCTGATATAAGGATGCTGATCCATAATGGGGATGGGAGGGGCATGGGACGAACAAACAAACTTTAGATAGGGCAAAGGGGTGGTGGGGGGAGGGAGGAGGCACAAGGGTAAGAAAGTTGGTGGAATGAGATTTATATCATTACCCTAAGTACATGTATGAAAACACAAATCGTGTGACTTTACTTTGTGTACAACCAGAGACATGAAAAATTGTGCTCTATTTGTGTAATATGAATTGAATTGCATTCTGTTGTCATATATAACAAATTAGAATAAATTAAATAAAATTAAAAAGTTTTTTTTTTTTTTTTAAAGTTTGAAAATCACTTCCAGCTTGCAGTCTCATTTTACATATGAAGAAACCGAACTTAGCAAAATCTCACACAAATGGTCAGTTGAACTACAGGACTTATTTTCTACCATTTTATCTTCCTCATACACTTGGGCTTTGTAGTACATTTTCTCAAAGTTATAGAGTGCTATGCTATGTTCCTCTGCTTTCTTCACTCAGATTAATGAATGAGGAGACCTGCCTCTAGTCCTGGGTATATAGTCATCCCTTGGAATTCATGAGGGATTGGTTCCAGCCTCTCCATAGATGCCAAGATCCATGGATACTAAAGTACCTATGGAAATGGATATAGTATTTGCATATAATTTATGATATCTTCTCACATACTTCAAAGCACTTCTAGATTACTTACAATACATAACACAACATAAACACTATGTGAATAGTTTTTACACTGGGTTGTTTAGAGAATCACAACAAGGAAAAAATCTGTACATGTTCAGCATAGACACTTTAGACACTATATATATATATATATATAATATATATATATATATATATATATATTCAAGCCACAGTTGGTGGAATCTGCAGGTGCAGAACCCATGGATACAGAGGGCCAACTGTATTATCAGCTAACTCAATGCTATCATCTGAATGTTTGGGTCCTTCCAAAATTCTAATGTTGAAAACATAATCACTTATGTGACAGTATTAGGAGGTGGGACCTTCAGGAGGTGATTAGGTCATAAGTTTAAAGCCCTCATGAATGGAATTTGTGACCTTGTAAATGAGGTTCCACGAAGCTTCCTCATACCTTCTGCTACGTGAGGACACAGCTAGCAGGTGCCAGATACTATGAACCAGGTCATCAGACTTCTAATCTTCTGCTGCCTTGATCTTGGATTTTCCAGCCTTCAGAACTGTGAGAAATAAGTTTTCCGGTGCTTATAAGCCACCCAGTCTCTATATTTTGTCATAGCAGCCCAGAGAGACACTGTCTAACTTTAAGCAAGTTGCAACTATCCTGAGCCCAAGTTACCTGACTGAACAGTGAAGATAATCCTGGCCTGTCTTGAGGACAGTGTTTTGAGTCCTGGCTAACAATAAAGTACAAAATTGTTCTGAGAGCTGTAACATGTCATCCTTCTGTCTTTGAGGCCTAGAAAAATGCTCTGTAATCAGTATGTAATAAATGTTTGTCAAGGGAAGGAAAATATAGGGAAAGATGGAAGACAGACAGATACTCTTAGTTCTATTGCCTCGTCTTATAAGTTTCTAATCTCATAAAAATGGAAACACTTATAAAAGCAATTGCCACATCTCTCTGAGTTGGAGCGAGACTTGGTCTTGTGGGATTCAGATTCCACATGACTGGTTCAAGCCCTGAAATGGTTCCTTCATAGATTCTGGGTGAGTAAGTGGAATATTCAAGCCCCAGAGTCGGAAACTCAAAATGTGGTGCAATGAAACCTATAATGTGTTTCCCTCCAGACCTTTTCCTTTTATTTTTCAAGACCATGTAATTTAATGGAAATTGAATAAGTGTGGGACAGATTCCACTTGTTCCCCACAACTTCCATCTTTTGCATCCATTAATTGCAGAAGAATTCAGCTTGGAAGGGAGGAATTGTGAGTGGAGAAAGGAACAGGGTGTTGTGGTTCTTTGAGGGCAGGGGTAGAAGACCTGTAATGTCCGGGTTCTTTAGCCACCAAAGCCACAGTCAATCAGGCATATCTTTGCAATGAGTCTGCCTTGTGCAGAACAGCTTCATTCAGTTCAGAGTCTTCACATACCCTGAGTACACTGCCTATACCTCCCATTGCCAGGGTATTCCAGTGGCCCAAACTTCCTCCCACTTCTCTGATTCTTCCTGGAAATGTTCGTCTGATTGCTCTAACATCTAATATTTCTATTTATCCATTCTTAATGTAGCTCACTCATATCAAGATTTGCATTTTATCTCCATATTCTTAATGCCTGACACCCTGCCTGGTGTTTAAGAGGCCTTTGGATTATATTTTTAAGAAAGAACAGAACAATCCATGTCTCCACATCTCAACTGAGAGTCATAAAATTCCACAGGTTGAAAGCTCTTGATTCTCCTGCAATTGTTTGGGTACCCTGCACAAGGCCCTATTTCAGGAGAGCCCAGGGGTTGTAAATACAATAGAATTATATATTTATCATAAAGATAAGCTTTTGACTGATGAAAAATGATATGAAAAAAGATATGACCGTCTAGAGGAAGATATAATTTTTTTTTTAATTTGCAAAATGTATTTGCAAAAAGTGGTCTGGTGGAGCTCTGCAAACTCCTTACCC
This sequence comes from Tamias sibiricus, assembly GCA_025594165.1. Lineage (NCBI taxonomy): Eukaryota > Metazoa > Chordata > Mammalia > Rodentia > Sciuridae > Tamias > Tamias sibiricus. Next base: position 53,248,801 of record CM046658.1, read on the forward strand.
TGACATTTAATATTCCATTATTAAATTTTTCCTTTTGGAACCAGCATAATGCTCAGTTCTGTAGCTCGGTATCCACAGCCCTCTGACCTCTGGCCCTACCTACCATTCTATGTTTCTTTCTGACTTCTCTCCTTCATGAAACTACAGTTTCATATCTCACAATGTTGCTGGCCCATTGTTCACCACCTGGAATGGTCTTAGCAACAATTTTATGTATTGTTAGCACGCCTTCAAGAACACAGACAACCAGCACACATTAGGGGATTTGCAGAACACACAATTTTTATATTACTCATTTAATAATGTGAATTGGAATATCTCCAATTGACAGATGAGGGTATCAGGTTTCAAAGATTTGTCCAAATGGGCAGAAGTAAGTTGCAATTTGACATCCTCTGCAGCATATACCTTAAGAGCTGCTTCTATTTTTCCTCCTACTTTTCTTTTATTTATTTACTTATTTATTTTTATTCTAATTTGTTATACAAGTTTGCAGAGTGCAATTAATTCATACTACATATAAAGAGCACAATTTTTCAAGTTGCTGTTTTTACACAAAGTATTTTTACCACAATTGTGTCTTCATACATGTACTTAGGGCAATGATGTCCAACTCATTCTACCATTATTCCTATCGCCTTGTCCCCTTCCCTCCCTCCCCCCTCCTTGTTCTATTTAAAGTTCCTTCATTCCTATCATTCCCCCTCCCTTGCCTTTATAAGTCAGTATACTCATATCAAAGAGATCATTCGACCTTTGGTCTTTTGGGATTGGTTAACTTCACTTAGCATTATTTTCTCCAACTCCACCCATTTACCTGCAAATACCATGATTTTATTCTCTTTTAGTGCTGAGTAGTGTTCTATTGTGTGTATATATACCAAAGTTTCCCTATCCATTCATCTGCTGATGGGCATCAGGGTTGATTCCACAATCTAGCTATTGTGAATTGTGCTGCTATAAACATTGATGTGGCTGTGTCCCTGTACTAAGCTGTTTTTAGGTCTTTTGGGTATACACCAAGGAGTGGGATAGCTGGGTCAAATGGTGGTTCCATTCTAAGTTTCCCTAGGAATCTCCATACTACTTTCCAGATTGGCTTCACCAATTAGCAGTCCCACCAGCAATGTAAGAGTGTGCCTTTCAAAAAACCTTAACACCAAAAAAACAAATAACCCAATCAATAAATGGGCCAAGGAATTGAACAGACACTTCTCAGAAGATGATATACAATCAATCAACAAATATATGAAAAAAATGGTCAACATCTCTAGCAATTAGAGAAATGCAAATCAAAACAACTCTTAAGATTTCGTCTTACTCCAGTGAGAATGGCAGCGATCTAAAAAACAAACAACAATACATGCTGGCGAGGAAGTGGGGGAAAAGGCACACTCTTACTTTTCTTTCTGCTTAAATATTGTTGGTGGGGACAGAGGGCTCTCATAAATACACCCTTTTTTTTTGCAAGAAGCCATTGGGCATGAATCCAACCGGGATTCATTGTCATATCAAACCACAACATGGCATTCTGTAGGAAAAAGAGGAAGAGTTTGCTTTCTGAGACAATTTTCACATCTCACAACCAGCGCTAGATCATTAGAAGTATTAGAACTTAAAGTCCCAAACTAAAGAGCAATCTAAGTGTGCAGCAAAGGGGCTTGGAACAGCTTTTCATCCACACCAACGAATAAGAGTACCAGCAGTGGGATTTCAACTTCAAAGACCAGGAGAGCAATATATATATATTTTTTCTTTTTTTATTTATAACAGTAGTATGTATTACAATTCATAATGCACATATATAGCATCTTCTTATATACAACTGTTTGTATACAAAGTATAATTTTATTGATGAAAAGGAAAGGTAAAAGGAGAGATGAAGGATAAAAATAAAGTTATGGAATTGTAAGGAAGGTTATATTAGCTAATGTTGGGAATGGGAGTGATTCTGAATGTAGAACTCAGATGACCTATGTTTACTTTCATTTTATGCACATATTTTAACTTTGAGCATGGAAAAGTGCTATACTCTTGATCTGGAATTTTCCCCAAAGCCCTATGTGTTAGTCTTGGTCCCTAGTTTGATGCTTCTGGGAAGTGATGGAAACTTTAAGGGGGAAGCCTAGTGGGGGGTATTTAGGTCACTGAAGACAAGCCTGTGGGGAGGGTAGTGGGACCCTGGCTTTCTCTACCTTTAGCTTCCCAGGCATGAGGTAAGAGGTTTTAGAATTGCCACCATGATGTGCTGCCTTGCCACCAGCCCAAAAGCAATGAGGCCACTCAATCATGGGTAAAAAACCTCCACAACTGTGAGCCAAAATAAAATTTTTCTATTTATAATTTGATTATCTCAGGTATTTTTTACAGTGATAGAAAGCTGCCTAACACAGCAACAAATATAATCCTTTTAAAGGCAGGCAGACTTTTAATATCACCTTCACAGAACTACGCTCATAAAGTGAAACATTATTAGATAGGAGAATTAGAGAGAACCAGAGATCATTTGAACAACTTGTTCAATTTTCTGGTGAGCAAAATGAGACCTCAGAAAGGGAAAATTGCCCCCAAGATTCATATGATGAATGAATGGCACACATCAGAACCCATGTTTCTAGTTCCTTCACAATGTTCTTTCTGCACGTCCACTCAGATTCCTCTGTCATTTTGTGACCTCTATTCCATAAATTGCCACTGGAGGTGCATCATGGAAATTACCACAGACAACAGGGAACGCAAAAGCTTGGCCACTCTCCGCTCTAGTGCATTTATTCTGTATGTGAGTCACTACAGAAAATAGTTTGCACTTCATTTATTCATGTACTAATTTTGAATTAAGCTTCAGCACATAAATTTTCCTGAAAAATGATGCAATTAAGCCTGGACTATTTGAGGAAGGACAACAACATGTGGCTGTAATTATAATGGCAAAACATCTTGGTTACATGCTGACTTATTAGTGCAGTAATTAGTGTTGGTGCAATGCATACTGAACAGTCCATAAAACAAATAATGCAATGTAAAATGATGAAAAGGAGTTTATAATTTTCAAATGAACAATCTTTGGATATTTTGCCTATGCAGCAACCATTGGAACTGAAGGGTTTCCTACACACAGGAAGTTCTGCCTCCTTGTTCAGTATAGAGTATTAGAAAAATGTTCAACTTCTGACAAAATTCAGAATTACTGTATAAAATGAAAAATTCAGGGCAAAAAGAACTCTGTTTGGACCAATTATGTAAATGATGTAAAGTGAGTGAGAATTTGCTGTATTCTTGTGGATTCCAAAATAGGTTGAGTTAATACTGTTATTTAAAGCCACTATTGAAATGAATTTAGCCATTCCACAGGGTGCACAAATTTCAAAACCTCATGTTCTACCCCAGAAATATGTGCAATTTTATTTTTAAATAAAGGAATAATTTTTAAAAATCACAATATGTGAAATCATCAGTCCCTCAATAATGTCTGTTAGAACTGAATTAAATCTTGAGACATCATTTTCACCGATCCCCTACCTAAATTCAGACAGTAAGTTTGTAATTTTATGAATAACATAATTTAGTTCCAGAAAATTCCAATAAGCAGAATCATACAAAATGAGATCCTAAAATGGAAAGGTAACTTAATTCTTATATAAATTCATTAATTGACCTTAAAAACATCCAATGTAATGTACTGGATTAATGTGTTTAGCTAATGCATTAATTTACTTTAAAATGTCTCCTCAGATCTTAGCTTCATGCCCTTTATAATCTTCTCACAGATTGAAATGTTTCATCAATGATATTGGATAAGAGAGGTAGCAAGATAGAACACTAGAAAAAAATGTCCTCTGGCTGCCTTTGGCTGGTTGTCATATAGTAATCTCTTTCTCTCCCTTTCTTTTTAGCCCCGGGTTCCTCTTCTGAATTTTATTTGCATTCAGTAGCAAATGACACTTCTCTATTAGCACAAGTGCTGAGAAAAGGGAGGAAGCCAGGTAAGACAAAAGCCACAACGGTGCTGCCCTGTGTGGGACATCTCTGTTGCAACTGGGAGTCAGTGAATGATGGCCCAAACAAACTCAGTGCTGTGGGTTTAAAATTCTGTCTATGCCCCTTGCTCTTGGTAAGCCCTCAGGCATTTCATCCTCTTTCTTTGAACCTAGGTTTCCTCATCTGGAAAATGGCAATGAAAACACTTCATATTATCATACTCAGTGTTAAATAAGAACACGTTACTGAAGCATGAGCCCTGGAGCCAGCATGCCAAGGGTTAGAATGCTGCCTCTCTTTAGTTTTGTAAACTGGGGCTAGAGATATAATTTCTCTGCTCCTCAATTTCAACTTCCATATAGTAAAATCATAGCAGCACCTATTTCAGGATTTTTAGTGTTTTTTGGTTTTTACTTGTTTGACTTTTGGTTTTGGTTTCGAGTGGTGCTTGGGCATGCTAGGTAAGCACTCTACCACTGAGATACAGCTCAGCCCCATGGTGTTATTCTAAAGATTAAATATGGTAAGCCAAGCAAAATGCTTAGTATTTTATGATATATGCCAGATTTTTGGTAGCTATTGTACAATTATTTTTTGTTGTTAGCCAAGGGCTTAATTGATTCTCTTTCCTCCACTTCTTTAAGCAAGAAAGTGAGCTTTGTGTTTCAAATTTGACATCTTGTTGAATTCCTGTAAAACTTCTAGACAGAGCAGAGCAGTTCTTCTCAGAACCGTTTGTTCTCTGTTGTTCACTTTATACCATATCTATGTAAGTTACAAGATCCCCAGGACAACATAATATGGCTTAATACATAGTTGAAATGAGAAGAAAGTTACTTTGAGGCAGCTTCATGTTTGGAGTGCCACTAAATCACTCTATGATCTGAAGCAAGTCATATGCTTACTTTAACCCACCTTGAGAGAAATAGTGTCAACATTTCAAGTTGCTACAAAATCATCACAGAATAATATTTTAAACTATGATAATGAAGTCAAAATCTTAGTGCTGTCATATATTAGCTGGGTAATCTTGGTTAATTATTCATCCCCTCTAATTCTCAATTTCCTCAGCAGAAAATCACTGAGAATATAATCTTCTTCAAGAGAGCTATTTGAGCTAGGTGTGGTGGCACACACCTGTAATCCCAGCAACTCAGGAGGCTGAAGCAGGAGGATTGCATGTTGGAGGCCAACCTCAGCAATTTAGTGAGGTCCTAAGCAACTTAAGACCCTGCCTCAAAACATACAAAATAAAAATAAATAAATAAGTAAAAAATCGATGGGAATGTAGTTCAGTGCCCCTGGGTTCAATCCCCAGTACCTGTGGAGAGCAGATGAGCCCCCAGTCATTGGCTGATCCTGCAGTGTCAGCAAAAGCCAAGTCTGGGAAACATTCCTTGCCAAAAAGGCAAAGATGTTAACATACTTGACTCTCAGCTCTGACACTAATAATTGTCAGACTTCTAGGACACTGGGCTTCCTGGGTGCAACAGGATAATAGCTGGATGTTCCTAACACTGCAACAGCAGGGTAGATGCAAAAATTTTTCTAGCTCTATAACTTTTTAGTGTACGAAGAAGCCTCTTGATAACTCACAAGACTTGAAAAATTTTAAATGTCCTATAGTTAACGTCCTGATTATGAGACCCTATATAATAAACTAGAGTGCAATGTCCTACCAAGCCCATGCTTTACTTAAAAATGTCTCTCTGTTTTTCTTCATCTCCAGTCACCCTTGGTTGATGCTGCACGGGCCACCAGAGAGAGAGGGTATGTGTTAAGGGTGGTGTTATGTGCTGAGTCATGCCCTTGGCTCAGGGGAGGACCCTTCCCGACTCCCTGATTTTCACTCCTTCTCACCACAACTACTAAGCCCAACTCCATATATATATATATATATATATATATATATATATATGCACTCATATACAACTTAATCCTTTATATTTAGATTAAACATTAAATATACCTTAGTCCCATTTAAAACCTGGATGCTTGTATTGGTGGGGGCAGAGTAACAGCATGTTTGCTCTCTAGGTCTTGATGAGCCTTTCAGGATATTCCTGGGTGGTTTGTTCTCACCATGATTTTGCTCAGCAAAACATCTTTTTTTTTTTGTTTTTTTTTGTTTTTCTAATTCTAATCAGAAAACCTTACTTTTAGGCTCCTGAGCATCAATCAAAGCAAGATTTTTTCAAACATCGTCCTCATAAGTTTCAAAGTATTCCCCCAGTTTCAAGGTAGAATTGATGCAAAATAACATAAAATGCAAATTAAAAAGTCCAAATATAAACTCCTCTCTGAATATTTCTCTAAGTGCACCAACACAATGGAGCTTCCCTCCACTCTGGTACTTTCCTTCCACCTCCCACCTGAATCTTCAAATGGACTCGTGTGCTCACAGGTCTGACTCACCCTCCGAACCATGAGCTCCTAAGGGTAGCAGGGGCCAAATCTTTTTTACTTTTTATATCCCCAACATTTACAGATTAAGTCTAGTGCCTAACACAGAGTGGGTGCTTAATAATCATTCAATAAATAAATGAATAGACGCATGTAAAAATCCTTCTCTCTTTCTGGTGCCTGCTCCACTGTCAGGACAAATATGTAGCCTTGATCTTTCACAGATTCACCATGAGGATGTGGCCATCGTGATTTAGTTAGGGAATTATTGGAAGACACATTTTATAACTCTTGTCATAATTAATGTGACAAGAAATAATAATTGACTTAGTAATGTAATCAAATCAGAATGTATTTGATTCGATCTGTCAAGTTATTATTCATATCTCTAATCCTTCTAGTCATAGCTTTCAACACCTAATTATTTCTAAAAGCAGGGAAGGCAGGCACATTTGATGTCAGGCTTGGCGGGAAGAAACAAAGAACTCTTGGACCTTTGATCTATGGCGTAAAGCTGAAAAGGTGGGAGGCGGGTCTTACATAACCAAATGGGGAAATGCTCATGGCTCACACATATCCCACTAGTGGTGTTTACTAGGGGACAGCCTCATAAGAGAATCTCTAAGCAACAGGCTCTCGTGCTGTGGAAGTCATTCTTTAGTGTGCTTCCCACAGGACCCCATGCAGAGCGAAAGACCTGTCTTCAGAACGGTTACCTCTTTGGGCAGTTTCTACAAGTGCAAAGGGTCCTCCTAGAGGAACTGTTCCTTACTGAACGTTAAGGGAAGCTGAGATCTTTATATATATTAACTTTATTCATCTCAGAAATTCTGCCTTATCATCTGTCTTCATCTTAAAAGATAACGAGCTTGGGCTCAAAGATATAAGGAAATTGAATAAGATGATGACTTCAGATTCAGAACTCTATTTATAGCACATGCCTGTGTCTGGAGGAGACTGTACTCAACATTTACATTTGAGCATTTACACCTGTTTAAATGCCTTGGGCTAATCTGCCTTTGTCTACTGACTAAGCTGCTCTTCTCATACACTTTTTTTGATCAAAGAATTTTTTTTAATCAAGAGCTTATATTTATAGAGACTATATTTATAGAGACTATCAGCGGAAGAGAGAGATGCACTCTAATAACATCAGCATATGTATCCATTCAGCTTATTGTTCAAAAAATATTGAAAAACCAACTAACAGTGAAGAACTGAAGATTGGTAGAAAAATCCAAGCCTCTTCCTGCAAGAGTCCCTGACTAATAATTATGATAAAATATAGATATTGCTTTGGTGGTAATATGTGAAGGTAGCATCTAAGAAAATGTTTCAAGGAAAACTTTCCAGAGAATATGTTTTTAAATTGAGCATTAAAGAGAAAAGTTGGACTTTTCTGGGAAGATGCCCAGGCAGATTGGGCATGACAGGGAGAAGGAAAAGGTTGTGCAAAGGCCCAGAGGTATGAAAGTTGACAGAACAGTCGGATCACTGGGTAAAAGCAATCAGAGTAACACCAGAAAAAAAAGATTAGAAGTCTTTGGTGGTGAAGAGCTTATTTCTCTGGAACAAAAGAATCTGAACATCTCAAGATTTTATCCCATTTTTCATGAACTTTTCACATGATATGGCTAATGTTGAAAATTAGAATTAAATTCTCAGATACCACATCCTCAATCTGTTAGCTCTCAGTGGGATTATAGTGGTATTACTTATTTCTGTGTAGTGTAGGGATTTTAATCACTTCCAAGCATGAATCCTAAGAGAAAAGTGTTAAATTTCTAATTGAGTCATTAAATATTTAAAAATATGTTATTAATTGACATAAAGTATACATTGAAACTGCACCCTATGTGATGTATATAAAAGCAACATATAAGGTAGGGTAAGTTTCTGTTCCATAACATTTTTGTATGACCTTTGTTGGTAAATTTTCCAGACCATTATTTTGGACTTTTTCGTAATTGTCTCCAGAATTTCTAGTGTTTATAATGGGATGCATTTTGAATTTGTCAAACTGTCACACTGCAAGAACTAGAAATCTTTAGAAATTTGTGATTGCCTTTCAAGTGTATAGTAAGTTCCTTGAAGGCAGAAGACAGGTCTTTTAATCCACGTGTCCTCAGGAATTAGCCTGGCACCTGGCATGAAGAGTCTTGAAAAAATTTGCAATAAGCAGCTGAATGATTGGACCTTGTGTTTTTCTGAAACTCAATTTCTTTTCTGGTAAAATAGGGATGGGGAGAGATTATCTGGGAAGAAGCATGAGGGAATTTGGGGGACATTTTTGGAAATGTTCTGGATATTAATGATGTCAATCATTATGTAAGTGTAAACATCACATGTGAACTATAGAGTTAAAAATGGAGACATTTGGGGCTGGGGCTATGACTCAGCAGTAGAATGCTCGTCTCGCATTTGTGATGCCCTGGGTTCGATCCTCAGTACCACATAAATAAAATGAAGTTCAAAAAAAAAAAAATGGAGACATTTTATTATATGTACATTATATCTCAATAAAGTTGCTGAAAAGAATAATTTCTAGGACTCAGCCTGAAGTGATCCTTCCTAGTCTTATCTGGGACATTTGGCACATGAAAGTGAATACCTGAATGAAAAGGTAATTCATAAGTCCATGGGACATTAATATAAATAACTAAAAATCATGCACAGTAAATAAACTTTTGAGGGGATTAAGGAAAATAATACGCGTAAATCATCTAGTACAGTTCTTGCTTGCCCTATAAGTATACAACACAAAGAATAAATAGAGGATTTCGTCTGTGTTTTCCTTAAGTTTATGAAAAATCACATCAATCCAGTCACCTTGTGCATTTTGCTTCCCTCCAAAGCACTGGGAGGAGAACTGGAACCACACACACTTCCCAGTCCCATCCTGTAGCCAACTTGAGTTTTACATGAGGAAAGGGGAAGGTGCATCCTAAGTTTGGTCCATGATGGCAATCTGTAAAGTTGTTCACTAAATACTTCCTATTCTCCTTCCAAGCACACAGTAGGATTTTTCTTCCCTACCCCCTGAAGTTGGAGGTGGCTTCCTTTGGGCAGGCAATAGGACCAGAAGTGAGCAAACACTTTGAGTTGTAGTCACTAGGCCACGTCTCTTCCTGCTGTAGCCACGTAGGTGAACTTGTCCAGGAGCATCTTTCTCCAATCCAGATCCCTGAGTGACTCTGATGAGCAAAATTGTGCTGTGACCACATATTAGTCATGCACCTTCAGTGTGAAACAAACATTTGATTTTACTCCACTGAGATGTGAAGGTTGTTGGTCATTGCAGCATAACCTACTCTATCCTGACTGACACACATTACCTTGCACAGGACCCAACACAGAGTAGGTGACTATATAATATTTAATGAATTAAACTAATTTCCCTGCAGAAAACCATCCCAGTAATGACAATCCCAAACTGAACTGGCCTATCTTGGGGAATAATAACAAAGTTGTCTCCCCTCCAATTGCCTCTGGTGATTTATTAGACAAATGCTTCTAAATTTTTTATTTCGATATTTCTATGTTTTCCTTGGGAGGAGAGGGAAATACTTTCTTCCTTATTTTCTATATTCCACTGAAAACACTAGTTTGAAAAACAACACAACAGTGCAGCAGAGACTACAAGGCGAAGACTTCTCGTTGAATTATAGCTTTGGCTCCTCTTTCAAGAAAAGCCATGGAAGAGTCAAAATTGAAAACTGGACCCTAAAAGTTGTCTTATGGTGAAGAAAAGTGACATTTCCTACTATAAAAGGCCCAAATAATTCATAATCGTGCAAAATTAATTCACTACCCAAATCTGGCCTGTTAGAAAGATCTTATTGCCCACATAGTTACTGCCGTTTCTGGCCATCTGACATGGGAAGAAGTGAGTGGAAATGGGTAAGCCCTGTCTTCACATCTCTCCCCACTTTACTCCTGGGTTAATCAACCTCACAGATGCTCCAAAGAGAGGGGCAAGGAATGCCTATGCTTCTCTCCTTTGTGGTTCCTTGCTCACTAATTGCCAGGTTTTCCGTAAGCAAAGGCATTGGCAGAGCTATGGCATCTGCTGTCCACCAATGTTTCTATCTGCCCATCTTGAGCTCGGATGAGGAGTTTATTTTGAAGCCAGAAGTCACCAGAGGCTGATAGCATCTGTCTCATAGGATATGGCCCCAGTTTTCTTCACAGTGAAAACTGAGAGACCCTCATTCCTTCAGTTTCTACAGTTTCTTTCTCGGGGGCTCCTTCACACCCCCTTTAACTCTCTGTAGTTAGAGCCAAAATATCCCAACTCAAATATTCCATGCACTATATCTTCTCTCGTGATTCAGATTCCGTGGTGGATGGCATGTCTCAGTTTTTGTTTTTGAACATCGAGCCATCATATTACACATTGCACAGCAAAGAAATCGATGCTCAATTGACACTCTTACCATGAAAGAATGAATAATGTAATCAAAGTATACGAGTTCCAAGTGCAGATTCCCACAGGGCAGGAACAAGGACTCACTTGCCTTCATAATCTCAATTGTTAGCATCCTGGTTGTCACATGGTAGACCCTTAAGAAACGGTCCTATCATGAACAGCATAGGGTTTGGAGTAATAGTCTTAATTTGATTTTTAGTGTCACAACTTACCTACTGAGTAACTGTAAGCTGCCTGGTACCGTAACCCGGGAGGAAAACTCTCGGAGGCAGAGTAAAGCTATTACTCTTAGAGCTTAGAGAGAAAGAGAGAGAGCTTGAAAGAGAGAGATTTCTTCTTTAGAGAGAGAGAGAGAGAGCTTAGCTTTTAGAGCTTCTTTCTTCTTTGTTCTTTCTTCTTTCTTCCTCGGGAGCCTCGGCTTGACTCTGACCAGGAATTACTTCTTCTATCTGGTTTCTCTTCTGTAACCGCTCTGCCTACGTTCTGGCCGCTCTGATTCTTTTCTTCTTCTCTGACCCGAACTCTTCTTCTGACCAAGCGACTGCATGACTGACTGAATGAATTCATTCTTCTCCTCACTCCGACCGCTTTCACCCGGTTATATACCTTTAGCTTTGCGGGTGCCTCACGTGCATTTACAGGTGCGTCACATACATACTTATTATCAGGTGGAATTTATGGCTTCCAGCTGACCGCAATAGCCATCTCCCTAATTGGGGCTCCTTCAAGTAACTCTGATAAAAATCTACTTAACCTTTTTAAGACTCAATTACCTTATTAACAAAATAAGACTGGTATGAGAATTAAATGAGATAACATGCACCAAGTTCTTAGCATAGTGTAAGCTCTCGGTGAGGACTATTCATCGAATTCCACCCTGATAATTTAGCCTCCTTATTAATATTGTCTCAGCTCCTCACATGTCTGCATTTTCAAAGACGTGTGCACCTGCAACCGGCAGTTTGGATGTGAATGTGATCCACAGTGTCTGATCTTTAATTGTAAGTAGCTTAGGAGGGAGTTTTTTCTCTCCCTCTACCTGGTGAATTCATTTAAAAAATTATGTCGATCATACAAAAGAAGGTCAAACATCTAGAGGATTCTATTTCATAAACCATGGCCTGGAGAACGGCAGGAAAAGGATGTGTGTAGAAACACATCACATCTGATTGCCTCAAGCACACAGGTGTGCCAGAAATGTCTACAAAAGTGGCTTCGTTTTTTTTATGAGAAAGAAAAATAAGTCACAGAATTTCCCAGGAAGGTTCAGAGTCACCGTGAGTGGCATGAATAATTCATCAGATTCTCCCAAATCCAGATAATGACACTTTTGTTGTCTACTCAAAGAGCAGAGAGGCCGTTCAACAACAACAAAGTTAGTTCCTCCCAAACAAAAGGATGTTTTTCACCTTGGAACTTGCCTGGTTAGAAAATCGCAAATGCATCAGGGTACAAATAGAGTCAAAGAACACAAAATAGATTTCTGTTTAAAAATATAAAATAGGGGCAAAGAATCTAAAACAAGTTGTTTAACACACATCAAGGGATCGTTTTTTCCTTCCTTTCTTGTACCATTGTACCTTGGATGTATGGCCAAAGTGCTAAACTGTGTTCCTGAAGATGATAGAAGACTTATTTCCATGTGGCTTAAGGATATGCATAAGAGTGAACGTGGTTTCTAATCTTTAAAGCTCTAAAACCAGCAAGAGCTCTGCTGTGGCCAAATGTGAAAGGCACCAGTGTTGGGGCACTCAGCCTGACTTCTTGGAAAACCAATTCAAATAGTTAGTGGCAGGCGTGGGCCAACATGAAATCAAAGCTATACCGGAAGCAAAACAGAGCTGGGGCTGTAACTTCTGGATGCTTCTATGTGTATGTAAAAGAGAAACTTCTCAGAAGGCTAGAAGGATCCCCTTTAAGTCGTTTGACTTCTTAAACACAAAACTCTTTTTCTCCCCCTGAGAGAAAAAGTCAGAAGAGGCTTTACAAGTAACTGTCTCAGAGCGATCCCTGCGGAGGAAAAGGACCTTAACACGCGGGAGATCTGTCTAGCCTGCTAACGGGCCCCACTCTGCGGCCCTTGTCACAGATGTTACCGATTTTGGAAGATAGCAATTCCCAGCTCCCAAAACAGATTCCAAGTGAGAAAATAGGAAAAAGTAATTGGTTGCTATTAGATACGCATTCTGAAGTAGAAAGAAATGTGGGCAGTGAGGAATTTCTGGCCTGGATTAGAGGTTCCATGGTAATCAAACAATTATGGCCAAGAGGATTCCCAACAACTTCTTTGAAACCCAGAGAGTAGGTTATAAACGCAAATGGGCAATGTGCTTCTTTAAAACCATCTCAGGAAAACCACCATCTCTTTCTACAAAAGAATTTTTCTTCCCTGGAATAAACACTCACTACTGAATTTCACAGATACATTTTCAACATTATGAACATTTGTCAAAGGGCCACTATGATTTAGGTCTCATACTAGATGTGGGATGCATTGTTAGAATGACACCTGTCACCTGGTCTTGCTAATGACATTCTGGTTTTTAATTATACTTTCAGAGGGTGCTATGATATTTTTCAAAGGATAAGTGATCTCACAAGAAATACTTCTTCTCATGAAGGATTTATTGCCTTTATGATTTCCTGGGGCCTTCTGACTCCTTTGGATTAGTTCATAACGGAAGTTCATTACTAAATTGTCCTTTAGGCTTAAACAATGGAGAATAGGAGGGTTTTTAAAAATTTTAATAACCTTATTAGAATACAACCCACATTATAGTATGTTCGACTTTTTATTATTGTACAGTTTGCCAAATTGTAGTATATTCACAAATACATCCCCAAAAGAAACTTATGCCCACTGTCAGACTCCATTCATCCCACCAGTTGTTTCTCCTCTTAAAACCCACACTCATCTTCTTTTTTGTTTCTATATTCTGCATGTTTTATATAAATAAAATCATACAATGTATTTTTTTACCAACTTGAGTTTGAGTTTTTAAATTTCTATGTCACCAGAAAAGAATCTAAGAATTGGAACTTCATTTTCTTATTTGTGAAATAAAAAAATAATGCCTCCTGGGACAATTAAAAGAAGCAAAAAAAACAAAACAAAACAAAAAAAACATACTAAAGCAGGTAGCATAATATCTGGTGCACAAAAGTTGTCAGCAGAGTTGGGCTTCATTTCTGAGAACAACTCTAGGGAAGCAATCTCAAATCTTCATGCCAGAAGCAGTACCCACATCTTTCTGCATAAGTGGCAACAAAATGCTTTATACAAGCTATGTTTGTCAATCAAAATGTCCCCACTTATCTACCATCTCACTCTTCATTGTTTCACTTACCCACAGTCAACTGTGCTTCCAAAGTATTAAAATAGAAAGTTCCAGAAATAAACACATATGCTTTAAACTGTGCACCATTCTGAGAAGCAATGAAATCTCATGCTGGCCTAGGACATGAATCATTCTTTTTCTCTAGCATAGCCACACTATAGACAATACCTGCCTGTTAGTCACCTAGGAACCATCCCAATTATTAGATCAATAATCATATCATAGTGCTTGTGCCTAAAGCCATATCACATTCACCTCACTTTATCTCAGCACGTAGGTGTTCCACCATCTCACATTGTCACAATGGTAAGTATAATACAATATTTTTTGAGAGAGAATCCACATTTATACTTTTTATAGTCTATTGTGTAATAACCTATTTTATTCTTGGTAATTATTGTTGCTCTCTTACTGTACCTAACTTGTAATTTAAATCTTGTTATAGGTATATATGTATAGGAAAAAACATAGTATATGTACGATTCCTTATTGTCCATGGTTTTGGGCATTCACTTGGGGTCTTATAATGTATCTACTACAGATAAGGGATGACTGTTATATTTGAAAAATGCCAAAGAAACATGCAGAAAAATAAAAAGAACCCATTCATAGTCTAGCCACTTAAAATTTTGTTATGGTTTAGATATGAGGTGTCCCTCAAAAGCTCATGTGTGAGACAATGCAAGAAAGTGTAGAGGTGAAATGATTGGGTTATGAGAGTCTTATCTAATCAGCACATTAATTCTCTAATAGGGATTAACTGGGTGATAACTGTAGGCAGTGTGTGGTGTGACTGGAGGTGGTTGGTACCTAGGGGCATGTCTTTTGGGTTATAAATTTTGTCCTTATTGAACAGAGCTCTCTCTCTCTGCTTCCTGGTATGATGTCCTAAGTTACATTCCTTTGCCATAGTCTTCTGCCATGATATTCTGCCTAATTTTGAGCCCCAAGGAATGGAATTGGCTATCTATGGACTGAGACCTCTGAAACCAAGAGTCCAAAATAAACTTTTTCTCCTCTAATTGCTTTTTGCAGGTCTTTTGGTAGCAACAGCAAAAAAAGCTAATACAAATTTATAGAAGTAATTCCCCTAAAAGAAACACTTTTTAATAGTGCAGTGTATACCTATTGAATTTTTCCTATATTTAGCACAAATTTATTTCTGATATGTGTACACCTATACAAGAACATGAAACATTTATGACTTTAAGAGATAAATAGTATAGATAAGGACAGAAAATTTGAAAAAAACAATCATAAATGTAAAATTATTCTGAATTGTGTGACAAAAGATGCAAAATATCATAGACTATCATTCCCAGAGCGAATGATAGTAAGGGTGTTTCACTTTCAAAATAGCAATAGCAAATATTCAAAGTCAAATTTCTATTATGACAGAAAGATTAAAAAGAACATGTCACACATGTCAAACCTGACAGGGTTTACTGTTGTTGTCGAGTGTCCCAAATCACTTTGACTCATGGTACTTTTAATTTTACAGCAACAATTTTTTTCTGGCCAAAAGAAATATCTAACAATTTTATTTATTATGTAGTTGACAACAAAAAACTAAAGAAGTATTTACATCCTAAGTACTTAGGATTCTTAGGATTCTTGGGGGGAAATGCAGATATGGAAAGAAAAAAAAACTCTATTTTTACATAAACAGTTATTAATGAGAAATGTATGCTTTTGGGGTACTACATCACTTTTCAGCTTTGAATGAAACTGGGCCCCACTCTTGCTCCTTGTTTCATATTGACTTTCCTGTAAATGCTTATTGTATTGTATTGTTTTGTTTTTTAAAACAGACTGTTAATTTTTAGAGCAGTTTTAGATTCATAGCAAAATTGAGCAAAAAGTACAGAGAGTAGCTACATACCTACCCTCTTTCTCATTCACACCTGGTGTTTGGTTTTTTATAAAAACTTTAAGCTTTACAAAGATGTGATATCATCAAAAGGAATGCAGTGTGATCTAGTGTTGAAATTCTGAACTATCTTGAGCTAGTAGTTCATGAGGGCTCTGAAAAATGAGGGGCATCACTGCATTTTTCTTGAAATTTTATGAAGTGCCTTTATGGGTTAGTTCTAGTACCCTGGGATGGCTCAGCATACAGACTGGGAAATGCAGGTGTGGTGCGTTCAATTCTAAGAATGACCTTCTAAACACAGAAGTCTGTGATTCAGCAGAACATTTTGTGGCCACATTACAGTATCCAGAGATAATGGAACAACAAAATTAAAGGACACTTGGATTACTGCATGGAAAAATTACCATAAAATATCTACATTAAATTTGTTAAATATCAGGGAGTAAACTTCTATTGGATTATTCCATTTTCACATAAGACTTCACATGCATGAGCTCTGATTACCTCTCTAATATCTTCTTTCACCATTACCCAAAGTGTTGTGGGTATCCTATACCCTGCACACCAGCTAGAATAAATCATTTGTTGTTCCTTGACACCTTGTTCTTCTTTTCTAACAGTTATAGTTTCCTTTCTTCTCTCTGTGGCTAAACCCTTCTCACTCTTGGAAACTCAATTTACATGTCAGATCTTCTAGGAGTCTTCCTAATAACTCTGGGGTAGGTGCCCTTTCTCTCCTGAGGCTTTATAGCTCTTCCTCCTTCATTCTCCTGCTCTCCTCTTCAGGTCTCATCCACTCCTGTCAGTCCTCTACTTCTCTTTTTCAGGACTATGGATATACCATGCTATCTCTAGGCAGAATTCATGAATGATAATTAAATACTGTGGAGTCCAATATCAAAAATCCTGACCTCCCAAGATCCTTTAGTGCACTAGGTAATAGTTCTTAGCATTACTTAGATTCCTTTCATGGTTCTGAGCACTTTATACATACTTAACTATTTAATGCAACTCTGCAAAATACAAATTATTTTCTTAAAATAAGCTAATTTACACTTAAGACAAAGTGAGATACAGGGTAATGAAGTAATTTTCCAATTCATAGAAACAGGAAGAAACTATTTTTTTTCTCCCAAATATGACTAGAAATCCTCATTTTCTGCCTGAAACTTGCTTGAGCTTGTCAATTCCTTGACAGTTTACCCATGTGTTTAGGAAGATGAGTTTTCCTTGTTGGGTTCCCATGTTAAAATACTACTTCCAAACTCCCTTCCCAACTTTTATCTGAAATATATGAAGATAACGTTCATCTTCAGCCCAAAGTTAGATATTTCTAGAACTGATTTAAGTTCTATGGAAAAAAGGACCATATTTATTTTCTTCATTGCTATCTGCCTGGCAGAACACTCAGTAAGTAGTTATTGAATAAATGAAATAATGATAGTGAGAATTCCAAGGGCAGCATAGAACATCACAGGTTTGTTATTACCAAGTATAGAATGACAGCTAAAACTATCTCTTCTCATAGTTCCTTACTCACTGAAGGAAAGGAAATTGAATAGAAAATAAAATAAAATAAATGATGGAAACATCAAGAAAAAAGTAAATATATTTTCAAACTATAATGACTGGTAGGAATTCCAGGTAATTTGGGAGAATAAACAATACCATTTTCTCTAAAGCATATAAGCATATTGTATAAAATGTGCAAGGCAAGAGTTGTATTTCTGGACAGATATAGTTCTAAGCTTTCTTGATAAATAGTTCATTGTGGTCAAGTCTTGACAAAGAGACATGTCTGAAGTTAAATAAGCTTCTTCATACTCTCCTGAGAAGGCCTTAAATGATAGAATGATGGAATGAAAGAATGAAAGAAATTAGATTATTTATCTTGGGTAGTACAACAAGAAAATATTAGCTTCCAGGCACAGTGGTGCATGCCTCTAATCCCAGCAACTCAGGAGTCTAAAGTAGGCAAATCACAAATTCCAGGCCAGCCTCAGCAACTTAGCAAGCCCCTCTTGCAAAAAAAAAAAAAAAAAAAAAAAAAAAAAAAAAAATTAAAATTAGAAAGGACTGGAGATGTTGATCAGGGGTAAAATGCCCCTGGGTTCAGTCACTAATACAAGAAAGAAAGGGGAAAAAAAAGGAAGAAAGGGAGAAAGAATCAGTTATTCATGATCTTTATTCTGTAAAATGTAAAGCCTAAGATGGTGACTTATGGCCATTCTCTAGGAATCATTTTGTTGAAGGACATTGGACACCCCTAGAAAGATGTGGATTGTGCTTTTTATCTTCACCCAAATGGGCACTGGTGAAGAAAGCTTGACTCCTAAGCAATAAAATGTGCACCAAAAGACTCAGTGCCTGGTACCCAATAACTTTCATTCCTGGACTTACCCAAAATTAATTTTTCATCCAAGTCCATATCTTTCTTATCTTTATCTGTTCTTCATTCTCTAAAACTCTTTTTTTTCCTTTTGAAAGAATATTTATTGAGGTATTTTCAACACAGAAAAATCTGCTCCTATTTAACATACACAACTGGATGAGTGTGAAGATTAGTTTCACCCCTAAAACCATTATCACACTCTACACTGTAAACCTATCTGCCACCTCCAAATTTTCCTCCTGCTTTATTACTTATTATTATTACATGAACACTTAAAATACTATCTACCCTCTTTTCAAGTTTTAAGTATACACTAGAGTATTGTTAACTTTGAACACAATTTCTGTACAGCAAATTCCTAGGTCTTATCTCTAAACTTTTTGATAATCTTCTAGTTTTATGCCTAATGTATTTCATACAGCTGACCACAGTTACAACCAAACTGATGTCAACAACAGAAGTGGTCCTGAGTTAAGGTTGAGCAAAAAGCAAAAAGCCTGGATTAGAAAAGTGTGGATAAAGTCATGCTGGGAATCCCAGAAGCAGAATGCTGCTGAGAGGTAGCACCTGGAACTAACTGGGCCATGTGAAAAAGGAGGAGTAAGTCCCCAGCAACTGTGCAGCCTTCTGTAGGGTTCTGGTTTCCAGAATTAATGCAGGACCAGAAGTAGGATATAAAATTTTAAAATTTAAAGCAGATGGCAGGTCAGGTTGCTGAGACCCTGTGCTTGCAAAGGCACTGTGTTTTGTTTCCTCCAGGCATTGAACTCCAGGCATATGGCAACAGACTCTTTGCAGGCATTGTCTACTGGTGGAGCAGAAGTCCCTCATCTATTAATTGTCCTAGCTCCCATAGTTCTTATAACTCAGGTACAACTCAGCTTGAAAAGCCAAATCATTACTGTTGATACCGGGTGAAACAAGATGGTTTCCACTGGTCAGATATTACTCAAAGTATGTCTTTGTTCAGGAGCTCTAGCTTCAGGGGAAGCTAGCAAATCAGATTTCAGTAGGATAAAACTATGAGGAATGAATACAATTCTGTAAGGAAAAGGTATTGTGATCCTTAACAATGTTTTCTTTAGCTTGAGATTCCCTCAAAGAAGAGTTTGACAAGAATTTATGTTTAGAAAAGTCATACCAGGGATACCACTGTGGGAAATAAGGAATCATCCCTTCCAGAACCTCCTCAAAAGCACACAAAATGCTACCCTAAATTGTTTACCAAAAATCATGGGCACCATCAACAAATGGATGGATAATGAAAATATGGTACACACACACACACACACACACACACACACACACACACACACACACAAAATGGAGTTTTACTCAACCACAAAGAAGAATGAAATTATACCATTTGCTGGTAAACGGGCTGAACTGGAGAACATCATGCTGAGTAAAACAAGCCAGACTCAGAAAGCCAAGAGTCAAATGTTTTCTCTTACATGTAGAAGCCTGAGAGACATAAGAAATATAAAAGGGAGATATCATGAAATAGATGGGAGAGGAATGGAGTGGAGAAAGGGAAATGAAGGGGAAGGAGGAGAGAAGGAAAAGGTGGAAGTACCAGGAATTGAAATGAAGCAAATAGTGTTATATTCATTCATGAATATGTCAAAAGGAACTACACTATTATGTATAGCCATAATGTAGTAATAAAAAAATTTTAAAAGTCACAGGTACAATTATCATCACATGAACCTGTATCAAACCTTTGATCATTGGTTGCCCCTCAGGACGTTCAACCCCCTATGCTGCTGAACTTCATGTGTGCACAGCCCAGGAAAGCTCCTGCCAACTATCTGGTGTTGGGGGAAGAAATACAAAGGTGTGCAATACCCTAATGGTGAGAGAGTGTCAGCATAAAATCAGTTCAGTTTTTCATAGAATGGACCATCTCAGCCACAAACAGAATGAAAGATCCAGCAGGTGGAATGCAAGGCAGAGCCCCGGAAGCACTGCTGTCATCTTTCCCATTAACACGATACTTCAGGTCCCTAGTATTGAACCTAAGAATTTAAAGTAAAATGTGAATAAAGATGATAAAAATGAAAAAAAAATATTGTTTCCACAATGTTATTAACACTAGAAAATAATGGCTACAGATTTAGAAGTTGAACAGGAGAAGGATTAGGAATATTACAGTTAATCTCTAAATTTGAGTATCATGCAATTATTTTTAAAATATGGAAATTTTTTAAAATATAAAAATTCATAAGAATATAGAAATTTGTTTACCATAAAACATGAAATTGGGAAGAATTTAGACAAACTATGTATATACATAATCATATAAAAATAATCATGTTTAGGGAAATATCCCCAAAATATCAAAGTATAAAAGTAGTGGTACTGGGCCTTAAGAGTATAGATCAAAATTTCTTTCTGATCTTCTACAAGAACCATGAGAAGTGATCAAAGGGTTGCACCACTTAGGTTGCACATAAATATTAGTACTCTCTCCAGGAACCTTAACCCCCACAGGTCACTAAAGCTCATAGTGCTCCTCCTACTCATCCTCTGCCCTGAGTGCCAGTCTTAAGAATGGCAGGGAACTGTCTTTCTTACATTCTTATTGCTGCCTATTTTCCTAACCACTCTCTTAAGAAATTGCTTTTTAAACATCTTGGGCCCTTTGGAAAACATTTGACTTCATTATTACAACTGACTACCTCCTACCCATCCATCTTGTAAACTTTGCTGAGCTGATCCTATCCTCTGTCTTTTCTATGTAAATGCCTCCCTGTTCAGATATTCAACACCAGCTTCCTGGTGTTGGGGGAAGAAAGACAAAGAAAGAAAGACAAAATGATATTCATAATGAAAAGAAAACAAAAAGGTAAAGTACCTTGATATCCCCTTTTCAGTGTATCCTATTCAAAAAGAGTTTGCTGTTGAGAGACCCTGAGACCCTGTACTCATCCTTCCTTAGCACCTGTGATGCTGTTTTGTATTGTTTATATATCTGTCCTTTACACCACTCCTAACTAGAAGCCCTGTTACATACATTAGCTCATTAATTGTCACAGCCACTCTTATCAAATAAGTGCTATCATTAACTGTTCTGTGAAAAAGGACTCAGAAGCTTAGAGAACTTGGTAACCAGTCTGTGGTCTCATAAGCAATATTTTGAAGAATAATATCTGAGCCAAGATCAGAATTTAAGACAACCATTTTTTAACCATTGTCCCCTAATAGAGACAACAACCAAAGCAACTTAAAACCAAAGGACTTTGTCAACTGAGTGGTTTTTGTTTTTGCTATATCAATGAGTATCAGGCTTTTTATTGACATAAACAAATCTGATCACGACAGTCTGGATTTAGCTGTAAATTACCAAAGTATCATGTACAGTTATAAATGTTCAAGACAACTTCAATAGCCAATAAAAGAAAACGGAGAAATAAATTATGTGTTTGGCTCATAATGTGGTTTATACATTTTAGAGATTAAAAGCCTTACCTGATACTACTATGTAAAAAATAAGGGTATAAAAATTTACATGCAGTATTTTAAACATATGGACACACATACAATACTAGAAGTAAATACAAAAAATATTAGCAGAATTTTATGTATGCTAGGATTACTGATTTTTTTTATATTTTACAAATATTCTACAATAAAATGTCATTTTTTCTAATTATAAAAATTGAGCTTTGTTGCCAACTTATGTATATAATTTGTGTCATGTATGAATTTATGTGCAAGATTCTTTTCTTGCTATCAGAGATTGAACTCGGGGTGCCTAGCCACTGAGCCACATGCTCAGCTTTTTTATTTCATGTTTTTTTTTTTTTTTTTTTTAATTTTAAGACAGGTTCTTACTAAATTGCTTAGGGTCTCATTACATTGCTGAGGATGTATATGCAAACTCTTGGCCATAGAGTTAAGCTTAGACAGTTTAATAAGATAAAATGGTTACAAACCTTAGATACAGTCTGATGTATTTTACCTAGAACAGAATTTGAATAAACTATGTTTCTGGGACAATTCGTAACCTAGAGTATGAATTCATAATGAAAAGAAAGCAAAAAGGTAAAGTACCTTGATATCCCCTTTTCAGTGTATCCTGTTCAAAAAGAGTTTGCTGTTGAGAGATCCAACCTATTTCAGTAGACACAAATTAGTGAGGGATAATGAAAGACACATTTCCAGCTGCAACTGAGATCTTCAATGAAGAAACCTTGAGCCAAAGCAGGAAAAGGATTTGGAAGTGCTTATGGTCTCATCAGTGGTTTTCAACAATTGTAATGAGTGATGCTGAGCACCCCAGTGACATTCTGGGAAGGAAGTAGGCAATTAACTTTTTTTTTCTGAAAAAATATATGCATGATATATGATATTGGGAGGGTGGTTTCTGAATTTCCTATCATAAAATTCAGCTACTGTGGAGTCATAACTCAATTACAAGAAAGGAGACTTGACTGGAACTTGGAACAGGATATCCTGTCTTGGTCTGGAAGCACTTTTACTTTTGAAAAATAAATATGTAAATTCTATTTATGGTTTGAAATTCATTCTTAATTTTGCTTTAATTCTAGGAAGATGAGTGTTTAACAAACAAACAAACAACAAAGATCAAACTAACACAAGCGAACTGTCTAACATGGCTAATTTTCAACTAGCAGATTGGAAAGAAAATCAACAAGATCTAAAATTAAGATTGTACAAATTAGAACTCATAAAACAACAGGAACACACATCTCTTTATAAAGCCCTCTAGCTCATTTCTACCTATTTGCAGGATGAGGTGTGAATGTTGCATTCATTTTGCGTCAGAGTCCCCCAGTGAAAGCATTTCAGCAGCTCACAGGTAGGAAATTAGGGGTCTGAAGAGGCTGGATTAATTCTTTAAAAAAAATGCTGAAATAACATCCTGGAACAAAATTTTCAGGGGTCAAGAAAGCCAAAACTTTATTACTGAGTTTCAACACCTGTGGATACCGACCTGTTCAAGCTGCATTTTCTTTAACATGCCACTTGGAATTTAAATTGTTCAACCCTGTAAACAACTCTAGTAACACAATTTTGCAGCTATCTTTATACTGAGAACAGTTCCAGTCATAAGCCGAGGAAACTATATTCCAGTCCCAACCTGATTATTTATTAGCTGTGTGAAAATAAGTCTTCTAACCTCTCTAGATTCAGAAAAAAATCTATAAAATGGGTATATCTAATATCTACTTGGTATGAAAGTAAAATGAATATAATCAGTTATATTGTCTTATATGCTTGGGAAAAATACATATAAAGAAAGGAAATAACCATCATACCTAAACTATTATATTAGAAACAAAAATTAAAAAGACTGAAAAAAATATGACCAAAAAGCAG
Source organism: Tamias sibiricus (assembly GCA_025594165.1). Lineage (NCBI taxonomy): Eukaryota > Metazoa > Chordata > Mammalia > Rodentia > Sciuridae > Tamias > Tamias sibiricus. The sequence goes on from CM046658.1 coordinate 53,272,560, forward strand.
CTATGATTGCTTTGGGATGATTGGACTATGGTTGGGATTTCAGGATGTTACTTTATTCATTTTCCTTTATACTTTCACACACATCTCTGGAAATACAGAGGTTCCAAATGAAAAGAAGAGATATTCCTGGTAGGCAGCACTGTTAGAATTATACATACCCCCTTTCCTTCTGGTTACAGAATATTGAGTGGCTTCATTTCCAAATTTTCCCAGTGGTCAATCTTTGGCAATAGATCAATCATCATAGTATGTTTGAGAAGGGTGTGAGAAAAGGAAAGCAGACCACTAGAACTTTAAGGTTTTGGCAATCTGAACTATGAAGTGAGTTTGGAGAGAATGGTTTAAAATAAATGGGAAGGAAAATCCTGTGGCTTTTGGCAAGAGACACATGAAATACAGCTACATGGCTCTCCTGCCTCTGTCCAGAGCCATTAGGAAAGGGTGGATATTTGCTTGCTTTGGATTTGATATTTGGCTATTCTTTGAAATATGCCATTCATTTTCAAATGACTAGTGACTTCTTTCAGACCCCCAAACCATAGGACACTTGAATTCAGGCTCAAGTACCAGTGCCACAGTGACATGGGGAATTCAGATCTCTTGGGAGTTGTGCATAATGAGATCTTCAGTTATGAGCATTAGCTATGCCTTCCCTTTACTGTCTTGGAATTCTCAGAAGATACCTCTCCTCCTAAATAGGCCCCCTCTCCTCCACTAAAGGATTTCTTCTCTTCAAGGTCTCCAAAGGCTCGTGGTGTTTTCTGAGAAGTGATGCCGCCATTGCTGAAGGGCGGCCCCACGCTTTGGCATGCTAAGAATCACTCTATGTATTTTTTTTTACCTGGCACCATTCACATATTTTTAAAAGTATTGCTTGTGGATAGGGCCCATTTAAACTGTGTCTGTGTGGGAATCACAGCTTAGTTTTTATTTCTTTCCAAACTTAACCACAGAAGAGTCCACAGCTTTTTCATAGGAGGTAAGAAATTTTTTTTTCTTTTTGCAGAATGTTTAAAGGATAACTATAATTTTTTCTTGAAATAGAATATTGCATGAAATTCAAATGCATTTTAAGTCAATTAAGACATGCAAAAATCAAGGGTTGGAATTCTAGGCTGAAGGTAGAATTTAGAAAATGTGCAAAGAAGGAATGTCCACCTTGAAAGGTCCAGTTTCTAAAAGCTTTGCTCCAAAAACTTCTTTTCTTACACTTTCTACCTCAACTGAAGACCATCACCGCTGTTTTTTCAAAGTTTCCTCCGTGCTGACCACCTATATGCCAAATCTATATTCAAAGTCCTAACCTGTTTCCATATTTCCCACTTTCTATTGCCCACCAATATCTCAGGTAAGATGTTATACAAAAGCTCACTAAAAAAAGTTCACTATACATAAAACCATTATCTTCTTTCCTAAATGTTGTTTATCAATGTGCCTTTTCTAGGTATTTTAATGTATCTCTATCCACCCAACTGCCCACATTTAAAAATTTTACAGTTATCTTTGATATCTTCCTCAGAGCCAGGCAATGATCAAGCCTTTGCAATAATATGAATAACATGTCTGCCACATCATCTCCCTACTTATTATTCACCATTAATTCCTTTAACCCAGTCTTCTCATCACTTTATCTCTTAGTACAAAAATTTTCTAAGTGGTTTCTCAATAGAGCCCAACAGTGCCACCAATATTATATTTCCAAGATGTAAATTAACACATCATTTCCTATGTAAAAATTATTTAAAAGTTGCACAGTTAGAAGCAGGGTTCTCCAGGGCAGATAGACCACCCAACACCACAGAATTACAAATAGAAACTCACAAACAATGCATACTAATCTGGCTCAGTGAGTTCACTATTCCTATTTAATGTTTAACCAACCTCTCTCCCTGTACCACTTCACCCCAAGGATGCCATCCCCACATGCTGGCCTCTCCCAGGGTCTTAGACCCTCTGCACTTTCACTCCCCTCTCTTCATTCACTCAAATTCATTTTCCCAGAAATTCTAACTTCCTTCTAGACAGAATTAATTGCTTTCATATATATATATATATATATATATATATATATATATATATACACACACATATATATATTCATATATTATATATATTCATATATTATATATATTTATATATATTATATATGATATATATATCATATAAATTTATATATTCCTCTCTTACAACACTTTTCATGCTGCATCTTCATTATTTATGTGTCTGTCTCTCCTATAATCTTTAAGAACAAATAGAACCTTACTTATCTTTACATGCTGAGCCATATGTTGTGCCTATCAAAGAGGGAGTACTCCAGGACTCCTCTCTGAATTGAAGTAAGAAAAAGTCTTTATTGTTTGAGATAAATTGTAAAGCTATCTAAGATTCCAGAATTATGAATCCCTCATCTAGTTACTGCCAGCAGTGGAGACACTTGAAAGAGTTATAATAGGGTTCAGAACCTGCCTCCCACCATTGAAATTCAAATTATTTATTACTATAGGACTTTGACCTACAAACCTGTCCTTGTCACTTCGATTTAAAGATGTTTTTGGCTCTAGTCTAAGATTATAACCAAGTTCTTCTGCCTTGACCCATGGAATCTCATGGGAGCAGTGCATGGAAAATGCACCAAAGATGAGAGACCAACTTTCAATAGGCAGTTTATCATCATCACTCCCCAACATATCCCCCCCTCCTTCTCTCTCTCTCTCTCTCTCTCAGTCACACACACACACACACACACACACACACACACACACACTTCCATCCTTAGTAGAAGGGTGTATTTATGTATGCATATAATATATATACATATATAAACATATATATTTCATCACTGTCTGGGTCTCCTAAAAGATCTTGGGAGAATAGCCATAAAATCATAAGTATAATCATAAATATAAATCATAAATGTACATGTATTTTTTTAACTTTGGGTTATGTCTCCATTCCTTTCAAGAATCTGAAATTTGACCTTGACTATAACTCTTACTTTTATTTTTCAAATATTTGAAGACTGTCGGTGAAGCTTGTTGAGGCAGTACAAAGTACAAAGAAGTATGGTCTTCTATGTAACATCCTTTCCTTTCTTTCAGGATACACTAATAAGCCAAGGAACAGGGAACATGAAGGTGTGTAATCAAAGGAGCTTCCTGAAGGCAGATGATGTCATCAGAGCTAAGGTCCAGCAAGACAACAATGGAAGCTGATGAGAAGTGCATCTGTGCAATAGGCTGAGGCAGGGAAAGCAGAGAAGAGGGTGTTTGTAATATTTTGGATAAGAGGTCCTGAGGTCCTGAACAAGGATAGTGGTGATGAGGAGAGAGGGCAGGCAGGACTGTGGTAGCATTATCAATAATGCAAGTGCATGCAGTGACAGCAATGATCATAGTTTAGTCTATTTAGACTTCTAAAAGGCACAGCACCCAATGCTTTGCATTCATTAAATCATTGAAAACCTAGATAATCTATGAGGTATTCTCTCCCTTCCATCGGTTCAAAAACTAAAGCCTAGAGATGTAAGCTGTGCAAAGTCCCATACTTCTTGAGAGGCAGAACTGGGTCTGGAATTTCAACCTGATGATTTCCATGGATACTGCTCTTACACGGTGGAGACAGGATGAGCAAGACTTACTGAACTTCTAAAAGGATGTGAAACCAGAAGAAGAAAGAGATAAAGGTAAGCACGTGGCTTTGTGCCTGTGTGATGGGCAGCTTGGTGGTCTGTTAGGAAAAGTAGAGGCATGGGAATAGAAATAAACAGATCTCCTAATGAAGCAGGATGAGTTAATGCTATGCAGTCCATTTTAGCTTCCCAGGAGCACTTAGGGAGAGATAATAGAGGGGCTGTTAATGGAGGATCAAAGCCAGTGTCATTTGCTCACATGCCTTGAGAACCAGATTTGGAGTACAAAAATGGATATGTGAATCCAGCCTTAAAAGACAGATACAAAAGTTTATTCTCAGTGCCAAAGCACCAGTTAAAATTCTTGAACACCCTGATGATGCAGTGTAGTTCCTATTCCTGCTCGTATATGGAACCAGTGTCTATGCCATTATGGTGTGTTCCTCCATGCCCTGAGACTACAAGTCAGTTCCTTTCTTTGCCATTTGTTTAGAGAGAACCCCTGTCCCATAATTTTTACTTCATCAGGAAAACATGTAAATTTGATACTATGGTTAAAAGGTCATCTGTTTGATTGTTTTAAAAACAAATATCAGATAGTATTTCCAGATTATTGATGTCAATGATAATATGACAATTTTTGCTATTGTTTGAATTTCTTCATTTCCATTTAAAGCAGGATTAATTGACATCTGCACATTCTCTCTTCTACCTACTGCTTTCTTTTTTTTCTATTTTGTCCTCTTTATTTCTTTTTAAGATACAGTTTTTCTGAGTACATTAGTTAGTGAATTTGTTATCATTTGGCAGGAAAATTTCTTACCTGGCAACGTGTACTAAGTTACTATTTGTAGTATACTCTTGTAGAAGGAATATACTAATTTGAATATCTCTTTTGTACAAGTTGATTTTTAGGAGAGTTGATAATCATTTCAAAGTAAATATTTCCAACAGATTAATTGTTAAATGTAAATCGACTACAAAACTCAGAACACTTCTCAAAGAATTTTTTTTAATATTTAGAAACAAGGAGAATAAGTTGGTGAGGAGAAAATGTAAGCTTACAGTTTTGAGAGATTCGATATTCTGTGAATTTTATTTCAGTCTCATCAAAAAATATTTTAAAACATCTATTTATTATATGCAAGATATTCTTCTTTGTACTGTGCAGGATGTCAAAAAGAAAAAGCCATATTCCTCTGTCCTAAAGAAGTTTCTAGTATAATTAACAACAGACTGGGATTGGTAAGCATATGATGTGGGTATTATTATTTTCTATTCTTTTTCCCATGGCAAACATTACTAATTGTGGCATTCTTTTCCACTGAGCTGGATAAGATCTCGTATTCTATTTCACTATTATGATCCAGCATTACTACCCATCAATCAAGTGTGATATGAGAAATCAAATATAATTGTCACTCCTAGATAGATGCATGCAAATTAACATTTTAGGCAGGTTTTATTAAATGCTGCATAAAAGATCAATATCATCTTTCAGGGAGAAAGGATGAGAAGGATGAATTTGAAATGTGGGGTTTCCAGGAAGACTCATGAAGAATGTGGCATTGAACTGTACATTGATGATGAGAGGATCATTCATACATTCTCACAGAGCCCTTGTCTGCCAGTTGCTGTGCTGAGCTCATCAGTCAGTGTTGCATTTAATTCAAGCCCCAGTTCCACCACTGAGTCACCCTAGAAGAAGGTCTGGAAAATCACTGAAATTCTATGGGCCTAAGCTTCCTCATCTGTTCAATAAGGATACAAGATAAGACAATTACTAGTAGACTCTTTGACTTTTAAGTTCTGTAATACTGTGAAACTTTTCTGGCCCGCAGCATGAAAAGATCCATAGCTACCACCTTTTCACAGTATTTGAAGCCTCTGCTTGCAGTCCAGGAGTGAGAAGAAGGATGTAGACAAGATGAAGCACTAACTCTATCCCCTTTCACTAAGGGTACAGGGCTGAGGATGGAGGGCTTGTTCTGAAGACCAGTGGTTGGGTAACTTCTTATATTAGTTAGTCATAGTAGGCCAATTGCTGAAGAAAAACAGCACACGGTTAAGTGCCCTAACAACAGGAAGATGGGGCTCTCTATCATGCAGTCCCTTAGGGTCCAGTGATCCTTCTATTTTGTGTCCTTTCCATCTTTAGGATCTCAGATTTCTGTGAATCCCCATATGAAGTCACCCAACAGAGAAGCTACCATGGGGAACACACACCTGCTCTTATCTGCTTCATCCTAGATGTGACAAAGATCACTGCCACTCATTTCTTTGAGACTACAAAGAGACTAGACTAGACAAGACTACAGAGAGAGGTAGATACAATGGAAGTATATGTAATTGAATGTCCACAGAAAAATAAGTTGGGTTTGGTGAATATATAGCATATTCTTTTCACAGTCTGATAGGTAGTAGGTAACCATTTTTTTGTCTCATGGCTCAAAATAATTGTTTCTTCTTTTGGCAGTTTAGAGTAGAAAAAGATACTCTCACTACCATAGAAAACAGAATTTCTTCATTGGTATTAGAACCTTTTGCTGAAGAGCATAGTTAAGCAAGGATTTATTAACATGTTTTTAACATATTTTATTTAATAATGAATGACCCAGGTTCATAGGATGTAAAATTTTCAGTACAGACAGAATAATGTCTCCCTAAACATGTCTGCATTTTAACCTCCAGAACTTGTGGTTATGTTACTTGACATAGAAAAAGTGACTTTGCAAGTGTGATTAAATCAAGACAGTTGAGATGGAGAGATTAACCAAGATTATTCAAGTAGGCCCAATATAATCACAAAGTTTCTTAGAAGCAAGAAAGTTTGAGTCAGTGAAGAATATGTAATAACATATTAGGAGAAGAGGTCAGAGTGATATGATATGAGAGAGACTCCAGTAGCCATTAATATCTTTGAAAATTAAAGAAGGCCACAGGAGGCAAAGAATGCATACAGCTTCTAGAAGCTTAAAAGGCTAAAGAAACAGATTGACATAGACATATTGATTCTAGCTCAGTGAAACCCAGAGGTCACCCAGTAACCTCAAGAATAGTAAGCTAATAAATGTGTATTTTTTAAAGCCACTAAACCTGTGATCATTTGTTATAGCACTAATAGAAAACTAATATAGGATTTCAGGACCAAAGCTATAATTTATTTAGTTTATTCTCCACCACAGACTTTGTTTCAAACCTTACAATTACTAACTTGTTTAATTCTTAAAATAAACCTGTGAGACATTTATTATTCTTAGTCCCCTTAGGCAATGAGGAAATGGGTACAGAGTGGCTAAGGTGCATTCCTAAGTCACAAGCTACAATATGTATCCACTATTGTGGCCATATCATTAAAGAAAAAGTTGAATATGATAGATTGATAACCCCACCCTTACAATCTTTTGCAATTCCTTTCTTCAACAGCTCAGCATTTGAGATTGCTAATATTGTTTTCTAACAACATATAAAGAGGAAGAGCCATCCCACCTTGTTTGGAGTCTTATTTTTCCATCCCTTGAATCTGGGGTTCACCTTGTGACTTTCTCAGGACAATAAGGCATGAATAGACATGATGAAAGCAGAGTCTCAACAGACAGCTTGTATATTGGCATTTGCTCCCTCTGGTTCTTTCTGGAACCCAGTCATCATGAGAAATGGCCAGGGATAGCCTGCTAGATGTCAGAGAGATATGATCCAATTGCCCATATTATCTTATCTATACTACAGATGTGTGAGTGAGGCCATCTGGACCAAAAGTCCCAGATCAGCCCTCTAGCTTTCTACAACAACATGACTGAGCCTTAGATAAGATTTGCAAAAGAACCGCTCAGCTGAGCCCAGGCCAAATTGCCAACCCCATGGAATCATGAACCAATAAGCAACGAGTATTTTAAACCAATAACTTTTTGTGGTGCTTGGTTACATGGCAAAGACTAACTCAAAAAATGGGCCATTGAGAAGTCATAGCAGTTTGGCTATCCATTTGAAAGTTCAGGCCTTTTCAGCCAACTCCTGACTGGCTTCTAAGGAACTAGTAGTATTGGGGCCAATGATGTAGCTAATTGATTCCCCTCCAAACTGCTTTGTAGGTGTTCTGAAAATTAAAATAGCAATTTCAAACACTTTTTTCTTAAACAAAAGGAAATTTATCACTTCTAACCAAAATTGTAACTATCATAATAAGAATAGCGTATGTTAAAAGATCTCTTTGATATGAAGATACTAACTTATAAAGGCAAGAGAGAGGGGATGAGAGGAATGAAAGAGCTTTAAACAGAACAAAGAGGGGGGGGGGAGGGAGGGGAGGGGGCAAGGGGATAGGAATAATGGCAGACTGAGTTATCCATGATTACCCTAGATACATATACGAAGACAAAATTGTTGTTAAAATACTGTATATAAAACCAGCAACTTGAAAAATTGTGCTCTTTATATGTAATATGAAATGAAATGTGCTCTGAAATCATGTATAACAAATTAGAATAATAAAAAAAATTTAAAAAACGTAAAAGAAAATTTAAATACCCATTTAGCATTAACCAAATCTGCAGGTTTATTAAAATGCTTAGCACTTATATTCATGATGGTCTTAGAGCCTTTTTGTTATAATTCTCCAGTTTCTACTTTAATAAACAGAATTCTGCTTCTTATTTCTCCTAAAAAGAATAATTGTCCTAATATAACTCTGAACATTAAAAAGTAGTTTCTTTTAAAATGGTAAGAGAGGTTTTCTAGAAGTACTATGAAAGAATTACAGGACCCCAGCAGAAAAAGTTCCATAGTTTTTTATGCTGCTGCCTGAGTTCAATTTATTATAGTGCATTTTTGACCCAAAGCCAGCCCATCACCATACCCCAAATTTCTAAATGTTCAAGATAAAAACTCAGGATTCCAGAAACCACACCATTGCTGTTCTTCAACAAACACCATCCCATTTTTCAAAGTAGTTTCTACAATCCTGGACTCACCAGAAAATTTTATTTCTTGCCTTTGGTTTCACCTGGGGAAATTATACTTCCCTACTTCCCACAACCTTCTAATGCAACTGTACAAAAATCAAATTGTTTTTCTTAAAGTCACCAATAAGGTTTCACATTTTAAGTAATGCACACACACACAAAGAAGCATCCTGGGTTCCGGCTCATTCAGTGATTTATGACTAACTCCTTCTGAGCAATTCCTATTTATACATTCATTTGTCCTGTCTTTGGGTGATATATTTTTGGCAGCATCACTGGACACAATATAGAGTGTCCCAATTTTCCCCTTGAATCATAAGAAAACATTTAGCAGAAGTGAAATGATATTGCCTTTTAATTTTCTTATAGAAATCTGTGGTTTTGTAACATGACTCAGTCCAGTTCTGATTAATGGGGATGCATTTTACTCTCTGCAACAGCCAAGTCCACAGGTATTAAAAGCTCTCGGGATCCAAATACTGGAATTAAACGCAAAGCCCTGTGAGCTCAGAATTTACTGCTCTAAGGAAGAGATTACAAAAGTATTGGAAATAAATCCAGTGGTAAGTTCAAGGAGGTTCCTGAGCTACTGTTTCCTCCTGCAATGGCTTTCTTGTGACCTGGGATTGATAAACTGCTTGGATAGGAGCTGGCCCCAATGTAACCTCTGTGCTAGAAGTGATGTCAGGCAGGCTGAATCCCTGTAGCTATGGGAGTATCACATATGAATTTGGGGGCTGATGTATTATACAGAAGATAGAATTATCCTACTGGGACTGTCAACAGTGAGGTCATGCCTGATGTCAGTCACCCTCAGAAAGGAAACCTGGATATTGAAACTGTGTCTCTCAAAGCATCTCTCTGATCACATTAGTACTGCTGCTCAAATTGTGATAGTTCTTTCTGGTGATTGTGAAAATAAATTTAAAAACTCTAGTGGGATATTAGGTTATCCCTGAATATTTAAATTCTCAAGCCCCACTTTCATACATGTTATCTCCTTCTTGTGATTTGACTTTTTACCCTTCCTCCCCGTCAGCCTTTGCATATCATGTCCTCCTTCTGGAAACTGCATCTCCTTTGCTTCAAGGTTCACCAGTGTGCTTCCTCATTCACATGATTCTCCCTTCCTCAGCTGAAAGTGATGCCTTTATCCTTTTAAAAGCTCTCACATTTTTTGCACTTTGATAGCAATACTGTATTAGTCAACTCAGGCTACCATAATAAAGTACCATAAACTAGGTGGCTTAAACAACCAGAATTTATTTTCTTACAGTTCTGAAGGTTCTAAGTTCAAAATCAAGATTCCAGATGAATCAGCTTTGAGTAAAGCTTCTCTTCCTGGTTGGCAAATGGCCATCTTACAGCAAATGGCCATGGTCTTTCCTCAGTGACAGGGCATGGGGAGGTGAAGCCAGGAGAAGGAGACAGCTCAGAGATGTTTCTTCTTGAGGACATTAATCCTACTCTATCAGGATCTTGCTCCTATGACCTCATTTAACCTTAGTTAAGTCATGAAAGGCCCTATTATTTCTTTAATTCAAAATTATTTACTAATGAACAGATTGACACTATACAAGGAACTAGGAATAGAAAGGGGAATAAATAGTTTAATGGCACAAAAACTGGTAGAGGAGATAAGGATATAAAATAGCACATTACACAGCAGAGGCTAAAAAGCATGATTAGTCATTGTGAGGGTGTCTGTGTTACCTTTTAAAACCTAAGCTCCTTGAGCTAAGTCTAAGATATGTCTCCTGAGGTAGATATCTTAGCCCTCCCTCTTGGTAAGATGTTTACTTCTATAGAGATTTCCGTTTAGTCTCTGAGGAATGTCTACCTATATAAAAGACCTATATAAGCTTATATCCTCATATATCTGGAAAGATGCTCCTTCTTAGTGCTAGCCCCCGTGCTCAGTCAGAACCCTTATGTGGTCCTCTACTGGCCAATGCAGAGTTAAATAAATGGAGCCCTTTTATTCTTTTCTTTATTCCTCTTTATGTCACTCCACCCACTCTTGACCTAGATCTAGAGCAGAACTGGTCTAAACCATCCTTTCTGGGCATTCCTCTGACTCTCTTGTTACATTGGCTTCTGAAGGCAAACATGGTTCTGAAGATGACACTTCCAGGCTCCATCTTAGCATGACCCTAGTCTGAGGGAGAAGAGGGTGAGCCATGAGGTGAATCCAAGTACAGTGGTGCTGCTATCTCAAAGTGTATACCTACCTATGGTGGCCCCATTGTTCCTTAAATTTTTTTATTTTGTACTTGAACTATAACAGAGTTCCTCTTCTATAAGGAGCAGGGTGTGGAGGAGAGCTCTAGGCCTTGAGAGCTCTCTGGAGGTTAGAGTGGGTGGCCTACACCAAGTGTCTGTCTGCTCATTTGTCTATTCATATATCATAATATCTAGCAGGGTCTGGTCCGTAGTAGGTGCTCAGTGAGAATGCTTGTTAAATGACTAACTGAAGTAATTACTGGTTTATTCTTTGCCAAAGAGTTCATTTACTTTTCTTAGACATGGTCATAAACAAACCATAGAATTTAATGTTCATAATTGGATTTGAAAATCTCTGACCTCACTTCCCACTCATTCTCTTTCCATCTGAGTATCATGTACATAACTGGATAGAATCCATCCTCTGTAATGCACAGTAACCATAGGGCTCCCCAAAGACTTCAGACAACAGACACCTGCTGCTTTACAGCCCAAGATCGACAATAACCCAGATTGCTGGGACTAGCTGGCGGGCTTCTCATCAGCAGGCTTGTTGCAGCAACTGTTCCTTCTGCACATAAGCACCTCCAAATGGAGTGCTGATCATACTGCATAATACTTTCCAGAAAAGGATCAGTGCATCAGAAACGTGAAAAGGACAGATTGTCCTGATCTCCATCTTAACCTCATAGCTAATTGGCAGGCAGATTCTCACTAAACTTAACCATCTCTCAACAACTATTTACGGAGATAGTTTAGTATGCTAAGGCCTAGATTAACATTTTCCTCAACATCTTATTATTAAAAGTTTCAAACATACAGGAAAGTTGAAAATATTTTACTGTGAACACCCATATGCCTATCATGTTATATAATTAACATTTTGCTACACTTACTTTTATTGCATATTATCTATCCATCTCTCAAAACTAAATTACTCATCCACGCATTTTAATATAGGTTAACTTTTGAAATCTTAGCTTTCATGCCACAACACTTAATTTCATCTACATGCATTCATTAAGTCAGTCATCTGTTTGGCTACATTATTGGGTGTCATCTACTATATGCCAGGAACCGTGATAGGTGCTGGGAATGCAAAGAGTAATTAGAACAATCTCTCCTATAAAGGAGTTCCCAGTCAAGTGAAAGAAACTGCTGTAGGCAGAATCAGATATCCCAAAGGTGCTCACATGCTAATCCTTAGAAGCCCTGAATATCACATGGCCAAAGGGAATAAAAGTTGCATATGGAATTAAAAATTTCCTGAATTATTCAGGAGGGTGCAAAATAAAGACAAGAATTTTGAAGTGAAAGAAAGGCAAATCAGAGGCAGAGAGAAAGATATAACTATGGAAGGGAAAGACCAAAAAAAGAAATGCAACATGATTGGTTTTGGAGATGGAAGAATCAGACTACCACGAGGCAAACAATGTGGTCAACCTCTAAAAGCTGGAAAGGCAAGGATGGGAATTCTCCCTGGAGCTTGTAGGGTGGAGCCAGTCCTGTTGCCATTTTCATTCTAGCCTGGTGAATCCCACCTCAGTCTTATGAACTACACAACTATTAGGATGGGTTTGTGCTGGTAATTTGTGACAGCAGCCATAGAAAACCAATAAAGAGATGGACACTCACACATGATTTTGATGTCACATGACAAGTCCTACTGAGTGAGCAGCCACACAATTATGTTAGAAAACAGAACATAATAAAGAAAGGAGTCAATCCTTCTTGACAGATGAACAAGGAATCTATCAGGCAGACAAGCAGGAGAGGACATTCTGGACAGAAACAGCAAATCTGTAATGTCCTACAGATGTGACAGATGTAACATATTCTTGAAATGACAAACTGTGTAAGGAATTTTGGCAGTCATTCTTATTCCCATCAAAGACTCTATAACAAAATATTTTATAATACCTTTATAATACCTTTATTACTGTAAATTAAAGAACAGATATTATAACCTATATTCACATTTATGTGTGTGTAATATCATAATCATAACTTAATGGATAAATAAAAGTAATTTATAACAAAATATTATTCACTTTAATGTATAATTGCTTTCCAGGCATGATTACCTTGGAACATGTACTAGCCATTTGCTTATAGCAATGCATAGTTTCACTATGAACGTGATAGGTATGAGTGCAAACTGAAACAGTGAGCTATATTGGCAAATATTATGAGTGGTGTTACCTCATTGTCTGTGTTTTTCAAAAGCGGTGATGAAAACTTGATAAAGTTCTAGAAAACCAAAGTCTACTTTCAGTACAATGTAAATGGTGGTTATATTTCCTGGAAAAGCAGTATATAGTAAAATCATGCCAAAAAGAAAAATAAAGGAGAGTAAGTTGAAAAACTTAGGGGAAATATTGTTATTAAAGTTTAAAAAAAAAAAAAAAAACATGGATTAGGAGAAGACTCCCACTTCTGCCTCTGGTTGTACCTGAGGAAAGTAGTAGTGCTCCTGATGCTATGGACTTCTTGAAATATTGAAGAGACATCTGAGGACAATACCAGCATGAGTCTTTGATGACATCATTGGTCTATTGATTTAATAAACCCTGAGAACACCCCTATGCTCAAAATTATTATTGTAAGATAAATTATTTTATCATAAGTTAATTCTACTATCTTCTTATTACTTGTGGCCCAGAGAATCAGTATGTCACAGGCGGGTAAGGTTGTAACAGATGCAGGTAATGGCCTATCCTTACCAGTTTCAGAATTGTTATGAGGATATGAGATAAATAACACACACACATCCGAAAATAAACATAAAGATTGCTGGGCACATATTTAGTCCTCCATATTGGATACTAATTACTCATATTATTTGAAAGGTACAGATTAGTTATTTGAGTTTTAAATCAGATTCTTGCTATACTATAATGAATTATCATACACTAGTGGCTTAACAACATAAAGTTATTAGGTCACAATTCTGAGGTCCAAACTGAGTTTTACTAGGTTAAAATCAAGGTGGTAGCTGGTGCTGGTTCCTTTCCAGAGGTTCTGTGGGAAACTCCACCTCTGTGCCCTTTCTGGCTTCTAAAAGCTGTCCTCTTCAAAATTTGAAGGCATCCATTTCATCTTTCCCACCTCTGCTTTAGTTGTCACATCTGCTCTGACTCTGACTCCCTACCTCACTCTTGTGAGGACCCTTTGGATTGCATTGCACCATCAGAATCTTCCAGCATAACCTGTTCATCTTAATCCCCAATATGATCACATCTGCATACTCCCTTGTGTAAGGGAACAACCACAAGTTCCTGCCTACCACAAGTGGGGACAGCATCATAGCTGGATTGCATGTTACCAAATAGGAGAGCATTTTGGGGGAAAAAATTGTATGTTCTTCATACTCAACTCAAAGCTTGTACCCATTCTTTTCTTTTTAATTCTTATTGTAATTTACACATATTGTTTGTACAAATTAAGGGGATTCACTGTGCTATTGCATACATGATTATGACATGCATTGATCATGTCCACCTACCCTCTCCTCACCTCCCTTTCCTCCCCCCTTCCCCAAACCCTCTAGCCAGTTTCCATTGTCCCTCTTCTACTTTCAGGTTATTTTTTTTAATGTTTTCCACATATTACAGAAAACATGCAAAGCTTGTCTTTCTGCATCTGACTCATTTTACTTAACCTGATGCCCTCTATTTCCCTCCATTTTGCTGAAAATTACAGGGTTCCAGTTCATCCTTATGGCTTAAAATACTCCATTGTGTATATATACCATGTTTTCTTTATCCACTCACCTATTGACAGGCACCTGGGCCATATTTGGATCTTGTGTATACTGCCACAATAAATATGCATATACAGTTATCTCTTTTGTGTGCTGACTTCATTTCCTTAGTACATATACCCAGTATATGTGGGTGGAGTGGGATTGCTGGATCATATGGTAATTCTAGTTTTAGTTTTTTGAGGGACCTCCATACCATTTTCCATAGTGACTATACTAATTTAACATTCCTACCAAAAGTTTATAGGGTCACCTGTTTCCTTACCAGCATTGTTTTCTATTGGGATTTATTCATATTGTTTTTTAGCAAAAGCCATTTCATCTGGGGTGAGATAGAATCTCAGTGTAATTTTAATTTACTTTTCCCTGATATTTAAAGAATTAAACATTTTTGTATATTTATTGGCCATCTACACTTCCTCTTTTGAGAAGTGTCTATTCAGATCACTTGCCCATTGTTTAATTGAGTACTTGTTCTTCTGTTGTTATGCTTTTTGAGTACTGTATGTATTATAGATATTAATCCTCTGTCACATGAGTAGCTGGCAAGGATTTCTCTGAATTTGCAGGTTGTCTCTTCATTCTGTTGATTGTTTCCTTTGCTATGCAGAAGCTTCTTAATTTGGTGTAATCCCATTTGTCAATTCTTGCTTTCATTTCCTATGCTTTTAGAATCCTTTCCAGGAAGTCATTGCCTATGCCAATATCTTGAAGTGTTCCCCTATGTTTTCCTCTAGTAGTTTCAGAGATGTGGGTCTGATATTAAGGTCTTTGATCCATTTTGAGTCTGTTTTTGTACAAAGTGATAGATAAGGGTCTAGTTTCAGCCTTTAATGTGTGAATATCCAGTTTCCCATTCCTTTCTTTAAGTATTAGCCAGAAAAACTTTGTGTTATAAATTACAGAAATCCAATACAAAATGACAAATTAGAATAAAAATAAATTAAAAAAAACTAGGGTTAGATGAGTTTGCTAGTGGAAGTGCTGGCTTCAAGCATGGCTCTGTCCACACATTTAATCAGCTTCAAGAAGATATTCCTTCTTTATCCACTGAGGAATAGAGGAACTCTAGATCCTCATTCAACATGGCATGTAACTGTCTGCCCCTGTCCTGTTCTGCATCCTCCATGTTCACCTGAGTAAAGAATGTCAGTAAGGGTTTAAAGAGGCTTCTTTCCTCTGAGTTTTCCTCATGATTAGGCAAGTTTTCAGGTAAGATGGCAATCTGTATTCCCAGGCACACATTCTAACAGTACTGATATGAAGAAAGCAGCATATCGATGGTCTAGTTCATCCCACAAACATAGAGATGCAAAGCAGCTTCGCCCAGTGTCACACAGACAAATGGGGAAACAGATAAGGGCTAGAATTTACTCTTTCTAGCAGCTACCACAGTGCAGGATCAACTGGTGCGGAGTAACAGAATAAAACTAGATATCAGGCAATTGCTACTAACACTCCATTGTATTTGAGCTTTATAAAGCATTAGTTCATAAAACCTCCTCAAAAATTCTAAAAATGATCCCTGTTAAAACCTATGAGAAAACCAAAACTTAAGACATTAAACTGCTTGCCCCAAATCTCACAGCTTTTAAATTGTAGAACTCTGTTCATCTGTCCATCTGTCTTTAAGCCTTTGTATACTCTTACTGACCCTCTTCTTTCATGGAGGATGAAGATCAGGAAGAGGAAGGCAGACCATCACATGCTATGTTGAATAAGGATCCATAGTTAGAACTCTCAGGATATGAAAGAAATGGAAGAATCTTGCTTGTATTCAGATAACTTGTAGTTCAGATGCGGAAACAAAAGACACAGAATGGAAAACACTTATGCACTTTCTATGTTCTGCTTAGTGCCATGCAGTTTGGCTTGTTTTATTAATATACTCATTTATTAACATAGCCATTTCACTTGCAGTACTATTGTCTTGACTTTATATATGAGTAATCTAGGAAATTGAGACAGGTTAGCAATTTTCCCAGGATCAGCTCCCTGGTGAGCAATGCAACTGGGACACAAACATAGACCTACACATGTTGGATCAATACTATTTTCCAAAACATCACCCCCCCAAAAAAAATCCCAAACAAGTGCCCAGCCTGCAGCTGTATGTAGACTGTGTACACATCCCTGCAGGATTCACATTCCTACAATTTTCCTCCTTTCTCGCCTGTTATAGTCCTGCTGTTACCAGCTTATTTAATTCTTGCAATTTGCACTGTTTTTCACAATCTGTTCTCATTTCCTAGAAGTGCTTGTTCAATAACTACACTATTTGCCATGAAACCAGGACTGAAGAATATGTAGAAGTTTCCCCACATGCTGCTAAACCTGAGTTCAGTGGGCCCAACTGAAGCAAAAAAAAAAAAAAAAAAAAAAAAAAAAAAAAAAACCCACAAGCAGGACTCTCCATGCAAGAAACTGATTCTTGTCCCTGGACTTTCTTCAGGTCCACGAAACTACCAGTGCCAAGAATAACGAGATAAGGAACCCAGCTGGCCCAGTTCTCCAAAAATATTCTGTCGCTTATTTGAAAAAAGGGAAGTAAAAGAAAGCCCAGCTTACTCTATTTCTTATAGACATAGTCATTA
This sequence comes from Tamias sibiricus, assembly GCA_025594165.1. Lineage (NCBI taxonomy): Eukaryota > Metazoa > Chordata > Mammalia > Rodentia > Sciuridae > Tamias > Tamias sibiricus. Next base: position 53,289,729 of record CM046658.1, read on the forward strand.
TCAGTAATAAGGGATGACTATTACCCAGTTACTGTCCTCCGAGGCACATAGGTCTACAAGCAGTCAAAACACAGAAAGCTTGAGGTCCACAGCACAAAGGAGCAGGCTGACTTCTATGTAGCAGCAGCTGGTTCTGTGTTTAGTAGGGCCTGTGTTTTGTTTAATCCTCTGTCTTGGAATTCCAAATAATTTTTGAACATAGGGCTTTGCATTTTAATTTGGCATTAAGCCCTACAAACTACGTAGCGCGTCCTGCTTGGGAAATATGTCCTTGCCAAAATGAATGGTAATAAAAATGTCCCAGGGACAGGTGATGCCCTTTAAAGCATAAAAAATAAAACAAGAAGAGGGTTGGAAAGAACATGGCTTTGGCTTTTTCATTGGGAGGAAGAGAACGATGGGGCAAGAACTCCCACTATTTCTGAGTAAATGAGTGTGAAGACAAGATGGGGAATAGAAGACACAGAATGTAAGAATGAAAACACTGATGGAATCAGAACATGAAAACCTTTGCATAAAGAGGAGAGATGATACCGGGCATGACCAGTTAGACTTCCACTTCAGAAAAATCACTATGATCAGAAAATGGATTTTAAAAGGGTAAAAGCAAAACAAGGAGTGACAACTTAGTCCACTGTAACCATCCAATGAAGCAGTATGGAGAAACATAGGAGGGGAAGTAATGAATCAAAGAAATATTTAGAGAATAAAGTGGATATAAGTGGGTGAAACAAATGCTTCAATTTTCCTTTCTTACAATGATGGTCCTCTTCTTTTTTTTTTTTTTTTTTGGTTACCGGGGATTGAACTCAGGGGCACTCGACCACTGGGTCACATCCCCAGCCCTTTTTTGCATTTTATTTAGAGACAGGGTCTCACTGAGTTGCCAAGTGCCTCGCCATTGCTGAGGCTGGCTTTGAACTCGCGATCCTCCTGCCTCAGCCTCCCAAAGTGCTGGGATTACAGGCGTGCGACACTGCACCCAGCCGTCTTCTTTTATATGAATACAATCCCAACTTCAGAGTTGACCATGTGGAGTTGAAATAGCCACTCTTTCATTCTTTGTTGTTGTTGTTGCTATTTTAAAAATTTGTTCTTTTTAATTATACATGACAGTAGAATGTATTTTGACATATTATATATACGTGGAGTCTAACTTCCCATCCTTGTGGTTGTACAAGATGTAGAGTTAACACTGATGGTGTGTTCACATATGAACATAGGAAAGTTATGTTCCATTCATTCTACTGTCTTTCTTAGTCCCATTTCCCTCTCTTCCCTTCATTCCCCTTTGTCTAATCCACTGAACTTCTACTCTTCCTTCCTACTCTTAGCATCCACATATTCTTTCATTCTTTTTTGAAGTTGGAAGTTGCCAGGTGATGCAGGATTGGCCACTGAAATACAGGCAGAAGCCACTGGAGTGGAGCAAGGTGCATGCAGAAGGGGAAGCTTCCACATCTTCCAGAGATGCCACTCTTTTCCTGACAAAGAGGAACAGCCTTACATGAATGATGCCTTTTGTTCATGATCCTACTCCTTTTTGTGATTATAAGAGAGTCAATGCTCAAGATAAAAGCTGGAAGGAACTTAAGTCCTTCATGGCACCATGGTCACTTGCTTCTGAAGGCTGTCCCCAGGACTTCCTGTTATTGCATAATACTTGTATTGTCATCTCCCAGATAAAATGAATTTGAATTAAAATAAAGCAAGGGTCCAGAAGAAATTTAAAGGCAGGTTACTTTACAACAAAGATGGTATAGATTCCATGTGTCTTAGCTAATAATAGTACTACTTATAGCAATCACCATTCTTCAAATATCTGTTGTTGACCAGACACTGAGAAAAATGCCTTGTGTGTATTATAACATCCTCTCAGCAACTATATGGGACAGATATTTTTATTAAATGGATTTCCAAGTCCCAGAGTTCCAAAGTAACATTGTGATTAGAACCAGGCTTTTTAACTGCTAAGACTGTGCACTCATCACAAAATCTAAGCTTTCTGGCACCACAAACTGGTCCAGAACCACATCCCTGCTGCACAAGCCAATGATCTTGTCTTTCACAATTACAAGAATTACTTTTAAAATTCCTTTTCCAAAACGTACTTGGATCTGATTGCAGGCATTCGTCAGCCAATTAAGACACAGTTCAGGGAATAAATACCAGTTGTAGTTTATCTGGAAACTTACTTAGGATGCACCCACCAAGCTTTCCAACTCTCCTGCCGGAAAAGATAATTATGAGAGACTATTAAGTGTCAAAATATGGTGTGGTTTCATGTTCAGAAAAACCAATTCCCTGCAGAGCTCTGAACCACAATGCCCTGGGAGTCAAATAGTGTCCAGATTCCTGGGCAAAAGTAACAGCAGAAATCAGAGATAAAATAAAATATGAATAAGTCATTTTCTCTGCTCTCCCCACTAACATCAGTCCTTGCCCAATCATTTTTCACTATTAACAAAAAGAACAACAATAGTTATTAACTACCAAGTGTTTTCTATGTGCTTTGTATTTGTATCTGTACTTTAGATTTTGTGGTGGGGCAGAAAGTCCCCCCCCCACATCCCATCCATACCATCATTTGGATTTTATATGGGTAAGTAGTAAACTTTTACCATATTAGAATGTGGAGATTCTGTCCTTAACTGCATGTAGCATTATCTGCACAAATACTCACAGTGAAATAAAGTAGTTTGTCAGATTTCAAATAACTAGTAAGTGGTGGAGGAAAGATTCTAAATTGGGATGTGTCTGTACATCTAGACAAAATGCAATACTGTCTCACCTAATGCTGTTTACCATGTTTCTTATTAAACTATGAGTTCCTTGATGGATGAGATTTTAGTTTTCATTTCCGAATTACTAGAATTCTGTACACAGAAGAAATTCAAATAAAATGAATTGAAAGGAATTAAATCAAATGAGATGTTATTTAATCTTTTCCCAGCATTATTGCTCACATTCCCACCTTACTAGCATCTCACATAAAACTAGCATTTCAAATATATTTTTCCTAAATCTGTTGCACATTCCCAGAATTTATTTGTGCCTGGGAAGAGAAATCCACTCAATATGTTATAATTCATCTTGACATCTTCTACATAAGTAACTTTTAGCATGCTCACATCATGTTTGTTTGAATTGTTCAAATTTAGCAATGATTGATTAAGTTCAGGTAGTGAGTTTGGCACTTTCCTATGTCAGCAGTTATTTCCACAATAACTTTGTGAAATAGGTATTATCTCCATTTCACAGATGGGCAAACAATGAGCAAACCATGACTCAAAGATGATTGGGAACTAACCTAAAGCTAATTGTTGACAGATTTGGGACTAGTACTTAAAGGTGTATGTGTGTGTGTACCATGATGATATTCTGTGACATAGGACTTTAGTCAATAATTTTAGGGCCTTGGACATATTAGGAACCCCAAAATTTTTACTTACCAAGGTATGAATGTATACTGAATGGTGAATTGTACTAGATACAATTAGCCAATAGCTTCCTACAACTTCAGTGAAATTAAAAGGCAAATAAAATGACAATTGTAATAAAGGCAAGCTTGGGGCTCTATCCATTGTAGGAAGTATGGGTTCCTCTTAGGGATGGCATGGTGTGTCTCCATTCATCTGGGAGAGATTCATTAAAAGAGCTGAACAAAGGCTAGATAGCAAAAAACAGGTCTTAGTTTCTCTAACCTGAGATAAACTTTATGGCTTTCAAAAATAAAGGTAAAATTAAAACTCCTTTAGATCAACATAACTGAGAGAATCTATAAGCAGTAAACTAGCATAAGAAATGTTAAGGAACTTTTTACACTAAGAGAAAAATAATAGTAGGAAACTCATATCTACACAAAAGAACATGGAAATGGCGAATATATGAATAGATATCAAAATGTTATTCTCATTTTTTAATGTTTTAAAAGATTAGTGACTATATAAAGCAAAATTATAAAAATTGTTGTGACATTTATGCTAATTATAGAAATGAAGCTTATGCTGAGAATAGCAAAAACTATGGGGCAGAATCAAGCTTAAGATTTCAACATTACATGTAATTTATATACTGGAAGTCCTAGGGGAAAAAACAAAACAAAGGTGTAGTCGAAAAGCCAAAAGGGGAAATAGAATGAAATACTAAATATAATTAATAAAAAGAAGGGAAAGGAGGGGGGAGAAAGAGGAAGAAAAAGAAATAGGACTACTTAAAATATGTTGTGAGATAGTATATTTAAACTTAATCATATCAATAATTACATTTGACATACATAAGCCAAATATCCCCATGTAAAAGATGACATTATCAGATTATATTTAATGTAGATTCTAGTAGATACTGTTTTTAAGATATGTATTTAAAACATAAAACCACATATAACTTAAAGTAAAAGGATTGGAAAAGGATATATCATACAAATACTAAACAAAAGACTGTTGCATTGGCTATATTAATAACAGAGAAGGAACATGTGGATGAGGAATATTAGCACAGATAAAAAGAGATTTCCTATCATGATAAAAGTGTCACTGAGTAATGGAGCTTCAAAATACATGGGAAAAAAAAAAAAACCTAGAACACAAAGGAGACATAATTTACCACTGTAGCTGGAGATTTCAAGATTTATTTCTCAGTACAGGATAAAGCAAGTAGACAAAAAATAAAAACTCTTTTTTTAGGTCTTGATTTTAATAAGATTGCCCTTAATATTATTTCAATATTTTAAAATTAATTACTTCATATCCATTCGGTAAATTTCTGAAACATTTTGAAATTAAACAGCATATTCCTAAGTTATCCATGAGTGAAAGAAGAAATCCTAAGGAAATCCTCCTCCCCCAAAATTGGCAAATATTTTCAGCTTAAAGATAATGAAATATATAAGATATTGAAATCTGTAGTATGCAATTAGAGCACAGTTTAGATGGAAATAGATCATTTAATCTTTTATCAGAAAAAAAATGGTTAATGGCAAAAATCACTTACCTAAAGATAGGATTTTTGTAAAAGTAAACCCAAAAGAGTCAAATGAGAAAAAAAAAAAAAAAAGCAAAATTTAATGATACAAACACAGAAATCAGAAAGAGAAAAGGAAATAAGCCTTAGCACCATAGAAAGAAAGCCACCAAATCATATAGATAAACAATGATAGAACAAAAAAGGAATAAAAATCCAGAGAACAATTGACAAAATGATAGGGTAAACCCTTGCCTATCAATAAAAATTTAAGTGTGTATAAGAGACTACAATTAAATGATACAAAGTGGCTAAATGAATTTTTTAAAAAGTGCTGCCTATGGATGACTTGCCTCATCTTTAATGTTGTATGTAGGCTGAGAGCAAAAGGATGGAAAGACATTTCAAGGAAACAAAACCCAAAGGAGAGCAGGAGCAGCCAGGCATATTTCAGAGAGACTACAGGTCAGCTATGCACCCAACATCAGAGTACCCAAATATATGAAGCAAATATTATTAGATCTAAAGAGAGAGTTTCACTGCAGCACAATAACAGCAGGGGACCTCAACATCCCACTTTCAATAAGGAAGAGATCATCCAGACAGAAAAATAAAGGAGAAACATAGGACTTAAATTGCAACATAGATCAAGTAGACCTTACACATCTACAGAGCATTCTAATCAGCAGCTACAGAATGCACATTTTTATCAACTGCACTTGATGCATTTTCCAGGACAGATCATAGGTTAGGCCATGACAGAGATCATATCAGATATATTTTCTGATCAAAATGATATAAAACTGGAAATCGATAACAAGAGAAACATATGGAACATTGTGAATATGTGGAAACCAAAGCATCAATAAAAAATTAGAAGAGGAATTTAAAATTTTCTTAAGCCCAGGGAGAATGAAAACACACCATAAGGGATACAGCAACATAGTTCTAAGAGGGAATAGCAATAAATACCCACATCCAAAAATAAGAAAGTCCTACGATTAAAAAAAAAAAAAAAACTAATGATGTATCTAAAAAACTACATAAACAAGAATAAACAAAACTTGAAACAAGTAGAAAGAAGGAAATAATAAAGATTAAAGCAGAAATAAATAAAATCATTAGCTAGACTAGAAAAAAATATCACATAAGTTAAAGCAAAGATTTAAAAAGAAACATTGCAATAGATACCACAGAAATGCAAATAATTATGAGACTATTATTGAGAATTATATACTAATAAATTTAAAAACCTAGAAGAAATGGATAAATTCATGGACATATAAAATTTATCAAGATTAAAAGATGAAGGAGGAGAAAATCTGAACAGTCCAATAATGAGTGGAGTAATTCTTCCACCAAAAAAAAAACCCCAGGCCCACTTCTAAGGTCTACCAAACATTTTAAAAATAACTAATGCCAATTCTTCTCAAACTATAACAGAAAACTGAAGAGGAGGGAATGTTTCCAAACTCATTTTATGAATCCAGCATTACTCTGATACCAAAACCAGAAAAAAGACACAACAACAACAACAAAATAAAACCCTAGTCCATTATATCTGATGAACATATGTGCAAAACTCCTGGACAAAATACTAGCAAATCAAATTCAACAGCACATTAAAAAGATCAGTCACTAAGATCAGGTGGAAGTCATCCCAGGCATGCAAAGGTGGTTTAACATACTCAAATCTGTAAATGTGATATACTATGATATCACAAGGAAAGACAAAAAATATGATTGTTTCAATAAATGCAGAAAAAGCATTTGATAAAATTCAATATCCCTCATGATAAAATCTTTTGATAAATTATGTATAGAAATATTTACCTCAGCACAATGAAGTCCATATATGACCAACCCACAGCTACTATGATATAGAACAGGCAAAGTCTAAAAAATTTTCCCCCAAGATAAAGAACAAGGAGCTACTATGATATAGAACAGGCAAAGTCTAAAAAATTTTCCCCCAAGATAAAGAACAAGGAAAGAATGCTCACTTTCATCACTTCTATTTCAACATAATACTGGAAGTACTAGTCAGAGCAATCAGACAAGAGAAAGAACTGAAAGTCTTCCAAATTAGAGAATAGAAAGTCAAATTGTCCATGTTTGTTGACAGTATGATCTAATACATAAAATAACCTGAAGAGTATACCTATGCCACTGCACACACTTACAATTAAAAAAATCTGTAATGTTTCAGAATACAAAATCAGCATACAAAAATCAGTATCATTCCTATACACTAATAGTGAACTATCTGAAAAAGAACTTTAAAAAAATTCATTTACAATGGTTACCAAAAAACAACAATAAAAAGATTCTTAGGTAAAACCTCAATAAAGGAGATGGAAGATCTCTACACAAAAAATTATAGAACAGGAGAAAGAAAAACAAAACTAAGAAGGACACACAAATGGAAAGATATCCCATGTCCATGTATTATAAAAATTAATATTGTGAAAATGTCCATCCTACCCAAAGCTATCTACAGAGTCAATGTAAGCTCCAACAAATGTAGATGACATTCTCCACAGAAATAGAAAATAATCATGAAGTTAACACAAAACCAGAAAACACACAGAATAGCCAAAGTAATCCTAAGCAAGAAGAACAAAACTAGAGGCATCACACTACATAACTTCAAAATATACTATAAAGCTATATTAACCAAAACAGGAACTGAATAGAAAACGCAAATAAACTACAAACATATAGTCATCTGATGTTTTGTCAAAGGTGCCAGAACACTCTATAGATAAATGATAGTGTTTTCACTAAATGGTGCTAGGAAAATTAAATATTTATTTGCAGAAGAATGAGACTAGACCCCTACCTCTCACCTCGTGCAAAAATCATCTCAAAATTGACTAGACTTCAATGTAAAACCCAAAACTATGAAATTACTAAGGGAATAAAAAGGAGAAATATTTGGTGACATTGGGCTTGGCAAGGATTGTTTAAATAAAACTGCAAAAGCACAGGCAACAAAAGGAAAAATAAACAAATGGCTTTATGTCAAACTAAAAATCTTCTCCATAGAAAAGGAACCACAGAGGGAAAAGACAATCTACCAAATAAAAGAAAACATTTGCAAACTATACAACTGACAAGGAGTTAATATCCAGATATGTAAGGAACTTTAATAACTCAATAGCAAAAAGCAAACAAAAACTGCACAAACTCCAATTTAAATGTACCAAATACTTAATAGACATTTTTCAAAAGAAGACACACACAAAAGAAGACCAACCAACTGGTATGTGAAAATGCCCAACATCACTAATCATCAGGGGGAAATGCACATTAAAACCACAGTGAGATACCAGCTCACTCTGGTTAGAATGGCTGTTATCAAAAAGAAGACTAGCGTTTGAAAAGATACAGAAATACACTCACATTATTGGTGTGCGTGTAAATTAGGATAGCCATTGGAAAATAGTATGGAATTTCATTAAAAAATTAAAATAGAACTACCATGTAATACAGCAATCCCACAATTGGGTACATATCCAAAAAGTATGAAATCAGTACATCCAAGAGATATTTTTACTCCCATGTTTACTGAAGTACTATTAAGAGCTAAGACTTGGAATCACCCTAAATGTCCAACAACAGATGAATGGATAAAGAAAATGTAGTATATCTAAATAGAATGTTGTTTAGCCATTGAAAAGAATGAAATCCTCTCATCAGATACAACATGGCCAAAACTGGAGGACATTATGTGAAGTAAAATAAGCCAGACACAGAAAGACAAACACCACATGGCCTCATTCATATGTGGAAACAACAAAAACAAAAACAAGTGATCTCATAGAAGTAGAATGGGATAGTATTTACCAAAGACTGCAGGGGTGGGGGGTAGGGGTGAGGATGAGGAGAGGGAGGTCAATAAGTACAAATTTAGAATTAGGAGCTATAAGTTCTGCTGTTCTATTACACAATAGGGTAACTAAGTGTAATAAGATGTTGCATATTTTCAAAATAGCTAGAAGAGAGATTTTTAAATATTCTCACTACAAAGAAATGAGAAATGAATATGGCAATTACACTGATTTGATCGATATGTCATGTATACATATATCAAAACATCAAATTTCACCTCATAAATATGTATAATCATAAAGTGCTAATAAACTGATATAAAATAATTTTAGATAACAGGAGGGCACTTTTATTACCTATCATTTAAATGATACTGGAAGTGCCCTTAGGAAATAACGTGATACATAATAAGTGGTCAATAGATGTGGGATACTGCCATTATTGTCATTATAACTATAGAACTTCTTACTTATATTATGATTTAATAATAAAACAAAGGACAGCAAAAATCCTTTTTAAGTCACACTATAGAATTGAGAACATTTTCATAATTATCTCAGTACGCATAAACATAGAATTTAGCCAAATTCAACCCTGACCTATCATGAAAGCTCTTACAAAACTAATATACAGGGATTTCCTAAATGTGATAAAAGGCACCTAAGAAAAATTACAGCTACTATCACATTTAATTGAGAAAGACTGAATCATTTCCTCTGGGACTGGGAATAAGACAAGGGTGTTGACTATCACCATTTCTATTCAGCATTGGACTGAGGAGTAATGCAGTAAGACAAGAAAAAGAAATAGAATAAATATATTTTGAAATAAAAGAAGCAAAAATCTTCATCCACAGATAACATAATTATTTATATAGAAAATCCTTGGGAACCTACAAATATATGCAATTATTCTTTACCAAATACAGAAAATCTCAGGATACAAAATATTGATTGCCTTTTTTATTTTCCAGCTAAAACTATCTAAAAAATACAGTTATAAATAATACTATTTACAACTGCATGAATAAACAAACAGGGAATTTTCAGAGCAATTTTATTCATAATATCACAAAAGCCAAAACTATGCAAATATTCACCATCCAGCTTCAGGATAAATATGTTATGGTATATTTATACAACATAAAAGTAGTCAGCAATACAACATAATAAATTACTTGTTCATGATATTAGTAATTTATTAGCATCTATTAATATCATATGCTGGTAATTTATTACAACACTGATGTTTAAAAAACAATATAAGCCAAAAATATAAAGTATATATGTGACTCCATTTATCTAAATTTCTGGTTTCAGCAAAAGTGATCTATAATAAACAAACAAACAAAACCAAAACACTGATTGCCATGCATTGTTTTGGGGCAACTGGTATGAACTTCAGTTGGGCAAAAACGAGACACTGTGGATGACAGAGGTGTCCTCTATCTTGATGAGAGTGTGGGTACACAGATTCTCACATTTCTAGAAGCTGATTGAAATGTACATCTGATATCTATGCTTCTTGTTGTATGAAAATCATACTATAATCAAAAGAAAAAAAAAATAGAAGAAAATGGAAGGGAAGGCAAGAAGGAGAGAGAGAACAAAAGAGAGGGAGGAAGATGTAGAAGGGAAAAAAGGAGGGAAGTAAAATGGTCCCAGAACTGGGGGAGTATCTGAGCCAGAGTGGAGAAAGAGGACAGCACTGCTCTGAAGGGTCAGAGTCCCGGTCAGAATTCTACATTCTACACTTACACTTCTTTAAGTGGCCAAACTAAATCTTGATACAAAAGGGAAGCATATTTCGGAGAAGCAAGATGGGAAAGATGAGCTCTGACCCCTGACTTCTGCTCTATTGGTTTTAAATAGCACTTGGAGTTATAAAAGTCCATTCTCAGGGATTCATTTGTATAGTCTTCTTGTTCAGTTCCTTTAACTTGGAATATAAAAGTTGTTCCAAATTGCCCACTGTATTTCTGCCAAACTTTTATGTGAAGAATGGGGTGGCAGGTGTTTCATTCTGTAGTCATTCTTAGAAGGGTTTGTTCCCGTGTTTGAATGGAGTTGGTTGTGCACCTCCCCCTCCCCCCAGTCTCTCATTGCAGCCTTGCCTGAAATCTATTCTTTTGGAGTACAGTGGAATGTTAACCCATTTATAATTGCAGTGATCATTCATTTCTCTCTCTGTTGCTTTGCTGTGCCAAGCACATCAGAGCTAAATTCTTGGCAAAGGGTTTTTTTTTTTTTTTTTTTTTTTTTTTTTTTTGCTTGTAATAGTAGAAAACAGATCTTATTCTGCCTGAAATGTACATACTGGAAACAGATGAAGACTGAAATAACTGAGGGAGGGGTTTCTCAACAGTGATGGCTGATACATAAAAGTGAACTCCTACTGCAGTGACATTCAAGTATCTCCAGACTATGGCAACAAAATCAAACGAAAAAGAAAAAAATCATCCAAAAAGCCAACACAATGTCAATTTAGACATTAAGGTATAATCCTTATAACCACTCCACTGGATAGTCATTATTATTCCTTCTTGTTTCAAATGGTAAAACTTATGTTCAAAGATAGATGTTAAATAATTTGAATAAGGTAAAAAAAAAGAAAAAAGATAAGTTCTAAAAACGGGATTAGAATTTTTATGTATCTTGCTACCCACTGTTTTTTCCCTATCTCTGATTATCACTATAACTCCAGGATCTAGCATAGCACCTGGCACGGGATAGACTGAATGAGTTTGTGTTGAATGAAAAACCTACACAAAAGTTAACCCTATGAGAGATGACTGAAAAGTTCTTGGACAAAACCAAGCTTAACACATATGTCTATTTTCTCTAAACCACAGAAAATAGGAAAGCTGAAATAAAATTAACCAACTATATATATGTTGCTTGTTAGTGAGAGGGTGCATACATTTCCAAGAACAAGTATTCAAAGATATACTTACATTAAAAAATCATTTGAAAAGTTTCTGGCATGGTTAAACATTTCAGCGCCTACACCAGCTCAGAGACTTGTGGCTATTTCCTTAATCACCGAGAATACATTTTATAATTCTTATGAGTTTGTTTTACCTTCAAATTGCACCAAAATAGACCATCACCATCTCCTTTAATGGGGTGCAATAGCCATGACTGACAATCACACCCCCATTAAGTTAGATGTGTTCATTCATACAGATACTGGTATTGCTAGTTTGGATTACTTTTTAAAGTTTGTTTATATGTTGTGTTTTATGTTGTCTTGAATTTGGATCAGTGGTCTTCAGATCTCTTTTTGTTTGTGAGTACAGGGTAGGTTTCATAATTTCATGAAATTAGTAAGGAGTCCATGACACTAAAATAACTAAACATCATTCTAGGCATTACTGTCTTTTTTAGTCAACTATTATGTCACTGTGACCAAGTCATCCAACAAGAATAACTCAGAAGAGGAACAGTTTATTTGGGGCTCAGGGTTTTAGAGGTCTCAGTCCATAGACAGCTTATTCCTTTGCTCATTGCTCTGGACCCAAAATGAGGCAGTATATCATTGCATCATGGGGGAAGAGCTCAGAGGAGTAAAACTACTTAGCTCATGACAGGGCCAGGAAGCAGAGTAAGCGGGTTGGCAAGGAAGATGCACTCTTTCAGAGCATGCTTCCAGGGATCTACCCATTTAGCTGCGCCTCACATGCCTACAGTTACCACCCAGTCATTCAAACTAGGATGGACCGATTAGGCTACAGCCCTCACAATATAATCATTTACCTTTTTAACATTCTTGCATTAATATAAAAGCTTTGGTGAGACACCTCACATCTAAACCATAATGCTGTAATGAAAATAGGATCTATAGTGTTCGAAGCTCCAAACAGAGAGGATGGTTTAGTCACCCTGAGGCCAAAAGACCTTAAAAGAACAGTTAGAAGAGGACAAGTTTATTTGGAGACTCAGAATTTCAGAAGTCTCAGTCCATAAACAGCTGGCTCCATTCCTTGGGGTCTGAGGTGAGGCAGAACATCAGAGCAAAAAAGTGTGATGGAGGAAAGTGGTTCATGACATCACCAGGAAGCAGAAAGAAAGAGGTCCCCTCAAGAAGAACAAAATATATACCCCAAAGGCATGCCCCCACAGACCTCCCTCCTCCAACCACATCATACCTGCCCACAGTTACCAGTCAGTTAATCCCTATCAAGTGATTAATTTGCTGATTGTGTTAAGGCTCTTATAAATCCATCATTTTACCTCAAAACCATCTTGCATTGTCTCACGTGTGACCTTTTGGGAGACACCTAACATACAAACCATAACAGAGGAGAACACAGATGACCTCCTCAGGATTTCTACCCATTGCTGAAGTACCACTATCATTTTGATATTCTTTTTCTGATCATATGAGAAAAATATATGCTAATGAAAAGTTAGTATTCTGCAGAATCTAGTTACTTTCACAAGAGGGAAAGAATTTCACAATATATTTTATTCAGGCAGGCTTTGGGATCTAGCTTGGTAATCAACCACTTTCCTCTTTATGGAAGTGTTTGTCTAGGAGATATTATTTGTCTAGAGTACACAAGATTGTTAATGATGCTTTCTGACAATCACAACATCCTTGAGTCATTTGAATGTATAAAAAATGTAATGGCCATGATTTCAACTACATAACATTCTGGAGAAGTAAAAACTATGGAGACAGTAAAAAGAACAGTGGTAGCAGAGAAGAGAGGATAAACAGGCAGAGCACAGAATTTTTAAAGCAGTGAAACTATTCTTTCTGATACTATAATAATAGGTACATGTCACTGTATATTTATCAAAACCCATAGCATGTACAACACCAATAATGAAAATTAATATGCACTATGGACTTTGGATGTGTCAGTGTGCGCTTATCAGTTGTAACAACTGTACCACTCTGGCACATGATGTTGATAGTGGGGAGGTTGTGCCTGTGTGGCTCAGAGGGTATACATGAACTCTCAGTAACTTCTGTTCAATTGTGCTGTAAACCTTAAACTACCCTTTAAAGTCTACTTTTAAAAAATAAACAAGTTTTCAATATCATGGGAAACAAAGTACTATGTTATAGTGACCCAGGCTGGTTCTCAATAAAACCCACCGTGAATGGTGGTGACCCTGGCCTGAAATACCTGTTATAGCCTTGAAGTCCACCAACGTTTTTCCTCAATTCCAGCTAAAACTCAAGATAAGATGTGTCCTTGGTTTATCTTATCCATCTAAATATATGGATGGAAAATATAGGAACAGGATATAAAGCCACACGTATGTAGATTTTCCTCAGTACCCAATTTGACTAATAAGACTAAAAATTCATTTTTGAGAAATAAGAGAAAGAAAGAAGGCAGATTGAAGGTCAGAGAAGTTGTTCCTCCCCTAGAATAGCCCTGCTCAAAACTATTACTAGACACCCTGGTGCTTCACATCAAAGCTTCCCAACAAGCTCCTCAGAATGATTGAATTCCCATATAGATTCTCTTTGAAAGGAGGAACCAGCCGAATGAAGTAGTTTAATTGTCTTGCCAATTTAATTTTTCCAGTTATTGGCATTCTGGTTTATTTATCTGTCTCCTTGTAGGTGCTTGTTCTTGTATATACAAAACCTAGCATGGGTACCTAAACATGGCTAAAACTCAACAAATGTTTTTGAATTTGAAAAAAAGCTATACTGAAATATGAATATTCTAAAACATTACAAAGCACCGATTCTCAAACTGTGATGCCCAAACTACAGCAGCATCAGTATCTCCTGAGAATTTTTCAGAAATACTCCACCTAACATGTACTGACTCAGAAACTCTGGGAGGGTGGAGAGGATGTCCTCAAAATCTGAGTTTTAACAAGCCCTCTGGACGATTGTGATGTATGGATGCTGACATTTAAGAAACGGGTTTTTTTGGAATTTATTCTAATGAACTCATGAAATGAAGTTTTTGAACCAGCCAAATGGGACCTTGATGGCCCCACCAACTTTCCCCAATCTGAAACACTCATGAAAGCACATGTAAATCTTTTGAGGTGCAGCCCCAAACTGCCAGTTTGCTGATTTCTGAAAGACCTGATCAAAGGTGTTTTTCTATGCCCCATTGAACACAGATCAGGATCTCACCTGTATGAACTCAGAAATCTGACATTTATGAACTCTGTATTTCTGTAAGCATTACCTCAGAAATGGACTGAAATGATTGAGGCTAATAGAAAAGGATATGTAAATAAGAATAGCAATTTTAAAACCTACAATGGGAAGTATAACTGCCATTGCATTTTCTAAGACCAGACTGCCCTGGGAAGCAAAGTGGCTTCCTCAAAGCAGGCTTTCAAACCCAAGAGACTTAACTGTGTGGTTAAGTGCTATCAACAGCAATGCCTTTGATTCCTACCCTGAGCTACCTGCCTTAAGACCAACACAGCCCTCCCCAAGTTGGGGGTGACCTGGCCAATAGGGTTATAATATTTGTAGTCCCCTTGCCAAGACTTTTTCATTAGAGAACAAAGTAAAAATGGGTTCTGACATTAGCCACCTATGTAATTCTTTTCTCAGTATCTCTGTTGCCTGACCAACATCCCTTAAATCTGAGTGATCACTTCCTTTAACTAAGCAGGTATATTTAAGTAGGTTAATGTGAGGACCTTCAACAAGACAGGTATTACATCTCATTCAAATGGCTTTACAGGTTTGTGTTCTAATCCATTTTCAAATCCATTATTAATCTATATTTTTCTTAAATAGATAAGAAAGAATAATTTTTGTCACAGTTTTCTAAAGGAAATTCCTTTTTGTATTCCTGAATTGCCAGTTACAGTTAAAATCAACTGTGCAAATTTATATGAAACAAGGACTATGGGTAGCATATAACAGAATGCCTACCATTTTAGTGACTCCTCTGTCCTACCCTCTTTAAAATCCTAAACACATAAAGGGGGAAGAGGGGAGGAGAGGAGAGGAGAGGAGAGGAGAGGAGAAAAGAGGAGAGGAGAGGAGAGGAGAAACATGAAAATAGAACCCAGGACTTGGTATGAGCACAGTGGCAGAGTGGCAGAGCACTTGCTTAGCATGTGCAAGATCCTGGGTTTGTTTCCTAGTAACACACACACACACACACACACACACACACACACACACACACTCACAGCATTTATATATATGTATATAAATGCTAAATCTAAGTAACTGCCATGTTTCTAACAGCTTCATTTTCTTACTTCACCTACCTTTACACCCCCACCATAGGAACCCCATAAAAAGCTGGTATTATCATCTTCAGTTTAGAATGAAGATATCAAGCAAGGTTCAGATAATGCAGAGTCCTTGAATGATTTGAATCAAGGTCTTTCTGTGACCAAAGCCTGGTTTTATTTCTCTACTCCTTAGTTTCTGTAGCTTCATATAGAGGTTTGATAGCTTCCTAGGGGCCATTAGAAGGACAATTAAATAGGAAAGAGGGAAATAGCCTTTCCTGTCCCCATTGTATTCTTGCCATCTCTCCCATTTGCAAATGTCTTTCTGATGACCATGTTCTTTGACAGCCTCTTTCTCTTCTGTGGCTTTTAAAGGTATAGGCGATTTGCAGGTCAGGAACAGAAGCTTAGAGGTGTTAACTGTTTTATCTAGGCCCACTCATTTATGAAAGGTAGAGATGGGAGTGATACCTAATTCTTCTAACATCTGAGTTAGTGTTTCAATAGCCAAACCATGTTCCAGGACGCAGAGCTTCTCTGGTCTCTGACATAACAGGAAGGATGACTCATGGAGGAGATCAATATAGATTTTGAGAGATAGCAAGGCTGTGATTGTAGCATAAAATTGTCCCTAAATGTTCCCTAAAATTAGTGCAGCTTTCCTGAATCTCACACTATTACTAGGAAAGGAACCCATTTCCTGCTTGCCTTCATGAAACACATATTTCTAAGATCATTGTCATCCTGAGAAATAAGCCTCTTTCCCTCATTAGTATACCTTCTCCTTAAGCAGAAGGGACCTGGCACCAGCTGCTTTAACTAAGCCACGCACACTCCTCTAGTACTGCTCAGAATCACCACCTTGGATGCCTCTATTCTCAATAGTAGATACCTCTTAGTTTGGAGGTTACTTGGTCTCTAGGTAGCAAGGAGCATGTTTTCCTTTTTCCTCTTGGCATTTGTTCAGACTCCCCAGGGCAAGTTAGTGACCAGCAAATCCAGGAAAAACAGAAATCTTTACCTAATAAAACACCAACAGACTTTCCAGGCCTCAGGGAGAATAACACCCCTGCCCTTTCTAATTCTCAGACCGCATTCCAAGTGCAAAAGGGAATCATTTTTGTTTTCAAAGTGATGCTAATTTATTAGCCATGGTGCAAATGTTGACTGTGGCAATGGGACTTCAAAAAGAATGTCTGCAGTCCAGAAAGCTTGAGGGGGAAAGGGAAATCAATTGGGAGGTGAGGGAATTAAGTAAGGTTCTCCATTCCAAACTGACTTCACTCAGCAGTTCATCCACTCACTTCCGTCCTCATTCATCAATTATTTTATTACTAACCTACTAGATTCCAGGAACTTCCTAAACATTAAGGGTATGTAACTGTTTAAGACATGCTGTTTTCTCATAGAAATGAGGTTGCCTCAGAGACACAGACCTGTCCAGAGAGCACCGAAGACAAGATCATTACCTTCAAAATAGAAGCATGTACTTGGTACTCCAGTGATGGTAGGAAAGTTCAAAAAAAATAATTTAGGGTTGGGAATAGTCAGGGAAGGCATGAGAGAGTAAGAAAAGTTTGAGAGAATGACTCTTGATAACTTAAAAGATAACACAAAATTATTTCAATAAAAACTTAGGTCTTTCATGGAATAATTAAAGATGTATGCATTAGCAAATACCTCCAGATGGGATAAGACAACTTCACAGGTCCCACATATTATTTGGGGTGATTTTCCCTCTCAAGATCTCTCCCATGTTGTTTCCTTAGAGACTTAGTTCTAAGGTTTATTACTCAGAATTCTTGGTTACATGCAAATGAAATAGAGTCTGGCTATTTTAAACAGAAAAGGAATTTACTGTAAATGCATTAGGGTCCTAGCCCATTGACAGCAGTTTGATTACTCCCAATCCCTGGCACCTATCCCAATCTGCACCCTTATTTCCCAAGTTGTGTGTTTCTGCAAGAACTGGCAAGCCTCCCACTACAGATCTTCCTCTGCTTGCCCAGATCAGACAGAAAGTGTCTGTTGAATAAATTGAGGCAATTCAGGGCTTTCTCCCACAGGTTTGTGTCTTTAGTGAAAGATACAGAGATGTGGAACTGAATGGAGACATAGTCATAGAAGCTGAAGAGACAGGTGACCTGCCCAACATCTGACAACTCGTGACAGTGCTGGGGTGTCTACCTAGGCAATCTGAAATAGAACCCACAAAGATATTGACATAGAGAGCTATATTTTGAATGTTTGTTGAACAGAAAATTTAGTGGCTTTGTTTACACAGTAGGTCGTGGTGCCTGCCTCAGCTCAGTTCTGGGGAGGACCTGATAGAAAACTGCAGGTGGCAATGGTGGTAGAACATGTGAGATCCAGCAGTCATATCTCCAGATGGGAAGTGGAAAGACCTATAGGGTGCCAAACTTGAATTTTTATATCAACCTTCTCATGAGAGGTTAATGAGTCCCATGAGCAATACCTTCTAAGGGCATGGCCCTGACTATTCCCAACCCTAAATTATTTTTTTGAACTTTCCTACCATCATGCTTCCACAATGACCTAAGGTCCTGCCACTAGACTCCATGTCCCAAAGGTTCTACCATCTTCCAAAAGTATTGCCCAGCAGACCAGCCCTTCAATTACAGTGGACCCTTGGGGGACACTCAAACCACACCCAAACCATAACTGTGCTTAAGTCAGGTGTTGAAGGTTAGTGATAAGTACGCCTATGGTCAAATCTCAGAGAGCTGGGGATATGCAAAGGCATTGAGGCCAGAAGGTCACAGTGTCCTATAAACCATAAAAAAAAAAAAAAACAAACAAACATAGAAATTACTTGAACATGAAGTAAAAGTTGAGATATGAACAAAAAAGACTCAGGATGCATGGTTAGGAAATGGATTGGAAAGGGGTAAGAGCATCTTATGCTATGCAAAAAAAAAAAAAAAAATAGCACTATTAGAGGAGAATTAGGAATAGGGAGCCCTAGGATCTTGTGGAACTTTTTAAGATCTGTAATTTTCATCATATTTTCATGGTGATGTGTAGGATCTGGGAGAATCCTTGAGGTATTCCTGCTTTCAACATTTCTGTTTCCTACTCAAAATGTACTCTTCTCATTGGCCAAACTTCCATCCCAGGTATGTACAGTGGGATGCAGAAAGAAAGGCTTAAGGATCAGCTGAGGCAGAGATGTGAAATGGGAGGGATGTGTTCCTTCTCTCCTTAGGAAAGGAGCATGCTGATTGCCAAAACAATGAGCTCATCCCAAATGTTAACAGAGTAAGTGCCAGGTAAATAAATGGTCTATTATTAGACCATACCTCGTGTAAATGCTTTTGTCCCTTCCTTTCTTGGGTAATACCTGCTGTTGCAATGTGTATCAGCCTTGATGGTTCCCATTAATATGGAAGGAATGGAAAACGTGGTGGGAGAGATGCTTCCACAGAAAATGAGTAACTGGAAAGGGGACTTTGTTACAGTATAATCTTTTGTTAACTCCATGCATGCTGGAGTGGGGGTGGTAGTAACATGTCTTCTCCTCCCAGCATCATCATAAGAATTAAGGCAGCAAACACTGCGCTGTGATTTCTTCCTCTCTCACTTGGCATCTCAAATAATATAAGGCATATAGAAATTTATTTAAAATAGGATACCTAACGAACCCAAATTACACTATTGTACGTCAATTAGCAAATTACTTAGCAAGGCAGTAGTGAGACATTGCTAAGCGTAGGATAGAGAAGCCCCTCTCTCAAGGAGCTTAAGGTCTAGAGGGAGACAGTGCTTTCATAACTAAGAAGAATGGGAATGAAAGTAAAACGTACTCTGTAGGAAAATACCATTTAATTGGGTGCTTAAGATTTCAGCCATTTGGGTTAGATAAACCTGACCTAGAATTTAACACCATAAACTTGAGCAAGGTACATAATCCCTCTGTGTCTCAGTTGTTCTTTTTTTTTTTTTTTTTTTTTTTAATCTACAAGATGGAAATAGCAAATAGCAATACTACTTCAAGGTTTTGTGTTTTGCATCAATTTCTTTGTTTCATGGATTAAATGGAACACCGTATGAGAGGTATTTAACACAGTGTGTGCTTAGTAAGGTGCTTCCACTTTGTTAATATGGTTTTACAAAAAGACAGGAATTTCAAGGGGCCATTAATTCTGAGTGGAGGTACAGAAAAATCAAAAGTGGAATGAGAAGGAAGAGGGTTATAAGAAAATGCATGGTAGTAGAAACAGATGCCAAAGATGTAGAAAATCACTGTGGGGAGTAGGGAGTTCTTGGAGGCAGATGGAACTGGACAATTAGGTTGAAATAAAACCTTCTTGCTTTGATAAAAAGCATAATTGGATGAATTAATTTATTCTATAGGTACTTTACTGATACCACATTACAATTTTTATTTAAGGCCAGAGATGTTGTAGCTCAGTGGTAGAGTGTTTACCTCGTATGTGTGAGGCCTTGGGTTCAACTCCCAATACTGCAAAAATAAAAGCAAAAAAATCTTTGTTCAAATAAATTTTCAAGAAGATCACTCTGGTGGCATTTAGAAGGAAGACTGGCAAAAATGAAATATAAGCCAGGCGTGGTGGCACACTCCTGTAATCCCAGCACTTGGGAGGCTTAGGCAGGAGGATCGCGAGTTCAAAGCCATTCTCAGCAATGGCGAGGCACTTAGCAACTCGGTGAGACCCTGTCTCTAATAAAATACAAAAAAAAGGACTGGGGATGTGACCCAGTGGTCGAGTGCCCCTGAGTTTAATTCCTGGTACCAAAAAAGAAAGAAAGAAAGAAAGAAAGAAAGAAAGAAAGAAAGAAAGAAAGAAAGAAAGAAAGAAAGAGATCTTTACAGTCATTCAATAATAGATAAAAAGACTAAAGTAATGGGAATGGAGAATGGGGTTAGAAGGACAATTGGGGACAAAAACTAAGTGCCAAGGGATTCCCCTAATTTGTGTCTGAGAATTTAAACATAAGTAATGACTATTTTCAATTCAATTTATTTTCTCTTTATCTGTTATTTCTTGACAAAATAGGTAAGCATGTTTTTTTTTTCCTTCATTAAAAATATGCTCTGCATCCAATCAACTAGTCAAAGATTGCTAAAATCATTAAGGGAGATATATTATTCATATTACCTATTGCTATGCAACAAACCAGCTTGGGTACTTAATTGCCTAAAGGTACACCCATCTTACTATTGCCATGATTCTGTGGTTTGGTGGAGCTCAACAGAGCTAGGCAGTCCCATCACATAATGTTGGCTTGAGCTGGGTCATCTGCCTTGTCTGGGCTGGACCATCAAGATGGGCCAATCACATTCCTGGCACTCATGCTGGCTATCAGCTGGGAGCTCCACTGAGGATGTGGAAGGCAGTGCCTCAGTCTTCTCCCACCCAACTTCCCTACGTCGTTCAGACTTCCACAAGAATGGACGCAAAATATGCCAGCCCTCTGAGGGCTTGGGCATGGAAGTTTTGGGTTATCATCTCAGATGCCTTCTTTTTGGTAAAGCCAATCTCAAGAAGAGTCCAGAATCAAGGAGAAGCTAAATAAGCATCACATCTCCGTAGGAAGAGGAAAGTGCACATTTAAAGAAGGGAACCTTGTCTGCGGCCATCTTGGGGGACTCAGCAATCTCAGAAAAATTCTCAAAAGATCCAAATTGAGGAAAATATTTTATCTTTTTAATAACTCAGGGTCCAAATTCAATATTGAAAGCAATTGCTTGGGAGTTTGCTTACATTTTGGGTAATGACTATCCCATATTTTCACTACTTTGTATGTTCTGGTGGTTGCTGAAATGGAATTTCTCTTATGCTCTAGAAACTTACATAAATGACTTTTTCAACTGAATCCTCTACAGACAGCTCAAACTCTTCAATATGCTAAAGTTATCCTCTATCATTTCCTACTCTGAACAAGATTTTCCAGAAGAACCGTTTACATCTTCCTCCTGGGTTTCTGAATCAATGTATGACATCCCATGATTTTGTCTCATTCAGTGCTTCTCAAACTTCAGTGCACAAAGAGACCTTGGGAATTCAGAAAAAATAAAGATTCTGATTTGGTAGGTCTAAAATGAAGCCCAAGATCTACATTTTTAACAAGTTCACAAACAGTACCAATGTCCTAGGTCATGAAAGATGAGGATCAAAGTCACAAAACCTGAGTTCATGTGCAATATTTCATCATTTCCTTTTCTCTTCAAAAGCTATCAGCCACCCTAATCCTGTCATCCTGTCACTTATTCCTTCAAATTACCTCTCAACTCGATTCCTTCCTGCATTCTCTACTTTTTTTATTCTAATCTGGTCTTAACCATTGCAATGAACTTCTCACTTATTTAACTGGTCTTAATCACATTGATATGTCCTACTGACTCTTGTCAAAACTACCTTTCTCAGCTGGTGTGGTGGTGCATGCCTGTAGTCCCAGCAACTCAGGAGGCTGAGACAGGAAGACAATTTAGAGACTCTGTATCCAAAATAGAAAAAAAAAAAAAAAAAAAATAGGGCTGAAGATGTGAATCAATGGTAAAAGTACACCTGGTTTCAATCCCAAATTAAAAAAAAATTCTATCACATGAAAATATGATCATGAAATACCTTCTGGTTGAACATTTTTCAGGTCTCCTATGGGATGAAAGATAAGCTCATCTGAAATTTTGCCCCTCCTTCTGTGTGTCCTGCCACTCCTGCAATTCTCCATTTAACTTCACCTTTCTCCTGCTTATAACATACATGCACTCACAGATGTACACACACACATAGGTGTACACACACAGTCTATGGTTCAGAACACAGAGCAATCTTTCTTAATACTCTAGCCTTGGTGGATGTCATTTTACTGTCCACAATGCAACCCACTCTTTAAATATCAATTAAAACATTACATATTTCTTGATGCGTTCTCTGACCCCACAAGGAAGATTTGGAATGCCTCCAAAATACTTGCTGTGCCTTATGTGTATCATCATTAAAACAATCTTTATTCATTGTTGTTGTTTGCTTCCAGGATTTTTTTCCCCAACAAACTATAAGGTTTCTGAGAGAAAGTCATATGTTTCCTTGTTGTAGCCCTAGTACCTTTCCCCAGCTCAAAAAATGGTTACAACGGTATACACTAATAGATAAAGTGAATAAGTAAATAAATGAACCAGCATCAATATTTCACAGAATGTTTAAAGTGGGGGGAGGGGGTTAGCCCAACATAGGAATTGCAATCAAACCCCTCTTGTTCCTTGAGCCACAATGCCCTGCCACCAGTGAGAAAAATAGGTAGGAATGATATAAAAGGAAGTTCTATTTTGAATGTGTATTTTAACTATGTAATCTTTCAAATTTCTAATTATGAGATTCTATGATGTAGGATAACTTTTAGAATGATGTTAATTTCTTTAATGATTCTGGGTCATTTACTAATTTTCTCCTAAACTATACAAAATGGACTAATGGAAATTCCATATTTGTGGCACAGGGAGAGACAAAAGTCCTATCATCCACATTCTTAACTGTTATTTAAGCTTCCTGAAATTAATCAAAATTATCAGCATCTCCTTGATATGGCTTCCATTACAACCCAAAGTTTTCCAGCCAAGGACAAAAAAATAACCTATATTACTACAGCTTCAAGAGACAGGATAATGTAGACAACTTGATTTTGACTTTTCTTCTCAGTACTATTCTGTAATTTCTGTAAAACCTTTGCTCTTTAATATAGCAAGAGAATTGTTTCCAGAAGAAAAATATATAATTTATGGAATCATAGTCCCAAAGTACAGATGCTACTACCAAGAGAGACATTTTTTTCATTTAGGGATATTGCATTAAATCTATAATGTTTGGGTTTTGGCCCATATTACAGGAAAACCTGCAAATTTCCTTCCAATTTGATATTTGAATAATTCATCTGTCATAAGATTTAAGATTATCATTGGTAATTGAGCTCTATACAGTTGTTTACTCAACAATTACACAAAAATTAGTAAGTGCTTGGAACTGCTACATATTGTTTGATATTATGCAAATGCATGAACAAGATATGATTCCTGCCTTGGAAGAAATCAAAGCCAATTTTTTAAAATGGCAATTCAGGAACTATAACAAAAAATTCACTAAAGAGCTAATTGAATCAGAGGAAGACTATTTCACCAATTTTTTTTTAAATCATTTTACTTTTGCCCTTGCCTTCATTTAAGGTGATGGTATGTGCTTTCCCTTCAGTGAGTTTGTGTGTGCATGTGTGTGTGCGTTATTTCAACTTCTATCTAGGGGAGGATACGTGCCCTACAACTCTTGTTGTGTTTGCCCTACCTGTGTTCCCTAACTGGCCCAGCCATGAAAATTGTCTGAAAAACACTTTGAACAGAGTCTAATAAAGTTCACCATGGTCATTTTTTTTTTAATCCAGGAAAGTGCTAAGACAAGAACAAACCAAACATACTGAGAACAAATCTATAATAATTAGGTGAGCTAATTTTTAGTGACTTTTAGAAAACTGAATTTTAGAATGCCAACATGAGAATTGTCATCAAGGATCTCACCATCTACTCCAAGAAAACAAAGATGTAAACTAACAATTCCAAAAGAAGAATTTTCCTGAAAGTGTGGTCCCTAAAGCATTATCCACAAGAGGCAGAAATAGCCCAAGTATTCAGGCCTGTAAACAGATGAATGGATCACAAAAGGGGAAATACACACCTACACACAATGGAATATTATTCATTCCATTTGCGATAGCATGAATGAACACGGAGGACATTAAGTGAAATAAGCCAAACACAGAGAAATTGAAATATTGTGCTCATGTAAATAGAGTAGAAGGGTGGTTACTAGGAGTCAGGGGGAAAGGACAATGGGAAGATGTTGTTCAAAGGGGCAAACTTCCTATTGTAACATCAGTTTCCAGAGATCTAACATATGACATGGTAACTGTAAGAATAGTGCACTACACACTTAAAATTTGATTAAAAGAATAGATCTTACATACTCTTACCACAAAGAGTCACTGTTATGTGATGCATATATTAACTAGCATGATTAAGGCATTTCACAGTGTATTTTTATCAAAGCATTGCTTGGTACACCTTAAATATATACAATTTTTGCTTGTTGATACAAAGTCAATAGAGCTGAGAAAATAAAAATGACTTAATATTTTTTAATACTGTGGTTCCAGGAATAACAGCATTAGCATTCTTGGGAACGGGTCAGCCCACCCAGATCTACTGAATCAGAAGCTCAGGCGGTGGGCCCAAGAATCTCTAGTTTAACAAGCCCTCTTGGTGATTCTGATGATGGCCTATGGCTGAGAACCCACATAATAAATAAAGTGTGAGCATTCTGGAAGAGGGACATTTCAGAGCACTGTGTAGAGTAGGGAAGGGACTAATTAACCCAGCATGGAAAACTCAAAGCAGGCTTTCTAGAGAGGGTAACACCTGATGCATTTTATCACTTATTTCGGCTTTTTCTAAATCTTAAATTCTACTATGCTGCTAATAATATTGTATGATTTGAATTTCTTCACAACTCCCTTTTCTTCACTGTTTTCCAATGACTTTTAAGAATAATTAGAAATGCAGGAAATAGGGATTTAGTAAAATAAATTGGAGGTGATGCAGACAGTATGGAAAGAGGTTTTGTTTTGTGTGTTTGTTTGTTTGTTTGTTTGTTTGTTTGTTTTCCCCTCTCTTTAATGCTGCACAGTGGTAAAAGCATGGGCTTTGGGACCAATTAACCCTGAGTGAGGATTGTCAGATTCAGGAAATAATAACATAACATGTCCTGTTAAATGTAGATATCAAAGAAAAAATGAGTAATTTTTCAACATTTTTAGTATGTCATGTACACTATTTAGGATTTACTTACACTTAAAAAGCATTATTTTTTAACCTGAAATTCAGTTTAACTGGGTATCCAATATTATGTCTAGTAACCCTATCATGGATTCAAATCATGAATTACCATTCACTTTTAAATTTAAATTGGGATAAGTACACATAACAGAAGATAATATCAGTCACTTTGTCTTTACTCAAAGATTGTAGGAGCATTATCTTTACAAATACTTATAATAGTCTAATAAAGTAGTATATTAGTTGGTTTTCTATTGCTGTAATAAAACACCTGAAATAACTTACCTCATTTTGTCCCACCATCCCAGATATGAAACACCTACAAAAAATTAAATATAGTACATAATACATAATGTACTATGTATTATAATTAAGTATAATTATAATTAATACTTAATGTAATAATTATAACATAATAATGCTAATCAATATTAATTAGTATGATGTATAAACTCTAGGTTACGACTACCTGTTTATTTCAATGTACCTGTGTCAATTTCATTGAAATATTCACAGAATTGAAAACTTGGAACTTATTGGATTGAAAGGAGGAAAGTTATTTTGGCTCATGATTTCAAAGGTTTCAGGCAAGAGTATCTTGATCTTGTCTCTTTGGGTTTGTGGTGGCATAGTATAGTATGGTGGCAAGTGTCTGTGGGAAAGGAAGCTGCTCACCTCATGGTGATTGAGAAGGAGTAAGAGATAGGAGGAGGGGCCAGGGTCTCAATATCTGTTCAAAGGTGTATTCCAATGATCTAACTTCCTTCTACCAGGCCCCACCTTTTAATGTTTCCACCACCTGTCAATAGTGTCACTTGCTGGTGATTAAGCCTTTAGCACTTGGGAATACTTAAGAACCAAATCATAACAAGTAGGTACTATTATTATTCTCTTATACACATAAGGAAACAGGGACTTTGCCATTGGGTCATCAAAGATGGTAGAAGGTAGAGCCAGAATTTGAATCCATAGCTAGCCCAATTCCAGAACCAAAGCATTTATGACTGTGTTCTACAACCCCACCTATACTGGAATTTGCTCAGTTGTGAAATTATGAATCTGTTTCTTTTCAATTATTGTAAACATTGAGGTCCTGTCTTCTACCTTACCCAGTATGTGGCATCTTGTAGGTACAAAGATGTACTTTTAGTTAAGAGCAGCAATTATACTCAAAACCAAGAAAACTAGCCTAACATATAATTAGCCTCATTCTATTGCAATCACAAGTAATGATATTAGGAAAGAGCAATTCTGGTTTATCTGGAATAATATAGATTTAAGTTTCCCCTGAGATGATTAGGGCAGAGTTAAGGTTAAATAATGTATATCTTAGCAGAGAGTTGACTTCCTATCTCTGCAGGCTGATAGAAGGAGGGAGTATCCCTCCACAGAATGCCACAGTTAAGGGAGGAAAAATGGTGCCCTGGAGCAACAGTTTTAATGCTGACTGACTCTGAGACCATAAGAGCCATAGCAGCTCTACATAGACGAGGTGAGAGCTCTAAATGACCATGTAGACAAGGAGATAAATGGCCAGAGAGCCTAAATAAATAAGGGAAGAGACAGTTGTCATAGTTATCAAAAGCATAAAGCTTTAAGTTGTCTTGCTTCATTCGTTTTTCTTAGGTTTAGAAGTAATGATGCATATAAAATGCTTCACATGGTGCTAGGACATAATTCATGCTCAATAAATGATACAATTTTATTTTATGTTTTTATTAGTGTATTATAGTTACACACAATAACACAATAGTGGTGTTCATTTTGACATATTCCTATGTGTATGTAACTATTTGCTCCATTTTGGTCCTAGTACTTCTCCTTTTCCTCCCTTCCTCTACTCTATTGGTCTTCCTTTTTTTAATTTATTTATTTATCCATTTATTTATTTACTTATTTGTTTGTTTATCTTTTTTATTGGTTAATTATAATTATACATAAAAGTAGAGTTACATATAAGAGTGGAATTCACTGTGCTATATTTGTACACACAAACAGCATAATTGATCTTTTCCATTTCACAGTTCCTCTACTTTCCCATCCCTCCTCCATTCTCCTTAATCCTCTCCCTCTACTCCGTTGTTCCCCCTTCTATTTTCATGAGATTCTTCCTTTTTTATTCTTTGTCCCTAGCTTCTGCATATGAGATAAAATATTCAACCCTTGACTTTCTGAGTCTGGTTTATTTTATGTAGCATGATATTTTCCAGTTCCATCCATTTATCAGCAAATGATATAATTTCATTCTTTTTTGTCCTGAATAAAACTCCATTATGTATATGTTCCACGTTTTCTTTATTAATTCATCTATTGATGCACACCTGGTCTGGCTCTACCTTGGCTATTGTAAATTCTGCTGCTATAAACATTGGCATGCATGTAATATCATAATAGGCTCATTTTAATTCTTTTGGATAAATACCAAGAAGTGGGGTAGCTGGTTTTTTATTATTATTATTATTATTATTATTATTATTATTATTACTGAAATAAATAGACAATCACTTCTTCAAAAGGTGCATCTTTTTAAGATGAGATACTAAACTCTTCAAAGTCACAATCAGTGGTCTCAAGAGAGACAGAAAATAATTCATCTATGTATGCTGTAATACATCTATATATGTAGTCACCCTACAACAAAAAGAACAAAAGAAACTCTTGTTTCTTCTTCTCCATTGTCTGCTACTAATAACTGTGAAGATTTAGGACTTCAACTTACTTGCAGACTATTAAATTAGCTTGCCACAATTTCATGGATTCTGGTAGAAAATTGAGGCAAAACCCAAAATTACTCACAGTAATAGCACTAGTCAGGGTGTCAACAATCTTCCATCAGTCCCTCAAACCTCAATTCCCTCAGTGTGACAAGAAGAGAACCAACTATCACCTATACTGGCAGCTAATTGGGTCAGAAGAAAGGAGCCCTAGAAAACCTCAGTCTTTTAAAATGGGTGTTTGATGTGCCTTCCCTTTCTAGGAGAAAAGGAGGAACGTGGTCTTTGTCATCCTGGACAGTAAGCACAAAGGTACTATCACAGAAGGTACAGTTTCCATCTTCTAAGGCCATGAGCAAACCTACCCCCGCTCAGGAAAAAAAAAAAACAAAAAAAAAAAACACTGCCTCAAACTCCCAAGAATTTCTTTTAAGCAAACATCTTTGAAAAGATATCCCAGAAGAAAGGGCACTAAAATAAGCCAGAAAACTAAAGCGATGCTCCATGATTTCTGGTGGAGAGGCCCAACATGATTTCAGGTGGTTCTTATTATGAGATAATTAACTGCATGTAGGCAATATTTTGTGATATAAATGATGCTCTGAAGGATGCTTTAAAAATTGTGCTCTATATGTGTATTATGAATTGTAATTCATGCTACTGTTTTATATACAACTTCGAATAAATTTTAAAAATTGTGCTCTTATCTTTTGACTCTCCTAAAACAAATATATATGAGAAAAATATGCCCCTTGGGAATATCTAAGAGAATTTTTAACAAAAGTTAACAAAGTATGCACCTGGCTTTGATAGTCATATTTTATTATAAACTCCCAGTGATATGCCATATTTTTCTCTCATAACTGATTATGAGTTTAATGAACTAAGTTTTTTAAAAAAAAATATCAGTTTCCCTACACTATAAACTCTATTACTTATGAGACTGGATATCTCTTTTAATACTGTCCAGGTAACCTAGAACAGTGCTTAGCACATATTAGGCTTAAAATAAATATATGCAATAAATATATATATATATATATATATATATATATATATATATATATATATTTGCTTTTGACCAAATTGAACTTCACTTCCCTTATTAGTGAAATGCGATAATTCAGGCTCAAGAATTGATTCTGACATTTTCTCTTCACCGAGGCTTTCAAGTGTCTGAGTTGAGTCCCTAAAAGATGAGAAGAAGAAATAACCTAAGAGATCATCTAGTATTTCTATTATCCTATTAATTTATAGATGAGAAAACTAAGAACCAGAGACAGCAAATGAATTGTCCAAGTTCACATGGCAATTAATGACAGACCTAATGTAGAATTCAAGTTTTCTAAATCTTGGCCTAATGTTCTTTCCATTATGTATTTCTTCACCTGTCTTTCATGGCAATTTTTCAAGCATTTCTGTTTATCCATCATGAGGAAATGTGGTAAGGGGTTGTCACAGGACGAATGGTAAGATGAGAACACCTCTACCTCTGTGCACTAACACCCAATTGTCATCACATGGGTCACAAACCTGAGCTCTCACACACAAATAAATCTGAAATGGACTTTTCATAGTTTTAAACTTTGCCTGATGTTTTTCAGAGTATTCTGGAACAGAGCTTGGAAAGACAAATATATTTCTACAAATCAGAATGTCTGCAGATCTGCCAGAGCCCAGTTCCATATACCCAGACAAGTTTCTATTTCTTTTCTCCTGTCTTGTTTAAATTAGCAAATAAGAAACTTTCCTGCTTTAACTGGCTTTCTGCTTGGGATGAGGTAGCAATGAATGAATCATGGTTTAAGGCTGTAAATATGTTAATGATCCTAAAGAAATTTAACTCTTTCAAGATTTCAGCAATTCATGTAATAACCACACTCAAAAAGAGTGAAACAAACAAGGCTACTGTAAGGATCCTGGGAAGCCATTTCTGATTCTGATATGAAAGGGTGTTTGATATTCTGCTTACTCCACAAGCTCCACAACATCTCTGTGATCAATTGTTCCTCCTAGAACCAGGTCTGACAAAGATGCTGCTCTGGAGGAAAGGTGCTCTATAAATGTAATAAATAAATAAATGGAAGGACCAGGCAGAACAGCATCAGCTCTGGATTAAACAGACGCAAGGATTTGGTTTTTAAATTTGAAGGGAATGTGGGAGTAGTCTCAGTCTTCCACCTGGGAAAAGCGCTGAAGATTTATCTTTGTGAACATACCACAACTCTCATTTTCATGCAGCTGTAGCTATTGGAATACCTGAGGTGAGATTGCTTTATGGCCTAAGGAGAGCACATACAGACCTCTCTTGCCTTATAGGGTAAGTGGTTTTGCACTCATTTCTGAGCAATGAATCTCCCTCTTCCATGAAAAGATTTTTAGAGTTGTAATACTGCAGAGAAAAAGTTTCCACCATGGACTGAATGGAAAACTTTTAGAAAGAGGCCAGTCATCAATCTTTAGAGAGATATTGGACAAACATTACTCCTATAATATGTTTCAGAATCTGGTATTCATAATTTTCTTACATCTATGTTGCTGTCATGCATTGAATATGATTTAATGTAGTTTCAAAAAAATCACAATTTAACTCATCTTCTTTGGAATTGGAATTTTAATATGTAATTATGTTACATGGTATTAGAATTAGGAAAAGCTCTACCGTTAATGCGTATTTTCCTTCTGCCTAGATGTTTATAAGTCTGTTTGATTCCTAAAATCATAATACTCTGTTGGTCTCTTTTAATTAATTTTCCCTTTGTACTGAAAAGAGAAGTGATTGTCTCTCTCTTAGGTGCCATGACTTTTAGAGTGCTGAGAAGCTGTTATAAAATCAGGCTTGGTTTGTGGACTACACCAATGTCCATTTCCTGGTTTGGAGAGTGCTGTTTAGTTCTGCAGGATAGAGAGGAGGCAAAGTGTGCATGGGACCTCTGTTTACTCTTTGAAACTTTGAAACTCCTATAAATACAAAATTATTTTTAAAATAAAGTGAAAGGAAGAAAAGGCTTAGGAATAAAACACATGAAAACAGGAAGCAGACTTTCAAGTGATGAACCTGACTCTTATACAGGACCAGCTGGCTCTCTTCTGAAATAGCAACTTGCTGTGGTAGCAAATGAAGTAAATGGCTTGGTCACAGAGGGGCAGACTGCAAGTCCTCTAAAGCCAGACTGATGTTTGCATCCACTTCATGCAATTTCAGTGTGTGCCTCTGGTCCCAAAATTTGATCTTGTCTTGGTATCTCCACCTGGAAACTGAGTTAATGATAACAGCATCACTTACTTTATAAGGTAGTTGCAAAATTTGGTGGGTTAATAAATGTAAGGCACTTAGAACAGTGCCTGTTACTTAGCAATACTATTGAGTGTTGGTCGCACAGTGAAGAAATCACTTGGCACATGGTTCAACAAATGATGGTTTTCTTTCTTTTCCTGATCATGAGTTTAAGCCTGTAGGCAGTCTAACAAAATTAGAATGGATAAAAGTTGTGAACTATTCCAATTTTTTATATGCTACAATAATGAGTGAACAATCTTCCACTACACATAAAAGTATGAATGAACCTCACAAACATAATATTGAGTAAAAGAAGTCATCAACCAAATAATGGCTCCATGTATGATTGCAGTCACATGAAGTTGTAAATATGCTTCTGACCATGATGATATAATTGGCTCTGGACCAATCCTGTCACCAAAAATAATAAACACTGGGGAAAAAATATGCAACAACTGCAATCACATGTGGGGAAACTCATAGCATAAACTTTGTTCCCTAAGAGAAGATGAGCTGTGTGTTTAATCCATATCTATGTCTCTGAACATTTTTCAGACCCTGGTTTAGAGAAGGAAAATCCAATAGGAGCATGGTGGTATCACTAAGCTGAGGACACAGACTAGAGTTCAACGAGGCAAAAGTGGGTGGAATTTGTGAAGAATGAATGAGGTGGGAAAAAAGCTATGAAAAGAAAACATTTTTAAAAATTGTGTAGATTCCCCTTGAGTCATTGGCTAAATTCTAAGCTTTTTATGCATAAGCAGAACTTTGTGAGTCCTAGAGAAAAACAATTATGAGGAAAAGAACAACTACCAGAAAGTTTCAAGTTCAACAACTATCAGAGCTCCAACAGAGTTTGTAAATGTTCTCATTCCTACCAGTCTGTATGAAGAGAGTTTGTTCAATAGAGACACATTTTAGGAGATTGTATTTTAGGAGTATAACAAACTTAGTCCCAGAATAAAACACATCTTAAGACTTGCACTAAGAAAGTTTAAAAGCAAACTATGAAAATATTGGGATTATCTATAAGTTAATTATCTTTTGAGACATCTGGGACATTCTTAGAAAGAAGATAACAAAATCCAAATGCTCAACAACCTAAAAACCATGTCAAATATCCAACCAAATTATTAGATATGCCAAGAAGTTGACTCTGGAGAAAAATGGTCTATAGAGACAGACACAGAAAGGACAAAGATGACAGCTTTAGTAGACAAGGCTGAAAAACAGCTTTTATGAACATTTAGGGAAAAAATAACATAAAGAAGAGAGGAATAAGAACTATGGGGGAAATGACCAGGTTAAAGTTCTGAGGTGACACCCAGATAGTCTTGATAACAAATCAGACATTGGAAGAAGCAAGATCAATAAATTTGAAATCACAGAAATAGAAACTATCCAAAATAGAGCAGGCCCACATAGACACACATGCAACCCCACCCCCCCAAAAAAGGAGCAAAGCTGCTGCAACCCATGGAAAGATGTCAGGTGAACTAACATGAATTTACCTGATGTTCAGGATAAAAGAAGCAAAAAACAATGTTTAAACAGATAATAGCTAATAAATTTCTAAATTTGATGATATATAAACTCACAGATGGAAGAAGTTCAGCAAACCCAAAGAAGTATAAATACAAATAGCAAGACACGTAATAATCAAATTTCTCAGTTCCAACAATGAGTAAGTCTTTGAGGACAAACACACATCACTTACAGAGTAACTAAGATGATAATATTGACTTTATTTCAGAAATGATGGAATTTACAAGGCAATGGAGCAAGATTTTTAAAATGCTATGAGAAAAACTTTTTAAAATACTTAACTTAGAATTCCATGCCCAGAAAAAATTATCTTCTAAAAACAAAAGCATAACAAACACCATTACAGAGATAAGCTGAAAGGATTCATCACCAGCACATTTACCATACAAAAATATATATTAAAGGAAATCCTTCAAGCTGAAGAAAAATTATACAAATGTAAATATGACTCCATGCAAAGAAATGAAGTTGCTGGAAGGGGTAAATCACAAACACATTTGCTTTTGTTTGTGGCTAAATCACAAATGCATTTACTTTTGTTTTTCAATTTCTTTAAGAGATTTGTTTAAAGAAAAATACTAATAACGTATTTTAGGGTTGAAAAACATATTTATACACAAAATTGCAGCAATAGCACAGAGTACAAAAGGAAAAAAATGAATGTAAACTCACATAAGGTTTTAATTTTTTAACTGATGGTATAAAAATTATTTATATGTAGACTATGATAAAGGTGCCCATTGAAAATCCTGGCACTCATACTGAAGACTACACCAGAGATGTACTATAGAACTAGTTAAAACACACACATGCAAGCAGAGCAAATCAACTTTTCAAAATCAGAACAGGTGTTAGTTTATTAGTAGGTGGGAATAGTGGCTAGAAGGGTACACAGGAAGAAGCTTATGATAATGTTCTGGTAATGTTCTGTTTCTTGTCTGCATATTTATTACAAGGGTGTGCCACTTTGTTATAAGTAAGTTGTACAGTTAATACATGTTTACTTTTCTCTATTTGTGTATGTGTATGTGTATGTATGTGAAGACAAAAAGGACACAAGTACAAGATCATCTTGGAAAACATCAGGACCATAACACTAGCCACAGGAACTCAATTCATATCATCCACTTTCAAAATTGCATACCTTGGAATTAGACCTGAACAAGATTGCATAGCCTTATCTGATTGCTTGGGAAACTACCCTTCTATCAAAAGTGCATTTCAAAAACTTAGTGGCCTTTTCTGCATCAAAGGACATCAAGGACAAGGAATGTTAATCCAGACTTTATCACACTTATTTTCAAGAAGCCTCAATCAACTCAACTTTCATTTAAAAAGCACTTCAAATGAACACTCATGAAATAGTTTTTTTATACTAAAGGTACAATTTTACTACTTAATGTCTTATACATTTTCTTGCTTTTTGCTTATTTTTATGGACAATTACATATTTTACAATACAGGATTTCAGGAAATCAAATTTTAATGTATAATTTATAACATCATTTCTACACAGCTTTAGCTCATAGTTGCATACATTGCTACAATTGTCTAGAAACTTCCTACAGTAGTTCCTTTGTTCAACAGGGGATCCATTCCAAGACTGATCCAAGGGGAGACTGATGCCACCAAGAATACTAAGTCCTATATATACTGTGTTTTTGACTAAGAATAAAATTCAATACGTAAGTTAGATAGAGTAACAGATTACTAATGGCATAATAAATTAGAACAATATACTGTGATAAAAGCTACGTGAATTGTGGTTCCCCCTTAAAATACGTTATTGTACTGTGCTTACCCTTCTTGTTGAACCAGAGTAACTGAAACCGCAGAAAGGAAGACCTTGGAGAAGAGGTGCTATTATGGGTCATTAGTAAAACCTCACACATGAAACTGGTAGCGTATATCTGTCAAGACCCTGTTCAACTATCGCCCTTCTCCGAAGCCTTGCTGGATTGCAGTGAAGTAGAAATAACTGGGGCTTTTTTCAGCATCACCAGCATATTGTGTTCTTTCTTTTAGAGCATGTGTCTTGGTGAGCAGAGTTGATTTGTTTATTTCTGTCCCTCTGCTAGACTGTTTTGGCCATCTCTGTATGTTCAGCACCTAACACAGGGTCTGACACATGACAAGTGCTTCAACACACTTGAAGGTAAAAGAGAGAGTGTGGAGGAGGGGAAGAGCAAAGAGGGGAAAAAGAAAATAATTGATTTTTCTTAACACTAGAAAATTAAGGGAAAGACAGTCCTGGTTGGATAAAACAGGTTTTTGTCCAGTAAGCTTCAATTTGCATCCACTGTCACAATGTAATTAGAATCTTTCTGGGTCCTTTTACAGTGATGCCTGTGAATACTTTGAAAATATTAATCCAGTGTTAGACTGGTGCTTCATGTCCTGCTATGCCATATGAATCATTTCCCTTATGATCTGGGGACAGTAAAATATTTTACAAATATTATCTTGCCAAATGAGTATGTGTAAAAATTGTCCTCAGGGCTTCCAGTGATGAAAGAGTATCTCACCAACAAAATAAACACATTTCCCCACCCCCAGGCAACATCGTTCACTCCCTCCTCTGATTCCCAGAGCACAGTTTTGATTCCTCTAATGAAGCGTTCAGTGCAGTGCAGCAGTCCATTCCCTTTGTGCTGCCCAATTATGGTGGAAGCTCCTTGAGGACAGAAAGCATATTCCTCCTGCTGCCCCCAGGTCCCAACTCAGCGACCTGAGGGATCACTGCATAGTCCATGTTCTGTGCTTATTTTTTGAGTGCCTCAATGAACTCAAGGACATCCCGCAATACTTAAAATTTGAATATATTCTAAAGGTCCAGTCAGCTTTACTCTGTGGTATCCAACCTTAAAGCTATCTCCAAATTAAGAAGGCACAAAAGGTCTTTTCCAAGAGTCAGCTGCTGGCCCTGAGGTGGCAATACTGCAAATGAAATGGGGAAGTAAATCATTATCAATATCCTGTGAAGGTAGCCTACAGATCTCCAATAGTATTTAGTAGATTTATTGTTTATTTTACTTTATTTTTTCTATTTTTTATTCTAAGTTATTAAAAATGACAGCAGATTGCATTACATTTCATATTATACTTAAAGAGCACACTTTTTACATATCTCTGCTTGTATACAAAGTATATTCACACCATTCATGTCTTCATACACACACGTAGGGTAATAATATCCATTTCATTCTACCATCTTTTTCCCCCCACCCTTTTTCCCCCTCTTTTCCATTCCCTCTGCATTGGCCATTCTAGTATTAGTAGATTTATTTTTCACATGAAACTTGATAAGCTCATAGTTGTTTGGATTCCTAGGAAAATTCAAAGAGAAGGACAAACAGAAGGATAGAAGTAGGGGAAAAATTGCTTTGTATTTAAGCACAAAGACATGGAGGGTACTGTGCTATGTGATCAGGATTCAATGTTGAAATAAGCTGTGCTCCATGGCCTGGTTACATCGTTTTGTTTGTTTGAGTCTGTGGAATTCTAAAATACCTCCTGCTATACTGTAAAAAAGGTTCTCAGAGGAAAAGACGGAGAGCAAGAGCAAAAGAGAGAGATGGGGGGGGGGGCAGGGGGATAGCATTGAAGGTATAGCAATTTGGTGTTCAATTTTGGTGCTCATTTAGTTTTAAAATCTCATAAAATGTACTCTTGATTTGCCAACAGAGCAAACAAGTCAATAAACTAAAATATTATAGTCACAGCTTCACTCCCAAACTGTTCTTCTTCAAAAACAAAATAAGAACTTAGCAGCACCACAGATAGAACTGCTTCATTCAGGCAGAAAACCCAGGAAAATAGCTGTGTCAGCCAACAAAGCAAGTCTTACCTTACAGTTCTGACATCAGGATCAAAATGGGATCAAGGCAGTTGTATCTGGCCAAGTCCTGGGAATTGATAAGGAGACAATGAACTACTCCCATGAACCCATAATGTCAGGGGTAGAAAGGAAAGGTGGTCATTATGCACAGGGCTTTGGGAAGTGGGAGATATTAGGAAGCTCTAAAACAATTCTGAAAAAGTGATTTTTAAAAATATGCCAATGGAGGAAGACATTTACTAATATGATTATAGTCTCTAGATGATTTTTGAAACTGTACATATTAGAGTTGATTTGAAATTCTGTATCTTAGAGTTTATTTAGATGTGACATTTTGTTGGCCTATAAAAAGAAATTTTCTAGTAGCCCAAACTTTTAAAAGCATTTTATTTATTTATTTTTACTGGAAACAAATGTAAAATGAGATCCAACATACAGTCACATAGCTCATAATGACTTTGGTTCAATAATGACTGCACATACAATGGAGGTTTCATAACATCATACTACCTAGTGTTGTAGCTCTGAGAAGGTGAAGACACCTAAAAAGGCATTTCTCCCAACATCTCTCATCATTAAGCAATGAATGACAATACTTTCTTTTCCAGAAAAGAAAAATACCTCATATTAACACTGGTTAATTATCATTTGTGTATTCACACACGCACTATATATGAATGCACTGCAATGTTTGATTTTAAGAATCTAGATACTGATGACTGACTGTCTGTCCTCTCAGAAATCTCCAGTTGAGTAATAAGATAAGGGAGTTAGATAAGAGATACAATCTAATCTGGTATAAGTTCTGAGAGAGGTCCAGAGAG
This sequence comes from Tamias sibiricus, assembly GCA_025594165.1. Classification (NCBI taxonomy): domain Eukaryota; kingdom Metazoa; phylum Chordata; class Mammalia; order Rodentia; family Sciuridae; genus Tamias; species Tamias sibiricus. The sequence continues at coordinate 53,327,772 of CM046658.1, forward strand.
AAAACCAGGAGATTTCAGGAGACAGAAACACCGCAACAAGGTGAAGGCAAAAAGGAATCAGATCTGTGGGGGAAGAGTCTGTTAAATGATTATTTACAAAATATGAACAGTAATGCCTACTTTCCAAGGACATTAAGTGGATAAGCAAGGGCATATATGAAAGTTCTCAAATCTTGCCAAGCTTATAATTGAGCTAAAATAATGTCAAACTTCTAATGACTTACCGTTGGCTTTTGTTTGTACCCTTACTAAATTTTTTTTTTTTTTTTTTTTTTGGTGGTGCTGGGTATTGAACTCAGGGCCTTGTGCATGGAAGGCAAGCACTCTACCTTCTAAGCTATATCCCCAGCCCCCCTTACTAAAAAAATTTTAGAAATATTCTATTTTCCACCCTTAGCAATCAGTGTTTGCTAATGGTAACTGTCAAACAACAACAACAACCAAAACAAGCATAGAGTAGCTTCATCACTCTGATTGTATGTCTCATTATGCTACCTGTAATTAGAGACCTAGGTTGAAAGTTCAGATGCTTCAGGGACCAGGCAAACCATATAAGTATGGGAAACTCTCTGGAATATAGCAACAATAAATGCTGGCAGTCTGGACAAACTGGAAAGCAATGTCACTCTTAAAAGCATCCCATTTCAAGTTCCAAAGGTTTAAAATTCTGTGCTTCAAAGACTCAGAGAAATCCCTGTCAATCCTAGCTGGTATTTTTGCAGAAGTTTACAAGTTAATCCTAAAATTCATATGGAAAGGGAAAGGAGCCAAAATAATCTTGCAGTGGAACAAAGTTAGAAATCTCATACTTCTTGATTTCAAAAGTTACTATAAAGCTACACAAATCAACATAGTGTGGTGCTTGCATGAGAATATCATATAAATCAATGGAACAGAAGTGAGAGTCCAGAAGCAAACCCTCATATCTGTGGCCAGTTGTCTTTTGACAGAACTGTCAAGACCATCCAGTGTGGAAAAGATCATCATTTGAATAAAGGTTTCTGGGACAACTGAATATTCACATGCTAAGGCATGTATTTATCCCCTTACCTTATGTTATACACAAAAAAAAATTAATTCAGAATGGATCCTAGATATAAGAATAATAGCTAAAACTTTAAATCTCTTAAAAGAAAACATATGAAAAATTTTGTGACCCATGTAAACAAACATTTCTTAGATATGGCAACAAAGCTTCAATGGATAAAGAGAACAAAAAAATGGATTTCATCAAAATTAGAAATATTGGCCAGCAAGTAAGTGAAAAATGATGTCACAGATTAAGAGAAAATAATTGTAAATTGTATAACTGATAAGGGACTTGTATTCAGAATAAAAGAACACTTACAATACGAGACTTAAATTATACAACAGAGCTAGAGTAACAAAAAACAGCATGGTATTGGCACCAAAACAGAAGGGAAGACTAATGGAACATAATAGAAGACATAGAGACAAACCCATAAAAATAGTTATTTCATACTAGCCAAAGGCACCATACACATACATTGGAGAAAAGATAGCCTCTTCAACAAATGGTGCTGGCTAAACTGGAAATCCATACATAGCAGAATGAAATTGATCCCCTATCTCTCACCTTGAACAAAACTCAACTCAAAGTGGATCCAGGACCTAGTCAATAGATCAGAAACCCTGTGCCTACTAGAAGAAAATATAGGCCCAACTATCTATCATGTCAGCCTAGGAACCATCTTCCTCAACAAGACTCCCAAAACACATGAAAATCAAAAATCAATAAATGGGATAACATCAAACTAAAAAGCTTCCTCACAACAAAGGAAACAATCAAGAACATGAACAGAGAGCATACAGAATGGGAGAAAATTTTTGCCACCTTCACCTCAGATACAGCATTAATTTCTAGGATACATAAAGAACTCAAATAATGCCCAAAACAAAACAAAACAAATAACCTAATCAATGAATGGGCAAAGAAACTGAATAGACACTTCACAGAAAAAGAAATATAAATGGCCAAGAAATAATATGAAAAAATGTTAAACATATCTAGTAATTATAGAAATACAAATCAAAACCACACTAAGATTCCATCTCACTCCAATCAGAATGGCAATCATCAGGAATACAAGCAACAGTAAATGTTGGCAAGCATGTGGGGAGAAAGATACACTCATAGATTGCTGGTGAGACTGCAAATTAGTGCAACCACTCTGGAAAGCAGTATGGCGATTCCTCGGGGGGGGGGGGAGGACTTGGAATGGAACCACCATTTGACCCAGTTATCCCACTCTTCTCTATATATCCAAAGGACTTAAAATTAGCATACTGCAGTGATACAGCCACATCAATGTTTATAGCAGCTCAATTCATAATAGCTAAGATATGGAACCAATGTGTGTGCCCTTCAACAGATGAATGGATAAAGAAAATGTGATATACATATACATATACATACATACACACACACACACACACACACACACACAATGGAATATCCCTCAGCCATAAAGAAGAATCAAACTATAACATTTGCTGGTAAATGGATTGAATTTAATTTAAGACTATCATGCTAAGTAAAATAAGCCAATCCCCAGACAAACAAAGGCCAAATGTTCTGTCTGATATGGGAATGCTACCACACAATAAGGTGTGTGTGTGGAAGGGGTATAGAAGTTAATTGGAATATCCCAAGGGGAATGAAGGGAAATAAGGGGAAATGGGAATAGGAAAGACAGTAGAAAGAATTGGACATAACTTTCCTATGTTCAAACATAAACTATCAGTATAACTCCATATTATGTTCAACCACAAGAATGGGATCCTAATTAGAATAAGTTATATTCCATATATGTATAAGAAAACAAATAAACCAATTTTAAACATTTTTAAAAATTGAGTTGATATTTCACTAAAAACTGTATAAATGACCAATAAACCCATGTAAAGATGCCCAACATCACTAGGTATCAGGGAAATATAAATTAAAACCATGAGCTGTCACTTCACACATATTAGAATGGCTGTAGTCAGAAAGAGACAAAAAATAAGTGTTGATAAACCAGATGTGGGTAAACTAGAAATTGGAATGAAAAATGAAGCAGCTACTTTGGAAAATGGTTTAGTAGTTTTCTTTTAAGTGTTGTAGATTTACTATATGACCAAGCAATTCCACTCTATGTTATCTATGTAAGAAAAATGAAAAATATATATCTATACAAAGAATTGTATGGAAATGTTCATAACAGCATTATTCATAATAGAAAAAAGTGGAAACAGCCCAAATGCCCATCAACTGGGCAATGGATAAATATTGTAATATATCCTTACAATGGAATACCATTTAGCAATAAATAGAAACAAAATACGGATGTGTTCTACAACATGAATGGACCTCAAAAACACTATGTTAAGCAAAATGAGTCCAACAAAAGGCTATATATTGTACTGCTGCATTTATAGGAAATATCCAGAAAAGGGAGGTGGGGGGGTATATAATTCAGTCCATAGTGTCAGAGAAGACCTGTTTAGCCATAGAGAATGAGCACACAGAGTTGGTGTGCCTAGTGTCAAATGAAAGTCCCCTGGTCTGGTTTCCTAACTTCATCTATCACCTCTCCATTGCCAGTCCTTTTCTTTATTTGCTTTTCTTTTTACTTTTTTCCCTTCTTCTAGAATATTCCTTTAAGATCACAAAATATGACCCAGAAAGAAGATCATATTGGTACCTAATGAGACTTGAGGATTCCCATAATTCCTCCATAATGATGTTTTCCCATACAGAGCAGGTGTTCTCCCCACATTCATAGCACCTTACTTTCTCCCCCTATTTTCCAACAGGCTTGTTCTAACAAACCCAATGACCTCATATTAAAACAGAAGATCCTGGTAACTTTATCCTGTAATTTTTCCTCCTGATACTCCCCAGGCATACTCTTAGATAATAAAGCCTGGCTTTCTTAGACAATCCTCCCAAAGTCCCACAAGGGTCTTCATCAAAGGACTAATCTTGGGTTTGAGAACTGGTACTCTGCTGGCAGTACTGGTTTAAATCTCCTGGACATGGTACTGGAGATGAATATGGAACCCAGAATTCCCAGTGAAGGCAGAATCCAAAGTTATTCGTACTACACTGAAAATAGGCACTTAAGATACATTAGAATTTTCCTCCTTCTCACTGATACCCATTTTCTTCTCTATCAATACAATATCCTTCTTAGTCCCTCAAATCTGTTTCCTCTTATTTCAACTCACCTGTCATAGAAGTGACATCACCAAAGCATTTATCTACTCTGAAGTCTCTTATTTTACCACTGAGCTTCTATGATATATTGATTAAGGGCTGGAAGTTTAGGGTCTGAGGGACCTGGACTTGTATCCCAGATACCAGATGTTTCTTGGAAAAATTATTTAACCTCTCAGAATACAATCTATAAAATATAGTTAATTGCATCTCACTCACAGAGAACTACACAAATAAAACAACCAATTACTTTGAGTGCTTATTGCAATAGAAGTAGAGACCAATAAAATAGAGCTGTTAGTATTATAAGAGTAAGCGTCATGTCCAGCTTCACTGATAGCAGGGAGGGAATTAGAACAATGTGCATTATATTGTTTTCCTTTAGGCTGGCACTCCTTTCTTTAATTGGCAGGTCTTGCATTCTAGGCTGAAACAGAATTGTTTAGCAAGAAGAGAATAAACATAAGCATAAATGAAGACTGGACTCTAATCTTAAACCATCATTTTCTGACTCTGTCACCCTGTGCAGCACACCAAATGCTTAGGTTTTTCTTGTATCAAATTACTGAATATATTTATATTTGCTAGAGAGTTATGTTGAAACACTGCACATGCTTTAAAAAAATTTTGGTTGCTTTTTTGTTTCTTCTTTTTAATGCTAATAAGAGGCAACACAACATTATTTATTATCCCTATTTATCTGCATGATTTCCCCCCCCTTTCTGGTATACAGTGCCTTCATGCTCTCTCTGCCTGCCATCCTCCAATGCAAACCTCTAATTTATATTTCAATAAATTAGTCAACAGTTAAGAGCAATTTAGAGTAGAGATTGCATTTCCTCAGTTCATGGTGCATTGATCCCGTCCTTACATCTTCTCATCCTCATGAGCCAGAATATGGCTTCAAAGCCATCTCCATCCAGCTCTCCAACTCCACTACTAATTGGCCAGAGTCAGGATACAAGCTGAAACCTATTTGGCCATCTTGGAGTTGTTGAAGTGTCACCCATTCCAAATGCAATGTACTTTAAAGACATTTCATGAGCCACATGTAAAGGTCATAGGGGTTTACCAGCAACGGTAGTGAAGGGAAGGGTAAAGGGGATTAAGAGGATTCCTACTATCATGAACTTGCCCCAACAGACAAAATGCAAAAGGTCCACTATAGGCAATCGGAGGAAATTCAGATTTCCAATAACACCTGAAAATCCAACAAACAGTACCAACAATATCTCAGAACATCTCAGACAACCATGTTCCCTGTACCTGGCCCTAATGTCTTTTGTGTTTATTTCTACATGTAAAATGTGAAAACCAGGCTCCAGGAGATTAAAATCCTACATCTCAAATACATTGAGACTCACTATGTTTACAGCTCAGGCAGGCTGCAGTGATCATGAGAAAGATTACAAATGTCATGGAGAACTGGAAGCCTTAGGAAGAAGCTGTCAATCTGAATTAAGACGTCAATGTGTCAGAGAAGGAAGGTACAGTCTTGCAGCCTATTGTCGAATGCATGTCAGGTAAAGGCAGTACTAATTACTACGTGATCCAAATATGTCTGTTCCCTACTCCTCCCAAACTAAGGTCACTGAGTTATTATGGCATAGTGGTTTGCACTATTTTGGATTCCGCCAAGTGGCAGGTGGCCTGACAAACATGCTACTCAGCATGTTTTGTTGGGTCCCCACAGCTGTGCTGCCAATCAGTTCAGGATGGCTGCAAGTTAATGCTAATTAGCTTCTGTTGATCTGCATATTCCAACAGCCTCCCAGGATTCCCATTTTGATATGCAAGTTTGCCAGTTGGGTATGTGATTGAATTAAGAAGAAAAAAAAAATTAGCTTCCATGCAGGGATATGTGAGTCTGAATTCCCAGCAGAGTTTGTTACTCTTCCAATTTATGGTTGGCAGTTCTGGCCCTCAGTGTGGAAGCACTGGGTTCCAGACTAGAGGGTGCTGCTGCCCTGCTTTTGAAAACAAAAGACAATTTCTTCACCTTCTACCACCATTAGGAGTAAACATTCTTTCCATCTGGTCTGTGAACTGGCACTGGCTGTTAGGTGGGCAAGGAATCTTAAGCTTTCTATTTGGCTTAAATCAATTTATTTCAAGGCATCTAAGCAAAAACATACCAATAATGAAGAATTATTTCCTGGAGTATACGAAGAATATTAACTCCAAATGGTAATGGTCTGGATATCTTTGGATAAACTGCTGTATGTTCCTGGAACTCATGTTCTTTATGTGCAATGTTAGAAGGTTGTGCTAAGTATTTATTAAAGAAAGAAGTTATAAAATAAGCACAGCAAAAATGTTTGACATATATGAGCCCCTAAATATTGTAGTATATTTAAAAATCAGCTTTAGAAAAATTAACAGTTATCGAGTGCTTACTCTGTGCAAGCACTTTGCACATGACTAGAGATTCAAATATGAACAGAAATTATTCATTGTCCTTCAGGAGCACATATTAAACTGACAATAATGACTGGATTAAAAAGTTTCATTCCAACGCGACATTTTATGATCCTATTCTTCCTTTCTTTCTGCTCTGACAACATGAGAACACTACAAGTCACTCACTCCAACATTTATTAGCTTTGTTGGGTATATTGTTTAACTTCCCTAAGAACTTTTCTCTCTGTAAAAATAATACACCTCACAATATGTTGTTGAGTGAGTTAAATTAAATAATGCTTGTTAAAGTTACTGACATATATTAGGCATCCTATAAATAGTATTTTCCTTCTGTGTTCTCTTTTGGTGGAAATTGTTAGAATCACCCGAGTCCAATAAATTCTGTGGTGGAGGATAGGTAGAAGAAAAAGGGGGAAGGATTTTAGCCATGGTAAGAAAGAAACTCGGCAGGAAACTGCACTATAAGGACTGATGTATTTAGATTTTGCACCTGTATTTCATCAGGGCAATGAAAATATGATCTCACTGGGTAAACATTACAAAAACAATTTTCAAAAGTTTTACTTGGCTGCAGCCTTTAGAAAGTTCTGCTTCCCTGAAGTGATTAAACAATATTTCTTGGAAAACATTTGCTAAATAAAATGGGAATTTTTTTTCATGTTCTTGTTGCTGAACTTGGGAGGGCCCAATTGAATCTTTGTAGGAAAAGTTATTAAAACAGTTACTGTATTTATTACATATTTTCATATTTGTGTGTGTATATACATAAATATGTATGTGTGCATTTTATGTATATGCATATAACACATATGAGCATGTGTCTATATATAGTGTACATATTTAAATGTGCATCTATGTATATACAAATTTATGTTCATTATGATTTGAAAATTGAGTGCATGCATACACATATGCATGTGTTTTTATAATATGGCACCCATATTTATCATTCATTTAGGCATATAATGTAGTGGGTAAGAGCATAGACTCTGAAATCAGACTTGATGAAATTGCATTCCAGCTTTATCAATTATTCTATGTGATTACAGCTAAGTTTTTTAATCTCCATATCTCAGTGACTTTCTTTATAAAATGGAGTAACAATTGTGCCTATTACAAAGGTTGTTGTGAAGATTAAATAGATTAATGAAAGTGCTTAAAGCTAAATTTGACAAATATGAAGCTCTATTTCATATTATTATTACTATTGTTATCATTATTATGACATTTTTATTGTTGTTGTAACTATTTTTTAGTATTGTATTAATGTTCTTTTTAATTCATTCTTTTGTTTTGGATTACTTGGTATTTAAGATTTTTTGTTTAAAATTTCAGTGAACAGAAATTTGTTAAAACTAATATCAAAGCTTGTTAGTTTTTCTATTTTCCAAGCAGTAGATATTTTAATTAAATTTTGAAGCACATCATTCCTTCCTTTTGAGGAAAATCATCTGGATACATGTACTTAGCTATGCAAATGTAACATAATTACTCTCCATCCCACCCCACCTTACTGCCATCCTGCTTCTTGGAGAAAATAGTGAAATAACCTGAATGCATATGTTTTAACTAAATGGATAAATGTGCTATTTGGCAATGCAAATTGAATATATGCTTCAGCAAAGCTATTTCTTTTGCATAGTTTGCTGCTTCTTTGAGAGAAAGATTTCTTTATTATGACATTTAGGCTGCAAATTATTGCTTGTTTTGACCAAGATGCATATGCTTGGCAAGCCAGACTGGCCTGGATTTGGATCTCCATCCCATCCCTTCTTAGCCATGTGACCTCAGGCAAGTGGTGAATCTGTAGGTAAATGCCTGAGCCTTTCAAACAGTATTGATATTGAACCATTGTCCTCTTGTGTCATTGTCTTATGGTGGTCACTGCTCCAGGTAGTACTTCTGCTAGAGAATGGTGTTTTATGTAAAGAACATGGACATTTCCAAAATTATACTGGGAAGATTTTAATCCTTGAAATGACATGAGGACAAAACTTGAGACTTAAGTATTCTCTGACCTTCATTTTGTTTCTTCAAGAAATCCACTTAACAGTGGAACTAATATTTAGTAAGCTCCTATCCTGGGTCAGGAACTGGGGTTTTACGAACAGGCCTCTATTCTTAAAACTCTCATAACTTAATGGGGGACATAAATATTAAACAACTAAAAATTATTAAGGTGATAGATGCTACAGTAGAGTGCAATAAACAGGTGCAGGCACAGAGGAAGAGGATGTGGTTCATTCCCTTCTGGGATAAGGGAATGCATCTTACCTAGGATAAAGCTTGAAATATTTTTTAAAGAAAGTGGAAATGACAAATGAAAAGAGGAGCAAGGCTGTTTCAGGCAAAAGAAACATTCAAAGTCACTGAAGTCAAAGAATACAGGAAATTTGGGGTCCCCTCACTAGTTTTGTGCGTCTGAACGTCAGGATGTCAAGGGAGGAGGAGCAGGAGTGGGCCTAAAGAATAATTACACAGACCATGCTGGCCTACACATGCCATGCTACACTGTATGATTTCTTATTTCTAAGGGCAATGTGACAATGGAAAGGGTTTAAACAAATTAAAGACTTATTTGTGTTTTATTTTAGATGGTGCATGCATGCAGGTACCAAGTATAAAGGTAAAGAGGAAGATAGAGGTAGAGAATTATTTAAGAGAGCATTGTAGTAATGGAAACATGGAATGATGAAGGTTGGAACTAGATAAGTCATAGTGGAAATAAACACAGAGGAGGCTGTATTTTAAATACGTAAGGGATAATCTTCTCTAAGTCTTGAAAACTGGTGCATGGAAGGGCTTAGGTCAAGGATGGGCTTAGTTTTCTTCTTGGAAAGTGATTAAGAAAATATTGGAATACAAGTTGAAGAATAAGTTGGGGGAAAGACAGGATAAATGAGTTTAATTTTTAAAATGGTAAGACTGAGATGTTTGGGTGGCATTGAAATGGTAACATAAATTTGGATATAGAAATTTAAAGAGTTTGGGACTAGAGAGAGAGATGCAGAAATGATTAGCTCAGAGATTATAAGTAAAATTATTAGAATAGATAAGATAATCCACAAAACCCTTTAAGTGAGATGAAACCAGGCATGGTGGAACATACCTTTAATCCAAGGGACTCAGGAGGCTGAGGCAGGAGAATTGCAAGTTCAAAGCCAGCCTCAGCAAAATAGCAGGAGGCTCTAGGTAACTTAGTGAACCTCTGTATCAAAAAATTAAAATTAAAATTAGCAAAAGAGGGCTGGGGATATGGCTTTGTGGTTTAGCAACCCTGGATTCAATCCCCAGTACCAATAAATAAATACTTCAAGTGAGATGAGGATATGTACAAGAGAAGAACCACAGGGAATAACAGCTTTCCTGATATGAATTGTCTATCCTCTATCTAGTATGTAAGTGGCACTTATCATTCAACATACCAAATGATGCTGTGGATTTCCTGAAAGACCTTGAATTATCCCACAGTGCATTTCTCTCTTCCAAAAGCTGTCTGCTACCTCTCCCATGGTCACGTCTCTAAATCTAAAGCTCATAAGAAAAAAAAAAATGATTAATTCTGTTTTTAATAGAAGAATTGATAATTTGGTTTCCACTGTTTTGAAGGGCATCCTCACATTTATTTTGGCCTATTAAGGAATAATGGGACACTTTACTCTCCTTTTAAAATAATTGGTGAGCATCCAAAACACAGGACTACATTGTACAAAAAAAAAAAAAAAAAGCCCCAATTACAATAAAATGAGCATTTAAAGGCCCTATTTACATAGTAATACCATCATCTCCTGGTTGATGGTTGATCTGAAGATTTTTTTTAAGGCCACGAATAAAAGGTTTCCAAATGATGTGGGCATTGTGGTTTTTCTCAGACAGTTTAATAAATATGAAACCAAAGTTTAATTTAAAGAATAAGTTCGGTAGGGAATTTGGAGTGGAAAAACTTTAGGATGTTTCTTATGGATCAAAGACAAGTTTTAATAAATTGGGTGGAGCTGATAGATCCCTGAAGTTTATTCTTCTTTGTACAAAGGAAATGATCTCAGAGTGATAATATAATGGTATTCATGAAATATTTTTCTTATTACAAAAGTTAATTGTGAAAGAACTTTATAGTTCCTTATATTCAGAAAGCACAATACATTTTAGTAATTTATTTATTCTCTAGGAAGAAACTTTATGAATATTTAGGGAAAGAATTGGTTTAGGATAAATTAGATAAAATAGGTTTCTTTTTTTTTAAATTCATGACAGGCATAATAAATTTCTTTATGCACAAGAATCAGATCTGGTCTCTATTGCCAGATGAATTCCACTTTCACTGCTGCCTTCTGCCCCATCACTCCCCCAAACCCCATTCTCCTAACACCATCTGGGCCTTGGTGCTCTTTGAGCTCCTGGGAGGAGTTCTCTTCTTCTTGGCTAACTGCTCATCCTTCAGGACATCACTACTGCCTCTCCTATGAAGTCCTCTCTACTACTTTTAATTGATCCTTTCTCTGTGGTCAACAACACTATGATTATACCTGTATGTGAACACTTGTCAATTTGTATTGGGCCAGTGTCTGACCTATGTGTCTATTGCCATAGGCAGTGCCAAGCTCCCTGCCATATTTACAATATGGCACACAGCACATACTGTAAATATTTTTGTTGTGATGGCATGGTTATTGCTCCTCTCGACATCTGTCATCATCATCCCTCATGTCTGTGGGTACATGTGCATGTGTATATCTACCTGTTCCTCTCTACTTATCCAAAATTCGCATCATCATCTCCCATATATGGGATCACCATACTGGACTGGGAGGACAACTATCTTCAGTTCCATTTTTCAGATAGGAAAGGTGGGACGACCCAGAAAGCTTTGCCCAACATTCCACGAAAAATAATTGGAAGACAGGAAATTGATTCCTTTCCTCTAACTTCAAATCTGATTCACTATATTTAATTAATTGGAATTTGGAGAGCCACGTGCTCATAAATTTATGCCTTCAAACTATATTTTTATTTGAATAGGCCTCAGGTACATGTAATTGGACTGGTCATACTCTTAGGTTTATCACAGACATCACTCAGACATATAAGTCCCTGATATTTTGTGTGTATACATGTATTTATTTTTAAATAATAGAACTAATACCTATGAAACCACCACTCAACCACAAAAGCAAAATATCATCATTGGCCACCTGTATCTATGTGTTTCTTTTTTCCCATCATCCCTTCCCCTGACTTACTGTTCAACTCTAAGAAATCTTTTTTTTTTTTCTTTTTTTTTTAATTTTTTTTTATTTTTATAATTTTTAATATGTACAACTCATAGTGCATATATTTAGTATCTTTTTACATACAACTGTTTGTATACAAAGTATATTCGTACAATTTAGGTCTTCAATCATGCATTAAGGAAAATGATATCTGTCTCATTCTACCACCTTTTTTTTCCCCCCCTCCCTCCCCTCTTGCTCCCTCCCTTACCCTCCCTTCCCTTGACCATTCTAGTGTTCCTCTAATCCTCCTATGTACCCCATCCAACAATACTTTGAAATAGCCTCCTTATATAAGAGAGAACATTTGGTACTTGGATTTTTGAGACTGACTAACTTCACTTAGCATTATGTCTTCCAACTTCATCCATTTACCTGCAAATGCCATTAATTTATTTTCTTTTATTGCTGAGTAAAATTCCATTGTGCGTATATACCACATTTTCTTAATCCACTCATTTACTGAGGGACATCTAGGTTGATTCCACAACCTAGCTATTGTGAATTGTGCAGCTACAAACATTGAGATAGCTGTGTCACTGTAATATGCTGTTTTTAAGTCCTTTGGGAATAGACCCAAGAGTGGGATGGCTGGGTCATAGGATGGTTCCATTCCCAATTTTCCAAGAAATCTCCATACTGCTTTCCATAATGGTTGCACCATTTTGCAGTCCCACCAGCAATGTATGAGTGTGCCTTTTTCTCCACATCCTCTCCAACATTTATTGTTGCTTGTGTTCTTGATGGCTGCCATTCTGACTGGAGTGAAGTGAAATCTTAGAGTAGTTTTGATTTGCATTTCTCTAATTGCCAGTGATGTTGAGCATTTTTTCATGTATTTGTTGATTAATCGTGTATCTTCTTCTGAGAGGTGCCTTCTCAATTCCTTAGCCCATTTATTGATTGGGTTATTTGTTTTTTTAGTGTAAAGTTTTTTGAGTTCTTTATATATTCTAGAGATTAGTGCTCTATCTGATGTGCATGTATTAAATATTTGTTCCCAATTAGTTGGCTCTCTATTCACCTCACTGATTGTTTCTTTTGCTGAAAAGAAGCTTTTTAGTTTAAATCTATCCCATTCATTAATTCTTGGTAGTAATTCTTGCGCTACAGGATTCTTATTGAGGAACTTGGGGCCTAATCCAACATGTTGGAAATTGGAGCTTACTTTTTCTTCTATTAGGTGTATTGTCTCTGATCTAATTCCTAGGTCTTTGATCCACTTTGAATTGAGTTTTGTGCATGGTGAGAGATAAAGGTTTAATTTCATTTTGTTGCATATGGATTTCCAGTTTTCCCAGCACCATTTGTTGAAGAGGCTATCCTTTCTCCACTGTACATTTTTGGCACCTTTGTCTAATATAAGATAGCTGTAATTAAATGTATTAGTTTCTGTATCCTCAATTCTGTACCATTGGTCCACCAGTCTGTTTTGGTGCCAATACCATGTTGTTTTTGTTACTATTGCTCTATAGTATAATTTAAAGTCTGGTATGGTGATGCCCCCTGCTTCACTTTTCTTGCTCAGGATTGCTTTGGCTATTCTGGGTCTCTTATTTTTCCAGATGAATTTCATGACTGCTATTTCTATTTCTTTGAAGAATGACATTGGGATTTTGATAGGAATTGCATTAAATCTGTATAATGCTTTTGGTAGTATGGACATTTTGACAATATTAATTCTACCTATCCAAGAGCAAGGTAGGTCTTTCCATCTTCTGAGTTCATCTATAATTTCTTTCTTTAGTGTTCTATAATTTTCGTTATACAGGTCTTTCACCTCTTTCATTAGGTTGATTCCCAGGTATTTTATTTTTTTTGATGCTATTGCAAATGGGGTATTTTTCATCATTTCCCTTTCAGAGTCTTTGTCGCTGATGTACACAAATGCCTTTGACTTATGTGTATTGATTTTGTATCCTGCAACTTTGCCAAATTCGTTTACTAGTTGTAAAAGTTTTCTGGTAGAGTTTTTTGGGTCTTCTAGGTAGATTATCATATCATCAGCGAATAGTGCTAATTTGAGCTCTTCTTTTCCTATCTTGATCCCTTTAATTTCTTTCGTCTGTCTAATTGCTCTGGCCAGAGTTTCCAGTACTATGTTAAATAGCAGTGGTGAAAGGGGACATCCCTGTCTTGTTCCAGTTTTTAGAGGGAATGCTTTCAATTTTTCTCCATTTAAGATAATGTTAGCTCGGGGCCTTGCATAAATAGCTTTTATTATGTTAAGATATGTTCCTGATATTCCTAGTTTTTCTAGTGTTTTGAACATAAAGGGGTGTTGTATTTTGTCAAATGCTTTTTCTGCGTCAATTGAGATGATCATATGATTTTTGTCTTTAAGTCTATTGATGTGATGTATTATGTTTATTGATTTCCGAATATTGAACCAGCCTTGCATCCCTGGGATAAACCCCACTTGATCGTGGTGCACTATCTTTTTGATATGTTTTTGTATCCGATTTGCCAGGATTTTGTTGAGGATTTTTGCATCTATGTTCATTAAAGATATGGGCCTGAAGTTTTCTTTTTTGGATGTGTCTTTGCCTGGCTTTGGAATTAATGTAATATTGGCCTCATAGAAAGAGTCTGGAAGAGCTCCCTCTTTTTCTATTTCTTGAAATAGTTTGAAGAGCATTGGTATTAGTTCTTCTTTGAAAGTCTTATAGAACTCGGCTGTAAACCCATCAGGTCCTGGACTTTTCCTTGTTGGTAGCTTTTTGATGACATCTTCTATTTCTTCGCTTGTAATTGATCTATTTAAATTATGTATAGCCTCCACATCCAGTTTAGGCAAATCATATGACTCTAGAAATCTGTCAATGCATTCAGTATTTTCTATTTTATTAGAGTACAAGTTTTCAAAGTAATTTCTAATTATATTCTGTATATCTGAGGTGTTTGTTGTGATATTCCCTTTTTCATCACGAATGTTAGTAATTTGAGTTTTTTCTCTTCTTCTTTTCGTTAGCATTGCTAAGGGTCTGTCAATTTTGTTTATTTTTTCAAAGAACCAACTTTTAGTTTTGTCAATTCTTTGAATGGTTTCCTTAGTCTCAATTTCATTAATTTCTGCTCTGATTTTAATTATTTCCTGTCTTCTACTACTCTTGGTGTGGTCTGTTCTTCTTTTTCTAATGCTTTGAGGTGTGATGTTAAGTCATTTATTTGTTGGTTTTTTTTCCTCTTAAGGAATGAACTCAGTGCAATGAATTTTCCTCTTACTACTGCCTTCATAGTGTCCCAGAGATTTCTATATGATGTATCTGTGTTCTCATTTACCTCTAGGAATTTTTTGATCTCCTCTTTGATGTCTTCTTCAACCCCTTGTTCATTCAGTAGCATGTTGTTTAGCTTCCAGTTGATGGAGTAGTTTTTCTTATTCCTTGTTTTGTCGTTGATTTCCAATTTCATCCCTTTATGGTCCGATAGCATGCAGGGTAGTATCTCTATTTTTTTATATTTGCTGAGAGTTGCCTTGTGACATAATATATGGTCTATTTTGGAGAAGGAGCCATGTGCTGCTGAGAAAAATGTGTATTCATTTACTGAGGGATGAAATATTCTATATATGTCCGTTAGGTCTAAATTGTTAATTGTTTTGAGGAGGCTTAAAGTTTCTTTGTTTAGCTTTTGTTTGGATGATCTATCCATTGGTGAGAGAGGTGTGTTGAAGTCCCCTAGAATAACTGTGTTGTGGTCTATTTTACTCTTGAACTTAAGAAGCGTTTGTTTGATGAATGTAGGTGCTCCATTATTTGGGGCATACAGATTTATGATTGTTATATCCTGTTGATGGATGGTTCCCTTAAGTAATAAGAAATATCCATCTTTGTCCCTCTTGATTAATTTTGGTTTGAAGTCTACCTTATTTGATATGAGAATGGAAACCCCTGCTTGCTTCCGCCGGCCATGTGAGTGATAAGACTTTTCCCAGCCTTTCACTTTCAGTCTGTTGATGTCTTTTTCTATGAGGTGTGTTTCTTGGAGACAGCAAATTGTTGGGTCATTTCTTTTAATCCATTCTGATAATCTGTGTCTTTTGATTGGCGAGTTTAGGCCATTAACGTTCAGGGTTATTATTGAGATGTGATTTTTATTCCCATCCATTTTTATTTGACTTATGGTCTTTAGCTTGATTTGGTTTCTCTTCTGGTTGGTATTTCCTTTAGTTTAATATCTCCCTTTGTTGATTTTCGTTATCATCTTTCTCTTCTTCTTCATGAAAAATGTTGCCCAGGATGTTCAGAAGTGCTGGCTTTCGAGTTGTGAAATCTTTTAACTTTTGCTTGTCGTAGAAGGTTTTTATTTCATCTTCGAATCTAAAGCTCAATTTTGCTGGATATAAGATTCTTGGTTGACATCCCTTTTCTTTCAGAGCTTGAAATATGCTATTCCAGGATCTTCTTGCTTTTAAGGTCTGGGTTGAAAAATCTGAACATAATCTGATTGGTTTCCCCCTATATGTAATTTGCTTCCTTTCTCTTGTGGCTTTTAGTATTCTCTCCTTGCTCAGTGTATTAGGCATTTTCATTATAATGTGTCTAGGTGTGGATCTGTTGAGATTTTGTTTGTTTGGTGTTCGGTATGCCTCTTGAACTTGGTTTTCCATTTCATTCCTCAAGCTTGGAAAATTTTCTGTAATTATTTCATTAAATAGATTACTCATTCCTTTGGCTTGAAACTCTGCCCCTTCCTCTACGCCAATCACTCTTAAGTTTGGTCTTTTTATGCTGTCCCATAATTCCTGGATGTTATGTTCATGGTTATTAACAAGTTTTGCTGTATGGTTTAAATTCTTCTCTAAGACATATATTTTGTCTTCATTGTCTGAGGTTCTATCTTCCAGATGGTCTATTCTGTTGGAGATGTTTTCAATTGAGCTTTTATTTTGGTTTATTGCTTCTTTCATTTCTGGAATTTCTGTTTGGATTCTCTTTAGAGCCTCTATTTCCCTATTGAAGTAATCTTTTACTTCCTGTATTTGTTTTTGGAGTTCTTTGTCAAAATGATCTTTTGCCTCCTGTACCTGCTCCCTCATCTCATTTTTGAGTTCATTTTTAAGTTCCATAAACATTTGGCATATGTAATTTCTAAATTCCATCTCTGGCATTTGACCAACTGTGCTTGCCATGACATCTGCCGATGAGGTATCTTGATTTGTTTGTGTCATTTTCTTTCCTTGTTTTTTCATGTTGCTTGTGTATCTATTCTTCCTGCACTGTGGGACCTTGACTGTTTCGATTTTACCTTAAAGCCTTATGTTGTTCCTGTAGTACAATGCTATCAGATCACCTTATAATTCCTTTATACTTTTAAAACCTAACACTTTCTATTCAGAAAATCCAAGTTTGGTCACAATGTACAGATTTTGTTATCCCAGATATTATTTCCAATTTACTCTGTACGTTTCTGATAGGATTTTATAGCTTCAAGTATTGGATACAGAGGTGTTATGTTTAGGAAGAAGGAAGTGTCTTTAATTGTTCTTTCTTGGAAAGTATGAAAAGAGATATCTATTGAAATGGTTTAGTGGAAGTGGTTTAGTATCAGTAGACGATGGAAGAAAGAGAATGGGGTTGACTATTAGGTAAAAAGATCAATTTATATATATAGTAAGTTGGAAAAAGAAAAAAAAAATGATAAAGAGTAGGAATTGGTGTAAGAGAGAGGAGAGAGAGAATCAAGGAAATAGAGAGTAAACTATATATAACACCACTTTGCTACCCAGTTCAATTGCGCCGGTTCTAGAAATCCCAAGTTTTGCATATAACTTGTTTTTGGCTCTGTTTAGTATGCACTGGCAGGATGTAAACATGAAAGATGAAGGAGGAAGAAAAGATACAAGGGTGAGAAGGAGTAAAAGAATGAAAGAAAAAAGGGAGCGGAAGCAGATAAACACACTAACAATCAATGCGGAAGGAAAAAAAAAAAAAGCAGAACAAAACAAAGCCAAAAAAAGAAAAAGAAAAAGAAACAAACAAACATACAAACAACAAAAAAAAAAAAAAAAAAAAAAAAAAAACCCTCCCTGCAATCCAGAAAATCAAGCAGACCAATAAAAAGAAAGGGAAAAAAAAAAAAAAAAAAAAAAGTCAAACCCCAAGTCTCAGACAAAACGGGCCCTGGGAAGCCCCCCTCTTTTTTCCTTTCCAGTTCAAACCAATTGCTATTGGATCACAGTCTGTGATCCTGTCAGTGAAATCAAGGCTGCATCCTAGGCCAGCGGCTGCACGGTTCAGTGAAGGAGTGGCCCAGGGGGACTGTGTGTGTCAGCAGATGAATGGCGCCGGGAAGGGGGATCTTCCAGAAGGCACCCCCTCCCCAAGCCCACCCACAGTTGCAGCCCCCTGTGGCCGCTGTGCCAGCCTCAGAAACGCCTTCCCCTGCTGACCAACTAAGTCTCACCCAATTGTGCGTTGTCTTCAGAGAGCTGGAGAGTCCCTGGTTGGATGCAGCAGTCGCTCTCCGTCTCCTCCCCTTTGTCAGGAACCAGCCCCTGCAGCTTTCAAAGATGGCGGCGCTCTCCTTCCAGTCAACAGCAGCTCAGCAGACTCCCAGACTCCCGTATCCTTGCCGATCGCACCGGGAAGCCACACCGAGGGTCGCGTCAGGCGGAGTGTGGATTCGAACTGGTGTGTGGACCCGCGGTCTCCTGTGGCTCCCCAGCACCAATCCCGCCAGCTGTTATCGCTGGTTTTTATCGCCGGTTTCACGCTAGTGTGCAGTGAGTTTGGCTGGGGTTGCAGCAGTAGCGCGGTCTCCTCACACTGACCTTGTTTCACATGGCCTGTGCACCACCCAGGCGGTTTTGCAGGAGCCTCGCGGCTCCAGCCGCTGCAGACAGCTTGTCTCTTTCTCTGGTAGTGGTAATCAAACCATCCAGGATATCGGTATTTTCAGTCCATATATATATAATGAAAGGCAATTTATCTGCTTTGTTGGATTCTTTCCACGGAGCTCTCCTGAAGTGCGGCTTCCTCTAATCCGCCATCTTGGATCTCTCAAGAAATCTTAAGTTTAATT
Source organism: Tamias sibiricus (assembly GCA_025594165.1). NCBI lineage: Eukaryota > Metazoa > Chordata > Mammalia > Rodentia > Sciuridae > Tamias > Tamias sibiricus. The sequence goes on from CM046658.1 coordinate 53,346,711, forward strand.
TCATACCTACTATTTTCTGTTTTTATGCCTACTTTTATTTTACTTATTTTTGCCTGTTTTTGAACTTGAAGCTAAAATTATGTTTTATACCATCTTCTAGAAATAGAATCTTTTAATTCAACTTTACATTATGAATATCTGATTCACTATATTTAATTAAGTGAATATGTATCTATACTATTGTGCATGGTTGCAATTCCTTATTTTTTACTACTGGATAAGATTCTGTTGTTTAAATACACCACAATTTATTTGCCCACTGTTCTGTTCATATGAATCTGAGTTATTTTCAGTTCTTTGTTTTTGCTGTGATGAATAATGCTTTCATAAATATTTTAACAGATTTTGAGAGTAGAATTTCTAGATTGCATATACCTAGGAGTGGGTTGTAATTTATGGAGATTTTTAACTTTGCGGGAAAATGCCAAATTGCTTTCACAGAATGGTTATAACAATTTATAAACCCACCAACAAAGTATATAAGATCCATGTTCTCTGTAATAATTTTGTCAGGTTTTTAATATCTTGTCAATGTGTAGATATAAAATGACATCCCATTTTGGTATGGCTTGGCATTCCCTCATCTGCTAACTAGGTGGAGAGTAACTTTATCCATTGGCCTTATTTAACTTTTTATTTATTCAAAGCACTTAATATAGTTTTTATATAAATTTTTTATATAAATCCTTTTGTCGGTTATGTGCATTTTTGGTATGTCCTCTTGATTTGAATATTATCTTCCAACTTCCGCTAGCAGTTACTAGTTGTGAATGAATGCATTCTACTAATTGTTTGCAACTACATCCTTCTCAAGAGAACTGTACCTGGTGAATGGATCTGCCCCACCCAAAAGTTTATGCCCATACCCTGGGGTCAGCCTACACTCAATAATTTACTAGTTCACAAACACAGAGGTTATCTCCTTGTCTTTGGCCAGAACCTTCCCCATGGTACAATTCAAGCCCCAGAGCTTTCCATGGCTGATGCTAAGACCCCAGCTGAAACCATAGCCTTGCTTAGCTCTCATCCCACTTCCTTGGATTCGCTACAGATTCTTCTTTAGAGCATTCTTCAACAAATCACTTTTACGAAAATTTCTATCTTAGGTCCTGCTTCTAGGAAGTTCAATGTATGATACATTTTTTAAAAGTATTTATTTATTTGTTTTAGTTGTACACAATGCATGTACTAATTTTACGTGGTGCTGAGGATTGAACCCGGGTCGCGCACATCCTAGGCGAGCGCCCTACCACTGAGCCACATCCCAGCCCCTGTATGATACATTTTTGAGGTATCTTTTTGATTAACAGTTCTTGATATAATGGAATTTTTCAATTGTTTATTTTATGGCTTTCTTTCTTAAAAAGTCTCTCTAATAAGAAGCACTTTCTTTAACCCCATGATCAGAAAAGATACCATTGTCTGTTATTTCCATCAAAATCTTTAGTTTTTGCTTTGACCATTAAGGTTTCCATCATTCAGCTGTTGGTTTTGTATATAATATGAGGTAGAAATCCAGTGTCTTTACTTTGGATGTGAATAACCATTTTGGCCAGGTAGATTTGTTGAAATTTCCTACCTTTCCTTATTAGGTGTCTTTTCAGAAAGCTGGTGATTTAGTCAACATCGTTAATGCTTTTTATATATTAAGAGCTCGGCATTAGGTTGAAATTAAAAAAACATAAAACGAGCCAGGCACAGTGGTGCTCGCCTGTAATTCCAGTGGCTCAGGAGCCTGAGGCAGGAAGATCACAAGTTCAAAGCCAGCCTCAGCAACTTAGCAAGGTCCTAAGCAATTCAGTGAGATCCTGTCTCTAAATAAAATATAAAGAAGGTCTGGGGATGTGACTCAGTGGTTAAGTGCACCTGGGTTCAACCCCTGGTACAAAAAAAAAAAAAAAAAAATCAACCAACACTAAAATAAAAAACATACAATGAATGTAAATATGAGCAGCCTCCCTATTGTCAGAAGTTTACAAGATAGCAGGAAAGCAAAGTGAGTCAAAATGAGTGTATAGTGAAAGTATGTACAAAGTAATTAGATAAACATCTGCCTGCAGAAGTCAAGAAAGACTTCTTGCAGGAAGTTAAATGAAACAGTAGCAATTTTTTAAGTGTAGAAAGGTGAATAATCCATGGGGCTTCCAAATTGAGGACATGCCTTTATAAAAGCACAGATTGAAGACCAGCATAGATGACATAAGAGGGCCTCTAGTTCTGTAGGGCCCAAATGTTGTGGCAGCAGATAAAAATTGAGAATAGATAGGAGTCTACTCATAAATGCCTTTTTTGTTAGCAGTGTCCTGATTATTACTTTCCTTCAGCACAATCTCTTGACAGGTGGTCTGCACTCTTACCACAGGATTAGCCGCACCACACCTATATTGGCCATGACCCCCTGGTCCTGTGGACACAGGAGTTTGGGAGTGAGCATGTACTGAGTCAGGTTTGAGTCCTCCTAGGAGGTGAGTATACACATGTTGATAGAGCTTTTCCATTAAACATCTACGTACTATATTCTGTTAACATCCTTTTGGTTAAAAAGTTATGTCTTTGGGCCTCACAATCATGTCTCCAAGCACATGGAGAAGCCTTGAGGAGAGTAGTAGGAAAGAAAGCCCATATTCACAGAAAGAAAAAAAAAAAAAAAAAGACAGATAAGAGACAGTACAAATACAAAACCCATACAAAAAAAAAAAAAAAAAAAAAAAAAGATAAACTCGAGATCCCATTTCCATTACTTGAAGACCTGTTTCCTTTATTTCAATTTCATAAGCTACCCAAGTTTCTTTCAGGAATATAAGCAATTACCTCTCTATATTTTAATTAAGTATGTTGACATTGAGAGTGATATTTTCAACTGAGAAATAACTAAAACATGTGTTGACTTTATTCTAGTGACAAAAGAGAGTGATCAAAGGGCTCCATTCAGGAGAGTATGTAATTAAATTTGCCTTGTAGAAAGTTCCCTGTGACTTCAGGGTCAGGGGGAGATGACAGAGAGTCCAAGAAATCCAATGGAGATAATAATAAAAAATAAATCCAAAGGAAGCTAATGAGAGGTAAGCTCTGCATTTGCTTGATTTTGCCCAGCAGCCGGCCAACCCCTCTTCCCTTCTACTCTCCTGTGAAGAGACAGACTCAAGCATCTGTGCCAAATGGCTCAAAAACACTTTTTGAAATTCTCAAGGAAATGTTGGTACTTAACTTTAGTCTTGATAAAAAAACGAAAAGATAACCTTTAAAAACAAACATATATGTTTTGTTGTAAATTATTATTGTTAAAGATCATTCTAAAAACTTCATAGAAGATGAACAATATTTGAAAATTAAACTCACCCATAGCCTAAACAATGAAAAAAAAATACAGTTAGATACACTGTCTTTATCTTTTACTCTCATAAAAATGCAGAGTTACTGGTTTGTTAAATAACAATGAATTCATTCCATTTTTAAACTAAATATTACACCAGGCTTAATTTCCCATATAAAATATATTTTGAATACTCAATTACTATTTTTCATGGTATGGATGTATCATTTAACAATTAGACTAAAATAAATTAGACTGAGGAGATTTGGTATTGCTTTTGATTTTCATAATTTTAAAGAATGCTACCATATGCATCCAATATGTAGACTTTTCCTCTGTATTTTTCTGCTTTGATTAAAGAACATTTTTGCAAATTATTATATGATATGTTTTATTTCAGCAGAATATGACAAGTCTACAATAACAGATGACTTCAAGTTTCAGAATTTTCCTGCAGTTAAAAACATAGGGCAATCAGATTGAGTAGCATTTCAGTGTTTGGATTATAATATGATGAGATTATTTCTGTACTCCCTCTGCATTGTTTTTGACTGATACACATTCTGTGAAGTTTCCTTTCCATTGAACAAAATTTCTAAGAAGCACAGAGTTTGAGATTTCATTGACTTGGCAGAATTTTTCAATGTTTCTCTGAGGGTGGGATGGAGTGTGGAATATTTTGCCTGTCTGAAGACAGACCTGCAAAGGTATTCTACAGATTCAAGGCCTTCTCTTGAGAATTAACTATACTAGGAATTTCACATTTATGATTTCACTTACTCTCTTCCAGTAGCATTTGAGAGTATGGGTGGTATATTCAAGAATATCAGGCTTCATAATTAGTCTAACTTGTAAGGTGAATTCAGGTTTTAAGAATTTTTTGCTGTATTGCCTGAATGACTTTAATTAAGCTATTCATTTATCTAAGCTAACGCTATTTTTTTATATAAAATTATAGGGATGTGAATGTATCCCACCAGGTAACACAATCAGCATAGTGTATCTCTCTGTCTTAGGCTGGGGCCTCTTGAGAGCATAATCCAAGGAATGCATAGAGTCTATTCTGGGAGTGATTGCCAGGAGCAGGAGTAAAACTGTAGGGAGGAGGACAGAAGAGAGTGGAAAATTAATACAATGATGTTATTGAATCACTGGTGTTGGTGACAACCCTGGACTCAATCTCCCTTCAGTGCAAAGTTACCAAATGCATATTAGAACTATTTTCCTAAGGGAAAAGGGGGATGCATTTATTCATCAGTAACCATCCCCCATTGACCAAGGGTATTCCCATAGCATTACTTCCCTTGCATTTAATACAGGGTGTGTGCATTTGTCAGAGAGGATCTGCAGAGAAGCCTGCAGCAAGATGTGAGATGGGCAAGGTGCATCCGATTGCACCTGTGAAAAGCCAATCAGAACAGGTCACCACAATAGCAGTTAGGGCAAAAGGTGGAGCCCATAAGGATGTTCAATGACACACAAGAGGTGTCTTTACTAGTTTCTTACTGCTGATATAACAAATCATCATAGTGGCTTAACACAACCCAAATTTGATGTCTTACAGTGATGGAAGTCAGAAGTTAAAAAATGGCTCTTATGTGATTGAAACCAAGGTGTTAGTAGGACTTCATCTTTCTGACAGTTTAAGGAGAAAATCCATTTCTTAATGTTACCAACTTCTAAAGACTGCCCTTACACCTGAGCCCATGGTTCTCTCTCAGAAATGTCATCATTCTTGGACTGGGGATGTAGCTCAGTTAATAGAATATTTGCCTCGCATGCACAGGCCCTGGGTTCAATCCCCAGCACCAAAAAAAAAAAAAAAAAAAAAGAAAGAAAGAAAGAAAGAAAAGAAAAGAAATAATGTCATCATGTCATCACTCTGATCTCTCTTCTGTTAGCACACCTCCTTCTCTAACCCTGAAACTCCCTCCTCTCTCTTTTAAGGGCCATTGTGATTATACTGGGCTCACCTTATTATCTATGTCAATCTTCCTATCTGAGAATCCTTACTTACATCTGCAAAGTTCCTTTCAGCATGTACAGTAACATATTCATTGGTTTCATGGATTAAGACATGGATGTCTTTTGGAGTCATTGTTCTGCCTAACAAAGTGTTCAGTACAAGCATCTAATAAATGTTTGTTAAGACCTCTTTCTCTTGGGGCTGGGGCTATGGCTCAGCAATAGCACGCTTGTCTCACATGTATGAGGCCCTGGGTTCGATCCTTAGCATCCTCAGCACCACAGAAGCAAATAAAGGTATTGTGTCCACCTACAGCTAAATATATATATATATATATGTATATATACATATATATATATATATATATATATATATATATATATTTTAAGACTCCTTTCTCTTACTGCTTGCTGGGTTTCCACCCTCTGTGCACCCTACCTGTATTAGTCAGGGTTCTCCAGAGACACAGAATCAATAGAAATTTTGTTTGTGTATGTGTGTTAGTGTGTGTGTGTGTGTGTGTGTGTGTGTGTGTGTATCACCATTAATTATAATACCATATTATAAATTATATTATATATGGTGAGATTTAATTATAATTGACTCATGCAATTATGGAGGCAAACCAGGAAAGCCAATGGTATAGATCAAAGGCCTAAGAGTCAGATACCCAAAGTTATAGATTCCAGTTTGAGACTGAAGGCCTGAGAAATTAGAGTACTGAGTATAGGAGAAAATAAATTTCCCAGCTCAAATAATCAGAGAGCCAGCAAATTTTCCCTTCCTTTTCTGTTCAGATCCTCAATGTATTAGATGATGCCCACCTATATTGGGGAGGACTGTCCACTTTGCACAGCCTGCCAATCCAAATGTTAATCCCTGATAACACTATTACATAGACATCCAAAAATAATGTTTCACCAAATACTGGAAATCCTATGACCTAGTCAAATTGACACATGAAATTCATTATCATGTTGCCTGACAATAACTTTGATCAAGTCAAATAGTGATTAACTGGATGGGCAAATCCACTCATCCACATAATGTGCTTGCAAGTCAATTGACTTGGAGGTGGAGGATCTTTTTAATCACCAGTTCATTTGTGGGCATGGTAAAGGACAGCATTGGTGATACCACTGTTAGTGGAAGGGCTATGTGGTTCAAGAATGTGTGAGAATGAGCCAATGTGAGCAAGGAGAAGTTTCACTACAAAGCCTGCACTGGAAGTCACTGAACTTTCAGATTCCATTTCCAATGTGGTTATGCTAAATTGTTTTCAATCTGCAAGAAATGGAAACTTACCATTTTTAAGTTGTCAATGATAGATAACTTTGACTAAAATTGCTGAATCTAAGACAGATGATAATTCATTTAAAATTTTGAATAAATACTAAGTGAGAAATATTCTTTTGCATGACTTTTTAACAGAACAAAACTTGGCTCAAGTTTTTGCTGAGAATCAACACTTGAATGGAAGAAATGGGTGAATTTACAACACAGGTGCTCCAATCTGAATATTAATAACAAATGTGTCAGTTACAAAAGTAACAGAATAATCATCTACATAAGCTACCATCCAACTTAAGAAAAAATAACTTTGCAAATACCCAAAGAATTTCTGATTCTCTGATCTCATTCTGTACCCTACTCCCAAACATTGTTCACTGTCATGAATTTTATGATTTTATTTCCTTTCTTTTCTTGTTTTTAAAAATTATCTATATATTTCTAAATAGCATATTATTAATACTATATATAAATGGATTGCTAGTGTATAAGTTTTGCTATATAATCATGTTGATGTGTATAGCTTTATTTGATTAATTTTTACTTCCTTATATTAATTTGTTGTACTAGTAAACAATTTATTTATCCACTCTCTTGCCAATAGATACTTGAGTTGTTTCCTCTTTGACAGTATTTATTATTTTGCTTGATTTTTCTTCTTGGCTGTTACAAATCATAAATGTATTTTTACATGTCCTGTTAAGCAAATGTGTAATCATTTCTCACAAGAATGAATCTACAGAAGGAATTGCTTGATTAGAAGGTAGACACATCTTTAAATAGGAAAGAATTATAAATATTTTTTCATATAGATTATAAAATGTGAATAGTCACCAAAAGTCATATGGGTTATTTTATTCTGCATTCTAACCAAAACTCAGTATCAGCAGGCTTCTATTTTTTTGCTATTCAAGCAAATACAAAGTGTTATATTTTGCAAAGTAACAAAATGTATTAAATTTTATTTAATGGTGGTTATTGTATCTTTTTTATAGAACTTGCTTCCACCTCAAGGCCATATATTCTTTTATACAATCTTCTAAAATTTGATGGTCTCCTTTAAAATTTAAAAGGGATTGATTCTTGTATAAGGAGATATAGATATCCAATTTAAGTTTTTGTATGTACACTTATCTTTTCTACTATCTTTAATTAAGTTGCCTTTTACCCAGTGATTTGCCATGTAAGTTTTGTTATGTAGCAAGTGTTCATGTATTTGTGGGTCTGTTTTTGCTATTTCTATTCTAAATTCATTTGCCTGTTTGTCTACTCCCACTACACTACTATATAATAGTGCTTCATATAAGGATCTTAATATCCAATGGGTCAAGTCCCCCAGTTTTTGTTTTATTTTCCCTCTAAAGATGTTTCCACTGTTGATAGCCTTTTCTTTTACATAAAAAAAAAATTTAGAATCAATTTATAATTTTAGAATCAATTTGTCAAAAGTTGTGGTAATGTTTTGGCAAGAGTAAATAAATTTGAGAAATGTTAGTAACTTTAAACTATTTAAGTCTCTCTATTCATGAACATGGTATACTTCCCATTGGTATATGTCTTCTTTAATGTTTTTTTAAGTTGTTTTATAGTTACTTTTTAAGGCTTGAAAACTGTTCTTATATGTCTCCTAATATGGATGAATGTGGATGAATTGCTAGGCAGATAAGTCATATTTTTGTTATAAATGCTAGCATTTTCAATATTACATTTTAAACATGTATTGCTGATGCACAAAAATACAATTGAATTTTACGTGATGATATTGTTTTAGTCAACATTGCAAAATTCTTTCCTCAAGTTTATTTACATATTATTACGTTTTTTCAAAGTGGAAATAATAAGTGTATATGTGAATAATGACAACATCATGACTTTTTTTTTCTATATTTCTATATTATATATACTTTTCTTGAGCTAGATTTCCAGAAAATAATTAAAAATAATCTGTTGTGATGAGCATTTTGTCTTGCGTTTTAGTCAATTCAGGCTTCCATATAAAAATACCAAAATGGATAGTTTTTTAAACAGAAATTTAATTCTCACAGTTCTAGAGGTTGGCGAGAACTAGAAAATTGGAGGTGGCTGTTAGTATAGGGTAATCCAAAATTTCTAAAAGCTTTGGTTCATCATTTGAATTCCCTAGACCCTTTCTGCCCCTAATATACAGGTCATGGTAGACACAAAATGGAAGGGGAAAACATAATTTTTTTAGTCAGTTTGAACTGCCATAATAATTTTTTAAATTACCATAAATGGTGTTGTTTAACCAATCAATTTTCATTTCTCACAGTTTTGGGGGTGCCTACACATCCAGTATCTGGTGAAGGCCCACTTCCTGGCTTAAAGACAGATGTTTTCCTGCTTTATTCTCACATGGCCAGAGGCTGAACCTCATGTCTCTTCTCCTATTTATAAAGTCATTAATCCCATTGATAGAGGTCCCATTTTCATGACCTAGTATACCCTAATTAGTTCCCAAAGACCTAATTTCCAAATATAATCTCATTGAGAATTAGATTTTCACCATGTGAATTTGGGACTGAGTGGGTCACAAAATATTCTTTCTATAACAATTATTAACATTTATTTGAATAACCACTGTGTCTCATAATATATGTGAGCCCTCCTATTATTACATTTAATTCTTACAATAATACTTAACATAGATAACTATTATACCATCTATGGATGAGGAAGTTGAAATTTACAAGAGATGATTGATAAACTCAAGACTATATTTGAACATTAACAAAGGTAGAAGTCATTGTTAATAAAATTACATGAGAGATATGATTCTAAACTAAATATAACCCCTGGACTCATATAAATAATTGGAAGATTCATTTATGAGGTTAAGAGCCACCCCAAAAAGATGAGGCGATACATAGCATACATGGGAGCTTAGGATATCCTTGATGCACGAGTCTAGAGAACATGGCCTTTGATTAGGCAGGTAGAACTTAGTATCCCAAAGCTGAACTTGTGACTTGTAGTTTTTGGTTTTGCTTTTTCATTTTCTTTTACTTTTTTTATTTATAATAGTAGTATGTATTACAATTCATAGTGCACATATATAGCATCTTTTTACATACAACTGTTTGTATACAAAGTATATTCGAACCATTCAGGTCTTCAATGATGCATTTAGGATAATGTTACTTTTTTAAGCTAATTTTAGACTTAAAGAAAACTTTGAAGAATAATGCAACAAATTTTTTTATATCTTCTCTCATAGTTTCTAAATGTTCACACATTTGTTTTAGCCCTTTCTCTTTCTCTTTCTCTCTATCTCACACACACACACACACACACACACACACACACACACACACACACACACATACTTTTTCTGAAAGAATTGAAAATGAGTTACCCATATGAGTATCATTGTTTGCTTAGTATATATATTGTTAAAACAAGGACATTCTGTTACATAGCTATAGTATAATTCCAAAATCAGGAAATTAACATTTATCAATTTCTATTATCTACCCTTCATATTACCTTGATGTTCCTCCACTTGTTCCTACATTACTCTTAATATCAAAAGAAAATCTTAGATCAGATGCTTCCTGCAGTCTTTGTCTTTTACAACATTAACATTGTTGAAGAGAACAAGTCAGTTATTATATAGTATATCCCTCAACTTGGGGTTATATGGTGTTTTCTTGTGGTTTGATTTTGGGTGATACCTTTTTGACAGGAATATGCAAGAAGTTAGGTATGTCATGTATGAGATAAGAAGGAGAGGATATTATTTGTTTTTATCATGTAGACACCTTAGATCATTGGTTAAGATGGTAATACTGGGTTTCTCCACTATAAACATGCTGTTTATTTAATTGGTCATAAATAAACATCTTATGAAGTAATCTTTTGAGACAAGAGTAAATACGTTAGTCCTTCTCAATGATTTGCCCATTAGTTTCATCACCTATTTATGATTCTCCATAGTTACCAAATGATGATTTTTCTAATTCTACCATTGCTCTTTCATTTATTAGATGGTCTTCTATTCAAAGGGAGAGCTTATGTTTCTTCCACATTTTTAATTAACTCATTTACTTACACCACTCAGTATATCTCTATGGAGTTCATATTGTAAGTTCATGTTGCAAGATTCTTAAACTTCATGAGCTTCAGTTCTTCCATAAAAGGGCAATGATAATATTTACCATCTAGATTTGCTATGTGAATTATATAAGTTAATATGTGTAAAGTTCTCAAAATTATGAGCATTAAATAATTGGTGCTATTTGTAATGGTAGTACTAGCAGTACTAGTAGTAGTAGTAGTAGTAGTAGTAAATGCTTTCCTGGTTCCTAACATAATTGAGAAGAGCTAGGGGCTCTTTTCAGTCAGTACTTTCCATTTTTGGACAACCCATTTAACCACTCTTTTTCTCATTTTCCTCACCTATAAAACAAAGGAAATGAGTTGAATAGTCTCTAAATTCAATTATAGCTTTAATGTAAAGAACTAGAATTTGTACCTATAAAAACTTATGCATAAATCTACTTTCTTCCAACAACCTGTCAAATATTCTGTCTTATTATCTTTACAGCATGAATATTTTCTATAACTCTTTGCTCTTCCAAAATTCCAAAGGATATATCATATTTTATCTCTGAATAAATAGTTTGAGTGTGCCTTTTAATCATACTTTACATTTTAGTAATATTAGTTGGCCACTGCTATTTTCCAACTATGTTGATGAGTTTTGACAAAATGCAAAATAGCTAAAGACAGATGGCTTGCAGCTCCAACTGTTGGGTTCTATTTTCCTCTGCCAGCAAGGTCAGTGATCCTTCAACTAAGTGTCACCTCAGACCACATGATGGTTCTGATTTGCATGTTAAAGAAAGAAGAATTTAAACACTTTAAATTCCTTTCTAAAACATATGAGTTGCATCATAAAGTGTGACTGATACAGCTTGGGAGTTTATTATAGGTAGCCTCACACATGTCTTTGCACATTGTTGAAATAAACAGTGTATTAATAGAAAGCTAGTATATGGTTCAATCTCAGTATTAACTATTTCCCAAAGGTGAGATTGCCTAAGGTAATGGAAAGAGTCCTGGACGTGGATTTTTAATATCTGGACTTAAATCTTAGTTTTTTCTAATCCCATGAACTTGATCAAGTGAGTTTCAGATTTTTCTTAACACATGACCTAGGAATTGCACATCTACATACATACTATAAGAAACCTAAGTATACGTCCCACAAAAATGTATACAAATGATCATAGCAGCATTATTCAGAATAGCCAAAAAGTGGATACAAAACAATTGCAAAAAAACTAATGAGCAGATAAACAAAATGTGGTTTATCTGTACAACAGAATACTGTTCAGTCAAAAAAGAATGAAATATTGATATGTGCCACAACATGGATGAACCTTGAAAACATCATGCTAACTGAAAGAAGCTAGATACAAATTACATTACACAATTTATATGAAATTTCCAGAACACACCAGTCCACAGAGACAGAAATAGATTATTGGCTGCCCAAGGATAGAGGTAGGAGGGTATGGCAAGGGACTTCTAATGGATATGAGATTTACTTTGGGAATAATAAAATATGCTAAAATAGAGATGATAATAGTTGTACAACTCTTTACCTATACTAAAAAACAATTAATTGTACAGTTTCAAGAGGAAAAGTTGGGCTTTACAGTATGTGAATTATCTCTGAAACTCAATTTAAAAAATAAAAACTCCTTTTCCTATGATCTGTATGTATGACACTGTCACTCCCATCACTATTGTGTTCACTAATATCTGACATTTTTGTGATACTTTAACTTCCTGTTATTGTCATAATATTAAAACAATGTCAAATTCTTCCACTTCTCTTTTCAAGTAGTCTCTCTGATCCATTATCTCTAACTAAGGGATCATCTTGAATATAGTCACAGAGGCAAGAAATATTAATTTCCAAATTTCCATGGTGCTTTGTAGTTTGCACAGCTCTATCTTTCCTATATCATTATTAAAACAGCCCTATAACAAAGAGAGACAAAGGTAATTTACATGATTTATCCAAGATTACATAGTTAAACTGTCTTTGTACCCAAGACATCAGATCAGAGTCTAACATTTATTTCACTGCACCACATTGTACAGGCTTTTGAATCCATGCACTATCACTGGAAAGTATCAGTAATAGGGAGGACAATCCACTTCATCTAATCCTAGAAGAGAGAAGATAAAGATCAAAAAACATGGTCAGCTTCCCGCTTCCAGCTGCTAAGGGGAGAGGACAATCATCACTTACAGTTTCCCTCTCTACTCCTAGCTAGAGAAGTGAGAATCATTCAAACAAGTCAGTAGACAAAAGGGCAGCCAAGCTTTAATAATCACCACCTAATGATAGATATTTGGAATTCAGACATTTGTTGCACAGAAGTATTTTTATATAAATTAATCATAAAAATTCTGGATGAGGGGGTTTCAGTCTTGGGCTATATTGTGCCTCAGGAGACATTTGTCAATGTTTGGAGATAGTTTTGTTCCAACTGGGTGTGGGTGAGTGAAGTGCTACTGGCCTCCAGTCAGCAGAAGCCAGTGATCCTGCTAAGCATTCTACAGTGCACAAGACAGCTTTCCAAAGAATTCTCCAGTCTAAATGTCAATAGTGCTGAAGTTCAGAATCACTGTTATAAATGCATTTTCATTTACTAAAACTTGCAGAATGTATTTAGAACTGGCAGACTTCAGCTATTCAGCTGTAGAATACCCAGAACTAAACAATTTGTGGTCCCAAGAGCCTTGGACTTGTCTCAAAATAAAGTTTGTGTGAATTCAATTCAATTGACCTAAAACTTTAGTTTTAGCTCAATGCCCTTCATGAAATTGTTTTATTAAATGTGGCAACCTCCTAGACAATAGGAACTATGAATTCTCAGTACCTACATGGTAGGTATTTAATAAATATTTACTAAATGTGAATAAATGACACTTAGAAATTTTTCAAAATCTCCCTCACTTACTTCAATTTTCATACCCAACTTCACCTCTTCACTTGTATTAAAAGACTGTGTCTTTTATTTAACAAAGAAACTTAAGATCATCAGCAGGAACTAACTGTGGCCTCTGCATCCCTTCATCTACATTTGTATTCATAGTTCTCTACTTCTTCCAAGTCCCAGAGAGTGAGATGTCCCTCATACCATCCAGGTACAACTCCTCCATTTGTTTCCTCCTCCTCTCCCTCAACTCTATGATGTTCAATATCTCAGTTAGTAATCAATAACACCCTATGTGTGTAAATCATCTAAATCAATAATCAGAATATAGAAAATGTTCAATAAATATGGTTTTCCAGTTCTCTCTTCAGTTTGAGTTTCTCCCATCCTAAAGCATAATCACCTTTGAATGGTGTGTCCACCATTGTTTTCCTTCTCTTTTGAGCCTAGTTTCCTTTGGTCCCCACTTTCTTATTGACCATTCTTTAACATTCTGAAATCTGATTCTGCTTATATCACTCACAATGCTCTTAAGACTATTCGCTGATACTCTCCATGTTGCAAAATTGAAACATTTACCCTTTCCTATAAAAATGCCTGTATATACCTAGACACAAAACAGTTTTATATTTCCAAAGAATTCACTGAAACATCCATGGGCTTCTACTTTAAAAGCACTGTAGTTAAACATAATTTAGTCCTCACTGGAGGCTTCTGTTGCATGTGGCACAGTTTTCTTTAGTGGAGGCCTGGAGCTCGAGAGGATCCATTCTACTCTCGAGCAACCAACTATTCCATGCCAGATACTATGCAGGATACTAAAGAACAGAAGTGATAGAACAAGACCCCAGTGCAAGAAATTCACAGTAAGTATTTTTTTGAGAAGGAGTGGGTAGCTCAGAGATTTTCAACCTGAATGCCTAGAAGCATAGTATTGCCATTCATTGAAATAGGGAAACAAGAAAAGGAGTGATATAGGAAACAGAGTGCTAAATTTTGCCTCGGAAATATTGTGATTGAGGAGTAAAGAAGATAACTAAACATAAAAATCCAGTATTTAGAATGCCAGGGTCAGGGCCAGGGGGAATTCTGATGTGATCCCAAAAGGCCTGACGTGATCCCAAAAGGAAGATTTTGACCTGTTGAGGAGAATCTGAACCAAGGCTCAAATTCAGATTCCAAAGTTCCTAGTCCTCAGATAACCTGGAAAGAAATAAAAATTTGATTTGAGTAAGAAATGTAAAATGTGAGCTGTTATAGAACTGTGGGGAAGGCATGGTCATTGGAGTCAGGCAGACTTGATGGAGCTAAACCTAAATCTATAACATGTTATTCCTGAGACCTTAAGCAAATATGTAACCTCTTCAAATGCTAGTATTCTCATCAGCAAAATGAGAAAAATAAACCTAGCATATCATGTTGAGAATATTTAGGCAAAAAAATGCAAAGAATACTTATCAAAATATATGGAACACGATATGGTTATTAAATCATAATTATATAATTATTAATTTTACTATTAGAATTTTCTTTTGATTAATATCTATTTATAAATATCAAAGACTATAAAACCAAATATGCAAAATTCTCCAAAGATCAATATTTTCTTATTGGTAAATTCCATATTCAAGGAAAAGAGCCAAAAATTTCATATTTCATAAACTGTAATTTCCTGGCATCAATTCCTTGACTGTTCTGTACTTTCATCTCTATATAGGATAATAGTAATTTATGCCCAGATTTATGAGCCTAAGGCTCTAAGAGTTTCTCAGCTGTTTACTAAAAAATGGTTGAAATTAATGAAGACAAATGAGTCATTTGTTCATCCATTCATTTATTCATTCAACAATGCATATTGAATACATTCTTTATGCCAGAAACTATGATAGAGATTGGGGATTCAGAACAGAGAAGATTATGCTCTTAAAGAGCTCGCAGCCTTGTAAAGACAGAAACAAATCCTTTTAGTAATGTGTAATAGCAAACTTTGACAAGTTCCTTGGATAAAAATTATGGAGTTATGAAATCATTCAGTAAGGAATCTGCATGATGTCTTTGACAGTTCAAAGAAAACTTCCCTGGAGAAATGATAGTAGGACTTCGATTGGAAGGCTCAGTTGGGTGAAAGATGGAAGAGAACTTTCCAGGCAGTGGAACAACATATGTTAGGATACTGCAGAGTAAGCCAGCAGGGTAACTTTGGAAAGATAAAGAAAAAGTCTGGCACTACAATGAAGAGATATGGCAGCAATAGAAATATGCCACTAGGATTTATAATTTAAAAACCTTTCTCTGAAAAGCACAGTTGACTGGCAGCCTCCAGCCAACATACTTTGGATCTGGCAAAGTATTCATACGGAGGCCAAGCATTTGCCAAGATGCTCCCAACCCATGACTGAGCACAACGCGGGTACTAGAGCCAGGTCATTCCCACTCCACTTAAGACATTCCTCTAATAGGCAACTTCTGATTAGGAACTTTCCATCAGCCTGGTCTACATTTTCTCAGAATTGCACTATAGTGTGAGCCTTTTTTTGTATTTATATCTCCTTCATTCCCTTTCCCCTCTTACAGCTTTCAGCTCTGTATAGTGATCTGAAGGCTCACTCTGTCTTCTGTTCTTTTATCATACACAGAACTTGGATCGATCCTGAATACACAATTTTCATTTTATGGTAGATACTTCTAACCCAAATTGATTGAAAAAATTGCTGACTCTCAATCCCCAAAAAACAAAGGCTGAATGTCTTCTCTAATATGTGGATGCTAATTCACAATTCGGTGGGGGCTAGGGAAGAATAGAGTTACTTTGGATTATGTAGAGGGGAGTGAAGGCAGAAGAGGGGGTGTGGGGGTAAGAAGGATAGTAGAATGACTCAGACATTTATTACCCTATGTGCATATATGACTATACAACCAGAAGAATGAGAAGTTGTATTCCATTTACATATAATGTGTTGGAGTACATTCTACTTTCATATATAACTAATTAGAACAAACAAAAAATAACAATAGCGACAATAACAACAACAAAAATTGTTGGCTTTGATATAATCCACTTCATGATGGTCAGTTCCAGATGCAGGTTCTTTGAGTGCTTCATTGTCAAGTCTTTTGCGTCCACTAAGATCCCATAACATAACAAGATCTACGTCTCAAAAGGCATGTATGTCTCCACTGCAGACAGCCTGGCCTTTCTCTAGAACCTCTGGGGACCATACTGTGATTCTCTCAAGAAGACCTCTACCATAAACTCCACACGTTTTTCCCACCACTAACACAATACCAAAGGGTCTACACAAGCAGCAGCGTTGATTTTACTGCAGCCTGAACCTGCTGCCATTCTCTAAGACCATCAAGACTGTGTTGCTAAGAAGAACAAGGTTGAGAGTGGGGATGCAGGGGGTGAAATCAGAGCTGGGCTTCTTAAAAGTAATGGTCATGATGGAGTTCTATTACTTCAGATAACAGAATCTAAACACCAGAAACCAGACCCATTATGACCTAAACAGTCCCTTTGAATAGGATGTCATCCCAGATCCACACTGGAAAAATCATTAGGATCTATGGAATCAGCACCATTGCAGGTGAAGATCTTGTGCCAGGAACTATCTGACTCTCATAGTCCACTTATGATGGGATTCCTCCTCACCAGCCAGTTAATGAGTAAGCTACTTCCTAAACCTCTATTTTCTGGGACCACACTTGGGACCACCTGTTTTTCAGTGTAGGTCCTCAGAGAATCAGATACTAAAATGGGATCAAATGCACAAAAAATTTATTAGAGGAACTGTGCAGTTTCATTACACCCAAGATCAAGGGCGGACTGTGAGGATACCAAAATGGGAAAATCTTCACTCTCAGCTATAAGAACTGAAACTATTAATCTCCAATATGTGGAAGAAAACAGTGACCCAAAGGGAGACTAAGAGAGCTTGCTGAACAATGGTTATTAGATAGTTAATCACCAGATCATAGAGAACTGTGTGGAAAAGCCTAAAAGACTAAACACAGAGAGATCTGGCATAGAGGAATTTGTATGGACATAAAGGCATAAAAGATGTGAGAGAACACAAAGTATGAAAGATTTTGCATCTCACATTAGTATTCACCAGAAACCATCCCGCATGGATTAGGCACTGCAGAACAAGATAGATAAAATGACTTGTCCAATTGACAAAAGGCCAGCCTTCATCATCAGTCATCCACAACTATTATGATAGAGACAGGAATGGAAAAGTCACGGAGCACCATGTAGGCAGTGGGCCAGACAGCATGGGTTCCCCCTAATCAAGATGAAGCAGCTTATATTGACCCTGAATATCCAATTCAACTGACCATTTCATAGCAAGTTGTCTACATTGTGTCTCTTAATTCTAGATGGATCAGAAATTCATCTTTGCAGGGATAGATATCTATTCTATGGGTTGACTTTCCTGCTTACAGAGCTTTGGACCAGCACTTCAATCCATTGATTTATACAGTATCTTCTTTGTAAGCATGAAATATCAGATAGCACAGCATCTGACAAGGGACCACCTCATAGTAAAAGAGATGCAGGAGTGGGCTCATGACCATGGGATTCACTTAGTTGTTAATGGACAAAATGCAGTGATACATTTTAAAGTAATTTTTTTTTATTAATTACCTCAGCAGTTACATTGGTTTGAAAGAAGTCACATACCTCTGTGAATTGGTAGGTAGAAATTCAGGTAAGAGTTGATGTTTTGAGTTTGAAATCCACAGTGCAGGACATGGGGCCAGAAACAGTCAGAATTCTTATGTTGCAGTCCTGAAACAAAATTTTATCTTCATTTTTTTCCTCTATCCTATCACATTTTAGTATAATTAGAGAGGAGAAACTAAGTAACACCTTTCATTCTTTGTTTAGAAATTTCAGCTAAATATGAGTTCATTGTTTGCTTGTGAGTACATCTACTTTGCACCCAAAACAAAATTCAGCAAGTCCTTTGCCACTTTTTTAGCCAGAATTGCCTTTTCTCCAGAATCTAATAACATGACCTCATTTCCATCTGAGATCTCAGCAGAAGCGCCTTTAACATTCACATTTCCAAAATTCTGGCAGCCTCTACTCATTACCCAGTTTCCAAAGCCACTTCCATATCTCTGGTTTATTTTGCAACAGCACCCAATTTCTCAGTTCCAAAATCTATATTAGTTTCTTAGAACTTCTGTAATAAAGTACTAAATCTGAGTAGTTTAAAAACAACAGCAAATTATTATCTCATGTTTTGGGAAGTTAGAATTTCCAAATAAAGGTGTTAGCAGGGTCATTCTCTCTAGAAGAGGACCCTTCCTTGCTTCTTATAGCTTTTGCTGTCTGAAATCTTTAGCATTACTTGACTGGAAGATGCATTGCTCCAGACTCATGACGATATTTTCCCTGTGTGGCTTCATGTCTTTCCACTATGTCTGTCTCTGTGCTCAAATTACACCTTTTGTAAAGACATCAGGGGGAGGGATTGTGGCTCAGTGGTAGAGTGTTCACCTAGCATGTGCAAGGTGCTGGGATTGACCCTCAGCACCACATAAAAATAAATAAATAAAATAAAGGTATTGTGTCCAACTACAATTAAAAAATCAATATTTAAAAAAACAAAAACAAAAAAATAAAGACATTAGACATATGGATTAGGGCTCACCCTAATGACCACATTTGAACTTGCTAAACTCTTTAAAGACCGCATTTCCAAAGAAGGAGACATTTTAAGGTACTGGAGTCTAGGATTTTGACATATGAATTTGAGGGTACACAAAGTGAGAAAAGACACAATAAAAAGATTTTTGAAAATATATCTACCAGGAATTTTACAAACAAACAAACAAAAAAAGACATCTAGCCACAGATCCAAGAACCTCAGAGAACCCCAAGAAGGGTAAATACTAAATAATCCACTTGCTTATCCTCTCAAGAGCCCTGTGGAGCAGACAACATTTTTAGAGAGGAAGAAAAGATTGCTTTGCCCACAGTCACAAAACTGTGCCTCCTGAAGGCACAACTATAAATATTACCATGGCTCCTTTTCTCTTTGGTCTTGCTGGAATTTGCCACATCTTCTATATGCATGCTGTACAATCTTGGATCTATTACCTAAATCTCATTTCTTCCTTTTTAAAAGAAGTCTAATAACACAGGGTTGTTTTCAGAAAACATATTTAAATATTCAACACAGAACTTGGCATAATTCTGCACTCTACAGTTCCCATGACTCTGGGTGCAGTAACCATCTGGAACCTACCCTCCCTCAGAGTTTTGGGCCAGAGGTTAGTACAGCTTGTTTCTACTCTTTGACCCCATATTCACCTGAGGTCTCTGTGATTTTTGAACCCTATGTCTGAAGGTGGGGGAAGAGAGGACAGGTCTTATTTGGTGATTAAATTTTATACTTGATATTGTTCAACTGTTATTTCATTTCTCAATTTGGAAATCATATTTATCTATACATTTGTTTGCTGGTGTTTGAGTTAGGGAAGGATATTTGGAGAAAATTCTTCCTGAACTTCTCCCAAATATTCTGTTACATAAAAAGTACTGTTTTCTGAAACATAAACATGATAAATGATTTTGGATCTGTTTATTATTATTATTATTATTATTATTATTATTATATTATTAATTTTCTCAAATGACAGCCTTTACAACAATACCTTATTTCTTGCCTGAATGGAAAAATGTCACAGAGTGAAATGGATGTTCACAGGCAAAGGAAGAAATAAAAGCACATCTGATCAGTAGATCACATGATGTATTAGCCAGATTTGCATTGCTACAATGAAGTACCTGACACATCTACTTATAAAGAAAAGGTTTATTTAGCTCACAGTTTTGGTGGCTCACAGGAATGCTGCTGGCATTGGCTCAGTTCTGTTGAATCCCTCTCAGGTGCAGCAGCCCATCATGGTGAAGGTGAGTATGTGTGGAGGGCTACTTTGCCACAAGGCCAAAGAACCTCCCAGAAGTGCTTTCCTGGGGACCAAGCCCTTAATCTCAATGGACTCTTGGGGGACACTATTATCCATATCATTGAATCATGATCAATTTAATAAACAAGATTTACTGTTTCTAAAAGCAATGTATCTTAGAGCATACACGAAGGCAAAATAAAGCATGCTCTGCACATTCTGGCAATCATCTAGCAACCTCCCAAATTATTTACGACATATCTCCTATATCCTTCTATTGCCTAGCTCCTACCCCTTAGATGGGGGCTTTGGGTTCTCTTGGTTTTGGTTTCCATGCCTGAGTCCTGAGAGTAACTACTTCTGAGCCATAGTCCTTTCCCCTCCTGTCTCAACTCTATCCTTGTTTTGGCCCCAGGGTCCCAAATCTCAGTGTAGATCCTCCCCAGCTAACATGCAGGCCATGTTCAAGGTTGGGTGATAAAAAAAAAAACATTGCAAAGGAATAAAGCTTCGCTGTGCCAGTTAAACTTTCTGCCTTTCTCTTTTTTACTTTCTTTTTCTCTAAATAAATAAATGAATGAATCTGCTCCAAAGTATGCAAACATTTATTGTGAAACATATTTCCCCTTTCTGTATCAAAGGATATAAACACATCAGCTGACATATGGGTCCATGTGTTCCTTCACCAAGGTGTGATGAGACTTGGTGCAGCATATGTGCCAGGTGAGGGAGAGCTCGCTGCAGTGCGGGCAGGAGTGTTGCTGTCTCGTTAAACAGGTGCACAAAAGCCCATGAGAATAGAAAGCCCTGTGAAGTGAAATTGTGGTTACTCAGGCCCACAGCTCTAATACAGGACTATTAGGTTCATATTTGACTCTGTTTATTTAGCACCTTGCATGTGAACTTAGTAGACTTTAGGACCTATTAAGTCACCCAAATCACCTTGCAGAATGAAAACAATCCATACAGAGCTGAGAGCTGAGGATGTGAAGAGATTAGGTGAACTTTCTTTTGTGATGGTTCTCCAATTTTAGCATTGTAGGAATCACCTAGAGGGCTGGAAAAACACAGATTGCTGCTTATGACACCTTCCCCACCCCTGAAGTTTTCTGATTCAGTAGTTCTGGGATGGTGCTGTATAATTTGCATTCTAACATATTCCCTGGGTGCTGCTGGTGCTGCTGGTCTAGAAATCATACTTTGAAAACCACTTTCCAGCATGGAGTGCCTATTGCTGAGGTTGAAAGCCCTGAAAGACAGAAGTAAGAAACACCAGAGAGCAGGGCTCTAAACAGTGCTATGAGTAAAAACCAGGAAAGCAACTCAGGCATCACACTCAAAAGGAGGAAGAAAGAAAACTGGCCACTGGGCCAATGAAGAAGGAGCCATGCTATGAATGGAGAGCCAAGACTAGGGGTGAAGGCCATTGCCACAGACACATCCCCACCACAGGTTTTAAATGGCTGCCAGAGACGGGGTGAGGTGGGTTTAAATGTGCCTGATTAGCATGGTCAGGACAAGATACAATTTTATTTAACTTTTAAATAAAAATAGTGCTCTACTCCTTTGTCAATTGGTAAAGGCAGATTATATCCAAATACAAGATTTTCAGACAGATTTGTGTGTGTGTGTGTGTGTGTGTGTGTGTGTGTGTGTGTGTGTGTGTGTGTGTGTGTGTGTGTTTTAATAGTCTTATATAGCTGGGCATGGTGACACATGCTTATAATTCCAAAACTCAGGAGGCTGAGAAAGGAGAATCACAAGTTCAAAGCCAGCCTCAGCAACGTATCAAGGCCTTATCTCAAAATAAGAAATGAAAAGGGCTGGGGATGTGGTTCGGAGGTTAAGCCCCCCTGGGTTCAATCTCTCATACCAATAATGTGAGGATTATGTGAGACTCCTCCTCTCTCTCTCTCTCTCTCTCTCTCTCTCTCTCTCTCTCTCTCTCTCTTTATGCATTGATGTTCTGTTCAGTATGGGCAGCCTGTTAGCTAATGGAGGAATGGGAGAAGATAAATCCAAGACTACAGGTATTGCTCTGGACTCAGAAGATCTCATAATACAACAATATATGTCTACTCCAAGTCACACAGTGACCCAGGCACAGAGGGCACAGAGGAGGAGGGATTAATTCATTCTAATTTAAGAGAAGTAGTGTCAGAGGTGGCTTCATAGAGGAGGTGACATTTAAATACACCTTGAAAGATGAACAACAATTTGACTGGCAGGGACATTTGAAGAGTAACATTTGTCTATCCATGGAAGGCAAAATAATTTCCTCTTCCTGTGAAGAAATAATCTACTACCTCAGAGTCATTTCTATCCATAGTGAAGGAAAATGAATTTTTAATTTTAATAGACTTCCAAAATAAAGGTAAAGTATAGAGGGGAAAAAATCATTGGAGAAAACACATTTTACTAAAGCAAAATGTCTCTAAATAGAACTTTTTTTTTTTTTTTTTCCCTAATCTCTTTCCTGCTTATATCCCTCAAGGGAGCATTTCATTTAAAGCTGTTGAATTTTCTGAATTCCACTGTGTGCTTGAGCAAACTTCTTAGAGTCAGAGTGTAAAACAAAGAAAGTTTGTATCAGGGAAGCACCCTTTATATTCCAGAGACAGTATATGGATTAGACGAATTTGCTATTAGTATTAATAACATTAAGATATAATAAAATTTTATAATATTCAGCAGTAGATTTGTATTATTCTGCTCAGACTGGCATAACAATGTAACACGGAGAGGGTGGCTTCAAAAGTAGAGACTTATTTCTTACATTGTAAACCAAGATCCAGGTGCCAACAGGGCTCTGGTCTGAGGAGGCCTCTCTTCTGGGTTTGCGACGGTTGGCTTTTCTGTGTCCTCCATGGCCTTTCCTCTACATGCACATGGACAGAGAGATCTCTAATGTTCCTCCTTCTTCTTCTTATAAGGACACCAGTCCTATCAGATTTAAGGCCCATTCTTATGACTTCTTTCTAACATTAATCAGTCCTTGCAGATCCTATCTTCAAATGAGTCACACACTGGGGGTTGGGGTTGAACTTATGAATTTGGTGGGGGGGGAGGGCAGGGACACAATTCAATAAAACACAATTCCAAAAGTTTCTTAAGGTCAGATATTTTATTTAGCTTATTTTAGTTTCCCCCTACATTTCCTAACCCCAGTGAATCATCCCAACACCACCATGAGATGGAAGGGGAACTGTTATTATTACCCCAAATTTACACATCAATAATGATAGTTCACAATAAGTATATAGCATATGCCAGGTGCTAGTTCTAAGCTCGCCCCAAATTAGCTATCATTATTCTCATTTTAGTAATGAGGAAATTGAAGCCCAGAGAGGTTAAATAATTGCCCAAGATGAGATGTATTAAATGGCAGAAACAGTATCCAAACCCAAGTAGCTTGGCTCCAAAGCCTAAGCTTTTAACCATCAGGTTATGCATCTTCTTCCAAAGGCCTAACATCATGTGACTTTTCCAACACTACTTATTTGGCAACTATATTTGTTCCCTAGGGCTGCCATAATGAGTTATTACAACTTGGAGGCTTAAAACTGCAGAGATTTATTCTTTCACAGCTTTAGGAGCCAAAAGTCCAAACTCAAGGTGTTGGCAAGGCCCCACTCCTTCCTAAGGCTACAGGCAAGAATTCATTCATTGTTTCTTCAGCTTGGTGGTTCCAGGAATTCCTTGACTTGTAGCTGCAAAACTCCAATCTCACCTCCATGCTCACATAGTCTTGTTTTCTCTCTATTACTTCCAGGATGTGACTTTTTTGAGGACCCTTATTATTGGACTTCTGACTCACCTAAATAACCCAGTATAATATCATCTCAAGATACATAAGTTAATTATATTTGCAAAGACCTTTTAAAAAAAAAATAAGGTAATAGTCACAAGTTCTGGGGAAAGGATGGGGACATACCTTTTGGTGGACCCCCATTCAGCCCACTAAAGCACCCATAGAAGCTGTAATCCTGGATACAAGGCAATATCAACACATTCTCTGTTAGGCATTTTTTCCCATGACCTTTTCCTCCTGCCCCTCCCAATCCATCTGCACAGGCTCCCTGTTTCCTACCATGTAAAATATGGGGACATTTGGTCAGTGGAATTTGACCCATGGTACGCAGTAACCATGATGTACCATCCCTAAGAAGGTTTGGCTTGGAGCCAAGAGATAAAAGGGACAGAAACTAATTTTTTTTTTTTTCAAGTTTGGTTGCTCTTAGCAGCCATATTTCCCAGCAGGACTGGGACTAGAGTAAGGTGGGCCAAGCAAGGCATCTAGGTTTTAAAATTTAGGGGTTAGTACTTACAGAGCAGGAGAGTGTGGATCTCATTAAATGTTGGACCCAAGGTTCCTCACTTGCCCCACCTCAATCCTGGGGACTGTTTCCCAGCATAAGTGCCAGAGGACTTGAGGAGACCCTGGTGTGAAGAGGGAGAAACATAAGCAGTCAGAGAGAGAGAGAGAGAAGGAGAGAGAGAGACCTTGAAACTTTCAAGCACTGGCTCTAGATATCTTGAGGTTTAGTAAGATTTTATCATCTGGTTGTATGAGATGCTTCAGTGTCCATGTTAAAAATATCCTTTCTTCTTTTATTGTTCTTATTGCCCAAACTTGGATTTGGTTTCTATCTCTTGCAACCAAAAGAATTCCAACAAAACTTTTTGTCTTTTAACTCCTGATCTATTGTTTCCCAAGATGAGGAGACTGAAAGAAAGCAGGGTGATGACACCTGTGGAGCCACAGCATCTAGGGAAGGAGGACCCTGGTGTCTGCACCAGTGCTGCGTGGTGTTCCATGGTTTCGCTCACAGATGTGAAAATTGTTCTTTCTTGCTAGGCTTTTCATAAAATATGGATCTTTTGGCATGTTGACAAGTACACACGTTAATTGGTGATTTAAGAAAATCTGTATGAACATCAGTGATCATACTGTGCCCTCCGGTGCTAATTAAATATATTTGGCTATTTTACAATGTACAAAGCGAACCAGAATGCTGGGACTTTATTATCTTGCTGCTGATTTTTTCCCCCTCATCTGTAATTTTGAGTATACCTTCTGCTTCTAGGATGCCATTTTCAATATTTAGAAAATCAAAGGGTAAATAAACTAGCACAGACATTTTATTATTATTATTATTATTATTATTATTATTATTATTATTATTTGGCTTGTCACTAAAAAGACATCAGACATCAACTTTTTATCTCACCCTGACATTGAGGGAGTCTTCCTTGCATCAGACACAGAAAATAAATGTCCTAAATATAGCCACCTTAAAATCATCTTCCAGCACATGCCTCCTACCTCTCCTCCTCCAAAACAGAATGTTCATTAGACAGAGAAGAGAAAGTATAGAAAAGTACTCAATGAAGTCAACTTTCTTTTGTTTGATTACTGGTTTTCTTTTATTGTAAGTGTGATAAGTGCTTCATTTTCAATTGAAGGAACTGTTGCTTTGAAGTAACAAAAATAATTGCCATTTGCTGTGTGTCTATTCTATCATAGGGAATTTTACATAGTCTATCCCAATTAATCCCCACTCACTTCTTTCTTTCTTTTTTCTCTTTCTTTTGGTGTTGCAGAATTAACCCAGTACCAAACTCTACCACTGAGCTACATCCCCAGTTTTTTTTTATTTTTAATTTTGAGACAACGTCTAAATTGCTGAAACTGATTTCAAGCTTGCAATCCTCCTGTCTCAGCTTCCTGAATCATTGGGATTACAGGCCTGCATCACTGCACCCAGCACACTCTTCTTATTTAAAGATTAAAAAATGGCAAGTATGTTGCTTGATGCCATAGATCTAAAGAATAGTCAAGTCAGTGTGTGGAGCCCAGCAACTGTGTGCTTTCCATGGCACCAGGCAGGCCAAGTGGGTCTCCCCTTAGCAAGCATATACTTGTATTCCAAGAGAGAGCATTAAAGGAGTCCTTGGATCTGCAACATTGAGCAGCTCACAATGATTTGTCATCTGCTTGTGTTTGTTTCAGAGTATCCAAGTAATCTATTATACTCAAAATCAAATACACAGCATTAAAAGAGAATAAAATTATGGCATTTGTAGGTAAATGGATAGAGTTGGAGAATATCATGCTAAGTGAAGTAAGCCAATCCCCAAAAAACCAAAGGCCAAATGTTCTCTCTGATAAGTAGATGTTGATCCATAATGGGGAAGGGGGAGCCATGGGAAAAATAGAGGTATTTTACTGGGCAAAAGGAAGGGAGAGCAGGGAGGGTGTCTGGGGGCAGGAAAGATGTGGAATGAGATGGACATCATTACCCTAGGTACATGTATGTCTGCACATTTGATGTGACACTAAATCTTGTACAACCATAGAAATGTAAAATTGTGCACAATGAATCAAAATGCTGTCATATATACCTAATTAAATTTTTTTTTAATTTTGAAAAATAAAAATAAAGCACTTGATAACTTCACTCCTGCTCCAAAGCCAGATCCAGCACCAAGTTGGCCTCAACTGGATATATATTAAGTTAATAAAATTTCCCCTGACTTTTTTCTTGCTGTTGTTGTTAGTGCATTTTTTTTTCATTTACTGTTTTTGTTTCTTTCTTTCTTTCTTTTTTTATTTTGAAACCAGTTCCATAACGCTAGTAACTATTTATTCCCTCAGAGATGTTCCATTTCCCCAAACTGTTCATATGTGATAGTGGAGAGAATCCATAACGGGGCTCATAAGAATAGATTCTCACTTTGTCTCTCCTCAAACTGATGTGTATATGGACAAGTCCCTTCAACTCCATGAGCTTTAACAACCTTGTTTGTACGGTGAAGAACTGGATTTAAGAATCTCTTAAGATACTTACCAGTAGATCCTTCTTCCAGTTCTACTTCATGACCATCTGCAAACCCTTATGTGCTGTGAGTAAATTCTTCTTGAGATAATGCCTACTTCTTAATTCTCTTACAAAAAGGAAGGATCTCTCATGGGCTATCCTTAGGAAGGTAAGAGGAAGAACTTATACTCCTAGACTCTTCCATATGATCATTCAACATTCATGTATTCAAGTAACAATTACTGAGACCTAATAGGTCGAGATAGAAGCTAGAGATTCAAAGATGAACAGCTTTAGGACCCTACTCTTAGGTACACAGACAGGGTATTACAGGGAGCATCCTGATGAGAACCTCGCTCCTCAGGGCACATGGAAGCATTAAGGAGATTCCTCCAGCAGTGCTAATAGTGCAGCTAAATCTTGAAGGCTGACTGGTGAGATGTTTAAGAGCCCAGGCTACAGTTAGATTGAAGATCGATGCTAACCTCCATAATCACTAGGCTTATGACCATGAGCAAGTGACTTAATCTTTCTATGTTTCTCTTCCTTATCTGTAATATGGGAATCACATTACTGAAATAATAGCATTGTTATAAAAAGTAAATGATATTTATTCATTTAAAACATAAAGTTCATACCATATCCCAGGAACTATGCTAGATTCAAAAATTAATGTGGTGAGAAACACACATACACACACACAACATATATAATTCATTATACACACACACACACACACACACACACACATATATACACTTATATATGTAAGTAACACATATAACTTGTATATATGTAAATAGCATATAATTTGTATATGTAAATTTATATTATATTAAATACATATTTTATTTGTATATAATTATATTTAAATTGTGTAAATTTTTATGTATTTTATGTTACATATATTATATTATATCTCAAAATGTCCCAGTCATTTTCTAAGCACTTTTTACTTATTAATTCACTTAATACTCATTGTAACCTTATGAGGTAGGAGTTATAATTATTCCTATTTCAGAGCTGAAGAGGTAGGAAGAGGCAGAGTTAGTAAAGTGAGTAATTATCCCAAGTTTCCAGAGCTGGGCTAATCTAACCCAGGCAGTCTGTCTCCAGAACCTGTGCTCTCGATGCCTGTAGCCACCTTATGTGACAATACTCTGCCACCTCTATTTATTTAGGATTGCTTTAATTCCTGTCATTAATACTTCGTATTATCTACGTAAAGTTCTTGCAGAACCTCTAAAATTTATCTTTATTTATTTTTTTAAAAATGTTGATAATTTTTAGAAACACAATAGATTTTCATTTATGGACTTCGAATCTGCCAATATTGTTAAAATTCACTCACCATTTCAATGGTTTGTGAATTCTTTAGGTTTTCTCTGTGAAACAAGTCATTTTTTTCCTGAATAAAAAAGGCTTTAATTCTTCCTTTCCAATATTTAAGCTTTTTATTGACTTTTGTCTCATTTTATTTCATTGGGTAGCAACTTCACAAAAGTTGAGAAGAGGGTGAAATAGCAAACGGTGTGCCCAATTTCAAGGGGAAAACCTTAAACATTTTTCACTAAATATTTTCTTAGAGACTCCTGTGAGTTTAAATAATATCCCTTTTATTCACAATTGAACATCTTCTGTTCCTGGTTTGTTGTTTCATTTTATATTAGCATTGATGGCTATTTCCGTACCGATCAAGATCCTTATGTATTTTTTTTTTTGTTTTTTATTCTGTTAATACAATAATTGATTTTCAAGTGTTAAACAAACCTTATAAGCACAACTGGATTATGTATCAATTTTTCATATGATTAGGATCTGTTTTTAAATATTTTATCTATAATTTTTGTTCATAAGAGATTGACTTATAATTTTATATTCTTATAAAATTTTTTTATTACATATTGGTTTCAAGATTATGCTGGCCACTAAAACTGAGTTGAAACTTTTTTCTATTTCTCTGTTCTCTAAAAGGAGTTAAATATTAAAGGCATCAATTCTTTAACTATCTAAGTGTTCAAATATAAAACTATCTGGACAGAGTCTTCTTTGGGGAGAAGATTTGTAAATTTGGATTCAATTTATTTAACAACTATAAGAAATCTTTGATAATTGATTTTTTTATTGTCAGATTTTCTAAGTTGTATATTTCAAGGAATGTAAGCAGTTTATTTAAATTTTCAAATTTTTTGAGCATAAAGTGGGTTATGATACCTACTTAGTTTGCTCTATTGACTATGTCTGTGTAAAGTTCCCCTTTTTCATTGTTATCAGTGATATGTACTCTTTTTTAATTCTTGACCAACCATTCTGAAGGTAAACCAGTTAATTAATTTTATCAAACAAAATATTTTAGTTTGTTGATGCTCTGCATTATATATTTTATTTCCTATTTCAATATTTTTGTTCATTATCTTTATGAGTTACTTTCTTCTAGGTTCCTAAGGGTCTATATGCTATTATTTTTCTCTCTTCTTGAGACAGATACATGTATTATTGGTGTCAGTCTTTTTATTTTCCTCTTAATTCAGCTTTTTCTGAACTTTAAAATTTCTAATAATTTGTGTTTTCATTATTGATCATTCAAAATATTTTCCAATTTTTATCATGACTTCCTTGACTTATGTATCATTCAAAAGCAAATAGCATAAAAAGTTCCAAACATTTAGCAAATTTGTTTGATATTAGTTTTAATAATTTCTTAGTATTGGTTTACACCTTCATTCTACTATGGTCAGAGAATAGACTTTACATGGTTTCAATCATTTGGAATTTGTTGTGATTTGTTTCTCACAACAGCATTTGGATTCATTTGATAAATGCTCTGTGCATCTGAAAGTTACATATAATGTATAGCTATATAAGTCATTTAGGAAATTTCATTAAGTATATTTTTCATTAATCTGTGTACCTTCTGTTTGTGTACCTGGGGTGTGCCTATTGAAAAGCCCTACTTTAATTGTGGATCTGATTTTTTCTTCTTTTCTATAGGTTAGTTTCTAGTTCATATGCTTTGGAGGCTATGTTATTAAGTATATGCAGATTTAAAAATGAGATCTTTTGCTGGATGGTTTACCCCATCCCCTTATGTAGTCATAAAAAAAAAAAAAAAAGTTCTTCATCTCCATCTATGCTCTTTGCCTTGAAACTTAGTTTGTCTGATATTGCACTACATTTTTGTGATTTATTTTATATTTGAAGGGTACTTCTTCTTCCACACGTTTTTTTTTTACCAGGAATAAAAACCCAGGGGCGTTTTCTTATCCACTAAGCCATATCCCCAGCCCTCTTTTATATTTCATTTGGAGACAGGGTCTCACTAGGTTGCTTAGGGCCTCCATAAGTTGCTGAGGCTGGTTTGAACTTGCAGTCCTCCTGCATCAGGTTCCTGAGTTGATGAGATTACAGGCATGAGCCACTGCACCCATCTGTTCTTCCACACTTTCAACCCCGAATGTTCTGAGTCCTCATATTTAAGGTGTAACTTTTATAAATAGCCTCTGGTTGAATACCAAGCTTGATATACATTGACTTTTATTAGAATATTTATTATGATTATGCTTAATATAATACTGTGCTTACTGGGTTATTATATTATATTTGGGTTATATTTGGTTAAGATCTATTCTCCTATTTTTTTTTTTGTCCTTTGTAGTTTTTTTCTTTTCATCCTTTTATTGTCTTTCTTGACTTATGGACTATCTTTTATTAGATCCATTTTCTCTTTATTAGTGTGCTAATCATGCATTATCTTATTTTTCTCTTTATGGTTATCTCATAGATCACAACGTATTTTCATAGTTAACAGAGCCTTCTAGAAATTAACACTTCTATCATTTAAGAAGCAGTTCAAGGACTTTAGAATATTTAATTTACCCTCAACCTATTATTAGTACCACTGCTGTTATGAACTTTAGTTCTACATATATGTTATATAAAATAAAAAATTATTATTACTTTGTAGAGTCCATGTTCACATAAATTCATCACATGTATTTACCCTTTTCCATTATTTTTTATGTATTTTGCATTTCCACAGTTCCATCTGGAATAATTTTTCTTTTGTCTGAATAATGTAGCTTGTTATTTACCTTTGGTAAGCATACTGGCAATAAATTATCTCTGTAACTTTGTTGAAAAAATGTCTTAATTTTATCTATGCTTTAGAAAGATAGCTGCACTGTGATTATAATTCTATATTTGCAATTATTCTTTTTTTTAGCCCTGTAAAAATTTTACCCCATTATCGTCTAGCTTCTATCAGTCATATCTCATCAAATTTAACAGCATACTCAACACAATTCTAATAAAAATTCCAGCATGATTCTGTGGTAGAAATTAGTAGGTTGACTCTAAAATTTTTGTCAACTAGCTGCAACTACTTTGGATAAAAAGAACTAAGTTGGAAAATTTGAATGATCTCATTTCAAGACTTGTGGCAAAGCTTCAGTATTCAAAACAGTTTAGTGTTGGCTAAAAGACTGATAAATAGATCAAGGTAACAAAATAGAGAACACAGATGTAGATCAACATATATATGGGCAATTGATTTCTGGCAAAAAAATACCTTGGCAATTCAACATGGAACAGAGGGTCATCTCAACAAATGGTGTTGGATTAACTACATAGGAACAATTAGTGAATGCCAGCTCTTACCCACTCCATCTACAAATACACTCAAAATGGAGAAAATGAATTAATATGAAACCCAACATGATAAAACCTCTAAAATAGTGCATAGGAGAAAATGCTTTTCAATCTTAGGTTTAGCAAAGTTTTCTGACAGCACAAGCAACATGAGCCATAAGAGAAAGAAATGATAAAACAATCTTCAATATTTAAAAGTTTTGTTCCTCAACATATCTCATTAAGAAAGCCAACTATTTCACTGTTGTTGACAACATGAAATGGTACAATCACTTTAGGAAACAATGCAATGGTTGTTTTAAAAATGTATACACAGAATCGAACCTATCCGAAAATTATACTGGTTTATTGCTAGGTATTTACCAAAGATAATAGAAAAAATTATCCACAAAAACTTTTATAGAAAATATTCATAGGAGTTTTATTTGTAATAGACAAAAGCTGAAGATAGACCATATTTCCATCAACAGATGAATATATAAACAAATATTTGTGTGATCAGGCAATGAAACTCTACTCAGCAATAAGAAGGAATGAAATATTGATGCATGCAACAATAAGAATGAATCTCAGAACTGCTATGCTGAAAAAAAGCATAGAAGCATAAAGGCAAAAAAGAGTCCATGCTGTTTTCTTCCATCCTTACAAAAATCATACAAAGTCCAAACTAAACTATAGAAACAGAGGGTAGGTCAGTTTTTACCTAGGGGTGATGTATAGGGTGAGTTGGATTACAAACCATTCCTTCTAGGGGTGACAAAAATGTAATCTTTATTGTGGTTTTAGTGGAAAATATTTTCACATATGGAAAGTGATCTAACTGTATACTTTAAAGATGTACGATGTGCTGCACTTAAATTATTCAACTGTATTTCAAAAAAATCAGTCACCAGTCTTATTGTTCCTTCAAAGGTAGTGTCCCTTTTTCCTACAGTTATAGTTTTGAATATTTCTCTTCACCTTTGGTTTTCAGTAGTCTCCTATGAAGGGAGCATGAAACATTTACCAAAATTTCTTGCCTTAATATTTCTTGAAGTTTATAGATTTTTTTCAATTTCTGTGACTTGATATCATTTTTTAAATTCTCAGTAGTTTCTCAAATATTCCTTCTCCACTACTTGTCCCCCTCTCCTATTGAGTCTATAATGGTGTACATGTAAGACCTTTTTTCATTATTCCATATTCCTGTGTGCTTATTTCTGCATTGCCATTTTTTTCTCTGAATTTCTGATGTTTTTTTTTTTACTAACTTATCTTCCAGTTCATTTATCCTTTCTTCTTCTAGTTCCAATCTGCTACAAAATCTAATCTATTAACATTTTATTATCAATAATTGCATTTTTCTACTATAGACTTTCTATTTGATTCTTTTTACATATTTATTTCTCTGATAAAATTTTCCATCTTGGAAGTCTGGAAGGATTTTATATTCTACAAGACATTTACAACAAAATGCAATTTCCTGGAAGGCTTAAACAATAGATATTTATTTCTCTCAGGGTTGAAAGCTGGGAAGTCCAAGATCAAGGTGCTGGCAGGCATAGTCCCAGTGAGGACCTTCTTCCAGATACAGATGGCCACCTTCTCCTGTATCTTCACATGTTCAAAAGACAAATCTCAGTTGCCTCTTTCTCTTCTTAAAAGGTACTACATGGGGGCACCACACTTTTGACCTCAACAATACCTAATATTTTTTAAAGACCCATCTTGTAAAACCACATCTCTGAGTACTAGGGCTTCAATATAAGCAAATATTCAGTCCTTACCAATAATCTTTATGTGTAATTTCACTAGAGTCAGAGGGCTGTTTCGATGCCATGGACTTACTTCATTCCAGTCAAAGTGCTTAGAATATGTATAACCAAGCTTACTTTCTGACTGCTGATTCTACTATGCAATTCTCTGCAAAGATTATTCCTTAACATTTGTTTTCTCTAACAAAACAGACAAACCATTTTGCATAGAAAAGTGGTCTTCACTATTTTACATGCCCTTAAATCCTTGGAGTCACATTCAAGGTGGACAAACACATTCCACGTTTTATGGAATCTATTGGTGAAATATAGTGTGGATAAAGAATGAACCACCCACTAGCACTGAAGCCCTAAAAAAGTCAGATAAATCATATATGGCTTTATGTTTATATTTTTCAAAGCTGAATAGTATAACTAATTATACTACTAAATGCAGCTATATCTTTGAGTCACAGAAATTTTTGGACACAAGGTTTTTAACCTCTGTGACCAGTCAACTCTGGGAAAATCTATTTCTCCTACATCTGCAAGCATTTCTTCTTCACTCCACCTTCATAAGAGTATTTATAGGGTATTTGAGACAAAGGATATAGAAGCTCATTGTAAAATCTAAAGTATATGAAAAAATTCAATTTAATGAATAAAAACTATTTGGTAGATGTTTGAATAAGCACCATGCTCATATGTAACAAGTGATGTAACCTTAGGAAAATTTTACAATTCAAGATGTAGATGAAAAACCCAAACATAGAATCTTAGCCATTTCAGCATACAATCTCCCAGTAAAACAATCCAATGAATAGGATATAGTGTTTTTTTTTTTTCCAAATGAATTCTACAGACATATGTGATGATACTTACGTATAATAAATTGAAAATAAACTAAGCAAAGAAATAAAAATGTTTTTTATTTTTACTTATTTCAATAGATCCTTATCTGTTTCCCCACCTCCTTTACTATTGACCTTTCTCCTTATTTATATTCCAGCCTTGTCCCATCCCATCCAAAGACATGATGCTGGTAATTTCTTGCTTCCAACTTAAACTCCTGCTTCTGGGTATAAATTGCATTACTTTGAATAGGATAAGGTCCTTTTCTGAAAATAGATATTAAATAAGAAGAGAGAAGGAAAAAAGAGGAAGAAAAGAGCAGAAAGAGAAAGGGACAAAACCTCACTACTGTAAAATTTGCTTCATAGTAAATCAAGCTAACCCACGACTGTCAATCAAGTCATTCCATCTGCAGTTGGAGACGGATTGGAGGAAAAAGATGAAGGTGGAATGCCAAGGAAACGCTTGCAGATGTAAGAGAAATAGATTTTCCCAGAGGTGACTGATCACAAAGTTAAAAACTTGGTATTCAAAAATAAATCTATTTCTATGATCCAACGGTATATCTACACCTAGTCATTGAAAACGTATGGATCTGGATATGTCACAAGTGAATTATGTTCACCCCTGCTTCCCACCACCTTCAGTAAACCTGGCTGACTTTCCTCAACACAGCATTTACCCATTTATTTTGATCCCAAGACATGTGAGTTCATGATGTTTACGGACCTGGGTAAAGCCTGTGCACTTTATTTCTTCTGAGTTTTCTCTTTTCTGCACTGAATTGAATTGAATTGAGTCACGGTTTCTGTCTTGGCCCTGTGCTCTCCTACTTAGAGACGTTCAAATGTTACAATACCCTTTTGTTATCAAGCATTAATCATAAGTATCTCACTTTCTCAATTACTCTAAGTTGAGTATTATGGACAGTGATTATAATTAGAAACTGGCTTTTGAGAAGTCGTGAGCACAAAAAGCATCCACAAGTCTGATTGGGTGCCCCTGGTTTTTGTTTTGGACCATTCCGACATCATTCTGTTCTTTAGCTCTAGTGGAGTGAGGTGTATGTCACAGTTACTATTCTTTCTATGAAGTCATGATAAGTACATTGTATACTCCACGGACTACATAATAGATTTATCTGTTCTAAAAAAAATCTGATTGTGTCCAGTCCAGTGAACTTTGCAAATGTAATACCCCAAGGCACAATCTCTTTAAAAGGCTCAAAATATGTCTATATTCACATTGTAGTGAAATCACTTAACATTGTGTACACAAAAAGGAAATCTTTTCTCTTGCAATGACTAAACACTTGACATTCCTGAGACACCTAAGAGGTATCTATTGTGATGAGAGGTTTACACTCTAGGAAAGCCATAAGCAGGTTTGAGGCTTTCCTTACTGTACAGCAAGTGCTTCTGCTATTGAAAATAAAGGGGAAATT
This sequence comes from Tamias sibiricus, assembly GCA_025594165.1. Classification (NCBI taxonomy): domain Eukaryota; kingdom Metazoa; phylum Chordata; class Mammalia; order Rodentia; family Sciuridae; genus Tamias; species Tamias sibiricus. The sequence goes on from CM046658.1 coordinate 53,382,675, forward strand.
GCCTGTGTGTGATTGTAGAGTCAAAAGCAGAGACAGAATATTCCTGGTTTTTGTGAGATTCTCAGAAGATCTTCAGTCTTCCTGGATATAATGCACTGGGGGATGGAAAGGGAGGGGCTCATGGAGGTGGCATTCAGGAAAATCCATTTTGCCAAACATATAAAACTGTTCTGTGTGTGCATTCAAAAGGAAATGGAAGCCATATGTTTCTGATTCATTTACATGTAATCCATCAAAATATTATTTTGTAAGAGATATTTAATGTCCAAGAAACCTGCCAAGCCTTCTTATAAACATTTTTTTTTTTTTCCAAAAGACCAGCTGCATTGAGGCAGCTGTGTAAAAAGTTATCCTTGAAAAAAATGGAGCTTGTTTCAAAGTCTCAAACACATCTTAAACTTCCCAAGGGCAGCCTGGCATGATAGAAATTGCTTTGGAATTTAACAGACTCCGATTTAAAACCTCATTTACCTCTTATTAACCTTCATAAAAAATGTCTTTATATATATATGCATTTATTTGTTTAGTGTCTAATTTGTGCCAGGCAGAAGATGCAATATTGAATTAGGAATACAATAGTGGTCAAGTAGAATAAACAGCATCTCTCTTCTCATTAATCTAGTTACTCAACTTATCTGAGCCCACATTTTCTTATTCTGAGAAATGGAGCTAGTAATGCTCCTCCAAAAAGATTTTCATCATTCAGCAAGTAACACAATTCCTGGCATGCAAAATTTACTCAGAGAAAAGGGTTCTTTTCCATTTTCAATGTTTTCCCATTTGAAGTCACTTTCCCGCTACAGACTGTCTGTACACAGATGGTCACACAAGGTCCCTGTTCCTCTAATACCCACAATGACCACAATTGTTGGAATGGCTACATTTGTTTCTCTCATTATTCGCGAGGTCGAAGAGTTCTTTTTTCTGAAATCCAAAGCATTTTGCTTTAGCTAGGATGATAATGAAAAATCATGCACTTTGGAGTCAGGAAAAACTCAACTTGGACTTGCCATTCATGACCTTTTAACCATAGTCAAGTTTTTGGTCTCTGGTCTATACATCTGTAAAATGGGATTGAAATTAACTAATGTGCAGTGTTGCTATGACAAATTAGGATAACATGTGGAAGGTGCCTAGCCCAGTAAGAAAGGCAGATCAGACAACTTCCATACAAAGGAAATAAAAATGTTTCATGTTTGATGGTCAAAGCCACAATATTATGATCTTCTTGGTAGATCTTAACCTATTCAACATAAAAATTTGTAAATTTATTCCATAGAAGACAACCCAATAAACTTATCAACTCCACCTGCCAAAACATCTGAATATCCATTGAGTCTCCCAAAGAGGCCCAAGTCTAAATCTCAAAAGCAAGAATATAAATACATATGTGATTTGCTATTCCCCATTACTATTTCCATTTCAGACATAATCAATCATAGACAAATTGTTCACTAAACATATGCAGCCTCAAAATCTTTTTTTTTTTTTTTTTTTTTTTTTTTTTTTTTTTTTTTTTTTTACAGCATTTCATGCAGCCACTACAAATGATTCGGAGCTGATGAGTAAGGAACCTCTGTTTGCATCCCTCCTGTAATAGATCAAACAGTTTGCATGATCCACTTGCCTAAAATTCTGTGTCTGTTCAGTGGACATTCATTTAACATTTCCTCTGTGCCTGCCTGGACAGGAAGTTATGTAGATAAGCAAGCTCTAACCCTGTCAATCAGGTGTACACAGGCAAAATGAATAACTGCTAAACAGAGATATGAATTAAAGCATACAAGAAGAAGGTTATAGAATTGAAGGAAGAGAGAATTTATGGTTGTCTTCTTTGTTCATTCTCTGTAAGTGTGCCTAGAAGAGAGCTGGAAATTTGTAAAGATCATAAACTGCTTTAGAAGAGCAAAGCCAAATTTGCTGAACACCTATTCTGTGCTTCCTATGAGCACTTTTTGTGTTCACTGACATTTTTAGTTTGAGAATAATTCATGATAAATTAAAAAGTTGAGGGACATCAAAAGGATTGTGACATTTTGTGCCAGATCTTGAAGATAAGACACCTTCCTCAAGGGAGAAGAAAGAAGACATTCCAGGTAGAAGAAGTGACCTAACCAAACACAAGGAAGTATGAAAGTATGCAGCTCGACATTGTTTTATATTCTTGCAGGTTTGAAATAGTCCTGGCCAGGACACCTCCTAAGCTTGGACAGAGAGATAAAAAACAAGGCCCATGGCCAAGTGGAATAGAGAACTAGGTCAAAGGAAGGTGGTACAAGATGCCAAAGAGAGAAGCTGTTCCTCATTGTTTTGGGACTTTGCTCATGCTATTTTTCCCAGCAGTCACTGCTGCCTACTTGATCATTAGCACCCGAGCATCTTGTTTGTTTCCACCAGACGGAAGTAATATACAATTATGCAAATCATCTTAACTCCAAGTAAGGAATCACAGTCCAGTCAATAATGTTGATGCATTATGAAAGGGCAGCTCCTCCTGGAAGAAATAACACGAAGAGCCGATCATAAGCAAACATTTTGAAGCCTGCAGAGGACTGGTCCCTGCAGCGCAATCTATTATCATATTTCCACATAATTAGTTTGTTTTCCACTTGAAATCAGAAAACGATTCGACATTGCCTTCCCTGCCTCGGGATGGAAGAGCATCTAGTGGAATTCTCCTGCGAAGGTTCATATGGTGAATAATTAGTGAGAATTAATCTGGGCAAATTAAAGTTTAGAATATTGTACTACTCATGAATAGTGCATGGGACAGTTGGGTGAAGGAAGAAAAGAGCTGCACTTCCATGCAGACAATCCTAGATGACTGCTGGCAGTCCGTTTTTTAATCAGTGCTGTGCAAGCCAAAGGGTTGGATATGGCTACAGGCTGTCAGAGTTTTACAGACAGGATAAGGAATCCATCCAGAGATGCCTATATCTGTGCCTGTTGTGTTAGTTTTTATCTGGAAGGGATTTCCTACCATCAGAGGGGCTTTTTTCTTTCAATGCTGATGGTGTTGACTATTTTAATCCTGGAGACTGCCTTATGTCTTCAATTTTATGATTCCCATTTTATTGACGAGGAAACTAGGACTTAAAGAGGCACAGTTAGTGACTGGGGTCACCAGCTTCTAAGTGGAGACACTGAGACTAGAGGCCAGTCTTTCTGTTGGCAAAACCAATAGCTTAAGGGTAAAAACTCCAGCAAGAACTGGAGCCAAACTGATGGAGCTTCAATTTTGTAATCCCTCTAAGTATCTGTTTCCCCAATTAAAAAGCAGATCTGATGAAGTTGCATATTTCGTGAAGTTCTCTGAGGGTTACACGAAACAACACATGTAAATCCCTCATACAGTATCTGCATTTAGTAACAATAGACTAGATCTTATTTATATCAAAATATCAAATAGAATTGCTTTCTCACAGATTACTCTGACACTCTAAAACATAAGTACTCACCAGGCCTTGAAAATAACCCCCTCCTATGATTTCAGGAAAGTTATAACCCCTTTATCCTACAGCTCCATGGTGGCAGTTTTCCCAAGCATCTGTACCTGAAAATAAATTCAAATGGAAAATTTGCAAATGATCAGATTTAATGTCTCCAATAATTAAGTATCAGGAAAAATGGGACAGCAGGAACACACAGCAGGGGAGCTTTTTTTTGTTTTTTTTTTTTAGATGTAAAAGCAAAGATGTTTTTGTAGATTACAGAAAGGTTTTATTTTTCATAGCTGCAGCACACTTGAGCAATAGTTGATTATGATTACTAGAACAATATGGTCACCAGAGCTGGAAATACAGTAAAAGTAAAAGCACATTTTCAAAGAAACAGTTTATTTTCTTCATTTCCCTCTGGTTATAAATGTAAACCTTGATAGAAGAGAGAAAAGTATGCAAAAGTAGAAAGAAAAGATTCACTATAACCTTAAGAATCTTTCCTGTTAACATTTTTGACATTTTCTGTGTTGCTTTTTTCCAAGTTTTTTTGGAAGGGGACATATTTTTCCATAATTGTTCTTTTTCCATATCTGTAATTTAAATTTTTGTTTTTACTGATGGTGGCTTTTTTCAAGGGTTCTAAAAATGCAAGCCTGTCTTTTAAAGTAAAGCACAGTCAATATTCAGAATATTAATTGCTCTTAAAACAGGAATTGTTTTCAGATTCAAAGATCACCTTTTGTTTCTTTCTCAGAGAGAGTGGTTTCCAATCCAAATGAACATTTGCCTCTCAGGCATCTGTTGGATTTGGAAGAGGTTTCCAGATTGAGTTGAGAAATGGTCATTACAGTTAAGCTGCAACTTCAATCTTGAAAATGAATGAATGGATCCAGTCCAGTCCTTTGGCTGGGACCCAGTCTTTAAAATCCAGCAGAACAATGAGGATATGGCTTCGCAGCCAGCTGGTATCAGACTTGGGCAGGGAGAGTGTCAAAATATTAGTGACTTTTTTACATTTGTCAAAGCTGAGGCCAATACAAGAAATGCAGACAGCTTGCAAATGTGGGTTGTGCACCAAAGGGTTTTGTGTGTGTGTGTGTGTGTGTGTGTGTGTGTGTGTGTGTTTCAATCTTGCCCACCGGATGTCAACATTTCCTTGCTTTCTGAATATATCTACAGCAAATACAGAATAAAATATCTTTTACTTTGAATATGAAAGTGGCTATAAATTTATCACTAATGCATCAACCACTAATTTATTATACCAGGGCAATGTACTCAGCTGGAATAAAGGGGCCATCAGCATTTCCACGGAAATCTCTCCTTTTCTTTCCTCGGTTTGTAACTCATCTGCTTACTCAGTTGTTCCTGAACCTGGCAGGCAAGGTCTCAGTGGGAGAATAAATATATTTATACAAAATGTTTAAGAAAGGCTGCCCACATTGAGTTAGAAAAATAAGCATATGCTAGTGCTGTCTGGCACTCTCTTTGCAATTCCTGTATCTCTCCAAAAGAGAGAGAGAGAGAAAAAAAAAAAAAAAGTCTGCAACAGAACATTTTTATTTTATTTTTAAAAGAAGCATTGCTGGCAGCCAATGTGCAATATGGGCTTGATGGTTTTTTTTTTTTTTTTTTTCTCCTCTTTATCTTTCCCTTTGCCCTCTTCAAAGAAAACTATATGGGAAAACAAGCTCATTGCTTCCAGAATAAAATAAAATCAGTTATTAATATCCATAGGTCACAGAGATGTCTCTTTCTCTACTGTTCTTCCACATCCTTGGGATGGAAGTGGGCTTTAAGTGCACATAACAACCCCATGTTCTCCCCATGCACATGGGGAGAGGCAGAATGACACCCTGGACTAGTACTGCTTCCCTCCATTACTTGTGAACTGTGTCAGCTTAGACACATAAATCTTGCTAAGCCTATTTCTTCACTGGAAAAATACTAAATAAACATTTTGGGATTTTACTAAGTGTTGAGTAATCCTGTGTCTGGAACCACTAATAACGAGAAAAAATAATAAATAACATTTCTACAATATTTCTAGCTTATAAAGCACATCTTAGTCATTAGGTCAATCTAGCATCAACTAGTGAACTAGTTATTATTGTAATTCTTCCCATTTTTCTGATGAGAAAACTGAAGGTTAAGTAACTTGCTGGGAGATAGAGCATTTTGAGTGACTGACCCAACCCATGAAATGCAAGAATAATGATGATGTTTGACAGTGTTGAACTTTTCCTGAGCCCTGTGCTCCTGGAAAGCAGCAAAGGTCAAGAAATCTCTTGAACCTAGTTATTCTGAGAAACAGTCCACTGAGGTGAATCACCTTCCCACGTGACTTGCATGTGACCCTTGCTTACATATGGCACAGGCAGACTTAGATCCTCTGAATTTCCATTCTTTGTCTCAGAAATGATCAGCTGAATTGTCTCTTTGCAAGGACCAGTCTGAACAAAGTGTCCACCAACTTGACTTGTTCCAACTCTATGTCTTCTCCCAAGTCTTTAATCCTGGATCCCCAAATTGCAACACCATTTCTTAAAAGCCCTTCCTGAGTAATGGCCCTTTCTGAGAAGAGGGGACATCAAATGTCCCAGCACACCTCCCCACCTCTGATCATCCCTTCAGCCCACTTGGGTTCATTGTAGCCATCTTTATTCCAATCTGTCAGTGAAAAGCCCCTTCCTGCCTGTCATGTGAGATGCTCACAGATCTGAAGGTCGAAGCCTTCTCTCTTGCTGCAGTAAGGCCCCATTCCTTCTGATAAGATTTCTTGAATAAAATCTCTCCTTGCTTAAGTCCAGATTTATTTTTTTATTTGATGTGTTTGTAATAATATTAATGATTGCTAACATATGTGTAGTTCTTAGAATTAATAAGCATTTTCACAAGGATCATAACCTCTATTTGTATAGTGCTAAATGACGATGTTTTTAAAAAATGCTTCTCTCCATTAATTATCTTTTCAAAATGATTCTTCATCATCTATAGGACTGTTATTATCCTCTTTGAAAACTAATTCCACTGAGGAAGAGAAATAAAGTGGCTTCTTCAAAGCCAAAGAGCCTAGTAAATGAGAATAAAATGGGCAATTCTAAACAAAAACACCAACTTGTCTCACCTCACTTACTTCATGAACACAAGCCAGTCTGGGTTTGCACTGATTTGAAAAAAGTTCTGTCTTTTGCAGAGCGGCAATAAAGATACAGAAGTTGGAACTGTAGGACTCTTCACTTGCAGGTCCCTTTCAAAACCAAATTTTTTGTGATTATGTCAAGGTGTATCCTGGTGTTGTATCATAACTACAAATAATTTTTAAGTAAAAAAAAAAAAGGACTTCACTTTACAAATAAAAAGGATTATAAGTAACATACATTCATGTGTAAATCAACAGTTAATTGGTATTCTACATCATAGGATTTCTTTTAAAAATCATTTAAAGTATATTTCAATTGCTTAATGGAAAAAAGAGGACAAATTTTGATTCTTAATTTTATTTTCCTTTTGTAGAAAGACCTCCCTCCACTGACTTCATAATCAAGTCCCATAAAACTTGGACCTACTACTGAGAAAAGTGCCAATCCATTGTGTTTTTACTCACATGGTTATTGTCTCACAAAAATCACTCTTTCCAGGGAGTACAATACCAGAATTTCCACAAAGATCAATTTTTATTAAGTCATTATCTTCAAAGTGTGTCTTGCATAATAGTAATTTTGTTAGATACTAACAAGTGATTCAGAGAAAGAGAAAGAGAGAAAACTGGTAGTCCTATGAAGGGGAATCAATAAGTTTAAAAATGGATTTTTTTTTTAATTCTCAAGATTCCTCAGACACCTCCATATGTTAAGCCATATAATGATTCTCAATAATTCTTTTGGACTGGAACATCTCTTTGTATTAATTTTCCCAAGAATATCTTTAAGATATTCTGGGGAATATTGCTCAACCACAAAGAAAAATGACTTAATGACATTTGCTAGTAAATAGATTGATCTGGAGAGTATCATACTAAGTGAAAAAAGCCAATCCCCCCAAAACCAAAGATTGAATGTTTTCTCTGATTTACAGACGCTAACCCCCAATAAGGGAAGGGATAAAAGTTCAGCGAAATAGACAGTGGCAATCAAGGGAAGAGAGAGATGTGGAAAGGAAAGACAGTGGAATTAATCTGACATAACCTTTTTATATACATATATAAATATACCACAGTGGATCTCAACATCCTCAATATCGTGTACAACTGCAAGAAATTAATTTTTAAAAAAATAACTATAGTTGAGTGGCATAAAGATGAATAGAGGGAAGGGAGCAGGGGGGTGGTGGGAGGGAAGAGGAAGGAGAGGTACTGGAGACTGAATTAGAACAAGATATATCCTAAGCCTTTATAGTTATGTCAAAATGGATTCTCCTGTCATGTATAACTAAAAATAACCAATAAATAAATAAATACATTAAAAAACTCTTTGGAAAAATACATAATGCAGGGCAATAAAATAAGCAAATAAAGAACTTTTATGCCTTAGGATAAATCCATTAAGCAGGTGGATTTAGATTTTTAGCAATGCAAAAGAACACCAGGGAAAGCTCAATTTGGATAAGCAATCAGTGAGGAGCCTTGGACCCACATAATGCTTTGGTGAGCAGCCCAGGTGGAGCTCCCAGTGCCTGGAAGCATTTAGTCTTTAACAGGAAACAAGCCCAAGATGACACAGGGACCTTGGAGACAGAAGTCCTCCAAGAAGAAAGTTCAGCATACACAGCTTCACCCACCCACCAGAAGGGCAAAACTAGTATGTGTGGAACACTTTTTAACTAAATTGCTGCTATTTTAAAAATTCTTGTGAGCTTTCTTATTAAGCAGCTATGGTGTAGAGAAAAGAATGCTAGGTATAAAGTCTAATAGAATTTTGTTAGAATCCTTTGCTCTTCCACCTCTAGGTGTAGGAAACCAAACACAGCTCTTTACCTCCCTGAGCCTCAGTTTCCCCACTTTCAATGAAGTAACCATAATATCTACTCAGAAGGTTGTAACTCAGTAACAGTCAAAGAGGAAGCTCAGAGAACAACATCTGGCAGTGCACTCAAAATATCCTTGTAGGAACCGAACCATACTCTCAGAGATTTTATGACTTCCATTTTGTAAAAGAGGAAACAGCAGAGCAGAAAAAAGAATTCCTCTCTTAGTCTTACTCAGCTAGAAAGCAGAAGAGCAGAGGCTCAAATATAGGACTACTGATTTTGGACTCTGTCTTCTTGCCACATGTGTTTCTTTCCATAAGTTTGCTCTGGGTCAATCCTGAAAAAGAGTCATGCCTTGTTTTTGAAGTTCCAATCTGATTAAACTTTTATATTTCCCAGAATGTATCTGCTTTTTTACATTTCCCTAGGTTTGTCATACTGCATAAGCCTTCTTTTCTCACCCCACCCAATCACACACACCATTTTGTCCAAGACAATTATTATTCTTCCTTTATGATTCAATTTAACTGATGCCTCCTGCAAACTTTCTCTGACCCTCTTTAGCCAGGTTCAAGGAACTCCCTCTCCATATACATTCCAACTTGATCAAAAATCTACCATAGCACTGATCACACTAACATATAAGTTTTGGTTTATATGTCTCGTCACCTACCTGTTTATCATGGAAATTTTGTTGCAAGTAAAAGAAGAACCCACTCAAATTCTCTTAAGGTTTAACTGTAATGAGAAACAAAAATGAATAAGCAGAACTTAGGAAGGTCAAGAGTAGAATCTTTCCAGAGACCAGAGCAACCGGAATTCATGGACATATTTTTTATAACATTTTCATAATTCAGGGACCAATTTCCCTAGTCTTTGTCCCTTTAACTCCATCTTTTGAGAAACAGAAGCTGACTGTATGAGGTTCCGGGTTTACCAGTAGACCAACAGCTATGTCCAGAAGAGGTAATAGATGAACATTAATGTGGAAACTGGACCCATCCCTTCATCAGGAATGGAAGATTCTTCCAAGAACCAGTGTACAGGTGGGACAGAGATCCTGATCACATAAATTGGAGATAGAGAGCTCTGGAGCAGGAATACTGTCCTAACCATCTCTGTAACTCTATGGCTGGCAAGTGAGAAAACATTGCAGGCAGCCTATAAGTATAAATAATGAGTGATGACTTTTACCACTTAGAAATCCAGCAGCACTCCTTAAGTCCAGCCCCCACCACCACCACCAATAGATGAGACCTTGAGTTACGAGAGATTAATTTTACTTGGCTATCAGGCAGGAGTGCTCACTCGGCAATTTTTAAATGCAAATCCAATTGTGGATTGCCCACAAAGTAATTTTGCCTTATTTTCTTCTCTTTTTTGAACGAATTGACTAGGATGCAATTCCCAAGGATAATGACCACAACCAGTTATATTAAAATGTCAGATATAAAGTAGAAGTAATTATCCACCCTTCAAGAAAATCTTGATGTATGGAGCCAAAAACCCATTATATAGTCCATTCATCAACATTTATTCAATACCCACTATGTACACAATATTGTACTAAATGCATAGGAAGCTTTCAAAGAAAGGTGAAGACCAGCTCCTGCTCTTAAGAAGTATAGAAAGTTAGCTAGAATAAATTGTTTGTGACCAGGGAACAGAGAGTATAGTTAACAAACTCACACTGTGCTCATACAGTATACTTTGCTCAGTGTTTGAAAGAACAGAAAGACCTAGCCTGAATAAGAAACAATTAAGAAGAAAAGCAGTAGGTATTCATTCAAAATACCTATTAAGCAATAATTATGCACTACATATTGTTCTAGGCAATTGAGGTATTCATGTGGGACTTGTATCCTATTGAAAATAAACAAACATGACGGTTTCACGCAGTAATAAGAGATGTGGGAAATAGAGTAAGATGATATGATAAAAGTGTTATATTACTTTAAAGTAGTTTCTTTAGTTAGGGTAGTCAGGGAAGGAGTCTCTGAGCTGAATCCATGAGAAGGAGGAACTGGCCATGAAGATATTTTCAGGCTTAAGGAACACCAAGTGCAAAGTCCATGGGAAGGGAAAAAGCTGTTTTCAAGAAAGGAAAGAAGACATGCAGTGAAAATGAATTACCAAGGAGAAAAGTCAGAGTGGGGCAATAGCCAGAAGATGTCATATTTGTAGGACGCAACAGGAAGTTTGCATTGTTTTTTAAATGTAGTGGGACCAACATTGGAAAGCTTAAAGTAATGAAGTAACTTTTTTTTTTACTTTTTTTTTTATTTAGCATTTTTTTACATACAATTGCTTGCATACAGAGTATATTCGTACAATTCAGGTCTTCAATCATACATTTAGGAAAATGATATCCATCTCAATAATGAAGTAACTTGATGTAAATTTAGAAAGATCACTGTGATTGTTTTGGAGAGAATAAAATATGTATTATAGGAGTTTTAAAGATCTATGGGGAAGAATATGTGGATTTTATTTAGTAGTCCAAGTGGAAGACCAAGTGTGATGGTGGAGAGGAAAGGGAGAGGGAGATTGAATCTAGATGTGTTTTAGATTTATAGATGGATAGAACATGAAAGCATGGAGGAAAAATGAATCATGGAAACATTTTGGAATTTGAACTTACCTGCAGAGGTGTGATGCAAACACCTTTGTTGTGGCTATCCAAAATATGGATTGGTGCGGGTGGAATTTGAGATGACAAGTGGAACCAGACATATTTTTTTTTTCAAGCTATCTTTAAATGCTTGCAACAAGAGGATGTAGGTTTATTTGTAGGTATTTGCGACAGTTGTAGATGGACAGAATGCCTTTATTTTATTTGTTATATGGTGCTAAGGACGGAACTCAGTGCCTCACACCCGCTGTATTTCAATAAAACTTTATTTAGCACTTGCCTAGCAAGCGCTCTGCCTCTGAGCCAAGCCCCAGCCCCTGAATGTTCTGGTGCTCCAGTAAGAATTGGAGGAGCCGTTTGGGAATCCCTGTGTGAACTGCAGAGGCCTTGAACTGAAGCATACTGTGGATAACATTTCTTGGTCTTGGTCTTGGTTCTCCAGCTTAAAAAATTGCATTGGCTATTACTCTATAATTTACCAGATAGCATTCATGATCACCCCCTTGATACCCTTTAATGCTTTGTATACCTTTTCTATAGGTGACATGACATATTTTTGTAAGAGTCCTAATGCAGTTCAGCAAACTTTTCTAAAGGATCAGAGAGAAAGTATTTTAGGCTTTGTTGGATATATGGTCTCTGTCACTACTACTCAAATCTGCAATTATGGTAGAAAAAAATAGCCATAGGTTATAGGTAAATGAATTCAAATGGCTATATTCCAATAAAACATTATTTAACAACTCAGGCATGGAACAGGATTTGGCTTGCAGGCCAGTTTTCCAAATCCTGATGTAATATCCCCTACTGGGTATGGTGAAAGTGTCTAGTGGTCACCCTTATGTGCAGATAAAGCCTGGGTTTATTTGGAGCACTTTTTCAATATCCTGAGTAAGTGCTATATTTCAAAAGATTTTTGTAAGATTTTGACAGCATGGAATAAGAAGGTAAGATTAAATAGGCACCTTCAAGTTGAGGGCAAAATTTGCATCATTTCTTTTGGTAGTATGCTCATTATATGTTTATGTACAGTGAAGTATCATTGTGATAGGAAAATATCCAAAACTGGGAGATTATGTACTATTTAAACATACTCTTTTTAATGGCTCAGGCAACTTACCTAGCTTTAAGTATATGTTCTTCTTAGAGTGGGGATTATAATAGTAGTATATTTTGTCTTAAAGGTTTATTGTGATGAAAAAATGATATAAAAATTAAACACAGAGAAAATATCTTCAAGTCAAAATTAGATGTAGATACCAATGTATGTTTAAATATAGAAGAACTATTGATACTAATCAATATATGTAATAAATACAGATATGGACAAATGGTCAGCTCTTGGTCACTGGAAGTGTTGAAGTGGAGACTGTATATCATTGCTGATAAAAAGAATGAGTGAGTTGAATTTTGTGCATGGTGAGAGATAGAGGTTTAATTTCATTTTATTGCATATGGATTTCCAGTTTTCCCAGTACCATTTGTTGAAGAGGGTATCTTTTCTCCAATGTACATTTTTGGCACCTTTGTCTAATATAAGATAACTGAAATTATATAGGTTAGTCTCTGTGTCCTCTATTCTGTACCATTGGTCTACCGGCCTATTTTAGTGCCAATACCATGCTGTTTTTGTTACTATTGCTCTGTAGTATAATTTAAGGTCTGGTATAGTGATGCCACCTGCTTCACTCCTCTTACTAATGATTGCTTTAGCTATTCTGGGTCTCTTATTTTTCCAGATGAATTTCATGACTGCTTTTTCTATTTCTATGAGGAATGTCATCGGGATTTTGATTGGCATTGCATTAAATCTGTATAGTGCTTTTGGTAGTATGGTCATTTTGACAATATTAGTTCTGCCTATCCAAGAACAGGGTAGATCTTTCCATCTTCTAAGGTCTTCCATAATTCCTTTCTTTAGTGTTCTGTAGTTTTCATTATAGAGGTCTTTCACGTTTTTAGTTAAGTTGATTCCCAAGTATTTTCTTTTTTCTTTTTCTTTTTCTTTTTTTTTCTTTTTGATGCTGTTGTAAACGGGGTAGTTTTCCTCATTTACCTTTCAGAGGATTTGTCACTGATATATAGAAATGCCTTTGACCAGAGACACTACACCTAATAGAAGAAAAAGTAAGCTCTAATCTCCAACATGTTGGATTAGGCCCCAAGTTCCTTAATAAGAATCCTGTAGCACAAGAATTAATACAAAGAATCAATAAATGGGATAGACTCAAATTACAAAGCTTCTTCTCAGCAAAAGAAACAATCAGTGAGGTGAACAGAGAGCCTACTAATTGGGAACAAATTTTTACCACATGCATGTCAGATAGAGCACTAATCTCTAGAATATATAAAGAACTCAAAAATCTTAACACCAAAAAAACAAATAACCCAATTAATAAATGGGCCAAGGAACTGAACAGACACTTCTCAGAAGAAGATATCAATCAATCAACAAATACATGAAAAATGCTCAAACTCTCTGGCAATTAGAGAAATGCAAATCAAAACCACTCTAAGATTTCATCTTACACCTGTCAGAATGGCAGGTATTAAGAACACAAACAACAATAAATGTTGGAGAGGATGTGGAGAAAAAGGCATACTCATACATTGTTGGTGGGATTGCAAAATGGTGCAACCAATATGCAAAGCAGTATGGAGATACCTTGGAAAACTTGGAATGGAACCACCTTATGACCCAGCTATCCCACTCCTTGGTCTTTACCCAAAAGACCTGAAAACAGCATACTACAGGGACACAGCCACATCAATGTTTTTAGCAGCACAATTCACAATAGCTAAACTGTGGAACTAACCTAGATGCCCTTCAGTAGATGAATGGATAAAGAAAAACGTGGTATATACACACAATGGAGTATTACTCAGCAATAAGAGAGAATAAAATCATGGCATTTGCAGGTAAATGGATGGAGTTAGAGAATATAATGCTAAGTGAAGTTAGCAATCCCAAAAAGCCAAATGCCAAATGTTTTCTCTGATATAAGGAGGCCAATTCGCAGTCAGGTTGGGATGGGGAGCATAGGAGGATTAGAGGAACACTAGAATGGCCAATGGGGATGGAGAGGAAGAGAGGGGGCAAAAGGGTGAAGAAAAAAAAAAAGATGGTAGAATGAGATGGATATCATTACCCTAAGTGCATGTATGAAGTCACGAATGGTGTGAATTTATTTTGCGTACAACCAGAGATTTGTAAAAATGTGTCTATATGTGTAATATGAAATGTAATGCATTCTGCTGTCATTTATAACAACTTAGAATAAAAAATAAATAAATTTTTAAAAATTTTAAAAAAAGAACAAGTGAGGCCAGAAAAATATTCTTCATTTTTTATGTTTGCAAACTAAGGACAGAGTCCAGATGCTTAGGTCCTGCCTGATACTTTATTGAAGGTTCCTGTTAGGGCTAGGTTTAATATTTTGTGTCTTATGAAGGCAACATGCTAAAGTGAGGACCAGGGACTTTAAAACCATACAGGCATGAACTGATCTTCCAGCTCTTCCATTTCATTGTTTGTCCTTTTTGCTATGCCTCTTTCTCGTTTATTCAAAGGGGATCATAATTCCTAAAAAGATTAAATGATGTTGTGTACAGACACAGATGTAGGAGTAGACATGGATATAGATAATGTAGATACATAAAGCAACTGGCACAGAGCAGATGTCACTTCCCTTCTCAGCACTTTATTTTTATTCTGAATACCCCTGTCCATTCCATGTGTCGTCCCAAATAATGTTTCCACTGTAATCTTCCCGCTTTCTTCATCAGTAGCAAAATATAAAGTTTCTCTTGAGTGCTCACTGACATTACCCAGGCATCTGAACTATCCAATGTGACATACAAAAAACTTTAATGTGTAGACATGCTAATCAGAAGGGAAATGTCAAATCTGCATACATTTCAAGTGACCCAACAATATTTACCTTAGAGCTAAGTCTCCTAATTTTCTGACAATTGCCTCATTGAGGAAGTGACTCACGCAGCATCCCCAGCCCCATTCCATAGCAGAACTTCACCTCAGACTGGTTTGAAAGCTTCAAAAAGATGAATGTCACTGCCTTGCAGTTAGTAACAAGGCTAATTTGATGTGACAAATGATGTTGATTTTGAAAGGGTCACTAACCATTAGAACTGCTGAGGACAAAGAGTGCCTTGAAGCTGGATAAAAACCGAATATTTAAACAGTTTGTTATGCAAATTTACCTCCTACCTGTCAGAAGTCGGTAAAACCCAGGGTTACAGGGCTGGTGGTGAGGCCAAACCCAGGACTGATGGCTGCCTGGCACAGCTGCGACTCGGGCACAGAGGGACACTCAGCCCAAGCAGCCCTGCTCTCGTTCACCAGGTGGATGTGGGGTGAGCAGTGTTCACAGAAGTTCAGAGGCTCCACTTTCCATCCCTCATGTTCCTTTCTCCAAGGCCATCCAAGAAAGAAGCAGGAACTGAGTTCCAAACAAGCTTTACTCAGGATGCCACCTTCCAAATCAGCAAATGACCTCTCAGGGTGCAGAAAGGAGATAAGTGGACCCTCTTGAAAGCTAAATGACATCTTCAAGGGACATCAGCCCTTCAAAGTAGCAGTGCCTCCTTCTTACCCTGTATACATATGGAAAAGCTTTTACTCTACAACTACTCACTCTCTATTTTAATTAGAGGACTAATTGCTAATCATAGTAGTATTTTGGTTTGATTTTTTTTAATCAAAATATCCTTAAGGATGTTTATGTCTTCACATATGCACCACACAGTGACTGCCTGTCTTACTGTGATTTTTGCTGCTATAACAGAACTCCTCAGAGTGGGAAATTATAAACAAAAAAGTACTCATGATTCTGATAACTGGTAAATTCCAGAACATGGCACCAGCATCTGGTGAGGGGTTTCATGCTACATCATAACCTGGAGGAAGGTGAAGGCAGAAGAGAAGGCATCAGAGAGGAAGAAGGGGCCAAACGCGCCTCCTTTATCATTAACACACTCCTTGTAATCCATTCATGAGGGCAGTGCCAGTCACCTCTTGAAGGTCCCACCTCTCAACATTGCTGCATTGGGATTAGGTTTCCAACACATGAGATTTGGGGGTACACCTTCAAACCATAGCATTTTCCCTCACTATTTGTTCTCTAAGGAAGTCTGTCTTTTGGGCACACTATAGCCCCCTTTCCTACCCTGAACTCTGCAATGTTCTGTCCCTTTGGGTTTGGGTGTTCTCAAATATTGCTACAGACATGTAAAGGTTGGACCCTAACTGTGACATTTCCTGGATAGAGCCTGAACCAAGAAAGTTTTCTTCACATTAGGGACAACAATGGGAATTAGATATTCTTGTACAATTCTGTTGAGCATCCCAATATCTGAAGTAGTACAAGGGTAACAGGTGTTAATCTCACTCCCAAGACTGTGCTCCCTACACTCAATTTGTGATTGTTGAATTGGTCTTGGAGGGCCTATGAGCCATGGTGAGAAATTTGGCACTACTCTGAGAGAGACATGAAGCCACTGGAGAATTCTGAGCAGTTTCTTATTTTATAACTTGTAGACAACAATATGCCCCTCAGAGGGCCATTGTGAAATAATATATGTAAAGCACATAGTTTTAAGTTCAGTTCTGTTACATAATTGGTACATAATAAATGTTAGCTACTGCCATTATGAACATTAAATTCAGAGCTTCTTTACCTTGGCCTTTTCATTATATTTTACTTCCTTTATCTTTTTTTTTTTTTTTTTTTTTTTTTTTTTGTGGAAGGGAGGGTACATAATAAATCGAAAGGATGCCCTTGGTCTTGTAAGACTGATACAAACTTCAGAATAGTCTTAACAAAATCTAACAGTTCCAGACGACACATGCTTTTAGCAACTGAACCAAAGCCAGATTCTTGTTTTTTAATATCTTCATGCTGAGAGCTAAAAGAACATTTTGGGAAGGAAGGGAAGTTAAAGTGGAATATGATTGGGCTTTGCACATTAATTCAATCAACAAATGTATATAAAATTCACCTATAAAGTACAATGGCTTTGAACTCAGAAGTCCTATTTGAATGTCAGTTCTGCTGTTTATCTAATATGTGAATGTGAACTTGTTTCAATTTCTCAAGTCTATTTCCTTATCTTCAAAATGGGAATGGATTTGTTTTATAAACAAAAGAGAAATTGTTGTATGGTTTAAAAAGATAAAATAATATAGTACTCTTCAGTGGGAGATATCATAGAATAATAGAGTATCATAGAATAATAATAATTTTCATGTGCTCATTACGTGGGCATCTGTTTTCCTAAATGAACTAATTGCTAAATAGAAATGATTTGGTTCAAAATTCTACAATTCTAGAAAATTTAATTTTTCACAATCAAGTACCTAGTAGTTAAAATACCCTGCCAGTTCTTGCAAAGGATAAACACCTAAATAATGTCTCAGTTAGAGTTCTGAATGTTGACTCCACCCAGCAAAGAATTCTGCATGACCCATAAGAGGGAAACTCCAGGTGATGACCTCAGTTCTCAAAATAAGTAAAACATCCCATAAGCCCATATCTCACCTGCTTTCATTGGTTTTAACCCCTATAATAATTATTTTTTTAATCTTTTTATTCTATGATTAATTTATAGTTTTATTGCACTATGATCACAGAATGTTGTTTATATTATTTCTAGGTTACAGACTTATTGAGGTTTCCTTTGTAACCTAATATATGTCAGCTTTCATAAATGTCCTATGTAGTCTTAAAATGAAGTCATATTCTCTATTACCATGGTACAAGTCTGGTATGTTTGAGACATATTTTTTGTCCCCTTCCCATGTCTTAAAGTAAATATTATTATGTCTAATTTTCTGATGAGGCAACCTAAGGTGAATTAATTTATCCAATATTTTCCAGTCATTAAGTGGTAGAGATGATTTCACATTTCATATACATTTTGATAAAGATCTGTCCAGCATGTACATTGAGTCAAATTCTACTCTAGGTATTGGGTTTAGAATAGTGAACAAGAAATCCCTGACCTTTTGGACACGTAAGTTTCGAACATAGATCTGACCTTCTCCAAAAGTTCAATCTGCCCGTCAAACCCATCAAATCATTGCATTAGTTCTATCTGGGGCTATGCACCCAACAGCAGTTCAATGAGTCATGATGTTCCCATGATACCATTTTCATTCCCTTTATGATTTAATCAGGACACTTGCTTAAATTAAAATATAGCTTAGTCATGCATATGCTCTTTCTCCCCCAACATTTATTTTTCCATGGGGCTGTCACTTTTGCAAACTGGCTTGATTTACACAGATATTTTATCCAGAAATAAATTGAATTAACAATTTAAAATACAGAGCAGAAAAGGCTGCCAGTGTGCTAATAGCTCCATTTCTCTGATTAAGAGGACTTTCTCCAGCATGGATAAAGGACCCAGCTCTCTTCAGCCTAAAATTCATTTTAACAATGGTCTCAGGAAAGGAAGATTCTAGAAGAACACTGCAGTGACTGAGCAACAGACATCCACCTAGGTCCCATGGCAAGACTAGTCTTCATTATCTTGCACATGAATTTTGGTCATAAGCCTTTATGTATTTCTATGCTCACAGAATAAAAATCCAAATCCCTAAGATTGTCATTTAAAGTCACAGTTTTTCTCTAATTTCTCTAGTCTTGGCTTTTCTCCCTGTCAATTCCATAAGTCTTCAGAAGTAGCAGATTGGAGTTCAGGGTCCCACTCTGCTGCATAGAGGTGTTCCCTTAGTCAAGTCACTTCACCTTTCAGTTGTTGTTCCCCCTTTACCTATTCTATAAAAGAAGAGAATGGAATGTTCCTCTCTTCCTCTTTGATCTAAGGGAGGCTCCAATGGAGACAAGATTCTGTCAGCTGTAAAGCATAGTGCACAAACCACTTCATGGCATCTCACTCTTACCACACTGCTCTCCTCTTCTTCCCACACACAACCTTACTCATTTCTCTTACAAGGCCTTTCTCCTTTCTGTAAGACACATGCTCCTTCTTCCCAGTCTACATAAATAGGATCTTGCCTTTCTTTACTGACTAGCTCAAGCCTGACTCTAAAGGAAGTTAGTTGTCCTCAATGCTACAGCCCTCAGGAATCTCCTTCTCCACTCACCTCTTTTTTCTTTCACATGGCCTTTCTCAACTTTATATCATTCTTCAATGTCCCCCAAACTAGCTTATAAATTCCTATATGGGAGTGTCTTCACTCACTTTGTGCTGCTATTACAGAATACCTGTTATGGTTTAGATATGAGATGTCCACCAAAAGTTCATATTTGAGAAAATATAGTAACATTCAGAGGTGAAATGATCGGGTTATGAGAGCTTTAATTTAATCAGTGCATTAATCCACCAGAATGGATTAACTAGGTGGTAACTATAACTGTAGGCAGGTAGGGTGTGGCTGGAGGAAGTGGGTCCCTGAGGGCACGCCTTTGGGGTTTCTATTTTCTGTGGGTGAGTGGAGCTCTCTGTCTCCCTGCTCCCTGGTGCCCATGTCCTGAGCTGCTTTCTTTTCCTCCACAGACCTTCTGCCTCACCTTGGGCACAAAGCAATGGAGCTGGCTGTCTATGAGCGGAGAGCTCTCAATCCATGAGCACCAAATAAACTTTTCCTCCTCTAAAATTATTTTTGTTGGGTCTTTTGATTACAGTGGTGAAAAAGCTGACTTTAAGACAATACCCAAGACTGAGTAACTTATAAATTTATTCCTCAAAGTTCCAGAGGCTGGGAAGTCCAAGGTCAAGGTGCCGGCATCTGATGAGGGACTTCACAAGGCAAAAGACAGAAGGGCGAGGGAGAAGAAATCCACTCCCACAAGCCCTTTTATAGCAGCATTAATGTATTCATGATGATTTATTAAAGGCCTTGTGTGTACCTTCTCTCTGTCAAGAACAATCATAGGTACTCCCACTTGTTGTGTCTTCATAAGGCAGTTGTTACTGTTATTCACATTTCACACACGGGGAAATGGAGGTTCAGAGACATCAACTCTTTGTTGTTCAACATCTCAGGACCAGTAAGTGGTAGAGCTGAAAACCGATTTCAGGACAGATTTCAAAGCCCATGTTCTTTCCACCAAATTATGTCGTCTCCTTTATTAAATGTTGGTGGACGACTATCCTAATTGTATGACGGTAGGTAACTGGGGCATCAAATGGGGTCTCTAGTAGCTCAGAGCACTAACCATCTGGCCCCGGTTATAATTGACCATACGGATTCATATCTGACTATTCACCCTATAAATATATGTTTCTCTTTTATTTTTACATAGTTAAACACATAAAAGCAAGGAAAATATTATGGAATAAAATATATAATGCAAAATTTAAATGACCTCCTTATTATCAATATAGTTTTAGTTACTTTTACCTCTTGTGCCCCAGTGTCCCCATATAAAAGATGATGAAAGGGGTGAAAGCTACCTTAGCAATTGTTGTATTGATTGTGGGAAATGTGTAGGAATGATGTCCAGAAAGGGCTAGTTAATTCTAATTTAGTGCTTCTGCCAGTAATACGTGAATATTCCTTTTGAAATCTCTGAGTAGAGAATATCCTAGGCACTGTATGTAGATGCAGAAAATTATACAGAGACCAAAATGGCTAAAACTACTTATAAAAAAACCAATCTCTTCATAGGGATATTTAAATATGTTAAAAATCTGCACTCCAGTCAACTATTACTAGATGATTTCAAGCATAGGTTTACACATTGTCTAGAGGGCTTAAGAGGCCATTCTTCATAGTTGGTGTTAAATTTTCTAATAGTTTACACTGCTAAGTATACTCCCCCAGCAATACACATGTGAGCCGTTAGAAGAAAGGGGTGGTAGAAGGTGAGGTGAAGTCACAAAGGTAGGTGATATCTTTTCTCTGTCATCAAAATAACTCATGTTCTGATGGTGTGCACCACCACATCTCCAGAAGGATAAGGAACCCTATGAAACTGGAGGAAGAGAAGCTTTCCAATACAATCTGAGACCAGTACCGAGAAGAAATATTTCCATTATAACATGTGGATGAATTGCTATACAAAATTTTCTCGATCTGCCTAAGTTTTTAAAAGCACAAAAATATTTTTTAAAAAAGAATATTAAAATTCAATATGTAAAAATGACAGAAACAAAGTAAATACCATTTATTTGGGGATACAAAGACCAGACTTATCTACTTGACTACTTTATTAGCATTCTGGGGCTGCCATAACAAAATTCCACAGACTGGGTGGCTCAAACAATAGAATTTTAAGAAAATGGGAAGCCCAAAATCAAGGTTCCAGTTCATTGGTCTCTGGTGTGGTCTCTCTCCTTGGCCTACAGATGACCAAGCTCTCACTGTATCTTCACATGACCTTTCCTCTGAGTACCACCTCTCATGGTACACTAATCCTATGAGGTTAGAGTCCCAAACTTATGATCTTATTTAACCTTAATTACCTCCTTAATAGTCTATGTCCAAAAACAGTTGCATTGCAATTTAAGGCCTTAACATCAAGTCGGGGGGAGTAATTCAATTCATACCAGTCTTCTTCTTCCCTCCATGTGGTCTATAAGGCATTTTTCAGAGACTCCAAGAATCTACAGGAAAAATAAATAGGAAAATATACTGCTCTACATTATCAGTAATAACTTCCCCAATCACAACCAGACTTCACTGCAGAAAATTAAGACCATAGGTATATGTGAGAGGAATCAAATGAGGAAGAAAGAATTAGGAAAATTATTTAGGACCCCAGTAGAAATTGTGACATGAGAGCTAGGAAAGCAAGAAGCAGCAAAGTGTCAGTAAAACCATAACACTTGATTTTAACATTGACATTTTTTACTTATTCATTATAGACATGCACGTTCCTTAGTACAAAGAAATCTATCATTTTGTTGAGGCATGAACTTTAGTCATGTGCTTTGCAAGAAAAAATGTTTAGAAATGAGTTCCTCATTCTACTAATCAAACCTAACTAACTTCCTAGTAACCACACTTCAATACAATGAACTACACCTCCTCACAGACAGAAAGCAAGTAGAATTAGTAGATAAATCTTGACTCAGGAACTATGTAAAGCAAAAAAACACAGTGGCCCCCACTCTGATGGGCTCCACATTGGGGGCTGATAATGGACGAAATGAATATCTCCCAATCACAGTCAGCTTAACTCAAAGGCAAAAGAACTGCCTGTAGTCACTGGATGATTCCAGAGGCTCTAAAGCACTCCATTCTTAAACTCTTTTTCCTAACAGCCTGTGTGAAAATGCCACATTATACCTCTTGAGGTGAGACCCTTATGAAAATGCAATTTCTATCACATGGGTAAGATACTATTTGTAAATAAGACTAACAGGATAGAGCTGCACCTAGGCAATATTTTCCTCAAAATAGGCCATGACACTCTATTAGGGGAGCTAATCCTAGCTAATCAGGAAAAGGATCAATAGTCATGTCAAGAAATGGCAAATACACATTTAAAGATGGGAGCACACATTTGATTCTAGTGCCCAGTGTAGCATGGAAAAAACAAATTTTTCAAATAGCACACATAAAGGTAAAATATTTCTATATCTGTTCATTTATATTTTCCTATCCATTAACTCTCAAATACTCAGGTCTACATATTTTAGATATAGCTCTTGTAAACTGTATTTATCCTGAGTGTGTTTATGTAACCACTGACATAGTCTTTGTCTTTCAAAAGGAGAGATTAGTTCATTTACATTCAGCATCATATTTATTTATTTCAATTTATTACTATGATGTTATTATGTACTTTCTCTTTTACCTAGTTTTTCTGTTTCTTTTTATGTTTTTACTTGTCTGATTTTAAATGGATATTTTCTCATTCCAATTTTTCTCTCTACTCTCTACCATATTTCTATTCCTAAATTTTTCACCCTAGAATCTTAACATTCATTCATATTTTACTAAAGTCCTAATTATATCAGTACCTTTATGCTGCCATTGATGGTTTCTTATCAGTTCTCACCCAGTGTATATATTGTTATGTGTTTTGTTTTTGCATTGTTCTAACACCACTAAAATATTTTTATTTTACATAGTCAATATTTATTGATTTGGTTATCAATTGTTTATAATTCCACCTTATACCTCAAACCTTTTATCTGAGATAGGATTACAGGCATGTGCCACCGCACCTGGTTCCATTTTATTTTTAAAGGTATTTTTATTGGTTATACAATTCTGACTTGATCTGTATTTTCCCACAGCTATGGGAGATATCATCCCACTGTCTTCTGGCTGCCATTGATGGTGCTTGGAAGTCAGCTGAGGGTTAGGACTCCTTTGTAGATAATCATTTTTCTTCTATTTTAAAGACATTGTCTCATTTTATGCACTGCAATTTCAATGTGATGTGAATTTTACTCCAGTTTCCACATTATGTGTATAGGTATAGATTTGTTTTTATTTATCTTATTTGAAATTAATTGGCTTCCTGAATTTGAGGATTTTTTTATTTCTTTAAGTTCTGGAAAATTCCCAGCCAAGTTTTTCAAGCATTCCCCCTTCCTCATTTTATCTCTTCTAATATAACCACATAATAGCTATATCTCACACTAGATATGTCCTTTCCTCCACTAGTCATATTTAAATATTTTTCTTTCTCTATACTGTTTCAAATCTATAGTCTAACTTGTTAACTTTCTCCTCTGCTATGTCTAATCAGTTAAAAACTTTCCACTGAGTCTTTTAAATATTATATTTTCTTTACCTATACCTATTTTTTGGATTTGTTTCAATTTTATTTAGTCATTTTTCACTCTGCTGATATTCTCAATGTCTTATTTATTTAAGCATAATGAATGTGTTTATTTTAGTGATTTGGATTATTGTTCATTAAATATTTGCCTTCTTCCTCCTCCATCTAAGTGGAAGTTTTCCTCATTGCTCCACTGATTTTGAACTAGACTGCGACTTTCTTTGCCCAGTGGAGTATAATCATGACACACACTGTTTGAGCAGGGCTTGCATTTCTTGGCTTAGTCTCTTGTACTAGTGCAATCTACCTTAATAAAATCAAGACCCAGGTAGCTGCTGCAACTTCTGCCTGAGTTCCAAAATTGGAAGCCAATGATACAGACCTGAACCAATCTTCACTTGAAGTTAAACTCCAAGAAATGGAGCAGATTCAGTTAAAGTGGACCATAGGCATAACCCTACCCACAAATCCTTATTAAGAAATAAATCTCTGTTTTTGCAAGTCGTTGAATTTTCATATCATTTTTATACACTTATAAAAAGTAGATATATACATTCATTTTTTAGTTTGTATGATCATTCTAACATCTGAAATTTGTAAGGTGAGTCATTATTTTATCTGTAGTTTCTGGCAGCTCTCAGCTTATGCATTTACTGTTGTGTTTTATAATTTTTAACTGATAATTTTTATTCCTTGAAACTGTAAACACCATTGAGGCCTGGTTTAAGGATTTGTGGAAAGAGAGGTTGATTCTGTCAGGAATCATTTTGGATACTACAAATCTAGAATGCTTTAAACTCACAAATTAAGTTTTTGTTTTACTACTTTTTTTTTTTTTTTTTTTTTTTTTTTTTTTAGCCACTGGCTGATAGGGGCTGGGCATTTTAATGATAGCTGTTTTATAGTTCAAATTATTAGGATAAATTGCTTTTCTCCATAACAAACCCAAAAGTTTAAGAAACATTCCTTTCTGTTTCCTTAGGGTTCAGAGGTTCAGATTTAATCAAAGGACCCACCAGGATGAACCCTCCGTTATATGGAGGAGAAGTCCTTCAAATACAGTCCTTGGTCTTCAAGCTTCATAGCTTGTCCATGGTGCTTTTCAACACCAGGCAAATCAAGGTCAACTGTGTTCACTAAACACCTCAGAGCAAAAGCAGTGTGCAGGGCCACCCTTATCTTCCTGGGTTCCCATTTTCAGGTTAGTTTTGGCTTCCTTCCTTCATTGCTAGCTAATGAGTTTATTTCAAAGACTCAGATAAAATCTAGAATTTCTAGTGGCTTTCAGCAGAAGGGTCAGTTAGGTTATCTAATTTGCTACATAGCTGAAAACTGACTTTTCCACCTGCATTCTCTTTTAAAATTTGTTGAAATACCCCACCTTTTAATGACCTCTCCCCTGTTCATGGTGGTGTTTATTCAATCATTCAAGCAACAAGGATTTACAGGTTGAATATCCCTTACCTGAAATGACTGAGACCATAAGAATTTCAGATTTCACATTTTTTCAGATTTTGGAATATTTGCACATACATAATAAGATATCTAGAAGGCAGGGTCCTAATCTAAACTCAAAACTCATTTGTGTTTCATATGCACCTTGTACCCATACACTGATGGCAATTTTACACAATACTTTTAGTTCCCTTGCATTCCCTCGCCCGTGACCATCTCATCAGGTCAGACATGACATTTTCTATTTGTGATGTCATGTCATTGCCCAAATGCTTCAAATTTTGGAACATTTCTGACATTGTATTTTTTTAAATGGATATGCTCAAGATGTATTAAATTCTTACCAAGAATGAGGCTCTTTTCTAGGCTCTGGAGAAATATAAGTAAATGCAAAGACATCATTAATAGGCTGACAGGGTGTTGTTCTTTATTTAATTATTTGCTATAATTTTATAAAGCCAGGAAAGAAAAGGGAAATAAATAAGAGTGACCAATCAGTGAATGGTAACTGGAAGTTCCCTCTGATGCTGTTCAGCTTCTCTTTTTTATTGAGCTGAACACATTCTGGATGTTACCACACTATTTATGTACTTGTGATATACTCATGAAATATTTCATTGCATGAATGAAAGCACTTTGTTAACTTTGATGAGCTACGAAAATGCTAGGTATCATTAATATTTCTGTTGTTACTAGGTTATAAACTCAGTGGAAGCAAAGAGCATATCAAAATTATGTAAAATAACACTTTCATTTAACACATGTCAGAGCGTATTTTTCAATTGAAAAGCAACACTGTTAAAGTGAGGTAAGGCAGAAAATCTGCCAATTGATCATATAGACTACCTGGAAAAGACCAGAGCAGAAACTGAAACAACCTCAATAGACTAGACAGATGGATAAAATACCAACATTAGAGAAGTGAAATTACTTATCCAGGGTCCTATAGCTATTTATTAATACAACTGGGACCAAAATTTATTTTACCATAGGGAAATGCAATGACATTTTTAATACTAATTAGGTTATTGTGCTAAAATTGTTCATTACTTCCCATATTTTGCCAGTAAGTGATTTTGAATTTGCAATGTAGATGACCATGTCACTTGTAAAAAACTAGTGGTTTTACTTCCTGATTTTGAATCTTTATGTTCATCATGTATTTTCCTTTATCTGTGTGGATTGTGTGGTACTTGACACAAATTCTTTAACTTAAAATATTAAGTTCATTATTAGTACTATTGATTTTCAGTGTTATTACTAGCATTAATACTACTGTAACAGCAAACACTCATAAAATAATTGCTATATTCCAGGCAATTGTCCTCAGAACATTATAACATTACCAACTTAAAAACTAAAGAAACTAAAGTAGTGCAGAGAATTTAAGTAACTTACCTAAGATTATTCAGTTAGTAAAGATAAATATAGCTTCATATTGGCATTTGATTTCAGAGTACCTGTTCTTGATCTTGATCTTCACTAGACTTCTTCACTTTATTCTGAAAATTTCAGAGGTTAAGGAATACTAACCTATTAGACCAAATATTACATTATTATCTTTCATGTTATTTTTTTATGTAATTTGAATTGACTTAGCAGTTTTCTTCAAGTCCTACAAAGACAAGAAATCGTTGTTTCATCAGGGAGTTGCTAACACAAGAGGTTCTGACAGAGCCAAGAACTTATATTTAAGTCATATTTCACATGCCCACTTGGCAGCTAAGCCATTTGATGAGACTTTTCAGTTTTTAATTATTAATATATTTGAAGACCTTTATACATGAGAAAAATACAGAATTGTTTCATAGACTTAAGCCAAAAAAGCTCTCATGCAGATTAAAATGATACATTTCCAATGTAATCCTTTCATTACAGACATGATCACATTCAAGTCTTAACTGTGTTTATACATCTATTTCTGATTTTCTGGGGGCACAGTTTATATCCTGTATCTTGTTTCCTCAGTTCTTAATATGGTGCCTAGCATATAACCGATACTCAATAACTTTGTTGAACGAATAAAAGGAAACAATGTAGGGGCATTCATTATTATCCTATTTGGCAGATGATGAAAAGAAGTTTATAAGAATAGATGTGACCTTCAAGGTTACAGAATTTATCAGTAACAGAGCAAAGAGTCCACCCCAGATTTTTTTATCCAAAGCCACAATCTTTCCACTAAAACACACAATTAGAGGAAAGGATTTACTATATATCTTTACATCTTGACTATGAGTAAAATTCTTGTTGCTTCCTCTGTCATCTTCACAACAAACTAAAAGTTTAATGGAATTGAAGGGAAATACTAAACCTTACGTTCAACTTATAAACTGATCTCTAAAAGCAGCTTATTTTGTAAATACAGGAACATATGTCAGAAAATCATCCCCGGCATCTTACTTACTAGGAAAGTTCTATTTTTTTTTATTCTCTCTCTCTCTCTCTCTCTCTCTCTATCTCTCTCTCAAAAATGACATTTTTTGCCAACTCTGAATTTGAGATTGTGTTCATGAGAAACTGCAAAAAATCTTTGAATTCATACTTACACAAGAAAATCATGGAGAACTGGAGATAGGCCAAAACACCAAAGGCAGACTAAACCTGTTATAGTTTCAAAGAAGAGAAATAAGCAATTCCCAAGAAATTAAAATGTGTAAGTATGACTTTATCCCTGGAAAAAGAAATGATCATATACAGATTTCTCATTGGCTTGTGGGGAAAATAAATTGATCACATGGAGCCATCACGAGTTCACTTGAAATAGATTCTACCAAACAAGCCTCAGGACAATACCACAGAGAAAGTTAATATGACAAATAATAAAAGTGACAAATGACAACATGTCACAAAATGTGTTAAGTCACAGAGTCTAATACCACATCAAAACATCTGTCGTGACATTCTTATGGACAAAACGAGTCAGTTAGAATTAGCCATAATATTGAATAATGGGTGGAAGAACAACTATAATCACTGGTGTTGATTCCTTGTTACATGAACACATGGTCAGTGGAATGTTTGTGTGGAATTAAAAAAGAGACAGTGAAGAGGGCAAGACATTTTTAAGAAAATAACAAAAATGTGGAATAAAACTAACTACTTCAAGGGCTGCCTCCAGAGGCACACCTGTTCAATGCAGTACTAGATCAATTTAGAGAATCAGAGAAGCATTATCTCTGAGGACAGGCAGGGCTGTAGTTTCAGGAGTGGAGAGTGGAGATGGTAGAAGATTCTAATATAGACATCAGATTTTCCAAGAATCCCACACAGACACAAATAACAAGAAAAATAAATCAAATTATATCCTCTTTCCCAGTCTTCCCACCTAGAAAACTGAAGCAGAATGAAACAGAATAGTAGGCTCTTCATCACAAAGGAGACACTGATAACAAGATCACCACATTGCCAAAGTTTCTATTCTCTGTCTTCATCTTTCTTGGCCTGTCAGCACCAACATATATAGACCACCAATACTTGTTGGCACGCAGAACAGCAAACTCTCTGGTCACTCTGTTAGTCTTCTGTAGTCCTTTCTCCTTTACTTAATATTGGAGTGACCCAGTAACTCATCCTCAGTCATCTTCTCTTCTCTGTCTGCTCTTACTGACTTGAGGAACTCATCCAATCTCATGGTTTTAAACACCATCTACATTTTCACATCTGAAATTGTTATGTATAGGCCAGATATCTCTCCTGAACTCAGACCCATATATCCAACTGCTAACTCAGTCATTTCTCCTTGTATGTCTAATAGATATCTCAAAATCAGTATGTCTACAACTGAACTCTGTTTTCTCTCTGAAACCTACTCATTCATTCATAGTCTTTCTCATCTCAATTTCAAGCAACATAATGCTTCCAATTACTGAAACCAGAAACCTTGGGATCAAGAGGAAAGCTGCATCCTAAGCTGTGCTGTGG
This sequence comes from Tamias sibiricus, assembly GCA_025594165.1. Classification (NCBI taxonomy): domain Eukaryota; kingdom Metazoa; phylum Chordata; class Mammalia; order Rodentia; family Sciuridae; genus Tamias; species Tamias sibiricus. The sequence continues at coordinate 53,411,819 of CM046658.1, forward strand.
TGTGGCTCCAAAGTTTCAGGTGTAGCAATTCTCAGAAAGGTGGATGAAAGATGGATTTCACTAAACTTTAATATTGAACACTCAAAGTAGCTAAGGAATTTAGAAATATGGGAATAATAAGCAAAAAAGAAAGAATACATCAAGAGACACAGTAACCCCATGAGTACATCTGGTGAGGATTCACCACAGGCAGAGGATAGGGGAGCACAGTCTTGGTATATAGAACTCTTAAGACCAAAAATGTTGCCTATTCTTAGCCAACACAGAGGCTGCACGCACTGGTGCTTGAAAAGTGCACCCTGTAACTCAACTGGCCATGGAGACTTGAGACCAGATCCATCTTGAAGTAAGCCATCTCTGCAACAACTGTAGGACCCAGAAGATTGGAAAACACACACACACAGAGCCACAATATTGTTGCTGCCTGAAGCGGAAGCCACTTGGAGCAACGAACACTGCAGGAAAATTCGGAGGCAGGATGAAAATGAAAAAAGGTCTTTTATTCTTCTTCTCTCTCTGGCTCCAGCAATCACTCCAAATGCTCTAACTCCAACCACCACCTTCTTGTTCTTCCCACACACTCTAACCAACCTCACACAGTTATATACATATAGCTTTAACAAGGACAAGTGCTTACAGCTCGAGCTTATAGGTGTGTCACAGAGTGTTCACGGGCATACAAAGATTCTTCAAATAATGTATTAATATCAGGTGGAAACTAGAACATCTTTTATGGCCCAGCTAACTGCAATCTTTAGCTATCTCCTTGATTATAGGCTCCTTCACAATATAATGGCAGTTACCCATTAAGTGACTTAGGATGGACATGGTGGAACATGAGTGAAACAAACAGCAGACTGTAAAAAGGGGGATTCAATTCAGAAGGGTGAAGGGGAGCCTGACTTGCCTCTACTTTGTGTCTGTTGGCTCATGTGACCAGCAGAAACAGGCCAGGAATCTGAGGAGATGGGAGTGAATACACTCAGGGACTACGCCCAGGAGGGCTGTGCTCCTGGACAGAAGTGAGTGGAGGAATTGGCCCCCTACACACAGTTGGAATTCTCAGTAGGCTCCTGAGAATCAGGCTTGCAGAAGAGACTGGCTATCCTTAGGGGCCAATCTAGTCTCTCCAATGACAGCACCACTCAGCAAAGCCCCTGAGGATGGGTGAGACCTCAGTGCCAACTGCTATAATTTCTATCACAAAATGTTATAGAAGTGGTCCTGGGAGTGCATCAAACTGGCCCAAGTGGACAAGACACCATCTGACCGTACATCTTAATCCATCCCACATTTACTGACGAGAGGGGAAGCTGAGTCTTATATCAAACACCCTCAGTCATAGGATGCTCCAACTGGCAGCTCAGAGAGCAACACAAAAGTAGGAAGGGGTTAACAACCTCTACCCCTGTTCTATCAGTACATAACTCAAGAAGAACTGAAAAAAAAAAAAAAAAAAAAAAAAGACTGTTAGACATAGATAGTATCTACCCAATTTGGTCAACTATTTGACCACCGCAGTGGAGAAGGTTCCTTCATTCTTCACTAAGATTTTGGATTATTTTAAATTTTTAAATTTTACATTTAAAAAAAAATATTCTGCGTGTGTGTGTGCACACGCACGTGTGCATTGTGTGTGAATTCTGGCTGAGCAATTTCGTTCGTGTCTGTGTGTACATATATATACACATATACACATATATATACACACATACATACATTTATCTGCTGCTTTTCTCTCAGTTTTAGCATTTTAAAATTTAATTATTACCGGGTGCAGTGGTGCACGCCTGTAATCCCAGCACTTTGGAGGCTGAGGCAGGAGGATCATGAGTTCAAAGCCAGCCTCAGCTATGGCAAGGTACTTAGGAACTCAGTGAGACCCTGTCTCTAAATAAAATACAAAAAAGGGCTGAGGATGTGGTCCAGTGTTCGAGTGCCCCTGAGTTCAATCCCCGGTAACACACAAAAAAATAATAATAATTATCTTTCCTAGCATTATATTATATTTTGAGTGTTTGAGTGTTTTGGGGTTTGGGGATTATATGTTTTGGTTTGGCTTTGTATTGTTTTCAATACCTTGTTACTTCTATTTTTTCCCCTCTTTCCATATGAATATCATCATTACATCTTTTCTGTATTCTTCTGCTCTTTTTTGAAATTGTTAAGTATTTTCTAACAAGTTTTATAAAATAGAAATAGTGAAAAGAAACTAAGCAGAACTTCTAGAAATAAAAGACACAATCAATCAAATTAAAAACTCAATTGAAGGCATTACTAACAGATGAGAGTGCGTGGAAAATAAAACTTCAGCCCTTAAAGATCAAATTTCAAGCTTTGAAGACAGGCTATATGATCCTGAGTACACATACCATAAAGGGAAAAATTATAGAACATGCCCAGAATATATAAGAACTCTGGAATAACTTTTGAAGACCAAACCTGAGCTACATTGGGATAGAAAAGAATATGGAAATGCAAATTGAAAGCATAAATAACACATTTAGTGAGATAGTTACAGAAAACTTTTCATGTATCAGAAATAAGATAAACAGGGACAGGCACAGTGGTGCATGCCTGTAATCTTAGCAGCTCCAGAGGCTGAGACAGGAGGATCAGAGTTCAAATCCAGCCTCAGCAAAAGCAAGGCGCTAAGCAACTCAGTGAGACCCTGTCTCTAAATAAAATAAAATAAAAACAGGGGTAGGAATGTGACTCAGTACTTGAGTGCCCCTGAATTCAATCCTGGTACCCCCCAAAAAAGAAAAGATAACAGATAGACATCCACATACCAGAGACTTACAGGACCCAAATAGACCTAGTCAAATAAGAAGCTTGCTAAGACATATCATAATCAAAATGCCTAACATAGAAAATAAGGAAAGAATATTAAAAACTGCAAGAGAGAAACATCAAGTTAAATTTCGGAGGCAAACCAATAAAGCACACCCTTCCTTGATTTCTTAGATTAGACAATAAAATTAAGGATGGCCTGAAAAAAGATATTCCAAGTCTTAAAAGAAAAAAACTGCCAGCTAAGCTCAGTTGGGAGCCAGCTAAGCTCCCAACATAGCTCAGTTTCAAATTCAACAATGAAATAAAAACCTTCCATGACAATAATAAGCTGAAAGAATTCATGAGCACCAAACCAGCAACGCAAAGAATATGCAAAGATAAATGGCATAGAGAAGAAATTTAAAAATATATATTTTTCCAAAGCTCAGAAACTGGAAATGCAATGAAAGAATATTCATAAATGAGAATCAAGATAGGATAAAATATAGCTAAAAAAACAATATGGCAGGGAAAAAAAAATCCATACTCTTAATGTTAATGATTTTAACTCCCCAATTAAGAGATGCAAATTAGAATGGATCAAAAAACAAGATTCATCAATATGCTGTTTACAAAAATCATATAGGCCAAATGATAGCAAAACGTCTCCCATGCTTATGGTCCAATAAAACAAGCAGGAGTAGATATTGTCATATCTGTCAAAGCATATTTTTTTTAAATATTTATTTATTTACTTTAGTTGTACACAATGCAATGCATTTATGTTTACATGGTGCTGAGGATCGAACCCGGGCCACGCACGTGCGAGGCGAGCGCTCTGCCGCTGAGCCACAACCCCAGCCCCTGTCAAAGCATATTTAAATGAAAAATTAATCAGAGCTAGGCATGGTGGTACACACTCATAATCCCAGTGGCTCTGGAGCCTGAGGCAGGAGGATGGAGAGTTCAAAGCCAGCCTCTGCAAAAGCGAGGCACTAAGCAACTCAGTAAGACCCTGTCTCTAAAAAAAAAAAAAAAAAAAAAATACAAAATAGGGCTGGGGATGTGGCTCAGTGGTTGAGTTCCCCTGAGTTCAATTCCTAGTACCCCCTCCCCCCAAAAAAAATTAATCAGAAGAGACAAAGAAGGCCACTGGATCCTAGTAAAGGGAACAATCCAACAAGAAGATATAATGATGGTAAACCTTTATGCTCCAAATATCAGCACATTCTGTAACATGGAAAAAATACTCCATGACATTAAATCCCACATAGACCCCACATAATAATACCAGCTGATTTCAATACACACTTATGATAGGTCATCAAAACATAAGAGCAATAAAAATATCTCCAACCTAAACAACACCATAAATCAAATGGACCTAACGGACATCTACAGAATCTTCCACCCCAAAACAATTGAATTTACTTTCTTCTTAGATGCTCAAGGAACTATTTTGCAAACTAGATCTTGTTATGTGCCAAAAATCAAATCTTAGCAAATACAAAAAAAATCAATATAATCCCATGTATGCTATTAGATCATAATAAAATGCAGTAAGAAATCAACAAGAGACATAATATACACTACATCATTGCACAAAGATTAAACAATACTTTCTCAAATGAAGAATGGATCAAAGAAGAAATGAGAATAAAAATCAAGAAATGCTTAAAAAGGAATGACAACACAGAAAAAATATATCAAAATGTCTGGGACAGTATGAAAGCAGTTCTAAGAAGAACGTTTATAGTATTGAGTGCCTACATTAAAAATTAGAGACAACTCAAATAAATAATCTTATGCTCCACCACAAGGCCTTAGAAAAAGAAGAACAAACTAACACCTAAATCAGTAGAAGGTAGGAAATAATTAAGATCAGAGCCAAAATCAATGAAACTGGGAATAGGAAACAATACATAGGATCAACCCAATAAAGAGTTGGTTCTTTGAAAAGATAACTAAGATCATTAAATCCTTAGCAAAACTAACCAGAAGAAAAGACTGCAAAGACACAAATCAGCAGGATCAGTGACAAAAAAGGAGATGTCATCATAGACCCTTCTCAAACCCAGAGGATTATCAGAATTCTTTTGAAAATGTTTACTCCAATCAAATGGAAAATCTGGAAGACATTGACAAATTTCTAGACACATATGACCTGCACAAATTGAATCAGAAAGCTATAGAAAACCTAACCAGATCAACACCAAGAATGAAATTGAAATAGTAATTAAAAGCCTTCCTTATGTTTCTCAGCTGATTCTGCTGGAACTTTACAGAAGAACTAACATCAGGCCTTCTGAAATATTTCATAAAAGTGAAAGGGAGGAAACACTCCCAAATATTTTTTATGAAGCCAGTATAAACCCTATTAAAGAAAAACAACAGACAAAGACACATTAAGGAAACAAAACTGCAGATCAATATCCCTGGTCAACATATACAAAAAATTCTTAATAAAATATTAACAAAGTGCATTCAAAATTACATCAAGAAGATAATACAACATGATCAAGTGGGGTTCACTCCAGGAATGCAAGGTTGATTCAACATATGCAAATCAATAAATATAACTCACCACTTAAAAGTAATTAAGGACAAAAATCAAATGATCTCTCAATAGATACAGAAAAGGCCTTTGCTAAAATCCAATACCTGTTCATGTTAAAAATGCTGGATAAGCTAAGGATTAGAGGAATTTCCTTCAACATCATAAAGGCCATTTAGGACAAACCCAAAGCTAACATCATACTAAATGAAGAAAAAGTAAAAGCATTTCCTCTAAATTCAGTAAAAAATCAAGGCTATTCACTCTTACCACTCCTATTCAATATAGTCCTTGAATCATTAGCCAGAGTGATCAGGCAAGAAAAGTAAATCAAAGGGATACAGATAGGAAAAGATGACATCAAACTACTTCTGTTTATTGATGATATGATACTATATCTTGAAGACCCAAAAACTCCTCCAGAAGACTTCTAGAGCTTATAGATGAAAGAGTTTAGCAAGACACAAGATCAACAGCCATAAATCAATAGCTTTCATATACTTCAACAGTGATTTAGCCTAGGAAGAAATGTGGAAAAAATCCCATTCACAATAGCCTAATTTTTTTTTTAACTTGGTAATTAATTTAACCAAGGAGGTAAAAGAGCTCTGCAATGAAAATTATAGAACACTGAAGAAAGAAATTGAAGCACACCTTAGAAGATGGAAAGACATCTTATGTTCTTGGTTAGGCAGAATCAATATCATCAAAGTGACCATAGTACCAAAAGCAATATACACATTCAATGCAAACCCCATCAAAATACCAATGATAGTCTTCACAGAATTAGAAAAATATCTTAAATTTATTTGGAAAAATAACAGACCCAGAATAGCCAAAACAATACTAAGCAAGAAAAGCAAAGCAGGAGGCATCACAATACATGATCTGAAATTATACTACAAAGCTGTAGTAACAAAAACAGCATGGTATTGGAATCAAAATAGAAAGGGAGACCAAGGAATAGAAAACACAGAGACAAACCCACACACCTATGGCCATCTGATATTTGACAAAGGTGCTAAAAATGTATCTTGGAGAAAAGACAGCCTTTTTAACAAATGGTACTTGGAAAATGAAATCACCGCCCCTTCTCTCTCTCTCTCACTCCCTCTCTCTTTCTCCCTCTCCCCACACAAAACTCAAATTGAAATGGATCAAAAGTTAGTAGTTAGAGAAAAAGAAAACATAAGGTCAACCCTCCATTCTATAGGTGCTGGCACCAACTTCCTTAACAAGACCCCCAAAGCACAAGAAATAAAACCAAGAATCAATAAGTGGGATGCCATTAAACTACAAAGCTTCTGCACAGCAAAGAACATGATTAGAAGTGTGAAGAGAGAGCCCACAGAATGTGAGAAAAATCTCAGCCAGCTACCCCTCAGATAGGAGATTAACATCCAGAATACACAAAGAACTCAAAAACTTAACAGCAAAAAGTCAAATAACCCAGTCAATACATGAGCAAAAGAACTAAACAGAAACTCTTGGAAGAAGAAACACAAATGGCCAACAAATATATTTTAAAATATACAACATCTCTAGCAATCAGGGAAACACAAATCAGAACTACACTAAGATTTCTCCTCACTCCAGTCAGAATGGTAATGATCAAGAATACAAACAACAACAAATGCTGGCAAGGTTATGGAGAGAAAGGAAGACTTACTTGTACATTGTTAGTGGAACTGCAGACTAGTACAACATCTCTGGAGAGCAATTTGGAGATTCTTCAAAAATCTACTGATGGAACCACCATATGACACAGCTATCCCACTCTTTGGTATTTTCCCAAAAGTTCTAAAATCACATACTACAGCAACACAGCCACCTCAGTGTTATAGAAGCACAAATTGCAATAGCTAAATTATGGAATCAACTGAGATGTCCATCAATAGATGAATGGATTAAGAAATTGTGGTATATATTTATACAGTTCTATTCAGCCATAAAAAAATAATGAAATTATAGCATTTGTTGGTAAATAGATGGAAATGGAGAATATTGTGCTACATAAAATAAGCCAAACTTAGAAACTCAAAGGTCAAATGTTTTCTCTTATATGTGGAAGCTAGGGTCAGATAAAGGAAAAAGAGAGAGAGAAGGATAACATAAATAAGCAAACAAATACAAATTAATAGATAAGCAATTTGAAGTCTAATAGAATGGAGAAAGGAGAATGAAAGAGAAGAGGGAGGAGTAGAGGGAAAAAGAAGATGAATCATGAACAGAATTCAATTTTCATGCATGGATGAATTTCTCAAGATGAACCAAACTACTATGTATAAATATGAAGTTCTTTAAAAAATTGAAGTTGGGCTTGTCACCCCTTTCTCTTTTGTAACACCCACACTACCAGGAAATCTTGTTAGTTTCACTTCCAATATCCATCTAGAATCTAGCTAGTTCTTATTGATGCAGCAATGCCAAGCCAAGGCACCAAAATTTTCCCCAGACTCTTACAACTTTCTAAAATATCTTCCCACACCGGGTCTTATTGCCTATAATGTGTTCTTAGTACAATTGCCATACTGATCTAATCTTTGGTTAGTTAGTAATTAAAACTTCCAAAGAATTACATTACTCACTTGCTGATTGCTTTTAGTGTATATTATCTATCTTCCTCCACTAGAACAATAGCTCCGGAAGGGCAGTGTTCTTTCTCTGTTTTCTCATTGATATACTCCAAATATTTAGAAAAGTATAGAGCACATAGTATTCAATAAATGTTTGTTGAATTAATGCATCATGGAATTTTTCCCATTTGTACCTTGTCTCAGTATGTTAGGGCAATGGGTGCACTCTCCCACCAGGAGAGAGAAACTCTTTTTTTTTTTTAATTTTATATCCTCTTTTTTATTTGTTCTAATTAGTTATAAACAATAACAGAATGCATTTTGACACTCATACATAAATGGAGTATAATTTCTTTTTTTTAATTTTTTAATTATTTATTTACTTATTCATCATGCACAAGTATAGTATCTTTTTACATACAACTGCTTGTATAAAAAGTATATAAGTACCATTCAGATCTTCAATCATGCATTTAGGGTAATGATATCCATCTCATTCAACCACCAATTTTTTTCCAACCCCCCCTTACTCCCTCCCTCCTCTCCCTTTCCGTTGACCATTCTAGTGTTCCTCTGATCCTATGTACCCCCTTCCAACAACACTGTGAACCAGCCTCCTTATATCAGAGAAAACATTCGGTACTTGGATTTTTGAGATTGACTAATTTCACTTAGCATTATATTCTCCAACTTCATCCATTTACCTGCAAATGCCATTATTTTATTCTCTCTTATTGCTGAGTAAAATTCCATTTTGTATATATACCATATTTTCTTTATCCACTCATCTACTGAGGGGCATCTAGGTTGGTTCCATAACCTAGCTATTGTGAATTGTGCTGCTATAAACATTGAAGTGGCTGTGTCACTGTAATATGCTGTTTTTAAGTCTTTTGGGAATAGACCCAGGAGTGGGATGGCTGGGTCATAGGGTGGTTCCATTCCCATTTTCCCAAGAAATCTCCATACTGCTTTCCATAGCGGTTGCACCATTTTGCAGTCCCACCAGCAATGTATGAGTGTGCCTTTTTCCCCACATCCTCTCCAACATTTATTGTTGTTTGTGTTCTTGATAGCTGCCATTCTGACTGGAGTGAAATGAAATCTTAGAGTAGTTTTGATTTGCATTTCTCTAATTGCCAGTGATGTTGAGCATTTTTTCATGTATTTGTTGATTAATCGTGTATCTTCTTCTGAGAAGTGTCTTTTCAATTCCTTAGCATGCTATCAGACCATAAAGGGATGAAATTGGAAATCAACGACAAAACAAGGAATAAGAAAAACTACTCCAACAACTGGAAGCTAAGCAACATGCTACTGAATGAACAAGGGGTTGAAAAAAACATCAAAGAGGAGATTAAAAAATTCCTAGAGGTAAATGAGAACACAGATACATCGTATAGAAATCTCTGGGACACTATGAAGGCAGTAGTAAGAGGAAAATTCATTGCACTGAGTTCATTCTTTAAAAGGAAAAAAAACCAACAAATAAACGACTTAACATCACACCTCCAAGCACTAGAAAAAGAAGAACAGATCAACACCAAGAGCAGCAGAAGACAGGAAATAATTAAAATCAGAGCAGAAATTAATGAAATTGAGACTAAGGAAACAATTCAAAGAATTGACAAAACTAAAAGTTGGTTCTTTGAAAAAATAAACAAAATTGACAGACCCTTAGCAATGCTAACGAAAAGAAGAAGAGAAAAAAACTCAAATCACTAACATTTGTGATGAAAAAGGGAATATCACAACAAACACCTCAGATATACAGAAAATAATTAGAAATTACTTTGAAAACTTGTACTCTAATAAAACAGAAAATACTGAATGCATTGACAGATTTCTAGAGTCATATGATTTGCCTAAACTGGATCTGGAGGCTATACACAATTTAAACAGATCGATTACAAGCAAAGAAATAGAAGATGTCATCAAAAAGCTACCAACAAGGAAAAGTCCAGGACCTGATGGGTTTACAGCAGAGTTCTACAAGACTTTCAAAGAAGAACTAATACCAATGCTCTTCAAACTATTTCAAGAAATAGAAAAAGAGGGAGCTCTTCCAGACTCTTTCTATGAGGCCAATATAACATTAATTCCAAAGCCAGGCAAAGACACATCCAAAAAAGAAAACTTTAGGCCAATATCTTTAATGAACATAGATGCAAAAATCCTCAACAAAATTCTGGCAAATCGGATACAAAAACATATCAAAAAGATAGTGCACCACGATCAAGTGGGGTTTATTCCAGGGATGCAAGGCTGGTTCAACATTCGGAAATCAATAAACATAATATATCACATCAATAGACTTAAAGATAAAATCATATGATTATCTCAATAGATGCAGAAAAAGCATTTGACAAAATACAGCACCCCTTTATGTTCAAAACACTGGAAAAACTAGGAATATCAGGGACATATCTCAACATTATAAAAGCTATTTATGCAAGGCCCAGAGCTAACATTATCTTAAATGGAGAAAAATTGAAAGCATTCCCTCTAAAAACTGGAACAAGACAGGGATGCCCCCTGTCACCACTGCTATTTAACATAGTACTGGAAACTCTGGCAAGAGCAATTAGACAGACAAAAGAAATTAAAGGGATCCAGATAGGAAAAGAAGAGCTCAAATTAGCACTATTTGCTGATGACATGATAATCTACCTAGAAGACCCAAAAAACTCTACCAGAAAACTTTTACAACTAGTAAATAAATTTGGCAAAGTAGCAGGATACAAAATCAATACCCATAAGTCAAAGGCATTTTTGTACATCAGTGACAAAGCCTCTGAAAGGGAAATGATGAAAACTACCCCATTTACAATAGCATCAAAAAAAAAAAAAAAATACCTGGGAATCAACTTAACGAAAGAGGTGAAAGAGCTCTATAAGGAAAATTATAGAACACTAAAGAAAGAAATCATAGAAGAACTCAGAAGATGGAAAGACCTACCTTGCTCTTGGATAGGTAGAATCAATATTGTCAAAATGTCCATACTACCAAAAACATTATACAGATTTAATGCAATTTCAATCAAAATCCCAATGTCATTCTTCAAAGAAATAGAAAAAGCAGTCATGAAATTCATCTGGAGAAATAAGAGACCCAGAATAGCCAAAGCAATCCTGAGCAAGAAAAGTGAAGCAGGGGGCATCACCATACCGGACTTTAAATTATACTATAGAGCAATAGTAACAAAACCAGCATGGTATTGGCACCAAAACAGACTGGTGGACCAATGGTACAGAATTGAGGACACAGAGACTAATACATATAATTTCAGCTATCTTATATTAGACAAAGGTGCCAAAAATGTACAGTGGAGAAAGGATAGCCTCTTCAACAAATGGTGCTGGGAAAACTGAAATCCATATGCAACAAAATGAAATTAAACCCTTGTCTCTCACCATGCACAAAATTCAATTCAAAGTGGATCAAGGACCTAGGAATTAGACCAGAGACAATACGCCTAATAGAAGAAAAAGTAAGCTCCAATTTCCAACATGTCGGATTAGGCCCCAAGTTCCTTAATAAGAATCCTGTAGCACAAGAATTATTACCAAGAATTAATGAATGGGATAGATTTAAACTGAAAAGCTTCTTCTCAGCAAAAGAAACAATCAGTGAGGTGAATAGAGAGCCAACTAATTGGGAACAAATATTTAATACATGCACATCAGATAGAGCACTAATTTCTAGAATGTATATAGAACTAAAAAAACTTAACACCAAAAAAGCAAATAACCCAATCAATAAATGGGCTAAGGAATTGAAAAGAAACTCTTGATATTGAAGAAATCCCAAACAAAGGAATAAGGAGAGAGAAACTCCCAGTATTGAAGGAATCCCAAGCAAAGGAACAAGGAGAGAGAAACTCCCAGTATTGAAGAAATCCCAAGCTAAAGCACAGGAAGTATCAAATCTCTATCTATGTTTTCAGAGCATGACTGAAAGGGTATTCATTGAATGCCTAATTGGTTATTCCTTGGTTTGAGGATCAGAGAATCTTACTCTTGTAATTAATTCTCTTTCCCAATAACTGAGATACAACAAAGACCTTACCATATTTGATATAAAAAGTGGTTGATTTGTAGGTTTTATGTCAATCTATTTCTATTCAGTTTTACTACCATGAAAAGTGATTGGTGCACTCAGTTACACAAGATGTACTTGGAATGATCCAAAGAATATGCCATGTCTACCCTGGGAATTCCTAGAGTTTTCCTTCCATCTCTGTGAACCTAACTCATCATTTCCCTTTCCCTGGTTTCCTCTCATAATGGTTGTAGTGCTAACTGGTTATTATTTAGATGCCCCCTTGGGCATTGGCATTTTTCTCTTTGGGCTAGAACTTCCTTATCTATTTTCTTCCATAGCCTCTTGGACATTACCTAGAGGTACTACACCGTCTCTATTGTACCTGGTACCACAATTCTGCCCTGTCAGATTTGTTCTGAATCCAACCCCAGCTGCATAAGAATAGGAATTTGACAACCTAGAAAGAAAAATACAGTGGTTTCTGCTGTCTTCTTTTTTGGTTCGATCTTGATCAACATCTTCACTCAATGGCTTAAACAATTACACAAATAGCATGTGTGCCAATTATTCAGGTGATAACCAACTGGTAGAAATATTTAGTATTTTAAATATAGACTCAAGAGGCCAAAATGACTCAAGCAATTTAATAGAGAAGGCCAAAATGAATAAAGCATCTATTCAAAGGAATAATTTGGCCAGTTTCTAACGCGTAGTAGGCCCTGTAAAAATATTTCTGGGATCAATAAATGAGTTAATTAATGCAGGCACTTATATTGTGGTTCTAAAAATCAATCCTACAAGTCCAGGATAAAGGATCACCTGAAACAGAGGCAATTTTGTGTGAAAATAGATTTATAGGTTTATTGAATAGCAAGTGCCTTATGAGTCAGTTCCATGAGAAAATGGAGCCATTGCTATTGAAAGCATTCCTACCACTAATGTGTCAATCTGTGGGCTTCATTTTTCAACTAATGTTGATAAATTTTAAATCCCTGAGAAGAGTGATTGCAGTTCTGAAAGGTTGAATTTTGATTTATTCATTCATTAAGTAATCTTGAGTGCCTACTCTGGGACAAGGTTTGGGCTAATCTTTAGAATAAAGGATGTTCATAAGTGGAATGGCTGATTAAAGTAAATATTATTTATTTTTTATAATTAACTAACATAATAGAGTGTTAAATAATTATTGGTCAATAATAATATATGCTAACAAGATGACAGAATTATGTAACAATAAGTTCTATAATAATAAATACAATATATATTATGACTTAACTATATTATTACATTTTATATTGTAAATATGATTATGTCATTTTAGTTCACATTATTAACTATTGTGGTAATATTATTTTCATAAGTCCTTTTTAATATGGTAATCTTTCTCATATCAGAATTCCAGCAGAGGTTAGAAGGTAATTTCCATGAGACAAGGTTTGGGCTAATCAATGATCTCTTTTTTTTTTTTTTTTTTTTTTTTTTTTTTGGTACCGGGGGTTGAACTCAGCAGCACTCTACCACTGGGTCACATCCCCAGCCCTTTTTTGTATTTTATTAGAGACAGGGTCTCACTGAGTTGCTAAGTGCCTCGCCATTGCTGAGGCTGGCTTTGAACTCGCGATCCTCCTGCCTCAGCCTCCCAAAGTGCTGGGATTACAGGTGTGCGCCACCGCGCCCGGCTTCAATGATCTCTTACCTCTATCCAGTTACATAAAAACTTATAAGTTTTTAAAAAATAATTAAAACACAGAATCCTTCTGAAAGTTTTCAATTTTTCCAAATCATTATAATTTCTTGCTTATATCTTATTTAATAGTAATTCTTGAGTAGGCACCTCTAATTCAATTTTTCTAAAGTGTTCAGTCTACATTCATTAAAACAAAAACTGTCCTTTTCTGGAAATATTTTATTAGACTACATAATATTTATTCAAATTATACATCTATGACAAGAACTATAATTGACATGACTTGGTGACTATTACAAATGAGTTGGCAAACACATTACCTGACTGATTGAAGCACAGCACACGGACATTTTATTTGTTGACACCCACCAGAATGTTCCATAGAGGGAATGAAGACCAGCATTTAATCCTGAAAACTGATTAATCTGGACAATTAGTTAAGTGGAAGCTAGTTAAGATAATTCTAAGTGAACAGTAAGCCAGCTTTCTTCCCTGCATTTTCACTAGAAAACGTACTCCTAACGTTTTAGTTTCCCCCTTAAAACTCTTTAATGGTCCCAGGTTAAACCTAGTTTCCACAGACACAATAATATTTGAAAGATGAATTTAGTTTGTCCAGGAACAATTCCCTTTGGACTTTTAAAAATTGAGTTCTGGATATTTTTATATGAAAAAAATTAATTACAGAAATAATTGAGGGCTATATTGATGTTTCCTGGTCTAAGGAGGATTTAGATTCGCCTCGGGCAGTGCTGCAGGCATAGCAATAAAACTCCACATTGGGTCATTTGTAGTGATTAAGTCCCAAGGAAAGCCAGAGTATGCTGGTTTGCTGTCTCATTTTGAGTAGATGACTCCAGGTTCCCCATTCGAAGCATGAGTGGCTTACTGGGGCTTCCCATCCATGGTGGCTCTTGAACTTCCCATCCCAACCTTTTAGTTGCCTCTGCCTGAATGTTCAGATATTCCTGGATGAGAAGCTGTTCTACCTGCCACACTCCTGCATCTAGGTTTCCTTGTCCCAAGTCTAACCTTATGATTCTTTGCTGTATTGAGAATATTTTTGCCAGGCACTGTGGCACAAACCTGTAAACCCAGCAGCTCTGGAGGCTGAGACAGGAGGATCACGAGTTCAAAGCCAGCCTCAGAAAAAGCAAGATGCTAAGCAACTCAGTGAGACCCTGTCTCTAAATAAAATATGAAATAGGGCAGGGGATATGGCTCAGTGGCTGAGTGTCCCTGAGTTCAAACCCCAGTACCCCCTGAAAAAAACAACAAAAAAATTTTATTTCTTCATGAAGTTATGGTGTTTAATATTTTATCCTGTAGAGCATAAATGTTCATCATTTATTACTGTATCATTGAAATCATCTCACTCTTATTTCCTTGCAAATAAAGAAGATTGAGGCCAGAAGACCAGCATTGTATATCTGTTTCTATCACTTAAAAGATGTGTTACCTTGGGAAACTCTTTCATAGTCTCTGATGAACTAAAGAATTTTATCACCATGCATTTATAGTTTTATATGTAATTCATTGAGATGTTATACAGAAAAGCACTATAAACTGCAAAATACTAATTAATATATAATTACAATAAGATATGTTACAAATGTGTGTGTGTGTGTGTGTGTGTGTGTGTGTGTGTGTGTGTGCTTTTATCACCTGTTACCCAAGAATGGGAAATGGAAATTGGTTTTGAAATAGTGTACAGATTAATTTATCCTCCTTTATTAGTATCAATTGTTTCATTCATTCATTCACTTGATCAACACTTATTGCATGCCTGATCTGTATGTCTGGTGCTAAGCCTTGTTGATACAGTCATGGCATTAAACAAGGCCTGGATTCCAGAAAATTTTAAAGGACTTCCTGAAGATCTCTTAACCTGCACAATTATAAAGTCTCCGGCCATTTTCAGTCCCTTGCTCTAATTTAACTTCAGTGTACTCATCATAATCTTATTTCTATTTTCATTTGACATTATTCATAAAATGCTCATTTCTACTATTAGACCAGAATACCATTAAAGTCACTACAATGTTCACAATATCACCTATAAATCATTGTTAAATGACAAAAAAAGGAAGGGAAGGATAATTAGTTATAGAAAGTTTGTAGGAGATAAATCTGGAATAGTATTTGGGGATCAGTTTGTGATGCCCTACTAAGTAGGCTTTCTCCTTTGAGCAGTGAGGAACCACAGGAAACTGAGATAAGAGCATACATAGAAAGACCAGGGGATATAAAAGTTCGGCTCATGGTGAATGTTGCATCAGATCACTCATTCAGAGAGGATCAAACAGAAGCACCCTTTCCATTATGCTTATAAAAAATGTATATGCCTTAATTGAAAAAAAAAAGAAAAAGAAAAAGAACCCCAATGTCTTCTTAGGACAGATTTGGCTCTCCAGCTTGGAAAACTGCTTTGCATCCACCTGACTCTACAAGATACTCTTCTAAGGGAAGCACAATAGCACTGATTGGGATCAACTGGGTGAGCTCCATCTACTGAGCCAAACGTGGGAGGTAGGAACACGGCAGCAGTGAAATATACTGATTGCAAATCTCTTGAGATTGTCAAGGACATTTCAGGATCATCCGTACAAGTGTTCATGTTGATTGTCATAGTCTTAAATAGCGCCCCAGGAGAGAACCCATAGCAAGGACTGGAGCATGTGAATAGAAATTAATGACCCCTCTGCTTGCTGACTCCCCCCACTGCAGGATCTCAGGGATGCCAGATATTTGTCCATTCATCCAGCCAATGTTTATTAAACACCTCCAAGGTGCCAAGGTACTGCCTAAGTTAGACTCTAGAAATACAAAGTTGAGCAGGTGGCCTGCACTGCCTGGAAGGAGTTCACTGTCTAGTTCAAGAGAATAAGAAGAATAAGGCATTTGAGTAAAATGTGATAGGGGCTTTGCTACTATTAAAAATGAAATATGAGGGGCTGGGGCTGTAGTTCAGTGCCTTGTACCTGTGACGCACTGGGTTGGGTCCTCAGCACCACATACAAAAAATAAATTATTTAAATAAAGGTATTGTGTCCATCTACAACTAAAAAATATTTTTAAATAAAAAATAAAGAGTCCAGAAGTGGTTTCTAATGTAGCACAGAATTCAGAGGGAGATACATTGGACACAATTCTTAGATGCAAGGAATAAAAACTATGCTACAGAAGTTATGTTACTATTACTTCTATTATTATTGCTATTAATTACCATAATAATAATAAAATCTAACATTTTCTGAGAACCTACTATGTGTTTATTAGGCATTGTTCTAACCACAGTATGTTTAATCCTTATAAGCCCCCATTGAAATAGGCTGTGCTGGTCAGCTTTTCATCACTGTGACAGAAATACCCAATAAAATCAACTTAGAGCAGGAAAAATTTATTTTGTCTCAGAGTTTCATAGGTTCAGTCCATGGTCAACCAGCTCCATTTCTCTGGGCCAGAGGTGAGGTGGAGCATCAGGGCACAAGGGCATTGCCGAGGAAAACTGCTAACCTTGTGACAACAGTGAAGCAGAGAGAGTAAAAAGAACCAAGGACAAAATATGTAATACCCAAAGCACACCCCCAAGAATCCCCTCCTGTATCCACACCCCACCTACCTACAGTTTCTACCCAGCAATCCATTTAAATTATTAATACATCAAATGGATTAATTTACTGATTAAGTCACAGCTCTCGTAATCTGATCATTTTACCTGTGCTTTAACACAGGAGTGTTTAGCAGATACCTCATATCCAAATTACAACATAGGCACTGTTATTATCTCCATTTTATACATAGAGAAACCAAGGTAAAAAATAAGTTAAGTAGATTGTATAAGATTAAACAATTAATACCTGAGGTAAAGAGAATTTGGATTGGGGCCCTGGCCTTGCAGTGCCTATTGTTAAAGTCTCTTGATCAATGAATAAGATATAACTCCTGTTACTTCCCTTTTGTGTCACATTTCCTGAATCAATTCTGATTGGCAGAGCCCATTTTGATTGGCAGAGCCTAGATCAGGTGCCTAGTCTTAGCTACAAGGGAGTTTGCAATATAATATTTGAATCCCCTATACCACAAAGCAGTCTTTGCCCTATACTGTATCTCAAAATGAAAGAATCCTCACACTTAGAAAGGGATATTAGTCACAGAAAGAAAGGAGTAAGACATGTCAGTGACAATGACAAAAGATATCCTAGGCACAGTTAGACATTTGCAAAGTCATAGAAGCAACAGAGAACATGAGCGGTTCCAGAAACTGCAGGTGGTGGATGTGAGTAGCACTTAGAATAAAAGGCTGAGTGATATGTGACAACAATAGCAGAACAGTAAGATCAGGAAAGATAGGGCTACCTACCCCATTATAAAGGCTTTAGATTGCATCCCCGGGGCAATGGAGTCAGGAGTTTTAAACAGAGGAGAGAGAAAATCATATTTTCCATTAGAAAGATTCCCTGGATGCAGGAAGTAAAGGCAAGGAGAAACTCCACCATCATTCAGGGCATGATCATATAACTCATTGTGTCCCAGTGGTGGATCCATTTAGGAATAAAGGGGAGTGCTCCTAATTATTCCAGGAAACAGGTATTTGTGGTCACTATACTTCATGTAAGCAGAGAGCAAAAGGAAAACATTGAAAGAGACAAGATTGAAAAGGAAAAATAAATCATTTACTGAATAGTTTCACCAACAGATGACCTAGATCTTCAAATGTATTATCTCATTTACTATTCATAAGGGAGTATTTTTAGTTAACCTTCTGTGGAGAGACAGGTTCACTAAGATTAAGTCTGTTGTCCAGGATCTCAAAGATCAGATACTGATGAACTGGCTCCAATGCAGTGCACAGACCCCAATCAACTATCTTGCTCCTTCCCCCACTCCCACAAAAGCATTACATATCTGCTGTAAACTAGAAACATAATTTAAAACTTTACTCTAAATGTGACCAAGTCCAGGTTTGAAGCCTGGTTATCTCGCTAACTAGCCAAATGAGCTGAAATAATCCCCTAACTTCTCAAAGCTTTAGTTTCATCTCATGTACAGTAGAAAGCCAGCCAATACTTATTTCAAGAATTGTATGGAGAATTAAATGAGACAGTATACAAAAAGCTTAGCACAAAGCCTGGTACAAAACTATTCAATCAAGTGTAGCTTTCGTATTAGTGGAATTCTTGATATAGTAATTGGAGCAAAATAAAGGAGTGGCTTAAACAAGAAATTCTTTCCTTGAGTGAGGTCACGGGTATTGTATCCTGGATGGTTACCAGGAATTAGAGCAAGACTGAGGCAGCGGGGGGAAGGTCTATAGGCCTAGTCAAGGATGGCAGGGTCAGCCAAGGGAAAGCCATTGAGGGGAAATGATAATACATGGTGTGGAGATTTATACATACAACTTTATGCACAGAACATCAGTGTTCAGAGGAACACTATGTTAGTCAGTTTTTTGTTACCATGACCCAAAAACCTGACAAAAACAACTTGGAGGAGAAAAGATTCCTTTTGGTCTATGGTTTGAGAGGATTAAGCCCATGGTTGACTAGCTCCAAGGGAGAAGCATTATGGCAGGAGGGGGAATAGAGGAGCACTTCTCATCCCTTGGCAGCCAGGGGGAAGGGTTGGGGATTGAGGATCCAGAGAGAAGATAAATTATTCCAGGGCACACCCCAGTGATCCACTCCTACCAACTCACTCCGTCCCACCTTTCAGTAGTCCAGGTCAGAGATCTCATGATCTCACCACTTCCCCAACACCCAAACCCAAACACATGAAACTTTGGAGGACTATCAAGATCCAAACTATAACACATTTGAAAATTAATCTCAAGGAGAAGAACGAGTGTATGGTGGTAAGAGAGTAAAAAGAACATTATAATGTTTTTTTATTTATTCATTTTTTTTAAATTCAAAGTTATTGTATTTATAACAGTAGCATGTATTATAATTCATGATACACATATGGAGCATCTTTTTACATAACACTGTATACAAAGTATATTCATACTTTTCTCTGGGAAATGAATTTCTAGAATTCAAAGAGTTGACTTGCAAAAACACTTTCAAAACAAATCTCATTCTAAGTTAGATTCTTCTTGTTTGCCTAACATCCTATTCCATATATCCATTTGTTCACTGATAATTTTCTGAGAAACAACAACAAGCTTGCCAGGGAGCAAGCTTGGCATTCTGGAGCATAAAAAGATGAATCAGAAACAGAAGATACTTTTAAGGAACATATTAGTCTCTAGACTTACGAAAATTAAATGTGCCCATAGATAACGTTAAGTTCAATGTAAATAGTACTAAGTATTATCAAAGCAGAACAGGTAGGGGATTAGTAGATTTTAAGGTGAAAAAAGATCATTTTCACCTAAGGAGAACTAAGAAAGTCTTCATAAGGACATTATACAAATTGGTGGGGCTTGGGTGGGTAGATGAAGATAATCCAACCCCACGAGGAAAGATTTTGGGAAGGGGTATATGAAGAATTATTGCTTTCAAATAAAGGCCTTTGGCTTTTGAAAATCAACATGAAAGAAGAAACCACCCCTCCTGACCTGTCCCTCGGGTTGGCTGCTATCAAGATGTTAGAAGCAGATTTTGCAGTTATTATCTAGTTCATTCTCTCTCTCTCTCTCTCTCTCTCTCTCTCTCTCTCCTTTCTCTGACACCCTGAAAGAGACATAGAGGACAGAAGGTCACAAAGAAACAGCACACCATCAAATGCCACTTCCAGCTCATGTTTGGGGCCCTAGCCCTTCCATAAAGTGGCATAGAAGTTTCTCTCTCATTTCTTTCTGAGCATGCCCAATTTAGGAAAACTCTCCAAATTAAAAAACTGAATCATGAGTAGTGTTATGTTTATGGTAAGAAAAATACTAAGTATTGCTATTACTTTATAGTTTTTAAATACATTTTTAGCTGCTATTTTCTTTTTTTATCTTTTCACATTTTTGATGTGGACACCATATCAAAATTAATGGACACCTGGGCTGGTTCCATAGGTTGCTTATTGTGAATTGTGCTGCTATAAACATGGCTATGCATGTATCACTGTAGTAAGATGCTTTAATCCTTCAGGATAAATACTGAGGAGTGGTATCACTGGGTCATGTAGTAGTTCCATGCCTCGTCTTTTGAGGAACATCCATATTTATTACCATGGTGGTAGTTTTGAAACACATTTTTAAGTTATATAACAATCTTAAAGGTTAGGAAGGCAATCGTTCATTGTTTTATTATATGAATAAATAGAAGTTCAGAAAATTTAGTAAATTTCCAGAAATAACACAGCTCATATTGTCACAAATAAGGCATTTCTTTCAGTTTTCAGATCCTCAATCCTATGCCCCTCCCCATTCCATCTCCAAGCCTATCTGGGAGACAGATGGAACCATAACCTGAGGCCTTGGCACTGTTACCTGCATCAGTTGTTCACTGCATTAATGGAAAACATCAAATAAGAAGGTATAAGGTTTAGAGAAAGATTAAAAACAGGTGATAGCCTTTGTGTTTCTCATTTTTACTCCCCATTGCCCTGCAGCAAGACTGATTCCAGAATTAAGAGTTTTAGCAGGACCTCTCCCAGCTACCCACTCTTTAATGTGGTTGGCCCTCTAGACTCTATAAGAGATCTTACATAATTGAGCCAGATGTACTTGATAGGTGGGCTATTTTAGATGACCAGAAATAAGTGCGTGTGCGCGTGCGTGCACGCGCACACACACACACATACACACACTACATTAAAAAGTTTTTTTCATTGTTTTGTTGATGTTAAAGAATATATAATAAAATAAAGAAGTGTAGTTGCTGCAGATTCTAGCCTCTGGGTAGATAGAACACCACTTAGGAACTGGGCAGTCATTTAGAGGTCTGCCCTCATTGCTGCTGCATCAACAGTCCACGTCTGGTGTCCCACTCTAATGGCCACCATGACCATGACTCATCCATTCTCCTATTCCAACTGCTACCAAAAGATTCCTATCCATGCTCCTGTATAGCTTACTCATGGTTTTGTATTGATGTCTCTTTTCACCACAAACTTGTAGTACCTTCATACTATATATTCATATGGCTTCTCTCCTTACTACTAATCACTGTCTTTCTTGCTAAGTGTTGTAGGAAAATTCACTGAGGCTGAATCTGATTCAGCTAGTTTGGTGATTAACATTCATATTAAGCAGATCTATTCTTCCAGGTCCTTCACTGCCCTTGAGATAGGTATCCACTACTGACTCAGAGACATAAAGTCAACTGTTATGAGGAAGAAAAACCTCAAAAATTTTCCTCCACTAAAATTAAAAAGGTGGTAGAGAATATCTGGCTTATGAATATATGTTTATGGGGATCACAGAGGAAAATAAACCAGGAGAGTAAAACAGTGGAAAGATTCCAATACCCAGAAGAACATAATGTCCAAACTCTGGGTATCATGGCCTGGCCCATACACAGCTGCCAAGAATTCATAAGGAAACATAACATAACTGAGAGAAATGAGAAGCCTCAACCACTTTCAAAAAAAAAAGACAAAGCTAATTTTTTAGGTCAGAATAGAGAAAATGGTGCACTATATATTCTTTGTATGAGTAGCATGCAAAAAATAGTGACAGATAGTGATAAAGATATTAATTAAGAGATTATAGAAACAGACATGGTTCAAACTCTTACCTGTGTAGATTCCTATTTGGGCAATTTTGTACAAACGTTAATTCATTTATCTTTGCAACAAGAATGAATATTTAACTTTTATGTTAGTTGTGAAAAGTAAATAAGATAATATATGTAAAGTGTCCAGCATATAGTAGTACTATGTAGTACTTGGTAGTCTATGTTTCTATCATCAAGAATGAATTAATGCTTTCACCATTAAACACTCTCACACTTTGAACCTGGTAAGTACTCAGAACATAAGGATGGGACCTCTCTTGACATTTTAATTTATTTTTATATATAAATTACTTTATCATTTTGAAAATTTTGCCCAAAAAGTGTGCGTATGTATGGACATAATACAGTCTTTGGAGTCCTTTGGGGACAACAAAAATATGTGGGAGAAGAAAGAAATTCTGAAAGCACATATTACCCACTTTTTAAAGCAAAGTATATTATATTCCCAACCCCGAAATATTTGTATGCAATGAATATATATTTTAAAATGGAAGCTAAAAAGTGAAGAGATTCACTCAGAATTCATTCTCCAAAAGAAAACCTCTTTTAATTCTAAGTTTTCTATGTATACATCAGTTTTCCTCTACCTGAGTATACTTATTTCTTTGTTTTACATAGTTTACCTGTTATATATACAGTTCCTTTAGTTATTAGCTCTAAAATTATATCCTACCTTCCATGTGACAGAGCTCTTCACATAAAATTATATTTCATGTTTATATAATAACCCAGTAAGTTGATATGTGTTCATTTGCTCAACTCTTCTCTCTAGCCAATGGCAATTGGTTCGTTTTTGTTGTTTTATTTTGTTCTGACTATTATAACTCATGTTGCAATAAAAAAATCCAACTTAATAAAGAAGGGAATTGTTTCATTTGCAAGAACATGGATGAAGAAGACTTTTTTAAGTAAAATAAATCAGGCAAAGGAAGATAACTATCACATGATCTTATTTATTTGAGGAATCTAAAAAACCTTGAACTCATAGAAATATAGATTAGAATGATGGTTGCCACAGGGCATGGGGAAGTTGGGGATGTGTTGGTCAAAGGATGGAAAGGTAAATAGCAAAATGAGATGTGGTTGAAAATTTTTAGTTAAATAGAATAAATAAATTCAGGAGATCTATCATACAACAGTGACAATAGTTAATTATAATGTATTGTGTCCCTGAAAATGGCTAAGGGTAGATTTCCAGTGTACCCACCATAAAAAGTAATAATTATGTGAAATAGCACATAATGAGTTCAATTTAGCCATTCCATAATGTATACATATTTCAAAACAGTGTATTGTACATAATGAATATATGCAACTTTTATTTGTTGTTTTAAAAATTAATTTAGAAAATCATTGCATACATCTTTATCTATGCCTCTGATTATGTCATTAGCCTAGATTGTAGTTATTATATCCTTGGGGATTGAAAGGGTACATTCTGCCACACACTTGATCTCTGTGATTATTCCTGACAAAATACCTGAGATAAACACTTACAAGGAGGAAAGATTGATTTTGGTTCATGGTTTCAGTCCATGGTTACTTTGCCCCATCATGGGGGCCTTCGTGAGGCAGAACATCCTGGTGGGGAGGACCTGGTGGAAAAGCTGTTCACCTTGTAGTGGCTGGGAAGAAAAAGAGAAAAAGAAAGGGGCATAGGTCACAAAAGCCCCTCTAAGGGAATGCGCCCAATGAATTTTAAACTAGGCCCCACCCCCCAGGGGTCCATCACCTCCTGATAGTACTACAGGCTGACACTCAAGCCTTTACCCATGAACCTTTGGGAAACTTGACAGATACAGATGATAACAATTGCCTGCTCTAATTGTTTGCTGATTTTGCACTTCATATATTAAGTATCCTTACAGTGGCCCTGGGGTTTTATACAGCTCCAATGATTCCACTCAGCTTCCCTGAAAAGTCTCCATTACTCCTTCTACCCAGTGAGAACACACAGAAAGAAAACAAAAAAATCTGTTCCTGCTTCCTTCGAAGCCCCATGAGACATCTGAGGAGAGTTCTCATGTGCTGAGACTTCTATTTAGCAATAAGAGGAAATGCCTCAAACTGCAGCTATTTTTCAGGAACATAGAGGTTTGTAACAAATGACCCTAAACTTTCTTTAGTAAAGTTTTAAGTTTCGGCACTGGAATTCTCAGCAAGAAGAAATAAAATACCTTATGTCCAATACTTTTTACCGCTGGCTATGTCATAGCTCCTCGGTGAAATAAAAGACACTCTGCTCCTTAAAGGAACAGAGAATGGAAACCAGAGCCTCTAGATCATAACAATGGTCAACAACAATAAAAAAGATGATAATAGCTAATGTGTGACTGCTCACGTGTGCAGGCATTTTTCTAAACACAGATACTCTCCCAATAGTCCTCGGAGAATGCCATTAAGTTTGTATACAAACTACTCTCACACAAAGTTATATGTTTCAGAAATTAAGACATGGAGAAAGAAAAAAGCAAAAGAAAACTCATATTTACTAAGCTCTAATAGGTTACCCATGTATCCATTAATTACTGCTGCTATAACAAAATACCATGACCTTGGTGCTTAAGCCAACAAAAATTTACTAACATTTCTGAGGGTCCAATTCCAGTAGGGGCCTCACTGGGCTAGTGTCAAGGTGTCAGCAGGGTTGCATCTCATTCTGGAAGCACCAGGGAAGAATGTTTCTGAGACTTTTTCAGCTTTTAGAGGCTACCTATGTTCCTTGGCACAGACTCCGCTTTCTCCATTTTCAAACTCAGCAGCAGTAGAGTAAGTCCTCATATTGTAGCTCTCTGATGCTTCCGCCATCTTCACATCTATCTCTCACTGTCATCATCCTCACAGTTGAAAAAAATATCTGCATTTTTAAAGACATGGAATTAGAACGGCCCCACTTCATAACCCAGGAAAATCTTCCCATCCTAGTATGAATCACACCCGCAAGGTCTCTTTCCATGTAAGTTAACATATTCACTGGGAACCATGCAAGGTAACATATTCACTAGGACTAGAGGGGAACATCTTTGGGTGCCATTATTCCACATATGACAACCTATATTCGCTTTTTCACTTATTCCTCCCAGTAAATCCCTAAGGCAAGTGTATTAGTTATCAATAACTAATAACCCCCAAATTACCCAGCATTTAGTTTTGGTTTCATCACAGGGTCATCAATCAATCTGACCAAGGCTTGTGTTCTCTGCCGCAGGGTGTCTCACAGAACTGCAATCGAGGTGTCTGCATAAGCCACAGTTTCAGCTGAAGGCTTGCTGGGGACAGATCTGCTTTCAAGTTTACCATGTGGTTCTTGGAGAGATTCAGTTGCTCCTAGGCTGTTTGTTGATGGCCTCAGTTCCTTCTAGATGTCAGCAAGGGCCACCCTGTGTTCCTTTCCACGAGGGTCTCTCCTTTTGGCAACTTTCTTTTTCAAAGTGGGTAAGCAGCGAGAGTAAGAGAAGGTGCTGGTGAGATGGGAGTCATAGTCTTTTATAATTTAATTTGGAATTGGCTCCCATCCTCCTGCCAGATTCTGTTAGGTTAAAAGCAAGTGCATAGGTCAGCAGGGCCAGCCCACACACAAAGAGAAGAAAATACATGAGAGAGTGACTGTCATCAGGAAAGAACCGTTGGAAGCCGTTTTTGAAGCAGCTCACCATAGTATTTGTACACTTAGCTACTGCCACATATCAAGTCATCGCTAAGCTCAGAGGCTTAAAACAAGATTATTCTTTCTTATTCATATGTCTGGTGGTCAACTGAGGCAACACTGAATATCTCAGACTACAGGTTTCTCAGTGTTTGATTCCATGCTGTGGAGTGGGTACAAGTTTGCTTCATTGGGGCCCAGGAAAAGGAGACCACAAAATCCTAGGGCAGTTCCCTCAGCAATAACAGAAGCACAAGAAGGAACAATAACCATGTGATGACTTTTAAGGCCAGGACTGAGCCTGTTACACTGCCACCCCTCCCATGTACACACCATATTCTATTGGACAAAACAAGTCACATACCTGAGCCCAAAGGAAAAGGGCAGGAAACTATTGTTTGTCTCTAATGGGAACAACAGCAAAATCACAAGGTGAAGGTCAAGGATACAAGAAGAGGATTGAGTCAATAATTCCTCTCCCAAGTATTATTACTCACATTTTACCAATAAACAAATGGTGGTTCAGAGACACTAGCTGACTTGCCCAAGGTCTTAGTGCTCAAATTCAGATTTTTCTGACTTCAGAACTCATTGTCCATTGTTTTATACCAAAAAGCCCTAAGATACACTCTCTGAATCTTTTCCTTCCAAATAACGGATTCACAAATTGGCATCAAAAACTTCCTTTTGTAAACAGTCGTCACAAATTCCACTTCGCTCTTTTGCTTCCTGTTTCATTTTACTAGCCTAAATTCATAACATGGGCAGGAGCATGGAGATAAAATTGGCTCTGAAAATGAGAAAATGGATTTACTTGCCATGCCTTTGCATTACAAATGGGCCCAGTCCAGGGCAATCCTGGCTGCACCTGGACCAGTACACGGGCCCCATGAATAATCCATGTTCCATGCTTGCCTCCCGGGCTGTGCTGACTCAGCAACTGCTCTTCTTTCTGCAAAGCCAAGACTGCATCTAGGTCAGGTGAAGCCTAAGAAAGCAACAACACTCCGAAAATCAGTTGATACTGGAGGCAGACAGGGACTTAAAAATCTAATTAGAGTTTAGCCAGACTGTGATGCAGTACTTCCTTCCTTAGAACAGTCCATCAACTTCAGGGTAGATCCAGGCACCTTTATGTGGCACATAGGAGCCATGACGGTATTGCCTATATGACCAGAACCTCATCACCCCATTCTGTGCCCTTCAACTTGACCCCCCCTTTCCACCTCCCTCACCCTCAACCCCAGCTATGCCAAACCATTTAGCTAAATTCATTTGCATTTGCATTTGTTGGCCCCTTCTTCAGATAGCTCTTCCTACCTTTTGTTGCTACCTTTCAGAGGGAGCTCAGGGTCTCCTTTTACAGAAAGTCTTTCCTAACCTCAAGTTTACCCTTCTGCTCAGCTCACTTAGAGTTAGGGTCTTCTCATTAGGAAATATTTGATGCTTCCATCATTACCCTATCAATCCATATTAGAATTCCTCACTTACTTGTTGTCAGTCCCACAAATGTTGCACTCTTTAAAACTAATGATCTTGGCTATGAATTCTCAGTGTTCTTGGCACAGTGCCCAGTAGTCATTAAATGTTTGCAGAAGAAAAGAATAAGAAGAGAAAGGAAGGAAAATGTAAGAAAGATGGAAGAAGAGGGAAGACAGAAAGTAGAGAGAGAGGGAGGGAAGTAGGAAGGATAAAAGGAAGGAGGGAAGAAAAAACACAAAGATCATGTACGAGAAGGTGTTTGGTACATTGCACACAACCTCATAACCATCAGGAATCCTATTAATTTTCACCATGAGTGTGCTAATGTGCATGACTTGCTATGTTTAGGGCTTTTCCTTAAATTCTTCTGCTCCAGAAACCTAGACCCACTAGCATTTTCTGTAAATACAAGCACATGAACTTTATAAGCAGTGGAGCCTCATAGCCAGCTTCTCCATGTGCTCTAGTAAGATCAATAACCAATCCAGGTGACAAATTGATATTAAATACAGTTTGAAAAATGGCAAGAAAAAAACAGTTGAAGAGGATTAG
This sequence comes from Tamias sibiricus, assembly GCA_025594165.1. Classification (NCBI taxonomy): domain Eukaryota; kingdom Metazoa; phylum Chordata; class Mammalia; order Rodentia; family Sciuridae; genus Tamias; species Tamias sibiricus. The sequence continues at coordinate 53,439,811 of CM046658.1, forward strand.
TGGAGTCTCTCCAGAATTGTAGTCTCATAGAATGTTCAAGGACCTTGCTGTGATTCAGTGAGTAAAAGGCATGAGGAATAGCAAGATGGATGGATGGATTCAGAGAGGATCACTAATGGGGGCAGGAGAGGGGGAGTGCTGTGGAAATAGAATTTTCATGTCTGCTATAGGAATTGAACTCCCAAATCAACATGAATGAGGATTTCCAGGTAATAGTTCTAAATGCCAATTGCTGCTATTTTCACTTCAATACTATGACTGACTGAGAATGATTGCTTGATGGTTTTGAAGCCTCTTTACACTCTAATAATTATACTTTCTGAATTGCACCTGAGGTATTACCATACCTGATAAGGCTCTTAATTGATGTTTTAGTATAATTACTTGGAAAACACCTCCTTAGAAAGAATATTTTGAATAGAAGACAGATCAAATATGTTCTTGGATTATTCTTTATAGTCACTATGATAAGTGCTTCTCTCTCTTCTCTTCCTTTCTTCCCCACATCAGAAGAAAAGTCAACAACTTTATGGTATTAAGAGTTAAGGAGTTGCTAAAATTCTAGAAACTTTGCTGTCTAAAAAGAAAATCCTTACATCATTTTTTTTTTATTCCTATAAAATCACTACAACATAAACCTGGGAGGAAAACTGCAGCAGGTATGATTTAGGGTTGCCAAGTTCCTGATCCTTGCTCTGGCTTTAAGGCAGTATTTGAATTAGAGTAGAACTAGAAATGAAATTGAAGCAAGAACGATGAGATTGAGTACAAATTACAATGCATCTAGAACAACTTATTAGCTGAAACTCTGAGACTCAGTATTCCTCATTGATAAATAGTCATTTCAAATTTTCATTCAAAAATAAGTTATTTTCACTGGGCTATTGTGAGACTCTGGTGAAATTTTATGGAGAAAGAGTAAGTTAAAAAGCAAGCTGCTTGTTGAGGGAATTATAGATTAATATTATCATTATGGGTTAGAATACATTGAAGAAACTTTGATAAGGAGGCTAGTTATCTACTCATAGACACACCTAATAAGTAGATGATATAGTGGTCTTTATGAAGAGGGTGTGTATGGTTTATGAGTAGGGTTTAATTTCCTCCTAACCTCCCACATCCCAGAAGACCCACTCAGAATGAAACCGCTATGTCTCCTTCAACTAGTCCGGTGTTACTGTTTAAGTCAGTTTTTGTTGTTGTTATTATTGTTTTGTTTTGTTTTTTGTTCGTTTGTTTGATGTTGTGACTAAAAAACCTGACAAGAACAATTTTAGAGAAGGAAAAGTTTATTTGGGGCTCACAGTTCCAGAGGTCTCAGTCCATAGATGACTGACTCCATTGCTCTATAGCTGAGGTGAGGCAGAATATTATGGAAGAAAGGTGTGGTGAAAAAAAAAAAAAAAAAAAAAAAAACAGCTCAGTACATGACAACCAGGAAGCAGAGAGGCTAAGCTTGGCTCACCAGGGACAAAATATATACCCTAAAAGTATACCCCCAGTGACCCACCTCCTTCAACCACACCATATCTGCCTACAGGTATCGCCCAGTTAATTCATTCAAGTGGATTGATGTACTGATTAGGTTAAGGCTCTCAGAAACCAATCTTTTCACCTCTAAACTTTTTTGCTTTGTCACTCACATGAGCTTTTGGGGAACTCCCATATGATAACAGGTACATTCCCCAAATGCATTCCCTAGGTGGGATATTTATATGCTTGGTAAACTCTTAGTCCCATAGCTCTTGCCACTTCTTTACCCCCTTGGGCTCCTTCACATGGTGCTATGTGTACTACTAATGTCATCCTTGTTGTTGTCCTTAGACTGATCAACCACATTTCTATTCCCAGTCAGATAACCTTTTTATCTCTTCTTGGCTTCATAGTTCATTTTGCTCCAGAAAGTTGTATAGATTCAGAAAACCCCATAAAGAAGAAGAGGATACCATTCTCTGTGACCTAGTGAACCTCCCAGCTTCCAGGTTCACTTATCACACTGTTCCCCAAAACTTCAAGTTTCCAAGACTCTTGATCTTTTTTTTTTTTTTTTTTTTTTTTTTTTTTGTGGTACCGGGGATTGAACTCAGGGGCACTCGACCACTAGGCCATATCCTCAGTCCTTTTTTGTATTTTATTTAGAGACAGGGTCTCACTGAATTGCTAAGTGCCTCGCCATGGCTGAGGCTGGCTTTGAACTCGTGATCCTTCCTGCCTCAGCCTCCCAAAGTGCTGGGATTACAGGCGTGCACCACTGCGCCCGGCTAAGACTCTTGATCTTAATAAGTTAACTTACCTAAGAGCAAAATGCCAATCTCCACATATTTTATTGCTCCAGTCTATGCAAGCAACTCCCTAGAGCTACTTCTCTCGCTCACCTCTATTCCTAGCATTCAGAGAAAGGGTATGCCTCTGCAGAAATATTTTATTTTTCACCAGACTCAAAACCTTCTGCTTCTCTTACATGGAGTTAGGGAGAGGAGGAGTCTGATTGTGCTGGGACCAGTTCTGGTTTCACTTAGTTGTCTGGTGAGCAAGTAGTACTCTATCCCCAATACTTGATAGTTATCTTTAAAATATGGGTAACCGGGATTTCTGTCTTTAACTCATGCCCTGTCCAATAATTCTGGCAATAGAAAGAACCAATAATCATTCTGTTACATTAGTGTTTCCATGAGTTTAAAATAGAGTTTTCCTTCAGTATCCATGAAGTTTTGCTTTCAGAATCCCTGAGGATACCAACGTGAGTGGATGCAAAAGTCTTCTAAATAAAATTGTGTGGTACTTGCATATAGCTTATGCACCTCCTCCAATATACTTTAAATCATCTCTGAATTATGTATTGTAGCTAACACACAATGTAAATGCTGTCTAAAATGTTGTTGTACTGTATTATTTAGGGAATAAAATGTGTACAAGAAAAAGTCTGTACAGACCCACTGTTTTTCAGAACCCGAGGCTGTGACACCTGCAGATATGAAAGACCAACTGCACTGTGTTGCAGTCAGAACTCCCTTTTAGAGAATGTCCAGTAAGGATATTGTTGATTGGCAGCCTCCTGTTGCACACCTCAGGATTAGATGTGATAATCACATGGAGGCCACACTCACTCTGAGCTTCAATGACTGAGCACGGTAGGAGAGGTATGAGTCCCAGCTTTAATGAGAAAGATTTGCTTGGCATCTTCCCATCAACCTAGCCAAATTTTTTCTCAAAACTGTGCTGTGATGGGAGGCTCTTCCCTCCCACCTTCCTTTTCTCTTTTTCTCTCTTCACAGGTATCAATCCTAAATTATGATCTAAGACTTATTTCTGCCTACTTCTGTTACCTCTCCTTTTACTGTTCATTAGCATTTCCCCCCAATAAGTCTCTAATCCATGCAATTGTATAATTCTCAGAGGACCCACAATGACTACCTAGCAGAATAGGAATTATTCAATAACATGAAGATTACCTGGGATTTTGTGGGTTTTTAAATAAAATATAATTACCTTCTGAGAAGGATAAGATACATACGTAGTTTAGAATTTGATCTTAACAATCATTACTATCTTGAAACCTCTCCCTCGACCTCTAAAGGAACACAAATCTTTAGAAAAGTATGAGTATGGTCTCAAGGATTTCATGAACCTTCTGAACTACTGAAGATGAGCCTGTGGTCTACAAGGTAAGGTTAAATTCCTCAAAAGTCTTTCCACATCCCCACTAAACAGCCCTGGCCTATGTCTAGCCACACCGAGCTGCCTGTGATTTCGTGGGAGTGCCAGGCTCTTTCACACCTTCTGCCCCTACACCTGCTGCTCCCATTCCTGAAATTTCCACTTGTCTTCCCCTTTGCTCCAACTCTTCACAGCCATTGACCTGGAAAATTCCTACTCTTCTTCCAAGAGTCAGCTGTAACAATTTCACCACTGAAATCTTTTCCAAATCTCTGGCCCAAGCACGCTTCTTTATCCCCTTGCTCCCCTCTCTATATGCAGCTCTGTTATAAATTTGCCATTTTCTTCATACAGCTTCCAAACTGTAAGCTCTTGGAATAAAAGGGTTGTGCTTACTTTTCTTGGGTTCCAGAAATTTGTGCAGTGTCTGCCACATGGTAAGCACTCAATCATCATTGTTGTTTTTAGTGAATGAATGACCACACTGCACACTAGACATAGCCAGCTATGTGACCATAAGGAATTCACCTAGCAATGCTGTGCCTCAGTGTTTTCTTTCATAAAGAAGAGATAGCAGTGTAACCACTACTTCTCTGAAAGTACTGTCACTAATATCTCTAATACAAATGCAACGGATGCAGTCATCCAAATCAATAACCTGGGAGGGACTGTCAAGTCAGCCCTGTCCCTTTTACACCACTTCCAATCAAATACCAACTAACTTTGTTTCTAAATATTTCCTCTATTTTCCCACTGACTATGACATAGTTTAGGCCACCATCACCTCTTGGGTTATAACAAATTCATGTCAGCAAATAACTGGTCTCTCTGCCTCTGCCCTGATCCCTTCCAACCCAATGTCTATACCCAAGTCACAAACATGACCATGTCACTCTGTCCCTGGAAGTGCTTCATGACTCCTTAATGCCTAATAATGGCTAACATTTATTGAATGCTTGCTACCTGCCTTGCAAAAAAAAAATTGTAAGGATAGGTATTATTAGTATGCAAAAGAGCAATTTGAAGTACAGAAGAGAAACAACAAGTAAGCTGCTACTATTTGAGCTGATTCCAATGCTCTCAATAGAGGTATATGACCCTATATGATTTTGTCTCTACATAAACTGAAAGCCCTATCTTGTCCTAGCATCTTTGTTCATGCTGTTTCTGTGGCTGAAATTCACCTTCTAAACAAGTCCCCATTATCTTTAGTAGTTCCTCTGACGCCCAACAGTATTAATTCTTCTTGCTCAATGCTCCAACATACCCATTAAATACACTTATCATTGTATTTACCATGACATATAAATAAATAGACATGTAGGTAGGTAAGTAGGTAGGCACGTAGATATGTATATAAATTCAAATTCTACACCCTTCTCTTCTCCAGAATTCAAAGAATTATAATTGTGATGGTGATGATAGTACTCAAATACTATCCTGTTAATAATAACATAACAAAGGACTGGATGACATAACCTAGAAATGTACATGAGTTATCTCCCACTTGGATGAGCCTTAATCAATGATATAAAATAAAGTGGAGAATATCAAGCAAATAAAATCCCTTTCCTCATCTCTCTTGGATTGGTCTGAGGCCTGGGTTCTGCATACAACCTGCCTGGAAATGTATTGTGAAGCCAAGTAGACCCACTACTGATAGAGTTGAGTCCATTTTTGTGGCATTGGTGAAGCAATGTCTGATAGGTAGCACCTCACCTTGCCAAACTCACAGAATATAGAATATGCATTACATAATGGTGTCATCTCTCCATGCAGGCAGACACTTACTTGCAGAATCATACTTTCTACTGACACTATTTTGCTCTTAAGGGATGAGGAATATGTCCAGAGGGAGCTCAAAAATGGTTATACAGGAGCTGGATGGACAATGGTGGTGTAGATGAAAGCTGCATTCCAAGCTGCAAGGCAGCATGCAACCAAATCAGCAGTGTACAGCTTCTTGGTGAGGTGGGTAATATTGGACACTGATAGAGACTTAGGGACTCAGAAATTTGGCCACAATAAAAAAGAAGAAAGAATACTTCAGAGCCAACCTGTTGGCCCCACGGGCACCACCAGTGAAAATTCACCACAGACAGAGGGAATCCCAGTCTTGGTACAGACAAACTGATATAAAAACTGCTGCCTAATATTAGCTGATCCAGAGGCTGCACCACTCACTGGTACTTGACAAGCACGCTCTGTATCCCAACTGGCCATGGAGACCTGAGCCAGGAGCCATGTTGGAGCAAGTGCACCACCACAGCGACTATGGGACCCAGAAGATCAAAAAATAAATAAATAAATAAATAAAAGACACAAAATCCCAAATATTCCAGTAGGTGCCTATTGAGTGACCTAGTAGGCTGGGCATGATGGAACATGACTGTAACAGGCACTAAGTTGACTGTACCCAGGGGTTTTGAGTTGAAAAGGTAAAAGAGAGTCTAACTCAGCTCTCTGTTGTGTCTGGCAGCTCTTAGAACCAAGTGAAACCCGCCAGGAGTCTGAGCAGGTGAAGGTGAACTGTTTCCAAGAAGGCAGTGTTTCTGGGCAGTAGTGGACGGAGGATCAGTGCCCGTTTGCCCCACAATTGGATTTTATGGAAGGTTCCTGAGAACCAGACCTGCACAAGAGATTGGCTACAGTCTAGCTCTAGGGGCGGGTCAATCTAGTCTCTTCAAAGAAGACCCCACCCAACAAAGCCCCTGAGGACAGGTTAGACCTCAGCGCCACCTGCTGGAACTCCCCTCGCAGAACTCCCCTGGAACACTGCAAAAGTGGTACCCTAGGAATGCATAGAACTGACCCAAGTGAACAAGACACCTTCTGACAGTGCATCCTAACCCATCCGCCTTGTACTGGTGAGAAGGGAAGTTGAGTCTTATATCAAACACCTTCAATCTTAGGCTGCTCCAATTGGCAGCTCAGAGAGCAACACAAAGCAGGAAGGGGTTAGCAACCCCCACCCCCTTCCCGCCCTGCTCTCTATCAGTACAAAATCAAAAAGAAGTGGAAAGAAAGACTATGGGACGTGGACAGTAACCACCCAATCTGGTCAACTGTTTTGACCACCTCATTTGAGAAGATTTCAGTCTTCACTAAGATTTTTAAATTTTTATATTTTTTATTGTTTTATCTTTTTAAATCCCGTGTGTGTGTGTGTGTGTGTGTGTGTGTGTGTGTGTGTGAGAGAGAGAGAGAGAGAGAGAGAGAGAGAGAGAGAGAGAGAATGTGTGTGCATGCATGGGAATTCTGGCTGTGCTGATTGGTTCAGGGACATATATACTTATATATGTACATATACTTTATATATACATATATACTTATTTGGTTTTCTCTCATTTTTAGCATTTTTCTTACTGTAATCATTTTTTTTCTAGCATTGTCTTGTGAAGGTTTGTATATTTTGGCTTGGTTTTGTATTATTTTCATTTGTTAATTTCTCTTGTTTCTCTTTTTCTCTTATCTTCTTCTACTAATGACCAAATACTTTGTTCTGTCTTCCTCTCTCCCAGTACCTTCCTTCTTCTGTTTTTATCACTTTCTATATAAGCATGCTCTGCTCCATCTCTTCTGCATTCTTTTTGTTCACTTTTTGAAATTGTAAAGTCTCTTCTAACTTCCAAACAAATTTTTTTTCCCATAAGTAGGTGTATTTCTACCATCTTTCAGAACACATTGGTTTATGTGGCTCCTGTCCCCACCATTAATACTACTACAATCATTACTGCTGTGGCTGATGGAGTTGACACCAGCTGCTTACTTTAAAGCCAGATCTAGTTCACAGTTATTGTTTTTGCTGTTCACGATTGCTGAACCCACCATTCATCTTTATTGGTGACAATTAATGTTTAAGATGTCATAGTAGGAAGGGGGTATTTACTTTAACACTGTTTATTATTTGCTGATTGCAATGGATGTTACTATTGTTTATTTCATCCCATTCTGTGAGGTTCAGGGAATGTACAGGGACACTGAAAGACCATAGGTTAGAGACTCTGCTGATGAGCTAAACATTCTCTGACATGACTCCAATACTCAAAGAAGTAAGTAGACAAAAGTCCCAAATGAATAAAGACCCGAGGAGGAAAAATCAGAAAGGGAACTCAGGTGCCACTCCTTGGCATCTACACATACATCAAGAACAGAGAGACGTCCCAAAACAAATAAGAAAATTGCACACAAAAGGACATGCATGAAAGAGAGGCAGGGGAATCTACCTCAATTGATATGCAAGTCCAAAACTTTCACAGGTTTTGAAAGTTGAGAAAGTTGGAAATAAAACACCCTTCCCCAATCCAAAGTTCCTAGAGAAAGAATCCCACTGATAGTGAGGTGGATGAAAATCCAGAAAACAGTTATAAAAAACTGATTATTAAAATGTTCATTGAACTAAAAGTAGAGCTAAGGAAGGAATTAAGAGAGCAATCATAGGAGATGAAAAACCACTTAATAAAGAAGTAAAAGTAGTGAAAAGAAACTAAGCAGAACTCCTAGAAATGAAAAATACATCAATCAATTTAAAAACTCAATTGAAGGCATCACTATCATATTAGAATGTGTAGAAAATAGAACCTCAGTCCTTGAAGACAGAACTGCTGGCATTGAAGACAGGCTATAAGAACTTTTTTTAATATTTATTTATTTGCTTTAGTTGTACACAATGCGGTTTATTTTTACGTGGTGCTGAGGATCGAACCCGGGCCGCATGCGTGCTAGGCGAGCGCTCTACTGCTGAGCCACAATCCCAGCCCCTATATGATCTTAAATACACAGATGGCAATAAAGAGAAAAAATATAGAATATGACTTAATATACAAGAACTCTGGGACAACTTTAAAAGGTTAAACCTGAGAATCATTGGTATAGAAAAGATCATGGAGATGTAAACTAAAGACGTAGAGAACATTTTCAATGAAATAGTCATAAGAAAATATTTCCATATCAGAAACTAGATAAAACATCCACATAAAGGAGGCTTATAGAACCCAAATAGACCTAGTGAAATAAGAAGCTCACCAAAAAAATTCAAAATAAAAATGCCTAACATAGAAAGTAAGGAAATCATATTAAAAGCTGCAAAAGAGAAACATCAGATCACATTTAGAGCACATTTGATGAGCAACCCATGATGTGTCATTGAAGTTTGCTATGAACAATCAACTTGAGTGTCAGCACATAACATTGCTTTCCATTGTTCCCTACTTTGTTAAACTTTTCTCTGCTTTTGTTACCCTGGCTTTTTGCCTACAAGATAAAGACATTTATTTAATCTTGGCTCAGATGCTGTTTTCTTCAGAAGCATGGATATGACAGATATAACAAGAGTAATAATAAGAAATTATCATTATATAAGCAAAACTTACATTTTTTGAGTACTACTCTGTGCCCAGCTCTATTATATATTTTTGTTGTTGTTGTTCAAACAGTGATATGTAAAAATGTGTTCTATATGTGTATTACAAATTGTAATGCATTCTACTATTATATATACAACTTCAAATTATATATATGTGTGTATATATATATATGTATATATATTTGTACTCTTCTATTCTATATATTAACTAACATAGTTAATTGGTAGGAGGAGTCACAGCTTATTCATCTCTGTAGCTCCAGTGAATAACAAACAGCACAGAAGATGGTAGTCTCAATAGATGTTTGAGAAGTAATACCTGTCTCCATAAAAGAGCTTTAAGGCCAGACATTTGCAAAAACTTCCATCTTGACTTAGCTACATTTCTCAAGACCAGTCCCTGTGAGAACCTCTTTTACAGCAGAATTTTTCACGTCTATTTTCTTATTTAGTGCTCCAGATTGTCTAGTAATGTAAGATCAGTATTTTACATTCTATTCTATGGGTGACAAAACTGAAACTATGAGAGTTAGAATGAAATCTCAGAATGGACATTTCCTCAACCCTGAGTTAGAAAGCAATATGAGTAAATTATTTAACATGTCTGAACCTCTTAACAGGAGAGAGTTAATAGTGAATGCCTTAACTTTCTTAAAGGACTATTGCCAGGACAAAAAAAAAATAGTTTAACAGGTGTTATTTTTCATATACTCATGAGGAAATTCAAGTTCAAAATATTAAAAGACCTGCTCACTGTCCTACAAATCATATAGTACACACAGTAAATTCAGTTTCTGAATCAACTTTCTAGTTTAAACTACAGGTTAACATGGATCTTGGGCAAAAGTGGAGACAGGATTTCAGGTGTCCTCATTATAGTCCACTGTGTTCCCACAACACAGTTCCAAAGGCGACAGGTAGGAGTGGACCATCAGGAGCATGGTGTAAAGGGATTGGGTACCCTGACACCTGTCAAAGACCCAACAGCAAATGAGAATGTTAGTTTGCCAAGGTGAAAACAAAGTTTCTCCTGTTAATAAGAAGCTGCTGGTGTTTATTAATCCTCTCAGGTCTTTCATTTTTGTTAATGATTAGTTTGTAAGTTAATGATGGGTATGTGGGCAGATGATGCAGATATATCTGACTTCAAAGCAAAAAAAAAAAAATTAAGTGTGGGTTGTTAAGAGTAAGGAACCAATGAGAACGGTGAGCAACAGAAAAAAAAATAATTTAATAATTCATTTACTGACCACAGGGCTTGGGTTAGGAGCACAATATAGAATTCTATGTAAGAGACGTGGGTCAACTTTGTGGCCATGGCCAGATTCCTGCTCTTCTAAGCACCTGTCCCTTCCTAGAACTTATGGGTCTAGGTTAAAGGAAGATGCTCTCATTTCTCTTTTTTCTTTTATTTCTAATTAGTAAATAACTGTATATTTATATGGGGTACAGTGTGATGTTTCGATATATATGTGTGGGATGTTAAATTAATTAACATATCCATCACTTCACATAATTAATTTTTTGTGATAAGAACATTTAAATCTTCCCTCAATAGTTTTCAAATATACATTACTAAATATAGTCACCATGTAACAGATTTCTGAAACTTACTCCTTTGTAACTGAAACTTTATACTCTTTCACAAACATTTCTCCATTCCCTCAAGCCCCAGCCCCTGGTAGCTACCATTCTACTCTCAGCTTCTATGAATTCAATTTTTTTGATTCTACATAAAAGTAAAATCATGTAATATTTGTATTTATATTCCAGGCTTATTTTGCCTAGCATAATGTCCTCTAAGTTTATCCATGTTGTTGTAAATAACAGTATTTCCTTCTTTTGTAAGATCAAATATATTCTATTTGTGTGTATATAGATATATTTATAGATACCTATAGATATATCTATAGTTATATAAGTAGAATAGATATATGTGTGTATAGATAAAGTGCATATATGTATGGACTTAAGTGCATATATACATATATGCATGTATATACATATATATATGACTGGACTTAATATATATATATACATATATATATATGGACATCCATCCATTAATGGACATGGACACTGGGAGTAGCTCCATAGCTTGGCTTTTACATGAATGAGGCTACAGTAAACACGGGAGTGTGGCTATCTCTTCAAGATACTGATTTCTCCTTTCAAAACATATCTGGCAATGGGACTGCTGGATCATATGGCAGCTCCATTATTAATTCTTTGAGGAACCTCCATAATGCCTGCAATAATTTTCATTCCTACCTACAGTATACAAAACATAAGTGGTCAGACAAATGTCATGGAGGGTTTTCACAGGTTTTCTTCTAGTATTTTTACAGTTTCAAGTCTTACATTCAAGTCTTTAATCCATTTTGAGTTTATTATTATATATTGTATATAAAAGGGGTCCAATTCCATCCTTTAATATGTAGATATTCAGCTTTCTTAGCACCACTTACTAAAAAAAACTTTTTTCCCATTGTGTGTTCTATATTATAGCCTTTGTTAAAAAATCAGTTGACTATAAATACATGGATACATGGGTTTATTTCTGGGCTCTCTATTCTGTTCCATTGATGTATGTGAATGAAAGATTTTGTTTTTGTGGGGGGGGGGGTTTGTTTGTTTTTGCAGTACCTTGCTATTTTTTCTATAGCTTTTTTGGTTTGGTACCAGGGATTAAACCCAAGGGTGCTTAGCCATGAGCCATATCCCCAGCCCTTTTAATTTTTTATTTGAGACAGGCATCTCTCTATATTGCTTAGGGCTTCACTAAGTTGTTGCACTGGCTTTGAACTTGAGATCCTCCTGCCTCAGCCTCCTGAGCTTCTGGGATTACAGTCATGTACCACTGCACCTGACTGTAATGTATTTTCAAATCAAGTAGTTTGATGCCTCCATCTTTGTTGTTTTAGCTCAAGAATTTTTTTGACTATTTGAGGATTTTTGCAGTTCCATAGAATTGTTTTTCCTACTCTGTAGAGAATGTTATCAGTATTTTGATAGGGACTACACCAAAACAGTAAAATGCTTTGGGTAGTATGAACATTTAAACAATATTAACTCTTCTAATCCATGAACACAGGCTATATTTCCATTTTTTTTGCATCCTCTTCAATTTATTTTATAAATAGTGTGTAATTTTCAATACACCAAACTTTTAACTCCTTGGTTAAATTTATTCCTAAGTACTTTTGTGTATGTGCTATTATAATTGGGATTTTTTTTTTAATTTCTTTGTAGTCAGAACATTGCTAATGATACTGATTTCTGTATGCTTGCAACTTTACTGAAGTCATTTACTAGTTCCAACAGTTTTTTGGTGAAGTCCTTAGGGCTTTCTTTATATAAGATCATGTTGTCTGCAGATAACTTCATCCTTTCCTACTTGGATGCATTTTATTATTTTCTTGATTAACTGCTCTGGCTAGGAAGAAAGATGAGCTCCAAGCACAAAATGTTAAAAATGTCTATGGGTACAAAGTTCCGTCTTGAGATGTCTCATCAAGGAATGCTTTGAGAAGGAACTGAGGTTCAAGAAGTCCTATGTGCCCTCTGTAAGTGTCCCTGGATCATGTAATCACACAGCTAGGCAAAAGTTTAGAAAAGCTAAAGTGACTTGAGCAAAAGCCCAGAGGTTAGATTTACCATAGAGTGCTAAGTCCCATTAGACTGAAGTATGTGGTTGGGGAGGTAAAGAAATGTTGTTTTTGGTAAAATTTCAAGAGGACTTTGAATGCTTTGTGGGCATTTGTGAATGTTCAGTAGGCTATGAGGAATTAATTAAGATTCTTGACAAATGAAATAGAATGATTTGAAACATACTTCAGAAAAATTAATCTTGCTACGGTGTATAGTGAGGATTAGAGTGAAAGATGCAAATAAATTGGTCAAGCAATTAAGAAATGATTATGGTATTTCATTAAAAAAAAAAAAAAGAAATGAGGCTTCCTAGGGATTCATTTACTCTATTTTCAGTTCTCGAATTGTATTATGGAAATTTGGATTTGTCAGACACAAGGCTTTCCAATAAAAATAAATAGGTGGCTTTCTCATTCCCAGGAAATCTCATAGTAGAAGGAAAAGATAAATAATTTTGGATAACAGTATTTCTGGGGAGAGAAAGCAGGACTCTAAATCTCTGTAGTAGAGATTGCTAGATGACATCTGATAAGCATTCCTTCACTGTAAAAGAACCTAATGTTATTTGAAATAGGGATGAATGCAGCTAAAAGACTGCATTTTCTTCCCTTCTTGAAATTCAGTGTGGTTAAGTTAAAAAGATCTGGGCAATGAAACAGTAGAGATAGGAAAGTTGATAAAGAAAACTGACGTAGCTGGAAACTGGGCCCTCTTGTCCTTTCCTGCTTCTTGCTTTGGCGGTCCTGGAATGATGATGTGATGTTGTTCTGGCAGCTGTCTTGGACAAGGAGCTGACCTTGAAAATGAAAGCACTATGCTAATGATAGTGAAGGAAATAACAGCCCTGAACAATTTTTACTTGAGAGACAACCTCCTCTCTTGTTTAAATCATTATTGCTTGGTGTTTCCCATTATACCCAGCTGAACCTGATCCTAACTAATAGAGCCACTTTGCAAAAATAAACCTCGGGAACTTGGGATTTAGATTTCTCTCTTCTAAAGTACTCCCTGGAGGAGGACCATCCATGTTAAAGAATCCTAGATATATTGTCAAGCATAACCTCTCACTTCCAGCTTTGAAATCTACTCTCTATAGGCTCCATCTGGATGAGATTATTTTCAATTCTCTTTCCTAAAATTCTCTACAACATCCCCCTTCCTCATCATCCCTACCACCACTGCCTTAGTACATGTCCTCACCTTTTCTGTGCTTGGCCTTTGCCACAGCTTCCAACCCGTTTCCCTATGTCCAGTTTTATCACCTCTGGCCATACCTGAAAGGGACAGGGTGGGATGCCCATCCTCTTTACTGCCAACAGCATGCCATGTCCAAACTCAAATCCAATCACATCATTTCCTTGCTTAAGACCTTTCTAAGGCACCAGATTACTTGGCAGAGAATTTTTCTTCTCCAACCTTATCTGTCCATAACATTTTCCACACTCTCCATGTTCTATCTGTACCTCTACTTGAACTCCAGAGTGTGCCACACTTCTCATGCCTCCCTGTCTTTCCACTAGAACGCTCTTCCACCTCTCACACACCTGGCTTGCTACTTCCATATTTCAAAACTCTGGTGGTTACCTGGGGTGCAGTTCTCAAATTATTTAGTCTCAGAATAAGAGTCCACTCAAATATTATCATAGACCACAAAATCATCTACTTATGCCAGTTATATCTCTTAATATTTACCATTTAGAAATTTAAAATGAGAAGAATTTTGAATATTTACTTACTAAATCACTTGAAAAAAACTATAATACTTATATACATATTTTATGAAAATATATTTTTTAAAATATGAGAAAAGTGGCATTTTTTTACATTTTTCCAAATTTCTTTAATGCCTGGTTTAATAGAGGAAAGATTTTTATTATATATCTACCTATATTCAATCGATTTTGATCTGTTGGGTTTTTTGAGTATATAAAAAAAGAAGTTGGAGGATTTTATAGATATTATTCTTTGAATGTGCATGAAAACTGAACCAATAGGAACTTCTTAAAGAGTAGCTGCAATTTAAATCTGAATCCATAGTAATGAAGTTCTCATGCTTGTGTATTAAAACTCATTGAGTCAACCTTGAATGAATCAGTTATCCATGTGTGATCTCTATAACCTCATGCATGGACATTTTAAAATAAAGTTTTTGCTAAACCATATAGACCTTTCAAGTGTTGATACATTAACTATGGAATATCAAAAAGTCACATTGATTGATATCAACACAAATCTCTTCAGTAGTATCTTTAGCTATTAAGAAACAATCAAGTTTACAGTGGTGGGTTCAAGATTTTGAAAATTCTGATTCTTATTTGAAATCTCAAATTTTATCATTGACAACAAAATAGCTATTTTCCATGAAGTAACTATCTAAAGCCCAAGTCTAAACAGCCACAATTTTTTCTATAAGTTATTTTTCCAAATAATAGTGGTATTGCATGAAAAAAGCAACTAATCCAGCTTGTAACTCGAACACATGCACAAGTGCTCTTTTTGAGGTATGTCTATACTTTAGTATGAACGAAATCACTTCCTGGCATAACTAGTCTAGTACACAGATTAAAAGGGTGTTACATTTCGATTATATTCAATATGTGCAAATCTTCCACTGTTAATCCAGAACATCCTTAGAGAAAACTGGTTCTTTTTGTTGTGAATGCAAAGTCCTAAAGCTAATAATGACTTCTTACAGTTTGGTGCAACTACTTTGAATTATGCTAACATGCCAGCAGTTGTACTTATCACTGCTTATAGCAAATGCCATAATAGAGAAAACAAATAATATCTGAGGGTTATAAAGAGAATAGTTTGATCTCATGAACTCCCTAAATTAACCTTGAGATCCGCAGGAGCCCATGAAGCACACATCTATGGGAGAATCTATCTTGCTTCCATTCTTTGAGGAACTGTCACTTTTCTTTAACTACTTTGAAAAAGCTCCTGTGGTAGTTGCTGATTTCTAGTTAACCTGCCCAAAGCAGCCTGTGATGATCTGGGAGTAACCAAATGAATACACACCCCAGAAAAATTTTGGCCTCACAATATTATAATGTGGACAATTCACCAAAGCAGCTTTTTTCTAGTGTTTGAAGCCATCTGATGTAAAAATTGGAAAGTATCAGTGACAATATTCCCTACCAAAGTGACCAAGAGACATAGATGGCCAGTCTGCAGTAATAATGAAGCAGAGATGAGAGAAAGCTGATGTTAAAAATCAAATAAGTGTATCCAATTGTTCCTTTGGTTTTGCCATGTTGCCATGTTGCCATCCGTAAGTACTGTCAAACACCCAGTGTCTCTACCATAAAAACCCCTCTGAAATAAAATATTTTATGTAATACTTCTGTCACTTCAAATTAAAAGAACCTGGGGTGGAGTTGAGGGGGGACTTCTGTTCAGGAACTATATGCATCTGCAAATTTTCCCTGACTCCACCCTCTAAGCAGAATTGATAACCCCAACTTTGCACCAATTTTGACCCTAGGCCTAATCACTATAATAGCATCCCTCTCTCCATAATCCTTCTGTACTGTAATGACTTCTCACTTGGATGTTCTCCCAATACATTGAAGCTTCTAGAAAGCAGTGTAAATATAGGACTTTTTATTTAAAAAAAAAAAATCTTAGCAAATTTGACATATGAATGAGTGAACAGGGGAAAGAATGAGAGAAAGAGAAGAAAAAAATATACATTGGTGTAGTTATAAAATTTTGTTCTGTGCTTTTCTGGCTAAGTCATTGCATCTTTCTGAAACTCTTCCAACCCACTTTCAAAGTACCTGAGCCCCAAGGCTGAAGCCTGAAATGCCTTCACTAAGTTTTCCTAGGGTAAGAAACTTCTCCTTGCTGACTCAATTAGAAACACTGATGTTATGGAAATTATGTTTTTGAGGAAAATTCCTCTAAGAAGCACAATAATTATAAAGCTGATAAGACATTGTATTTTTTAAATTGGAGTCATCTGAACAAACCCTACCTACATTCCCCCATTCAACTACTTCATTATTCAGGAAACTTGAATATTAAAGTCACCCAAGTCATTAATTAAGTAGGACTCACCCAAATGTAAAATTTATACATCTTTGACAAGACTTTTAGTCTCTTTTTCTTGTGTTTACAACAGGGACAATATCATCCTTCAGGGATTACAAAGATTAAAGGAGGCAGTGTCTTTTGAGCAATGTGCTAACAGTGCCCAGTGTGCGACAAACTATGTCTATTATTCTACAAGCTTTTACTTCTCTTCCAGAAACATTATATGCTTCAGGCTTCCTCTCAGGAAGTTCAGATTAAAATAACATTGATAGATGGGCTAACCTGGATGGACAGAAGTCAGAGGAATGATCTCAATTTATACAACTTAGTAGCATTGCCAGCAGAGGCCCCACATAGGCCTCCTGACTCCAAGCCCTTCTCTTTCCACGACACTTATAGTTTCTCCACTCATGCAAAGAGTAAAAAAAAAAAAAAAAAAAAAAAAAAAAAAGTTAAAAAAAAAACAAGTATCTTATTCTACCTTTTCTTGCAAGGTGAGTAAAAATAATGACCAGTAGAGTTAGAATAAGAAGATGTGAATTTCTGTCACTACCCTAATTTGGTGAGTTCATAAGCTAATTTAGCAAAATGCACAGCAATTTTATCCTATGTACAATGGAAGAATTTTTTCTTGTTCTACAGGGAAAGAGAACAAATTCATTTTCCGAGCACCTGTGCCCAGGCACTTCCCAAACATTATTTCACTTAATTCTTAAATACTCCTGCTCAATTCGTAATCCTACTGTTATTTTTTTTCTAATGGAGAATTTGAGATCCAATAATTAGTTGAATTTTCCCAAAGTCACACAATTTGTACCTGTGATTCCTATCATCTGAGACTGTTCCACCTGCCTTAAAGGATTGCTATGAGATAAAATCAGAGATGAGAACAAAGGCATCACACTGTCCAAAACCTGGTAATGTGGGTGAGGGTAAGGGAATGATCCCTGCAGACCATCAGGAAACCTCTGTTTCCTGTTCTTAGCTCACTACTTACTACGTGTGCCATCTTGACAATGTCACCACTTCCCCAGACCTCAGTTTTTTCATCAATAAAATGGGGTAGGTAGAATTGCAGGCATAGATGCCTGCCTTGCAGAGCTGTCATGAGACTCCAGGAAGCTCACAACTGAGAGAAAGCTTTGTGCTCAGTAAAGCCCTATACAAATGTGTGCTATTATTATTATTGCTATTACTGTTATTATTACACCGTGTTCTTTGGGCAAGACATTTATGTTAAACTGACACAGCACATAATTGGAGTGCTCAAGTTAAATAAATGAAGTCAGCTGTCTGACTCCTTTAAGATAAATGATGTTATTACAACATAATTGTATAACCCCATATAGCTTACAGCAGCAAAAGGATGTGTATTTCACATGCCCTCCTATAATTACATCCCCATTATAATTTTGCAGTTAGTTGCGATGAGCTCTGGTCATGAAAACATGCCAATTTTGTATGGGATTGAAGTCTGCCTAATTTTAGCAAATTGAGAGTCACACAAAAGAAAAGAGATAAATACTATGTTGTTATTTTTCATTAGAGAATTGCTATATTAAGAGGCTGCGATCCAGCTGTGTTTGTTTAAATAAAAGTGTGATTTGAATACCTCCTACAGCTAATGTTCCTGCCAATGAATAAAAGATACGAATGCGGCTCTCCTTGGACGGGAGTCTCTGGTTCTAGCTGACTTGGAGATTTATTGTTCCACATAAGGAAGTTGAAAGCGTGCAGAGCAGACCACACGCAGCGGCCTTTTGTGTATTGTTTCAAGCTATCTCACTAATAGATTTCTTCCACCAAAGCTCCCAGCAATTCAGCTGTGCTCAAATGCTCCACTTAACTGTGAAAAAAAAAAATAAGAATAAAATAGTAATTATGCCTAAATGGCAAATGCGGCCCAGCTCGGTGCCACAAGGAAGAAAGCAAACAGGAACAAATATCATTCAGAGAAGGAATGCTGTATTTTAGTGTCACTGTGATAATGGATGGGAGCCTCTTTATTTCTTCCAAATAGACCCCCTCTCTTTACCCCAGTGCCTCTCTCTTCGCTGTCTCCTTCAAGACACAGAACAATCTGAAATGTACTGCCCTGCAAGCTGGCCTGCCCATGATGAGAGAGAGGTGGTATCTGCGGTGTCGCTATAATGCAGAGCCCTGCTAAGGCATCCAGAGTTGTTAAGGAGACCAGCACACTGGGATGTGAACAGGTTGAAATCTTGGCCCTCAGGCAGACCACAGTCTTATGGTGGATAGAAGATATGAGTTCCCTATTCTCCAAACCATCAAGTATGATTTTTTTTTTGAATGTTGTTATTTCACTGCTTGCTCTTGACCACTCAGTCTTTCCACCACCAGCCTCACTTTGCCCTCCAAAGTAGTCCTATTTGAGTTCTTATTCTTATACCACACACACACACACACACACACACACACACACACACACACACAGCATTCTTTCTCTTACCTCCAGGCCTTTCTAGGTGCAGCCCTCCCCCTTTGGCTGACTGCCCTTTCCTCTGCTACACCTACACATGTAGTGAATGAATTAAAGTCATTTCCCAGAATTCTTCCCTGCATTCATCATAGGACATCAAGGATGGAATGCTTATGCTTTATCTCTCTCTGTGGCAATAACACTGTGTCACCTGTCATTGCTAATCCTCAGTTCAGGAGGCTGGACTGGACCAGAGAAGCATGATCACAAGTTTCCTGTTCCTATTTTGGAGTGAAGGGAGCAATTTCTTCCCTTCTCCCAAACCCCCATTTCCTTTCCCTTTTTCCCGACCATTCACTATAATTATAGCCATCATGAGCAGACTAATGATAGTAATGCATTTTTCAAAAGTGTGGGGCTGAAAATGAAGAGAACTATAGTTGTGTTGATATGTTCTGTTTACTTAATGTCTCCCATAAACAAGCCCCTGATAGTGGGAACTGATTTTTTTTAATACCTTTATTTTTTATTTATGTGGTACTGAGGATCAAACCCAGGACCTCATACATGTGAGAGGAATGTTCTATTGCTGAGCCATAGCCCCAGCCCCAGAACTGATTTTTTTTTTCATCTCTGTATATTCAGGACCCCTAACCCTGATTAAGGGTCCTGATTATATATATAGTAAATGTTGGATGTATGGAGAAAATAGTAAAAAATTAGGACTAATGATATTACCAAAATTAAAACAAATTGCAATAAAGGCCAAAATGATGGGCAGTTCATTTGCATCTGAATAAAAACCAGAGGGTTCTTACAGAGAAAGAGTGACCACTGAGGGAAGACTTAAAAGATCATATGGTTAGGAACTGAGCATCCCAGATAATGAATGTGACTCCTTAACAAATACCTGCGATATCCAAAAGGTGTAGTTACTTTAGAAATCAACACTTTAGAAGACTACACATTGCTCCAGTAACAACACACATCCTCTGAATTTTCAAAATGTACATACATAGTCATTTATTTTAGGTGGTTTTGCTTTCTTGTTTATTTAAAAAACCCAAATCTGAACTAACTAGCTTGATGTCCCACTTTACCATTTATTGTTTCTCTCAGGTGGAATACGTGTGACTCACATGCATGGCCTGTGCTTAATATACTGAATGAAGCAAGTAAACTAACAAACTCAGAATTGCTACCACTGGGGACAATTAAAGTGTCACATCACTTCATCATAGTCACCATTTCACGGTGAAGAGTTGCCCAGTGGGAGGAAGAGAGCAACACGACTTGTGGACTGTTTAACTCTGTGCACATGCACATAATTTTATCTTGCTGAACTTTAGTTTCCTGTTCTGTAAAATGACATTAACAACAGTTGCATCCTGAGTCTCTCCTTAGAATCAAAGGAGACAAATTTAGATTAAATCACATGAAATTGCTATTTTGTAGATGAAATATCTGCAATTTCATGTGCTTCAACTTCATAAAGCAGTGATTAGAATATAGATAATGCTCAAGTTACATTAAGAGTTCATTTTATTGTGTGTACATGATGAATGCTAGTTTAAATGTTTGCTGCATCATTTAGGAGCAATTAAGGAGTAAGCCATTTATTGTACTAACCACAGTTTCCTCATCTGTAAAATGGAGTTGATAATACTTGCCTTAAAGCTATGATATGAGAATAAAAAATATTGAAATTATCTGATACAAAGACAGTACCCCACAGACAGAAGCCTTATGATTGCAAAATATAAATAAATAAATATCTATAAGAAAACTACAAAAGTTCAGAAAAGAATGTTAATGAGAAAGTTTATTCAATAGCTAGTTACAATCACAGGCTTTCTGGCTTTGTGTTAGAATATTTTTTATTGACATTATATGGTATGCACATAATTCTATAGAACTGGTGTGTTGGAGCTGACTTAAGGCCAAGTGGAGGGCTGTGTGGCTGATTGCCAGAAGCCATTGACTCTTGAAGTCTCCAGAATGTCAGGGAGTCTGTTTTATACTGCCTGAGTCAATTTAAATAACCCAAATGCCTGAAGTCAAAAAAAAAAAAAATCTATTCAAACAGTAACCTTCATGATCAAATTAGAAGTACATGGTTTTTACTTAGGATATATCACAAGGATCAAAACTAGCTATGAAATACTCAGAGGGATTTGATTAACAGCAGAAGTCTCTGACCTAAGAGGACATAAAGAATGTGTTCATTTATGCCATCAGAAATGATTATTATTATTATGGGCAATAATAATAAACTGAGTTGTGACAACTTGCTAAGGTGCTGGGCAGGCATGGTTTTCATCAAGTGGGATAATACTAATATACATCCAATAAAGCAATGATTTTGGTTAATCTTGGGATATCTGAGAAGCAGTAGGTAGGCACTATAAGCAGATACTGTACAGAAATGTTGGCTGAGAAGTGCTGTAACGATGTTTGGAATGTACCCGTGGGGACCTCAATCTCACACAAAATTTAGAGGGCACATCTTAATGCGGTGCTGAAAATAGTTACCAAATCTCAAAAGGTTTCTTCACTTACAAGAATCTGGATCAAGGATGTTTTGAGGTGGCCTCAAGGGAATTTCTTGGGGATTATCCTGTTCAACAGGGGGAAAAATGAAAGTAAAAAACAGTCTGAACTATTTATACTGTGAGGCATTCACACAATAAGAGTAAGAGGGAGGAGGGTTCTCAGCTGGCCTTGCATGTTAGAGACCAAGAAACAAAAGAGGGCAGGAAGTGAGAGCCAGGCTTCCAGGCCATCTTAATCTGGGTCTGACACTTTGGAACAAATCACTAACCTCTCTAAGCTTCCCTTCTTCATCTGCTGAGGACAGAGTGAACCTCTGCCTGGAAAGAAGTAAAACCACAAGGCCCTTCAGAAACCTTAGGCTATGCGGATATTCCGTTTGCTCAGCGCCTCAAAGCAGGCCTCAGAGCTGAGGTACCCAGGTTCCTTTCCAGGGAAGCTGTGAGGTGCAGTAGAGAGAGGGAACAGGCAGTCCACTCCACAGGTTGACTATGAGGTTTTCAGCAGGGGAGTTGACTGAGCCCTGAGGAGACAGAACTCCACCTCCACTGATGGTCTACTTGGAATGACCCAAGGCTCTGGTCTTGCCCTGGGGAGGCAGTAGCACTAGAATGACTAATCTGATCCTCGCTGGATTGTGACTAATGCAGTATGGTAGGGAAATGATTGGTTTTCTCCTGCAAGAGGTCCTAAAGCAATTCTGAGAGTTTCTGTACAAAGATAATTTCTTATCCCTGCCTTGGTTGTCTGCACGTAATTAAGGTATCAAGAAAGGGAAGCTAGAAATGTAGCTTCATGCCTGCCAAATCAGAGACTCATCTATGGTTTATCAATGGCCAAGGAGTTTTATTCTACATAATTTTATCTCGGACAGTAGGTCAGCATGTACCCAGGCCACTTCAATTCCATCACCACTGACCTGGTTATAACATTTTACAGTCACGAGCTATGCATAAGATAATCAGTTTCAAATTCTTCTCCACACTTGGTTCTGCAGTCTTTTTTTCTTATTGAGTTGTAGAGCTTTATTATATATTCTGCATTATCAGTCCTTTACCAAACATATGTAGTATTAACATTCTTCCCAATTTTCTGCTGCTTCTTTGTATTCTTAACAGTGTCTTCAAAAAGCAATGTTTTTTTTAATTTTGATGAAGCCTAATTTATCTTTTTATGCATTCATAGATTTAAACTTTTTGACTCTTGTTTAAGAAATCTTTTCCTATCTCAAATTTGCAAAGATTTTCTCCTGACTTTTTCATAGAAGTTTTCAATTTTTAACAAGTACATTTAGGTCTATGATCTACTTTGAGTTAATCTTTCTGCATTGTATGAGGTAACTGTCAAAGTGTCTTCCTCCCCACAGTGTGACTGACTAGATCCTGTAACATGATCTGTGAAAATAACTATCATTTCCCCACTGCATTGCTTTAGAACTTTTGTTGAAAATTAGTCGGCAATCATGGATAAGTCTATTTTTGAACTCTCTTGTGTTTCCTGGATGTATTTGTTCTCCTCGCTCCAATACCCCCTGGTCTAGATTACTGTAGCTGTATAGTAAGACTTGAAATAAGAAGTGCAAATACTCCAACTTTGTTCCTTTTGGAAACTATTTTGGCTATTCTAGCCTCTTTTCCTTTTCCATAAATGTTAGAGCATATCATCAATTTCTACATTTTAAAAACCCTGTATACAGTCTGGTTGGAATTGAGTTGAATTTAAATCATTTTGGTGATGGTTGACTTCTTTCCAAACTCTAAGGATGTTGTTCTATTTGTCTTCTCACAGCATTTCTGATAAGTAATTCACTGTCATCTTTAACTTCATTCCTCTAGACTTCTCTTTTTAATCTAATTTGCATTATCACTGGTTTTGAGAAATTTGATTATATTCCTTGGTGTGGTTTTCTTCATGTCCTTTTTACCTGAAATCCACTGATCCTTACTTTGTTTATAATATTCATTAAGTTGGAACAATTTTGGTGATGATATCTTCTCTTCTCTTTGTCCTCAGTGACTCCAGTTGTATCTATGTGAGGCAAACTCAAGTTGTTCCACATCATATTTTTTTTCCACTTTTAAAAATTAATTTTTCTGTGTTTTATTTTTGATAGTTTCCATTGCTGTGCCTTCAAGTTCACAAATTCTCCTATAATGTCTAATTGACTGTTATTACCATCAACTGTGTTTTTCATCTCACTCTCACTCATTGTAGTTTTCATCTCTAGAAGTTTGATTGGGGCCTTTTGATATTTACCCTGTCTCCACTTAACTTTTTGAACATATGTACTAGGGTTATACCTGCTTTCACATGCTCATCTGCTAACACTGCATCTTTGTTAGCTCTGGGTCAATATCAACAGATCAATTATCTGCATCATCATGGATCATATTTTCCTTGTTTATTGCATACTTGTTTTTTAATTAATGCTCAACATTCTGAATTTTATTTTGTTTAATGTTTCATATTTTTTGTATTCCAATCAATATTTATGGATTTTCTTCTTGGATGAAATTAACTGGAAGGTTTATTTCATTCAGATTTTGCTTTTAAGATTTGTTAGGTATAATCAGAGTAGTGGTCAATGTAGGGCTATTTATTCCCCAGTACTAAGGCAAATTCTTTGGATACTCTTTCTAAATCTTAATGAATCGTGAAATTTTTCAGATCAACCAGCAGAAGTAGCCACTTCCCAGCCCTGTGTGAAAGCAAGATGTTCTTTCTGGGGTTCCTTCCTTATTCTGAAACAGACTCCCTATAAGCTTTGACTGATTCCTCTGTTGAATACTGAGGGGGAATTTTCTATCCATCTCTGTAGTTCATGTTCAGTTCAACTACATCTGCAAACTCTAGGTGTCTTGGTATCTTTAGACTCACTGGTCCATCTTCTCTACTCACAGGATCCAACATCCTCTGTGGATTTCTCTCAAGACACATGGGACAATTTTAGGACTCCGTTCATTTGTGTCTTTATCTTTTTTGAAAATGTCTTTTATTTGGGGTTTTCTTATTTGTTGTTGGTGCTATTGTTTCTTAGATGTTTAGCTACTTATTTAGTGGGACATTAAATCAACTCCTTGTTATTCCATATTGATAAGCAGTAGAAGGATATCTCTGTTCATTTTTAAGCCTTTGTTCTCACTGGATTTTTGTTGGGATGTTTCAAGTACATTTATCTGCATGTCTAATCTGCTCCTTAATTCCACCTAGTAAATTTCTTTTCTATCTCATACATTGTGTTTTGCATCTTTTGAAATTAAATCTTTTCTTTTTTATGTCTATCATCCATTTCTTTGTGGTTCTTAAGATTTCCTTCAAGTCCTTGAGAGTATTTTTAATATTTAATAAATTAATAATAAAAGTTACAGTTCTTGTTTGACATTTCTGGTTCTGTTTCTATTTATAAATGTTTCTTCCAATTATAAGTCAACACTTTCAGTTTTTTTCATGTCTACACTATTTTTATTGGATTCTGGATTATTGAACATTTGAATTTTGATGTTATCTTAAGTTTGAAATTTGTTTGGGCCAACAGTAAAGTTATTGAAGATCATTTTGCTCCTTTCAAGTTTTGTTTCTAAGAATTCGCAGGATGAGTGTATCCCCTACTGTGGCTATTATTCTATTAACCTTCTAAGGCATCAGTCTCTACTGATTTCTTTGTGTATTCAATGCAATCTTTCTACTCTATTCAAACATTATTCAGACATCTCTCTCTCCAGCATGAGCTCTTGATCAACCTTATGAAATATCACTCTGTGCCTAAATAGATTAGATTTCAGCTAAGGATTCAAAGGTACTCATATGCACATTTTTGGAACTGTTCTGTTCATAGCTCTACTCTATCCCATAATGTGACTAGAAAATGATTGCTACCTCTACCTGAGTCCTGTTTTCCTAACTCATAGAGAATGCCATGCTGTATGCGAGATTCCCCTCCCTACACTGAAGTTCAGAAAGTTCCTGTAAGATGTTCATAGATCTTATTTCCCCCACTTCTAAAGGATTACTGTTCTATAGTATTTGTTGCCCAGCATGTGAAAAAATATTTCATATACAGATCCTCCTCAACCTATGATGGGGTTACATTTCAATAAACCCATTGTAAGTTGAAAATATTATAAATCAAAAATGCATTTAATGCACCTAGCCTATTGAACATCACAGCTGAGCCTAGCATGCTTTAAATGTTCTCAAGAACAGAACACTTACGTTAGCCTAAGTTGGACAAAATAATCAAACACAAAGTCTACTTGATAATAAAGTTAAATATCTCATATAAGATATTTTTATTACTACTACACTGAAAATAAAACATCAGAATGATTGCCTGGGTGTGCTTTCATACTATCATAAGGTAAAAGCATCCTAAAATCAAACCATTGTAAGTCAAGGACCACCCATATTTTGTCCAGTTCCCTAATTTTTTTCAGCAAAGAGGTATACTCTCTTGCTAGCTAATAGAAGTATTATGTCTGGTAATAGAAGTCTTCCTTGTGTTTTCTTTCAGCTCTGTAAGCACTGATCTTCTGATGTAAAATGTGTTTTATTCATCTTTTCATTATCATATAAAAATGCCTGTGGCAATTAACATATAAAGAGAAAGGTTTATTCAGGTTCATGGTTTTGGAGGTTCGGGTCCATTATTGAGTGGCCCATGATCTTTGAGCCTCTGATAAGGTAGGCCAGCTTGTCAGGAGCACATGACAGCAAACTTCTCACTTTATCAGCCAGAAAACCTAGAGGAAGAGACGAGAGTCCTGAAATCACATTTAGGGAAATTACCCCATAATGGAGGGAACTGCCACTAGGCTTGGGCTCCTAGTTTCCAGCACCACCCAACAGCACCACCTGGGGCCCAAGCCTTTGACACATGGACTTTTGAGTAATACTTATCCAAACCACAGCAATAGTTTTCTAAAGAGTCTGCTGTAATTACTATTTTTTATTTCTCCGTAGGTAATACAACTATTTTCTCTGGTCAACTTCAAGTTTTTCTCATGTTCCTTTGTTTTAAGCAGCCTCTTTATGTTTTTATTAGTGCATTATAGTTATACATAATATTGGGGCTCATTTTAATATAATCATGCATGCATGGATATGATACACCAAGGTGTTTTCTTTTAGGGTAATTACTTGTTTTTGTTTTGGCTATTGTTGTTCATTTGTTTGTAATCCTGCTTGCTTTAGGGTAGATTGATTTATAAAGTTTATTTTCTACTGTCGATTCTACTGTTATATTTTTATTTTCTCCTCACACAGCATGCCATGGAGGCTCTCTCCCACCTACCATTTGTTACTCAGTGCTTTCAGCTTGGTGGTATGGGATGGTAGTTACTTTCCTCCATTCTGATTAAGCCTCATTCTTAGGCAAGTATTGTATTCCTGGCTGGCCTTCTCAATTACTTTGAGCCTGGCACATATTCCTGCTTCCTTACCTTTATGTTTTAGTCCATATGCTGTGGAAAAACTTAAGAGAAAACTAGCACTATTACTTGCTAGCTGTGCAACCTTAGGCATAGACATCACTTTTTTGAGGCTCAACTTTATCTTAGAGATAATAAACACAACTAAATATTTTGAACACTGGGGAGAAATGCAACTTTATCTATGGCACAGTAAGTATTTGATGTATGTTTTTTTTCTGATTACTAATAGTATGAGAATGAGTAGATTGAAATTTCATTAACATACTTTACACTCAAAAGTTCAGCTTCTGGATGTCAGGTGCAGTGGTGCATGCCTGTAATCCCAATGACTCAAGAGGTTGAGTCAGGAGGATGGCAAGTTCAAGGCCAGCCTCAGCAACTGGTGAGCAACTTATGGAGACCCTGTCTCAAAATAAAAAGTAAAACAGCTGAGAATGTGACTCAGTGTTAAGCACCCCTGGGTTCAATTCCTGGTTCTACTACTACTACTACTACTAATAATAATAATAATAATAATAAAGTTCCGTTTCTGAAAAAGTGTAAATTTAATCAGTTGCTATCCAGAGTGAAGGTAAAAAAATAGATGTTCAATTTTCTGATCTGAGATGGTGCTAGAATGTAAAGGGTTAAAAGCAGCAACATGTCGTGTGATGAGTGAAGGGAATGGGGTCAGAGGAAGCCCTTAGCTGTGAACAGTGAAAAAGAATGAGTAGGAGAAAGGCAAAAGGACAGGACGTGTTGGACTGAGAACACACTCAAGTCAGACGACTCTGGTTTACATCCAAGAGCTTCTATTTATAAGGTGTAGTAATTGGGGTAAACTATTTAATCTCTCTGAACCTTAGTGTCTTTATCTGAAACATGGCAATACTAATGTCCTCTATAGATTTGTTATAAGGATTAAATGACCTAATATATGTAGAAGAGCCTGAGAGATAAGAGAGGACTATATGTTTGTTTAACAAGCACATGTACTAACAAAGGAGAATGTTATCTACCAGGAAACAGTAGCATGAGCCAAAGGAAATACGGAGCCAAAATTCTGAAATCTAGGAGAGAGATGCCAGATCAGAAACTGAGATGCCAACATCAGAAAATAGGGGTAAAAGTCAGGTAGCACCATACCAGTGTGCAGTGATGTAATTATCCAAATTTGGGGTTTGTGAAGACAGCTTGTCTGAAGTCAGTGGGGTGAGAATTCTATAAGGAGTTCTAGTCAAAGTCACCACTAGAAAAGCTTCCGACATCTGGATTTTTAGGATGCATGATTTGGCATAATTTTTTCTTTTTCTCTTCTAGCTGCCATTTCTAGTATGGGAGTCAGCGTGATACAACAGTAAATTCCTGAGTCTTATCAAACCCTCCCTGGACAACTCTCAGCATTGTGACTTTAGCCAAGTTGCTTGTAATGGACATTTGACACTCTTTTTAATTACCTATTATCTAACCCCATTCCTAAGTTTAGAGTATTCTCTATCTTATAAATATTGATGGGGACAGAGCCCAACTCTCAGCACAGAAGTTAAAGAAGCCAGATGCTGCTTTTGATCCTCTACAGTGGACAGGACTTGGTCATTTGAATCTGCAAATTATCAACATCCACCATAGGCTCTCAACTGAACACTCATAACCCAAAGAAGCAGGGCCAATCCCTTTAGAGATTACCATCGAAAGATAGCACTGAAACTAATGTCAGCTGCCAAGGTCCATTAGAATCTCTAGCTCAATGGTAACAGCAGCAAAATTTATTTACTAATTTTTTAATCAGTTTTATGGAGTGGATTTTGGGTAGAGTTTTTGTCTGAATCTGATTCACTAATCAAACTGACATTCTTTTAATAAGTTCTTTTTTTTTTTTTTTTTCTAAATCAGGAAAAGTCAGTTTCTTTATCCTGCAAATGAGTCCTGAGATTAACATATTGCTCTTTAGCCTCATCCAAAAAAATGGGACAACAGTAATTTCTGACAATAGGACAGTGCAATCATTCATTGAGAGAGTCATACAAAATGCTTAAAGGAATCCCTGAAATACAGCTTCTTTTAGTAAATGTTAGATATTATAATTGAGTAGTTTGTGCTTCACATGGAAATTTGCAAATGCTATGTCATCACTGAAAGCTCACAATGGCACTGAGGAAAATGTTGATTTTATAATCTGGGAATTCAGGTCCATTAATATTAAATGCCCAGAAGGAATGAAACTAGAAGTACTGACAAAAATCATTAGGCACAAAAAAAAAAAAAAAAAAAAAAAAAAAAAAAAAAAAAAAAAAATCACTAGCCTTGCGATGGCTGGAGAAGCAGTAGGAATGGATGTGAGTGAGAAAAGGGTACCAACATGTGAACTAATGTTTAAAGGTCCAGTAGAAATGTGATATTGGCAAGGGACACTAAGAAGAAAAAAGGATAATGAGTTAGGGGAAAAACAAAGATTGAAGAAAAAAATGTCAGAAGAAAATAGTACTTCCAGCAAGGAGAAGAATTATTCTCCTGCTTCAAATTCTTGCTAATCTTTCTACAAAAAGAAGAAGAAATGTGCAGAGCTGGGAGGAATAGAAATAAGATCCCTGGGTAATGGAGGAAAAGGGGCTCTGCTGCCACAGTAGGTTACTAATAGTCCTTTTTTCTGGTTCCTGCAGAAAGTATCACATGGTTCAATATAAAGTGTCCAAGAGGTCATAGCCAAGTTCAATGGAGCTTGACCACAGTGCATAAGAAAGGATCAATGCCATGTAATATGGGAAGGAATAGCCAGAAATTCCAGGGAGGCTGCTATCCTTGAAGTCAAAGTAAATACTTCTTCAGAATCATGATTACTGGGCCTGTCCAAATATGATCCTGGTTTGCTATTTTATTTGTATCAGGACAGCATCCAAATAAAAACTGAGTCCCAAAGACAGATGTCCAGTCACTAGCCAAACAGGCTAAGAGTCAGGCCAGGGTTTACACACAGCATGAAACTGGAGCAAGAAGGAAGAAACCAAGGTTAAAAAAATCCCAAACACATAAACAAAAATCAACTATAGGTTACAGGACTAAGGTAAGCGAATAAGTGGGGTCACAGCCACAGATTCAAAAACCATTCATTGCTGACACCCACCCACAGCCACACCATGCAAAGTGTGCATTATGGGAACAGAAGTACAAGGGGAATAAGGCTCCCAGTGCACTTGGAGAAACTCTGACTTCATGCAGCTGCAAGAAATCAATTTCAGGGACCCCAGGAGAGGAGGAATGGAGAGAGAAGAAAGAAAGAAAAGGAGGAAAATAAAGAAGAAAAGTGGAAGCAAGTATGATAAAGGAAAAAAAAAACAACAGAAATTAAAAGAACTGGAAGAAATTTTTGGAGGAAAAGGAAAGGAACACAGAGGAGGAAATAGGAGGGAGTTGGAAGTGAGGGGGAGAATGAGAGGAAATGAGGAAGGGGAAAAGATCTTCCTGTCAGAGCAGAAAGAACATAACTGCATGGTGGGGGAGGGGATTAAAGAAAGAATGTTTGAAATGTATGTGAAATATAACTCAATTATCTCAGATCAGCCATAACACAGGGGGGAAACCGCATCAGGTTGTAGCTGCCATAAGTCTTAACTAGTTATGTTTACTGCATTTATAAACAGATATCTTTTGGCAAGTGAAACAAAAAGGCCTCCACAAGACATGCGATTCTGGGCTTCCATCCATTCACTCTGTGAATTAATTGACTTTATTTGAACTCTACTGTTTTCAGTTGGAGAATTCACTGTGAACATGTTGTACATATCTCAGATATCAAATAGCAAATGTACTGCAGCCAGATTCTGAAACAGAGCCAGAAACCGTTCATTAATCAGACAGGGGTTTCTCTGTGATTAGGAAAGACGACCAAGAGACAAATAAATAAAATAAACAGCTAAGCTCTTTGAAAATTTTTTTGTATTTCTCCTTTTGCTTTGGAAGCAGAGTCTCTACTGGAAACCAAGTAATTGTACTCACTAGGGGGATGGATGGCGTATGACACCTGTTTTCAAAGTAACATTTGTCCCTGAAATATCAATTCCAATATGTTTTTCAAATCTTACTCAAAATAGTCATTTGCCAACATGTTATTCACAAAATCAGTTGTTTTCTTCTCTTATAACATAACAAATTAAAGCTTATCCTACAACATAACAAATATTACATTTTAAGCTTTTGTTGTATGTAAAACATTTCTTTGAATTGACAACTCATGGAGTGAATGCTCTGTTTAATTTCTAAGGCTAATATATTTTAAAAGTTTATTGCACCTAGTGTTCTAGCCAGGATTTATGGGAGCTAGCAAAAGATAAATACCGTAGGTCTTTTAAATTAGCTAGCTAGACGGCTAGATGGATGGCTGAATGGATGGATGGATAAATGATAGATAGATACTAGATAAAACAGTATTCACAGACTCCCATGAGAGACAGAAGAATCAGGCTCTCGTCAGTGGTATTGCAAAAGGCAAACCACAGGTCTGATCTGGTCCACCTGCCATTGCTACTGGAGCTCTGATCAAGCTGACCTATGAGTGTGCCCTCTCTGTTTTACTTTCTCAAATCCAAGATCCTCTTATTATACCTTCATCTCCCTTCCATGACTTATCCATGGGTGAGGCAACACAACAAAGGGCCACTTTCAGAAAAACGCAGTGCTTAGAAGATTTCCTAAGACAAAGGGTTCCAAGACAAGGAAGGACAAAGCTGCAAACAGGGAACAGTTAAGCCTGGAGTGCAACCCCAGGGACTCTCCCCAATACCTCCAAAATGAGTTATTTGGGGATCACTGATAGGGGTCCAAACATCAGCCTTCCTCTTGGTACACATCAGTGATCAAAGTAACAGAACAACAAAAAGAATATAATGAGACATCCAAAAAAGATAAGTGAAAAGAAAAGAATACTAACAAACTGAACAACATGCAGCAGTGGCAGCACAGTGAGTAAAGCAAACAGGACATTAATTTTTTAAGTATAATTAAATATTTACAGAGAGAAAGGGAGAGAGAGCACAGAGAACATAATGCAAGAACAAATCAGGAAGAAGTCAGTATAAAAATTAATTAGTAGCCGGGCGCGGTGGCGCACGCCTGTAATCCCAGCACTTTGGGAGGCTGAGTCAGGTGGATCGCGAGTTCAAAGCCAGCCTCAGCAATGGCGAGGCACTTAGCAACTCAGTGAGACCCTGTCTCTAATAAAATACAAAAAAGGGCTGGGGATGTGGCCCAGTGGTCTAGTGCCGCTGAGTTCAATCCCCAGTATCAAAAAAAAAAAAAAAAAAAAAAATTAATTAGTTGGATTTATTAGGAATAAAAAACATAATTGCTATATTAAGAAGCTTGATGGATAGGCTGAATATCATAAGGTACAGCCAAAGTGATTTTGCAGGCCAAAGATTCAGTCAAAACTTACTATAGAAGAAAAAAGTTAAAATGAGAGCAATAAATAAAAAGTAATACAGAAGAGAGAGGTAGAAATGTCTATATACAATATTAGTCCCAGAAAAGGATGAATAAAAACAGGGAGGAAACGTATTTGGAGAACTAATAATTTGCCATATGATAAGATATGTGATATTACACTTGAAGAGAAATCATAGAGTTCAGCACAAGATAGGCTGTTTTAATGTGTTAGAAATATTTAAAAAGCATTTTCAAAACACCCGCTTCTAAAAAGTAAAACTATTTTTGAAATAATAAAAATAATAAGCTCAGAAGGTTAAGGAATTTGCCTAAGATAAAATAGTAAAATTAATATCAAATTTTTCAATGACCACAGTGACCACAGGAAAAAAAAGTGATACAACATTTTATGTCTGGAAATACTTTTCTTCGAAATAAATTGCATATCTAGTGGAATTATCATTTATATATGAGGGTGAATATTACCCACATTTAAACCCAAGAAATAAAATATGATCATATAAAAAAATTTTTAACAAAAGAGCAGGAAGAGGAACACAAGGAGGAACGAGATAAATAAAAAAAATTATTCAAAAGAACAAATATAAATAATATGGTAGAATTCAGTCTATTATTTATAATAATTAAAGTAGTTTAACTATTCCAAATTTAAAGATCAACCCATGTTGAGTTTAAGAGATATATTTAAATCAAAAACAAACCAAATGGTTAAAAGTAAACAGATGAATAATACATGCCAAACAAATTCTGAACAACAGAACACCACAGCATCAAATTTCTTATGAGACAAAAAAAAAAAAAAATTCATGAAGTATAAAAGCAATTTAGAGAGTAGGAATAAATAATCACAAATAGGTAGGCATGTAATAGCATGGCCTTGGATTATTAAAAATAACAATTTACATGAAGACACAGGCAGACAGAATTAAAGTTTTAGTTGCAAATATAAATGTTCTTTATCATAAAAACTGAGATATCAGGTAAACCAAAATGTAAACATCACAGATAATTTGAACCACTTGATTAACTAATGCACCAAAAAAAGCTTTACACTAATTAAAAACTACATGTTTTTTTCAGGCATGCTTGGAACATTCATAGAATTCAGCCACACAATGAACTCACAACAAAGATGCAGAATCAGCATTATTTGAATTATGTCCTCTAATATCTATAATATCATAAGGAAATTTCAAAATAATAATTTTTAAATTCCATTTCTAATAATTAAAATAACATTGATAATATTATATAATATATCTAATAATTCATTACTTAGTAATATTATTTTAAGTGTTACCCAAACTGAAATGGGTTAAAATTAATTCAGAAAGAAAATTACTAAAATTTAGATCATAAAATAAAAAGAGCCACGTGACAAAATTTATAAGATACAGCCATAGCAGTATTTTGAAGCAAAGATTTATCTAAGGCCACATTTATTTAAAAATAAGAAAAACTGAAAACAAATGAACCAAGCATTTCATTTAGAGAAATAAAAAATATCTATATCAGAATAAACCCCCGAAAGATATAACAAAAATAAGAGCAGAAATAGGAGAAAAAGTAAAAAAGTAAACCGTAAGCCATAAGCTTCTTAAAAAGATCAACACTAATATAGGTAAACCTTAGCAAGGACATATATAAACTTAGAAGCAAATACACACACACATACAAAGGAAAAAAGAAATAAACACAAATGTAATAGAGATTTTTATAAAACAACCATGCTTCTGAAAGCCAGTATAAAATTGAGATGTTTCTAAAAAAAACACAAAATGCTAAAATTAGAACATGAGAAATTTAAAAATTTGGATGGATGAATAATGTTTTACAAAATGAAATGGCAAGCTAATCATTCCCTACTCCAAAAATTCATAACTTGCAATCCCCTGTACTCCCCCAAAATTCATAACTACATATGGTTTTTATAGATGCAGTCTACTAAATTTTCATGAAATCAATAGCACAATTTTAAACAAGTTTCTTTTAATAATACTGAAGGTAAAACTACACTAATTATTTTATGAAGCTAATATGTACTAGGTATCAAAATTAGATGATAATATAGAAAATATTCAATTTTAAAAGTAGATAAGAGTGACCCAGCCACCAGCTAGCCTGGCTGCCAGCTCAGTCATCTCCTCTGGGGCTGGGAATAGCAGCTCCCTGCTGCACACAGGGACCCAACCAGAGGAAGGGCCTCGTCCATTCCCTGGGGAACTACGACCTGCCCAGCTGCAACCTGAACAAGCAGTAGGCACCCTCCAGAAGGAGCGACCTAGCCACCAGCTTGCCTGGCCGCCAATCACGCCATCACCAGGATCAGGAACTGCAGGCTCCACCCTGTGGAAGGGCCCTGCTGCCCACTTGCCCAACCCCCACCGAAACAACTAGACTGGGAGGAGAGTGAGGAGAAGAAAGCCAGACTGCCTGCTCCACCACACTGTGGCCAGGAGGGGATCTGGAGAGAGAGGATCGCTCCACGCCTGCAAATCAGAGAGGCAACTCGCGTCTGCCCAGAGAGACACACCGAACTGGGATCCCGTAGCTACTCAACCCAACAACAAAATAATTATAGGCCTGAGGATACCACTGCCACAAAACTTGAGTTAGGGATGATACTACCAAGGAACAACAAAAAGGTCCAGGTAAGACATCATTAAGGTCCCTAGAGACCAGGATGCACCAAAAGGTGCAACCAGTTAAGATGTTGTGAACTAACAGGGAATCTTACATGGGGTTGTCTATCTCTTGCTTATTCTACTAACAGCCAAATTCTAATGATTATACTCTCACTAGTCAAATAATCTAATACCTCTATTTTCTCACATCTTGCTTCATAAACGTTTAAGCCAACCTCTAAGTCCCCCCTTCTTTCATCAGATACTGTAAACCACCATGCAAAAATAGAGACTACTTGGAATAAGATAACTGATCTCATCATTTGTTTTTATAGCTATGAAACTGTAAATATAAAAATAGAAACTAACTGATATATGGACACACATTGGGTAATTTGAAAGATCTAATATTGATATTTCCCTAAAAAGTGAGGTTCTGGGTTACCTGGAGGGACCGTATAAGACAAAAGGGCAGAAGCTGTAATACCTCAGGCTTACCTTGCAAGAGAGGAAAACACATAGACATCATGAGGAAATAAGGGAGGAAAATGCCCCAAACAAATCAAGATACTACAACAATAGAAACCATAGAAAGCACAGTAGGTGAAATGTCAGAGAAAGAGTTCCGGATATTAAAATGATAAGGGATTTAAAAAACAACCTAAGTGAACAGATACAGGCAAAAATTGATCTCTCCAACAAAGAGATAAGAGATCAAATACAGGCAACCATCGATCACACCAACAAAGAGATAAGAGAACAAATACAGGTAGCAAAAGATTACTTCAAGAATAAGATAGAGAGTTTGTGAAAAAAACAAACAGAAATCCTTGAAATGAAAGAAACAGTAAGCCACTTAAAAAATTCAATAGAAAGCATCACCAACAGATTGGACCACTTGGAAGATAGGACCTCGGACAATGAGGACAAAATATATAATCTTGAAAATCAAGTTGACCTCACAGTGAAAATGGTAAGAAACCATGAACAGAATATCCAAGAACTATGGGATACCATCAAAAGACAAATCTAAGATTAATTGGAATAGAGGAAGGTGCAGAGATTCAAACCAAAGGAATGCACAATCTCTTCAATGAAATAATATCAGAAAATTTCCCAAGCAGGAAGAATGAATTTGAAAATCAAATACTAGAGGCCTATAGGACACCAAATGTACAAAATTACAACAGGTCCGTACCAAGGCACATTGTAATGAAAATGCCTAGCATACAAAATAAAGATAGAATTTTAAAGGCTGCAAGAGAGAAAAGTCAGATTACCTATATGTAGGAGCCCTAATTAAGGAGATAGCTAAGATTGCAGTTAGCTGTGAGCCAGAAAGCATTACCACCTTCCATGATCTCGGGAGACTTGACCCAAGACATTGTGGACCGGGTCAGCGCCATTTGCATGATCTCGCGAGACTTGGCCCGGGACTTTGTGGATGGGATCGAAGCCATTTTGTGTGGTTGGCAGAGTGTGGATAGCGTGTGGGAGTTGTTGTTGGAGCCAGAGAGAGAAGGTAGCAGAATAAAGAGCCTGTTTGTTTCCAGTCCGCCTCTGAAATTATTCCTGCGGCGTCGTTGCTCCAAGCGGCAATCGCTTCAGGTGGCGACAAGTGGTGGCCCGTACGGGGAACTTCGGAGTGGACAGGTAAGAACTGAAAAGTCTCTAAAGATGGGTTCGAATGCAACTAAATCCCAAGTGATAGAGGCTATGGAAAGAATCCTTGATATACCTGACTCCATTGTCAGTGAGGAGGATTTAGAAAAAGGTGAAGGAGATCAAGAAAGCATAGCCTCTGAGTCAGTTAATACCAGTGAGAAGAGTAGTGGTGTAAATTCAAAAGTAAGAGCTGCAAAAGCCATCAGAAACTTATTGAAATTAGCTGAAGAATATGTACTCTCCTTAGAAGCTGAAATTCAGGATACCAGTAAAAGTGATAGTAGTAAGAAGGAGCCAAACCATGAAAGTACCGTCTCCTCCACTAAACCGGTTAGGAACTATGAAACTAGTAGTGAAGAGGAATAAAAAAGTGATTCTGGGAGCACAGCCTCCAGTAAAATGAACAAAAAGAAATTAAAAAAGAAAAAGGACCGTCAAGTAGAGGAACCACTTGTGTCCTATACTCCCCCATGGGTGGAATCCAATACAGAAATTATGCAGGGTATTACTAGGTGTTTGCATACCCTGGAAACAGAAATAAAAAGTCTTTCTGAGCGCAATGTATCTGTGAGGGTAATTCACAGATACATTGGGAACTGCCAGTATTTGAAAATGAAAATGGACAGAGGGTCCACCAGTCAGTAGATTTCAAAACAATAAAAAATCTCAAAGAGGCAGTAATGACTTATGGTCCCCAAGCTCCTTTCACATTGAGTATGCTGGAGTCCCTTAACACCTTTAACTTAATCCCCTCAGACTGGAAAAGTCTATTTAAAGCAGCATTAAATGGGGGGCAATACTTGGTTTGGCGATAGCAATTTCAAGAACTTTGTATAGAAACAGCTAAAAGAAACGCAGCTGCAGGGTTTGGAGACCATAACATAGAAATGCTCACAGGAGAGGGGCAGTTTGCAGACTCACAGGCTCAAAAATATTATGTCCCAGGTGTATATGCTCAGATATATGCAGCTGCCTTAAAGGCATGGAAAACTTTACAAGGACCTGGGGATCTACAAGGTAGCTTGTCAAAAGTGATTCAAGGACCTAATGAGCCGTATGCTGACTTTGCTGACCGACTTTTGAGAACTGCAGGTAGATTGTTTGGAGATGTTGATCAAGCTATGCCATTAGTTGTTCAATTAGCATACGAAAATGCTAATAAATACTGCCAGGAAGCCATCAGGCCATGGAGAAATAAAAAGGATCTTTCCATATATATACAACTATGTAAAGATATAAATGACGCCTTTGTCACAGGAAATGTGATTGCAGCTGCAATGAGAGGTGCTTCATCTCAAAATTTCACAAGGGCTCAACCTAGACATTATAATCAATCAGGGTAATCCAGGCAAAATTATCATAATCAATCAGGCTATTCTGGACAAAATCCCCAAAGAGAAATAAGACCAAGCTCATACCATGCCCCAGGCCGCTGCCCCAGGTGTAAAAAGGGAAATCATTGGGCCAATAAATGCCATTCAAAATTTGACATCTATGGAAGTCATTTGTTCAGGAATTCAAAAAATGGGGCACGGGGCCCAAGGCCCCAGGGCCCACAAATGTATGAGGCATTGGGGAACGAGTATCCTCAAGCATCCACTCAGATGCTTCCCCGACACAATCCCTACTACCCATCCACTCCCTCGCCAGAAGAACAGGAGGAAATGCAGGATTAGACCTCTGTTTCACCGCACAAATAGTGTTAACACCTGAAATGGGGGTTCAACTGATTCCCACAGGGGTCAGGGGACCTCTTCCCTCAGAGACTGGAGGACTTATTCTCAGAAGTCCTAAAAGCTTATTAGGTTTGCAAGTGACCCCAGGTGTAATAAACTCAGACTACAAAAGGATAAATAAAAATAATGCTTAGCTCACTCCAAAGTATAAGTTCTGTTAATCAAGGAGATAGAATTGCTCAGCTGCTTCTCCTTCCAAATTTACATAATTCATTTAAAATGAGTATGCCTCAAAAAAGGAACAATAGAGGATTTTGTTCCACTGACTCGGGACCTATGCCTTGCTGGGTTCGGGATTGTTCAAGGAGGCCTATGTGTAAAATAAAAATCCAAGGAATAGAGATGGAGGGACTGATAGATACTGGAGCTGACTCTTCCATCATTAATCTACATCAATTGCCCAAGCACTGGCCTCTGCAAAAAGCTTCAACCAGTTTAAGAGGCTTGGGATATAATAACCTCCCAGAGAAAAGTGTGGTAATTTTAAAATGGGAGGATGATGAAGGGCATAAAGGAACATTTCAGCCTTATGTTTTACCCAACCTACCAGTTACTTTATGGAGAAGAGATATTTTGTAACAAATGGGAGTACACCTTGCAACCAAGCCTGCAGGTGTTAAATGTGAAAATCTACAAGGTAATCTTAACCCTAAAAGAAATCATTATCAAAAATTACAGGGTAATCTTAACCCTATAAGAAATCATTATCAAAAGGTACAGGGTAATCTTAACCCTAAAAGAAATCATTATCATAAAGGAAAAAGATATTTTTTTCGGGGCCACAGAGAAAATAATTTTGAAAATACCATGGCTTTCTGATGAGCCAGTGTGGGTCCCTCAGTGGCCCCTATCTAAAGAGAAATTACAAGCAGCCTACCTACTAGTTCAGGAACAACTAGAAGCAGGACATATAGAACCTTCCACCTCTCCCTGGAATTCCCCCATATTTGTGATCAAGAAAAAATCAGGAAAATGGCAATTGTTACATGATCTTAGAGAAATTAATAAAACCATGCAAATCATGAGCCCTACTCAACCTGGACTTCCTAATCCTGTAGCTATTCCAAAAAATTTCCATCTTATTACTCTTGATATAAAGGATTGTTTCTTTTCTATTCCTCTACACCCTCTGGATACCCCCAGGTTTGCTTTTTCAGTTCCTTCTATTAACAATAATGGCCCTGATCAGACATATCGATGGAAAGTTTTGCCGCAGGGAATGGCTAATAGCCCCACTATGTGCCAAATCTATGTAGATAAAGTTATTCAGCCTATCAAAAGTAAATACCCAGAGCTTATGTGCCTCCATTATATATGGATGATGTTTTGCTTGCTCATCCTAATCAAGAAGTCTTATTCACCATATTTAGCGATATATCAGAAAACATGAAATGATATGGACTAAACATTGCTAAGGAAAAGGTTCAAATTATATCTCCAATATTATATCTAGGATTCCAAATTATGGACACTTTTATTAGGCCTCAAAAAATATTAATTAATAAGGAGCATTTGGCCACTCTCAATGACTTTCAAAAATTGCTAGGAGATATTAATTGCCTTCGCCCTATACTAAACCTCACTACTGGCCAACTAAAACCTTTATTTGACATCCTTCGTGGGGACCCTGATCCATTTTCACCGCGAACATTGACTCCTGATGCTAGGAAAGCTTTAAAGTTAGTAGAAAAATGCATCAAAGGAGCTCATTGTGATAGATTTGATTTAACTCAACCGCTGATATTGATTATTATTTCTTCACAATATACACCCACAGGAGTATTTTGGCAACAAGGACCTTTATTATGGATACATTTGCCCGTCTCTCCTAAAAGTATAATTGAGTCTTATATCTCCATGGTGGCTAAACTTATTCTTCAAGGACTTAAGACTTCTACTAAAATATTTGGCATTCACCCTGCTACTGTTATTACTCCCTATTCATCTTCACAGATTGAATATTTATGCTTCAATGATAATGATTGAGCTATAGCTAGATGCTCTACTTCTGCAAATTTTGATAATCATCTTCCTAAGTCTCCTATATTATCTTTTTGTATCAATCATCCTATTATATTTCCAAAGGTAATAAAAAATTAACCTATTCCTAAGGCATTAAATGTATTCACAGATGGATCCTCAAATGGTACTGCTGAAGTAGTCACTAAAAAAAGAAAATATAACTTACATCACTGCACAAAAATCAGCTCAATTAGTGGAACTGGAAGCTGTGGTAAGAGCTCTGGAAAATTTTAGAGAGCTGCCCATGAACATTTTTTCAGATAGCCACTATATTGTACATGCCGTCCCAAAATTA
The DNA here is from genome assembly GCA_025594165.1 of Tamias sibiricus. Classification (NCBI taxonomy): domain Eukaryota; kingdom Metazoa; phylum Chordata; class Mammalia; order Rodentia; family Sciuridae; genus Tamias; species Tamias sibiricus. Next base: position 53,480,701 of record CM046658.1, read on the forward strand.
GAGCTAACAGGACCAATAGCACCTCATACTCCAGCTGTTTTATCAAATACAAAAACTTTTGTGGGCAAGAAAAAACCTCTATTTGTAGGGCATATTAGAGCACATACCAACTTGCCTGGTCCCCTCCATGAAGGTAATCAAAGGGCTGATGACTTTAACCAAACAATCTTTATACTTTCAGCGCTCCAGCAAGCTACTTTCTTTCACTCCCAGTTTCACCTCAATAGCACCACCTTGCAGCGTAGGTTTAAAATCACAAAGGAGCAAGCCAGAACAATTGTAAAATCTTTCAAATCTTGTATGACACATTTGCCCAATCCTCATTATGTTGTTAACCCTAGAGGATTAATGCCCAATCATTTATGGCAGATGGGTGTTACTCATGAGCCAAGTTTTGGAAAATTGCAATTTATTCATGTGACCATAGATACATGCTCAGCATGATTTTTGCTTCCTTACATTCTGGAGAAAAAGTTAAAGATGTTACATCTCATTGTTTGCAAGCTTTTGTTGCATAGGGCATCCCCAAAATGCTTAAAACAGATAATGGCCCTGCATATACATCCTTATCTTTCAAACAGTTTTGTGCAAAAATCAATATATCTCATAAAACAGGCATCCCATACAATCCTCAGGTCAGGGCATTATTGAAAGAGCAAACCGCACACTGAAAATTATGTTATTAAAACAAAAAGAAGGAAATTGGAAAAGTCCTAGGGACAGATTGGCAGTTGCCCTGTTTACCTTAAATTTTTTAACATTAGACTCTAATGGTTATTCTGCTGGAGACAGACATTGGAACCCACACCAACAACATAAACCTTTGGTTTACTGGAAGGATGTTCTTTCAGGTACATGGAAGGGTCCAGATCCAGTATTAATTTTGGGGAGAGGATCTGTTTGTGTTTTTCCAAAGCACGAATCCTCTCCAATATGGATACCATCTAGATTAATAAAGCAGGTACCAAATCAAAAGGATCAAAATGAAGTTGTTGAAGAATCAAGATTAATAAAAAAGATACAAAATCAAGAGGACCAAGATGAAGGTATGGAATGATTCCCTTAAAAGAGTCCTTTGAAATATTTCACAACTTAAGTGTCATTCCTCCCGGCCAGGATGAGGAGATCTCTCTTTAGTGTGCACACAATTGTATTTTTTCTTTTTTTTTTTCTTTTTTTTTTTTTTTTTTTTTGGTCGTACCCGGGATTGAACTCAGGGGCACTCGACTACTGGGTCACATCCCCAGACCTTTTCTGTATTTTATTTAGAGACAGGGTCTCACTGAGTTGCTAAGTGCCTCACCATTGCTGAGGCTGGCTTTGAACTCACGATCCTCCTGCCTCAGCCTCCCAAAGTGCTGGGATTACTGGCGTGTGCCACCAAGTCAAACTAAATACCAAAAATAATAAAAAAATAAAAATGACTGGTAATACAAATTATGTCTTAATAATAACCCTGAATGTTAATGGCCTAAACTCACCAATTAAAAGACATAGACTAATATATTGGATTAAAAAAACAGACCCAACAATTTGTTGCTTCAAGAGACACATCTCATAGGAAAAGACGCCCATAGACTAAAGGTGAACGGATGGGATAAAATATATCACTCACATGGTCTACGTAAACAAGCAGGGGTCTCCATCCTCATATCCAATAAAGTAGACTTCATGCCAAAGTTAATCAAAAGAGATAAAGAAGGACATTTCATACTGTTTAAGGGAATCATGAGTCAATAAGGTATAACTGTTATAAATATATATGCCCCAAATAATGGAGCATCTACATTCATCAATCAAACTCTTCTCAAGTTCAAGAATCAAATAGACCACAACACAATAATTCTAGGTGACTTTAACACACCTCTTTCACCACTGGATAGATCTTCCAAACAAAAGTTAAACAAAGAAACTATACAACTCAATAACACATTTAATAATTTAGACTTAACTGACATATATAGAGTACATCACCCATCAATGAGCCAATACACTTTCTTCTCGGCAGCACATGAATCCTTCTCAAAAATAGACCATATATTATGCCATAAAGCAACTCTAAACAAATGTAAAAAAGTAGGGATACTACCTTGCATATTATCAGATCATAATGGAATGAAATTAGAAATCAATGATAAAAAAAAAAGAAAGAAAAGCTACACTAACACCTGGAGACTAAATAATATGCTATTGAATGATCAATGGGTTGCAGAAGACATTAAGAATGAGATTAAGAAATTCTTAGAGGTAAATGAGAACAACGATACAACATATCAAAATCTCTGGGACACCCTAAAGGCAGTACTAAGAGGAAAGTTCATTGCATGGAGCTCATTCCCCCAAAAAAGAAAAAGTCAACAAATAAATGAACTAACATTACATCTCAAAGCCCTAGAAAAAGAAGAACAAATCAACCCCCAAAGAAGTAGAAGAAAGGAAATCATTAAAATCAGAGCCGAAATTAATGAAATTGGAACGAAAAAAAAAATTGAAAAAATTGACAGAATGAAAAGTTGGTTCTTTGAAAAAATAAATAAAATTGATAGAACTTTAGCTATGCTAACAAAGAAGAGAGAAAACACAAATTACCAATATCTATGATGAAAAAGGAAATATCATGATGGACACTACAGAAATACAGAAGATAATTAGAAATTATTTTGAAAATTTGTACTCCAATAAAATAGAAAATAATGAAGGCATCAACAAATTTCTAGAGACATATGATATGCCCAAACTAAATCAAGATGATATACAAAATTTAAATAGGTCAATTTCAAGCAAAAAAATAGAGGATGCCATAAAAAACTTACCAACCAAGAAAATCCCAGGACCAGATGGATACACAGCTGAGTTCTACAAGACCTTTAAAGAAGAACTAACACCAATACTTCTCAAACTATTTCATGAAATAGAAAAAGAGGGAACACTCCCAGACTCATTCTATGAGGCCAATATCACCCTGATTTCAAAACCAGACAGAGACATATCAAAGAAAGAAAATTTCAGACCAATATCTCTAATGAATATAGATGCAAAAATTCTCAATAAAATTATGGCAAATCAAATATAAAAACACATCAAGAAGATAGTGCATCACGATCAAGTGGGCTTCATTCCAGGGATGCAAGGTTTGTTCAATATAAGGAAATCAATAAATGTAATTCATCACATCAACAGGCTCAAAGATAAAAATCATGTGATCATCTCAATAGATGGAGAGAAAGCATTTGACAACATACAACATCCCTTCATGTTCAAAATGCTAGAAAAAATAGGGACAACAGGAACATACCTCAACATCTTAAAGGCCATCTATGCTAAGTCCCAGGCCAACATCATCCTAAATGGAGAAAAATTGAAAGCATTCCCTCTAAAAACCAGAACAAGTCAGGGATGCCCTCTTTCACCACTCCTATTTAAAATAGGTCTTGAAGCCCTAGCCAGTGCAATTAGTCAGAAAAAAGAAATTAAAGGGATATGGAAAGGAAAAGAAGAACTCAAATTATCACTATTTGCAGATGATATGATTCTATACATAGACGATCTGAAAAATTCCACCAGAAATCTTCTAAATTTAATACATGAATTCAGCAACGTAGCTGGATATAAAATCAATACCCATAAATCAAAGGCATTTCTGTACATCAGCAACAAATCCTCAGAAAGAGAAACTAGAAAATATACCCCATTTACTATAGCCTAAAAAAAAAAAAAAATTGGTAATCAACAAAAGAAGTGAAAGACCTCTACAATGAAAACTATAGCACACTAAAGAAAGAAATTATGAAGATCTTAGAAGATGGAAAGATCTACCTTGTTCATGGATAGGTAGAACTAATATTGTCAAAATGACCATTCTCCCAAAAGCACTATACAGATTCAATGCAATACCAATCAAAATCCCAATATCATTCCTCATAGAAATAGAAAAAGCAATCATGAAATTCATCTGGAAAAATAAGAGACCCAGAATAGCCAAAGTGATTCTTAGCAAGAATGAAGCGGGTGGCATTACTATTCCAGACCTTAAATTGTACTACAAAGCAATAGTAATAAAAACAGCATGGTATTGGCATCAAAATAGACCAGTTGACCAATGGTACAGAATAGAAGACTCAGTGATGAATCCACACACCTACAGTTATCTTATATTAGACAAAAGTGCCAAAAATGTTCACTGGAGAAAAGATAGCCTCTTCAACAAATGGTGTCGGGAAAACTGGAAATCCTCGTGTAATAAAATGAAATTAAATCTCTTTCTCTCACCATGCACAAAACTTAACTCAAAATGGATCAAGGACCTAAGAATTAAACCAGAGACCTTGCACCTAATAGAAGAAAAAGTAGGCCCAAATCTCCATCATGTTGGTTTAGGCTCCAACTTCCTCAATAAGACTCCTATAGTGCTAAGAAATAAAAACAAGAATCAATGAATGGGATGGATTCAAACTAAAAAGCTTCTTCTCAACAAAAGAAACAATCAGTGAGGTGAATAGAGGACATACAGAATGGGAGCAAATCTTTACCACAAACACATCAGATGGAACACTAACCTCAAGGATTTATAAAGCACTTAAAAGCCTTAACACCAAAAAAAAAAAATAAAAAAAAAAAAAAAACCCAATCAATAAATGGGCCAAGGAGCTAAACAGACACCTCTCAGAAGATGATATACAAACAATCAACAAATATATGAAAAAATGTTCAACATCTCTAGTGATTAGAGAAATGCAAATCAAAACAACTCTAAGAGTTCATCTTACTCCAGTCAGATTGGCAGCTATCAAAAAAAAAAAAAAAAAACAAACAAACAAACAACAAGCCAGGCGTGGTGGCACACGCCTGTAATCCCAGCACTTGGGAGGCTGAGGCAGGAGGATCTAGAGTTCAAAGCCAGCCTCAGCAATGGCGAGGCACTTAGCAACTCAGTAAGACCCTGTCTCTAATAAAATACAAAAAAAAAAAAAAAAAAAAAAGGCTGGGGATGTGGCCCAGTGGTCGAGTGCCCCTGAGTTCAATCCCCGGTACCAAAACAAACAAATAAACAACAATAAATGCTGGTGAGGATGTGGGGTAAAAGGCACACTCCTACATTGCTGGTGGAACTGCAAATTGGTGAAGCCAATCTGGAAAGTAGTATGGAGATTCCTGGGAAAACTTGGAATGGAGCCACCATTTGACCCAGCTATCCCACTCCATGGCCTATTCCCAAAGGACTTAAAAACAGCTTACTACAGGGACACAGCCACATCAATGTTTATAGCAGCACAATTCACAATAGCTAGATTGTGGAACCAACCCCAATGCCCATCAGCAGATGAATGGATAGGGAAACTTTGGTATATATACACAATGGAACACTACTCAGCACTAAAAGAGAATAAAATCATGGCATTTGCAGGTAAATGGATGGATTTGGAGAAAATAATGCTAACTGAAGTTAGCTGATCCCAAAAAACCAAAGGTCAAATGATCTCTTTGATATGAAGATACTAACTTATAAAGGCAAGAGAGAGGGAATGAGAGGAATGAAAGAGCTTTAAACAGAACAAAGAGGGGGGAGGGAGGGATGGGGACAAGGGGATAGGAATAATAGCAGACTGAGTTATCCGTGATTACCCTACATACATGTATGAAGACACAATTGTTGTAAAAATACTTTATATTAAACAAGCAACTCGAAAAATTGTGCTCTTTATATGTAATATGAAATGAAATGTACTCTGCAAACGTGTATAACAAATTAGAATAATAAAAAATTTTAAATAAATAAATAAAAGCACTCTTTGGCTAAACAACAACAACAAAAAAAAGTAGATACAATGTCCACACAAAAATGCACACATATGATTATTCAGACTTCATTCCTAATTTTAAAATCTCAAAGAAACAAAGCTATCCTTCAACATTTAAATGTGTAAACAAACTCTGACACACCCATACTATGGAATACTAGTCAATGAGAGAAAGTAATAAGTTATTGATCCACACAACATCAATGATTCCAACATGTATATTGCTAAGTGAAAGAAACCATCCAAAAGTCTTCATACTGCATCACTTCATTTACATGGCCTTCCAGAACATGCAAAAATATAGGGAAAGATAACAGATTTGGTGGATACTACAGATGTATTAATGGGGAGAGCTGACTAGGTGAAATTTGAAGATTAGTAAAATTAGAACAGCAAAATTCTTCTGTAATGGTTGATTCATGCCACTATGCACTTGTCAAAATCCATTGGTGGAATTTATGAGCCCAAAAAGCAAATCTTAAAAACTTTTAAAAACGCAAGGATTAATCCTTAAACAGAATGCAGATGGAGACAAAAGCATCTAACTATATTTCTTCAAATGCATGGCACCTAATGAAGGGAGCAGAAGCAGGAAAGATGCTGACTTATGGAATTTTGGAAATGACTTGGATCTGAAAGACAAAGGACACAATCACTCTCCTCTAGCCAGTCAAGTGTTTTCTTATGAAGGTGGGTTAACAATTCTGAAACTGCTGGCCATGTATACTTGGATTAAACAAATCAGCAAATGGATACTGTGTGGTAGAGTTAGGTTGCTTACATTGGAGAATAAAATTGCAAAACAACATGCAAAGAAGGCTACAATAAATCATATGGACTGAATCAAAGTTGAAAATATTATTATGAACTCATCTTTAGCTTAATATGAATACAGATAGAAATATTATAAATATAGAAACAATTAAAGACAGATATAATTTTAAATATATGTGTATACACAGATATGTATGTATACATGCATATATTTCTCAACTCTGTATAAAGGGCCTGGAAGCATTGATATCTCAGTAGCAATGAGCACACCCAATGCCCAGATTTGGGGTTTTAACACCTTCTCCAATAAAAGAAACTAGGTATCTTTGGGAAATGATTAATTCTATGACAGTGGCAGAGAATATCCAAGATTAACTTGAAGTATCTTGTATTCATTACCAGACAATAACAAAGTAAAAACACACACATGCATATTTGTGTGCACAAGCACACAATGACAGGGGTATGCTAAAGCAACAAGAGAGCCAGCTAAAAGTGTCCCTCATGTCCAAATTTGGAATAATTTGAAGAACAAAATGAAGTAGTATTTGATTATAACCAAAAGAATAAAATTAAAATATTTTACTCTTGGGGCTGGAGTTATAGCTCAGTGGTAGAGTGCTTGCCTTGCACGTGTGAAGCACTGGGTTTGATCCTCAGCACCACATAAAAATAAATAAAGTAAATATATTTAAAAATATATCTAAAATATTTTTAAAATTTTTTTAATCTTTAACAACATAATGACTAAATAGATAAATAAATTGAGGAGGAGAGACAAGTCTACCATACAGAAGAATTCTGACTACTTAAGTATATACTGCCCCTCAACAAAATTGAGATTAGCTCCACCCCCCTCCTTGACTGTGAACCCTGCTTAATGACCTGCTTCCACTGAATACAGTAAAAAGGGAATGAGGAGAAGGTAACTTTATAATGCCAAAGCCTGGTACTATCCTGGCCAGGAGAACAAGATTAATATCATTTGTGATGTCATGTTGATAGCCTGTTGATAACCTGGATATATGAGGTGGAAAGAATGCCACTTTACCTCTGTCATTGTCCTCTCAAAAATATCATAACCTCAATCTAACCATAAGAAAATATCAGACAACTAGTGACATATTCTTCAAAACACCTAAGCAGTATTCCTCAAAACTAAGGTCATGAAAATCAAGTAAAGTCATATCATAGTCCAGAGGAGATAAGGAAACATGAAAACTAAATATAATGTGGTACTATGGAATAGTAAAAGGATATTAGGGGAAGACTAATGAAATGCAATAAAGTGTGAAGTTCAGCTAATAACAATAAAACAATATGGTTCATTAGCTGTGACAAATATGCCATACTAATGTTAGTCATTCACAATAGGGTACAGTGTATACAGAAACTCTTACTACTATCTTTGCAAGTTTTCTGTAAATATAAAACAATTCTTTTTTTTTTTTTTTTAATTTTTTTATTATTTATTTACTTATTCATCATGCACAAGTATAGTATCTTTTTACATACAACTGCTTGTATACAAAGTATATAAGTACCATTCAGATCTTCAATCATGCATTTAGGATAATGATATCCATCTCATTCAACCACCAATTTTTTAAAAATAAAACAATTCTTAAATGTGAAGTCCATTTAAAAAATTATGGGGGAAAAGTCAATTTTAATTTTAACTCAATTTTTTTATTTTAAATTAGTAGAAGAAAAGAAGTAATAAAAAGTGGATCAAAAATAAATGAAAAAGACACAAAGCAACACAAAAAAATAATGAAATAAAGCAAAAGATAGATAAAATTGACAAATATTTAGGTACATTAATGAAGAGAAGACCAAAATAAATAAAATGAAAGATGAAAAAGGTGACATTATAGTTGAAAACACAGACATACAGAGGATCATTGGAGATTATTATGAATAGCTAAATGTCAACAAATTTGATAACCTATACGAACTTCTTACCTAGAATAAATCATGAGGAAAGAGAAAACCAAAACAAATAAGTAATGAGATCAAACCAGTAATAAAAAGTCTCCCATCATATATACACAATGGAATACTACTCAGCACTAAAAAAAGAAAAAATCATGGCATTTGCAGGTAAATGGATGGAGTTGGAGAAAATAATGCAAACTGAAGTTAGCCAATCCCAAAAAAACCAAAGGTTGAATGATCTCTTTGATATAAAGATACTAACTTATAAAGGCAAGAGAGAGGGAATGAGAGGAATGAAAGAGCTTTAAACAGAACAAAGAGGGGGGGAGGGAGGGGTGGGGGCAAGGGGATAGGAATAATGGCAGACTGAGTTATCCGTGATTACCCAAAATACATGTATGAAGACACAATTGTTGTAAAAATACTTTATATTAAACCAGCTTGAAAAAGTCTCCCATCAAAGAAAAGTCCAAGAACTGATGGCTACACTGCCAAATTTACCAAATATTTAAGGAAGAACTAATATCTATTTTTCTTAAATTATTTCAAAAAAATAGAAGAGGTGGGAAATCTTCTAAACTCATTCTATAGGGCTAGCATTACCCTGACACAAAGACCAAAGACGCAACAAAGGAGAAATCTATAGCTAATATTCTTGATGAAGACAGAAATAATAATTCTCAATAATATACTAGCAACCCAAATCCAACCATACATGAAAAAATGCAAGGATGGTTCAAAATACACAAATAAATACATGCAGTACACCACATCAATAGAATGAAGGACAAAAATCACCTAATCATCCCAATACATGCAGAAAAAAATAAAGGCTTTGACAAAATGCAACATCACTTCATGATAAAAATTCTGAACACCTAAATGTACGATTGAAGACATGAATAGTATGAATATACTTTGTATACAAACAGTGTTACTTAAAAAGTTGCTCTATATGTGTATGATGAATTGTAATGCATGCTACTCTTATATATACAACAACTTCGAATAAAAAAAATTCTGAACAAATTAGGTATACAGGGCATGGACCTCAACATTTATTCAACACAATACTAGCATTTCTCGCCAGAGTAATCATTTAGAGGATTAAAGGTCCTCCTAACTGGAAAGAAGTCAAATTGTCATTGATTGCAGAAGACATAGTCTTATATATACAAACTCTCAAACATTCTACCAAATACTGTTCAAGTTAATAAATCCAACAAATTTTCATGTTAAAAAATCAAAACAAATATATCAGTAGTGTTACCAATAATCAATAATATGAAATAAAAATTAAAGAAGAAATTAATTGTGGTCAGGAAAGATACTTGATATGATTTGTTTTCATTCTTTCTCCTTCTTCTTCTTCTTCTTCTTCTTCTTCTTCTTCTTCTTCTTCTTCTTTAATTAGTGAAGACTTGTGTTGTGGCCTATCATATAGTCTGTCCTGGAAAATGTTCCACATGACAATCAGAAAAATGTATTCATCAGCTTCTGGATAAACTGTTCTATTGATACCTTTGAGGTCCATTTGGGTGCAATTTAACTCTGCTATTTCTTTGTTGACTTTCTGTTTGGGTGATCGATTCACTGAAGAAAATCTATTAATATTTGTTTTTATATATTTGGGTTCTTTAATACTGGGGACATCACGTTTAGATTTGTTATTTTCTCTTGCTGAATTTATGACTTTTATCATTATATAATGACCTTCCTTGACTTCTTTTATTACTTTGGATTTAAAGATTATTTTTTTAATATAAGTGTAGCTTCTCCTGCTTTCTTTTGGATTCTGTTCACATGGAATATCTTACTCCATCCATTCATTTTCAATTTATATACCAAATTGTCACTAGAGGTAAAGTGAGTTTTTTGTAAGCAACACAGCTGAGTCTTGTTTTTTGTTTTGTTTTATTTTTATTTATTCAGTAACTTTATGTCTTTTAATGGGAGAATTTAATCTATTTCCATTCAAGATAATTATTTATAGGTAAGTTCTTCCTATCAGCCATTATACGATTTATTTTCTACCTTTAGTATAGTTTTTTCCTTCATTCTCTCTTTCCTACAATCTTCTTTTGGGTTAAATGATTTATTCCAGTATTGTGTTTTGATTCCTTGGTCATTATTTCTTGCTTTGTCTATTACAGATTTTTTCTTTGTGGTTACCCTGGGGCTTACAAAAAGCATTTATGATCATAACCAGCTATTTTGAAATAACAGAAACTTAACACAATCATAAAGAAAAGAAATATACAAAAGAACAAGAGAAAATAGACCAAGAAAATGCTAAACTTGCATTCCATTCCTGCACACATGTTATTTTTGATAATCCATTTTACATCTTCTATATTGCCTATCTCTTAACATGTTAATGTAGGTATGATTTTAATTTTCATATTAAAGATATGAATTGTTTGATACCTGTCATGCTTATAATACTAGAGCATTCTGAATATGCCTATATAATTACTCTTACCAGTAAGTTTTAATATTTGTTAATGTCTCTTTCTTTTAGTTTAAAAATTTACTTTTAGCCTGTCTTATAGAACATACTTGGTGGAGATATATTCTCTCACTTTTTACTTCTTTCAGAATGTCTTTATCTCCACTATTTAATAGCTTTTCTGGCTATGGTATTCTCAGCTACCTTTTTTTGTCGGGACCTTACACTCTCTGCCAAGGGGATGGAAAAGCTCTGGATTTCTGGCTGATTGCCACATTACCACACCCTGTTACATGACCTAGGCTAAGCAGGGGGCATGGCTGTGAGAAATGAAACCACCCCAAGGATAGGCCAATGACTCCGCCAATGACATCCGCCCATGCTCCTTATGTGTCCCTATGATCTTTCTGCTGATTGGCCCATGTCCTCTATAAGACAGTCCAACTTCCTCAATAAACCAAGTTCCGGCATTCTACTGACTGGGCTCCCCGACAGGTGGTAAAAGATCATTTTGACAAAGAACTCCAAAAACAAATACGGGAAGCAGAAGATTACTTCAATAGAGAGATAGAGGTTCTAAAGAGAAACCAAACAGAAATTCTGGAAAGGAAAGAAGCAATAAACCAAACTAAATGTTCAATTGAAAGCATCACCAACAGATTAGACCACTTGAAAGAAAGGACCTCAGATAACAAAGGCAAAATATATACCCTGCAGAAAAATGTAGATTACACAGCAAAAATTGTAAGAAATCAAGAAGAGAACATTCAAGAAATATGGGACAACATAAAAAAGACCAAATTTAAGAGTGATTGGGGTGGAGGAAGGTGCAGAGTTTCAAGCCAAAGAAATGAGTAATGTATTCAATGAAATAATAGCAGAAAATTTTCCAAACATGAGGAATGAATGGGAAAATGAAGTGCAAGAGGCTTACCGAACACCAAATGTACAAAATCACAACAGATCCACACCAAGGCATATTATAATGAAAATGCCTAGTATACTGACCAAGGAGAGAATATTAAAAGCCACAAGAGAATGGAAGCAAATTACATATAGGGGGAAACCGATCAGACTATGTTCAGATTTTTCAACCCAGACTTTAAAAACTAGAAGATCCTGGAATAACAAACATATTTCAAGCTCTGAAACAAAAGGGATGTCAACCAAGAATCTTATACCCAGCAAAATTGAGCTTTAGATTTGAAGATGAAATAAAAACCTTCCACGACAAACAAAAGTTAAAAGATTCCACAACTCAAAAGCCAGCACTTCTGAACATCCTAGGCAAAATATTCCACGAAGAAGAAAAGAAAAATAACAATGAAAATCAACCAAGGGAGATATTAAACTAAAGGAAACACCAACCAGAGGAGAAAACAAATCAAGTTAAATATCATAAACAAATAAAAATAGATGGGAATAAGAATCACATCTCAGTAATAACCCTGAATGTTAATGGCCTAAACTCACTATTCAAAAGACACAGATTGTCAGACTGGATTAAAAAAAAAATAACCCAACAATTTGCTGTCTCCAAGAAGCCCATCTCATAGAAAAATATATCAATAGACTGAAGGTGAAAGTCTGGGAAAAGACTTATCACTCACATGGGCTGCAGAAGCAAGCAGGAATTTCCATTCTCATGTCAAATAAGGTAGACTTCAAGCCAAAGCTAGTCAAAAGGGACAAAGATGGATATTTCTTATTACTAAGGGAACCATTCATCAACAAGATATAACAATTATAAATCTATATGCCCCAAATAATGGGGCACTTACATTCATCAAACAAACCCTTCACAAGTTCAAGAGTAAAATATTCCACAACACAATTATTCTAAGGGACTTCAATACACCTCTCTCACCACTGGATAGATCATCTAAACAAAAGCTAAATAAAGAAACTGTAGGACTCATTAAAACAATTAATAACTTAGACCTAATGGACATATACAGAATATTTCATCCCTCAGTGAGTGAATACACTTTCTTCTCAGCAGCACATGGCTCCTTCTCCAAAATAGACCATATATTATGCCACAACACAAATCTCAGCAAATATAAAAAAGTAGAGATACTACCGTGCATTCTATCAGACCATAATGGGATGAAATTGGAATCAACGACAAAACAAGAAACAAACAAACAAAAACAAAAAAAAAAAACTGTTCTAACAACTGGAAGCTAAACAACATGCTACTGAATGAACAAGGGGTTGAAGAAGACATCAAGGAGGAGATTAAAAAATTCCTAGAGGTAAATGAAAATGCAGATATGTCATATAGAAATCTCTGGGACACTATGAAGGCAGTAGTAAGAGGAAAATTCATTGCACTGAGTTCATTCCTTAAAAAAAAAAAAAAAAAAAACAAATAAATGACTTAACATCACACCTCAAAGCACTAGATAAAGAAGAACAGATCAACACCAAGAGCAGTAGAAGACAGGAAATAATTAAAATCAGAACTGAAATTAATGAAATTGAGACTAAAGAAACAATTCAAAGAATTGACAAAACTAAAAGTTAGTTCTTTGAAAAAATAAATAAAATTGACAGACCCTTAGCAATGCTAACAAAAAGAAGAGAAAAAACTCAAATTACTAACATCCATGATGAAAAAGGAAATATCACAACAAACACCTCAGATATACAGAAGATAATTAGAAGTTACTTTGAAAACTTTTACTCTAATAAAATAGAAAATACTGAATGCATCGACAGATTTCTAGAGTTGTACGAATTGCCCAAACTAGAACAATTTAAACAGATCAATTTCAATCGAGGAAATAGAAGATGCCATCAAAAAGCTACCATCAAGAAAAAGTCCAGGTCTTGATGGGTTTACAGACGAGTTCTACAAGACCTTCAAAGAAGAACTAATACCAATGCTCATCAACTTATTTAAAGAAATAGAAAAAGAGGGAGCTCTCCCAGACTCTTTCTATGAGGCCAATATTACATTAATTCCAAAGCGAGGCAAAGACAAAGCCAAAAAAGAAAACTTCAGGCCAATATCTTTAATGAACATAGATGCAAACATCCTCAACAAAATTCTGGCAAATTGAATACAAAAACATATCAAAAAGATAGTGCACTACGATCGAGTGGGGTTTATCCCAGGGATGCAAGGTTGGTTCAACATTTGGAAATCAATAAACATAATACATCACATCAATAGAATTAAAGATAAGAACCATATGATCATCTCAATAGACACAGAAAAAGCATTCGACAAAATACAACACCCCTGTATGTTCAAAACACTAGAAAAACTAGGAATAACAGGAACATATCTCAACATCATAAAAGCTAATTATGCAAAGAACCAAGCTAACATTATCTTAAATGGAGAAAAATTGAAAGCATTCCCTCTAAAAACTGCAACAAGACAGGGATGTCCCCTTTCACCACTGCTATTTAACATAGTACTTGAAACTCTGGTTAGAGCAATTTGACAGACGAAAGAAATTAAAGGGATCCAGATAGAAAAAGAAGAGCTCAAATTAGCACTATTTGCTGATGACATGAAAATATACCTAGAAGACCCAAAAAAAACTCTACAAGAAAAATTTTACAACTAGTAAATAAATTCGGCAAAGTAGCAAGATACAAAATCAATACACATAAGTCAAAGTCATTTTTGTACATCAGTGACAAATCCTCTGAAAGGGAAATAATGAAAACTACCCCATTTACAATAGCATCAAAAAATAAAATAAAATATCTGGGAATCAACGAAAGAGGTGAAGGACCTCTATAACGAAAACTATAGAACACTAAAAAAAGAAATTATAGAAGACCTCAGAAGATGGAAAGACCTACCTTGTAATTGGATACGTAGAACTAATATTGTCAAAATGTCCATACTACCAAAAGCATTATATAGATTTAATACAATTCCAATCAAAATCCCAATGACATTCCTCAAAGAAATAGAAAAAGCAGTCATGAAATTCATCTGGAAAAATAAGAGACCCAGAATAGCCAAAGCAATCCTTAGCAAGAAAAGTGAAGCTGGTGGCATCACCATACCAGACTTTAAATTATACTATAGAGCAATATTAACAAAAACAGCATGGTATTGGCACCAAAACAGACTGGTAGATCAATGGTACAGAATTGAGGACACAGAAACTAATACATATAATTTTCAGCTATCTTATATTAGACAAAGGCACCAAAAATGTACAGTGGAGAAAGGATAGCCTCTTCAACAAATGGTGCTGGGAAAACCGGAAATCCATATGCAACAAAATGAAATTAAACCTTTATCTCTCACCACGCACAAAATTCAATTCAAAGTGGATCAAGGACCTAGGAATTAGACCAGACACAATACACCTAATAGGAAAAAAAGTAAGCTCCAATTTCCAACATGTCGGATTAAGCCCCAAGTTCCTTAATAAGAATCCTGTAGCGCAAGAATCAATGAATGGGATAGATTCAAACTAAAAAGCTTCTTCTCAGCAAAAGAAACAATCAGTGAAGTGAATAGAGAGCCAACTATTTGGGAACAAATATTTAATACATGCACATCAGATAGAGCACTAATTTCTAGAATATATAAAGAACTCAAAAAACTTAACTCCAAAAAAACAAATAACCCAATCAATAAATGGGCTAAGGAATTGAAAAGACACTTCTCAGAAGAAGATACACAATTAATCAACAAATACATGAAAAAATGCTCAATATCGTTGGCAATTAGAGAAATGCAAATCAAAACTACTCTAAGATTTCATTTTACTCCAGTTAAAATGGAAGCTATTAAGAACACAAACAACAATAAATGTTAGAGAGGATGTGGGGAAAAAGGCACACTCATACATTGCTGGTGGGACTGAAAAATGGTGCAACCGTTATGGAAGGCAGTATGGAGATTTCTTGGAAAACTGGGAATGGAACCACCCTATGACCCAGCCATCCCACTCCTGGGTCTATACCCAAAGGACTTAAAAACAGCATATTACAGTGACACAGCCACATCAATGTTTATAGCAGCACAATTCACAATAGCTAGGTTGTAGAATCAACTTAGATGTCCCTCAGTAGATAAGTGGAGAAAGAAAATGTGGTACATATACACAATGGAATTTTACTCAGCAATAAAAGAAAATAAAATAATGCCATTCGCAAGTAAATGGATGAAGTTGGAGAATATAATGCTAAGTGAAGATAGTCAATCTCAAAAATTCAAATACCAAATGTTTTCTCTGATATAAGGAGGCTGATCCACAGTGGTGTTGGGTCGGGGTACATAGGAGGATTAGAGGAATGCTAGAAAGGTCAAAGGGGAGGGAAGGGAAGGAAGGGAGCAAGGTGGGATGGAGGGGAAAAAAGAAAAGGTGTTTGAATAAGATGGATGTCATTATCCTAAATGCATGATTGAAGATTTGAATGGTACAAATATACATTGTATACAAACAGTGTTTTGTAAAAAAATGTTGTTTATTATAAATTATAATGCATACTACTATTATAAATACAACAACTTTGAATAAAAAAATAAATTTAAAAAAAAGAAGAAGAAGTAGGGAAACTGACCTCACCTTTGATGGGGGGAAAAAAAAAGAAAAAGATTTTTAACCTGATTTAAACATTGCACAATGTATGCATGTATTGAGACATCTCATAGCATTCCACAAATATATATAATTTTATATATAAAATTTTTGTTAAAGTTTTTAAGAAAAATTGTAAAAATAAAATAAAATTTGGCTACCAAATCTGAAAGTACAATAAAAAATATCTTTTGTAATTATTATTACCTCTTGTTGAATTTATTTGTAGCTTTAGCATTGTTAGAAACCTTTTTGTCTCTTTGTACAGCTATTGTTTTAAATACAATTCTATTCAATATACATTTACTACTGCTAATTTTTGGTTTCCATTTGTGTGGAACATCTTTTTCAACCTCTTCACTTTGAGTCTATGTGTATATTTACCAGTAAATGATTTCTCAGAGGTAGCTTAATGTTGGGTGCTTGTCTTTTTCTTTTTTTTTTTTAATCCACTCAACCAGTCTAAATCTTTTAATTAGGGAATTTAATACACTTATATTCAAGGTAATTATTGACAAGTAATGGCACACTCTAGTCATCTTGTTAATTTTTTTTCTAGTTGCTTTGCATATCTTTTGTGCTTTTCTCCCTCTCTTCTTGATCATCTTTGTGTTTTGGTTGTTTTCTGTATTGATAAGTTTTTATATTTTTCCCTTTCTTCCCTACTGGTGAGTTTTACACCTTTGCATATTTTCATGGCAGTAGTTATTGTCTTTTGTTTGTAATTTAAGACTCTTCTAAGCATTCTTATAAGGCCAGTCTAGGGATGATGAATTTCCACATATGGGTATGTATTTTAGGGAAATTAAGTCATCATTTCAAAGAGATCCCTGCATTCCCATGGTGTTTTCAGTGTTGTTCGTAATAACCAATATATGGAATTGACACATGTCCATTGGTGGATAAAGAAAATATGTATGTATACAATAGGATATTATTCAGCCCAAAGAAGAATAAAATATGGACCTTTGTAGCAAAAGAGAAATAACTGGAAGATATAATGTTTGGCAAAATAAGCCAAATAAAGAAAAACAAATATTTTCTTATATGTGAAAGCTAAAAAAATTGATCTTATATAAGAAGAGGTAGAATAATGATTACTTGAAGCTAGAAAGGTAAGGCGGATGGAGCATAGATAGAGGTTGGAAACTGGGTACCAAGATACAGTTAGATTGGAGATGTAAATTTTCTGCCTCACAGTAGGGTGACTACAGTTTATAACAACTCATAAATTTTATAAATAGCTAAGAGTTCATAGGTTTCAAATCCAAAGAAATGACAAATTTTTAAAAAGATGCAAATGCTTATCACCTGATTTGATCATTACACATTGTTATAAAAATACATATTAAATTATCACACTGTACCCCATAAGTATGTACAATTGTTTCAACCAGAAATAAATTTAGAAAATAATTATCATGATCACGTATGCTTATCCCATCAATGCAAGGTAATCCATCAAAGAATAATCATTTCATCACATTAATTGACTATATATTAAGACACAAATGATGGTATTTATAGCAGCAATGCCTGTCATAGCAAGGAGTTAAAGACAACCAAGCTATCCTATATTAAGATACTGAACGGATGTAAAGTGGTGTCACATAGAATGGAATATTATGTAGAAACCAAAATAATGCACCCAGATGTATATGCAGGAAGTCATAGATTCCAAAATTTTGGTGCTTAATGAAAAAAGTAAAGGATGATATATACTAATTTACAAATATTTCCATTTAAAAACCACAAACAGTAAGTATACTTTTAAGGATATACTATCACTTTATGCCAGGTACAAATCAGTTTTATACTATGTACATATTAATCTGTTTAACTCATTAAATAACCATACATGAATGGAGAAACTGAGGCACAGAGAAGCTCAACAGCTTGCCCAAGGTCCCTCCATGCTTAATGTCAGGATGAGGAATGGAACCTAAGACCCAAGACCTGCATTCTGCAGCAGTGTTATATTGCCTCTTTTGTGGCAGATGGTAAGAAGGAAACACACCAAATAAACCATTGGGGTGGCAATTGGGGAGGAGTTAGTTAAGGTGGGGAGAGAGAAAGAAAAGAGAAAACACTAAAATAAATCAAAAGGTGAGAACTACCAAGACTGGTGATGAGAGTGAGGACTGAGAAGGATGATCACCTTCAATCTATGCATTTTCTGATGTTTTTTATTTTGTTTTGTCTTGTTGTTTTATTAAAGGCACTGGCATTGGCCAGAAAATTGTAGTTACCCTTCAATATTAGATAACCACACATTTTAAATACACAGTTTGTTGTTGTTGTTGTTTTACTAATTAACAGCTTTGTGGGACAGAAATTTCTATCTCAGCAAATTCAAGTGCATCTCCCTGAAATGCCTAAAGAAACCCCCAGATTCCTTCAACTCTGAAGACCTACTCACCACTTACTTGACAGTTGCTTCTCATACTGCTGGTTCATGCATATATTTACTGACTGGAATTTCTCCCAGTGCCTGAAGGTTAGTGTGCTGTTTAACATCCACCCACCACCTTGTGAGCATGTCTATTTCCAGAGCCCATCTCCTCCTGCTCTGTTTTACCTCTCAGTTGTGAAACTCACACATCTCACAAACTGGCCTTGCATCCATCCATCTGTCCATGCTTGCATTAATTCAACAGACACCGAGTCCTTCTGTATACTGTGCACTATTCCAGGCATTGGACAAGGACACAGACAAGTCAAACACTAACTCGGACAATCAAAAGTTCACTGTTCGTGGAGATGTTTGGCTTGATCAACTAGTAACCCTTGATTTGATTTCAGGAGACCTGTGGAAAGGTAGACCTGGAGGATACTAATGTGGGCTGTTTCCCCCATGTACCACCCACTGTGCTGGACTCATTGATCATCCTATTGCTATGAGAGGGTACTGATGCTCTGGTTATTAGTGGAGAAAATATAATCCTAGAGATGAAATGGTCCCAGGTCACTGAACTTCCAGCCAGAGCCAAGATTTGAGCCTACTTCTATGTGACTCAAAATCACATTGTATCTATAGATGAGAATAAGAATTTATCAATGGAGGGTGGAAGCACTGGGGAGCGATATTGGCCAAATTATATTGGTATATTGTATACATGTGTGAATATGTAACAACAAATCCCATTGTTATGTACAACTATAATGCACCAATAAAAACTGAAAATAAAAAAGTTCACTGTTCAGGAAGAAAGACAAACAAAACTTTACAAAAACAAATTACTGCAGTAAAGTGGAACCTAATTAGATTATCACTGAGATTATATGCAATGATGTATACAAATGTTAATGAAAAGCATTGTGGTCAATCTATACTAGCTCTAAACTTGTGCAGTGCTTCCCAAAGGGAAGCATCAACTTAGTTACAGGCCACTTATTCATTCTGTAATATCAGGTTCTACAAAAGGCACTTGAGCAGAGTCAGATAGATGAGCACCTAAGAGCTACATTCTGGTTTCCAAAGTATGGAGGCAATTTTCACTGAGAAGTGGTTGCACCATCAGAGACCATATTTCCCATCTTCCCTTATTTGAGGGAAGGCCATGTGTATTTACTAGAGTGACATTAGCCAGTGGCCAGGAGACTCCAACCTATCTGTGACTTAACACAATGAAAGTTTATTTCAGTTCACCTGCAATAAAAATGTAAGTGGTCATGGTGAGCGGAGGGGGAAGCATTCCATATAGCCATCCTGAGACACAGGTTCCTTGGTTTGAAGGATTCTGCCTTGTTCCAGGGACTTCTTGCTAGTAAGAAAATAAGAGGTTGAAAAAACACAGCCTTTTTTAACCACTTGGTCCAGATGTGGCATACATCACTGCCCATATACATTTCATCAGTCAGAACTGGTAACACACTCCAGCTTTACACAAGACTGCACTCAAGGAGTACTGGCTGGGCCATCTGCCTTCCAGTGACAACTCCACACAACTGAAGAGAAAGCATGAATTTTTAATGGTATTATGTGACTATTTCAAACCAAGGTGATGTCCGAAATACAGAGGACCACTTACAAGCCATGGTGGTAAACCAAGCCAGAATGCCTTCCCAGCATTGATTGCCAAATACATGGAAAATGGTCTCCTCCCACACAGGAAAGCTTATCTTGGATTATATTGTGATTCTGAAATAGGTTTCTCCTAAGTTCATCCACCAACACATTTGTTACAACTAGAATTGCCCTAATAAGTTGTTATGATTCTTATTAATAAAACCTCTACCAATAACAACTCAACAAATGGCTCAGTACATTGCGTGGCACAAAATTCAATTAAATATTATATCCTTGATTATTTAAATTTTCTTTAAGGCCTTTTTAGGAATGTGGGTTTAATGACTCACCACACATATTCTTTCCTCCTGCAGCCCTGAGGATATGTCGATGGCCCTGATGCTACTCATATTAATGTGAAAAAAATAGCATCTATATTGGGTAAATGTGTTACCTTTTGTCACTGTGACAAAATATCTAACTGGAACAACTTAGAGGTGGATACGTTTATTTGGATTCACATTTTCAGAGGTTCAGTCCATGGTTGGCTGACTCCATTGCTTTGGACCTAAGATGAAACAGAACATCATGGTGGAAGGGTATGGCAGAGGAAAACTGCTGGGCTCATGGAAGCCAGGAAGCAGAGAAAGAGCACAAGGAGACAGGGACAAAAATATAAACCCCAAAGGTATCCCCCCAGTGACCTACTTCTTCTAGTTGCCCATATTTAAGAATCAATAACAGTAGTTCTTTCAAATAATTGATCCATCAAATGGATTAATCCACTGATTAGATCATAGTTCATATAAACTAATCATTTCACCTTTGAACATTCATACATTAACAGAAGTTTTAGGAGGACACACATATCCAAGTCATAACAGTAAGCATGTAGTGTTAGGTGAGCAGAAAGGAAAAAAAGGGATCTGGGACTTTTTCTACAGGATATTCTCCCTCATTTTTAAGGTTTGAGACAGTGTCCTGCTCTCGAATCCCAGTAATTTAATTTAATATGCACAACAGTCTTCTTGAAATTAAATATAAATATTCACAATTATAAAAGGTATCAATCACTGAAATCTTGAGCAGAAATATGATTTTAACTCACCACAAAGATAAAAGAAGCCATATGCCATCTGTACTCACCTGTTTGGGCTGTCACAACAAAATACCACAGCCTGGTGACTTAAAATGTGTATATTTTTAACATATATTAATCATATAATTTGTCACAGTTCTGGAGGCTCAAAGTCCAAAATCAAGGTGCTGGCAGGGCGGTTTCTCCTGAGGACTCTCCTCAGCCTACAGAGAGCCATCTCTTTTTGCCTCTTGACATGCTCTTTCCTCTGACATGCCCATCCCTGGTATCTCTTGTTCCTCTTATAAGGACACCAGTCACATTGGATTAGGGACGCACCCTTTATGAACTCACTTACTTACCTCTTTAGAGATACTTTCTGCAAACGTGGTTGTGTGGGTAATAAGGGCTTTGGCATGTGGATTTGGAGGGATACAATTTCACAAACATGCCATCTCTTTATTTCCAAGGAATTCATCACTGTATGTGCCACAAAGCTTAAGGAGAAAACCATAGGCTGTGCCACACACCAAAAAAAATGCTATTTTTGAAGATGCTACATTTGTCCTCACATCTTGCTGAATATTGAAGGGTCCAGAGTCCTCTGATCTTATTCCTTAATTTATCCATTAACACAAAACAAAAGCTAAAATGGTGTTTTGATGGCAAGAACATTGGTGTTGAAGTCTGCCTGAGTAAGAATGCTGACTCAAACTTGCTAGCTGTGTGATATTGGGCCAATTATTTAATGTCTTGAAAATTCATGTTGCTCATCTTTAAAATGGGAAAAATTATGCCTACTTTATAGGATTAGTTGAAGTATCTGAGAAAAAAATGTGTAAATCATGTGGTGTACTATTTTCCTCTTGCCACTGTTACCATTATACTTGATGTCTTGAAACAGTACACATTTATTCTCCTATAGTTCTGGAAGTCAGAAATCCTAGATGACTTAGGGGGCTGAAATCAAGGTGTTGACAGGACTGGTTCCTCTGGAAGCTCTGGGATATATCTGTTCCTGGCCTCAACTAACTCTTAGAATTGGCTAACATTCCTTGATTCTTGGCCCCTTCTTGCATTTTTAAAGTCATTAGAGCAGCATCTTCTCTCTTCTTGACTTCCCGACTCTGTCTTATAAGGACCATTCTGATTACATTGTGACCACATAGATAATCCAGACAATTTCCCAGTCTCCAGAGCCTTAATTAACCACATCTGCAAAGTCCATTTTGCCATATGAGGTAACATATTCAAAAGTTAGAACATGATTATCTTACTCAGCCTGCCATATATGCCTTTTTGTAAATTCTTAAGAGTAGGCGCCTGTTGGTTTCACCTGCACAATACCGTCTTTACTCTCTAAATGAAAATGTGGTAGATTGAGTTATGGTTCTCAATTCCTAATTTTCTTCTTCAGTAGTATTATGCAGCCAGCCTTTTGCCTTATGTCTAGAGTAGAAAGATGATATTGCTTTGAGCAGAGGCTTTAACCATATTTGCTTGGCTTGGCTTTTGTTTTGAGAATAGATGCCCTGGATGACTCCCAGATCCAGAGCAAGAGACATGTAGAAGACTTATACCCAACGCATATTTCTGAAGCAGAGATGTCCTAGACAACTTGTCAGGGAATATAAAAGCTTTCTTGTGGTAAGACCTGAGATTTTGATGTTGTCTTTCCTCCAGCACTATTGTTACAGTGGCTAATTAATTAAAGTACATAACCTTTCCTTGGAGAAACTTTTTAGATTAGGTTCACTAGAAGCAGACCTTCTCATAAGGACTCACAGGAAAGTGATTTATTAAGATGCATTCCCAGGCAAATCTGTAAAGATGCGGCTATGAGAGACAAGGAAACTGCAATATCACAGTCCCAAGTAAACAACTTTAGCTCAACTCCACAAAGGAGCTCTGGAGACATTTTAGGCCATATCTCAGAGAGATGTCTCCACAAAGAGAAGGAAGCTGGAGTATTTATACCCAACTCCTCTCATTCATTGTGTGAAGACTGCCTTTAGGGCTTTAGGGAAACATAACTTCTCCATGAATGCGTTCTCCATGAATGCAGGCAAAGTAGGTTCTGACAGCTTGTGGGCAGCTCTCTGACAAATATATATACACATATGTATACAGAGAGAGAGAGAGAGAGAGAGAGAGAGAGATGTAAATGTTGAGATCCCAGGTATACCGACAGCAGCTGATACACCACTCTTCTCAAATCTCCATCCATGAATTCTGGTCAAGCGAATTCTGCTTTCAAATCCAGGATGCATATTATGACCCAAACCTGACCAATCAATGTATTCTATCTATCTCTGTAGCTTCAGTGGTGGATCCAGGGATGAGTGCATGATACAACTAAGCCTATTCGGAGGATGTTCTAGGAAAATTATGAAATAACTAGAAAAGAGGTGCTATCCTTACTTACATTGATGTTGCTGAGAGGATGGGGTATAGGTCACCTTGCTTGAAATGGAGACAACCAGAAGCAAGCAAAGCAGAGAAGCCACAGGAGTGAGAGTCCAGTGGCCTTATTTGAGTCACTTGGCTCATCCCTAACTAAATCCTGCACTAGATATTGCTCTTATGGGGCATGTCACTTGCAACCAAGAATGTTCAGGGTTCACTTGTATTATATATTTCTAAAATCCTTTGAAATCTTGATAAGAAACATTTATTTTTGTCAATTAAAATGTAGTAGTCTCAAACTAAGATTATGCAATCATTTCACAAGCTTTGCCTCCTGGAATCATTAGGGAAACTGTCATAGTAAGAATTAGGTCTTAACAATTCTCATTTTATAGTTGATAAATCTGAGACTCAGAGTGTGTCTCCAAGAACTGCCCAAGAGGCAAGTGTTGAGCTGAGTTTTGAATCCAAATCCGCTTGGCTCAAAATCCTTTCCCTTTCTACTATACAATTTTGACTGTTTTCCTGAAAACAACTACAAGGATCAAATGCAGTCTAATGTCGATTTATGTAGGGTCCCTGTACACATCTTATTTCTGCTTGTGGAAATTGTACTCATCCTTCAAGTCACTGCTCAAATTATCTTACCCTGTTTGAGTCTCATGAGTCTCAATTTCTTCAACTATTTTCCACATAGAGTAGTTGAAAAAAATTAAATAGCATAACACATGAGAATGTTTCTGGCACAATATTTGCAATGTACTAGGTGCTTAACAAATGATCTAAAATCCATTTTGTGCATTACTAAGACATAATTTTAAGAAGGATAGTTATAAATTCATCTTTACAGATAGTTCCCAGAATATTCTAATCAACAGTTTCTTTCCATGTCAGTAATCTTGATTTGTTTGTTTGTTTGTTTGTTTGTTTTATCTTTACTGTGTAGTAAAGGATGGGGAAAATCAGTATCATTCTACCAGTCCAGTATAACCCTCAAGTTACCCCAGAGATTGTGAAGTTCTTACGATAAGTAGGGAAAGCGTAAATACATTTATTGGTTACCTACTATGAGCCATGCATAATGTTTAATTTCATATAGATATTAATTCATTTAATCATCAAATCACTTATGAAGTCATATTTTTATCCTTGCTTTTCATATGAGAAAACTAATGCTCAGAAACAATAGACAAGTCATGTAAAATCACTCAAGAAAAGCAAAAAGAGAATGTTATTGCAGAAAGTGCATCAATTCTGGGGTGAAGGGGACCAAAATCCCATCAAATACTAGTTATATGAAGTTGGGCCAGTGACTTCAGAGCCTTGTAGGGACAGACTGAAATAACATCTATTAAAGCCTGGCTCATGATAAAAACCAGTTTAATAGTGACCCTGCTATCTCCTGGACAGCAATGGGGCTGTGAGTTCACCTCCCTGTATCTGACTGCCTTCCCGGCATCCTTGCAATAGAAAGCTTCCTTGTCCAGATATGGGACATGATACTTTGCACAATGCAGAGCTAGAAATGTGTATTTGAGTATTAATTGATTTTTTTTATTTTAAAATGAATTCCTTAAAAAAAAAACTCTTATCTACCAAAGATTCAATTGAAATTATTAGCCCATAGCATTTATGGATACATGACATAAGCAGCTCTAATAAAAACAGATTAACCCCTCACTTTCATATTTTACACTGCATGAGGCACTGAAAACTAAGTCTGGTGAATAGATCTCTTTTGTGGTTTTAATCATAACAATTGTACCAAATGACTTCTTTTTGTGCATGTGATAACATCATAATGGAAAACTAAATCGATAGCATATTTCTCAATCTAATTATATGTCTTGCATTTCTAAAACAGTTTTAATGAAATACAATAAGTGGTAGTGTGGAAATTAGAAGAGGCTAAAAAAAAAAAAGGAAAAGAAGAATAAGTTTGCAAATAAGACTGTCAGTGACAGGAATAGAAGCCTGAACTACACCTGTCTCTGTGAACAATGCCTTCCACTGTGGCCATGCAATAAAAAGCCAAAGAGGTGGCAAGCTTATCCAAACAAATCATCATTTTCAGAAACAAGCATTTCTACAGAACAAGCCACGGCTACATTAATTCAAAAATATATAAGAACCAGAGACTGCAAAACAACTACACACAACCCTTACCTTTCTCTCTTCTTAGGCTGCCACCTTATTAATACACTAAGGATTTACCATGATTTCAAAATACCTTTTAAATAACACATCATGCTCATTATATAACATTTGGAAAATACTGAAAGATACAAAGAAAAAATACAATAACCCCAAATCTCATACCCAGAGGAAATTGACATTTTCCCATATTCCTTCAGTTTTTTCTTATGCCATATCTCTGAAATGATATAACTTGGTTGAAAGCATAGTCAGATAATTCAAAAAACTAATAGCCCACAGATAGATACTAATATAAAAATGTTATTTTTATAGATGCTGAATTAGTTTGCCAGGGTTACTATAACAAGGGTCCATAGACCAGGAGACTTTAAACAACAAATCTATTTCCTTGTAGTTCTGGAGACTGACAGTCTGAGATCAAGGCATCAGCAGGGGTGGTTTCTTCTGAGATCCTTCTCTACTTGGAAATGACCACTTTCACCCCGTGTCTACAAGTAGTCTTTCCTCTGAATGTGTCTATGTCCAAATGTCCTCTTCATATAAGGAGGTCGTTTATATTGGCTTCAGGCCTAGCCTAATGACATCATCTTAATTTCAACACGTATTAAAAGAACTGTATCTCCAAATACAGTCATAATTTGAAGTACTGGGGTTCAGGTTTTCAAAATATAAATTGGGGAGCGGGGGACATAATTCAGTCTGTAACAGGTGCTAAGTGTGACAAAATAAATACACTATATACCAAATAACACGAATATCTCATGTATCCTCATATACCGAAAATATTGTAGATCTTGCAGCAGGCACTAGAAACATAAGTATTAGTAAACCAAAGTCTCTGTCTTGAAGAAATTGAAATCAGTGGGCAAAGGAAGGACTATTTAATAAGTGGAATTTTAACATTTAGCATAACTCTGGGGAAAAAAAAAATGTGTCAAAGATCACCTTATACCAAATACCAAAATAAATTCAAAGTTAAAAAGGATAAATGTAAGGAAAGGGAAGATAAACAAAAAGGAGGATAAGGAGGTTAGCAAAGGAAAACCAGTAGAAAAGGGATGTGAGTTTTATGTAAACTGTGAATGAGGGAGATATTTTGTCTTTAATTCATTCATAAATTCATTTATTTAATAAGCATTAATTGACCAAAGACGACACGCCAGGTGTTCTGCTAGACACAGAATGAACCAGGTTTTTTGGTGCTCATGCACAATGCAAGAAGTCACTTGGCTTGTTAGAATGTGAATACAAGTTCACAGTTCTTTGCTAGCCTGTTCAGTATTGACCTCATCTATGCTACCAACATCACAAGCTGTATGCAGCAAACAAGTCCCCCATGTAAGTTGTTTTCTAAGCATTTTTGTAAATCAGATCCTATTAGAAATGCACAAAGAGGGCCGGCTGTTAAAGGAGCCCTGAGGGAATCCTATGTGAAAAGAAGCATCCTTATGGAAAGGGAAGATTGCTGCCTCCGCTCCAGCTCTGTCTCAATCCCGACTGTGGTACCTAGGTCCCGGCTTGCAGGTTATGCCTGAGCGCTCATCTGTGCTCACACTGTCTGTCCTTCTGCCTGGGACTGCAAACCCCTGGAGGTTGGCCCACCACATCTGTTCCCTTCATTGTGGCCGGTGTCACAATGAAGCTTTATGAAGCTTTCACAAAGAGATCCTAGTAAATGCTTTTAGATGCTGATAATGGTACAGAAAAGGAACTCAGCAGGCAATACCTGTGGGGCTGTGGAGAATGCTTCCTCCATACATTTCTAACCAGGCAGGCCCTGAATCACATGGCTGGAACTGCACGTCCAGCTACAGGGAGAAGGCAGGCCCCCAGGATCTCTCGGTCCCATTGTGTTCCCAGCGGCAGAGGAAAACAAAAATTATTTGAGGGATGACAGAATGAGAGAGTTGTGAATTTCTTGGAGCATGCCAAGAAGTTCAGTCTGGAAGACATTTGGGTGCTCACCACCCAGTGCCTTGAAGAAGGAAAGCTTTTCTCTACTTTTCCAGGTAGGACAGCCAGAGGATCGCTGTCCTTGCCAATTACATTGAAGCATGCTCTCATGATCCAGTTAACTTCTCAGAAGAAAGGGATAAATCCCTGATCTTATCTTAAGTTCCGAAACAGAACTTAGACAAAAGTTGATTGTCTAATAAATAATCTTATAATGCTATTGCCAATAAATGAGTGGTATAATTTCTGGTGGACAATTGCTGATTTTGATCAAACCACAATTACCCTAAAGTTGTCTTAACTCAGTGATAACAAATATTGCCTTCATACTATGTCCATATTGGTGAATTCCCTAAGGGGGAATATTATCTCTGATAGAATTAAGTCATTTTAATTCTTGACAAATTTTCTATTCAGTAATATTTTTCCATCTTTATTTCTATCTTATTAAACCTATTTTCACTAATATCCACTTTTTCCTTGTGTACTTTACAATAGAACATTAATTCGTCATTTTTTTTATTGTCAACACTAGGTTGGATAACAATAGTGTCTCCCTTCATAAGTTTTCTTTGGGGGACATTATTTCCACAAGGTCTAACTTCCTCGACCCAATTTAGAACTTATAAATTTTGTCAAAATAATTTTATTCACTCACCAATATTTTGTCAATAATATATTACACCACATTGAGTTTTAGCCTTTGATGATTATTTTGAATTACACCTTCAAAAATGATTATATTTCAAGTTGATTTTTGCATTTTTCAACTACATGAATTTTTTTTTACCTCTAACACATTTACTTAGCTGTTGTCAATTTCTGTATTTTATTATTTCTAAAATGTCCCATGTGAATTTGATATCAAATAGTATATTTTTATCATCTGTAAAAACAAATCAGAAACAGAAGTCAAAGTATCTGCAAAGTCAAAATAGTGTGGTGGAAACTTGCTGCTTACTTCAAATACCAGCTTCCTTGGAGCAGTAAGTCGCTTGCATGTAGGGTAATAATCTTATGCAGAACACTTTCTGGGAGATGGCCGTGGAGGCATTCACTTTCTCAGCCACCTAATAGTGAAGTGTGTGCACATAATTGGTTCCATTAATCCGCTTTGACTCTATAGCTAGAGAAATAAAGATGGGAAAAAAGGCAGGGGGGTGTTTTGTTTCTGTGCCACAGTTGAAGCAACAGGAACGTAAGAGTACTGGAATAATGGTGAGAGCTTTGAATGCCGTGTTTAGGGGGTTGACCCTTATTCTGAAAGGATTAGGAGCCATGCAGAATTAATTCTATTTGGGGAATTTCATGCTCATATCTGAGATTTAGAAAAATGACTCTAAAAGTATCATGGAGGATAGATTAAAAACACCAATTTGGGAGAGCAATCTCCGCAGGACTGACTCTGAACCACAGTTCTGTATCTTCCCAACCCTTTATGACAAGGCTCTTGACAATCATTGCATCCACCTAACATCCTCACTCTACTTCACTAAAACCTTCCACATTTCCAGGCCGTCCATGACCCAAGAAATCCCTTGCTCCTATTCTCTACCCAAAAGGCTCCAACACACAATAATATCAACACGAAGTGAACATTACTATCTATGATAATGATAATAAACATTTATTCCATTTATGCCATCTACTTCCATTAATCTCACCAGATAATTAAACTTAGGTCTGGAAAGGATAGATGGCTTGTTTAAGCTCATCTAACTAGTGTAGTAAGGCCTGTATTTAAATTCAGTTTGACTTACGAGTATATGGGCTTTAATTTATTTTTTGTTGCTATAACAGAATAACTGAGACAGTCTGATCTATTGAAAAAAAAAAAAAAAAAAAAACAGTTTAGTTTTGCTCCGCAGTCCTGAAGACTGGTTAAATT
This sequence comes from Tamias sibiricus, assembly GCA_025594165.1. Lineage (NCBI taxonomy): Eukaryota > Metazoa > Chordata > Mammalia > Rodentia > Sciuridae > Tamias > Tamias sibiricus. The sequence goes on from CM046658.1 coordinate 53,510,715, forward strand.
CAAGAGCCTATTATTGGTATCTGCTTGGCTTCCAGTTAGGGCCTCTTACTGCTTTAACTTATGGCAGAAAGGAGAAGGGCAAACAGACACATATGGAAGAGAGAGCTAGAGGACTGGGTTTCCTTTATAAAGACCAGTTCCCTCCTAATGACCTCATCACCTCTTACAGTCTCATCTCCCAACACAACAATGGCAGTCAAATTTCAGCATGAGTTTCAGAGATTACAAGCCATATTCCAGTCATAGCACTATGTATATTCTTAACTCGTACTATGCTGTTCCACCACAAGATATTTGAATGTTCACAGTGTGCCATGTATTTTCACATATATTCTCTTATGTAATACTCTTGGGTAGGTGTTATTATTTCAATGCAGAGAAAACTGAATCACTGGTTGTTATGGTTTGGATGTGAGGTGTCCCCCAAAAGCTCATGTGTGAGACAATGCAAGAAGATTTAGCTGAGAAATGATTGGGTTGTGAGAGACTTAACCCAATCAGTGTATTAATCCCCTGATGGGACTAACTGAGTGGTAACTGAAGGCAAATAAGGTGTGACAGGAAGAGGTGGGTCATTGGGAGCATGGCTTTGGGGTATATCTTTTGTATCTGGCAAATGGAATTTTTCTCTCTCTGCTTTCTGATCATCATGTGAGTTGCTTCCCTCCACCATTCTTTTCAACCATGAGGTTCTGTCTTACCTCCAGTCCTGAGGAATGAAGGTGACTGTCTATGGACTGAAATCTCTGAAACTGTGAGTCCTCAAATAAACTTCTCCTCTTCTAACATTGTGTTTGTCAGATCTTGTAGTCACAACAGCAAAAAAGCTGACTAAAGCATTGGTCTAACTACAAAGTCATCATACTTCTCTATGAGTGTCTGGCTCATAGATATTTATTAGAACACTGACTCCTTTCCTCCTATCTGTTCTTGCTGTGTCTGCCCTTCCCGTATGCATATCTTGCTGGTTATCCAAAGATGAAACTGGTCTAATCACACCTGTATCCCAAAACGGATAGTACCCATTCCTATTAATAATTCAGCCTGTATGTTGGGCTGGAGATGTCAGTTATTGTAGTTTCTCACTCATATCTCTTGCAAGCAAAATTGTCTAGCCCATAGCCTGCTGCCTACATGGACATATTCATTGTTCTATGACTGCTATTCAGCTAAGACTGGTTGAATTCGAAAGTAGACAATCATACAGCCTTTCTTGGAAAGTTAAAATAAGGAATGTTGAGAGGATGAGTCAGGTTGACATTGGGAACCAGCAGTTCAAAGGCATAATCAGAATCAAAATAATCATGATGAGCCACAGGCAAGCCAAAGATACAGGGAGCAGAAGCAAAGAAGGTGCTAGAACCCTAAGCAGTAGAAGAGGATGTGGAGTAAGTGCTCACGGAGGATGAGAATTCCCAGAAGGTGTGGGGGACAGTGAGGCCATGGCAGAGAAGGGAGAAGTACCGGAGCTGCCCCATTTATGACTCTTTGTCTCCATCCAAGAGTGTCATGTAATGTGGGTGACACTCTCTCCCTTACTACCCACAGAGACAAACTTAAATAATAACAACAGCAAACAGCCTGCTCTTACCACTCAATCTTAAAGGTTTCTTGTAAAAGATTTTTGGGGTGCTCAGTTCAAAAGCAAGATGAAAAAAGTCCAATTATGAATTGTGAAGCCTGGAGTCCATGAGCTAAGCCTCCAGTCCCAGATGCCAACTGATCCAGCTCTCCTCCTGATTCCCTCTAACCCTTGTTTGGGTCTCTTCTACAGTTTCCAAGAGTCCATCTCAATCTCTTTGGATTTGTGGGAAATCTTCCCTCTGCCTAAAACTCCAGCCATGTATCAGATCTGGCCTCTCCAGACATTTAAGCTCTGTGGCTCAAGAATGGATTTGGGCTGTTGTTTATTGCTGTTACAAATACAACCAAGATTTGACCTCCCTCTCTGCATAAAGCCTCTTATCCCTGCTTTCAGAGAAAGCCACCGGAAGGAAATGGTATCTTGATTTACTTTTCCTTCCCAGTGATATTTCAAGTCCATTTTTGCAGCAACCACACATACCACCTACTACCAAGGTGATTTAAAAGGTGAAGCTTTGTGTGCTGGCAGCTTCACCAATCCTCTACACTGAAATTTGAACTATATCCCTCAAAGACTCCTGCATTTCAAAAAAGCTTTGCTTGGCAAAGGAAAGAATGTGAGCACATTTAGACTTGATTCCCCTGACAAAGGGCTCCCATGCACACTTTGAAAGAAGAGATTTAGTGTGGCTGTGACACTGACCAGAGCTAAAACGTCTGATGCTAGCAACTCACTCATTTTCCAAACCACTGGGTTTCTGCCTCAGTGGGAGCTTACAGGAAAATAAGGGAGAAGGTATTGTGGAAATGACCAGTTGGCAAAATTGCCTTATTTTCTCTTGCTTTTTGCCCCTTGCTGCTCAGCTCCAAGGCAGACACCCTCACACTGGCACCACATGCAGCTTCATTCAGAAAAGAATCAAAGCCCAGGCCAAGTGGGCCTCAGCAAATTGGCAAAGCTCAAGGGTGTCTTGGAGGCCTCCACCTCAGCTGTCTCCTCCACTAGCTGGTTTGATCTGCCTGAAATTCTGTCAGTTCCAGCTCAAGTTCTGCCTGAGGGGTTTAGTATTTCTAGAACAAACTAAACTGTTCTCTGCAAAAGGCAAAACAAAAATTTCCTATAGACTCTTCAGGAATGATTTTATCAGATATTTCATTAATAAGAAGAACCAAATACATGGATTTGAGGTTGAGTAAAGAAATACAGAGAGAAAGACAGAAAATGGGTTTATTTATATGTGACTGAGTTTTTCTAATAATGCACATATATTACCTTCATAATTTGAAGAAAATGAGACAAATATTATTAAATATTTTTCAACCTGTTACCCAACCTATTGTTATGGTTTGAATATGGGTAGACCCAAAGTGTGTGTGTGTGTGTGTGTGTGTGTGTGTGTGTGTGTGTGTGTGGTGTGTTTGATTCCCAGGATCAAGGTATTAGAAGGGGAAGTAGGGCTTAGCAGAAGATCCTTAGGCCATTTAGGGTATGAGTTCATGAGGGATTTTGGGACTCCTGTCTCTTCTGCCTTTCTATTTCTGCTTCCTGACTAAAGATATAACCTCTTAATCTCACATTCTCACCTGTCTTCCCATCATGATGTGCCATGCTCATCAGAGGCCCAAACCAATGGGCCTGCCCAATCTTGGATTTGAAACTCCAGAACCATGAGCCCAAATAAAACTCCCTTTTCTTTGTAAGTAGCCTTTGGCAGATATTTTGTCATAGTGATGGAAAACTGACTAAAACAACTACATACATTTTCAACATATAAATCAAATATCAATTTAAGTAAGCTAACACACCCTTAGTATAACATGAGGATTGATGTCATAGACTGAATTCCCTAGAAAACAGATTCTAAGGCATAGGCTTTCACATTGACCATGTGAGAGAGTGCAGTGCCAGGAAAGCAGGCAGGAAGAAAATGGCTGAGGCCAGGAAGGAAGGGAACTGAAAATAAGGAAGGGATCACCAAGCTGGTCACAGCTTAGTACCATGGATGTCCTCTGAGAGAGCCTATGAAACTACTGCTTTCCTGTACATTCTAAATATGGAATAAAATAGAGAATTATCAAATTGGTAAAGCCCATTCCATGGAACATCAAATCCTTCACACATCTACCTTGTACTACCCAGCCCACTGGCACCATCTGAGAGATTAGACCCCTAGATACCTGAAGCCAGATCCCTGGGTACTTGAAGCCAGACCTCTGAAAGTACTGAGAATAAGCCTACAATTCTCTTAGCATGCACATGTGTGGTCTGCAGCTCTACAGTCTAGCCCTGGTGAGCCAGTATACATGGTTAATGCACATGCATTACACTGAATCTCAGGGCTCCATGGCATTTTCCTGCTCAGCAGCAACACTGAAGACCCAGAGCAGGAACTATTGCATTAATACAAAGGACTAGAATCAGATGAAGTGCAATGACAACCTGTGCCCAGCCACAACAGTAGCCACAGAACTTAAGATGAAACATCCCCTCTGGAGGTTGTGGGAAAACAGCTGCTGTCAGATGATCTTCCTGGAGGGCCATCAGCAGCATCAAGCAAAAGACTGTGGCCAAGAAAATAAGGTGTGGTGCACAAACTTCATCAGGAAGAAACCCATGAACACAATAAATGATTTTAAAATTAAATAAAAGCTCCACTAATGACTGGTTTTGTGATTCTGGCAAGTTTTTTAAATTGACCCAGCTAGCAGAGGCGAGGCTAAGTTACAGTAAGAGAAAAGTCCCCAAATCTATGTTGCTTGATATAATAAAAATGTACAATTCCTCATGATTCAGTTCAGTGTAATTTGGAGTCTCCTCCATTTTGCAGTGACAATCTCTGAGACAGAGGCTCCAAGATCACCACAAAAGGGAATGAAAAAACTGGAGGCTTGAGGTGTTTTCAAGGGAGATGTGGGAGTGGCCGACATCACTTCTGCCCACATTCTATTGACCAAAACTCATTTCAGGATCCAGAGCAACAAAAGAGGAGACTGGGAGGTGTGGTCTATTTCTGTGCCCAGGTGAGCACTTACTCTGTGTGCCATATTTAACCTTTCTTAATAGAACTTAATTTTAACCTACACAATAATCATTCATTCATTCATATACTCTCTCTCCACATATATATATATGTATATACATATATATATTCTCTCTCTCCATATATATATATGTGTGTGTGTGTGTGTATATATATATATATCTTCTGTCTCTGAATTTATGGTGAGGATCAAATGAGGTTATATTGTTAAAATTATTAAGCCCAGGCTCAGACAATAGATGTCTTAGAAGTCCAAAAACTAGTGGTACTAGCAGTAGCACAGGTGGTGTGATGGTAGTAATTGTTATGGTCATCATAGATGTAATTACTATTGAAATATCACTGTCAGCATCCATTGCCCACATTTTGATCCATATATATCAGAATCTTGTATTTAAATTCACTTCTCCCTCTTCAGTTCTTTCCCATGTAAACAACAATCTCATCTTCCTGATGTAGTTCCCCTAGCTCAATTTCCCTTCAGGAGAAATGTCTATTGCCCAAAATGTTTGATAATAGTTATAGGTTCTTGTTTTCTTCCCTCTGCATTTATGGTTGACACTTCCAAACCTCCTACCCCTTCAACTGGGGATGTCTGTATTTATCTCTTGGCCCCTGAGTGGCTTTGATGATGATGCCATTAAATGGAAAGAATGAGGAACAAGGCAATCAATTAGAACATTTTCTTTTCTCCATGATGGAGCCAGTTTAAAAAACACCAAATCCTTTGTGTAGTTGACAAGTACTTACTGAGAACCTTCTATGTGCCCAGTTCCGTGCTGAGTTCTAGGGACAGAGAAATAAATAAGACACACCCACAACTAACAGGGTCAGGGCCATGAAGAGCAGCATAAACAAACAGTAATAGCCAAAGTGTCTCAGTTGTGGATAACGAATTCATAGGCTTTTAGGAAGGGGCAGATCATTGTCAGAATGGTGACTCACTTATGGATCAGGGAAGTCTGTCTAAATTTAGGTCCAAAGGGAAAGGTAGCCAGCAGGATATCTGATGGCATCAGATCCCAACTACCCATAAGTCTATTCTCTAAGTACACTTGAGAATAAAAATCCTTGGTCAGTCAAGCATGAGCCACAGAGGGTGGCAGAGGGAGGCAGGAGCCCAGGACTCATTCACCTAAGCCATAACTAAACTTTGATTGCAAAGTCACACACTTTACTCAGATCTCTTCATTCATGACAAGGAATGATTCTTTAATGTTCTAACATATTGGATGAGCTGTCTTTAGTCCTTAGACCTGGGGGCAAGGGGTGTGGGAAAGGACATTGCACATTATTATGGTCCCTCAAGCCTGTCCATCATCACCAGGTTCCACCTTTCCATGGAGTAAGGTGTCTGAGCAGAGAATTGTTTTCAATTGTCACATCAACTTATCTTTACAGATATGCCTGATATAACCTGCTACTAAGCACTTCTACATTCATCCTGGTCCATACACCTATACTCCCCCTTTATTCTTATTCTCCCGACATCCACAATTCTGGAAGAACCACATTGTTATTGGAAAACATTGGCAGCTGTTTGGGTTAGGGACTATTTTCCTTCCATAAAAGAAATTTAAGGTTGACATCCAGGGCTACTAAGGCAGTTTGATATTTTATCAATATCTCAGGCCCCCTTGATCATTCTTTTGTGTCATTTTGAATCAAGAAGGCAAACAGTTAAGAATGATTAGGTTGCAAATTGCCTGTCACTGCTTACTAATATTTGTTTCGTTTTAATTTGCTACTATAATTTTAGCAACTAAAAACCAATTTTTGCCACTCTCCCTAAAAATGCATATCCTCCCTGTGAAAGTAATACAGAAAGCAGAGTTTGCTCTGAAATACAAGTTCATTTTGAAAGATCATTAAAGCTCAATATATGTTGGATTTTTCAATGGCACAGGAACAAATAAAGGACTATTTGAGAGTAGAGAGCACTGAGAAAGTTAAGTGTCTTAGGATAGATTTTAATGGGTTAAAAAGGGAGATATGCTACTGTTGACTTCAGTATGAAAGATTTATTGTCAGGATGCAAGAGAATGTCAGAGAGCTGACTGACATGCCACCTCATTCATACTCAGAGAACCCTTTGTCTTTAATCCCCTTGAATATTACCATAGTATGGAAGGCTTCAACATTCCTAATGACACAATCTATATCCCTGATACCTGCTTTTATACCTCCCCCTGATACCTCCCCCTGCACACACACTAATAATTCTATGCACAAAACATTGAATATTATAAGAGTTCAGGTAATACTAGTCGTTATAACAAATTCAGAAACATAAAAACTCAAATACAATAATATTTCTCCTTCAGATATAATCCACAACAAGTAATCTTGATTGGTGATTACATTATTCCAAGAGGTTATTTGGGGACCTAAGTTCCTTCAATCTCTTATCTCCACTAACTTCAATGTATTGCTTCCAAAATTATTGTGTTTGTTTCCCACGAGCCAACAGTAGGAGGAACAAGCATGGAAGATCCCACATGAGAGGTTTGAAAGGGTAAGGCTTGGAAATGGCACATAGCATGTCCTCTCACATTGCATCAGCTGGAAATCCATCAACTTACCCATACTTTGAATCAAATGAAGTTAAGAAATATAGCCAGGCTCATGCCCATGAAGGATAAGAAATTGGTTTGACAGAAGCTATTCCATGTTTTCTGTAAGTGATCATATGATTTGGATCTAGAATGTCCCCCAAAGTCTAGGTGTTTGCTCAGAGGGGGGCTTTTAGGAAGTACTTACATCATAAGGACTCTGACCTCATCAGTGGATTAATTCATTAATGACTGAATAAACTACTGGCAGGTGGGACCTCATTGGAAGAAGCAGGTCACTGGGGATATTCCCTGGAAAGGTTTAATTTCTCTCTGGCCCCTCTTCTTTCTCTGCTTCCCAGCTGCCGAGAGCTGAGCGCTCTCCTCTGCCACACTCTTCCACCATGATGTTCTGCCTAACCTTAGGCCCAGAGCAATGGAGCTAGCCAACCATGGACTAAAACTTCTACAACCATGAGCCAAAATAAGTTCAAGTCAGGTATCATGGTCACAGCAGCATAAAGCCAACACAAGGGCCTGCTCTGTTCCAAGTAAAAAGACAACAGTTAACAAAGACATATGCTGAAGTATAAAGAATAATAAAAGAGTTCAACAAATAATCACACATGTTCATAACAACATATATTTAGGGCTGGGGTTGTGGCTTAGCGGCAGAGCGCTCGCCTCGCAAGTGCGCTGCCCGGGTTCGATCCTCAGCACCATGTAAACATAAATGCATTGCATTGTGTACAACTAAAGTAAATAAATAAATATTTAAAAATATATATATTTATTTAAACAATGCAATTGTGAATATGATGAGAAGGGAGTACAAGGGACAAAAATAATGGGTATTAAGATATAGATTTCAAGGGGCTAAATGTATAGGAATGTATAGAAATTAACCAAGGAGAGAGAGACAGACAGAAAAAAACCTCCGTGTGTGTGTGTGTGTGTGTGTGTGTGTGTGTGTGTGTTTGTTTCAGGGACACATTCCAGGGCACAGGAATAACATAAATCTGGGATCTGAGCTTATGTGTCATTTGTTCCATTTCACATTTAGCAAGTAGTCTACTATGTGCCAGTCTTCTTTGTAGGTTCCAAAATGGAGAATGTAAACTCCTGCTCTCTACTCCACTAACTTGAAGCACTAATGTTGATCCACAAGAAATATCTCACAAATAATCCCATATATTTGAGAAGAGTTCCGGTGTAGAAAATGACCTTTATGGCACTGAGTACTTCTCCTCAATTTACTTATTAAGCTAACTAGTAAGCCTATAACCAGGATATCATTATCATGCTCTCAATGCAAAGCCCAAGCTCTACCTACTGGACAATGGGCTTAAAATTTATACATATATACCACACTCACAGTCTCCTGAATGAGAAAATCACTCCAAGTGGATTATTGTGCCTGGCATTTATGTGACAGCTACATGTCAGATAAAGCTTAGGGCATGAGCTCATGGCCTCCAAGCTACAATGGAATGAAACTGCCCACTTTGAATTGCGTTCACAGTAATAGTAATTTTAATAGCAACAATAGTAGTAATAGTTTATAGTAATAATTTGATATCCAATTTATCCAAACAGATTCCTTTGCTTGGATAGTATAATGAAGGTTAGATTCCTTCCTCTCAAAATAAAGTTCAGAGGCTTTTTACTATTTACAAAACTCAAAAGTTTATATACAGCAAGTCTTCCTATGTTGATCTAGGTGGGTAAGAATTTACAAAGAGAGAGAGAAAGGGAGAAAGAGAGCATGCTCTGCATATAAAGTCACAGGAACTTTATGGTCTAAGGAAACTGCTTGTCAGCAGGATCTCAATATAACTGTAGTGAGGGAGGATTTACATGTGTGGAGGGAGGCTAGCAGCTTTTGAGACTTCTAATAATCCCACTTCCATTTTAGGTTGGTTTCTTCACTATAATCCCTGTAGTCATCCCTCCATTCAGTAAAGCTTATTTTATATATATATAATATAATATATATGCCTTCTGTCAGCCATGGTTGAAAAGTGAAGAAGAAAACTGTCAAGGGGTGGGACAGAGTGGGGAGAAAGACGGGAGCAGTCACAAAGGCAACAGAGTGAGCTGGTTGGTTGAGAACCCAAAATCCTTAACAGTATCATAAGCACCTGATCTCCTATGTGCCACAAATCCCTTTAAATCTTAAGGAGGATACTGAACTGCCACTGTAGACAAGAGAAGTCACTCCAAGCCACTTCATCTGGTCTAGTCAAGGAACTGGCAAGTGACCTATGGAAGGCCAAGGCCAGTGAGGTCAATTTCCTGGACATCCAGGGAGACCTTGCTAGCATCAAACCTGCATATTTTCCAACAGTCATGAACAGGGAATGCTAAGAACTTGGCTTAGTAGTAACTGTTACGTTCTTCCAGCAATCAAATAAGCAACAAAAACCCTTTACCCCTGCTCTCATTTCTGCTTCTTGCTTTCAAATGTGTGTATTGTTGGTTGTTGTTTCATTTTTCTTTCTGTAAGAAAATTTAAAATTGCATCTTGAGAAGCAGCCACAAAGTTTTTCCGTAATTACTAAGAAACCTATCAACTCCACAGGCAGGCCAACTCCTCACACCTGGTTCAACACTGGGTGGTTTTTGTAGGCTTTGTTTTTGTTTTTGTTTTGTTGTTGTTGTTGTTTTTTTTTTTTTTTTTTTTTTTCTTTCCTTCTGCTCTCTGCTAGCAACCAGCACAATTTGGAGTGATATTTTAATTTATTATTAGGGGAGGGACAGCAACTGGTTTTTAATGGTTACAGAATGGTGGCTTGCAACCCTGGCCCAGCTGCTGTCACCACTGTGCCGCGAGCAGACTTGGAGCATCTTGTCTCAGGCACACATCAGTGCTCCCGCCTGCTGCCTCCCTCCCTCCCAGTGGACAGGCCACCACCTGCTGCTGGCACAGCGCCAGTCCTTCAGGGAAAAAATGTTCTCTTGCTGCTGGGCGATAGGATAGGCAGATGCTGGATTTCAAAAGTACCAGGGAAAGGCACCCTCAAGCCAGCCACCCCAACTTCTCCACCCGTCTGCCTTGCTTGCTAGCAGAGCTCACAGTAACCAGGGCCATGGGAGAATGGGCTTTAGGTTAAACTGTGGTCTAGATTATTCCATCTCCTTTTCCCTACTAGTCTTTCCCAAGACTAATGTTGTCATTTATTTATTCAGGCCACAGGCATTTATTGAGACTCTGTTATGTGCCAGGCAATTTGCTAAGTGCTAGGAAAGCAGACTTGAATACCTCATTCACTGTCCCTGAGAAGGTCACAGTTTAGTGGGGTAGACAAGATACACCAGCTAATAAATTCTGATACAACACAGAGAATGTAATAGCAGACTTAAAAACAAAACTCATAGAGAAAGAACACTAACACATCACCCAGGCAGAACAACATGTGGGCTTTGAAGACTGTTAGCCTTTAAGAGAATCCTACTTTGCTTCTTGCTACCTGTTTAATGTTGGATAATGTATTTAAGGCCTCTAAGTCCCAGTCATCAGTAAGAGATTATGTAAGATAATGCAGAGAAGTCCTTTAATATGACACATAGCAAGTACTTTGTAAATAAGGGCCATTATTTCTCAATGTGACTTGCATCTAAATACCTCTCCCAGAGACATACAGTACTAGCCACTGCACTCAGGCAGGGGATCTGGTAGTCTAGAAAAGATGGGAGAATGGGATCAGCTAGTGGGCATCAGGGATTGGAACCAAAGAAGACCCCAAACATCTGGGCCAAGAACAAAGCTAGAGTACAAGGTCAGGTGAAAACTAACTAGACTATCAGAGAGGAAGGACCAATCACATGGAAGGAGTGAAATCCAGGGCAAAAGCAGAGAAAATTGGAGACATCAGGCAAAACCCATCCAGAAAAGATAATGCAAAGTAGAGTTAAAAATCTAGAGCAACAGAGATTTGAAAAAAGATGAAAATTTTTGTCAGAGGAGGTGACATTTGATCTGGTGACTGGGAGCTTGCTGGGAAGAGAAGTTCTGAAAGGGCCCTCTTTGATAGGGAAGCAGCATGAGCGAAGGCACACAGAATCAGGTAAGAGCAAGAATGCCACAGTGACTGGAACATGTAGAGAAAAGTGGAAGGAGGTAAGGCTAGATCAGAGCAGGAGCCAAGACACAGGGAGCTTGCATGCCAGACCTGGGACCAAGTCCTATTCTTCAGACCAATATGGCGCTATAGCAGAAACCCATCACAATTTAAGAATGCTTGGGCCATGCATGTTCTAAGTTGAACTAGACATGTGTAATGTTTAAATCTCCAAGTGATTCCAATGTGCAGACGGGGCTGTAAACTGCCACTGCAGCCAATCAGAAGTCAATAAAGATTCTCCTTGCATGCCCAGAGTACTGTGATATTAAGAGAAGACATTCATTTAATTTCAGCAAATACTATTAACACTGACTTGGTGCCAAGCCCTGTGCAAGGGCCTTGTAAATATGGAGATGAGTAAGACAGGGTCCGCTGCTCTCTGTTTACCTCTTGAGAGTTAATGAATCATGTTCACCTTCACTGTCTTCTCCTGATTGGGAGTCGAGAGGGAATGTGGTTGCAGTCTTTCCGGGGAAGCAGTATACATAATCACCTTGGTTATCAGGAGGCCTATGCTGAGGTCGGGTGCTGAGCTGCAAGTGGAGAAAATGAATTGAGCAATCTTTTATAGAACAAAATCAATAGCATCAGAAAGAACAGCCACACCAGCAGCTGAGGCTGGCAGGAGGAAGGGAGAGGTAAAGAGGAGGGGAAAGAGGACTTGTGGGGGACAACAAGGACACAGAGGTGTTGGGGAGGGAGGAAGGCAAAGGGTTCAGGAGAAGTGGTAGGGGATGATATGGTTTCTGGAGAGTTTGCATAAAACCACCACATCCCTGTTGTCTTAAGCCTCCTCCACCAGTTCGAAGCCCTGAGTATAAGGTTGTGCAAGAAGGTCTGAGGGAGAACGTGACACTTGGCAAGTTCCATTCACTATGCAAGGTGTTTTCATACATGAATATAATGTGATCTTCACTATTAGCTAATTTCACAAATGAGAAAACAGAAATCCTAAAGATCATAAGGCTACCGGGCTGTGTGTGATGAAGTCATCTCTCCTCTTTTAGATAAAGAGAAATGTATCAGGAAGTAGCTTTGTATAATAAAGATGAACTTCAGAAATAATTATTTCTCCACCTCCACCCACATGTATTATTCATGCAAGGCTCGGAGTGGATAGAACCTCATAGATCATCTGGTACGGACATGAGTGAACCCTGAACCGGGGCCTCCTTGACTGACCCAGCTTCAGATAAGACCCTCAGCTCATGTCCAAATACTGTCATTCAGGTTACACGATGAAGATGAGAGACAGGAGAAAACTCTACTGTGCAACCACAGAGAACACTTTTATTAAGAGTCCTCAGCACGATATCCCCCCATGGGAGTCAGATGGAGAGACTGCGGCCTTCCCCACTGGGGCTAAGATGGCCCACAGGATGAGAAATGAACCCACAGCCACACACCAGCATACAGAATAGGCCACATGGGAAAGTCTTTGGCAGAGCAGAAACATCCAGCTCAGGTCTCTCAGTGCCATTAAACTGCATGACAAGGTCACTTGCTTTAAACAAACACCCAACTCAGATGAGGTGAGGCAAAGGGGAAATTTATTGGAAGGATACTTGGTTATGTCAGGTAGGTGGGAGAGTTTGTTATGGTCCAAATGTTTGTATTTACCCCCACCCCACCCCAATTCATGTTAAATCATAACCACCAAGGTGATATTAGGATGTGGGACCTTTGGAAGGTGACTGTTTAATGGGAAGAGCCCTCATGAATGGGATTAGTGCCCTTGTTAAAGAGGCCCCAGAGAGCTTCCTTACCCCTTCAACCATGTGAGGACACAGAGGGACCACATCAAACACAAGCTAAGAAGTGGACCCTCACTAGACACTGACTTTGCAAGCATCTTGATTTTAGACTTCACATACTCTAGAAATATGAGAAATAAATTTCTGCTGCTTATAAGCCACCCAGTCTAAGATATCCTGTTACAAAAGCCCAGACGGACTGATAGTGTTGAACAACCGAAATTCAGAAATGAGTGCTTATAGTTGGGCTTTGAAGCCATCAAAATCTGGGACATAACCCGTAAAGATTTGCCCCATCTCTTTTCTATTCTCTGGTTTTGGGTTGCTGATTTCCTTGTCTGTCACTGCAGACTGCCTTCTGCTGCAAGGTGGAAAATATAGCCAGCAGCAGCATTTCCTGGGCCTCACATTGCAGAGTCTACCACCAGAGAACTATGTTTATTTCTTCTGTTAGAACTTGAGAAATCCCAGGGAAGGGAAGGAATCTGTGAAGGGTTCTTCCTGCTTCAGCTTAGGGCAGCACTTTTCCCTGTACCCATCAGCTATGTCTACAGGAACAAGGTTCCTGCCTCTGTGTTAAGTGGAGAGTGGGAGGGAATATTACCAAGGAAGAGGAGGAGGAGAAGGAGAAAGGAAGGGAATTAAGATCTTGAACTCCATGTCATAAACAGAAGACCCTTCAACACCAGCAGAGCGAGAGGTTCAGGTGGTGGAAGCTTCACACACACTGTCTTCAAAATAATATATAGTACAGAAAAATAAATAAGACCTGACCCTCGCCTTCACAGTGCTCACAATAACAATGTGGCAGATTGTCACGCCCATTTTCCTACTGGGTCCATAATCAGAGTAGACTTCTCAGCCTGCTTGTGGTCAGAGGTTGTCCTGTGACTAACTTATGACCGACATGATGTGAGAATGGGTCATTTATGCATCTGTTTCATGGAAATATTCCTCATGCAATCTACCATGTACTTCTTCCTTGGCTGCTGAGGTAAATGAAAGCAACTTTCATGTCAACTGGGAGAGCCATGTGTTGAAGATTGCAGAAACACAGATGGAAGGAGCCCAGCTCCGTGAACCACTGCATAGAAGAGACCCACTAACCACAAGCATGCACAGTGGACTCTTGGATTAGCAAGAAAAAAAATCTTGTGTTAAGCATTAAGATTTAGAGGTTTATTTATTATAGATGCTATGTCTGCCTTCATCAATACAGTTTGTAAACATTGCATTAGCTGGAATTAACTACTTTGATTTCCAGCTCTGTGGCAAACTTGCTGGATGACTTAAGGAAAATGACTTTACAGCTCTGAGTTTCCCCATCAATTATATCTATGTCACACAACTTTCACTAATGAATAGAGATAATGCATGCAAACAAATGTGAATGCTAAAGTACTTCACAACTCAGGATGGAATATGAGAAACTTATCTCTGTCTTGCCATTTCTCAAGTATGCCAAGATATAATTTTAGTGGCTTAGAAAGTTTTTGAGTTTCTCATTGAAAGTCTCCTATTTAATAAAGGATGCTATATGGGTTATAATAATATAATTTTTTCCTTAGAGCTCAATAAAGTTATTTTCACTTTGAATTTTTTTATGGAAGTTGCACTTAAAGAATTTTAATTTTCCTACATTAGCATTAGAAAAAAAAAACCTTGCTCACCACTGCTATTAGCAAGCTTCATTAACATCACGAAGAAATCAAGGCTGAATTAGGGGAAAGTTTTACAACTTTGCCCTTAGTAATTGGCAGGTCTCAGCCTTGAACCTGGAACCTCTGACTTTAAGCCCACATGTCTCCTGTTCTCTCTGCAGTCCCTCCCTGCCAGGGTGCTCAGAACTGCCATTGCCACTGTAGGTTCACAAGAAGCCATGGATAAGGGCTCAGCCTCAACCCATCCTTCTTTTACCCTCACCAGATTGCTTTCAGTAAAGACTCATGCACCCTTGTGACACCAACAACTTTCACACTGTGCTCCTCCCAGCTCCAGGGGACCCACTTATGTTGGAGTTTGGGGGGATATATCGCCACTGCCACTTTAACCAGAGCAGAAATGACTTTGTGTACTGTTTATATACTGAGCTTCTAGATAAAACTCCCTTTGAATAAAAGAGCTCCCTAATTAAAAAAAAAAAAAATTGAAAGCCATCAAATCAAGTCAAGTTTAGGGTCATACTATGCAAACGAGGAAATAGGAGATTGCTTTTTTAATGCCAAGTGTAATGCTAACTTTTATGGCTTTAAACAAGGCTCTTCTAGGTCTTTGTGTTGCTGTCTATAAAATGGAAAGCTAGGTGACAGGAGAGCTCAGCCCCCCTGGGTGAGGCAATGCAGTTTAAGGTATGCACTCAGCATTGGAGATAGGGCCAGGGAAGGTGGCAGGGATGACTAACAGGAGTAAAAGCCCAGAGAAAGACATTTTATCTTTATTTTAAACAACTCACTGAGTTACAACTATGAATTGTGAAAAACATCAAAAATAAAACATCAAATCAAATCCGAGGCTTACAGTGCAAGATCTCACTGTGAAAGATGGGGAACAGGGACCCTCAGGAGGAAGGAAGAGCACAAGTTAAAAATTAACTTGTTTCTTTGGAGATTTTTTTTCCCAAAAAATTCTATCACCATCCTCTTCACAGAGCTCTAAGTCCTTCTCCAGCCTTTCAGCTAGTTTCTTTTGAATCCGTGTTAGAGGCTGAAAGTAATCAAGTCATTCCTTCAGTCATGACTCAGCCATGCATTTGTCATTTATAAAGCATTCACTTACAGAATGCCCCCTACATCCAAACACACCATGCCAGGCACTAAGGTCCAGGGAAGAATTAAACTTTATCCAGATGCCCTGGTCTACTGCAGAGATTTGTAAAGCACTTGCAATGCAGCGTGCTAAGAGGATGATGGAGACACATTGGAGTGAAGGCAGAAGAATCATGGGTGGGTGGTCCTTCCCCACTCCACAGAAGATTCCAGCTTCCTTTTTCCCCTACACCCTCACCTCTCTGCACCTCATCTATACCTCTTGGATGCACCCCTCGTGCTGAATCAACAAGATCAGACACAGACATCTGCAGTAAGAAAATAATGAGGGCACCAGAAGGTCACTGCAAATAGAAGGCAGTTATGTTGCTTCATGATTTAAAGTACTAAATGGTACATTTATTTCCATTAACTGCAATGAGATGGTGTTCAGTGGGGGTAACAGTGAGATTTTCACTACATCACTTTAGCCTATCTGGTTATAGAATCCACTAGGTTTCCTGCGTATTGAATGTGCCTGAAACATTGAAAAATAAAGGCTGTTCTGTACTTTATCTTCCATGCTCCCCTCCACCTGATCTTTCCTGGTTATAGAAAAAAATCCTCATTTTTTCAATCTTTCAGTTAAGAAATATTTACTGAGCCCTGGTGCATGCAAGCCACTGTGCTTTTTACAGACATATAAATGAAAAAGAAATGGCCCCTGATCTCAAAGATCCAACAACCTCCTGAGGAAAACCAAGATGATTAAATTCAATGTGATTGGTGCTACTTCAGAAGCAAGACCAGTGTGGATGAGGAGCATGAGAGAGGGGCACATCACCAGATCAGGGCAGTCCTACAAAAACTTCCCAGAGAAGAAGCCCAACGTAAGTCAGGAGTTAGAAAGCATGGCCAGTCAAATAGATGGGGATTGCAAGGTGTCCCTGAGAGAGGAGTTTGTCCTCCTGAAGGTATTGCCCAATGAAATGCTCAGGGTTAATGTGCTAGTAATTAAGAACTCCTCTGCGGCAGGAACCATGGACTCTGGAGTCAGAGACTTTGTTCTCATCTTTGGTCTTTATCTTCACCTCCTGTGAGGCATGACTGTGAAACTAAAATGAGAAATAAAATTGGTGATCTGTTTCATGCAGTCTGGCACCAGACTCTCTTGCCAATGGTGTTGGAGAGGGAGAATATATATGGGCATATGGGTATGTGAGTGTGTGGATTGGAAAAGAGAATCTCAGGTGTGTCTTCGCAGGATTGACAACTTACTGTATCTAATATAATGAATTGTCTATCTCCTCTTTGTTTCCCCAGATCCACTCCTAATCACGTATCACCAACTCAGTGCCTTTGGAGAAGACCCTATTTGGGTTCCATTAAAAGGCTCCATATGGGTCAAGCAATGAAGGGCAGTGTAGGAAGTCAGAGAGAAGAAAAAATGCAGTTGACCTCACTCCTTTGCCATCATTTCAGGCTGCTGCATCTCAGCATAGGGTCACTATTCCTGTCAGAGGGCCCCCTCTAGACCATTTTCTATTCTCCAGATTCTGTTACCTGCCTTCTACCCTTTATTTCTCACACACAAGGGTAAACCTAGATAGCTATTCTCTAGCCCCAGGATACTGCACTATCCTTGTAGTTTCCATACAGCCTACCCTTGCCTTTATAAATAAATATTTATTCAATTTTTATTTAATTGCCTGGTTTGAGTGTGCATCTATTTCCTTCTGGAACTGTGAGTAACACATGTTCCATAAATTCTGCAAAGAGACACAAATAGATATGTGGATGTGAGAATTAAGAAAGGAGATGCATAATGTATGTTCTCTATAAGCATTTACACTGTTGGAAACAGACTGAGAAGCTAAGTCAGCTTGAGGGCTAAACAAGGGAGGAGGTGACTCTTCTTCCTGGCTCTCTCTTCCCACTAAACTAAACCAATAAAAACAGACTATATTTTAATCTGTACCACCAACATCATGCTCAGAAATTGGGGCATAGAATATGTGTTCAATGGGTTTCCACAGAGTGGAAAAGATGGGATATCTGAATAGTTGGACAGGTTTCCCACCTAGTGGAATGGAAAAGAAGAGGGAGATAAGAAAAATTAAACGACAAATCTATATTTGCTGCTCCCTGCTTACTCACACATGCATAGACACTCACATCACAATTATAGCTTTTTTTTTTTAACATTTCAAGAAATCTTCACTTGGTCATTTTAACCTCAATTAAAATAACATATCTTTGGAGGTCTATAGGAAAAAGCTCTTTTTTTCACTTTGTGGGATCAGGACTAAAAACTGCAGTCCTGGACATGGGAAGGAAACTGCCACAGAATCAAGAACCCAGGGCCAGGTGTAAGTTTGGAGGCCTTGCAGCCCAATCCTGCACACTGTGAGCTTCTCTGATGAAGACCAGCAAGGTCAGGGAAGTCCTGCCTCCTCAGGCTGATCAGCCCTTACTGGTAGGATGGGCTTCCTGGATCTAATTCAACATATGTCTTCTGTACTTCAACTCTCTCTGAGAAGAAGCAAACATTCTCTTCAAAGATACTGCAGACTCTTCCAGGACCCCAAGGTAACCATTTCCCACAAATGTTCTGAATTTAAATATAGGAGAGAAGGGTATGGCCTAAGAGGCATGAGTTGGACAAGACTAGGAGGGTCATGTATCTGAGAGGACTCTCTCTGGGCCCAAATTCCATCCCGTGCCAGCCAAGATGTTTCCAGTTATAATCACAGCCTTTGGTCACTGGTGGAGACTGCTCTCATTGGGCCCCTTGGAAACAGAAAATTGGTCAATGTGTGTAAATGCATAAATTTCTCTAAGAGAAGGGCTGTTCTTCCCACATGTTATATGTTGTGACCAGACATCAGGGCTGGAGACTGGAGGAGGGGCAGGTGAGGAGGGTCCCACAGGATGAAGGAAGGCTTCTCTACACAGGGAACAGTATATATGCAAAAACACAGAGGAGGGGAAAAGGGTCTAGCCAGTCAGATGCCAAAGTAGCCAGTAAGATTGCAGAGGGTCCTGGGGAGAGTTAAGCCAGCGTCAGGCAGCAAGCAGGACCCAACAACACAACCTTCCAGCCATGACCTTGGGCAAGCCACTTCTCCTGCCCACAAAAGGAGGAAGTAGAGGGCTACATCATTTCTAAAGGCCTCCCTATGCCATAAATCACCAATTCTAAAAACACCTCACATTTCTGTAGCTCTTCACAGTTCATAAAGTACATTACCTCATTTCATTCTGCAGCACTGAAGGCAAAACTTGGCAGAGTTCAGAGTCGACCTTACTCTTTCCTGATGACTTTTCAACTGGAATGCAAAACTCAGGGCATCCCCATGATTTTGCCTCCGAACCACTCTCTCAAGCAACTTATCACCACCTTGCTCAAAATACACACACACACACACACACACACACACACACACACACACTTTCTTAAGGACAAAACAATTCATTTAAAAAAGAGTTTTTACATTTATATGTCAAAAAGTGGTGTGTTCCAACCCCATTTTAAATAATACACCGTAAAGGTCACTACCAATGACTGGAAGGCAGGGAAACCAAACTCCTACCCAAGAAGTTGTGAGTGCCTTGGGAATTCACTAACATTGCTGACTACAGGGTCTGAATCAAGAGTATCCAGAAAAGGATTTCTAGTTGGGAAAAAAATCGGATAATGGGATCAGGGAGCACTCAGCTCCCTCAATCTAGATTTTAAAATTGTACAATTTATTCCAAAGAGCTTTAATAATCTAAAGGATATATTTATGGGATATGCTAGAAAGTTAATGTTAGTCTAGATACTAATGTTGCCCCACTGAGTGACCTAGAACCAGCTAACCAATATCTCTAGGCCTCTGTTTTCTCGTCCATAAACCTAAGCATTGGATTAAATGATCAATGAAATAATTTCAGCTTCTTCATTTACTCAATGCACATTGATTGAGCATCTACCCCATATCACATACTGTGGAAGGTAATGGAATAGAGCAAAAAATTTTAATTAAAATTAAATGTGTGTTTGTGCACGTGTGTATGTGTGTGTACACATGCTTGTGTGCCCACATCCTCAGAGGTCACATTTTGGTGGGGAGATAGATGTGTAGACAACACATGCAATAAAGAATAAATTTGTTCAATGATAATCATGTGCACAGAAAGAACACAGAGCAAAGAATTCTTCCTTGTGGAAAAGCCAAGGAATCTTGAAAAAGATCTACAGGTGAACAAGGCAGAGGGGGACATTTCACCAACAGGAAGCAGAGCAAATGAAGACAGGTTTGTGGGGCAAAATTAATCTGTAGCACTTAGATCATGAAGTGAAGGGAGAGAAGTGGCTGATGAGGCAGGCAGGAGCCAGGCCACACCAAGTCAAGTCAGCTTGGCCAAAATGGTGAAAAGTCACTCAGTGTGGTAATCAGAGACTAATGTGATCATCTCTGAGTTCAGTAAATGTCACTCTGGTTGCCATAGGGAATATAGATGGGGGAGGGGACAAAAGCAGGACCTCACTAAGAAGATGAAAATAACTGCATTATTCCAGAGGAGATCAAATCTGCAGTAAGGCAGCATCCATGGAGATGAAAAGGAATGAGTGAATTTAATAGCCTTTCGGGGAATGCTGGGTGTGATTTATTTATTTAGTAAATATTTACACAGCTTTTCCTATGTGCCAGGCACTGTTTGTTGTAAGCACTTAGAAATATTAATTAATTTAATCATCATACCAAATCTATGAATATGAGCTACTATAATCTCCATGTTACAAGCAGATGGGATAAATGACATATAGGGAAGGTGTCATTAACCCATACTCCTATAGCTAGTGTACAGGTTTTCTTCCCCTGGAGTCTCCATCCTTGGCCACCAATGCTGTGCTGCCAAGCATGATGCCCAGGTTTCTGGTTTAGTCACCTACTAGAGAGGTGGTCATGCCATTTACTTCCCGATGGGAGAAACCACTGAGTTCATTTGGGAGCATGTCAATCAATCAGGTTCCTGTAATATGGTAGAAAAACCCAGCAGGGACTAAGTGGGTGTGGAACTGAGAACCCAGTTCTAGCCTGGTGATCGAGATTTTGAAGTCATTTGTGTAAGGTGGCAATATCACCCAGGGGTGGCCCATGTGACATGGCAGGATGGTGCTCCTCAGGGTGCACATCTGGTTTTGATTACAGATCAAGAACCATTCCTCATTTCCCGTGGAATATTTGTTAATTCTGCTAGTTGTGAGCAAGCCTTGTCAAAGAACATGGCTATTTTCACAAGGGCCTTTTGAAGTATTACAAAATACACAAACACAATAAACAATTGAGTTCTGACAGGAAATAAGACTTTGATAGAGAACCTATAAGAAGAAAGTGAGGCAGATGGAACCTCTTGCAATCCTTGATTTCATAAAATCCTACTTAGTGATCCTGTTCTTTAATATTTCAGAATCTAAATGTAATCACTGGTACATGATATTGGACCTGTAATTTGGTCATGCTGGTTCTGTGTTTACATTTGTTTTATTAAAAATTTAGTGGAAATGAATAATTGAAGAAAGAACAGAGCTTTAAAAAAAACAGTTTGCAGCTACAAGCTAAAGGTTGAAAACTGATTTACTGAATGATGATTATATCCACTTAAAACTGGAGTGTTTTGTTTTATTTTTAGAGATCAAGGAATTCTGACAGAATTTATAGAAAGCAAAAATAGGACTCTCTGACTGCAGGCATGCTACTTCATTCACATGCAACCCAATCCACTCTTCGATCATAACAAATAAATGTATTCAACTTTTACTCTGTGCCAGGCAGTGGACTTTGTGCCTTCCATCCATTGCTTCATTGAGATCTCACAACCACCAGGTAAGGGAAGAATTACTGTCTTCATTTTAAAGATGATGAAACCATTGTTCAGAAAAATGGATTCACTTGCCCAAGCTCATTCAGGGGATAAATGGCAGACTGAGAACACCACTGTACCAGGCCCACACTAAGTTCAGGCAGTAATCAATGTGTCTCTCAAACTGCAGTGCCCAGGCATTTCCCCAAGGCCAGTACTGTTTCTCTTGCTCTCTGGAAGACCTGCCTGGTATTCTTCAACAACCCAATCCAATCCCTCCTTCCAGACATCTCATGCCCCTTCTCCACCTCCAACTCTAGCCCATACCAGTTTCTTTCTTTGCCCCTTCCTGGCTTGGCTGCACCACCTACATCATCATTTGGAGCTGTGGGTTTCCCTAGGGTGCATCCTACCTTTCCTACACCACTGTAAGCCCTTTACAACCCAACCTAGATAGATTTACAAACCCCTTGGAATGCAGGTCTCACTAAACTTGTTTTATAAATGTTGCCAAATTAACTGAGAAGTCCTTTGTGGGGAACCTCCATTGGAGCCCATGATAAAAAGAACTCTTTTTCTCCTCCCTAGTCTGAACAAATTAGAAAACAAGCAAAGGAGTGGCAGATGAAGCTCAGAAGACCCACTTTTTGAGAAACTTGAAGTTTTCCTATAGACTCTGATTATTTTAAATAACATTAGTACTATGTTGACAAGCCATCTGAGCCTCTAACAGCTCAGGACTTTGAACTTCTCCTGGATGGTGATTTTTCTCCTTTCAGGTCATTCCTTCTGACACCACCAAGAGCTTAGATTTTTTACCTGGAACTTTTGTACTTTCAAATAAAGAGCCAATGCCCCTCTTTCTGACACAACATCAATTTTCCCAATTCTTCCCTGCAATACTTCTTCCAGATTATAGACCCCTCTACTCACCAGGCTTTATTACAGTGAGAGTTCCTAGATCCTACTTCAGTCCTTACAGTACCTACCTTTACCTTATTTCCTTTAGCCTCACCCCTGCCATGTCAATTTTCATATATTATTCTGCTTGTTTAATATTTTATTTTCCCTGAAAAAAGCTATAGGCTACAATAGGCAGGGACTTCTTTTTTATTTCTTTATACTTAATTGACATGTGATGACATTTATGTGGTATAGTGTGATGGTTTGGTGTACTTCTGTGACCAAATTGGGGTAAGTAGTATTCCCATCTCCTTAACATTTATCATTTCTTTGTGTTTGGGGCCTACAGATTTCTCTTTTCTAATTCTTCATGAAATACATAATAAGTTGTAAATTATAGTCATGCAAGTATGCTGTAGAACACTAAAACTTACATTAAAATAATTTCAAGGAAAGATTAATTTCAGTACCTGTGTCGGTAAGTTGGAGGATTTATGCTAGCATGAGAGAAAAAAATGTATTTGTATCACCGAAACCAAGACCCCAGCAGCTTGGATTCAATTACAACAGAGATAGCCAGCAAAGACCCAATGAGGTGCAGCTAAGAAAGAGATATACTGGCTTCAGGAGAAGAGTCCTACTCCTTCCCAAGAGGAAAATAACAACATATTTTTCATTAGCCTCACCTCATTTTTTTAGAGTCTTGCAACCTTTTAATTAAATAAGAAAGAAAGACAAAAACTATACATGGGACAAGGCATAGGGAAGACATTCCCTTTTAACAGTATTAAATACCTCACCAAATTTCTATCACATTCTGCTTATGATTATATGTCAATGAAGAATGACAGCATCTTCTACAAGACTCCTGCTAGTAGCTGAAAACCCATTAAAGGCTAAATCATAACACTCATGATAAAAACATATATTGAGCATTTACTATACACTAATAATCTCTCCTTATAAATTACCATATGTTTGATCCAATGTGAGTCCCATTGTACAAATAAGAATAAAAAAAATCAAATGAAATTTGTCAGGTCATACATGAATTATATGGTTTGGTCAAGACTCAATTTTAATTTTTCTAAATTTACAGGCTCTTAGTGATGACAGCATGTAAGTAGCCATTCTAGCTTTTGCCTATAAGATAAATAATTCCAGGTCATATAACCTATACTTATAATGCTTATGTTTATAGTGCATCAACTCTTAAAATATGGCTCCCCAGAAGCTGTTAACCTTTTATTATTAACTTCTACTAAACTGATGATCTATGTCAACAGCAAATATATATGCATGCCAATTGGAGGCAACTATTACATCACATTAGGTAGGATGAACTTGGAGTCCAAAGGCCCAGGCATAAAAGCCAGCTCAGATATTTACTGGTCATCTTAGGCTACTTTGAAGAAATTACTTAATATTCCAGAACTATTTTTCTTAATGGGATAGTAAAGCTTACTCTCATGGCATTGTCATGAGGACTAAATGAAATGGTCCCTTTAAAGTGTAAAGCACAAATTCTGGCACATAGTAACTATGTAAGAAATCATTGCTAGGAAAAGAGGATGAGGGAGAAGGGAAAGGTCATCCAGACTCAACAACAGTATTTTTATCAGTCCAGAGTTGAGGGAAGAAGAGGAGAGGAGAAAGGAAGTGGAAATGACAGCAAGAAGGATAAGTGTAAATGCTTTCTATAATTATTAAGAACATTGTTAATGGCAGGAACCATGTGTTGTTAGCTGTAACTCCAGTGACCAGTGGAGTATATTCTCCAAGAAGAACTCCATAAATGCACATGAGATAAGACTAATCTTCACACAGTCTTCCTAGACTTTAGATATTTATTAAGTTTCTCTGCTCTGAGACCCTTCTTGACTCTTCATCTGACCTAAACCATGGTATTTTTTCTCACAAGTGATATTACAGAAGAAGAACGTAACTGCCTTCCCCGTCAACACTGCCTAGCGTGGATGGTGTCTTTAATGTGGATCTATCAATGACTGCTGTAGGCAGAAGCTTAAGCTTTCTGGCCCTCAGTTTCCTTAACTTTAAAATAAGTGGCTTTAAGGACTGTGGTAGGAGTGTATATAATAATTATCACATTTTGGGCCTGGGGGTGTGGCTCAGCAAGTGTGCAGCCCGGGTTCAATCCTCAGCACCGTGTAAAAATAAACGCATTGTGTACAACTAAAGCAAATAAATAAAATTTTTAAAAAGATAATTTTAAAAATTATCACATTTTAACCATGTTTGACAGATTCAAGAGTCTCCCTTAAACACGTTCTCATTTTTAACACTAACTCTGGAAGATAAGGAGTAAGGTTTTTTAGAAAGTGACAAGCACTTATTGTTTATTCCAATCATTTCTACTTTAGCACAGTCTGTTCTGTTAAGTTTAGGTTAATGCACAATATTTTTTTTTCTTACTTTGCAAATAATATAGGTATTTAAATATATATGTATATATATATATATATATATGACAGAAAATTTGGATTAATATATGACTTTGTATAGTGTTTTATGGCTGAACCATTTTTATTGCCTGTTTTTCACTGACCCTCTTGGTAGAGGAGCCACAAAGATTGCCATTTCGCTCATAAACAAAGACTATGAAGAGATTGAGGAGAGGGTCCTGTTTTAATGGCCTCATTAATTGCAAATTTGGAACCACACCCAGCTACCCTAGCACTGACACCCAGGTTCTAGAATCCCACATTGTCACTAATGAGAAAGGAAGTGATAAACATGGCAGAACACGAGGCTGCCTTCCTGGACCGAAGGTATCCATGTTAGGGAGCCTTCTCTGGCTCCATGAATTATCTAACCAACAAAAGCACAGAGGGAGGACAGTCTGGCAGTTCAAGCCTTCAGTTTCCTATGACAATGGAAGGAAGCTGCCAGAATTCCATGTTACAATGACAGCCCTTCCTCCTGCTGCAGAAAGATTCCACCATTGGAAGATGAGCTCCCCAGTCCTCGTGTTTCCAAAAGCACTGCCAGGTCTGCAGGCAGGATAAGAAGGAAGCCCTGACACCTCATCTTAGCACCTCTTTTATGTCTTCATGTACTCTCTATTCCAGGCCGAGTCATCATAGTTTCTACAACTACATCAAGAACATACACCAACCTGGTTAATGTTCTTTGCACTGCAAATTTTAAATATACTTAGAGCTCTCAAAAGTAACTTCTGTAGTGCAGATGTGTTAGCCTCTTGGTCAAAGTAAACTAGATTCATAATTAGTTTTTTGTTGTTGTTGTTTTGTTTGTCTTTTCAGACATATTACCCTATCAATTTACATTAAACCCAAGTTTAATTAAAACTTTTAACCATTGATCCTTAAAGTCTGGTGTGCATCAGAAATGAATGGGTGTTCAGTCACAACTTAAAGATTCTAATTCAGAGCCGGGCATGTGAGTTCAAAGCCAGCCTCAGCAATGGCACTTAGCAATTCAGTGAGACCCTGTCTCTAATAAAATACAAAAAAAGGGCTGTGGATGTGGCCCAGTGGTCAAGTGCCCCTGAGTTCAATCCCTGGTACCAAAAAAAAAAAAAAAAAAGAAAGAAAAAAAAAAAAGATTATAATTCAGTTGGTCTGTGGTAGGGCTCAAAAAAATCTGTATTTTTTACGATTCCTCCCTCTCCCCAATATTTTTTGTGTTGGTAACGTTTGGAGTACACTTTGAGAACACTGCTTTAAATGTTCATTACAGATGCTTTTAAAGTTCATGTCTTACTGGTGTTCTTCATGCACACTTGGCTTTGAAGGTCCAAGGTCATGACATTGTACAGATCCACTTAAATTCACCAATGAAAATTTGTGATTAAAACAAAAATAAAAGATGACTCTGGGGATAATACATGTTCAAAACCTGGGCAAGAAACTTAACTCTCTCAATTTCAATTTCCTCATCTGTAACAGAACACATCCTGCCTGGGATGCTATGAACATTAAGATAATGTTATCTCCTGTGGCAACACAGTGTCAGGTTTACAGAAGGTGCCCAATAATTATGAAGTCCCCTCAGTTCATTCCTTCATGATTCTAGCTTACGGACATTTTTAGGAAATCTGATATTGCCTCCCAACTAATTAATTCATCTTTCCAGCCTCATATCACCTGAAAACTTTGTTGGTATTTTACTTCTGTTTTCCTGTCAGCCAATGGTACTCATCAAAAATACACACAGAATGTCCTGGAGAACACCTTAGATTAACATTTTAAAAATACAGGTACTGAGGGTTTGCTCCAGATCCTTGAAATAAAAATCTCCAGAGGTAGAGGCTGGGGAAGTACAGGCTTAGAAAGCTCCCCAGATGGTTCTGATATGCACCCTGATTAAAGAATCACTGAGGGGCTGGGGTTGTGGCTCAGCTGTAGAGTGCTAACCTGGCAAGTGCGCGACCCTGGGTTCAATCCTCAGCACCACATAAAAAAATAAGAAAATAAAGATATTGTGTCTAACTACAACTAAAAAATAATTTAAAAAAAAAAGAATCACTGACCTAACTAATGGATAATAATGGGATTTACTATGTAAAAGAAACATAAAATGTGTGGATTCTTTAAGCTCTAAATGTTCGTTACTAGAAATGGACCCTGAGGAAATAATCATAAATGAATGCAAAGATTTGTTTATAAGGACATTGAAGACACATCTCTTTATAAGTGGAAAAAGAAGGAAGAGGAGGAAGAGGAGCAAGGGAATGAGTTGAAAGGAGAGATGAAGGAGAAGGAGGAGAAGAAAGAAACTGAGTTCCCAGAAGTAATATATCAGATATCATAAAAAATGAAAAACAATGTGTGGTACTCCTTATTTGCACCTTATTATGCAGTCCTAAAATAGACTGCTATGTTTTATAATGGTTACAAAAGAGTATGAGAAGTATGGTCACATTTTGTTGTTTAAAAATATCACAGAACATTAGCAATAATTTTAATTGAGTGTTAAGATTATAGACTATTTTAAATTTATGTTTCTCTATCTTTTAATTTCCTTATAAAAGTATCATTTTTGTATAGTACTTTTAAAATTATTTTATGATTAGATTTAAATCAAAACTGTAAGTAGAGTGTTAGAGGCCCTCCAGGTTTATATGCATTCCTCCCTTACTCAGAATTTAATTAGTTCTTAGGAGACTATGTTTATTGAGGACAGGTTGGATACAAATATTGTCTAGGTTGTCTCATAGATGTTAGGTCGGATGGTCTTCAAATAAGTCTTACGTGGTATACACTATCATTACTTGCCCTTTACAGATGAGGAAAATGAGACTTAGCTAGGTTAGGTAAGTAGCTAAAGGTTAAGGAAGTGACCAAAGGTCAAAAAGCAAATGATGGGAGAAACTGAGTACATGAAAGGGAAGAGTCTGCAAAATCTCTAGGCATTTCTTACAACTGCATGTTAACCTACAGTTATCTCAAAATAAAAAGCTTAATAATAATAATAATAATAAAGCAAGCTTTTAGCAGAGCAGGAAGTCACATGTAACCTGTGGGCTCTGATGTCTCTACTTTCCAGTTGCACCAGTACTAAAAGTGCCGCACGGAGCTGCTATCTTGCCTTTTTGCCCCAACTATGTCCACTCAGATCCACTGAGTAACTTTGCTAGAACTTTGCAAATGCCAGGCTCGTTGTCCTCTACAGTGTGACTGCTGAAGCTGTTCATGAAGGCCATTTGCCAGGTCTGTTAGGAGCAATGGAGGGGTAGCCTGCCTTCTAGTGCCAAGGCAGAGCAGAGTAAAGGAGTAAGAGTCAGTGGGCACTTTGCCTGACTGAGGACTCTGGGATTGGACCCTCCATAGATATGCAAATTGAATTCTGTGTAATTTGTGCTTTTCAATAACCTCAGCATGTGTTGGATGTGTACAAAAAGAACCGTAAAATAAAATTGCAGACAAAGGGGGGAGTCAGAACATAGAAAGGGAAAGAATCGGTTTATTCCTCAAACCAAACAATGGGTCATAATAAATTCACCAGCCATTAGCTCTTTGGTTGTACGGAACAAAGAGATTGAAATGAAATAGGGGGAAAAAAAGAATCACAGTTAACTGTTAGGTGGCTGGCCTGCTTCCATTTGGCCAACCAGATAGATTGTAAGATGGGCCAGGGAGTTGCCCTGGGGCATCTGCCGCCTCCATGGAGCAGCCCCCCACCGGTTTGCAAACCAGTCATGGTTCTTCCATATGTTCAGGTACCAATGGGACAATTTTTCCTTAGGAAAAACATGTAATAAAAAGATCCAGTTGAGAGCTGGGGATGTAGCTCAGTGATAACATGCTTCCCTAGCATGTATAAGGCCTTGGGTTCAATCCCAACACCACAAAAAAAAGAAAATAGTAATAAAAATTTTAAGAATCTAATTGTGTTTTAATTGGACATTAATAATTCTACAGTTATGCCTTTCCATAAGAATTATATGGTAAACAGTGTGTAAAAGGATAAATAAAGAGATGTAAAGCACGAAACAGGAGAGACTTACAGAAATAAACAAAGTGAAGCAGAGAAAAAGGAGAGAAACTGACAGAAAATAATAGCCAGGACTATTGTCAGTGTTGTCACTCCCACCATCAACTGTGGCCTCAAAGCCAAAAGGCAGCACTCTCTCAAGTTTCGATCCCTGGCAGTCATCCCCACATCTACTCTTGAGAAGATTACTGTAAAAATTGTCATCTGGTCAGAACATGTCTCTCTCAACCACTAGTTTTCCCTATTAATATGTACCTATCTTCAATGTGTCCATCCTAATAGACTCCAAGGTCCTTGACAGGCAGTCTGCAGTTCAACAGCATTGGGCATGTCCCATTTTAGGTACTCCAACAGTATTTATAAAATGAATAAATGTGTTTTGGAAGGAGGGAAGGAAGGAAGGAAGGAAGGAAGGAAGGAAGGAAGGAAGGAAGGAAGGAAGGAAGGAAGGGAGGAAGGAAGGAAAGAAGGGGCTAAGCACACTAAATCTTATACTAGTTTTGTGCATGGACTATTATTAATTCCATATTACAAGTGAAGAAAGTAATGCCTAGAGAAACCCAACTATGAATTTATACCCTGTGAAATAGCATCATTTAAAGAGGATTCATATCCTGAGAAAAGAGGAATGCAAGCTGGGTGAGATTTGGACAGTCAATGGGTGGAAAAAGAGGAAGAAAAATTGGGGAGAAAAAGAGGAAGAAAGGTTGGGGCAGAGCTCAAAGGGGGTTCTGCTTAATGCCCTCATTACAGAGGACAAGGCTTTGGCTTTATTTGAAAGTGAGTAATGAAGTCTAGAGTGAACATAAGCCAGAAACGTATGACATCATATTAGCATAAAATCAGCAGTTTAAGAGAGACTCCTAAATCCTATTTGGCTCTGACAGCAGGTGGATGGGGTTGGGGATTTGCAAACTGGCCAAGGTCATCCCTGGTAGTCTTAATGCAAAGTGAAGGTCAACAGAGATTTGATAAATAAACAGAAGTGCTCAGAGATTCTGGTGTCTGCATTAAAAAGAGGAAAGTGGTCAGGCAGTTTTGCTTGGGTGAGGCTGAAACAATCTCTCTTTTAAAGATATAAGCCCCATGGACCCCTCTTCCCATAATTTTCAGAGTAATATGATTTTTGACAAATTCATTAAGCAATAAGACATGACAGACTGTAAATTGCTTCACTGTTAATTTATGTCCACTATATTGTTAGGCAGCCAGCCAAAGTTTGGTCCTATCTGAGAGCAAAGATATAAATTGCTATTGTGTAACCACAGTATGGAATGCTTTGTAAGGATCCGAGAATGATCAAATTCTAGAATCATCCACTCAGAGAATGAGAATTCAATCCCTTGGCATTCACTTCCACTGAGTGCCTACTTTGTAACAACTGCTGTCCTTGAGCATTTATCCAGGTTTTGGGAATGCCCACGGCACATTTTCTACTAGTGGTAGGTCCTACACTGAAGGTAAGAAGTCATTTCTTACAGAGCACAGAGAAAGGAGAGATAAGTTCTAGAGTGGTAGGGATGAATAGAGAGAATCAGGGAAAACTCAAAGAGAGATGATCTTTAAATGGGAAACTTGGACCTCCAAGCTATACATCTAGGGGCTTAGTCAATAGTTCACTTCTCTGATTCTCCGTTGTCATTGCCTAATTGGGGCATCATACTAGAAGACGGAAGAAGCCGACGCAGAAGGCAGATCTGGATGAACCATTAGTCACTGAGAGGAATATAAATGCTGAGGCCTGATGGCTGTTCTGCTGGTTTAGGCAACAAACAATAATAAAAAGAACAATGACTAATCTATGTTGATCATTTCTGTCAGAGTCACTTCTGGGGATTTATTCTGCTCAAGCTGCTGCACTAAGTTCGAACGCCGTCTCTCAGGGCTACTTTTACTGGGGAGGTTTCCAGACCTAGTGTCTCATAATCAGAGGGGGGAAAAAATGTAACGGTCTCTCCTTTCTCTTTAAGGATCTCGATAAAGATTCAGAAAATCTTTTGATTTTGGACAACGTAAATCTCCGTGTTACCAGTGCTATCGCCTAATTTGAAGGCAGAGCCCTTTCCACATCCTCCTGGACTGAATGAACAGATTCACTCCATGGATTTGATTCCTCTTCATGTTTTCACTAAATTTATCTAAGAAAAGGGGAAGAAATCATGGTAACTGATCCTAACCTGAAGCAGCAGAATCAAGAGACTGGACTTCCAAAAACAACCAGGACTCTAGGTTTTATTCTACCCACTCATTCACCAGCCCATGATCTTGAACAAAGATGTGTCACCTCTCCAGGTGGATATAGAAATTAAGATTGTGATAACGCCTGGGAAATATCTGGCACAGAGTAAGGCCTCGAAAGATGTTCTTGAATCTGAATCTATAGTCAGCTAGTATTGATCTTGAGAAACAAAGTTCCTATGAGAAATGTCCAACACATTGGGGAAAAAAGCTTCAGATTCAAAGAATAAGCTCAATAAAATCATAAGCATGATCTCCTGGCATTGTGAAATTTTTGGTACTGGTCCAACCCCCAGAGACCTTTCATGAGGTCCCATTCTATACGGATACTGTGTGCATAGTTGGCATGCTTTATTAGTCTTCTTCAACCTACACACAGGAAGACAGGCCCCAGGAGGTTGAGGGAAGTTTTATTTCATGGGAATCTCGTTATGTGTGAAATGCACGGAGTCCTCGGGGATTTCTGACATGATTCAGATGTTCTCTGCCTGCCCACTGCAGGAGGCTTTCCAGAAAAGGCACCTTGGCATCTCAATAACTAATGGGAAGCAGATGAGATGGTAAAAAGGATACTAGTGTTGCTCTCAGGAGGCCTAGGTTCTGTAGCCTAGCCCCATCATTCGGGAGGCCTTGGGCAAATTAACTTTTCAGAGCCTTAGTCTGCTTGTCGACCTACTATTTGGTATTATTTCTTGACTCAAATGATAGAACTTCTGTGAAAGCACTTTGTAAATCGTAAAGTGCCAACAATTGTGAGTAAGGATTTTAAGGATCATCATCATTATTTATGGTGATGGAATGTATGGGATGTGCTGCAAGTTCAATCATCTAGTCCTTGCATCCCTGTTACCCTTTGGCTACTGTTTCTGTCATACAGGATCACAGCATGAAATAGAATTCATTGTCATTGTCAAACGGGACAAATGGGGAGAATTTAGTGAGCTTCTACTTAGAGAGGTGTGGGTTCAGTTAAGGGAATAAAAAAGGCATGTTGAAATTCCAAGAGACCAATGACAGCTGGAAGCAGTTCCTGCTTCTACCGTAGTTCAGAGATGATGGGGATCTTGAGGGAGGGGTCACCCCGAGGGATACAGCTCTTACCAGATGCAAGATATCAAAGCAGAGGAGACTTCTCTCTCCTCCTGCCCACCAGTTTCCCATTGCTAAAACCCAATTGTAAGGTAACCGACAAAGAATCCAAACAAAGGAATTCACAGAATCAAACCCCCAAAGAGCAAGTCTTTATGGTTGTCTGTTATGCCTTCTGTTCTGCGCTTCAGAATGTACCTATGTCTGATATCCAGGCAATAGCACCTATGGTGGTTCTGAGCAGGTTTCTGAGTCACATAAGTCTGTTTTCAGTTGGTCACATACTCACTGGTCAAACTGACTTAGCCTTCCAGAACTTCAGTCTTCTCATCTGGAAAAGGGAGACTTCAGAAGTGCCAATTCCATAAGCTAATGTAAGTCTCAAAAACTGTCATATGTAAGCCGGGCGCGGTGGCGCACGCCTGTAATCCCCAGCACTTTGGGAGGCTGAGGCAGGAGAATCACGAGTTCAAAGCCAGCCTCAGCAATGGTGAGGCACTTAGCAACTCAGTGAGACCCTGTCTCTAATAAAAACACAAAAAAGGGCTAGGGATGTGGCCCAGTGGTGGAGTGCCCCTGAGTTCAATCCCCAGTACCACAAAAAAAAAAAAAAAAAAAAAAAAAAAAACTGTCATATGTAAAGCAATTTCCAAGGTAATAGTAAGCACTCTATAATATAATTTTAATGATCTTGCTATTTTACTTCCCACATGTGCTTTTTTGTTTGGTTTTGTTTTTACTGTTTCCCCCTCCCCCCATCTTCTATACTGGAAATTATTTTCCAGGGGATCCTCACCCTCTTCCATCTTTAATGGTTGATATTTCCACTTTTTTTTTTTTTCTTCACTGAAACCTAGATCTCCCTAGAAAACTTTGAATCTATTTCCTTTTGACTTCTTGGTAGAATTTACAGTGTTGGTCATTCCCTCCTCAGAAAGAGGACCCCCTGGCTTCTCTGTTGTCATCTTCTGGTTTTCATCTTGCTTGGATAAACCATGTCCAAGCAACTAATTGTTTTTCCAATTGCTTGGAATTCCAATTTTCTAATTGCTCCTTTCCTCTTACCTTAATTAAATATGCCCGTATCACCCAATTGCTTAAACCCATATGTCTTGCTTTCTTATTCCTTATATCCACAAAAGAAAAAATCATGGGCTATATACATTAAATCTCTGAAATACATCTGGAACCTGATAGTCTCTATCCCCAATAGCACTATGTTTGTGTAAGTCATCATCATCTCTTGCCAATTTTAAAGTGGTCTCACTAGCTCTTGCCTTTTCTCTCTCTACAAATTCTTCATATTGTACACAGAAAGACTATTCTAGAGAAAACATTTTCTCATATCACCACCCTTATTAAAATCTCTCAGTGATTTTCCATTGCCCTCATTAGAAAGCCTCCTCATAATTGCTAGCAAGACCCTTTATGACTTAACCCACGCTAATGGCTAGACACTCATCGATAAATACCTCTTTCTCCCACTGAGCCTCAATACTAACAAATGACTTGCAAATCCCCCAGTATTCCACTCTTCTCCTACTGTGAGTGGTGTACGTGCTGGCCAGGACCCTCCACCTGTAATTTGCATTTGGTTGTCACTGGCTTTTTGCTCCTCAGTGTAGATACCCTTTTCTTCTTTTCTGACCCTGAAAGTCTCATTTAATTGACCCTCCTAAGCATGTCCCTGTGGCTTTAAAGTATGGATTCTGTGAATGCAGGAATCACTCTGATCTTTGTCCACATTATTTTAACCTTTGTACCTTTAAATAAAGAAGATTCAGCAGTGCAAGATGGTCTCTGTCTGATCTGATTTCCAACAAGCTGGCCACTGTGACTCTAGAATTGTCTCCCAACTAGGCAGAAAATTTGGGGAATCAAGCATGGTTTTGATCTTTAACTAGCTAAGTTTGAGATAACTCTCCATGTTACAGGCACCCTTTTATATATGCCAATCCACAAAGAACTTCAGAGAACCCTGTTCAAATTCACAACACAGTAGAAGGTCCATCAGTGTGGAATGAAATGGCTCAGACTTTCAAAGAGGGGATGAAATAAGGTAGGTGCCAAGTTGACTTTGGCCTGGGGTAAGCAACATGAGCTCTTGTTCTCTTGTGTGTTCTATTTTCTCATCTTAAGAAAGCCCTTCAGACTGTTCACTGATTGGTCAAATGTCTTTAAATGCACAGGTTTTGCCACTGGATCAACTCACAGATTTCCATATTGCTCTATATAACACAACTCTTCAGATGAAAAATGTTAACTGAATGCTTTGATACACATGTCTTTTAAAGGTCATTCATTTTCTTTGCGTTCCTTAGTTTTCACCCTTACTCAAACCTAAACTTCCTTGTATCATGAAATGTATTTCTACTAAATGAAATTTGGTTACAGTAAAAACATATCTTTTTTTTTTTTTTTTACTTTTTTAGTTGTAGGTGGACATAATACCTTTATTTTATTTTTATGTAGTGCTAAAAATCGAACCTAGTACCTCATGTGTGCTAGGCAAGCGCTTTACCACTGAGTCACAATCCCAGCCCCAAAACATATCTTTTTGTTTGTTTGTTTATTTAATTATTTATTTACTTATTCATAATGCACATGTATAGCATCTTTTTGCATACAACTGCTTGTATACAAAGTATATAAGTACCATTCAGATAAAACATATCTTTTCAACAGTGAAAAGTCTTGAGTTTTAGAGTTGGGGCTTAACAAAGATTTTCTAAACAAGGTCCTCCAAAAAGAATAAATGCCGGGTTACAGATTTCTATTCAGAGCAAAAGTAGTCAGTTTATCTCTAAGGCACCACATAGTAGCACACAGATTAAGACATAATATAACATAAAGAAAACATGGCTAGTTATTGCCAGTGATGAGTTTTCTTAAAGAACCCCTACTTTCTACTTCAAAACCCAGGCGGCTTTCCATATACTGCACTGTCAAATCAGAGAGAAAATAAGCATCGTGATTTCTATACTCATGAAATAAACAGTTGAGCGTGCTTGCAATTTCAAATAATGTCAGTTATTTATAGTCAATTATGCAATACTGAGAATAGGTGTTGAAATGTTTCTGGAGATTTGGGGAAGGTGAAATGGAAGGAAAAAAGAAGGGCAAACCAAAAGGCAGAAATGCCTTAATAAGACAATAGAGGTCTGAGTAAGTATAATATATGCTTAGGAAAGCACAGGAGTACATGTGATGGAAAGCAGTGGGAAACAAAATTAGACTTGTAGACGTGGTCTATAAGAGGTGATATTCAAATCCACATCTAACTAAATTCCCTGCTTTGAAAGAAATCTGTCTTTATTGAT
The DNA here is from genome assembly GCA_025594165.1 of Tamias sibiricus. NCBI lineage: Eukaryota > Metazoa > Chordata > Mammalia > Rodentia > Sciuridae > Tamias > Tamias sibiricus. The sequence goes on from CM046658.1 coordinate 53,546,391, forward strand.
TTAGTTATTGCTTTCAAAAAAATATGCAACATGGCTACAAATACTAAAATGATTTTAGTGAACAGTTAGTGCCTACTTCCTACTGGCACCCATGATAGTAAGTGGTCTGAATACATTATCATTCACACAGAGTCCATCCAATAACCCTAATGGTAGGTACAACCATGCTTCCCTTTTCACAGTGAAAAGACCCCAGAAAGGCTAAAGCACATTTCCAAGTCACAGAATAATTAAACTGGGATTCACTACAAGCCTTTCCAAATCTGGAACCTGAGGCTGAAGGTCCATGGCATTCAGCCTCTTATAACACTTCAAAGATGATGACGTTTGGTGATTGGAGGGTGAGGTTTGTCTTAAATTTTAACACTCAGCCCTCCTCTCCTTCAGAATTTCTAACTAAGGAAGCTGTGCACCCAAAGAAAAATTACAGAAAAGAAACCAAGTAAGTGGTTGCCCAGCTCAGGGTTTCTTTAATAAACTGGGATGAAGTGTTTGGCTGAAGGTTTTTTCCCCATTTTTTCTGACTATATCTAAGATGATGAAACACATACAGCAGAATCAACATGACTTATCCATCAAGATGCTGAGAGAGACGTCCACCTGCCCACCTCTTTGGTCCAGGCTCTGTGAAGGAGCAATGGCTACACAGTAATATAAATGCAAGGCAGAAGGTAGAGACTGTGCCCTTCCCATTTGGGAAGCTCTCCACTGGGATTGTATATGTATCTGGTGTCTTTCCCTTACCAACACAAAGGATCGTTCAAAAGGGTGGAAAGGCAAGAGCAGAAACACGGGAGGCAAGGTAAACCCCGTTTTACCCTGCACACAAACACAGGAAAGATAGCATTCCCTGTTAAGCATTTTAACATTTATTATTTCACTTGAACTTCACAACAGCCCTTGAGAACAAAACCAAGGCACAAAAAGGTTAAGTGACTTTCCCAAAATCAGATAGTTAGTAAATTGTCCATCTAGCCTCCCTAATTCCAACCCCATCCTTCTGAGGTCATAAGGACAATTCTTATCTCACCACTGAAAGAAGAGAGTGAAACGGTCAGACAGGGAGAAATGCTATTATTACAGTTTGGTTAGACCACTAAGTAAGACACAACCCTCCATTCCAGCATTTCCCTTAAGTCCCATTTTAAATTTTAGATGATTAAAAGAAGAAAAGAAACATTGCACGCATTACATTTCTGAGTTCTAGCCAAACTATAACTTAAAAAAAAAAAGAACTCAAAAACAAAAAAAAAATTTTTAAGTATTCCAGAGGTTTTAGTCATTGAAATCAACTAAAGAAAAAACAACTATTGTGTGGAGGGAAAAAAAAAAAAAAAAAACTTTTCTTCACAGTTTCTTAATGTCTTTTTTAGGGCTATTGTTTTATACGGACTATGTGAATGATGCCCATAGGACCTGTTCAGTGCACAATGTGGAAGGCCTTTGTAGTAACCTTTTCCTGCCTGTTCATACCATACTACCTCAGTTTCCACACAATTGCTGAATAGATGAATCACAGAATAAGAATAAGGTGTTATGCACTAATTCATTTTAAAACAAATATCAAGCATATATTTGCCTCATGTTGCAAGCAAAACATTAGGTTCTGGAGATGCAACAGCAACACAAGCACATTTCCTGCTATTGAAAGGTTGCCAGAGTTTTGGTGTCAAATTGAAATATATATATTTCTTCAAAACCAACACTAAAGAATTTATTCCTAATATCTTCTCCTTGGATTTGTAAAATTTTGAGTCACATATTTAAACCTTTAATTCATTTTGAGCTGATTTTTGTATATGATACAAGATATGGATTCAATTTTATTCTATAGAATATGGATGTTAAAATTTTCCAGAACTACTTCTTCAAGAAACTATTCTTTACCTATGATATGTTCTTGGTGTCACTGTGTTTTGGTCAACTTTTTCAACACTGTGACCAAAAGACCTGACAAAAACAATGTAGAGGAGGAAAAGCTTATTTTTACTCACGGTTGCAAAGGTTCAGTCCATGGTTAGCCAATTCCATTGCTCTGGGCTCAAGATAAGGCAGAACATCATGATAGAAGGGCATGGCAAAGGAAAGCAACTCAGGACATGGAAAACAGGAAGTAGAGCATGCTTCTCCCACCAGGGACAAAATATAAATCCTAAAGGCAACCCTCAGTGACCTACATCTCCAGTCATACCCTTCCCTCCTACAGTTACCACCCAGTTAATCTATATTAGTAGATTAACTCACTGATTAGGTTTTGCCTCTCATAATCTAGCCTCTCATGCCTCTTGCATTGTCTCACTCTTCTTTCTCGGGTTTACTTTGGCTACTCAGAATATTTTGTGATTCCATACAAATTTAGGATTATTTTTCCTATTTCAAGTGGGACTACATCAAACTAAAAAGTTTCTGCCCCTGTGAAGGAAATAATCAACAAAGCATAAAGGCAAGCTATAGAATGGAAGAAAATATTAAGTATTTGTAAGTCCTATATCTGATAAAATACATAAGGAAGTCATACACCTCAATAGCAGCAACACAAATAACCTAATTTTTAAATCTACAAAGGACCTCAGTAGACATTGTTCCAAAGAAGACATAAAAGTGGTAAAGAGATATGTAAAAAGGTACTCAAAACCTAATCATTGGGGAAATGGAAATGAAAACCATATGAAATATCAATAACCTCATTACTGGTCAGATGGCTATGGTGAGCGTGTAAGCCAGGACATGGAGAAAAGGGAACAATTGCATGCTGTTGGTACAGGTATTATGTGTGAACAGTATGGATATTTTTCAAAAACTTAACAATAGAGCTACCATATGAACCAGCAATCCCACTTCTGGGTTTATAGCCAAAGGAAATGAAACTAGTATCTTGAAAAGATTATCTACATACCCATGTTCATTGCAATGTTATTCATAATAGGCAAGACTAGAAGCAACCTAAGTGTCCACTGATGGATGAATGAATAAAATAAATTGTGATTCACACACATATTATTCTACCTCTAAAAAGAAAATAAAACCTTCCATTTTTAACCATATAGGTGAACTTGGAGAACATTATGCTAAGGGAAATAAATCAGACATGTTATCTAATATAACTTATATGTCTAATATTTTTATAAAGTTGAAGTTGAAGAAACAGTAGAATGGTGGTTGACAAGATCCAAAGAATGGACAAATGAAAACATGGTGGTGAAAGAGTACAAACTCTCAGTTATAAGAAGAATAAGTTCTGAAGATTTAATGTAGAGTATGGTTAACAATAGTAACAGTGCATTGTATATTAAATTTGCTAAGACAGTAAGTCTTAAGTATTTACATCACACACAAAAGTAATAAGTATGTGGGGCGATGGACACATTCATGAGTTTGATTGGGAGAATCATTAGACAAGGTATACTTATATCAAAATACTACTTTGCCCAGGTGCAGTGGCACATGCCTGTAATTCCAGCAGCTCAGGAGGCTGAGGCAGGAGGATCATGAGTTCAAAGCCAGCTTCAGCAAAAGCAAAACACTAAGCATCTCAGTGAGACCCTGTCTTTAAATAAAATACAAAATAGGGTTGGGGATGTGGTTCAGTGGTCAAGTGTCCCGGAGTTCAATCCCCAGTACCACAAACAAACAAACAAACAAGACACCACTTTGTACAATTTGAATGTAGGCAATTTTTTAATTTGCCAATCATGCTTCAGTAAAAGTTGGGTTAAAAAATCTCACAGGTTAATGGGGAAGATAGACAAGTAAACATATGTTTACAATTCAATATGATAACAGTTTTGATATTTAAAAACATTAAGAATGTTTAGCATTTTTAATAATAGTACTTACCTCATATGGTTGTTGTGAGGTTTGAAGGGAATAATGCATAGGAAGCACTTAGAATAGAAGCAAGCACAAGTGCTTCTTATGCACTAATTTATTCAATTCTCACATCAACCATATGAAGCAAATGCTATTATTAAGCCTATTTTACAGATGAGAAAACCAGTGCACAGAGAAGACTAGCAATTTAACAGATCCCACCTTCATGGCAGTAGTTGGCTCTAACCCAAGCAGTCAAATTCTGGAGCCCACAGATCTAATCACTACCAACACTACCACTCCAGGGGCAAACATAAGGCACTCTGGAAACAAAAAAAGAGAATGTGGAACTTAATCTAAATGTCAGAGAATGGCACTCACTTACTCTCTAGGTTTCATAATTCTGTCTCTGAGCATGTCTACAGTGGAGTGAACACTAGTGTCTGACCACCAGTGCCTGCTCCAGAAACAGAGCTGTGCATCAAAACTGCACAAATTTATATCTGCTTGTCATATTATTAGTCAGTTAGGCCTTGGGTAACTGACAAAGAAGCAGATGTTAGCATTATTACATGTAGTATAAATATCATAATGATGTACAGTTGTCAAAAGCATCTACTTTCTTGGTTAAAAAGAACATTTCATGTAGAAAATTTCTTACAAAGCCAAGGTTTCAGCCAAAGGAAAGAAAAAAGCATAAACATCATAAAGGTTTATGGGAGTGTATCCAAGCAAAGGTACGTGGATTGTGTTTAGTCTATGTTTTACTAGTCTGTGTCTGCAAAGGACTTGTGTAATATGGCAAGATTCTGGTGAAAATTACCACCACTAGGCAAGTTTTCAGTAAGGATATGCACATTACATATCTAGAAAGCATCAGCCAGCACTTTCCTAAACCAGGTTGCCATTTGAATTGCCCACGTGAAATGGCCCACAAAAGCAGGAGAAAGGACCCTATATCTAGTAAGCATCAACCACATGCCATGGGTCAGGTGCTATCCCAAGTCACTTGCATTTATTATTTGATCTTCATGATAATACAACAAAGGAAGTATTTTTATGTCCTTCCTACAATTGAGCAAATAAGTCTCAGAAACTTGCCCAAAGTCATGCTTGCAAGCCTAAAGTTAGAATTTGAGTCCACACCTAACTGCCACCAAAGCCCTTTCCACTCCCATATGTTTCCCCTCTGAGAATTTTTAGGACTCTTTGATTAGACATAATGTAAACTTTAGGCTGATGCCCACAACTCCATGAGGGCAGGAAATATCCCGGTCTTGTTTACCATTTAATCCCAACCACTAGGAAACTCACAGAGCCAGAGACTGGGATAGAACTATCTAGTGATTATCTGTCAGCAGATAAAATTTGAACAACTATTCACCCATGGAAATACCTTCACTTTAGTAAAGGAAACCATAAGAGAGATCACAGTCCTCAGTTATACAGATGTATCAAAGAGGACAAGGAAGACAGTTTTACATTATTATCATGACTTTCCCCCCAAACCTAGCAGCACAGCACAGAGAGATATGCTGTAGACCTAGGGAAAGAGAGGGAAGTGAGCATAGAACATCCTGGAAACCAATACTAGGTGCATCAAGTTAGAATTCAGCACCAGACACGTCTCCATGGCTCCTGATTCCAGGAAAGTACTCACAGGCTGAGTCTCTAGAGTTGCCCTGGTGCCACAGAGGAACCTGCAGCCACCATGAAAGAAACTCAAGTTCTGACATCCATTGACACTGACTAGAGTGATTTGGGGTCAGAATTACTCACAGTAACAGGAAGACTTCAGCAGTTAGGAACTTGAACTCCACCCTGGTTGGCACCATCCTCAGCAGCTAAATGATTCTAAACCAGTGAAGCACCTACTTTGGTTGTTCTGGGCTTAAGGTTTCCAGGTGCAGCAGTCATGGGCCTAAGGACCACACAGAAGACATGCCCAGAATTTCTGGATGGGGATGATGCCAAAGGATCTCTCAAGATACATCCAGATAGCATAGAATGTAGTAAATACCTCCTTCTTCAATACACGGGCATTGAGACATGACCACAGAGATTGAGAAAAATCAGGGAAACATGGTATTATCAAATGGACAACAGGAAGTGCCAAAAAAGATAAAAGAAATGTTTAAAGTATCTAACAAAGACTTCAAAATAGTCATTCTTAAGGAAGCTCAGCAAACTCATTAAAATTGTTTCAAAGAATCAATTCAAAACATTAGCAGAGAAATTGAAACAACATAAAAATTAAGCAGAAACCCTGCAGCCAAAAAATTCAATGCAGGAAATTTTAAAATTCAATAGTGTCAACAAAATAAATAAGCAGAAGAAAAACTCTGTAACTCAAAGACACTAAGCAGTTAGAAGGGGAAAAAATGAAAAAGAATGAAGAAAGTTTACAGGATCAATTGCACAAAAATCAAAAGAGCAGATGTACAGGTCATTGTCATTCAAAAGAGAAGAGAAAAATAAAGGAGTACCAGCTTTAGTTAAAGAAATAATAGCAAATAACTTCTCAAGCCAGGATAAAGACATAACTATCCATGTACAGAAAGTTAAAGGTTTTCAATCTTACTTGATTCAAATAAGATTACCTTGAAATATAATCAAACTGTCAAATATCAAAGACAAAGAGAGGATCCTGAAAGCGACAAGAGGAAAGAACCAAAACATGGAGATCCAACATGTCTAGCAGTTAACTTCTCAGCAGAAACCTTGTAAGCCAAGAGAGAGTGGATGATATACTCAAAGTGCTGAACAAAAAACAAACAAACAAAAAAACTCAACCAACATTACTGTACCCAGCAAAGCTGTCCTTCAGAAATGGAGATAAGGACTTTCCCCTACAAAAAGAATCTGAGGAGTACATCACCTCAAGACCTTTCTTACAAGAAATGCTAACAAGAGTTTGTTATGGTTTAGATATGAGATGTTCCCCAAAAGCTCACGTATGAAACAATGCAAGAGAGTTTAGAGGTGAAATTATTGAGTTATGAGAGCCTTAATGTAATTTGTGAATTAATCCCCTGATAAGGATTAACTGGATGGTAACTGTTGGCAGGTAAGATGGTTGCTGGAGGAGATGGGTCATACGGAGCATACCATTGGTGTATACATTTTGTCCATGGTGAGGACAGAGTCTATCTCTGCTTCTTGGTGCAATGTCCTGAGCTGCTTTCCTCAGTCACACCCTTCCTCTATGATATTCTGCCTCACCTCAAACCCTAAGGAATGGAGCTGGCCATCTATGGACTGAGACCTCTGAAACCATGAGTGCTAAATAAATTTTTGTCCTCTAAAATTGTTTTTATCTGGTCTTTTGATCATAGCAGCAAAAAAAAGAAAATCTGACTAAAACAGAGTACATCAAGCTGAAAGAAAAGGATGCTAATGAATACATGAGATCATCAGAAAATATAAAACTCACTGGTAAAAGTAAGTACATCATCAAATTCAGAATTCTCTAATACAATAATGATATATAAATCACATCTTTAGCATGAAGATGAAAAGATAAAACATGTAAAAATAATAATAATTACAAAAATTTGTTAAGGGATATGCAATGTGAAAAGATATAAATTGTAATATCAAAAAATATCAAACTCTGGGGAAAGGAGTCAATGTATAGAGTGGTATTATGGTTTGTATATAAGGTGGCCCCTGAACACTCCTGTGTTAATACAGGTATGTTTGGAGGTTGATTGACTGAATTGTGAGAGCTGTAATGTCATCAGTCCATTCTAGTTTGAATGGACTAGCTCGGGGGTAACTGCAGGCAGGTAGGGAGTGGTGGGAAGAGGTGGGTCACTGGGGACATGCCATGGAAATGTTTGTTTTTGTTGCAACCTTTTTCCTTTTCTCCTTTTGGCTCCCTGGCTCTAACGAGCCTTCTACCATGCTCTTCCACCATAGAATCTTGCCTCATTGTGGGCCCAAAGAAATGGAGTAAACCAACCATGAACTGAACCTCTGAAACCATGGGATCAAATCAACTTTTTCTCCTCTAAGTTGCTCTTGTTAGATATTTTCCTCACAGTGACAAAAAAAAAAAAATTAACACAAGTGGGGTTTTGTTCTGTTTTGTTCTAAAATTTAGTTGTTATCATCTTAAAATAACCTGTCATAACTATAAGATGTTATTTGTAAACCTTATTATAGCCATAAAGTAAATTATTTATATACTAAAATTAGAAAGCAAGAAATCAAAATATACTACTACAGAAATCACTGAACAACAAATGAAGACAATAGGAAAGAAAAGTAAAAATAATCTATAAAACAGCTAGAAAACATTTAACAAAATGACAGCAGTAAGTACTCACTTATCAATAATTACTTAAATGTAAATGGATTACATTCTCCAAATAAGACACAGAGAGGATAAATTAATTGAAAAAATAACAAGACCCAACTATATGCTGCCTACAAGAAACTTACCCCTTACCCCACTTGCAAGAACATGGATGAAAAAGATATTCCATACTAATTGTAACAAAAATAAAGCAGGAATAGCTATACTTATATAAATAAAACAGATTTTAAATAAAAAAATTTACAAAGAGACAAGCAAGATCATTATATATTGATAAAGAAATCAATTCAACCAGAGAATATAGAAATTGTATGAGCCAAAATAGAGCACCTAAATATAAAAAGCAAATATGAATAATTCTAAAGACAGAGCCTGCAATGCAATTAATAGTAGGGGATTTTAACACTCTACTTTCAGCAATGTACAGTTCATCTAGACAGAAAATCAATAAAGAAGCATAAGATTTACTTTACTCTAGACCAATGGACCTAACAGACACATACAGGATGTTCCATCCAACAACTATAGAATCCACTTTCTTCTCAACACCACATGAGCAATTCTCAAGAGTAGGTCATAGCTAGGGCCACAAAACAAATCTTAACAAATTTAAAAATACTGAAATTATTTCAAGTATCTTTTATGATTATAATCATATGAGACCAGAAATCAATAACAGGAGGAACTTCAGTAACTTTATGAATGCGTAGAAATTACATGATCTGCTCCTAAATAACCAATGTGTGAATGAAGAAAATTTTAAAAATTCTTGAGTCAAGTGAAAATGAAAACACAAACATGCTAAAGCCTATGGAATACAGCTAAAGCACTTCTAAGGGAAATTTTAAAGCAATAAATGTCCTGTCTTAGGGAAAAAGGAAGATCTCAAGTAGATGACCTAATGTTGAACTTCAAGGAACTAGAAAAGCAAGAACGACCTCAACCCAAAATTAGAAGAAGAAATGAAATAATAAAGATCAGAGCAGAAGCAAATGAAATTGAGACTAGAAATACAAAAAAGATCAACAAATTGAAGAGTTACTTTTTTGAGAAGAATAAAGAAGGCTTAAAGAGCCCCTTCTACTTTTGACCATACCTGATAATGCAATGGGTGCCCAATGTCTGTTTGGTTTTTTAATTTTAATAGATTTTATTTTCTAGAGCAATTTTAATTCCATCACAATAAAATTGAGCAGAATGTGCAGAGAGTACCCATATATCCTATTCCCCCACATGTGTATTTCTTCCCCTACTCTCAACATCACAAATCAGAATGGGACATTTGTTCCAATCAATAAACCTACATTTACACCTCATTATCACCCAAAGTCCACAGTTTACATTAGGGTTTACCCTTGGTGCTATACATTCTGGGTTTGGACAAATGTATAATGACATGCACCAATCATTATAGTATTATACAGAGTATTTTCACTGCCCTAAAATTACTCTGGGCTCCACCTATCCATCTGCTCCCAATCCCTGGAAACTGCTGATCCTTTTACTATCTCCATAGTTTTTCCTTTTCTGGGATGCCATAAAGTTGGAATCATACAGTAAGTATCTTCTTCAAATTATTTTTTCTTAATAATATACATTTAAGATTTCAGCATGTCTTTTCATACTTTGATCGCTCATTTCTTTTTAGTGCTGAATAACATTCCATTGTCAGGAGGCACCACAGTTAATTTATCCATTCACCTAATGAATAACATCTAAGTTGCTTTCAAGTATTGGCAATTATTAACAAAGCTGCTATAAACATCTGTGTGCAGGTTTTTGTGTGGGTGTAAGTTTTCGGCTCATTTGGGAGTACCAAGAAACCCAATTGCTGGATCCTATTTTAAGAGTATGTTTCCTTTTGTAAGAAACTGTCAAACTTTCCTAAAAGGTGGCTGCAACTTGTTTCATTAAACAAGAGTTCCTTTTTGCACCGCATCCTTACCAGCATTTGGTTTTGTCTGTGTTTTGGATTTTGGCCATTCTTATTAATAGATATTCTTTCAATAAATTAATTTTTAAGAATAACAAATTAAGATTAAATTAAGTTCTAAATCATTAAGAAAGTAGAGTTATAAAATCTATTATTTATAGTATCACTTTTAAAAGACCAGGGGTAAAGTGAGACCCTCCACAATCAAGCCCTAACCTATCATTTTCATGTTGCTATTCACCTCTGTACTGGGAGAATTGTACTGTGCGCTCCAGAAGTCATTCTACTGATGGCGGGTGGATGTGTATGTTTGTGTGCATGCTGCCCATGCTCAGGGAGAGATGGGGATAATAGAAAAGTAGTTTGGAATCTTAGTCAAAGAGCCCTCTTATTGCTACATTTTATTCTCTAACCACTGTGTTCTGCTCCCCAATTTTGAGATGCAAAGGTAGTCACATCCCTTTTATAAGTATGATTAACTACTACCATATTAGAAGGGAAAACAGTAGCTCATATTGAAATACCCCTATTTCTAATCCTTTCAGTTACTTAAAAAGATAGTAAAGATATAGTAAGTTAAGCTGATACACATACAAATAGAACAATGTCAAATTATGAAATAAACCCAAATGCATGAGGAATTTAGTTTATGATAAGTGGCATTTCAGTTGAAGGGAAAATGGATCCATGAATAGACAAAATTAATGGTAATAGGTACCACTTGGTAGAAAAAATTGTGGATCCCTCCCTACTTCATACTTTACACCAAAATGAATTCTAGAAATATCAAACTTTTTAACAATTTAGAAGAAAACTATTAAAAGACTAGAAGAATTATATATTATTTATTTTAACAACTTAGGAGTAGGGGTTTTCAAAACCCCTGAAATTTTAAACAAGTTTAAAACCCTGAAATTTTAAACAAGTCAATGTTTTACCACAAATGAATAAAACATATATGACTAAAAATAGTCGGAAGGCAAAAGAAATAATTGGTGAAAACATATTTGCAATGCATATCACACAAAGGGGTGATTTTCCTGATACATAAAAGGTGCTCAGAGATCAACAGGAGAAAATATCACTATCCCAACTGAAATTAGTTAAAGTATATACACATAGTTTAGAGAAAAACACAAACAGGTCTTTAAAGCAAGAAATGACATACAATATCACTCACAATGAAAAAATGTATGGATATGACCTTTGCACTTTTAAAATTCACAATGAAGCAAAGTTTGAAACACACTCAGATGGTGAGGATGTGGGAAACAAGCACACTCAGACACTATCGGTGAGATGCATATTGCTACAAGAGTTATAGGAGGACACATTAAAAATGCATGTCAAATCACATAGGTACAGGACCACTGACCTTCAATTCACCTTCCACACATTCAATCAACAGATACGCTCATACATGTGCTTGCTCTTATTTTATTGCAAGCTCCATACATGTCAGGAAGAGGTGATCAAATTAATTACAGTGCATTCTCAAAGCAGAATACTACACAATCACAAAAGAGAATGACAAAGTTCTTTATATCCTTTATCTTGAGTGATACAATCATCAAAATATCATTTTATATTGAAAAGTACAAAATTCTGAATGATACAGTCAGAAACACAATAACACATACCTTATGACTCCATTTATATGGCATTCATGACCAGGAGAAGCTAAAACACAGTGATAAACGTGAATGAGAAGAGACACAAGGGCAACACTGGGGTGGGAAGTGCATGTGTTGATCTCGGTGGTGATCACATGGATGCATACTTGAATGAAAATCATCACATCCTATACAACATTTCTGCACTTTAAGTGCTTTTATTTTTAAAACAAAGTGGCAGAACAGCATGTACAATATTCTATACTTAATGCAAAGAAGGTAAAGTATATGAGTCTCTCTGTATTAATTTACACATGCATATAGTATCTTTAGAGAGCTGCATAAGAATTTGCAATACTGGTTACATCAGAGAAGGAATTTGGGGTGACTATGAATGGGGTGAGAGGGAGATGCCTCACTGCATGCATTTTGCTACTTTTGTATTTAAAATCACGTGAATATAGTACCTTAACAAAATGTATATTGAATCTCAAGCACATAACCTGGAATTGTCCAAAACCTATGAGGACTGGACATCCTGCCTACTCTGCCAAGTCCATAGAAATCTAGAAGGTTTAAGGTCAGCCCTCTACTAACATTGTCTCTCAAGTCACATGGTGTCAGTGTTGAGGGTTGTGCTTGTGATGTCTGGAAGACCCTGGCCCAACACCAGCCCTCCACACCCTCCCTGTAGAGGAGTCATCAAAATTGCCCAATACCCTTTAGTCATTCATTTAAAAATATTTACAAGTTCCAGCCGGGAATGGTGGTGCTTGCTTGTAATCCCTGCGGCTCCAGAGGCTGAGGCAGGAGGATTGTAGATCCAAAGACGGCCTCAGCAATGGCGAGATGCTAAGCAACTGAGTGAGATCCTGTCTCTAAATAAAATACAAAAAAAGGGCTGGGGATGTGGCTCAGTGGTCGAATGCCCCTGAGTTCAATTCCCAGTATCAAATAAATATCCACAGTATGTTCCAGGCAGAGGGCATAATGCCTTATATTCTTAGTTGGGAGAGGCAGACAACTAGCAAATGAATACAAAGTGGGGGGGGGGGGCGTGAGCATGAGGGGGTGGGAGGGAGATCAGACAGTGTCAAGTATAAAAAAATACAAAGGTATTGAGATAAAATTTTAAGGAGAAGTGAGATTAGGGAGGAGTGTCCTGGCTGTTCTAGGTGAGTGGCGCCTGGAAGGCCTTACCAGTGAGATGCTGAGATCTGAATGAAGCAAGGAGAGAGGCATTGTGAATACCTGGGGATAGAGAGACTAAAGCAGAAGGACAGCAGATGAAAATGTCCTAAGGTCAGACCAGGCTTTGGAACAACAAGGAGCCAGTGTGAATGGAGCACAGAGAAGCAAGTGGAAACAAGAAACTAATGTAAGCAAGGGCCAGATCACAAAGGGTCTTGGAGGCCAGGAAAAGAGGCTTTTCCTCTGCAAGGTGAGAAATCAAAGCAAGGTTTCTGCAGAGAAAATCAAGAGATTAATTTGGGGATCTATCTGGTGGATATCAGGTTGGATATGCAAGTCTGGACTTTAGAAAACAAAGGCTGAAGATGTAAACTCAGAAGCTGTCCGTCATCTTTTTCCTTCATATGAACTTCTCTTTGGGGTCATTGAGTTTTGGGGAGTCCTTTCTTGCCAGCGTATCTTTGTCAGGTCCATTCCACTCAGCCAGGTTCCCTAACTTCACAGCATGGGAAACAGGTGCTTGGACACCTCTTCCTCTGTCTCAGAAGGCAAACTAGTCTAAACCTACCAGAACATTCCACAAGTCAAAGGACCTAAGCATAGCTTTAGCTAAGTCACACATGTGTACCCACAAGCATACAAATCCAGTTACGTCTTCTTCCAGATACACACACACTTCAGTTTTTACATTTCCTTACCCAGGAGGGGCAGCTTAACTAAATCTCTGAACTAAAAAGGGAACATGGTATAATATTGGACAGCTTAATATCACTTGAAGTTATTTATGTCCTCCTAAGACTCCCTTGACATTTTATGAGCTTTCACCACACCTTTTATAGATTTCTTAAACATTTTTCCATCATTGTCTAGTCTTCGCTCACTAACATCTAGATTATCCATCTGCTTCTCTTTAAAAATATGTACCATCCAAATTATAAGGCCCTGAAATCAGGCATTGCCTTCTCATTTACCAGATGAATGACATGAAAAAATTCATTTCATTTCTGAAAGCCTGTTTCCTTGTTAATAATTAATTCCTATCTCCAAGAATTGAGTGACTTATATTTTTAATCTTTACATAGTTTTTTTTTTAAATGATGATAATGCTGGTGTCGCTCTGGTAAATTACAGGTTTTTCATGTTTTTAACATGATTAGAAGGAAAAAGTTGGCAAGTGAAGATGGGAAGTGCAAAAGGAATAAGGAATATAGCAGCATGCACAAAGAAGAAGCACAGTAGAAGAAACACACTTATTATTATTATTATTATTATTATTATTATTATTATTATTATTAAACTGAATTCTCCACTAATTAACTAGCTAAATAACCTTGGAAAAGTATATTCTTTGGGATTCTAATTGCTAATCTGTAAAATGTAGGCAATAATAATCTGTTCATGGGATTACCTCAGGGGGTGTTTAAATGTTGAGAGCTGAAGCATTTGGTATTAGGTCATCTGATGTCTTGGCACTGACATGAAGCACCTAATGACTTAGGTTATATTTGCCCTGATCACCATCAGAGGGGCTAGTGCAGGGCAGATGGAGGACCCAGGAAGAAGCAGAGCGCCAGGTAAGGGCAAACCAGGAATTCAGGCACAGAAGCCAAGGGAGCTCCCAGTTTTCAGAAGTGAAGCAGAATGCAGGTATAACGGAGATTCAAATTTGAGATAATAGTACTTTGTTACAGTCACACTATAAACAAGCGTGTCTTGAGTTTGTTTGTGCCCAAGAAGATGATAAACACAGAGCAATCAAGAGACTGGGTTTTCATGGAAAGACAGATGTGGGCTTTCCTCCTGGTTCTGGAACATACTGACTGTGTAACCTCAGTTCCTCAAACTTCCATCCTGCATCCATAGAGGAGAAGGTAAAAATAATAAGATCTGGTCAGCAAAACCCTGACCTGGGCCCCAAAAGAATAGCAGCCTTACTGTGGCATCAGGAGAGGTGTCAGATGAGTCTGGCCAGCATGAAGTGGAGAACTCAAGCCCTGGAGACAGACTCATCTTTAATTCAGCTTTGATATTTACTATGTGACTTAGCTCATTTTCTGAATCATTGTAAGCCAAATTTCATCAAATATAAATTGAGGATAATAATAATATCTCATTACAATAAAAGCTGATCACTGTTGCAATGACTGGCACATAGTGTGTCCTCCAGAAAAGCTGATCACTACTGTTGATGTTTGCTCTTTACCAGGCATCGTGGTGTGTGTTGCGGATATAACAGTAGACAAAAATTCATCCCATACCATCTTTCGGATATTGAAAGGCGGTGTTCCTCCTCTCTAGTCTCTTCTTCAGTTCCTTAGCTATTCCCCTATGACAAGATTTCCCAACATAACCCTATCTTCCCTAACCTTTGCCAAGTGAGTTCTGACTTATCAATACCCTTTCAAAACATGGCAGCCAGAGGGAAGACAGTAGCTAGCTTGATGTAATCAACCAGGAAGAGCAGAAGGTAACAATTTGACCTTGTCCTTAACACTGTACTTCAGCTAGTCCAACCAGCATGGCATTTGCTCTTTACTCCTGCAACAGCCACAGAGGAAAGAGCAATGGAGTGGCTGAATTCATGGTACAGCGCATAGTTGGAGAAAGTCTTCAGTTATTTTCAGCAAGCTTAAAAATAAAGAAACAAAGATTCTGTACAAGGGTCCAAAATAGCATCATAGAACAGGAAGAGCCTACTATACCTCCTTAATTCAGCGGGTGATCGGGATCACTCTAAATTCACACTACCAAGAAGATAGATGCTCCCATCTGGGGGGAAAAATCAAAATGACTAAGAATAGCAAAATCTAACCAAGAAGAAAATAAACTTGAAGTGTATATTAAAGGCAGACTCTATATTAAACTTGAGAAGGTGTTTGTTAGTAGAGTCAAGAATCCTTTTTTAAAGCTCATAAATTCTACTTGAAGAAGAGAGTAGATTGAGAGCAGATTTATACCCTCTTACAAAATGCCTCCAGATAACCCAATGGGGTTCATCAAAAGACGCAGCTTTAAGACACCCCACAGGTAGTTACTGCAACCTCAGAAAGTAGACAATTTCCTCTTTTCAATTAGAATAAAGATGATATTCTCTGAACATTCACAAGGGCTGTTTTCTGCTGTTTGATTTATGTGCCTAGGTCTGAGTGTCAGAGGCCTCAGAAATCACAGCTGGATTAAAGAGATCAGCTTAGCATGAAAGTCACATTCTATTTTATAAAAGAAGCTCAAGCATCAGGGTTTGAATGGCTGGTCCCCTCTTTAATCAAACTCAGGCTGCTCAGTCAAGGGCTTTGTAAGTGAGCTAATTAGGAATGTGCCAGAGACTTACCTGGTTAATCAAATGATTAATCACTTGGTAGGCTTCATTCCTCTTGTTTCCTGGCTGTCTTTGGCTCCTGTATTTTGTGTGTGTGTGTGTGTGTGTGTGTGTGTGTGTGTGTGTGTGTGTGATTTTTTTTTTAAATCAACATTTTAATAGGTGGCAGTCACCATTCAGTATAAAGAAATGGCATTGTCCCATTTTAACCATTTTTTGTATGAATAAAAATGAGACATAGAAGGTTCTTCACTAAGATTGACCAAGAAATGTGCAGCCATTTCTGAGGAGATACACTGTGAGGCTAGAAAAGGATTTGAAGTTCTATGGAAGATTTGAGCACTCATTCCTTTATGCATGCAGCCCTGGCTGGAGAAAAGATTGCTAAAAAAAAACACAGGACTGCCAATCAGCTGACTAGATTTCCACATTTCTCCCTTTTATTTATTTAAATTTTTACATTTATTTAAGATAACTTTTAAAGAGACAAGAAAACTGGCCATTTTGTTAAATTCTAATATGGGGAATTAAAATGCATTGGTTATAATTTTGTTGAGAAAATCATGAAGTTAACTTTAACTCCATCTTAAGTATTTTCTTTCTGTAGTAAAGCATATTTAAAAGGAACAAATACATTTCTTTAACTGAAATGTTCCAACTCTGATCATTTGTTAATACTACTTTTAGATATCCAAACTTTGAAGGAGCTCAATTTTTTTTTCTTTTTCTTTTTTCGTTTTCTTTCTTTCTTTTCTTTTTCTTTTGGTATAGGGGTTTGAACCCAGGTACATGTAACCACTAAATAACACCCCAGCCATTTCTCCTTTTCTTTTTCTTAAATTTTGAGAGAGAATCTCCCTAAGTAGTTGAGGATCTCACTAAATTGTGGAGGTTGGTCTCGAACTTGTGATCCTCATGCCTCAGCCTCCCATGTCATTCAGATTATTGGCATGCACCACTGTGCCTAGCTCTCAATTATTTTTGAAAGATAATTTTATAATGGTCCAATTTCAATTTAGCAACTTAACTTATTTATCACTCATAAAAACATGTAAATAACTAATAATATATTTATCAGTTACCAGGAAGTCCATCATTATGTCACTATTATCATCCATGACAATCCGCCCTCCTGCCCTGTCTACATGATTCATTAGCGCATCATTCACAATTCTGTGTCTCTTCACTGTACATCACAGGAAAGCATCCTCTGATGATCCTCATGGCACTTTAAAGGAATGACATTATAGCAACAATTATAAATTTGTTCACACTAAGGCTCTTTTTTATTGCTTCCTATGTTTGATTCCAATTAAATTATCTTTCTACTGGTGCATTTGTAAAATTCCTATTTGTAGTTCATAGAAGATAACTAAATGAATATGGGACTTTTCTGAAAGCCAGTGTAGGTTGATCCTGAAAGTAGGTATAAATGGTATAATGGTCAATAGGCCTCCATCCTATAAAGCTGGTGACTCTCAGTTCTTCTCAAAACAGCAAGCTGCTTTGGACTTGCTATTATGTTATCCATAATCTTTCCCTATTGCCCTCATTAGCCTTGTCTCTATCCCTCCTCCACCCACACTTTCTGCTTTTGGGTCACATTAACCTGAATTATCAAAAATGTTGTGATTTTATCCCACTGGACTCACAAAGGACTTTCATCCATTGTCAAGACTTCTCTTACAAGTGACTTCTAGACTTTCACAGGCAGAATCTCACTCTTGGACAAGTCCACTCATGCTGGTATTTGCACCTCGACACTGGGCATCATAGTACCCACTGTTCCTTTATGGCACCCAACCAAGCCCTAACCAAAGTTCTATAACTAAGAAATCTTAAAATAAACTCAAAGATGGTTTTTATTTGGATACAGAATAAATTTGCAAATTAGGAGGCACGGGTTCGATTAGAAACCAAGTAGGTTTTCCACTAAGGGTGAGGAAGACTGGATTCCCAAAGTGAAGAAAGAGAAAGAGAGAGAGAGAGAGAGAGAGAGAGAGAGAGAGACAGACAGACAGACAATGAGGTCAGGTGAAGTAACTTGTTTTGAACAATTTTTGATTGGTCCTGTTGTTTTTTTATCACTCCTCTGTCCACTCTTTCTGCTTTAGGGTCATATTAAGATGAATTATCAAAACTGCTGTGGCGTTTCATCCCCACTGGACTCACACAGGACCTTCACTTGTCTTCAAGGTTTCTCCTCCATCTAACTCCTAGACTTCCACAAGCAGAGTGTCACTCAAAACAGCAAGTTGTTTTGAATGCATTTACATTGGTACTGGGTGTCTCTTTACATATTAAGCTATACATGATTAGGTTGCTAGGGAGATTTCATGAGGAGGTTATCAGTGTACTAAATCATTGAGATAGTAAGCAAGTCAACAGCAGTCCCAGGATTGGAAACTATCACAGTCTGAGTTCTTATAAGTACATTCTTTCCAAACATCATTCTGTATTGAGAAGTTAAATACTGAGGAACTTGTGTTTAAGGTATACAGCACAACCTGTCCAATGTGATTTCTGACTCTCATAAATTCTTCTTCCTTTCTTGACCAAACAGCAGCCATCTTCATTTTTATTTCCACAGTTCCATAGTTGCTTGACCTCTGCTCTATAAAGTCTCACCTTCAGTGACCCAAAGCATCAATGTGCCAATGCTTTGAAAAAAATTTGGCAATATTATGGCCAAATGGAGAAGAATTTCTCTTTGCCTTTTATGTAAATTTCCAAGAATGAGAAAAGGGGCACAAAAATGTTTGACTTTTACCACAAGGTTTGCCAAGATTTTAACAAGGCAGTTTTTTTCTGTTTTTGTTTGTTTATATGGCAACTCTGTGCTCCCTAAGACACACCCTTCAAAAAATCTTAGGGTTGATCAGGAAATAAACCCACATGGCAGTCAAGGCATAAGATTTTTTCTAGGGACCTGCTATCCCCTCCCTAGAACCTGAGGTTACTCTACTGGCTCTCAGACATGTCCAGTTAGGTCAGATTGGATCCTACAGTGAAAACATCAAGATTTCTTTCACAGAAGGATCCTGAGTATTTTCATAAATTGAAAGTCTTTCAGGCCTGACTCTGAAGTTGCCTCGACATTCTCAGAAATGCCTGGACCTGCAAACAAATATGGCCCACTGTGAAACAAGACTCAGAAGGATCTTACTTTATGCGTTGGATAAGGGGGAAAAAAACTATCTAAAAACAAAAAGTATTTAAGCCACATCTTGAAGAAAGAGTAACACTGCAGTAATGATTCATGAAGAGGAAGCACAACAGAAAAGAGAATCATCACAGAGGCTAATATCAAATTAATCTCTTTTAATCAAATTTGAAGATGTCCAGAGAAGAATATACTGGCATTCTTTGAGATCATACTGATTCAGTGTAACAACTCAATAAATATGGTTGGATGAATGAATGGGTGAATTGTTTCATTTTCTTTAAGAAAATTATTAAATTTGGCTCTAAGTCCCACTTGCTAAGGGCAGGAAGGATTCAATTTCGGACTCTTTTAAAAGGAATTTCCTTCCTTTTTAGGGCTTTGAAAACAATCTGAAAGGTTCATGTAGTATCCCAAAAATGAGAGATGACTTCGTGTTGCCACCATCCTCACACTTACCTATTCTGTGCCTGTTGATACTGGAGAAACTGGTTCCCCTCATCAGCAGGTGATGATGCTCCAAGTGGGCTGAGAGATACTCCATCAGCAGTCCTCTCTGTTCAGCACAGGCTCAGCCAACCCACACTGCTCCAAATGCCTCTGTGAAGCAACAGGCCTCACAATCCTCTCACAGACATCTCTCAGCACTTGATGCTTCATACACATCAGTCATGGACCTCTGCCACCCAAGAAAGCCCAAACACAATGTAATCCTGTCAGAGAAGAGGGAAATTCATTTTTTTTTTTTTTTTTAACCTCTGGTTGAACCCTTGCTATGTCCCAGAACTAAAATACTAAAATACTGGCCTCTCTCCCCGAGTTTATAAGTACAAACAGACTTATGTATGTTTTTCTCCAGGTGTTTCACGATTTTTATTTTCAACTGTGACACATAAAACTATTAACAAGCCCTCCAGTGTGGAACTCAAACTCAGAACAGAGACTCAGGCCATTCATTTATTATTGTTTTAGTCAGCTTTTTCACTGCTGTGACTCAAAGATCTGACCAGAACAAATTTAAAGGAGGAAAAGTTTGTGTGAGGGCTCAGGGTTTCAGAGGTCTCAACCCATAGATAGCAGACTCCATTCCTCAAGGCTCAAGGTGAGGAAGAACATCACAGCAGAAGAGTGTGGCAGAGGGAAGCAGCTCCTGTGGTGATCAGGAAACAAAAAGAAAGAGATTCCACACTCAGATACAAAATATACACCCCATAGGCACACCCCTAATGAACCACCTCCTCTGGCCACACCCCACCTGCCTCCAGTTACCACTCAGTTAATCCCATCAGGGATTAATTCACTGATTGGGTTAAGGCTAGAACCCAATCATTTCTCCTCCGAACTTTCTTGCATTGTCTCACACAGTGAGCTTTTGAGAGGAAAACCAGCACCTGTCCTTTGAAGTCTTTTGAGTGCTCACATCTAGATCAAAAGTAATGTTGTGGTATATTATTTCACCCTCATCATCACATTAATTCCCACGATGCCATGCATTAGCATGTCCAAGATAAAATTCTGAATTGAGAATCAGAAGGCCCTACCATCCTGAACCCATTTTAGTTCATCGTGTCTCCATTTTTTTTTTTCCTTGTGTAAAAGCTGTCCTGTGGACCTCCCAAGACCAGATTGGAGATCAAATTAGAAAAGAAATTTTATAAATGCAGAGGGCTGGGCAAAGAGTGCTTGCTCATTCAGACCATGTGGAGAGTCAGCAGAAATCTAGAGTAATTGTGCTTACTACGCTGTGACTCAGAAGAAATGGCCCTCGGAGTTCCAGTAACCCATCTGTCCTCAGAACAGGTGCTCCATCTCTTCCTGGGCTAGTTCAGCTGTTGTCACCCTCACCCCTACAATCCTAGAGGGAGAACGGACCCTAATGGCAACCTACAAGAAATGCCAGGAAGAAATGTAATCCCTGGGCCACTGCAGGGCAGGAAAGCAGGTTGATCACCTGCACAGTATTTGTCATGGATCCCAAGACCTGAAAGGCTGCTTTGTTCCAGCTCCAGGTGAGTGGCAAAAGGAAGGTGCTTCTCCAGCCACTGCCACCAATTTTTGCACAAAGCACCCATTCAGAGATCCAGTCCTGGCCATGTCCTCTGATGCTGCTTCTGACTTATTGGGTTGCCTGTGCAAAGATCATTTCCCAGTCTGTGTCTCAGCACCCCTGACCCTGCTACTGCACAATGCCACTCTGAGGGAACTGGTAGAATATTTCATTCCAGAGAGGAAAAAGCAATGCTGAGGCAAAAGAGACCAGGCTGCACTTGAGGACACTCCCCTCTCACCACAGAGCATTCAGTGTCCCTGAAGACAATAGGCCTCTGTACAGCCCCATCTCCAAAGGCAAGGACTGTTTACATGTTTTCATCTCTGGAAATTTCAAACTGCTCAATGCCCAGGGACGGGCGTTAAAAGGAAGTGTCTGTCTGGCAGGGCAGGGGAGAAAGAAGGTGAGACTTGTCCTTTCAAAGTAATTTCCCAGCAAGGTTTGTTTATTCCCGTGAGCAATGCCAGGTTTTTGCAAGTTGATTCTTTCATTCATTTAAATAAGCCATGTCTATAGATCACATACAGTGTGCTAGGCATCTTACAGGAGATGCTCAGCCCTTCAGAAAAAAATTAAATGAGACTGCCTTGCCCTTATACAGATGGTGCCCAAGTGTCAAAAAAGGCTTTTTGTGAATTGATTTTGGTATAGGCATCCTTTCTCATATTCACATATAACACTTAATCTTCATTCTGTCTAGGTTCCTGAATTCCTTGTAATTTATCCCTTGTAACTTATGGGAATAAAACTCACAATGTTAGCTTTCCAAGGGATTCTCTTACTAGTGGGAATGCAAAATGGCAGAAGCCCTGTGGAAGATAATTTGGCAATATATATTTATATATTTTTAATTGTACATTGTATTAACCCTTTTACTCAGCAAGAATTTATCCTGCATATAAACTTCTAAAGATGTGAAAGTACATATTCATAGTTATTCAATACAGCATCATTTTGATTTGAAAAACACTGAAAACTACCTAAATGTCCAAGAATAAGAAATTGGTAGAATAAAATATAGTATATGTTGGAGTAACTACATGATGGCGTAGTATGCTACTGTAAAAAAGAATGGCACATCTCTATACACTCACATGGAGTGATTTCCAGGAGATATTGTGAAGTGGCAAAAGCAAAATTCCACATTACAGATAAACATGTAAGTCTCGACTTATTTTTTATCCCCTCCCCAGCCATAAAAGAAAAGAAAGAAAGAATAAGCCAGAAAGTTGGTGACCTGCAGGGCTGAGGGAACAGGAAGGTCGAGAAAATGAAATGAAGTGACAGTCCTCTGAGTAGACTCAGAGGTCATCAGTCTTCAGGATTGTTAAAATATATGTGTATACATACCTTCCTAGTGCAGTCTTCTGAAAGGGCCTAGGAGAACAAACATCCCTGTAGCAATGAGTATACTCAGCTCTCAGATTTTGGTCTCTAATGCCATTGCCCACTCGAAGGAAGCAGGGCACCAGAGAGAAAATGTGGATTTCAAAGCTAGGGCAAGATGTGTACAATATGAGCTGAGAAAAATGTGTCATGTCCGAAAGTAAGGAGGTGCTCAAAAAATGTTTGGGGCATGTTACAAGAACAAGGAGCCAGCTCGAAAGATTCCCACTGACCAAGTATGGGGTGATTTGTGAATGCAGTTAATTAAAGGCAGTGGAGAAATTTTAATAAAGACTCTTTCACAGTCTTGAAAATATCTTCTAACATTTTGTTAATTAGCAAAAGAAAGGGAGACATACCAACCCTACTGCAGAGAAATTAGACATCACCTTAACTGAGTGATCAAACTTCAGCAGTGAGGGGAAGATGGACATGATGTACTTCGAAACATAATGCCCTGAGAAGGACACTCCATCACTTTTGTAGGTTTCTCCCTAGAATGCATAAGTTGAAGTTAATTGTAAGGAAATATAAAGATCATCCATCTCTCAAAAATAGGTACTTTCTACTAGAAGGATAATGGGGAGGCTGCATTTTTTTAAATGTCAATTATCATAAAGACAAAGAAAGCCTATGGAAATGTTTCAAATGTAAGGTGATTAAAGATGCATGGCAATAAATGCAATGTGACCTTAGACTGGATCCTATAATGGAAGTAAAGAAAAAAAAAAATGATATAAACTACATTAGTGGGTAAATTGGAAAAAATGGAATGGTAGACTATATCAAAGTATTTTTCAGCATTTATTGAAGTTGTTAGCCACATTATGATTATGTAAGGAAATAGCATTATTCCTGGCAAACAGTCAATCTAATATTTAGGGTTAAGTTTTTAGTAGATGCAACTTACTTCCCAATGGTGCACATGTGCACACACATTTGTGTATTCACATGGATGCACATGCACAGGAGGCAAAAAAGAGAAAACGCTGAATGAAATGGGGTAAAATGTTAACAGGAAGGGAATCTGGGTAAAGGGCATGTGCCTAGCCTTTTCATTGTTCTTATTTTGTGATTATTTTTCAAGTTTGTGGTTATTTTCGGTTTTTCTAAATATTTTTTAAATATTGGGTTTCCAGTTATTAGATTTCAGAACAGAAATGTAAACCTGACTGATTGCCTGCTCCAGTGAATATTGGCTCTTCTAACTGCTCTTCTAATGCTCTGGGTCCACACATGTGTTGTTCCCTAAGCCATTTCTCAAGATCCCAACAAGAAAGGGAAGCATTCTCTCCATTGCCATGAGAAGAGGCCAAGGTGAAGGGAGTTATAAGATTCTTGGATCAGAGTGTTAGTCACTTGAACCATTTCTGTCATTTGGAAAAAGAGTAATTACCACACTCTGTACCTGAGTTAGGCTAAGAATTTTCTACATATTATCTCATTTAATCCTTACAGCATTGGTCAGGGAACAATAATGTCCTCAAGGAGGGAAGTTGAGATAGAGAGGTTTTAAGACTATAATCCAGACTGGTGTGGTTCCAAAGCCTGTCTGTATTCTTTGATCTCTATGACATATTACCACCCCAAAAGGAGAGAGAAAAAAAAGGTTCACCTGGCCAAGCCTACACAGTCTCCTGCTCCTGGTTCCTCTGGGAGCCCCAGCAGGCATTGATGCTGCTTTTCCTATCTCCCAGCTTACTTGGTACATGCCACCACCAAAACACAAACCCTGATAATCTTGTTGTTCTGTTGTTTTTGCATGTTTGTTTTACTTTATGGACTTTAACTTCCTTGGGAATAGAAATTTTTTTTAATATTTATTTATTTTCTTTTAGTTGTACACGATGCATTTTTATGTGGTGCTGAGGATCAAACCCAGGCCGCACACGTGCTAGGCAAGCATCCTACCGCTGAGCCACATCCCAGCCCCTGTGTTTTTTTTTTTTTTTTTTTTTTGTTTTGTTTTGTTTTTTTCCTTTAATTTCTTAGCACCTGTCATGGGGCCTATCCATAATAGATATTATTTAAACACTATTGATGTTCTATTTGGATTTTTACCATTTAAAATAGTTCTATAGTGCTCTCATTTTATTCATACTGAAATTAAGGCTTAAACTTGAGCCTCAAGTCAACAGATTGACAAAATTCCTTATAAATGCTAATATCATCTTAAATCTCATTAAAAGAAGAAACGTGTAAAAAGGAAAAAGGGACGATCTAATCTAATCTACTGCAGTCCGTCAGGCCAGGCTGGAGATGTAGACCAAGTTCTACACCTGATGAAGGTAGACATGGCAAACTGGATGGAACCTCAGAGTAGAAAAGCAGACAGTGCTTGAGGCCAACGCTATGCAAGAGAAGACCAAACGGACTCGGGCAGACAACAGCTCAAGGAAGTCATTGTGGCTATTTTCAAACAGTTTAGTGTATTCAACTCTTCTAGTTGAGTACCAAAAGATGAACTTCCATTAATAGGTAAAGTCACTGAGAGAAAAATTTTAGTTCATTATCATAAAGAAAATTCTTTAGTTTGGCTGTCCGAGAATGGAGTGAACTAGTTCAGATAATAGTGAGCTCCCTGTCACAAAAAGTAATGCAGACCATGGGTTGAAGACCACATGTCAAAAATGTTTTAGAGGGCTGGGGTTGTGGCTCAGCGGTACAGCGCTCGCCTAGCACACGCGCGGCCCGGGTTCGATCCTCAGCACCACGTACAAATAAACACATTATGTACAACTAACATTGTGTACAACTAAAATTAAATAAATAAATATTTTAAAAAAATGTTTTATAGGGCATTTCCAACAGTGAAAGAGAGTATATTAGACTAGAGGATCCTATATGCTGGTAGAAATGGAAAGCTTTCATTGTCCCATAACAAAATTAGTAAAAATAAAGACAAAATAGCAAGTTTTTTTCACATCACTGAATTAATCCAATTTAAATGATTGCACTTTATTGTAAAATGATGTTTATGGTATTCAAATTAGCTTGGGTGGTAAATAATAAGAATGGCTACGATTCTTTGTACTTTTTCCACCAAGAAGTAGAATCTACTCCTCCATTTTTCATATCTATATTGGATTTATATCACTTTTGCCAAAGCACATAGCAGAAGCAATGCTCGGAGATTGGGCCTCAAGTATCTGCTCACAGCTGCTTTGGTCTTGGAATGCTCCCTGTATGCCATGAACTATCCTAGGCAGGCCTGTCTGCACCAAGGCCCATTCACTCCCATGGCTCCAGTTAATAGCCAGTTAACAGCCAAAGAGACCATTCAAGGCTAGTTACCTACAGCCAGTCTACAGCTAACATTTGGATACAGAAGAAAGAGTAGTTGAAATCAACCAAGCCTGACTAGATCATCAAAAACATTTAGCTGTCCCTTACACTCGGGAGTAAAAAAAAAAAAAAAAAATGGGAGTTATTTGAAGCCACTACCTTCTGGCATGGTTTAGCTAAAGCTAATGACCCAGTTCCCTCTCTAGAGTTACTTTTTCTAGTCTCATGACCTTGGGCAAGTTATTTACAGTGTTTCAGCTTCAGTACCCTGGTCTATAAAATACATGAACAATTCCTACTACATAAGTTTATTGTGAGAACTATGTGATGTCACCTAGTGGAAATATTTGGCAAACAGTGCATGGCACATATTAGGTCCTCTATTAAGGATAGCTGCAACATCAGGACTGGTGATGGTAGCAAGACTTCCACCACACTCCACCCTTCCATGGATTCCAGCCCTGAGAAACCACAAACAGAGCCCATTGGGAGTGTCTATCCATCCTGTGACTAAGAAGATGTGTCATGCAAAATTTATTCAGCAAGAGTTTGATTGATTTTGTTTTTAACTCACAGGCTGAACCACTTGGTAATCTAAGCTGGGTGCTAGGGTAGCCCAAAATACAGACTTTTCATTCCAATTTAACAGTTCCCAGAGACAAGGAATCTTATATGGCAAGGAGGGTGGGGATGGGTGGAGCAAAAGAATATGGAATGGTCACTGACAGACATCCTCCCAGGGATGCCTTATTTACAATAATCTTAGGTTGAGCATTTTTTCCCGTGTACTAATGAAGAGATTGAGGTAAAGGGTATTTGGTGACTCTCCCGTGGTCATGAGGGTCAACAAGGGACACAGCACATATTGCACACAGGTCAGATGGGTCTAGACCTGTTGTGATCCTGCCTCTGTCAGCTCCCTTTCTGTCCTAAAGATCATCTAAGAAATCGAACAGTGGCCTCGTCTTCACCCCAATATCCACTGCTTTCCTGGTCAGTCAGGTCCACGTCATGCCCATTACCTCTCACCTGCACACCTGTCATCTCTCACCTGGACTCGAACAGTGGCCTTTTGTCTCACCACCTCCAGGCTCACCTCTGACAATGGCCTCCACTCTGCCAGAGTGACCGCCCTGACATGCAAATCTGATTATATCAAATTCCCCTCTCAAAATTATTCCCTGCCTTTCCCTCACTACACAATAATAGCAAAATTCTATTATATGGTGTAGGGGCTCTGCTCACCTCACCAGCCACAGATTCCAGCTCTCCTCCCTCCAGGCCTGAGTGACTGCTGGTCCCCACCTCCCGCCCACGGTAACTCCTCCTCACCGTGCTTCTTTGCAGTCTGTGTTCTCGCTGTACTCTGCCCAAACCCTCATCTTCAGGTGTTCCTTCAAATGCCAAATCTTTCTCCCAGTCTTCCTTGATTTAGATCTAACAAATTTAGATCATCTTCACTCTCCCTCCTTCCCTCCTGTTCAAGGAAAACTTGCACCATAACTGTTCCTCTGTCTTCCCTTTTCAAATCACAAAGCAGGTGCCACCCAAAATTAGAAAGGGAGAAAATATTTCTAATTGGTATCATGCTAATAAAAGGGTCATTATTGTGATCTCTGCTGTTTAATTTTATGGGCAATAGACCTAGGTAGAAACCAAGCTAGACATTACTAGTCCATTATTAGATTTTGAATCACTAAGCATCTCAGAGCTATAGGAACAGATTTCTAATAAACACCCCATTTTAGATGCAGTAAAGAATTGCTCAAGTCAAACCAGTCCATCCTGAAGATAGAAAACACTGGGCTAAAGAGAGAAAGGATAAGGAAAATCTTAATGGAATAAGTAGTAAAACCTGTGGGGAAGCTTACAGAAATGATTGACTTCAATTTTCAGAGGTGCCAAGGGCAGAATGCATTTTCCTTGTGAGAAGGAAAGAGGAAATTTTGTGAGAAACAAGATCTTTCTAGAGCAAATGCTAAAGAAATCAAATCTCACAGTGGATGGACCAAGAATAGAACACAAGGTAAAGAAAGAAAAAAAAATACTAACCTGGGCCAAGAGCAGCGAAGGACTGGAGAGAGATGGAGTAACAAGGAGAACAGGAAGGGGGCCTCCTAGTGCAGCCAGTTCTCACTGAAAGCAAAAGGTTTGTCCCCTTCAAACCCTGGGCCGGATTGCAAGGAATACTGAAACACTGGGGCCTTAGGTGGACCATTCGTGGGTCAGTCTCAAAGCAATAGTACCACCCATTTGCTGCGGGATCATGGAATCGTAAGAACAATTTAATTAGCTTTCCTTCAAGTATAAAGATGAGAACCTTCTTGAGAACCTTCTCAAACACATTTAAAACCTATGAGCCTTTCTTGAGAGAAGTACCTGATAACAAAAATACAGTGAGCCAATAATGCTTCAAAATAAAAGAGTTCTTCAATGGAAAAGCCATGTCAAAAAGCTAATAGTGAGCACCACATAAACTCAAATGTTGAAGTAAGGTTAAATATCTGTGGAGATGATGGCTGTGGAATATAACATAAATCGTATGGATTGCAACAATGCAAAATAATTTTATTAAGGAAAAATTGGAAATGCGAGGAGAGGAAGTAGAGTATAGATTACCTAATATTCTCATATTTTAAAAAAAGGTACTAACAGATACTGCCCACTTTGAAACATGTAATTTTTCCCTCATCCCTTAATGTATTTCATAATGTTTTACTTAGATTTCAAAGTACTTTTAAGAATAAATATGTCTCCTTTTAAGAAACAGTCTCAGGTTCAGCAATTCCTTCTGATGCTTTCTTCCATTAGAATCAAGAAAAAATAAATACTGTATACATTTTATTTTAAGTGGTATGTACACAAAAATCCTGTTAGATACCAAAATCCCATAGATACCATAATCCAGGATGCTCAAGTCCCTTATGAAAAATGACATAGTATTCACATAGTATTCACCTACACATATCATCCTGTATGCTTTGAGTCATCTCTAGATTAATTACAATACACAATACAATCTAAATGCTATGTAAATAGTTATTATGCTATGTTTGTTTAGGGAATAATGCTTAGTGGGGGGGAAGGGACACAATTTCTTTTTAAGTATATTCAATCTCTGAGTTTGGTTGAATCTGCAGACACCAAACCTGTGGATAGGAACACCTGACTGTATGTACTTATCTTTGTCTCAGTTGGCAAAGAAAGTATGCAAAACAACACTCTCTAAAACTTAGAGTGCTGATATCTGAGAAAATCAGAATCAGATTTTACTTTTTTCTATAAACTTTTCACTACTAATTGATATTCTTAGCACGTACCATCTTGGCAAAAAATAAAATTACTGTTTTAAAATATTTTGGCATAATTTTTATAAAAAATAAAGTTAATTTCAGCTTCCATACCCATTCTAGTTGTTTAATATTGGTTTTCTGGAGCTTCATGTTAGGAAGGAATTCAAACTATGCCAAATCTAGGCAGAAAACAAGTCTCTGCTTGATCCACCATCACCCCCAAGAAGTAGTCTGACCATACTAACTACCCATATGTAGTCATGCCTATAGTCATATAATCAACATTCCAACAGTCTAATAAAATTCAGAGTGACCTTTTGTGTATAACAATTAAAAATGTCAAATAAGGATAGATGCTTATACCACCTCTCAATACAAGTTGACTATCAAAAAATTACATATACTGGATAGTTTATGTGCACCTATATAATGCAATGCATAGACAGTCATAAAAAGAAGAAAATGGTAATTGCAATGTACTATTCTCTCTACCTCCTGTATATTTCAAATTTCCACAATGTAAAATATCATTAAAAACAGAAAATTGGAACAGAAGTAATGTGAAAACCTCTTGTCATTTTGCAAATAAGTAACATTATTTATTTTTTTAATTTATTCATAGCTATATGAACCACATAACAAAATCTCGTTCATGTCATTGAGAGAGGTTTTTTCAATAAAATTCTATTTTTATATTTAATAAGTATTTATCAACATTTTAATTAATGTATGTAGATTGTTTGATCAAATGGGTACTAAGTGTAATTACAGTGATAACTCAGTCAAGAAGAGAAAACATCAGTCCTACATCAGGATGGTAGCCAGATTTTTTGCAATGATGTTTCAAAGATGAGAAAAGCACACATAAGGAGTAAGTGCATTCCCGTGATGTCGTTTCTTCACCCTACAAATGCTCGCTGAAGCCCATGCACACGGGGCTCTGTGCTGCTGCTGCTGGAGGCAGGGACAAACCCGACACTGCTGTCAACTAGCTAGGACCAGCAAGGATAAAAGGGGGCCCACAAAAGCTGCCACCACCACGCTGTCAAAAGGGAAAAAACCTGGAGAGAGTAAACACTTGGACGCCATAGCAGGAGAAAAAATTTAAAAGTGACCACAAAAGATGGTTAGTGAGTATGAGGACAAGTTATGTTCATTAGGTTCATTACTGTGCCCCCAAATACACACAAGTATTACTTGTCAATTAAAAATAAGTGAATATTTTTATCAAATAAATAAATAAAATTGGATTCTGATTATGGTTGCATACTTCCACAAGTATACTAAAGGCCTGAGTATTCTTTAAAAAATAATTTTAAAAACCTATCACAGGGCTGGGATTGTGGCTCAGTGGTAGAGCACTCGCCTAGCACGTGGGCGACCTGGGTTCGATCCTCAGCACCATGTACAGATAAAACACATTGAATAAAACGCATTGTGTACAACTAAAGCAAATAAATAAAAATAAAAAAAAAAAAAAAAAAAAAAAAAAAAAAAAAAAAACCTATCACAGATGAGCTCTGAACCAAAAGAAAAATTTGGGTGAAATTGAGAGCACAGTCAAGAGGTCACTGAGTGTGTCTGAAGAGCACTAAGTAAAATTCTTTGTTCTCCAGTAATCTAGGATAGATTTGCAAAAGGCTATGATTAAGTTAGGTATTTTGTATTCATAGCACCCAGAGTAAGGGACCTGAAATAGAGGGAAGAGGAATTTCTAAATCTTCCTAAATATCATCTGCATCTAGCAAATCGATGCACGAGACAGATGCTGGGAATTTCTGGTGGGGAAACCTGGAGCCAAAGCAGAGAGCCGGCCCTCTGGACAACACCAGCTGTAAGTACACTCCCCTGAATTTGCCTGGACTGAATTTCCTGGGATCCAGGATGAAAGGAGGCTTTAAGGCTGCCTAGCAACACTATGTTTATGCAACGGTCCCAAGGACATGGAAGGAAGAAGAGAAAGAAAACAAAAACCTGTTTCTGGAGGGAGCAGCAGCAGGGTGAGTGGTGGGAGTCCCAGCCACGGAGCAGGCCCACAGAGGCTGAGCCGGCCATGTGATACCCAGATTCCACTGGCTGCGCGCTGACATGGGAAACGGGCCTGGTGGCTCCCAGACTGCCCCAGCGTCCCCCACTAATCACAGCTCCTAGGCTCCTCCATTGTTTTCACAGCTGTTCAGCTGCTCCTGCTCAGGAAGGGACAGACAGGCCGACTCCAAATCATGGCACAGAGAATAACACCCGGCCTAAGAGAGGGTGTACAAAAGAGGATTTTATTGGGGGAGGGGGGGGCGGAGGGGCAGGAAAGTGGGAAAGACACAAAACTCTTAACCCTTTTATTGGCTTGATCAAATGTAATCGTTTATTGTCAAGAGACAACTCGGAAATAAAATTGTTCTGCAGCTCCAAAACTCATCAAGGAGTGGGTTTTTCCAACTGAGATCATATTTGCCCATAAAAATAAAAATGGAAATGGCAGCCACTTATCCACCTCAGACCACAAAAATCTAGTTAGTCCTCAACATGTTTAGCTGTCCTCAGCAACATGAGAAACGGGTCCCTGGATCAGGGTGCAGAGACGAGGAAGAAATTTAAGAATAGGCTAAAAGGAAAATGTAGCTAACATTTGAAGGTTGCTCACTACATAATCAGCACAGTATGTATATAATTTCAAAGATCTACACTCTAAATCCATAAAGTAGGCAAAATTATCTCATCGAAAGATGAAGAGATGAGTCAGTAAGATGCCCAAACTTACAGAATTGTGAAGTGATAAGGCCATGATTGTGAGAGGTGATCTGACTCACAAATCAAGGTTCTTAATCCCTGTCATCACCTCTCTTTGGGTCAATAACTTCATTGGGTTTCCTATAGTTGCTGTTCATAAATTTGGTGACTTCAAACAACACAGATATGTTAGCTGACAGACTGGAGGTCAGAAGTTGGAAATCAGTTTCACTGAGCTAAAATCAAGGTGTCCTTCTGGAGCCTTCAGGGGAGAATCTATTTTCTTGTCTTTTCCAGATGGTAGAGTCTGCAACATTTCTTGGCTCATGACTTCTTCCTCCATCTTCAAAGCCAGCAGCATAGCATCTTCTCTCCCTCTCTCCTGACCTCTTGATTCTCCCTCTTACGGACCATTGTGACTACATTTAGAGCCCACCTGGGCAATCCAGATTAACTACTCACTTCACTGTCCTTACTGTAATCACACCTGCAAAGTCCTTTTTGCCACGTAAAATAACATAGGTGCTCTTTCTGCCATCTTTCTGTGCATGAATGTCCTGGCTAATGTTTTCAAGAGGATCAATAATGCTGAAAGAGAGGCAAACAGCAGCTCCTTATCAGGTAGTGTTCCAAAGCCATCGTCTGGTTTCTAACTGTGAGGATGAAACATATTTACATTGGCACATTTGAAATCACTGAGGAACACAAAGCTGGGAAAACTGCTGTGAACCTTTCAGGCAGGTTACACAAGTGTGGAGGGATCAGCCCCAGATTTGATGTGCGGATCAAAAACCTAGAAAACTGGGAGAATAATCTGCTTCCATTCCATCAGTTTGAATCCATTGTACTGACAATTTCAGCTGGCATCATGGACCACAAAGAAGCAAAATGAAGACACACAGGAGGGAAAATCCTGGGATTCTTGTTTTAAGGATCAAAAAGTACAAATAAAATGCCTCAATAGAAGGGGGGTGGGAGGAACTTATGGACAGGTCCTGGGATCTTTAGGGTCCCTCATTCAACCTATCACCATCTCTTATAATGTATGTATATTTTAATTTGTACACTCACTAGGCTGTGTATACATATCAGTTCTGCCTTCAACTGCACTATGAGTGTGTTCAGGACAAGGACCATGTTTTACTCATCTTAAAATATTTAGCTCCTAGTAAACACAAAGTAGACTCTCGTAAACGCTTGTTGTGTTTGACAAATGATTGATGAATCAATAAAATGAATAGATTTAAACATGAAAGTAATTTATGTACGTTTACATATATGTCACTTATAACAAAAAAGAACATGATTGAACACATGCTGACCACCAGTAAGCACCTTAAAGTGTTCTGATTGCTTCTCTTCTCCTCCTGTCTTTATAAATCATGCTATTTTAGGCCTCCTTCCTCTGCTTATGCTGGGATGCGTCTTCATTTTTTTACTGAACATTTTAGATTCAGGTCAAGGGCTCCATTCCCATAAAACCTCCTCTGGCACGTGCACACACACAAATGTATACATGCACCGATGTGCCAGAGTTAACTAGAGGTAGTTCACTAGAGCTGATTAAGCACATTTCTTCTCAACTCCTCATTTTGTAGCACCCTAATAATACTAGTATTTATACCACAGAACTTGGAAAATACTACAAATCATTACTTTTCTTTCTAGAGGGTCATCATTAAATATTTATACTGCTATGCATGCGTGCGTGCACACACACACCCCACAGATTTACTTCCCCACTTTTGGTTTATGTACCTATAGTATCCCCTACTTACCTCTACCATATTATTTTCCCTTCTTTTATGATCTTTTGCTTATGTGCTAATTACCCATACTTGTTAGCTGCTTAATAAAGCAGAAACTCTGTCCCTCTTTCTGTATTCTGAGTGTAACAAAGTTCCTGACAAATATTAGGTGCTCAACAATAGCAATCATAAAATCACAAGTAAAATTTAATGACTACTTATGAAATACTTATAACTAAATAGCACCTACTCAAGAAAATGCCAAGTGAGACATTCATTTTTTCTAATAACTGCAAGTGCTTCTTCAAGTACTGCCAGCACCAGTCACATGCTAGTGGAAGACTGGAATTGAGGGAAGGGACATTGGTGACACCTTAAAATTGTAAAATCACCATTTAGCAGTATGTTAGTTCTTCCAAGAATTCATACTGGCACAGCAGTCTCCTCTCAGGCAAACCTTCAGTGCTGTGCAGAGATTGGCACCTCCCATTCCTGAACCCTCCGTTAAGCAGTTGCAAGGGACACTGAAACAGGAGAGGAAGGAGGCGTTCCCACCATTGACACTTCATTTTCATACTCCTGGGCTGCTTCTGTCTCTCCCTGTCTTGAGCTAACATGGGAGTTAGTGGGTAAGAGGGAAGTCTGTAGGAGAGCGGAATATGAGGACACACGCATATAGTGACATTTATTGTTTGCATCTCACTGCCTGTCACTCTCGGCCTGAGTGCTCACCTGGGATAGTAGGTGCTAATTGCTACAGCCTGTATGGACCTGGCCCTATGCAGATGATCCCTGAGACACTGGGGAACATCTTCAATCTGATTCCAACCTATATTCTCTAATATCCACACTAGTCTCTACTTGAAGACCTCTAATGTCCTTAACTTCATTCTCCCAAACTCAAGGCCTGTGGAAGCAGGTGGGATTTCCCACTGTTCCTCAAGAACCCAGGGTATTAGGTAGTATTTTCCCCTTTCCAAGGTTCTGCATCATTTCTGCCTCCAAACCTCTAGATCCTAGGGGTGTGTCTTAAACTTAGCAAATATTCATCAGGAAAAGGAAAATGAGCTACTGGATCCCTCTTCCCACAGGAACCCCAAGACTTCAATTAGGTAGAGGAGAAAAGGCCAACTTTAACAGTCTCCATGAAACTTAATCTCTAGAGTAACTTCCCATCCCTTCCCCATTCCGCTTTATTTTTTGGCCAGGGGAGAAGGTTGTTACAGTTTTATTCGAGGCTGTGCTATACAAAGCCTCAGGCAGCCAGTGCTGGGCATTATTATAGCAGGGGTTTCTTTGACTTTAGAAGATGAAGCAATAGCATTTTTTGTTCCCAACTTTTAGATGCCTCAACACAATTTTACTTCCCCATGGTATGTTTATTTATCTGTATATCAAACACTACAATGAGCATTCCATAGAACTTTTATCACAGTAACATTTAGATCTTTATTATAGATGGATCCATTGAGTTTCTCAAAGGTGAAATCATTTGCTCAGCATCACATAGATGATAAGGTTCAAAGTGCTAGATCTCCAACTATTCCCCTTCCCATAATCAACTCCATTGAAGTCTATTCCACTATTAGAACAGGTTCCTCCCCCTTCCAACTAACTGGACTAAGCTACTTGGGATATTTACAGATTCTGTTTTCCCTAACTGCATATCAGCACCCATTTCCAAGTTTCTTGACTGAGCTTTATCTTGATCCTGTAATAAATTTGGAGGTAGGATCCCACCTCCACAGTAAGAGGAAGCCAAGACAATCTTAACATACCAGCTAAGAGTAAAGACAATCCCCAGAGAAATAACAAAAGTAACCTCTTTTCCCTTCCCATGCATAAGAAATTCCAGCCACAATGGTTCTGGGCCAAATTTTCAAAAAGAAATCAGTGATAAACAAAATCACTGCTTCAACCATTTTTTAAATTTTGTTTTGACCAAATCATCTGCTCCAAAACAACACTGCCAAACCAATTTCATACATTCATCACTATAAAGCTCAGGGCCTAAGACTTACATGCATAAAAATAAGTACAGTGTCTCTAAAATAAGAAACAAAAACTGAAAATTAAAGTGAATGAGTACTGAATTAAATAGCTACACAAATGTAACATTTTGTCAGTTACTAGAATACAACTTAACTCTTATGATTATTCATAATGATATGAAATAGGAGATGTGGTTGCATTTTAATAGGATTGAAATGATCTTGGATAGGGTTTCTTAGAGAAAGTCTGCATAGAATGCTCAAGCATCCTTGCCTAATTCCATGGCCCACAGTGTATTCTTGATCAAAATATGAGTTATCTCTTCTTCAGGAATGGAGAAAGCAAGGGGAGCTTAGGGTAAGGTAAGCCTTCGCCTCTATTACTGGTTGAATGATATGTTATCATTTACCCCATATTGCTTCCCATCCCACCTACACACATTGAGTCCTACCCCAAGCTTACATTGTTGGATAATCTGTCTCTATACTCTTCAATCTATGCCTGGTTCTGCCTATCAGCTGTAATAATTCCAGGTGGAGGAAAATTAAAATCTCAAAAATTTTAAGTAAATAATCCATGTTAATCAGCTTTCCATCTCTATAACAAAATGCCTGAAACAATCAACTTAAAAAGAAAAAAAAGGGTTTTGACTCACAGTTTTGGAAGGTCTAGTTGATAATCAGTTGGCCCTAATCATCAACTGCTTTGGCCCTGTGGCAAGGCAACACATCAAGGCAGGGGCACTCAGCAGGAAGATTGCCAATCAATGTTCAAAACATTTTTCATTAACAGTATTACACCTTTTTTCAAATTAGAAAACTTCAACAGAGAAAGAAAATATCCTTCTCACAGTCCCATAAGCAGAAAGAGGAGAGTGAGACTTAGCCAATATACTGTCCTATTGTGCTACCCAAGAAGGAAGAACCCAGCCTGGAACCCAGCCCTCTGTGATGATGGCAGATCAAACCAGGCATCCAAGGATCATGTATCTCTGGACAAAATTTTGAAAGAGAAACACACTTCTTTCTTATTTCCATCATGCGGTTTGGGGTCTCTGCCTGTGAAGCTTGGTGTGCTCTCTTAACATATCTCTTTGCACTAACTTCCAATCAAGCATGATCTATCTCTTCGTCTATGAAAGGCCCTTCTCCCGACTTGACCTCTTCCACTCCTGTAAATCCTACCTGTCCTCCCATACTTGATTCATGTCTCATCCATTCTCTCCCTTTCCTGCTGTCAGTAAACCTCACATTTTCTTGCCTTCTTTAACCAACATCTTGCCATCTGGTTACACAAGCCTGGGTTTGGCTGATCCGTTACTCCTTTTGGTAAGGCTCACGTGCCCAGCAAGATTTGAAGACTAGTTCTTGAGGACATGGAGTCAGTCTTAGAGACAAAACTGTAGATCCCCATTACCTAGGTTTAAATTCTTGCTCCCCACTTCCTAGCTATGAGATCATGGACAAAACATTTGATTTCTCTGTGCTTTGATCTCCTCAACCACAGAACAGGAGTAATAAAGGCTTCTAACTACAGAGCTGAGAGAAACCTTAATTGAGCTAATAATTCATGACATCCTATATAGGATTTAAGTAGAGTTGGTAGTATTTCTAATTTTTTTTTTTTTTATTATTTCAAAGTTAACTTTCAAAATCTGTCTGTGACCAGAACTTCCATGCTAATATAGTGTTATTTATAATGGAATAAGCAAAGAAAAAAGCTTACTATGTGCAAGAAAATGGGCTAAGTAAGTGGTCTTTTCCCCACCAACCTCACTATGAACCAGAGGGATTGTGGAGGGGAAATACATGTGCAAATGCTATCACTTTATTTCCAGAACGATAAACTATGGAACAGATTGCATTTGTAATATTTGCTTGAAATCAGCCTATAGTAAGTTATACCCCAGGGACTAGTCACTACAACTAACCCATCAAAAATAACCAGGACAAGAAATTGGAAGCTCCTGATATAATCTGTATATTTATAGGAGGCTTCGTTTCAAAAAGGTAGCTCCAAGCCCGGATCTCGAGACCTTTGTTTGAACTCTCAGCTGCAGCATAATTGACAGAGAGAATTAAAGGGGATATGAAGACCTGGGACTGAACTTTTTCAATAGTCTCAGCTCGGCTCACATTGCTCATGATATTAGAGGCTGCCGTGATGATATTAAATGATGCCGCACTGACAGAGATTAACAGAGTATGCAATTAGATTTAAATGCTGTAATTGGAACATGCTGTTAAGTGCCTACCATCAGTCCTGGGTCTCCCCTTATGGCAAGCCAGTCTCTCCTTGGGTTGCTCTGTAAATTTAACACTGTCCTCACCAGCCACAAATCCTCCACCACTTATGCAGAGGGAGCAAATGTGATCATGAATTCGTCCTGTATTCTGTTGCACGTGGCTATGGTACTTTGTAGTTTCAAAATGCTTTTAAGTCCAGTTAGGTGTCTGGAGCTTTGTTTGGGAAGGAAGGCAGACACTATGAGAGATGCAGTTGAGGATCGATGCCATGAGAAGACCTGTAAAGCTGCTCTGTGGATGAACTGTGAGTCCCAACCAGGTCTTTTCACTCCAACTTGCCTGAGCTTTCCATCATGCCGTGTCGCCTCCCTTGGTTGTGATTTGAAATTAAATTTTACCTTCTGAACTGTCTTCTCTTGGAAGGTGAAGATCCTCAGGCCTACAACAGGACAGGCTACTGTGTGCTGATATCTACTACCCCCGCCCCATCGATCTCCACCAGAATATTACCTTTATTAATCACTGACAAGACCATCAAGTGAGGCTATCAATCATCATGTGCTTGTGGAATATCTACTGTGTGTCCAGACATTGACACACACCGTACGAGAATTATCAAAGGGGATCTTCTTAAGTCTCAGTAACTATTTCTGATGATCTGTGTAACAATTTTTTCACTAACAGAGCATAAAAATAAAACAAAATAATAGCTAACATTTGCCAGGATAATTGCCGTGTGCCAGGGTTTTTGTAGATGCTCTGTTTGTACTAACTCTTTGGTTTTAAATGTTGGCGTTCTGTCCTTGTGGTAATAGGATTCCACGGGGAGCTGTGAAGATTGTTGAACAATGGAAGGGGTTAATTGGATAAACCTCTGGGACTACCCCTCAAACTTCATGCGAAAAGAAAACCTAAAATTTGGAGGTGCATTCATTCATACATACATATAAGACATCGGGGTTTTTTAAAATATTTTTTTTAGTTGTAGATGGACACAATACCTTTATTTTATTTGTTTGTTTTTATGTGTTGCTGGGAATCAAACCCAGTGCCTCATGCATGCTAGGCAAGCACTCTACCACTGAGCCATAACCCCACTCCCCTTATCCCCCCACCTGTCCCTAGGCATAGGGTTTTAATAATTTGTACATGATCTATGGTTCAAACTTCAAAGAGTAAAACAATGTATCAAAAGAAAAATTTTTCTCCTACTCAAGTCTCCCAGTCCCCAGGTATAACTCTCACCAAAGGACTAAGCAAAACAAAACAATAACAAAAATACCTACCCACTCTCATTAGTTCTTTGGGTGCCCTCTCAGAGACATTTTTAATGAGTGCAGAAGCAAATATGATTATTCTTTTTTCCCATGTTCCTTCTTTACAAGACACACTGTTCTATATCTTGATCTTTCACTTAAAAATGCAACTTGGATATCTTCCTTTATCTGTTCCTAAAAAGCTTCAGCTGCATAATTTCATTTAATCAGTCTTCAGTTGTTGAATATTTAGATTATTTCCAATCCTTTTCTTTGAAGAATAATGTTGCAGATGTCATTTTTCACATAGGCAAATATATCTATAATATAATTTTCTAGAAGTGGAATTGTAGGATCAAAGATTAGACACATTTGTAATTTTGTTTGATACTGTTTTAGTTGTGCTAATTTACTTCCCAACAGCAACATGTGAATGTTTTCATATAGTCTTGGAAAAATAAGACTTCATCAAACATTTGAATTTTTGCCAATTTATAGGTGAAAGCAGTATATATGTAGAATTTTATTTTTTATTTCCCCTGTTATGCAAAATGTCAAGTAACTTTCCTTTTTCTAAGAATCTCTAGTTTGAAATTTTCCTTTTTACTAACCTGTCTATGCATTTACTTTGCCCATTTTTCCAGTGGGTTGATGATCATTTCTTATTGATTTGTAAGAGCTATTTATATATTTGAAATATTAGTCTATGATGAGTTATGGATATTTTGTCTAGGTTCATTTGTCTTTTGACTCTGCTTATAGCATGTTTGCATGCAGATGCTTTGAACATATAAAGTGAAATTTATCAATATTTCTCTCTTCTGGCTGTTGCATTTTGTATAATAGTTTAAAAGGTTTTTCTCATTTGTATATAAAAATATTTCTCTCATTTTCTTCAACTACTTTTATGAATGTTTGATCCATCTATAATTCATTCTAATAGGCAGTATAAATATGAATTCAAGCTTTTTTTCCAAATAGCTATCTGGTTACTACTATTATGGACTACTACCTCTCTCTCTCTCTCTCTCTCTCTCTCTCTCTCTCACACACACACACACACACACACACACACACACACACATACACAAATACACACACACACTGATTTGTCAACTTTATTGTGCATCAATTTCCAAATATATTTGGGGGTTCCGTATATAGGCTTTCCATCCTGCCCTTGGTTTCATTTGTCAGCCAGTATCTCATTATTTATTAAAGCTTTATGACAAGGTTTTATATTTCCTACAGATGCTTCCTTATTACCCTCCTTTTTCTGCTTTTCTGGCTATTATTCGTCTCTTTTTCCATAAGATTTTTTTTTACCATAACACCAAAAATATTTAGCTTTATTTTTTATTGATTTTTTTAGTAATACATAATATTTAGAATTCATTTTTGCATAATTATAAAAGTATGGAATATAATTTGTTCTAATTCAGTCCCTAGTACTTCCCCTTTCTTTTCCTTCCTTCCTCCCCCTTTTCCCTTCCCTCTACTCTGCTGATCTTTCTGCTATCTACTTCTAGTTGGGTTTTTTGTTGGTTTGTTTTTTTTTAAAATCAGTGCCTTGTGGACATACTTAAAGGTGAAAATCACTGTGATATTCATATAAGTACATAAGAAAGTTAAGAAGACTTGGGGGCTGGGGTTGTGGCTCAGCAGTATGAGCATGTGTGAGGCCCTGGGTTCATCCTCAGCACCACATATAAATAAATAAATAAAATAAAGGTATTATGTACAACTAAAAACTAATTTTTAAAAAAAAAAAAAAAAAAGAAAGAAAGAAAGTTAGGTAGACTCTTTCCACTGTTCTTCCCTTATTCCACTCCTCCTTCCCTCCCCCTCAATCCCCTTTCTCTACTGCACTGATCCTTCTTCTATTTTAATGGAATTCCTCTCCTTTTCTTTTATTATTCACTATCAGAGAAAACATTCCACCTTTGACTCTCTGAATTTGGCTTATCTCACTTACATGACAATCTAAATCACCATATTATAGGGATGCTGCCAAATCAATGTTTACAGAGTCATAATCCACAATAGCCAACTATGGAACCAACCTAGATGCCCATCAACAAAAGAATGGAAAAAGAAAATGTGGCACATACATATACAATGAAGTATTACTCAGCCATAAAAAAGAATGAAATTATGACACTTACCAAAAAGCACATAAGGACTTTTTAAAATTCGAATATTTTTATCAGGATTGTATTCAACTTATAAATTAATGTAGAAATAATTACATCTTTATTAGTTTGAATATTCCCATTCAAGAACTTGGTTTGTGTCTTTCTACTTGTTCAGCTCTTCTTTTGTGGAATTTCAGGAATACATGTATACACTATGTTATATTACACAGAGACATATGTATAAATATGTGTGTGATTATATTTATACTTTTATTTGTAATATATTATTTATACAATTTGTGTATGTTTAAGGTGTATGTGATGTTGCCTTTTATTATACCTGGAGAATAATTACAGATATTTGGTTATTAGATACATGAATATGAATAATGTTATTAATATATGTCTTTATATTGATTCATCCTTATATTCCTGAAATAACTCCTCCTCATCATGGGATAGTATTCTTTAATATGTGACTGTATTCTGCTAGGTAACATTTCATATGGAATTTTGCATCTTCATTACAAGAATTCTTTTGTAAGTTTGGAAAGTTTGATGACAGTTAAAATCCCTTTAATTTCTAACATCTATTGAACAAAACCCAAGAAATAATATGCAAACAATTAAGTATCACACCATTTGGAACTAAGTATAAGAAAAAAAGGAATTTTTTAAAATGGTTTTGCTTTCTGTATTCACAAAACAGTGTACAGCACAAAACAGTTGCACAAATAATGTTAAGTCAAATGAGTAAATAATGAAAAATATTTTCGAAAGATTAGGAGGCATGTGACACAATGAAGAATACAATAATGATTTGGAGGGTCCCAGAGACTAATGTAACCAACTAGAAAGAACATGCAGTTTGGATTAAAATATACCTAATCCCAGCTCCCCTGGCAAATGAAAGATCTTAGACCAGACGCTTAGCTCAGTTCCCTCATCTATATAATGGAGGCAATAATCCATACTATGCAGATTGAACTTTAAGTGAGATACTGTAGGTGACTAGCATGCATATTGCTTGGCATGTAGCAGATTTTTAAAAAATCACTTCCTGCCCCTGCTCTTTCATCTTCCTCCTCCAATATAAACATATATTCTTGTATAGAGTATAAAGTAAGAAAACACACACATACACACACACACACACACACACACACACACACACACTACAGTCTTTTTTAAAAAAGCAAGACATCCCAGGGCTGTGGTAGGAGGCTTGAGTTTAGATTAAAATATACCTAAGTGAGGACCTGTGCAACTGTGTGGCATATGATCATGTTATTTAAATCACGAAATCTTAGTTTCCTTGTCTGTGAAATGGGAACACTACTACTTACTATTTCATAGGTTCCTTTGAAGACTGAGATGACACACACGAAGCACCTATTCAAAATGGCAACACTAGCTGAGTCCTTGCTCCGGCCTGAGAGTCACACCACGGACAGATGGTATGTGGATTACCCACTGCTACCAAGAATTCTCTTCAGTCAGACCCCCCTCTCAGAGCGTGGAGAATTCCAGCTGTCCGATCAGGAAATATGACAGCAGACATCCCCCATCCTACTCTCTGCTTTTGTCCCTGGCCTCCAATTCTCATGGCCATGTAGATCCCTTGTTCGTCGTACTTAATCACATGCGGTCGTAGACAGTGGTGAGACTGGCTGAGTCCTACTCACCAAAGCACCTCTTCTCACATAGCTCTTTTTAACTCTCAAAGCATCTCTGATTGGATTATACCCAACATTGGCAAGCACTTAAATGTTATGAATCATACAATTTTAGTGTTGGAGGGTTACTGAAAGGTGTGATAGAAGAATCCCCTCAACTACGGTGGATTAAACTATTTGAAAAGCTCGCCTGAAAGATTCTACTTCCCATTCAACCCATCTCACTGGAATGTTCCCTGCCATTCCAGGGCCTGTGATACTTAAATACTCCCAGGTGATTTGCCTCCTCCTCTGGGAAGCTTTCCCTGACGCCCAGGCTAGAGCATACCTCTACTACACACCCTTATAACTCCTGCCATCTTCCTCTATAGTCCTGGCACACACAGTACTTATCCACATGTATTATTAACTGAAAAATAAACATCTTTCTCACCCACAAGACTATAAAATCCATGAGACCAGAAGCAAGTCTATTTTTGCTTAGCACAACATCACCACCACCTGTACATGACCTTGCACCTGGTCCACAGTTCATAGTTAGCTTTTAGTAGGTGTTGGTTAAGCTAATTAGTTAAAGGATTAAACAGTTGCTAAGTACTTCCCAGTAAAGCTTTATTTTTACTCTCTAATTTATCAGATTCTCAATCATAAAGTGAATTACGATCCTTCCCCCCTCCAGCAACTTTCCAACTTTCTTTCCCCAATGGCAAACTGTTTTCCACTCAGCATTTCAAATTGATCCACCACTTGGCAGAAGTCCAACTTTCCCTCTTCTTCCAAGCAAGTTTTCTGCCCCATCTCACACCCACCCTGCCCCCAGGTGTACACAGTGGACACACACACACACACACACACACACACACACACTCAGCACGTACTGAAAGTTCCCCAAGCCAAGGACGGGCTTTGTATGTGTGTTCAGGATGTGAACCCTTGCACTTAGTGTAATGGGCATTAGGTATTGATCAACCCTGGACTCCCATGAAGGCTGGTGAAGGCCACTTTGCCTTCAAATCCTTTCCTCTCCCTTCTCCTAATCTGTGCACCGGGGCTCGCCTCCATAGGCTGCAACTCCCAGGAGATGTACCGCACACAGAGGGGACCAGGATGGGAAAAGACAAGCATCCCTCAACCCTATGCTCAAGAGTGGTACCATTGTCATGGCCTAGCTCCCATCTCACAATCCTGCCATGGCCCAGCTTCCCTTGGTGACCTCAACCTTGAACACCCTTTGTCCTTGATTCCTCTATAACACAGGAGATGGTGGCTACCTGCTGCTGCACACATTTAGGTTGCTCCCCTACCCCTAACTGGTGAAGCTTCTCCTTTTTTCCATCCCTGCCTTAAGTTCTCTCCAAGCATTTTTTTTTTTTTCTTAATTTGACTGATTCACATGAAGATAGCAACAGAAAACTAGAGCAGCTACGTTGCCTTTCCACCTGGCCGCCATCTGTGTGCCTTTCATTCCCATCTGAGTACACGGGCACCAAGCAGTACGCATGCTCCCCGTTACCACACTAACTCCCAAAGCACCTTCCATAAATATTTGTTGAATGAATGAATAAACAAATGAATAAATGAATTGAACCTTGGGATCTGTAATACCTTAAGTATTTAAAGCTTCTATGCATATGATAAAGTTATTATACATTAATTAGAATCAGTCAATAGGCGCCTTCCTCAATAACACACAAATCTGGAAGTAATGTAATTAATTCAAAATTACATAAGCAATCAAGGTGTGCTTACTTTTCCATCAATCAAGGCATAATTGCTTAGCTGTGAAAAAAGCTCAAAAGGGGTTTGTA
The DNA here is from genome assembly GCA_025594165.1 of Tamias sibiricus. Classification (NCBI taxonomy): domain Eukaryota; kingdom Metazoa; phylum Chordata; class Mammalia; order Rodentia; family Sciuridae; genus Tamias; species Tamias sibiricus. Next base: position 53,591,343 of record CM046658.1, read on the forward strand.
TAGCCTTTAATGGGACTTACAGAGCATATGACAACTCAGGAATCAGCAAACCATTGTTTAAAGTACTAGACGATTAAGGCTGCTTAAGCATCAGGCATGGAAGGAAGGTCTATTCCTCCTCAGACATTTTTATCATTTTCCTGATGAAATTTCTTTGATGACCAGAACTACTATTTGAATTCCCACCCACTCTCCTCTCTTTTCCCTCCAGCCCCCACACCAAGAAGATGATGATAAGTCTGGCCTGGTGGCACACACCTGTAATCCCAGCAGCTTGGGAGGCTGAGGCAGGAGGATCACTAGTTGGAAGCCAGCCTCAGCAAAAGCAAGGCACTAAGCAATTCAGTGAGACCCTGTCTCTAAATAAAATACAAAATAGGGCTTAGGATGTGGCTTAGTGGTTGAGTGCCCCTGAGCTCAATTCCCAGTACCCACCCCCCAGCAAAAAAGAAGGAGGAGGAAGAAGAGGAGGAGGAAAAGAAGATAGACAGATGTAAAGATTTAGATAAGAGATAAGAGAGAGAGAGATTAAACAATGCTTTAGCTTTGTACCCTTACAAAGCAAAACTGAGATAAGGACACATACACCAGTTAACTTGTTTAGGAGGTAATCCTAAGAATCAAGAATGAAGTTTGGAAGCAGATAAGGAAATGTGGAAAAGGTAATATATATTCTCAGTCCCCTCCTCCAACTCTTGTATTAAGTGGCTTTGGGTCTCCTTGTCACTATACTTTTGTCCACTTGTCAAACACTAAGAAACTGGTTAACATAAGAACCAGCTATATCACTCCTTAGTTAGTAACCTATATAATTAAAGTCATCGTACTATAGTAATACATGTATACCCATGGTTATACAAGCAAAATTTATAATAGCCAAAATATGGAAGAAACCTTGGTGTCTGCCAATGGATGAGTGAATAAAGAAAATGTAGTATATATGAACAATGCTGCTTTATTCAGCTATAAAGAAAAGTGATATTGTGTTATTTTTAAAAGAAAAGACAGAATTTGAGAATATTGTTTTAAATCAAATAAGCCAAACTTAGAATGCCAGGGTTTGTATTTGTTTCTCTTATATGTGGAAGCTAGAGAGAAAAAAGGAAAAGAAAGCCCGGGTAAGTCTCATGAAAATCAATGGAAGATCAGTGGAGTTGAGGAAAGGGGAAAGGAGATAAAAGAGGAAAATAAGGGAAAATATTGGTGAATGATATTGCTCAAATTATATTGTTAAATTGTGTGTATGTACAAATGTGTAAGAATAAATCCCACCATTATGTACAATTATAATGCACCAATAAAAAAATAATTCAAAAAACTAAAAAAAAAAAGAAAGAAAGAAACTGGTTAAGTGCCAAGCACTGTGCCTGGCCTTACACATACAGGAGAATGGACAGCCTCCCTGTTCTCAGGACTGGAATCTACCTACCAGATCCAGCTTATGATTCTGGACACTGGGCCTTCAAGGTGCTTTTGGCTGGCACAGGGGCTTGCGTCAGAGCTCACAGGAGTCCCTGTCCCCTGGTATTCTCCCACCCCCTACCTACAGCCTTTCCTGAATTCTCTGGCATCTCAAGTATTTAGAGTTCTTCAGCATTATTTTTCCTAGGATCTTCGTGAAACCTGCTTGAAAGCCTAAGTAATCTATTACCATAAATAACAATGACGCCTCCCACACTGAAGTTTTAGCAGCATCGCTTAGCAGCAGAGAGTCGCCTCCATTTTCACTTTTCAGGGCTGCATTTGTGTGGTAAGGATCAAATGCCAACTCAGATCACTAGCCAGCAATAGCAAATCCAAAGTGAGCAGCAGCAGGGGCCAGCAGGATGTCCCTTGGCTCTGATTATGTGGATAGCCATTTCGAATGTTCTATCGCCCCCAGCAAAGGTCACTGGTGCAAGGTATGCTCAAGCCAGAAAGGAGGGACTCTGTCTGTCCCAGTTCAGCCCAGCCCAGGGTTTCACAAATGAAAACGTGTGGGAGGCTAGAATTAGAAAAAGAGCCTGGCTTCAGGGCTGCACATTTCCAAATACTCACTCAGCCACTGACTCCCTGGCTGACCTCCAGTGGGTCACTTCACCTCTCTAAGTCATTGTGCTTCATGTCTAAAATAGAACTAACACCTGGATCTTAGAGTTGCTGTCACCTTCATGGTGATGGTTTATTATCTCAGCCATGCTAGCTAAAACTGAAATCCTGCTCCCCCAACACTCCCTCTCTCTCTTCCTTTTATTTTTCTCCTTCGCACTTATCACCATCTGACAGTCCACATACTTCTACATCTTTATCCCTCTTCATGGTGCATCCCCACCATGAAAAGGGAAACTTCAAAAGGATTCCTGCCCGTTGATTTATTGCTAATCTTCAGTACATCATGGGAACTCTAAAAGGATTTGTTAAATAAATCAGTGAATGAATGAGTGGGTGGATGAATGAATGAAATAATAAAAGATACTGATTAAATGTTAGCTGAATGAGGCAAAGGGCCACAGTCTAGCTCAGATACCCAGCAGAATGACACTACTGTCAAATAAAGACACCATCAAGGAGCGGTGGCTTTTCTCTGCAGGGAAGACTAAGATTTCACTGAGACATGACCATAAAGTACCTTTTATTTGGGGGTGGAGAGTACTGGAAATTAAACTCAGGGGCACTCAACCACTGAGCCATATCCCCAGCCCTATTTTGTATTTTATTTAGAGACAGGGTCTCACTGAGTTGCTTAGTGCCTTGCTTTTGCTGAGGCTGGCTTTGAACTCACAGTCCTCCTGCCTCAGCCTCCCAAGCTGCTGGGATTACAGGCATTTGCCACCACGCCCAGCATTAAGAATTTTTTTAACAACTATTTTGGGTATTTTATCCCTGCATCCTAAATTTCTCACAAGTATCCAGATGGCCAGCGAGTAGCCCCACATATTAACAACCTCTGACCCTCCAAGAGCAGTTTCCTTTGGCCAAAGCACTTCCAAATGTGCATTCTATTAAAACTCCATAATCTTTGTAACAAAAGTTCTTCCCCACCTTTCTACCTTGTGTATTAGCGAAGAGATGAGGCTTGTAGCAGACAGAGCATGTCTCAAAGAGAAAGAGGTCAGCAAGTAGAAATGTGTGCAATAGTAGACTTGGAGTAAAGCCAAAAATTAATAATAATGTCTGTCACTCTTAACATAAACTCACTTTTAACGCTTGGGATGATTTGGTCTGTGATGTGGCATGGCTTGCACAAAGATGATGCAATGAGGAAAGAAAGTTACTGTTATTTTTTTTTTCAGGCAGGGGGTGGGTAACAAGGATTGAACTTAGGGGCACTCAACCACTGAGCCACACCTCCAGCCCTATTTTGTATTTTATTTAGAGACAGGGTCTCACTGATTTACTTAGTGCCTTGCTTTTGCTGAGGCTGGCTTTCAATTAGCGATCCTCCTGCCTCAGCCTCCTGAGCTGCTGGGTTATAAAAGTGTGCTACCGTGCCCACCTTACTGTTATGCTGTATGTATGAGCTGTCCCTCAAAGCTCATGTGTGAGACAGTGCAATAATGGTCAGAGGTGAAATGATTAGGTTATGAGAACTTTAACCTAATAAGTGGATTAATCCACTTGAGTGAATTAACTAGATGGTAATGATAGGCAGATAGGATGTGATTGGGGGAAGTAGGTCACAGTGGGCATGCCTTTGGACTTTATATTTTGTCTGATGAGAGGAGCGCTCCCCCTCTCATGAAGACATGAATAGTATGAATGTTCTTTGTATCCAAACAGTGTTATGTTAAAAGGTGCTCTATATATGTAATATGAAATATAATGAGTGCTATTGTTATATATACAACGTTGAATAAAAAAGAAAAAAAAAAAGAGTCAGATGATCGGAGGAGGCATTTTCTCACTTGGGGAATTCCTTAAAGAGGAATCCAGGTGGCCTTCAGCCTGAGAGCCAAGGTGTTGACAAAGCACAAGAGTTTCAGATATTTCCTGGACACTGGTCCATATTGCTTTAGCAGGAGTCCACTGCAGTGAATTTGATAGTCCCTCCAAAGCCATCAATTCACTCTCAGCTACCTCTGTTGGTTGGAATTAAGTTGGCAACTGCCTCTCTTCTGTCCAGAGAGAGCAAAATGTCCTCCTATGTTAATTAATCAAATGTTGGCCAGGAAATGAAGTTAGAAAATGAAGGTTCATATCCTAGACTTGCCAATTTCCACTTTATTATATATGACCTGGTGTTCCCCATCTGTGAAATGGGAAAAGGGTACATCATATGTATGTATCTTTATGGAGGCTATGTATGCCCCTGTTAATAAAGTCTGGCTGCTATTGTGACTATCTCTTTGACAATGTGCCCATTATGTCAATGTGCCCATTATGTCAATGTGCCCATTATGTCAATGTGCCCAAAGCAAGTGTGGCTGTAGGCACTGGGGAAGGTATGTGGACCACATATAAGAGAAGAAAGAACGCTTTGGAGTCCAGAAGTTCTGCTTTCCACCAGCCATGTGATTGTGGATGATCTATTTTAGTTTTCTGAAACTCTATTTTCTTATCTGTAGCATAGGCATTAAATTGTGAGATGAAATCATATAAACATCAAAGGCCCAACTACAATGCCTAGTTCATGGTACATGCACAATCGGTATAAATTTCCTTCCTTTTTCCCTTGCTTATCAAAGAAGGGGGGCAACTTTTTCTACTTACAGAGAAAGAAACCCAAGATTAGCAAATACAGCTAGCAGTCAAATGAATATACTACCTGTTTTTATAAATGAAGGTTTATGGGAACACACACATGACCATATGCTTACTATTGTCTATGACCTCGTTAGTGGCTGCACAGATTATATTGCCTGAAAATCCTAAAATATTAACTACCCGGTCCTGCATGGCAAAGTTGGCTGACCACTTATTTAAGCTCTGGTCAAGTCCAACCTCCATATTCACAGCTCTTGAAACATAAAACCAGGATAGGTAAATAATTGCCTAAGGTCCCATGAGTTTGGGGTGAGTAAAATGCAAACTAGAGAATGTCCTCTACAGTAGAGGAGACATTATGCCGCATAGATAACAACGCTCACAAAATCTGATTCAAATCTGAGTTCTGCCAGTGACTGACTATGTGATCAGCTACGAGCTACAAACTTACCTCACAGAATGACTACACTGTTAACATTTTGCCATAATGTTTCTTTAAAAACTATATGCCATTTATCATACAATGTCTTCTTTTTTCAGTCTAATAATTCTTTTTAACCCAAATGCTATAAATAAAGAAAAGAAATAAAATTTGACCCTGGTATCTAAGGCAAAAATATAACCATCTATATTCTGACATAGGAGTTTCTTTCAGAGGATCCCAGATGCAGCAAACTTGAATTGCACACCACCTTGCTCTGTGTACAAATGTCAGGAGAGTCCCCCATCTACAGCTAGTGCTGTGGAGTCCCTAGTGCTGTTGCTCTTATACATAGGCACTGTGACCGCCCCAGCTTCTCTTCCCAGACTTTCATCTTTTCTTTCAGACTTTTGGAAGAGAACCTTCTCTCTGCCTTTGGGTGCTCCTGACTCTCTACACAACACTGCTGACAGGAAATAACCTGAAATTAGCCAAAATCATTTACTTGACACTAATTTAATAATAACTGATTTTTTTCTTTTTGATACTGGGGTACCAAGAGGCACTTAACCACTGAACCACACCCCCAGTGCCTTTATTTTTAATTTTAAGACAGGGTCACTCTAAGTTGCTCAGGGCCTCACTAAATTGCTGAGGCTGGCTTTGGCTTTGAACTTTTGATCCTCCTGCCTTCTGAGCTGCTGAGATTACAGGCATGAGCCATGACCATGCCCAGCTCATTAACATTTTAAAAAATGTATCTTTATTATTTCTATTTTACAAAGGAAGAAACTAAAACAGAGAGGTTAAGTGATTTGCTACCCAAGCTGTACAACTATTAAGTGATAGAGCAGGATTCAAGCTCAGGATGAGCAATCCCTTAAGCACCAGATTTAAGAAAACTACACCCCAGGGCAGATAGAGCTGGGGCTCTGACTCCCTGGTGGTTAAGACAACTGGATTGGGACTCATCCAGCTCCAGGGCATGCTGGCAGTATAACCCTTAACTAGTTCATTAACCCTTCTGAGCTCTAAGTTCCTCATCTGTATAACAGGAATGATATACCCAAAGACAGATGAAACTTATCAGGCCTTCAATTTAGTTATTTATGATGCATCAAAATTTCTCCTCTGCAAATTAATGGTGTTCCATGTCTCTGTTGAAATAAGTGAGAGTGTTTGGCTGTTCTATTAAAGTGTACTATCCTTAAAAAAAAAAAAAACTTCATTGAAAATTAAATGAAATGGAAGAAAATGTAATTCCTAGAACTTCTTTCACAACCAGTAGAATGTATAGCTAGAAGGGAAAAAATGGCTATGAGGGGAAAGACAGTATTAAGTAACAATTAATAGTTGCTAAACCACCTTCTCAGGACATGTGTGTATGGTTAACAATAGGGCTTTTGTTAGATGGTGTTTTATGAAATCTTAGGCCAGGACATACTTGTTCTGATAAATAGAAGAATGACTGGCATGAACAACAAGAATCCCTTTTATCCACTTCCCCCAAATTATGCTCAGACTCTATAAGGGCTAGAGATTTCAAGATGATTGGTTTGAAGTCACAGGCCTGCTACAATGATAGTATTCCTTGATTCGACCCAGCTAAGGCTTCACTCATAGAAACATTATAAAGACTAAGAGTTATTAGGTATAATGACACCATTGCTAATATTTAATAATTGTTAATCTACCAAAGACAGTAATTTCATGTTGCTTAACCCAATATTAAATATTCAATCTATGTTAACCTAAGAACTGGCCCAGGGAAATTCCTTGGTAAATCATAGATGGCGGTCTCATCAATTGCTAAAAAGACACCATTTAATTCAGGGGAATATTTAGCAGATAGCATTCAAGATCCAGTCTAATGGATGGCATCATGGTTTGGAACTTCAGTCCAGGGAGAGCAGAATGTTTGTTCATGAGGTGTCTGACACAGGGCAGGGTACCCAGAAGGGGGTCCTAGCAAAAGTTAAATTAGGCCAAGTATGTTGGTGCCTGTCTGTAAGCAGAGAGACCCAGAATAACAAGTTTAAGGCTGGCTGCAGGAGCCCTGATGTGGGAGATGAATGAGATTGCGGTTGGCTGTGGGCCATAGAGATATTCGGACTTTGCCGCCTTCTGTGGTCTCACGGGACTTGGCCCGGGATCTCGCGAGACTAGAGCCAAGATCGGGTCGGGGCCATTTTGTTTTGTGGGGTTTTTGGTGGTGCGTGTTAGAGTCGTTGTTAGAGCCGGAGAAAGAAGTTATCAGAATAAAAAGCCTGTTGGTTTCCAGTTTGCCTCTGAACTTCTTCCTGCGGCTTCGTTGCTCCAAGCGGCAATCGCTTCAGGCGGCGAGAGGTGGTGGCCCGTATAGGGACTTCGGAGCGGACTAGTAAGAACTGAAAGGTCTCTAAAGATGGGTTCGAATATAACTAAATCCCAAATGATAGAGGTTATGGAAAGAATCCTTGATATACCTGACTCCGTTGTCAATGAGGAGGATTTAGAAAAAAAGTGAAAGTGATCAAGAAAGCGTAGCTTCCACTGGGTCAACTAAGACCAGTAAAGAGAGTATTAGAAGAGTCTCAAAAATGACAAAAATCCAAGCTGTTAGAGCTATTTGAGAGTTATTGGAGATAGCTGAAGAATACTTGCTCTTCATGGAACCTGGGACTCAGGATATTGCTGTCAGTGAAATTAGCAGTAGTGAGAAATCTAGTAAAAGTGATCCTAAGAAAATGAGGAAAAAGAAACTAAAAAAGACCAAGAAAAAGGACCATCAAGTAGAGGAACCACTTATGTCCTCTACTCCCCCATGGGTGGAATCCATTACAGAAAATATGAAGGGTATAACTAGGTGTTTGCATACCCTAGAAACAGAAATAAAATGTCTTTCTGAGCACTTATGTGCTCTCGAGGGTAACTCACAGATACATTGGGAACTGCCAGTATTTGAAAAGAAAAATGGACAGAGCGTCCACCAGTCAGTAGATTTAAAAACAATAAAAAATCTCAAAGAGGCAGTAATGACATATGGGCCCCAAGCTCCTTTCACATTGAGTATGCTGGAGTCCCTTAACACCTTTAGCTTAACCCCCTCAGACTGGAAAAGTCTATGTAAAGCAGCATTAAGCAGGGGGCAATACTTGGTTTGGCAATCGCAATTTCAAGAACTTTGTATAGAAAAGGCTAAAAGAAACACAGCTGCAGGGTTTGGAGACCATAATATAGAAATGCTCACAGGAGAAGGGCAATTCGCAGACTTACAGACTCAAAAAAATTATGACCCAGGTGTATATGCTCAGATAAACACAGCTGCCTTAGAGGCATGGAAAACTGTACAAGGACCTGGGGATCTACAAGGTAGCTTGTCAAAAGTGATTCAAGGACCTAATGAGCCATATGCTGACTTTGCTGATCGACTTTTGAGAACTGCAGGTAGAGTGTTTGCAGATGTTGATCAAGCTACGCCACTCGAAAATGCTAATAAATACTTCCAGGAAGCCATCAGGTCATGGAGAAATAAAAAGGATCTTTCTGTATATATACAACTATGTAAAGATATAAATGATGCCTTTGTCACAGGAAATGTGATTGCAGCCGCAATGAGAGGTGCTTCCCCTCAACATTTCACACAAGGGCTCAACCTAGACATTATAATCAATCAGGATATTCCAGGCAAAATTATCATAATCAATCAGGCTATTCTAAGCAAAATACCAAAAGAAAAATAAGACCAAGCTCATACCGTGCCCCAGGCCACTGCCCCAGGTGTAAAAAGGGAAATCATTGGGCCAATAAATGCCATTCAAAATTTGACATCTATGGAAATCATTTGTTCAGGAATTCAAAAAATGGGGCACGGGGCGCAATGCCCCGGGGCCCACAAATGTACAAGGCATTGGAGGAGGAGTATCCTCAAGCATCCACTCAGATGCTTCCCCGACACAATCCCTACTATCCATCCACTCCCTCGCCAGAGGAACAGGAGGAAATGCAAGATTATACCTCTGTTCCACGGCCCGAATAGTGTTAACACCTGAAATGGGGGTTCAACTGATTCCCACAGGAGTCAGGGGACTTCTTCCCTCAGGGACTGGAGGACTTATTCTTGGGAGAAGTCCTAAAAGCTTATTAGGTTTGCAAGTGACCCCAGGTGTAATAAACTCAGACTACAAAAGGGAAATAAAAATAATGCTTCGCTCACCCCAAAGTATAAGTTCTGTTAATCAAGGAGATATAATTGCTCAGTTGCTTCTCCTTCCCAATTTACATAATTCATTTAAAGTGAGTATGCCTCAAAAAAGGAACAATAGAGGATTTTGTTCCACTGACTTGGGACCTATGGCTTGCTGGGTTCGGGATTGTTCAAGGAGGCCTATGTGTAAAATAAAAATCCAAGGAATAGAGATGGAGGGACTGATAGATACTGGAGCTGACTCTTGCATCATTAATCTATGGCAATGGCCCAAGCACTGGCCTCTGTAAAAAGCTTCAACCAGTTTAAGAGGCTTGGGATATAATAACCTCCCAGAGAAAAGTGTGGTAATTTTAAAATGGGAGGATGATGAAGGGCATAAAGGAACATTTCAGCCTTATGTTTTACCTAACCTACCAGTTACTTTATGGGGAAGAGATATTTTACAACAAATGGGAGTACACCTTACAACCAAGCCTGCAGGTGTTAAATGTGAAAATCTACAGGGTAATCTTAACCCTAAAAGAAATCATTATCAAAAAGTACAGGGTAATCTTAACCCTAAAATAAATCATTAACAAAAAGTACAGAGTAATCTTAACCCTAAAAGTAATCATTATCATAAAGGAAAAAGATATTTTTTTTCGGGGCCACTGAGAAAATAATTTTGAAAATACCATGGCTTTCTGATAAGCCAGTGTGGGTTCCTCAATGGCCCCTATCTAAAGAGAAATTACAAGCAGCCCACCTACTAGTTCAGGAACAACTAGAAGCAGGACATATAGAACCTTCCACCTCTCCCTGGAATTCCCCCATATTTGTGATCAAGAAAAAATCAGGAAAATGGTGATTGTTACATGATCTTAGAGAAATTAATAAAACCATGCAAATCATGGGCCCTACTCAACCTGCACTTCCTAATCCTGTAACTATTCCAAAAAATTTCCATCTTATTACTCTTGATATAAAGGATTGTTTCTTTTCCATTCCCCTACATCCTCTGGATACCCCCAGGTTTGTTTTTTCAGTTCCTTCTATCAATAATAATGGCCCTGATAAAAGATATCAATGGAAAGTGCTACCGCAGGGAATGGCTAATAGCCCCACCATATGCTAAATATATGTGGACAAAGCAATCCATCCCATTAAAAATAAATATCCAAACCTCATGTGTCTACATTACATAGATGATGTTTTACTGGCCCACCCTAATCAAAAAATCTTATTTAATATATTCAGTGATGTGGCAGAAAATTTTTAAAAATATGGATTATATATAGCAGAAGAAAAAGTTCAAACCAGATCACCCATATTATATTTAGGATTTAAAATCATGGATACCTTTGTTAGACCCCCCAAAATTTTAATAAATAAAGAACATTTGACCACCCTCAATGATTTCCAAAAACTGCTGGGAGACATTAATTGGCTTTGCCCTACACTAAACCTCACTACTGGCCAACTGAAACCTTTATTTGACATCCTTCGCGGGGACCCTGATCCATCTTCACTGCGAACATTGACATCTGATGCTAGGAAAGCTTTAAAGTTAGTAGAAAAAGCCATTGAAGGATCTCATTGTGATAGATTTGATTTAACTCAACCGCTGATATTGATTATTATTTCTTCACAATATACACCCACAGGAGTATTTTGGCAACAAGGGCCTTTATTATGGATACATTTGCCCGTCTTTCCTAAAAGTATAATTGAGTCTTATATCTCCATGGTGGCTAAACTTATTCTTCAAGGACTTAAGACTTCTACTAAAATATTTGGCATTCACCCTGCTACTATTATTACTCCCTATTCATCATCACAGATTGAATATTTATGCTTCAATGATAATGATTGGGCTATAGCTAAATGCTCTACTTCTGCAAATTTTGATAATCATCTTCCTAAGTCTCCTATATTATCTTTTTGTATTAATCATCCTATTATATTTCCACAGGTAATAAAAAATCAACCTATTCCTAAGGCATTAAATGTATTCACAGATGGGTCCTCAAATGGTACTACTGAAGTAGTCACTAAAAAAGAAAATATTACTCACATAACTGCACACAAATCAGCTCAATTAGTGGAACTGGAAGCTGTGGTAAGAGCTCTGGAAAATTTTAGAGAGCAGCCCATGAACATTTTTTCAGATAGCCATTATAGTGTACATGCCGTCCCAAAATTAGAGCTAGCAGGACCAATAGCACCTCATACTCCAGCCTTTAAATTGTTTTATCAAATACAAAAACGTTTGTGGACAAGAAAAGAACCTCTATTCGTAGGGCATATTAGAGCACATACCAACTTGCCTGGTCCCCTCCATGAAGGTAATCAAAAGGCTGATGCTCTTACCTAAGCAATCTTTATACTTTCAGCCCTCCAGCAAGCTACTTTCTTTCACTCCCAGTTTCACGTCAATAGCACCACCCTGCAGCATAGGTTTAAAATCACAAAGGAGTAGGCCAGAACAATTGTAAAAGATTGTAAATCTTGTATGACACATTTTCCCAATACTCATTATGGTGTTAACCCTAAAGGATTAATGCCCAATCATTTGTGGCAGATGAATGTTACTCATGAGCCAAGTTTTGGAAAATTGCGACTTATTCATGTGACCATAGATACATGCTCAGGCATGATTTTTGCTTCCTTACATTCTGGAGAAAAAGTTAAAGATGTTACATCTCATTGTTTGCAAGCTTTTGCTGCATTGGGCATCCCCAAAATGCTTAAAACAGATAATGGTCCTGCATATACGTCCTCATCTTTCAAATAGTTTTGCGCAAAATTCAATATATCCCATAAAACAGGCATCCCATACAATCCTCAGGGTCAGGGCATTATTGAAAGAGCAAACCACACATGGAAAATTATGTTATTAAAACGAAAAGAAGGAAATTGGAAAAGTCCTAGGGACAGATTGGCAGTTGCCCTGTTTACCTTAAATTTTTTAACTTCAGATTCTAATGGTTATTCTGCTGGAGACAGACATTGGAACCCACACCAACAACATAAACCTTTGGTTTACTGGAAGGATGTTCTTTCAGGTACATGGAAGGGTCCAGATCCAGTATTAATTTGGGGGAGATGATCTGTTTGTACTTTTCCAAAGCATGAATCCTCTCCAATATGGATACCATCTAGATTAATAAAGCAGGTACCACATCAAAATGATCAAGATGAAGTTGTTGATGAATCAAGATTAATTTAAAAAGTACAAAATCAAGAGGACCAAGATGAAGGTATGGAAAGATTCCCTCAAAAAAGTCCTTCAAAATATTTCACAACTTAAGAGTCATTCCTCCCAGCGGGGACGAGGAGATCTCTCTTTAGTGTGCACACAATTGTATTTTTTTTTCTTTTTATACATGTCTTTATGTCTATGCATTTGTCTACATTTCATGTTAATGTGATGTCACAAATATATGTTTGTATGTTTGTGCATCTGTCCAGTGTGACGTCACAAATAACAAAGTGCTTATGAAAAAAATATATATATGGATCCAAATAACTTTAATTCATTTTAGTTTAAGAGTATTCAATTTGGGTAAATAATTTAATAAGTGAAGGTACCTTCAATTTTGTTTTATAGGTGTCCCAGGGATTTCTCTTTAATGAAGAATATGACTAGTGCTGTATAACCTGATATTTTGGTGTTTTGACATAATAATGTTTATTTGTAATTAACTTTATTTGTTTTATAGCTGATTAATTTGAGTTATTTCAATCTCATGGAAGGTTACAGAGACTTGAGGATTCCAGCTAACAAATTAATTTTCCAAAGTGCCTTTAGCTTTTCTTTACTCTATCTTTAATGCAGTAAATACCCTCAGTCTTTCTTTGTTTTGTTCTGAATATGATATTTTGCCAGCTTATGTTTGTGGGAGCTCAAGCAGCAATGTGTGTGAGCATAAATCAACTTTAATTTTCTAATCTAATAATTCTATTTTTTAGTTTGACAACTCGCCTCTTGACTCAGTGCTGGAATAGCACTGCCTTTCCTTTAATAATTGATTCTTGAGTGTCTAGGTAGTGGGCCCTGAAGATTTGCCGGTGGCTTTGTCTAGACATAAAAAAGACGGCTGCTGCTACAGCTGCAGGGATCGTGATCGCTTCAAACATCCCTGCTGCTCAAGCATCAAACAACCTCACCAACAGTGTGGCCTCTGCTCTACATGCATGGGGCCTCCTACATCAACGTGTTATAACAAGTGGACAATTTGATCTTTCATTGTTTGGGACTTTATGGGACAATGCCTTGCGGGTATTTGCCTAGAGAACTCAGTGTGTTACTTGATAGAACTTAGGACAGCTGATTTGTTTTAAAAATTTGATATGCTATGCAACTTGACTTGCCAGCAGAAGGCTTGTCGCCTTAAAGCTGCAGCATCTCCTCACAATTGGACGGCTGTTAGTGATCATACACAGTGGATCCTAAAGGGCTCCATTGGATGGCTGGTTAGCCAATGACGGGTAAGATCCCCAGAGGGGGACAACCTAAGACAGGCACAGTCGCATGGGACAGTCTCATGTGGCCGACATATCAACCTAAGACAGGAGTCAAGGGCACAGCCTTGATTATCCGATGACGGGTAAGAATGTTGGTTGCACACAGACGTCCTAGAGCATCCCCTCTTTTAAAACAAAAGGGGGGAAATGCAGGAGCCCTGATTGGGGAGATGGCTGAGATTGCGGTTGGCTGCGGGCCATAGAGATATTCGGACATTGTCGCCTTCCGTGGTCTCATGGGACTTGGCCCGGGATCTTGCGAGACTTGAGCCGAGATTGGGTCGGGTCGGGGCCATTTTGTTTTGTGGGTTTTTTGGTGGTGCATGTTAGAGTTGTTGTTAGAGCCAGAGAGAGAAGTTATCAGAATAAAAAGCCTGTTGGTTTCCAGTTTGCCTCTGAACTTCTTCCCGCGGCTTTGTTGCTCCAAGCGGCAATCGCTTCAGGCGGCAACAGCTGGCCTCAGCAATTTAGCAAGACCCTGTCTCAAAATAAAAATAACTGGGAATGTAACTCAGTGATAAATTGCCCTTGGGTTCAATCCCTAATGCCCCTTACCAAAAAAAAAAGTAAAGCTAGATTTTGAGTTTTCCAAACCAGTAGCATTTCATCAAAGACCAGGAATACACACAGGGACACTGAGGCAGAGTCCAGGCTTTGGGCATGGCCAAGGTGAAAAGAAATAGAAGGGGTGAAAAAGGAATGATTTGATGTCTCTTTCTGTTCTCACCACCAAATTATTTCCCACATGACAACAGGGCAGCTATAAACTTCAAAAAAATGAGATATGAACTCAGAGAGGTTCCAGAAATACAGCACTCTTCAGCCCACCCTCTTCTTTATCTTGAAGATATTCAACACCCTTTCTTTTAAAAAAAAATTCATTATTAACACAAATTTATTGTCCAAATTAATGGGTTTCACTGTCCACCTTCCCTTCCACCCTCTCTTTCCCTAGTCCCCTTCCCAGGCCCTAATGGTCTCTCTTCTACGTTTTGGTCATCATTTTTGGTTTTTTTAGCTTTCACATATGAGAACCAAAGAAGAGATACTTGTCTTTCTGGCTCTGAGTTATTTAACTTAACATGGTGTCCATCACCAGTTCTATCAATTTCTTACAGACAGAATTTCATTCTTCTTTATGGCTGAATAATACTCCATTGTGTATGTATACCATATTTTATTTATCCATGCATCTGTTGACAAGCAACTAGACTGATTCCATATCTTAGCTATTGTGAATAAGGCTGCAATAAACATAGCATGCAGGTCTCTTTTGTATGCTAATATGCTTCAGAGAGATACCCAGGATTATAACTGGATCAACATGGTAGTTTTGTTTATAGTTTTTTGAATAACCTCTATATTGTTTCCGTGGTGCCTAACTAATGTACACTCACACAGTGTTTAAGAGCTCCTTTTTCTCTACATACTCAATGGCTTTTGTTATTTTTTGTTTTTCTGATAATAACCATTTTGACTAGCATGAGATGGAATCTCACTGTATTTTGACTTTTTCTGATAGCTAAAGATGTTTAGCATTTTTCATATATTTATTGGCCATTTGTATTTCTTCTTTTGAGTAGTGTCTATTCAGATCATGTAAGCATTTTTTGATTGCCTGTTCTTTTGTTTGTTTGTTTTGCTCATTCTTTATATGCTATGGATATTAGTCCTCTGTTGGATAAATAGCAGGAAAATGTTTTCTCTTATTCTACAGGTTGTCTCTTCACTTTATTGATCATTTCCTTAGCTTTATGGAAGCTTCTTTTTAATTTGATGTAATACTATTTTTCCATTCTTTCTTTTGTTTCCTGAGCTACTAGAGTCCTATCTGGGAAATCATTGCTTGTGCCAATATTTTGAAGTGTTTCCCTATTGGTTTCTTTTAGTAATTTCAAAGTTCAAGGGCTTACATTAAGGTCTTTTGAACTGATTTTTGTGCAGGGGAAGAGATAGGGACCTAATTTCAATCTTCTATGTATGGATATCCAGTTTTCCCAGTACCATTTGTTGAAGAGGTTATCTTTTCTCTGATGCATGTTTTTGGCAACTTTGTTGAGACTATTTCTGGAATGTCTATTCTGTTTCATCAGTATACATGCTTATTTTTTTTGCCAATACCATGTTCTTTTTGTTACTGTGGCTCTGTTGTATGTTTTTAAATTGGGTATTGTCATCATCCAGCATTGCTGTTTTGCTCAGGACTTCTTTGGCTACTAAGAATTATGCTTTTATAAGAATTTTAGAATTTTTTTTTCTACATCTGTGAAGAAATTCTTTGGTATTTTAATGAAGGTTGTATTCATTTGTAGATCACTTTGGGTAGTATAGCCATTTTAATGGTACTAATTCTCCTAGTTAATGAAGGAGGGAAGATCTTTCTGCCTTCTAATGTCTTCTTCAATTTCTTTCCTCCATGTTTTTCATTGTGGAGGTGTTTATTACTGGTGTTTTGTTGCTGTTATTTGTTTGGTCTTGTAGTTGTTGTTTTCTATTTTGTTTTATTGAGGCTATGATGAATAAATTTGCTTTCCAATTTATTTCTCAGTGAATTTATTTTTAGTGTGCAGAAAAGTTATTGATTTTTGTATGTTGATTTTGTGTCCTGCTACTTTACTGAAATTGTTAATTAGTTCCAAGAATCTTTTAGTAGATTTGCTAGGATGATCTAAGTATAGAATCATCCTCAGCACATAGGGATAATTTTATTTCCTCTTCTTCCCTTTTTATTTCTTTCTCTTGCTTAATTTCTCAGGTTAAAATTTCCAGTTCTATATCAAGTAAAAGTGGTGAGACTAAGTGTCCTTGTCTTGTTCCTGATCTTAAGGAAATACTTTCAGATTTTCCCCATTCATTTGATATTAGCCATGGATTTATCAAATATAATCTTTATGATGTTGAGGTATAATCCTTCTATATCTAATTTATTCTGGGCTTTGATTGTGAAGCATTGTTAAATTTTATGGAAGGCTTTTTTCTGCATCTATTGAGCTGATCATCTGATTTTTATCTTTGACTCTATTTTTGTGCTGTATTACATTTATTAATTTGTGTATGTTGAACCATCCTTGCTTCTCTGAAAGGAAATAATCTCAGTCAAAGTATGTGATCTTTTTAATGTGCTATCTAATTCACTTTGAAAGCATTTGGTTCAGTATGTTTGTATCTATGTTCATCAGGAATATCGGTCTATAGTTTTCAGGTTTTTATTGTGTCCCCATAATGTTTGGGTAGCAGGGTTACACTGGCTTTATAGAATGAGTTGGGGAAGGTTCCTTCCCTTTCTATTTTATAAAATGATTTGAGGAGTCTTGGTGTTACTTCTTCTTTAAAAGATTGCTAAAATTCAACAGTGAATCCATCTAATCCTGGGCTTTTGTTTGTTGAGAGACTGTGGCGTGTCCAGAAATTTTCCAATTTATTTACATGTAGTTCTTCAAATTGATCATTTGAATTTCAGTTTATCCATGGTGGCATCTCCTTTCTCCACTTTAATTTTATATATTTAAGTCTTCTCTTTCTTTTGGTTAGTTTAGCTAAAGGTTTGCAAGTTTGTTCAACCTTTCAAAGAGCCAACTCTTTGTTTTATTGATCTTTTCCATTGTTCTTTTTATCTCTATTTCATTTATTTCTATTCTAATCATTGTTATTTATCTCCTCCTACTGATTTGGGGATTTATTCCTATTTTCTAAGACTTTGAGGTACATTATTAAGTTATTTATCCGAGCTCTATTTTTTAATGTAAGCACTTACTATTATAAACTTCCTTCTGAGTACTGCTTTTATTGTGCCCCACAGATTCTGGTATACTATGTTTTCCTTTTCATTTTATCCTAGGAATTTTTTAATTTCCTCCCTGATTTTTTCAGTGACCCACTATTTGTTCAAAAATGTGTTGTTCATAGAAAAACAGTCCTAAAATTCATTTGGAAAAATAAAAGATCCAGAATAGCCAAAGCAATTGTAAGCCAAAAAGCATAGCTGGAGGCATCATGATACCTGACTTCAAATTACACAACAGAAATATAGTAAAAAAAACAGCATGGTACTGACATAAAAACAGACACATAGGGCTGGAGTTGTGGCTCAGTGGTAGAGCACTTGCCTGGCATGTGTGAGGCACTGGGTTTAATTCTCAGCAACACATATAAATAAAGAAATAAAATAAAGGTCCATCGAGAACTAAAATATATGAAAAAAAAAAAAAAGACACATAGACCAATGGCACAGAATAGAAGACACAGAGAAAAACCCACAAATCTATTGTTCATCTGATCCTTGAAATAGGTGCCAAAAACATACATTGGAGCAAAGATAGCCTCTTTAACCATAGGTACTGGGAAAAAACTGGTTATCCATATGGAGAAGAATGAGACTAGACCCTTATTTCTCACCCTGTACAAAAAAAAAAAAATCAACTCAAAATCTATTAAAACCCCAGGAATTATTCCAGAAACTATGTAACTCCTAAAATAAAATATAGGGTCAACACTCCAGCATATAGGCACAAACACCAACTTTCTCAATAGAATCTCTAAAGCCCAGAAAATAATGCCAACAGTTAATAAATGGGATGGCATCAAATTAAAAAGCTTCTACACAACAAAGGAAACAAGAATGTGAAAAAAGAACCTACAAATTGGAGAGAATATTTGCTTGTTTCTATTCTGACAGAGGATTAATATTTAGAATATATGAAAAATTCAAAAACTTAACACTAACAACAAATAAGCCAATTATTAAATGGGCAAATGAATTAATCAGATACATCTCAAAAGAAGAAATACAAACAGTTAGCAACTATACAAAAATATTTCAACATCATTAGCAATCTGGGAAATACAAAACAAAACTACACTGAGATTTCATCTCACACCAGTCAGAATGACAGTCATCAAGAATACAAACAATAATAAATGCTGGAGAAGATGTGGATAAAGGGAACATTTTTATACTGTTGGTGGAATTGCAAATTAGTACAACCACTATGGAAATAAGTATGGAGGTTTATCAAAAAACTAGGCCTGGAACTACCATATGACACAGCTATACTGCTCCTCAGCATTTATCCTATAGAATTAAAGTCAGCATACTATGGCGATATGCACACTCCCATGTCTATAGCAGCGCAATTCACAATAGCCAAACTATGGAACCAGCCTTGGTGTTCACCAACAGATAAACGGATAAAGAAAATGTGATATATATATACACAATAGAGTTTTATTCAGCCATAAAGAAAAATGAAATTATGCCATTTGCAGGAAAATGAATTGAACTTGAGACCATTGTGTTAACTAAAACAAGGGTTGTATATTTTCTCTCATATGGAAGCTAGAAATGAAAAACTAAAAGAAAGATGGGGATTATCTCATAAAGAGCAAAAGGTAGAGGAAGGAGATCAAGGGAAGAAGGAGGGGAGTGAGGGGAGAAATTACGGGGAGAGATATTGGCCTAATTATATTGTTATATTTTGTGCATGTACTAATATCTAATAACAAACTCCACTTTTATGTACAATTGCAAAGCACCTATAAAAATGTGGAGGAAAAAAAGTGTATTGTTCAATTTCCAAGTATTTGTTTAATTTTTGTAGCTTCTTTGGCTCTTAATTTCTAGTTTCATTTTACTCTAACCTGATATGACGAGAGAAATTATTTCAATTTTTTTTAATTTGGTAAGACTTACATTATGGCCTAAGAAATGGTCTATTGGGGGAAATTTTCCATTTTCTGATGATAAGAATGTATATTCTGTAACTGTTGGAAGGAAAATTTGGTGTCTGTTAAATCTATTTGATCTATAGTATAATTTGTCAGTTTTCTTGTTTGTTTGTTGTTTATTGACTGTATGATTTACCTATTGGTAAGAATGAGGTATTGCACTCATCCACTATTATTATATTGGGGACTAGCTCTCCCTTTATGTCCAGTAATGTTTGTTTCATAACATGGGGGCTCTAATTATATATTTATAACTGTATCTTCTTGATGAATTTGTTCCCTCAATCGATATGTAGTGATCTTTGTGTCTTCTAATTTTGTTTTAAGTCTGTTTTGTTGGATGTAAGTATAGTTACTCCTGCTTGCTTTCAAATTCCATTTTCCTTAGACTATCTTTTTCCATCCTTTCACTTTCAGTTTGTATATACCTTTGCAAGTGAAATGAGTTTCTTGCAGGCAGCATATTGTTGGGTCTTGCTTTTTAATCCAAACAGCAGTCTATAGCTTTTAATTGGTGAGTTAAGATCATTTACATTTAATCCTATTTCTTAAAAGTATGTAGTTGTTCTTATCATTTTGTTTATTCTTTTGTTGTTGTTGTTTTGAACATTCTATGTTCATTTGTTCTTCTTTTATTCATGTTAGATATTTGATCGTTTAGTATGTTGACATAGTGTTTGATTCTTTTCTATTTTTCATTTGCATGCCTCCTCTCCTAGTGAGATTTATCTTTTCCTGTGCCCTCATGATTGTGTGCTTCATTCTTTCTCTCCTGGGTATAGAATTTCCTTAAGTATCTTCTATAATACTAACCTAGTGGTCATGAATTCCTTTAATTGATGCTTATCTTGAAATATTTTTGTGTTTGATTCTGAAAGGTAATCTTTGTGGGCATAGTAGTTTCAGTTGGCAGTTATTTTTCTTTCAGGCAACGAAATGCATCATTCCATGCCTTACATACCTTACTTGCCCAAAGAGTTTCTGCTAAAAAAAAAAAAAAAAAAAAAAAAAACTGCTCTTGTTCTAATGAGTTTGCCTTTGGATAAGATTTGGCACTTCTCTCTTAAAGCTTTTAATATTCTTTATTTGTTCTGTACTTTTGGCAATCTAACTATAATATGTCATAGAGAGATTCTTCTCTGGTCATCTGGTCATGTCTATTTGGGTTTCTAAATTCCTGCTGTACTGGATGTCCATATCTTTCCCAAGATTTGGAAAGTTTTCTGCTATTATTTCATACAATAAGTTATTTATGCTATCAGCACATAACTCTTCTACCTCTGGCATGCTGATTACTTAGATGTTTGATCTCACTAAAGGTATCTCAGAGATTGGTACGTTCTCTTCATTATTATTTTTTTCTTTACTGACATCTAAATGTAATATTTTGGCAAGATCATCCTTATATTCTGATATTCTTTCTTCCGCTTGATCTAGTCTGTTTTTGAGACTTTCAACTGAATCTTTAACCTGGATTATTGAACTTTTCATTTCCAACATTTCTATTTAGTTATCAAAATCCTCTCTTTTTTGAAATGCTCAGTCATATCTTGTATCGTCTTCCTTATTACATTCAACTGTTTATTATTTGTATTCTCTTAAATTTTAAAAAAAAATTTTAGTTGTTAATGAACCTTTATTTTATTTATTTATATGTGGTGCTAAGGATCGAACCCAGGGCCTCAAACATGCTAGACAAGCACTTTAACACTGAGCCACAACCCCAGCCCCTATTTTCTTAAATTCTACTTAACTTTTTAAAGTCATTCTTTGAATTCCCTGTCTAGTATTTCATATATTTTGACATCTTTGGAATCTGACAGCATAGAGTCACCAACTTTAGGAGGTGACAAATTGCTTTCTTCTTATTTCTTGGGTTCCTATGTTGAGATTTATACATCTACAGGAAGGATATCGATTCCACTTTAATGTGAAGGCCTTCTTAGCAAGCAACCTTCTCCTGATGATGTGTCTTGGGGTACTGTTTTGTTGTGTAGTATTGAGTTTGATTTCAATTGGTTTTTGTAGTGCAGTCTCCCTGTGGCTTGACTGGCTATGATTACTGGGTTTTTGCACAGTGTAAACAGTGTTAGAGCTTGAGGGACCTGTTTTTGCTATAAGGTCCCCCCCCCCTTCAAGAGTGAGGTCCCTTGGGTAATTCATGCAGGTGCACTGTAGACAGTAGAATAAGTGGAGTGTACCCTCTGTGTTTACCCCCGATGGGATTAGAAGTCCCTACCTATCAGATGACAGAGGTTTCCTCAAGTACTGTTTTTGTTGGTTCTGTTACTTAAAAATGATTCTGGTACTGGCTGTTCCAATCATTGTGAAGCACCTGAAGTTTTGACCCCCTGTTAATACGCTGGTGCAGATCCTGATATTTCACAGGGAGATGCAGGCAGCAGAGTCAGAGCTCCCCCTCTGTGGTGCATGTCTGCAGTCTTATCATCAATGTGCCATCTGATAGGATGCAGGAGTGTCTGAAGCTGATGACTTTTGTGCATGCAGTACCCACAAAAGTTGTGTTATTTCCCTCTGCTGTTGATGTGGAGGTGAGTGTCTAGGAGCAGGAGGCCAGAGCCCCACTTGCCGTGCCATGTGGGAATATCCAGTCAGCTGAGAACTTTTATCCCCACTTTTCTTTAAGTTGAAGTACTACTGAGATTTGAGCAGGACTAGGTCATAACCAAAGCAACAGCTCCTCTCAGCTGAGCTGGGGGGTGTAGTTCAGTGACCCATCAACTGTGCTGAAGTCCCAGGCTCAATCCCTGGCACCATAAAGGAGAAGAAAGAAAGCAGATGGAAAAAAAAAAAAAAAAAAAAAAAAAAAAACTACTTTTACATAAAGATTGGAGAAAAGCAACATAGAATAAAAATGCTGAAAAGATAATGGAAACAACAATTTTAGAAAAGAAAAAAAGAATGAAAATTAAAAAGAGGAGAAATGAGAAAAATGAAAAGCCATAATAAGTAAAAAGGGAAAAGGGGGAAGGAACAAAAAGAAAATTTTAAAAGAAAGAAAACAGCAATAAAGAACAAAAGCAAACAAACCAAAAACAGTAAGAGTGAGAGAGATGGAGAGAGAATTAATAAAAAATAGAAATTCCCTCCCAACCAAGGTACTCAAGTGAAGTGATAAGAATACAAAAGTGGATCAAAGTGCCGGGCACAGTGGCGCACGCCTGTAATCCCAGCACTTGGGAGGCTGAGGCAGGAGGATCATGAGTTCAAAGCCAGCCTCAGCAATGGTGAGGCACTTAGAAACTCAGTGAGACCCTGTCTCTAATAAAAAATAATAATAATAAAAAGGGGGGGCTGGGAATATGGCTCAGTGGTTGAGTGCCCCTGAGTTCAATCCCTGGTACCAAAAAAAGAAAAAAGAAAACAAAGTGGATCAAAGTCTCCCTCCCTT
The DNA here is from genome assembly GCA_025594165.1 of Tamias sibiricus. NCBI lineage: Eukaryota > Metazoa > Chordata > Mammalia > Rodentia > Sciuridae > Tamias > Tamias sibiricus. The sequence goes on from CM046658.1 coordinate 53,614,278, forward strand.
TCCACATTCCCTGAGGACAGAACACAGGCTGGGTGTTTTTCACCCACCTCTTCATCCCTTGTGGCACTGGCCTGGTGACCAGTGGAGTGATTTGTATCTGAAACTAGGGGGATTTGTATTCCCCTCAACTGCTTTGCCCACTGGAACAAGAGAGTAAAGAAAGCAGAGCTCCCAGTTCGAGATTCTCCCTGGAGCATTTTATTTTTTTAAATTTATTTATTTATCTATTTAAATTAGGTATATATGACAGCAGAATGCATTTTGATTCGTTGTACACAATTGGAGCACAATTTTTCATTTTTCTGGTTGTACACAATGTAGCATCTCACCATTTGTGCAGTCATACCTGTACCTAGGGTAATAATGTCCATCTCATTCCACCATGCACCCTCCCTTCCTGCCCTCCCCTTTGCCCAAAGTTCCTCCATTTTTCCCATGCCCACTCCCCCTATTATGGATCAGCATCCACTTATCATTCAGCCTTTGGTTTGGGGGGATTGGCTTACTTCGCTTAGCATGATATTCCCCAGCTCCATCCATTTACTGGCAAATGCCATAATTTTATTCTCTTTTAATGCTGAGTAATATTCCATTGTGTATATATACCACAGTTTCTTTATCCATTCATCTATTAAAGGGCATCTAGTTTGGTTCCACAGTTTAGCTATTGCAAATTGAGCTGCTATAAACATTGATGTGGCTTCATTACTATAGTATGCTGATTTTAAGTCCTTTGGGTATAGACCGAGGAGTGGGATAGCTGAGTCAAATGGTGGTTCCCTTCCAAATTTTCTGAGGAATCTCCCTACTGCTTTCCATTTGGTTGCACTAATTTGCAATCCCAACAGCAATGTATGAGCATACCTTTTCCCCCACATCCTCATCCTGGAGCTTTGTATTGCGCATGCTTTGAGAGTGAGGGTAAAGTGGAACCCAGCGATATTGAGCATTTTTTTTCATGTATTTGTTGATTAATTGTGTATCTTCTTCTGAGAAGTGTCTTTTCAATTCCTTAGCCCATTTATTGATTGGGTTATTTGTTTTTTTGGTGTTAAGTTTTTTGAGTTCTTTATATATTCTAGAAATTAGTGCTCTATCTGATGTGCACGTATTAAATATTTGTTCCCAATTAGTTGGCTCTCTATTCACCTCACTGATTGTTTCTTTTGCTGAGAAGAAGCTTTTTAGTTTAAATCTATCCCATTCATTAATTCTTGGTAATAATTCTTGCGCTACAGGATTCTTATTAAGGAACTTGGGGCCTAATCCGACATGTTGGAAATTGGAGCTTACTTTTTCTTCTATTAGGCATATTGTCTCTGGTCTAATTCCTAGGTCCTTGATCCACTTTGAATTGAGTTTTGTGCATGGTGAGAGATTAGAAAATGCAAATCAAAACTACTCTAAGATTTCATTTCACTCCAGTCAGAATGGCAACTATTAAGAACACAAACAACAATAAATGTTGGAGAGGATGTAGGGGAAAAGGCACACTCGTACATTGCTGGTGGGACTGCAAAATGGTGCAACCGCTATGGAAAGCAGTATGGAGATTTCTTGGAAAACTGGGAATGGAACCACCCTATGACCCAGCTATCCCACTCCTGGGTCTATTCCCAAAGGACTTAAAAACAGCATATTACAGTAACACAGCCACTTCAATGTTTATAGCAGCACAATTCACAATAGGTAGGTTGTGGAACCAACCTAGATGTCCCTCAGTAGGTGAGTGGATAAAGAAAATGTGGTATATATACAAAATGGAATTTTACTCAGCAATAAAAGAGAATAAAATAATGGCATTTGCAGGTAAACAGATGAAGTTGGAGAATATAATGCTAAGTGAAATTAGTCAATCTCAAAAATCCAAATACCGAATGTTTTCTCTGATATAAGGAGGCTAGTTCACAGTGTTGTTGGATGGGGGTACATAGGAGGATCAGAGGAACACTAGAATGGTCAAAGGAAAGGGAGGGGAAGGGAGGGAGCAAGGGGGAGGGAGGGGGGAAAAAGGAAAAAAAATTGGTTGAATGAGATGGATATCATTATCCTAAATGCATGATTGAAGATCTGAATGGTACTTATATACTTTGTATACAAACAATTGTATGTAAAAAGATGCTATATATGTGCATTACGAATTGTAATACATACTACTATTATAAATAAAAATAAGTGGAACCCAGCTAGTGTGGAATGCTGCATTTGCCTGACAAAGATTCTCCCTGGAGGTTTCCGGGCTGTGTGCTCTGAGGGTGGGGCTGACACTGGCTCTATGTGTAACCCTGGCAGTACCCGTGAGCAGATGGTGACAAGGGAGTCCCAAAAGAACTGTGCTGGGATGCAGGAGTGGAGGAGTGGGACCTGTGCTATTCACCCATCATGATTCTGGTGCTCCGAGACCTTGGCTCCCACATAAAATCACACTCAGTAGTTCATTCCCTCTGACTCTGACAGCTGGTCTCTCCAAATTTACATCCCCCACCCCATTCTGGTGTTTAACACAGGGGTGCTATACCACTGAGCTACATCACCAGCCCTTTTTGAGAGAGGGTCTTGCTAAATTGCCTAGGCTGGCTTCACACTTACACTTGCAATCTTCCTGCCTCCCCACACTATATCCAGAGTACCTGGGAATATAGGTGTGCACCATGATGCCCAGCACCAACTGCCTATTTCAAAGGGAAGCGTCTTCCATTCCCCTCTGCATCTGCAGTCCTAATTCCCATTGCATAAAATTCTCAACTGGCAGTGGCAGTCTCTCCCCCAGGGCAAACTGAGTGGAGATGGTTGCCTGCTGAACCAGAGCTATTATCTCAAAGCACTTTCAATCAATAACCTTCATTTGACAAACCTTTGTTCAGGGCTAATATATGCACAGTAAAGGTCCTGAAAGTCTTACAATAAGAACATGCTTTAGGCTGGGGCTGTAGCTCAGTGGCAGAGAGCTTACCTTGCACGTGTGAGGCACTGGGTTCGATCCTCAGCACCACATAAAAATAAACAAATAAACTAAAGACATGCTGTCTATTTATAACTACAAAAAAGTTTTTTAAGCATACTTCATTATTTCTTTTTATTGAAGCTAGGATTCCTCAAATTTATTTGATAACACAATTTTTTTTTTCTTCATAAAGTGATTAGCATTATCTGAAACCCAAGTTTTCAAATGATGCTTTCAGAAATACTTCCCTGGATTATAAATTTCTTGTATGGACATTCAATGCATTTAGCTCAACTTTGCATTACTCGCACTTAGCATAAAGACTGTCATAGAATTAAATTTAATTAAGGTCTTTTGAACCGAATCCACAAAATTAAAGGAATTGACTAGATCGTTTCTCAAATTTCTTTCAGCTTACAACATCTATGACTATGTAATGCATAGATGTGTCCAAGTTTTAGAAATTGCCATCAGTAAAATAGAGAAGATCAGGGAGAGCTTCCTGAAGGAGGTGTGTTCTGAAGATATTAAAATAAGATGTTACAGTGGTGAGCCTGGATACAGAAAGAAGACATACATGAATTGTTATTCTTGTTTGTATTTTTTTAAATGGCCACAAATTCTTTGAGATGTCTCTTATAAACAGATGAGTTCTGAATCCCCCCCTCCTTGATTCTTTGGTACAAGTGATACTATGTGATCTCAGAGTTGGACCACAAATGTCCTTGAAGCTTCAGCTGGTTTGCATGGCATGCTCTCTTCTCTAGTGCTTCCTCCTGGAACACTCCTTCTTGAAACCAAGCCAGCGGACTGTGGGAAACTCTGGGTATGTGGGAAAGTTCACACTGATTCCCTCAGTGAGTCCCTCCTCTGAGTCATCACAGACCAGGTGCCAGGGACATGAATGAAGGAATCACCTTACTAGTGGGACCTTCAGCCAATTGTTTTAGTCCCAGCATCTGAGCTATCTGAGCCACTACAGATGTTCAAGGCTTTTTATATTTCCTTAGGATCCTTGTAAGATAAATGCAAATCCATCATGAACTCATCTGACAGATGGCAATTTGATTTTATTCATTATATGACCATTCAAGTCTTATCTGCTGAGGCTTCATCATACAGCAGGTAGAAACCATTCTCATAGCACCCTCTGAATTCCTGACCCACAGAATCCATGACAGTAGCTATAGTGGTTATTTTAAACTACTGTGTTTGGAGGTGGTGTGTCATGCAATGAGGACTCAAACAAAACAGAAAATAATAATAGAAAATGCAAAATCCAGCCAGATTACCTAAAAGAAGAATCTATTGACTCATGAATCTATAAAAGAGCAGGGGCTGAATGGGTCTGAAGGATAACAGTGCAGAAACTCATATTGTTATCAGAAGTCTCTCTCCACCTGTTATCTCTTCTTCCCTTCATATTGACAATAAAGAAAATTTGTCTCTCTTGGGGTCAGTCATTTAGATTTTCAGAGAAAGATGTTGGTCTAGTTGGATCCTATGTAAATTCCTGGATTGACAACTGTGTTTAAAAGCCTGGCCCAGTCAGGAGCCAATCCCTTTAGCCAATGGTCTCCACCAAATCATATCATGAGAGCAAAAGAAATTTATCCCCCAAAAAAGTATATATTGTGGAGAGACAAAGTAGTTGGAAACAACTACAGTGATGTAAAATATCATTTCAGAGGTACTATCTGAAGGGGAGTAATTCCATTTATCCCCAGGTAAAATTTGGGATAATAAGACCCTAACTGAAGATAAGCAAAAAAGTCTCAAGATCCCAAAACTTGAAGAAATATGTTTTCATGAAGTGTTAAACCCTACCAGATTTTTCTAACGTAGCACATGTTTTCACACTGGCCATTTTACTGTATCCTCACACCAGGAGGCAGGTATGGTAATCCACTGTTATGAGCCAAGAAAACAGAACTTCTACAATTAAGAGTTACTTGCTCAAGGTCATGTGCTTCTAAGGTTCAGAAGCAACACTAAAGCCTGGTCTTCAGTGTCCAAATCCAGAACCCCAGATCCAATTCACATTAAGAGCACTGAAATCATTGAACCGGGATTTATTTCCTCAGACTAAGAAAAAAAAAATTTAAATTTGTATCCATGAAACCTAAACACGAGTATCCCAAAGTGCTAGTTGTTCAGACATAAGGCAATATGAGCTAGGTCTTCAGACACTCACAGACGTTAACCACAGCTTGAAAGATTGTTTTCTCCATTGTCTAAGTAAGTGCCCTTGGACCTCATACAAACCCCATACTTCTTGGAAACATGCATCCCTCTGAGAGCCAGGGAAGGCATGTGGTCCAGTAAATGCAATTAGCAGTCTCACTGCGTGTTTCCTCGTCCATTGTCTCCCAGAGTACGGCCATCGGAAAGCTCACATTTTCAAAACACTCTTCCGAATGACCAGAGTCGCCAACAGATTTTAAGTAGGTCTGAGACATCTACCTAGGGGGTCTTTGGGATATGTGAAAATATATGCCTAGCATCGCATGAACAACACACTTCTCTAGGCACAAAGGGACACAGGAATGAGAGAGCAAGGCCGAGACAGAAAGATACAGAGATCAGGTAAGAAGCTGGAGAGACTCCAGCACCGTGTGACTCTGAGCTAGTTATTTAACCTTTTTAGGAATAATAATGAGATAAAGATAATATACAAACTTCAGCTCAGGCAATCACGTGCCCCAGGCCTTTGTATTCAAATACCTGCTCTCCTATGTTTCATGGAACCCCAAAATCAACATGACCATAGCTGAACACGTGACTGTCTCCCTTGGTTCTGCACATTCTGCAGTGTTTGCCTTCATAAAATCTTCACAGCAATTCCATCCCAACATTTCTATCAAACTGGGAATCCTAAATGTTAATATAGAAGACAATCAAACACACCACCTTCTCAGTTCCATAAACTCCAAGCCAATGACTGCTTTATATCCATTAACCACCAATGGCAAGGCGAGGGACAAGTCTATATTTTTAGTACCACTTATAACTGACTGCCTGATCTCCCAGCACAGAGGTATCCGTGTCCTCCAAGATGGTGTCTGGGACCCTGCTGTACTCCGCAATGGTCAGTTCATACATCACGGAAGGAGCTGAGTGTAGCAGTAAACTGCATAAGAAAAATTTCAACAGCAAACAGGACCATGCAGATCACAGCTCAGAATTCCTTATTCTTTCTCTGTGGACAACAGTTATTAACACTGACCCCTTGAAATAAGGGAGTTTTGTGGAATGCTTGACTCAATCACAGGGAGTGACTCCAAGTTGATAAGAAAGTCCTCGTTGTAATAAATGGGGTTGATTTAGAAATATTTTAACTTGCACTTCCAGAAGGGGTAAGACCAATCATATTGAATTAGTAAATAGGGTCCTTAAATACCTCTCTCACAAGACTGTGAACTCTTTGAAGCCAAGAACCATGTCTATTGTCCTCACAGGGCTAATCTCTGCCTATGTTCAGCAAATGTTTTTTTTTTTTTTTTTTTTTTTTTTTTTTTTTTGTGGTACCGGGGATTGAACACAGGGGCACTCGACCACTGGGTCACATCCCCAGACCTTTTTTGTATTTTATTTAGAGACAGGGTCTCACTGAGTTGCTAAGTGCCTCACCATTGCTGAGGCTGGCTTTGAACTCATGATCCTCCTGCCTCAGCCTCCCAAAGTGCTGGGATTACAGGCGTGCACCACCGCGCCCGGCTAAATGTTCATTTTACTTTATTTTATTTTTCCATCTTAGCTTCTTGGAGCTCTGAGCCATAATAAAAATATCTTGACTATTCTGCTAGCGATGATACCTGTTAGAAAGTTCTGCAAACTCTTCAATTTGAAGACAGTTCATTTTAGACACCAACCTTCTTGTGGACATAGTTTTCCATTTATTTCACTTCCCTTGTAAAATCAAGAGATACTTATTCAATCCAGTGTCTTGGGTTCTAGTCCATGGCTTTCAGTAATTATATTTCAATTTGTGCTTCTTAATAAAAAGCAAATTATTTTGGTGAAATATTTTTGGTGCTTCTTGGTGAATCATTTACCAAGTTTGGAAAGAGTGGATATAGAGGCTGCTTGCCTTTTAACAACCATTTTGTGAGAGAAGAATTTAAATTTTAAAAGGTAAGGTGAGACTGTGGTCCACCTGGGATGGGAGATTGTACCCATTCTTTGGGTGGATAGGCCAGCATTAAAATAAGAGGTAAAAAGGAAGATGTGAGCTGGTCCGCAGGGACCCTTCCTTCACTGTGGGGGACCGCTGTTCTGTAACAGGCAGCACTTGTGTAGGAGGGTTGAAACCACAAGAAGAGTTATGGTGGCTGGAGAGGCGGCATTTGAGATTGAGTTGGGATGGGAGGTGCCCTTTCATGGTACTGGAATCAATTTGGTTTTTTGCGCTCTCTTGCTTCCACTGCTTAGGCACCTGTTTTGTATTTGAATTTTCACAGCAATCCCACAGGCTCACATACCACACAGAAGTACAGGCATGGTAGGTCTGTGGGTTGACTTTTTTTAGTAAACTCCAAATGCATGGGAAATAGGAAATAGAGAAAATTCATAAAAGACATGACTACCTAAGAGATAGGGGCTGAAAATGGATGTGGGTGATGGCAAAACATTATTGACAGGAATGGTTATCTACATGTCTATTCATACCACCAGATCTCTTTAGGGTGTCTTGTCTGTCTCTCAGTTAGGCATCAGCTAAATGGATACTATGAATGGCTTTTTCCACTCATGACTTCATCCCTTAAACACGTCCTATTTTCTGCAGCTCATGTTTCACACTGTTCTAATCTAAAATGTTCTATTTTGTGGCTTAATTTTTCACGTTTGTGTCTTTTTCTCCCTCCCAATTCCACTTAAACACTGCTATTTTATAATAAAGAGCCCTAGACACACTCACCATGGATTATGCTGTTTCTCCCCACCAGGGCCACCTTGTTCCTGGTTGCCCTGGGTAACTGTCTCTATCTCCTCAGCTACTGGTAAAGCACTTGTCTAACATGGATGCTGTTATCAGAATAGGCCTGAAACTACCCGAGAGATTTTCATTAATCCATCATTATTTTGTAATAATGCAATCCAGTACATATATACTGGGGCATGCACTTTGGGGTACACAACTTGTGTAACAAGTTCAAAATCTGTTCATAGAACAGTTAGCAGGAACACCACAAAATTGTAAGTACAGGTTAGACGTTGTGGTTCTGTCTATTCAAGTTTTGGTTTAATGTGGAGAAAGAAGAAACAGAAGCTTAAAATGTCAGAGAAAATACCTTTATAAGCATCATTAAGAACGCCTCTGAAAATCACAAAGTCCTAACCAGAGTCCCAAAAAGCTATTGAATCTAATGCTCTTAGAGAAAAGTGAGGTAGCAGATGACAAATTGCCTTACCTAAGTTCTCATGATCAGAAAGTGGTAAAGCATGTGAAAGTAGCTTCAGGTAGGTATGTTCAGTTCCTGGAAAAGAATTAGTGTTCAATAAATTTTTGTTTCATTAACACCTTGTTCTGTAGGAAAATTTAGGGTACTTCTCAAGAATTGATTTCCCAAGGAGCAACTAAAGAAGAAAATTGTAATGGATCAATGCAAGAAAACAAGCTTTTGTCCCTGAAATGAACTGTATATGAAGTCAGATTTCAGAGCCCAAATGAAACAGTCCATTTCCAACAGCATGCTATAGTTTAATCAAGAACTGTGGCTTTGGATACTGAGAACTTCATGTCAAGAATATATTTCAAATACCTACTGTGTGCCAAACATTTGCTTTGTTTCTTGGACACAAAATTAATGAAACAATCCCTAACCTCAAGACCCCATTTTTTAGAGGAGGAAAGAATACACACACACACACACACACATATATATAAACTGTCACATATAACTGACTTCATGAAAGTAAATGTGAAATGTTAAGGAATTAAACAAGTGGGACAGGTTTGATTCTAATTTAGATGGATCTTCGAAGGCTTCGTGGAACTGACAGTGTCTGAGTTTGGCCTTGTATGGTGACTAAGCCTGCAGCAGGGACAGGGAGACAGGACATCCTAGGCAAAGCAAGTGAAAGGACAAAGGCAAGGCAATGTTGTTTACATCTGGGAATTGATAAGAGGTCAATGCTGCAAACCCAAGTGAAATGCCTCTTGCAAAGATGGGCCAGGCTAGACTGGGAGGGGAGTTTATCCAGAGCTATACAAAAAAGAAAAAAAATCCAAATGCTGAATGTTTTCTCTGATATAAGGAGGCCGATTCACAGTGGGGTTGGGTCAGGGAACATAGGAGGATTAGAGGAACACTAGAATGGCCAATGAGGAGAGAGGAGAAGGGAGGGGGCAAGAGGGTATGAAGGGAAAAAAAAAAAAAAAAAAAAAAAAAAAAAACAGGATTTCAGAACGAGATGGATATCTTTATCCTAAATGCATGATTGAAGACATGAATAGTATGAATATACTTTGTATACAAACAGTGATATGTAAAAAGGTGCTCTATATGTGTATTATGAATCGTAATGCATATTATATATACAACTTCGAATTAAAAAAAAGAGGTGCAATAAAAATAATTAAGTAAAAAAAAAGAAGAAGAAGTTAACTCAATGACAGTCAAGGTCATATACCAGACATTCCTGGGTCCCACGAACATCCATCACTTCAGCCTTGCCTTTTGGTACAAGCCAGTCCAATGTCCAACTGGTATCACTTCAGCTTCACCTGAAGGCATTTTCTGGTTGCCAGACCCCACTCTCCCTACATGCTGGGCAGGCAGAGTGCTAGGGAATTCCTGTTTCCTCTTCCCCCTCCCCCAGCTGTGACTAATGAGAATAAATACCTTTACTCCCTTACCAAGGGTGGGGAAATTTTAAGGCACACTGCCCACCAGGACTAGGATTCAGCTGCCCATATTGTTAATTTCTTAATAATGATTATCAGCTTCCTTCTCTACCCTGTATCACTTCTCTACTACCTTTTGAATATTTCCTAGGATCACCTTCAAAATACACCCTTTGTACCTGACTTAGAGTTGTAGGGCCTGCTTTTGTGGGGAAGCCAATCAAGAAATTTTCAGGAAATTATCATTAATGACAAGCTGGTTATTGTCAAGAAATAGAACTAATGGTCAGATTTACTGATCAAGGTAGCATGATAAAGAGGAAAGTGAAGAGATAATCCAGCAAGTCAGAAAGTGAAAGAAGGTAGAGGATGTGGGTTAGGGAGGCAGGAGGCAACACTGCAGCAGGACAAGAACTTCATAAGGAAGGCTGTGAAAACGAGAGTTGGATGTGCCCAGAACTTGATTCAAGGACTAGGATTAATGGGTTATTAATCATTTTGATGTTTGAATACTTTGAGAAACTGATGAAAGCTCTGGACTTTATATCCAGAAAAAATAAAAAAGTGTACACAATTTTGCTTGGAACTTCAAGGGATTCCCAACCCCCAGATTAAGAAACCCTGATTAAAGGCTCTATGTGAGGCTGGACTCTGAGGGCCTTGATTGCCTGCAGAGTGCTTTAGCATTCATTCCATAGGCAATGGGGAGCCAGCAGAGGTTTTTACTATCACAGTTCCCAAGTGGTTATAGTTTTCCATTCCAAATGGAACCCCAGAAATCTGGATGTTTTTAACAGATTGAAAGAGAGATTAGAAAAAAGTGCATAGATAATTGAGCTCCTTGTTGGCCAAAAACATTAGCAACCAGATGCACGGTAGGGCTTCAAAGGCTGCTGACTGCAGAATCCAGATGCACCTCGATGATGCCCTGAGAGTCACTGCCACAGCCAAATGTTTTGGCCTCAAAAATTCCTGGGGCAGGATGGATGCTGAATGGAGCTGGAAACAAACTCAGGGCAAGCACAACTGTCTATATGACCACATCTAAGAGGCCTGGGGTGAAAAGCCCATTATAAAAAAACAGGGAGAGAGGGTGCTGAGAACAAAAGAATCCACTTTGGGAAATGAATAAAGCTGGGAGCCAAAAGTAGAGAAAATATGGAGAAGGATCTAAAAGAAGCACAATCATAGAAAATATAAGCTAATTTGAGAATAACAGATAAAAGTATAGAGACAGGGGGGGAAATGACAATAATTGGGCTTTGTTATGGTTTAGATATTAGGTATCCCCCAGAAACTCATATGTGAGATAACGTAAGAAAGTTCAGAGTAAACTGATTGGGTCATGAGAATCTTAACCTAATAGGTGCATTAACCCACCGATATATATTAACTGGGTGATAACTGTAGGCAGGTAGGGTGTGGCTGGAGGAGACAGGTCACTGAGGGTGTGCCTTTGGGGTTTACATTTTATAAGGGGAGCTCTCTCTCTTCTCCTCTCCACTCCTCCTCCTCTTCTTCCTCCTCCTCCTGTTCTCCTCCTTCTCCTTTTCCTCCCCTCCTCCTCTTCATCCTCCTCCTCCTCCTCCTCTCTCTTCTTCTTCTTCTTCTTCTTCTTCTTCTTCTTCTTTCTTCTTCTTCTTCTTCTTCTCTCTCTCTCTCTCTCTCTCTCTCTCTCTCTCTGTCTCCCCCCCCCTTCATTCTTGGTGCTATGTCCTGATCTACTTTCTTCCACCATACCTTTCCACCATGTTCTGCCTTACTTCAGGCCCTGAGGAATGGAGTCAGCCATTATTGGACTGAGACCTCTGAAAGTGTGAGCCCCAAAATAAAAGTTTCCTCCTCTAATTGTTCTTGTCGGGTCTTTGGGTCATAGCAGTGAAAAAAGCTGACTAAAACAGGCTTGAAGGACCTGGAGTACTAAAAGGGAGGGGAAAAAAGAGTTAAATTACTTCTTTTTTCCTAAAAATGAATTTAAAGAATGGTTATCATTTTTTAGCATCTACTATATGAGAAAACAACATTCAACATTGCTATACACAATAAGCCTACAAATAGGAAATTATTTCCATGATACAGGTAAGTAAGTGCTATGTTTGGATATAATTTGAGTTTGTGTTGGTGGGACGTTTAAGAGGTGGGACCTAGTAGGAGATCAGTCATTGGGGGTGCCACCCTCAGAAGAAATTAAGGTACTTCTCATGGGTCGTTGGTGGATTCTCATGAAAAGGTTGTTATAAAAGAGCATGCTTGACTCTTTCCAGTCCATCTGGCTTCCTGTCTCACCATGTGATCTCCACTTTTTACCTGTACTCCCAACATGATGGTATTTTCCCATGAGACCCTCTCTAGAGCTTGCACCATACTCTTTGTTTTCTAATCTCCAAAACTTGAGCTAAATAAACCTCTTTTCTTTACAAGTTACCTAGCCTTAGGTATTTCATTACAGTAACAGAAAATGGTCTAATATAATATATTAAACCCAGAAGAAACTTGTATAAGGCCACCAAATGAGCAATGGAAAAACTAGGGTTTAAGCCCAGACCTATCTATCTTGGAGTCACACATACTATCTTCTGTGGCTCTTGTCCCAGAGCTCGTATTTGCAGACCAAACATGACTAAAATGAAGACAATTTACATGACAGAGGTACCAAAGGAAAAAGGAGGCACTGTCCCTGCCCAGATATTTATGAACTAAGCTGATGAGGCAGAAAAGAGAGTGCTATTGCTGATCACCACCATCATCTACATGATGATCTCTGAAATGTCCACATCCAAGCCACCTTGACTGGCACAGTCCCTCTGCTCAGTCAGGCTGAACCCATGGAGAAGTGAAAAGCTGTGATTGAGAAGTAGGGCTTAAAATTGGGCCATCCAGGTCGATGCCCTTAGGCTTCTGGAGTAGCCCATGGTGTGGCAGAAGAGCATGGATGCTGAGCCAGATGATGAAGGAATGAGCCCTTAACCATCTGCTACCTACACCACTACTGCACCTCTCCTACCTTCAGCAGCTTCATGGGCATAAATCAAATCAAACCACCTATGTTCCAAGGACAATGTAATGATCACACAAAATAGTGGATGCATTGTATCTAGCACAGTCCCAGGACAATCTATCAAAAGCTAGCAGCTTTGCATTCCAACACTCATTTTTCTACTGGAGTCTCTTCTTTCTTATGTTCCCTACAAACCCACGCCTTCCCTCGCTGCACCTCAAAACACAAATAGTTAGCATAAACTATAATTGCAAAGCAATTTTTCTTAGAATTTTTAAAGTTACAGAACTCTTCAACTTCTGTCTCAATCTCTCTCTTCACCATTCACCTGGAAGCAAGTAAATAGGAATTATTACCCTTTTTGTTACTTAGGTTTGGGAAAAGGCTTAGAAGTACATGTGATGGGCCCCAGTCACATAGGAAGTCAAAGGTCAAGCTGGCTTAAGTGAACGGAGTCATGAAATATATAGATGCTTTGGACCAATTTATTTACCTTCTTTGGGACTCATTTCCAGGTCTTAATTTTTTTATCCTATTAGGGAGAGCCATGTCCAAGACCCTGCCCAAGATGCATAGGCCAGGCTCCTAAGGCAACCTGTTTGAGCAGTGCTGAAAACAGGCAAAGTTCTTAGAAGTTAGGTTTTCAGATGAGGTTTGAGGCAGAATCAGAAATACAGCTGCTTTGGGGCAAAGCAGTGATATTTACAGACTCTCTTCTCTGCCTCTGGCATCTGTTGACTCTAGCAAGATATTGCTAGTCCCTTGCAGCAGTGTATAAACCAGGGCTTGGGAGCAAGGGAGACAGGCCACCCAAGGGTGGTGGGGGCTCCTGAAGGGAAAAGCAAAGCCCAACTCTCTGATCATGAGAACAGATAAAGTCTTGAGATTAAATCCAAGCTCTTCTTGTTATAGGAAGAGTATGTAAACTCTATTGGGTCTCAGTTTCCTTATCTGTAAAGTGGGAATGCTTCCTTGGCTGGTAATATATGCAAAGCCATAATTGCATGGCTGGCACCAGTAGTAAATGGTATCTATTATTCTTACTCAAAGATAACACAAGTAGAAATGGATTCGAGATGAACAGAATAAAAGGAATGAGCAAAGTCTGTGAGCCAGAAATTCAGAACTCAAAATCAAAACATAAATTGCTATTCTTTGTGATGTGCAAAACCCCATTCTCACCCATTTTCTTATTAGATTTTCACAATGAAGATATTATTTGGACTCCTCCATCTTTACAGATGAAAAACAGATTCAGCTGCATTTCTGGCCAGATCACACAGCAAGGGCCAATCTTTTACTCCTCCCTCTGCCATCAGCGCTCTCTACCACAGCACAGGCTTCTAGCCAGGCCAGGGTACTGAATGGGCCAGTCGGGACCATAGCAGCAAGTCAGTAGGGCAGGAGCAGGCAGGTAACATCACAGACACTTCCAGCATCTGCTCCTGCCTCTAAAAATGCCAGAGTTCATAACAGACTATTTGCCTATTTACTAAGCAAATATTTGAATGCCCATAAGTTTTCTCTAGGCACTGGGATAGCATGACCAATAAAACAGATCCAGTCGTGGCCCTTAGAAAGCTTCAGTCTAGCAAAAAATACTGCCAAGTAATTAAGCAATTTCAATAAATTGAACCATAGGAGCCCAGCATAGGGAGATTAGGCTTAGCCTAAGGGTCTTTGGAGCCTTCCCAAAGGGAATACTTTTGAACATAAGTATACCCCAAATACTGCACAATACATGCTTATACTAAAATATTTATTTGTTGGTTATCTAAAACCCAAACCTAACTGGGCCATATTAAACCAGGGAGAGAAAATATGACACATTCCACAAACTAAAAGTAGTTCCTCAGAGCTACAACATTGAAGTCCAAATAAAGCCACAAATTATGAAAGAAGAAAGTCACCAAGAATTAATTTTCATGGGGAACTCAAGCTTCAAGAGAGATGTGGCTGCAGGTTAAAAAGTCACAAACAGCAGGACTAGAAGACCACCTATAATGGAATCACTTGGCCTAAGTCTCCTTAAAGGTCTCCTGTCCGTGGCACTGTTTCTAGGAAGGCTTGTTAAGCCACAGATTACCTGGCCCAGATCTCAGAGTATTTGGTTCTCTACATGTAGGGTAGGGACTGATAATTCGCATTCTAACAAGTTTCTACATGATGCTGACGCTTCAAGGCCACGCTTTGAAAACCCAGAAAACAGACCCCAGAATCCACATCAGTGTTCTCCAATTTCAGTGTGCATAAGAATCAACAAGGCAGCCAACATACAATACATTTCCACTTTTTCCATGATGCAAGTTCAGAGGCATAGAGATTACTCTGATGTGCAACCTGTCCTTTTCAAGAAAGGCTATACATTGAATTCCGTCAAGCTTTTTTGGACGTACATCCCTAACTATGTATATTTATTTACATATAAATTCTTTACCCACACCACTGCACTGACACATTATTTTAAAGTACAAAAATTTCACTGTGAAAAGATGTATAAATACTTGTTGTCTGTCCAAACCCCAGTGAATTGCCTGTACTCCCATTTTGGCACCACTAGAGTGGCCAAGGACTGCTCAAAGTGTGGTCTGTAAACTGGTAGCATCCACATCACCTGGGATGCTGGGATCTTGTTAAAGGGACAGGTTCACCGGCACCCCACCCCCAGCCCTCCAGACTACTTAAGCAGAATCTGTGCACCCAGACAATTACTGTTTTACCAAGTTCTCCACATGCTTCTATGGACAATAAACTTTGAAAACCACTGATGGCTACATCTACAGGCTCCAAGATAAGGACTGATGGGACAAAAACATAATAACAAGATAAAACTGAGCTGAGGGCAAGTCCCTGAGCTTTGATAAGCTGAAATTACCCATTGGAATTAAGTATTTTTAATAAACACCTCTGGGCCAATGATGATTGCATTATTATTCAGAAATCTAGTACTATTCTGATGCTGTTTCACTGACATGGCATCGTCCAAGAAAATTATTGATTTTCTATGAGCCTCAAGAAAATTCATCAGGTTAGGGGAACCAATGGTCCAGTTTGCCCAGCGCTAAGTGTAATCCTGGGCATAGGACTTCCAATACTACCCCCAAGAAATTTTGGGAAAGTCAAGATGAGCTGGTCCCCTCACCTGGACTCCATTATGACAATGTTTGGTATCTTTTCTCTACTCCCGCCAACCACATAACCTGTTTATAAGGTGGGCATTGACAGAGCAAAAGAGCCTTCAACTTAAAGACCAGTTTCTCTTATTTAATAGCAGTGTGATTTTCAGCAAGCCAGCTGATCTCTGTAAACCCATTCATCATCTGCAAAACTGGGACAAAATCCCTGCCCCTGCACCTCAGAGGACCACTGTGAAGGCCAGGAAAGCTGGCATGATGAAAGTACTTTATGCATTGCAAATCTTTCTAAGAGCATAAATAAAGACTCCCCAATATTGTGCAAAAAATGCAGGCTTTGGTACAGGCAGATCCTAGCTTCAACCCTAGCATCAGCACCTCTCTGGGCACATTATTTTACCTCTCTGAGATGATCTCCATCTGTAAGATGGGGCTTCAAATTACCTTTCTCATTGAATATTAAGAAGATTAAAAGACACAGTGATCATAAAGTGCCTGACATATTTGGAGCTCCAAAGTATTAGTTCCTTTCCCCATGATTATAAGACATTCAAAGACTTAATGATAGTTTTTTTGCAGTTAATGCCATGAATGGCATCATTATACTTGCTTCCTGAAGTGAAAAGCCACAATAACACTCCTCCCTGCTCCCAGGGTCCCTTTGATGTGGCAGGGGGTGGGAAAGGATGTTATTTCCACTTGGTATAACCAAGTCATGGAAAGCTGCCCAGCTCCTACCCACAGGGGAGTGGCACCATGAAGGTGCTGGCTTGAAGAGGCCTTAAGATGAAATTCACATGACCTTCGCAACTGGGGTACCAAATCTCTGACTTCCACACCTGTTCAGTCATTCCTTCAGTAAATCATACATAATGTGAACAATTTTTAAAAAAAAAAAAATCATTCTCCAAAATTGCACAAAAATACAGTACAAGCCCTGCCTGTCTTACTGTCCTAATAGGGAGCAGGAGGGGGACTTTGGCAAAAGGTCACTTTTCATGCAGGGATTCTGTAACCTTTATAAAGGATTTCATTCATTCCCCAACTACTTACTGAGCCAGGTATCCTGTGTTTTGAACATCTACTTTGTGACACACTCGGCACATCGTAGATATGAATCGTTTCTGCTTGGCAAGAGGCTCGCAGATACAAATGAACAGAGTCACAATTCAGAGTGAAGATATATTGGCAAAGGTAAGTCTGAGGGATAATGGTAGAAAAAAGAAAGTCTACAAAGCCCACCTGGAGCTGTGCTAGAAGTGAGCCACACCCTGTAAATTAAGCATATATGTGTACATGCTCCAGTGAAGGAAATGATCCCCTGGGATTGAGGTATCCACTGCCTTTGGCACGTGACCTGTTCTAAGGCTCTGAGTGTAAACCATGGATGGTGGGATCTGAGCATAGGTGCGGATATGCAGGTAACATCCAGAATCCACCTCTAAAGGGAAAGGCACAGTCACCCCTTCCCTTTCTCCCTTCTTTCTAAATGGAATCCAAGCTTGGTAGCAAGCAGTGTTGAACCCTGTGCTCAAGATGAATAACTAATAATGGCAGAGCAACGAGAGAGAAGAGACCTGCGTCCTTCCTGCAAGAATTCATAAAGCAGCGCCAGCATAGCAGCAAGGATATTTATCTGACAGAGGATTGAACCTCTAAATATGTACAGCTCTATTATCTTGGGTCTCATACATGCAGCAGTATCTTTTTACTCCTGTCTGTAATTCAAGTTATTTATCTGAGTGGACTCTTCATATTTCTACAAATCAGTTGACAATTACTCTAAACAGCAGAGATCTCCAAACGCTAGCAGTGATGAGATGATGAATTATAATCGGTTGCCCGGTTGAGCCCATCTGCAAGTCCTCCAATAGTTTGCATGTCACTCAGAGGTTACAGCAGCAGGAAATCTGAAAAATCCCTAAGAAGCAAGGCCAGGGTTGGCTGCTTCCTGAATCTCTTCTGCTGCTCTTCTCTGCTCCCAGCAGGAGCTGCTTGAGTCCCAAGTCCAAACCCCAAAGCTATCTGGGGTAGGGGAGTTTGAGTAGCCATCTCCTAATCCATAGTTTGATTCAGATGTTTTCTTCCAATAACCTTGCTAGTTTCCAACTCTAATCCAGTAGCCAGGTTCCCAGTTCAGGTCTAAATTCTGGTCTATGAGCAGGCAGCAGCAGACAGTCTGTTTATTCATATTTCCATCCCTAATCGAGCCTAGGATCTAGCATGGCACAAAACTCATTAAAGTTAAAAAAAAAAAAAGTGATGAATGATATTATATACTCCAACACTGTCCTCCACCAAAGACATGTTTTTCTAATCTCTGCTCATAACACTGAGAGGATTGTCAATGAATCCTGTCGACTTTATATACCCTTCTATGACCCAACTCTATTCTCAAGCATGGCACATCTGACTTCCATTCACCTTTTGGAATATCTCATTCTCTTGCATAGTTTCATTTGCAGTCTTGTTCACCTTCCCTTCCAGGCTAGAAGTTTCCTACTCATGTCCCAAGCTGAGTCAAAAATCCAAGGCCAGAAATGAGTCACGTGGCAGAGACCATAGAGTACAGAAGAAAGAAGACTTTGGATCTCTAACCTGAGAAAGGGTATACCTTAGAAAAATTATAGTCAAAAAATACCAAGCTTGCCAGGCACAGTGGCACACGCCTGTAATCCCAGCACTTGGGAGGCTGAGACAGGAGGATCGCGAGTTCAAAGCCAGCCTCTGCAATGGCGAGGCACTTAGCAACTCAGTGAGACCCTGTCTCTAAATAAAATACAAAAAAAGGGCTGGGGATGTGGCCCAGTAGTCCAGTGCCCCTAAGTTCAATCCCCAGTACGAAAAAAAAAAAAAAAAAAAAAATACCAAGCTCAAGACAGTGGTCAGAGATCAAATATGAACTCTGAATTATAGAATCTTCTCTAAGACTATAGGCAGGACAGAGTTAGAAGACTCAGAAAGCAGAGAAAAGGAAAAGTAAGGACTTTATCACAGGGTGTCTTTAGAAAGCTCATGGCTGGAAAGAGAGCCACAGAGGCCTAGCTACTTGCTTAGACCACGACTTGTAGTCATCTTCTTTGGAAATTCTAATTTTTGTCTTGAAGGAATATTCTTCATGAATATTTGAAGAATATTCCTTCAAATGTCAGTTCAGGTCCTCCAAAAAGTAACTGCCCAATTGACTTTAGAAGTATGAGAGATTCATGAAAGTTAATATCTGTAAAAGAGAAACGGAAAGGGAGAAGCAGTGGGCAGGGAAAGTCTTCCTGGTGCAATGCTGATCTGATACTTGGAAAGGAGAAGGAAAGATTGGGTGGAAAAGACTCAGACTGTGTGTGGTTCATTTGGCTCAAGAAAATCAACAGCCCACACAGAAACTTCACTGCAAATATTCCCATAGAGGAAACTAAGATGAGCAGAAATGGAATCTACCCTGGTCCCTGACACATAGTAACTTGACTCACAATTCACAAACTGAGTCAGGGAAAGCCAGGGCCAAAATGTATGTTAGACATAATCTAGGCAGCGTTGTTCAAAAGAATTATCTGTGATGATGGAAATGCGCTATATCTACACAGTCTATGATGGTAGCCATGAAACATACATATTTACTGACCACTTGAAATGTGACCAGTGTGACACAGGAAATGAAGGGTTTTTTTTATTTAAGTAAATTTGATTAACAAATTTAAATAGTCACATGTAGCTACTATATTAGCACAGAGATATAGAAATCCAATTTTCTTCTGAGGAAACTAGGGAAAAATTGAACATATTCAAACACATTTAAGAAGGTAAAGCAGACCTAGGACTTGAACTTGATTTTAAAGTGCAACCTTCCCTAAATCAGCTACTTCTAACTCAGGGTATAGAACATGGGACCCACATTACTAAGTAACTCCATTGATGTAAGGAGTCACAGACTCTGATTCTTCCCCAAGTGCCTCACAGCTAACTTTATGCTGAAAGACGTCTCTTTCTTTATAACTAGTTCCTTGTCCTTCATCCTTGCTCTTGCCTATACATCATGTATTTCCCCTGTGACCTTTGCAGCTTAGGAAGTTTTCTAATCTTCTTTGTTTGGAGCTGCAGGTGTTCCTCCATTGTTGTTTAGACTTTTACCACCTGCTCTCAGTACTTGACCCATGCATGCTGCAGGTAGGAGTTAAAAATGCCTGGCCACAACTGCAGCCTTCCTGCTAATCTCTCTAGATCCCCTGCTGAGCCCAGAGTCTCAGATCCCCTCTTGGGCCTTTTCCTTCTCCCTGATGGAATCCATCACCTGCGGCCCAGATGGGGTGACCACAAATCTCTAGGAATGCATTCCTAGCAGAGGCCATGTGATTGCTCCAAGGCTTACCATTCATTCCAAGACTTGGAATCTGGCAGCGGGAAGAGGGCACACTTCCTTTAGACCCAAGACAGGAGAACCTTTTCCTGTAGCCTCTGAAACACAGAGGCCTTCACTCCCATTCAACATCTCAAAACAAATGATAACTGAAAAGGGCTTGGAGAGCTCTCCCCTAATCTATCCCAACGCTTCACCCTGAATCCTGTGCTTTCTGAACAAAATTGTCATCACTTATAAAACTCCAGGCGATGCTCTTTTCATGTGCCATCTTCCTTTACCTCAGATTGTTTCAGATACTAAGCATTTATTACCTCCAGATCTCACAGTCCTCTCTTGTCTGAAATAGCATCTTTTGTCATGTTAAAATTGACTTCTCTTTACCTAAAAATGAACTAGAAAATTAGTAAATAAGGCAATCTGGCAACAGGAAACAGAAAATGAGAAGTATTCAGAAAAGTTTAGCACTCCATTTAAAATGAAGGTGGTGCAGCAGGACCCCCTTTGACTTGGAGCTCTGCATGTGCCATTGGGAGCAAGCATGGCCATTTATAGAGGCTATGCTAGGCTGAACCACTGTGGGCTTACTACACATTAACCTGGTAAAATATCAAGTGACCAGACTTAATAAAATGATAGCTTCCACTTATTTAAGGCTGCAGTACACCACGGACTATGCCAGAGACAGCTCTTTTTTTTTAAAGTTCATAATACATGAAAATTAATCAGAAGCAGCTTTTGGTTTGTTGCATGATTCTTGTCCTTTGGACACTAGGGGTAGTGTGACACTACAAGACCATTTCCATGCAACAGAGAACATTATGTGTAGATTAACTACATATTTTAATCATTGAAACCAGTTCTGTTTTTGAAAGCAAAGGGAATCATATTAATAGTTATGCCAGGGTAAGAAGTGAATTTTAACACTCATCTTCTTAAGGCTTTTTCTATCTTATCTCCTATACGTCAGGGAACTCTGGGAATGTGAGGGCACTAACAAAGCCAGTCACCAGCTGAATGTTGAGTGCTGCACACAGGCCACAAACAGTGTCCTGTGGGGTCATGGAAGGAAAATAAGATGCAAGGAGATGAAAGAGTAATTAAAGCAAAGGATCTTAAGGAAACCTAAGGTATGAATATCAAGTCTGGAAGAGCCACAGGACTAAGCAATGACTGAGGTCCGGAGTGAAGGGCTTGCAAGTACGCATCTTAGGTCATGGGCTCAGTCACTACTGGTCTTGAGTATAATGTGGACACACGTAGAGATAACTTAAGGAGCCATCAGAAAAACTCCTGGCTGCCTGAACACCATGGCTGAAGATTCCCAGAGGCTTTTTGTTCTAGAATATAGCAGCCTCCATTATAAATAGAACAGTCATCTAGAAAAAAAATTTCCTTGGTGCACAGAGGGTCCCAGAGGTTGAACATCATTTATCCCAGGGATGTAGAGGGCAAAGAGCCATAGCAAATGTGAGAGCATTTTTTATTTTCCTACTTTGGCTGAATAGTCCCTTGAGATTCTGTTAGTGTTAACACATATAGTCCCTCTTTGAGGACAGGTGACCAAGAGCAGTCTAAATGCTCAAAGATAAATAATGCTAGTACCTCTTCAACACACTAGATTTCCACGTCAGGCTGCTTGCACATACGAGAAAATTGAATTTTTTTTTTAAACATTTCAAAAGTAGCTTTGAATACCTACTTAGAAGAGAATAGAAGAATATGACCCTCAGATGACCTTTAATTCCTAAGGATATTCTTTCTGTGATTCAATGTCTTCTGATGCAATTTAAGAAGGAAGACTGACCATTGTATGAAATAGAACCATATCCTTATATAACACTTAAGCTAGAGAAAGTGAAGAAACACCCAGTGCAGTGGAGTACACCTGTAATCCCAGCAATTTGGGAAGCTGAGGTAGGAGGTAGGAGGATGGCAAGTTCAAACCCAGCCTCAGTAGCTTAGCAAGGCCCTAAGGAATTTAGTGAGACCCTGACCATTTTTTCTTATTTTTTTTAAGGGCTGGAGATATGGTCAAGTGCCAGTGGGCTCAATCCTCATTACCAAAAAAAAAAAAAAAAAAAAAGGAAATTGAGGCCCAGAGACATAGCTTGCAGATATACACACTATCAGAGTGAAGATTAAATGTTAGTTCTGATTTATATATAGTTATATGGGAATATAACTACATATATTTAATGTATATAGTTAATGGAAATTTGGACCCAAATTTCTCTGTTGATCCCACTTATTCTGATTCTGGGGCCTCACATAAGGATCCCTTAATACCCACTTCATAACACAGCTATCAAGAAAAAAAATGACATTGTGTTGATAAATTTCCAAGCATCTTACCCAGGATTCAGTAGGTTCCCAGCAGAGTGAGCACTCTTCTTCATTTCTCTCTTTTTTTTTTTTTTTTTTTTCACCAGGGATTGAACTCAGGGGCACTCAACCACTGAGCCACATCCCCAGCCCTATTTTTTATTTTATTTACAGACAGGGTCTCACTGAGTTGCTCGGTGCCTTGCTGTTGCTGAGGCTGGCTTTGAACTTGGCAATCCTCCTTTCTCAGCCTCCCCAGCCACTTGGCCTTCTTCATTTCTTGAGCTGATACATTTCCCACCCCATTGACTCTGAAGGTCAATTCAACTAATTCAAATCTCCTCCATCTCTGCTTTATACAGAGACTACAGAGTAGAATCTGTTAAACTGTTTTCACATAAGAATCACCTAAAGCGTTTGTTGGAAATGCAGTTTGGGCAAGATTACATTGAACCTCAGGAATCATATTTTAATATGCACTCCTTTTTTACTTCCTGTCACCCTCCCATCCCAAAACTCAGATGCAACTGAACTAGAGACCACACTTGGAAAAATCCTATTAGAGAGCTATTACTTCAATACACTACCTTTTTAGTTCCTAAACTTTTCTGCACTTCAAAGTCAAATATGGAGAAAACAAAAACTACAAGTTTGGAAGTGTTTTGCCTGAGGAAACACTAAGTCAGTGAGTGGGACTGCCATATGTATTTTTAACATGCTCACTGGCTATTCTGATACTTCGTCAGGCTTGGAAACTACTACCTTATCCCACAAAATTGCAGTCCCATCCACTCTGATTTCAATGGCCAATTTGCATTAAATCACCCAAAGCCATCCTTCACCAGACATATTTTCCTATAAGAATGGAAAACCTTTGCTATCTAACATTCCAATCAGAGGCTTTCATGCATAAGGCATTACTCACAGGTGTTCACAATGACTTAGATTTCCATACCCGGTTGGGATTTGAGGCTAGTCTTTGCTTTTGTTTTTAAAAACACAAAATATAGGTGATAGCAAAGTTTTAACATGCAACCATATTCATTTCATCATGGAGGAATAGTGAAAACAAAGAGGCACCATGGGGCTCATGGATTCCTACCTGGGTTTTGGTCTTCAAATGAGCATAGCAGCCATGAATCCCATCTCCTGTCTAGACCAGTAAGTTCCTCCCCCTTCCCAGACACCAGATTGGAATAGACTCATGAAGGCCCACAAAGACTTCCATGTCTTCTCCACCAAAATGCCTGTGACTATCCCTTACATTCTTCAACCTTCACGTGCTTAATTGTGTCTTTACTTTTCTCACAGCCTTGGGACCATATTCCAGTTTCCAACCACAGTTTCCTTCACTTATTACAATCTATTTCTGCTTAGATCTAATCTATATATGCCAAGATTTTCAGGTTTAAATGAGAAAATTTCTACACCACCAGGCCCTGCTAACCAGCCCAACCCTAGTCCTTTGGGCTACAGGAGAGGCACTGAGATAATCAGAGGGCACAGTAATAAAAGATATATCTCACAGAGGTGCACCTTGAAACTCATCACTGCATTATAGAACAGAACTCTAAATTCCCAGTGTAGTGGAATACAATCAAATGTTTTTGTTCAGCATTTGTATATTAAATTTTCTAGAAACTTCTATATTTGGCCCAGAAGCCCAAAATACTAACTTCAATTCTACTCTGGAGAAATTCCTTGACAAAATAGAAGCATAAAATCCACTTGCTGAAGGAAATCACCAAATTTATGAAATGTCTGCCTTTCCAACAACACTCCTGGTCAAGTCACTAGATTCTTCATTGAGGAAAGATGACCATTCTGAACAACAGGGCTCAGTTTTATTTAGACTGTTGGCCTAGTTTCTAGGATGTGTTTTATTTTCTTCTATGAATATTTACTACCCTGAATTATCACCACCTATAAAAAGCTGTATTGCTTAAGACTCTTAAAGGTCCTAAGATTGTGATATCATTTTTAGGAATTCCTAAGAGAAATAATTATAAATAGCTATTAAACATTCATTAGGTATCTGATGTAATAGAGATGATATTAAATCAGTGCTTTTTCCTCTCCCTACAAATCTCTCTCCCCTGGAAATCACAATCTCTGACAGCTTGCTACTATTAAGGCTAAGTAAGAAAGATCAACCCAGGAAAAAGGAAAAGAAAAAAAAAAACTACAACAAATTGATCTTTTGTTACCTCAAAACTGACTTAAGTTCTTAGCAAGTTTATGGTTTTTAATGCCCAGATTTGTGATAACAAAAATAGTTTTTTTCTGAATTATGATAGCTCCCTTTATACATACTAAAATCCAAATTGACTTAGATCATAGAAAATACTGTTGCTCTATAAGTATAATATGAAATGTAATGCAGTCTGTTGTCATTTATAACAACTTAGAATAAAAAATAAATAAATTTTTTTAAAAAAAGAAAATACTGTTGCTCATTTAAGGCAGGTGCCTCTTATTGACTGCTCTTTTGTGACAGGTACTGATCTAAGTGTTTTTCATGCATTAACTCCTTCCAGCCCTGCAACAGGCTCTATCTTGTTTGTTCACTTATGTGCCCCAAGCTCCCAGAACAGAACCTCATCTACATAGATACCTACTGTGTTATGTAAGCAAGCAACTCTATGAACTATATACTATTATCTACATTTTGCAAATAAGGAAATAGAGATACAGACACGTTAAGCATCTTCTAATTATGGTCAATAGTAAGAACCAGGATTCAGGACATGGAAACTGATTCCTAAAAAGATTAAATGAGTTGGTCAAAATTATTAGAGTCAAAACAACTCTAGAGTCCCTGACTTCAACCCTGTGCATATTTCGTAAGACTATAAGCCAAATAAAAACACATTTATATATATATACACACACACAAAAAGCACACACACATTCGAGCACCTACTAAATTATTAGTGTCCTTGGAATCCTAGCAGCTTTTCTTTCAGACCTGTCCTTAAAAAACAAGCAAAATCAAAGCTGTAAAAAGTGCTTTGAAAGATATAAAATACAGCCATGCAAGGTGCTATAGAAATAATAATGATTAACATTTATCACCATTTTGCCTGGGGCCAGCCTCATAGGTCTGGATCTCTCTTCTTTACTCCTGATGCCAAGTGCCAGCTGC
This sequence comes from Tamias sibiricus, assembly GCA_025594165.1. Classification (NCBI taxonomy): domain Eukaryota; kingdom Metazoa; phylum Chordata; class Mammalia; order Rodentia; family Sciuridae; genus Tamias; species Tamias sibiricus. The sequence continues at coordinate 53,640,022 of CM046658.1, forward strand.
TTCCTGCCCTGAATTTTGAATGATAGCCAGCTTCTTCTCACATCTGACAAACGAGTCCTACCAGTGCCTTCCCAAATGTCATCCTTCCTACTATGGTACCAGTTGGTTGGAAAGGGAAAGAACTTCCATCTATTATGAATTTTGTTTCAGGCACTGTACTATTTATCCATTGACATAATTATCAAATACTTACTGAACACCTACCATGTGCCACACACTGTGCCAAGCACCTGGAAGGTCCCTGCAATTAAGCAACACTAAAGTGGCCCCCAAATTCACAGAATTTAGTGCAAACAGGTTTTTCATGCACTATCTCATTCAATCTTACAAATAACTTTCTAGATGGATCCTCTTAGTGCAGATGAAAACATGAACCCAAACAAAATGAAGTAGCTTGTTAATCTCACAACTAATCTCATAGACAGGTCAGCAGCTAAATGACTACTTCCTATAAATAGTCCTGAAAAGACGTAAATTTTCTGGAATTTGTAAGGGTAAACATTTCATATGTCTCCAACTTACTAATAAATTATCTACTCAGTGAGATTATTAAATGTTTTAAATCTTCATATTCATAAACTAAAATTAGCATTTTATTAAAGTCTCCCAAGGACATGAATTCCATTTTCTGCTAAGACAACAGACTTCCTCTAACATTTCCCTGTTCTGCACAGTTCCTGCTGCAGCTTGGATAACTGGAATACCTTTTTTTCCCTTATTTTATTATTTTTTTTTTTTTGCTTTTTCAATTATTTTTATTAGTTCTAATCAGTTATACATGACAGCAGAAAGCTTTTCAATTCATGGTACACAAATGGAGCACAACTTTTCATTTCTCTGGTTGTACACAATGTAGAGTCGTACCACATGTGCAGTCATACATGTACTTAGGGTAATGATGTTTGTCTCATTCCACCATTTTTCCTACCCTCATCCCCCCTCCCTCCCCTTCCCTTGGCCCAAAGTTCCTCCATACTTCCCACACACCACCCCCACCATTATGGATCCGCATCCACTTATCAGAGAGAATATTTGGCCTTTGGTTTTTGGGGATTAGTCTACTTCGCTTAGCATGATATTCTCCAATTCTATCCATTTACCTACAAATGCCATGATTTTAATGCTGAGTGATATTCCACTGCATATATATACCACAGTTTCTTTATCCATTCATCTATTGAAGGGCATCTAGGTTGGTTCCACAGTTTAGCTATTCTGAATTGTGCAGCTACAAACATGGAAGTGGCTGTGTCAATGTAGTATGCTATTTTTAAATCTTTTGGGTATAGACCTAGGAGTGAGATCGCTGGGTCAAATGGTGGTTCCATCCCAAGTTTTCTTTTTTCTTTATTTTTTAATATTTTTTTTTAGTTGTAGGTGAACACAATACCTTTATTTTTTTTTTTTTTATGTGGTGGTGAGGCTCAAACCCAGGGCCTCAAACATGCGAGACAAGCACTCTACCACTGAGCCATAGCCCTAGCCCCTAAAGAATCTCCATACTGCTTTCCAGATTGGTTGCACCAATTTGCAGTCCCACCAACAATGTATGAGTGAGCCTTTTCCACCACATCCTCACCAACACTTACTGTTGTTTGTATTCTTGATTACTGCCATTCTGACTGCAGTGAAATGAAATCTTAGAGTTAACTGGAATACAAGGGTACAAAGAAAATTTTGTTATCATTAGGTCACCCTTTGCTTTCAGTTGATCATGATTTTGTTTCTGCCATTCTTGTCTCGTAATTATTGTTTACTGTGAGTGTAGCAGCAATGTATTGTTTTTTTTTTTAACAATGCAGCATTTAATGATAATCAATATGTACGTATATTGTTACCTAGTAGCCTTACACCAAACTTTGGCATACATACACTGTGATTCAAATATGAGTCACCTGTACTTCACTGAAAAGGAAGATATATAATTACATTTATTAAAATGTATGGTAACATTTGGTTAGATGGCCTATCAATTTGAGCCATTCAAAGTTTGACAAATGAGGTTCTTCTGATATGGCTGAATAAGCTTCAACTGAACCAAGCATCCTACAGACAACTATATCCTCTAGATAATACAGGAAGAAAGAGCTACCTTAAATTAATATAGAATAAAGAATAAGAAGAAATATTTTGGAAAAAAGGAAAAAGCAGGTAAATTTCACCTTTTTTTTTTTTTTTTTTTTTTTTGGTAGGCCTTTAACCCTGAAGGCATGACCCAGTTGACACCATCAAATAACTAAAACTCCAATAGAAACCCTAAGAGAAAACCAACAGTCTTTCTGTCCTAAAGAACTAGATTACAGAGTTCAGTGTAACCATACCTGCCATATGGAAAAGTCTTGAAAAGAACACATGACCACAACATCTGTGTATAAACTACCCAAATCTCTGCCTGACTTCTGAATCAGGTACAGGGGGTTGGGGGAGGATTATTAACAGTTAAAATAAAAATAACAGAACTGAACTAAAATTTTAGAGGTCTAGAATCCTTCTACTCTTCCTTCCAGCATACTTACCCCTTGTTACACAGAGTCCATAACTTTGCCCTGGATGTTCCCCTTCCTGGAATATCCTCAGCTCTTCACCTCTCAGTATCCTTCATCTTTTATGTCTTCCTAACACGTGCTCTCATTCCCCTCTACTTCATTCCCCACACAACAGCTAAATCAATGCTGAGGAAAGGGGACATGCCCTCAACAAATATTGACTGAGTTGCCGTTATGTGCAGTGCATTAATACTGAGTACCAGGTACACAGTGATAAACAGATTTTGGGGGGATTAACATGGTAAGGTCTCTATTCATGAAAGCTCTGTAAAGAACAGCAGGGAAAGAGATGACAGAGAGGACAGGAAGAAGAGGTGCTGGGCTCTGGCTGTGATTCAGGACAGATGTAAATGTTACTTGGACATGACAGTTAAGAGTCAAAGAAGAGAAGTTTAAAATTAATGGATCTGAGAAGATTGTAGAAGAAAACTGGCAGGACTTAGTGACCAACTGGTTATGAGAGCTGAGTGAGAAGGAGGTCTCATGGCTGATTCCTAGTTTCCTTTGTGGACAGCAAGGTGAAGGAAGAGTACTTTGCTATGCTAGGGGATACTAGCAAAAAGTCAATATCCTGAGTTCATTTGGAAACATTTAAAGTTTGGGTGACTCTAAATTCTCTGAGACATCAGGTAGTTTGATATGTCTTATTCAATATAATACTTAGCATCTAAAACAGTGTCTGTTTAAAAATGAATATTCAATGCAAATTTGTTAATTGACTAGAATCAAAAGAAATGGAGAAATCTTTTGTTAAGTATTGACATGGAGACACTCTGACAGGCATTTTTTTTTTTAATCATCTCATTTAATCCCACAATAACAATTCGACTTTAATATTGTGATTTCGATTTTATGGAGAATGGAACAGATTTCAAGGAGATTAAGTTACACAGCAAAGAAACTACAGACTCAAGATTAAAACTCAGATCTATTGAAGAATTTCTTGCAAAGTCTGTTTTTCTCCCCTTTACCACCAGCACCACCATATAACCAACTCTCATTGTATAGAAAATGAAACAGTTTCTTCTACTCTGTTTTAGAAAATCTCTCTCTCTGTTCCTCCCCACACTCATTTCTTTTCTCCCACTCAGGTATGGATATGTCAGAATGAAATTCAGCTATTTCTTCTTTGCTTCTACTCGAGATTAAGGGAAGGGTGTTTGTTGCCTCCTCTACTAGCACTTTGCTGTGGAAAAAGAAAAATAGAAAAAAAGGAAAATGTTCCCAGTGCTACAAAATTATGGATGCACTCATTTCATGTGCACTCTTCAAAACTTGCAAGGAAGCTGAAATCTAATTTAATCTATTACATGATTGTACTAAATTGCTTAACCACATCAAAGCTTCAATGGTCTCACACTCAGGGAAGGGACAGTATAAAATGGTTTTCAAATATCTAATGCAGTCTCTCAGGTGCTTGAGACAGGGACATCCATCCCTGAATATAAAGCCTCCCTTACACTTTTGAGATCAAAACAACAGACCCATTATTGGAGAAGCTGGATGAAATACCAGAGCCATTTCTTATTAGCTTCAGTCATTAAAGAGAACTTAGTAGCCTGACTATTTGTGCTGACTTTTTTTTTTCTTAAGAAAAAAAAAATAGAATCTTAATGGAATAAAAGGGCGGAAGATTTTGAAGATCAAGATTACGAGTAAATTTCCCGCTAATTACATTGTTTTCTGCTTTCAGAAAAGAAAACCAAGGCCAGTTTTCCACTTCCCCTCTGCATCTAAAGCAAAGCAATTTAAGCAAGCAAAAATAGATGTTAAAAATATTGCCCTTCACTAAGAATGAGAATTGCTACTACACCACCACTACTACCACCGTCAGATCCAGTGAAAAATGTCCTGTGTGAATCTATTCTCTGTAATACCCAATGAGTTTTCCCACAGCAACAAAATTATGAACAGAAGTTGGATTTCCAGTAGGATCCACAAAAGTCCAAGTGAGCAGTGCTTTCCACTAAGGCAAGACCCCAAGAATTTCAGAAACATCAGGAACACTTTTCCCTCTGTCTCCCAAAACACCACACAATGGTGGGAATTCAGCCTTTTTATGAAAATAAGAACACCTGAGAGAGCAGTGTTACTTAATGTCTATAGCATGGGCACCAGGAAGGGATTATCCAGGTATGACTCCTTATTCCAGAGGCTTTCTAGCTCTTAGCATTGGACTGGATTCTTCCTTTATTCTGTGTCCCAACTTCCACATCCATACAGTGGTGACTGAAATACTGTCCTTAACATTGCTGTGATGAAACAAGTGATTACTTCAAAACACATAGTAAGCACTCAATAAAAGTGAAGTCAGCAAATGCTGGTACTATATTCCTTATTTTCTTTCATTTAGTACTTGCTATGACGCCTCAAGATGAATTCATTTTTGTAGATGACAAAACTGAAGCCTAAAGAGGTTAGGCAATTTTCCTAGGGAAATATAAAAGATCATTTTTAAAAGGTAGAGCCAGGTTTCTAATCCAGTTCTGCTTCGCAAATCCCAGGCTCTGTAAAGCAGGGCCATCAAGTCATGCCTGTGAAAATGATCTCAAAGACACATCTCTTCTCTCACCTCCCAATCCCCTTCACAAATCCCTTATCCTATGACACCACTGAAAGAAAAAAAAAAGATGGAAACTCTTCTTTCCAAGGCCCACAGAGGGGGAACCCAGCCCAGCTACTTGCCCAGCATGGGCCAAGCCTCTATAGATAGATATTAGCCCTTTGTAAATTGGGCATTCAGAAGGGAAGGGGTGCCTGTTTTGAATTTCCTTTGCAGAATTCTGGCAAATCTATGAAGTGTTTACTCTTTAAAAATGCCAAAGACCTATGGAAGTGCTAAGCCTGGGCTCAGAAGTCCCTGTGGCTGTCATTAGAGAAAGAAGAGGTGACAGACCATTTACAGTCAAGGTCATGAGAAACTGAAGTATTACAGAAGCCATGAAGCCAAATCACAGGGAGGCCTGGGACCCACAAAGCAAGCTGGAGACATTTTCCAGAAACTGTGAAAGAATGAAGAAGGTGTTCTCCTCAGAGATTTGACACTGGGCCTGGTCCAGTTTCCCTTTCCAGAGATGGAGGCTAAAGAAAATAGGGCCAAGATGAGGAACAAAATGATTCTGGGGCTGAAAAATAGATCTTGTGGCAGTGGGTCTCCTCAGGTAGGAGAGGGGCAAGCAGGGATACGCCGTGTCATGATTTCTGTGAGCTTCCCACAGTACCCAAAACACTTCCCAGTCATCTCAAAAATGTCTTCTCCTTTAAAGAATCAGGGACTCTCAACACTGGAAGAGGACTGGCCTTTATGGAGCACTGCCCACGTGTCAGGCATTGTGCTCTCATCACAAATCCTTCCACCCCTCTGTAATTACTGCACTCATGTTACCGATGAGGCTCAGAGATGATGAAGTAACATTCCCAGGGTCACAGAGCCAGGAAGCCATTTACTGGCTGCAGGCCCGCCGGGTACCACAGGTGGCGCTCTCCTTCCCTCCCAGGTCAGACTTCCTTTGAAGTCATCTTGTCCAAGCCTCAGCACTGGGTGCAAGTTCTCAAGACAGCATTCCCCAGGGCTCAGCTTTTCCATCTTGGTTTGAATACCTGCTATGATAAAGAAAGGTGCCAATTCTTTATTTTTAGTATAGTAAACTAAACATAAAGTTTACCATCTTAAGGCACAATTCAGTGCATTGAGAACATTCTCAAGTTTGTACAACCATGACCACTATCCAATTGCAGAAAATCTTCATCACCCCAACAGTAAGCCACATTCAGCAAGTTGTCACTCCCCATTCCCCAACCCCTCTGGGACGCTCTATGGTTTTTTCTGTTTCTATTTTCTGACTCTTCTGGATTGTTTGGATAAATGGGAACATACAATATGTTGTTTGTATCTGACTTTTTTTTTCACTCAATATAATGTTTCCAAGATTCATCCCTGTAGTAGCATGTATCCAGACTTCCTTATTTTGTATAGCAAGATAATATTCTAGTGTATGAACATACCAAATTTTTATTTATCCATTTGTCAAATGATACCCATTCATATTATCCACCTTTTGACATATACACATTCTGTTATGTTTTAGATATAAGGTGTCCCCCAAAAGCACAAGTGTGAGGCAATTCAAGAAAGTTTACAGGTGAAATGATTGGGTTATGGGGCCCGTAGCCTAATCAGTGCATTAACCCCCTAATAGGGATTAGCTGGGTGGTAACTGTGAGCAGGTAGGGTGTGGCTGGAGGAGGTGGGTCATTGGAGGTATGCCTTTGGGGTATATATTTTGTCCCTGGAAATTAGAATTCTCTCTGCTTCCTGGTGCCATGTCCTGATCCACTTTTCTCCACCACACACTTCTGCCATGATGTTCTGCCTCACCTTTAAGCCCAGAACAATGGAGTCAGCCATGTATGGACTGAGACCTCTGAAAATGTGAACCCTAAAATAAACTTTTCTTCCTCTAAAAGACTTTTCAAGTCTTTTGGTCACAGAGGCAAAAAATCTGACTAAAATACATACCCATTTTTTAACAACTGTTTTCAGTTATTTGAAATATGTACATAATAGTAGAATTTCTAATTTATATGGTAATTCTAGCTTAAGTTATTGAGGAACAAACTGTTTTCCATCATGGCTACACCATTTTTCTTTCCCATCTTCTTTGGAGAATGTCTATTCAAGTATTTTCCCCATTTTTTTTAAACTAAGCTATGTGTCCTTTTATTTTGAGTTGTAAGAATTCTTTCTACATTAAGAATAGCAGACCCGGGGCTGGGGTTGTGGCTCAGCGGCAGAGCGCTCGCCTCTCACGTGTGCGGCCCGGGTTCGATCCTCAGCACCATGTAAACATAAATGCATTGCATTGTGTACAACTAAAGTAAATAAATAAATTTAAAAAAAAAAGAATATCAGACCCACATCAAATATATAATTTTCAAATATTTTCTTCCATTCTGTGTTCTCACTCCCTTGATAGTGTCCTTTGATGCAATCAAGTTTTTAATTTTGACAAAGTTTAACATCTGCTTTTTCTTTCTGGTTTGTACTTTGGTGTTTTGTCTAAGGAATATGAATACCATAAAGATTATCCATGGGGCTGGGGTTATGGCTCAGTGGAAGCGCACTTGCCTGGCATGTGTGAGACACTGAGTTCGGTTCTCAGCACCACATATAAATAAATAAAATAAAGGTCTATCAACAACTAAAAAATATTTTAAATAAAAAGATTATCCATATGTTTTCTTCTCAGAGTTATATGTTTTTAGCTCCTATGTGGAAGTCCTTGATTCATTTTGAGTTAATTTTTGTATATGATGTGAGGTAAGGGTCCAATTTTGGCTTGGCTCAAGGTCTTTTTCTCATCACAGACCATTAACAGTTTATAGATCAGCAGTGGTACAGGGAATACTCTTTGAGGAACACAGACCTAGGAGAAAATTTCTTCCCAAAAAGAAGCTGGATTTCACCCTTCCTCTGCCATCTGCAATTTAGTCACATAGGATGGGAACAAAGAATCCTTTTCCTTCATTCAAGGGACTGCCCACATGTCCACAGACTGTCATCAGTCCTGAACCTTTGACCAGTGCAGGGACTTATGTAGCTCAGAAGCAGCATGACGCCATGGAAAGAGCACGGGCTCTGGGTTGCACACACAATATTTCAAAGACAAATTCCTTTTTTTCTCTTTGAGATGCTAAACAATGTCCTACTTCTAAAATTCAATGTCCTTATCTGTAAATGGGATGGATAATACCTACCTAGCAAGTTTTCTAGTTAAATTTTTAAATTCATATCAAGTATTCTACTTGCCATGTAGGAGATGAGAAATTAAATCTTTTCCTACTCTTACCTCCTTCTCACCTTCCTCTGCCTTCTTTCCTTATTAATCCCGTGAAAATTTTATGTAAGAATGTCAATATACCTTTCCCTTCTATTGTTACTATTATATTGATTACGCTATATTAGTCCCTTTTGCCTAAGACCAGATCCTTTCTCTTAAATACTTGGGTTTCAAGTCATATTACTTACCTCATTTCCCTTTCTTGCCCAAGAGTATCCTGGTTACAGCAACATAAACTCTGATTTTTCACATTTTTATCTTATTTCCCAACCATTTATTTTTCTTCTTTCTAATTATTCTAAGTACAGAGATCATAAGGATCTGTAGAACTCAAACTCTTCTAAGTTCACAAAAATCTAGAGCTTTCGTCTCACCACTCTGCACTTCACTGATCTCACTCCCGGCAAATCTATCCCAAGTCCACAGAATCACTGCTAAAATTACTAATAATATAAACAGCTCTCTCTCCGTCGACAAAGACTCTGACTCTCCATGCCACAGCAATCACATGACTCCACATTGACCTAGGCCATTGAGATGAATGATTCTGCAATGTGGAGACTTGACCTCATTCAATACCAGTACATTACCATTCCTGAAATGATTTCCCCATTCATTTCACAAGTTCCTGAAACCTCATCCATTATAAATCAATTGCATTGGTAAAGGCATTTACTCAAAGATCAAACATCTATGCCTGTAAAGAAGCAGGCAGAGAACTACATTTGTTGAGGACCTAGCATACACTATGCATTTTTATATAGAGTACCTCACTTTATCCCGGGAAAACACAACAGGGTAAGCATTATTAGCCTAATTTTATATCTGAGGAAATGGAGACTTATGGAGGTTGGGAGCAGCTGAATTAGTATTTACACCCAGGATTACCTACTTCCCATGCAGGAATCCCCTTGATAGCTTCCCTGCAAAGGGAGCATTTGGTTTGTTTAGTCACTTCCTGAGACTCATTGCTCATAATCTCCACATTTTCTCCAAACTGTCATGGAATTGCTCTGATTATTAGAAAATGCTTTCTTTTAACAGTAAAAACAATAAGAAAAACATTAAGAAAATGAGACAGGATGCTTCAGGGGATAGCAATCTCTCCATCCCAGAACATGGAACTCAGCAATCCAAAAGCCTTTGGTTTGTTTTGAATGGAGATTCTCACTCTATCTCTGTTTAGCAAATCCATTTCCCATGTGTAATATGCCAAAGATGACAATCTACCCGCAAGGCCAATCTGAATTCCTGAATCACTCCCTACAAGACTAAGGACAAAGCCAATAAGACCAGCAATGTTTATTTTGCCACTTTTCTCAGAGGCGAGAGCATTGCAGGCAATGGAGAGTAAGAGGAAAATTAGACTCTCAAGAAATATTTGACAGTGTTTCCTTAATCTTGGTCTACATCTGCTGATCCAGCCAAAAGTAAGAGGGCAGAGGTGATCTTTGCTATGCCACAGTGAATAATGCAATCATATTTTTTTATACCAAACTACATTTAACTGCCATATAAATCCTGCCTGCCTCCATACCACACCTCATTATCTCACAGGAAATGTATAGCTTCTGGAAAGTCAAATGTGGTCAGGCCTGTGCTTCTGAGGCTGGGACAGCGACACATAGCTGAGTCCTGTGTTTGCCGCACAAGCAGTTCTGCTTCCTGAATGCACATAATGAGCCTTGCCCAGGAATCCTTAGCACTAGCTTGCTCTGGGACATCAGGCAAAACACTCTACCTCTCTGGGAATCAGGTCTTCAGTTACAAAACAGAAGTAGAAAATACCTTAATTCCCATTTTGCAAATTAGAAAAGTCAGGTGCAGAGAGGTTAGCAAATTACCCAAAGTCAAAATCAAATATCTAGTCAAAGACGATTAGGACATCAAACCAAAGGCTGTCTGTTTTGACTCCTCACCACTACCACCCCCCCCCAAAAAAAAAAAAAAAAAAAACAGCTATAACATGATGGTGCTGCAATATTTTGCCAGAAGAATTAGGCTCGTAAACCCTTAACAGTGACCTCCATGATCTGGGACACCATATCCTCAACAGGCTATACTTCTCAGATTCCCCAAAGGAGGGAAATATATGAAATAAACACAATAATAAATGCTCAAGCTTGCTTGATTTCAAGGAGCACAGAAGGTAGGGGTAGCAGAAATGATTAGTAAAGAACAGAAGACAGAATGCTTGCTTGACCTCTTTGGAAGGGAAGATGAGCATGATTTGGAAACTACTCTGCCTGAATGGAGAAGAAGAAGGGAGCAGGTTGGGTCATTCTTGCCTTGTTTCCAGCTGCATGAATTGAAAAGCCCCATCCAGGTTCAATGCATCCTTCTCAAAGCAGCGAACAAAATCCCTCTTTGTTCCCCACTGAAACTTATCTCTGAAGAGCTGCACTACTTCCTGTGAGATATAGCCCCGCAGATGTGTTGTGGGAGGCCCGCCGGGCTGCACTGCCTTCGGTTAGAGTGCAAGAATGGGCACTTTGTACTGCTGGCTGAAAGTGACACTCACTCTCCTCATCCCTGCGGGGGTTACCAAGTGGACAACTTCCTGCTCAGAGGAGGGGCCACAGGCAGCAGGGGTAGAGGGTTGTGTGTGTGCAATCTTGTTTTGTTCCTTTGTGGACTATTTTTAAAGCTCAAGGAGAAAATGAAGAAGTCCAATGTAGGACAATGTTGTTCAAACTGTATTCCATGGAACCCTTCCAAAGGTTGGAAACCCCAGTGGCTGGAGGCCCAGGATGGAGTAGGTGAGAACAGCAGGTATGACTCCAGGCCCTTCCATCTGCCTCCTCTCCCTCGCCAACACCAACAGTCATAGTTCAAGCAATTCGATGTGGTGGACTTGATATCATTTCACTCACACTTGCTTAACTAAAAAAAAAGTGTTGAAAAATAGTTGTCATAGAAAGATTCTATAGGTGAATAGTTTTAAGAGGTCTATTCTCAGTCCTCTTAAAGTATAGATATATCATTCATTTTGAGTTATTCATTTCAATGCTGATCTCAGTCTCTTTGCACATAGAATAGGGAGGTTCAAAAATAGCATACGACCCCAAATACACTATGTTTATTACACCACCAGACTAACTCCTATTGAGTGTGTCCTTCGTATTTCTCCGATAAATACTTATGAATACACATTTGGGGTCAATACTGGGAGGCAAAGATGGAAAATAAAATGCCTGCAAATGAGGAGTTCATAATCTGAGCTATAGACAGGAAACTAGTTGGGTCATTACAATAAAAAAAAACGTGTAGGGGCTGGGGTTGTGGCTCAGCGATAGAGGGCTCACCTAGCACGTGCACAGCCCGGGTTCGATCCTCAGCACCACATAAAAACAATAAAAGAATGTGCTATGTTCAGAAACGGGGCAGTTATTTCAAACTTCAGATTCCACACAATTTTCTGGGAGAATTGCTGAACTGATTCTAGCATCAGTATTACCTGAAACTTTAAATAAACAATCCACTCTAATATAGGCACCAGGACCAAAGGAGGAATATAAGGTACCATCAAGCATTTCATAGTTAGAAAGAGAGACCCTAGGGGCTCAATAACTCAGAGGCAGGACAGTGCTCAAGGCAGTTGTTGTACGGATACCTGTGCAGAAGTAGCCCAGAAGTGTTCTTACCAGAAGAAGAGTAGAGAACACCTCCAAAATGCTTACCTTTACTCTTGCCATCCCTAAGTTGAGTGTTCAGAAGTAGACCCTTTGTACCATACAAAACACAACTTAGCCATGTCAGGAGTAGAAAGGGTGGCCCAGGAATTCAAATGAAATGATTAGTTAAAAGACCACTTCAAACTCATCTGGGCACCAGTCCAGCCTCACCACCAATTGGTTGTGTGATTCAAGGCAATTTGTTTAACTTTTGGTATCCTGCCTTGCTTCATTTGGAAAATAGAATGATAATACCTACTTTATGGGATCATGGGCCACCTCAGTCTGGAGTTTCCTCGTGTATTAAATCCAGAATTACACTACATATCTTCATAGGTCCTTTGAAGCCTATGTTTCTCAAAAATTGCTTCAGAAGTGGGAAGATGTTCTTCAGTGGATTGAATCTTCACCACAAAAAAGACAACAGGAAAAAGTATCAAATTCCCTGGTACACTTAAGATCACTTAAGGAATGGGTTATAACAAAATAAGTATAGGTTTCTCCGAGAGGAATGAGGAAAGAAGAAAATGCCCCTGTAAAATTATTTAATTTTCAATTAGCATAGAGTAAGATGCTCTTTCTGACATTCCTGTTTGTGAATCCAGAATTAAATGGGTACCAACAGAGAATACATAGCACACAGAAATCCACTGTTGATGCTATTTAAATTGATGGACTATTTCAATAGTGCTCTTTTCTTTATTTAACAGTGTTCTTATAAGAATATTAATTTTTCTCTATTAAGAAGGGGGATGGAGGAGAAAAAAAGAAAAGGTGGTTGAATAAGATGGATGTCTTTATTCTAAATGCATGATTGAAGATTTAAATGGTACAAATATACATTATATATAAACAGTGTTTTGTAAAAAGATGCTCTATATGTTTATTATGAATTATAATGCATACTACTATTATAAAGACAACAACTTTGAATAAAAAATAAATTAAAAAAATAAGGATGAGCTATATTAAATTAATACCTATATAATCAGAAAGGAGGGAAATACTAGGCAGTTGGGGGAAAATTAACAAGCAAGAGCATCAGAATTTTCTAATTGTGTGTACATGTAGTAACAATTAATGGCATAAGACAGGAATGAGATTAAGCTGGATTATTTCATTGTCGATTTATTAAACTGAGGAATTTGTTCCCAGAATTCCCCTTTATATATGATTTTGAGTTAGAGTCAGCCAAGAGGAATTTATGTGAGAGGAGCAGCTCCCTGGCAGCCCCATGCCAATGACTACTGTTGCTTTACTTCTCAGGTACTCCAGAGCCCAGAGCCCCAACTTGTCCATCTGCACCAATGCTTAAAAATACAATTGGTTAGTGACATACTTATCTGAAACTTCAATCCTCCTTTTGAACCCTCACTTCATCAACACCTTCCACAACTGTGTGAAGCTTAATACCTATTATTTATTAATTCCTTATCTAAACACTGACATGAGCTCAGCTTTCCTGACTAATCCTTGGCTTATACAGAGCATTCTGTATAAAACTCAGAAGCTGCCATAACATTATACCTAAAATATGTGGCATTTCCTTTAAGACAGGGCAACAAAATAGGGTGGATGGGCAATTGGGACATTTTTTATAGAGGCTGAAAAAACAGTGGGCAAATTGTTGAAGACCAGCTAAAGGGCAAAACATGTAATGCAATGGTGAAACAACTGACAAAGCTATCACCTGTGGTAATTGGGAAGATAGAATGTATACCTAATAAACGTCTGGATATGCTTTTTAAAATTCCCAAGCTGAATATTGAAAGTATCGATTGGCATCTTTTATCTATATACAAGATAGTACATGAAGAGAGATACAAAGTAAAGACATAAATTACCAATTTTCAAGCAAAATTACTTTTAAAAATATATTTGTAAATCAGGCTGCTATGTAAAATTTATAAATGTGTGTGTGTGTGTGTGTGTGTGTGCATACACACATGCATATACATCTTAGGATTTGCTGAATTGGAAGATAAAAATATTGCACATTCCTTAGTCTCTACAGCCAGCAAAAACTTCTCAATTTACTAATTGGGATCTGAGGAGTGAGATGGACCCAATTATGTTATGTACATATACAAATATGGCATAATGAATCCCACTATTATGCATAATTATATGTATCAATAAAAAATTGGCCTCAGAGTCAATATCAAATTAAGCAGATGGCTCTAAGATTCTTTAATAAGACCTCAGAAAAATTTTAGATGATAACTAATAGACTTTCTCAATTAGCAAAAATGTGTTTTAAAATGTTAAAGTCATTGCCCAGTAACATTCTGACTTGCAGAATAAGGCAAAAAGAAATATTTCTCAGAGTATTCATAAATATGGTTTTTGGATATGGGCTGAACCCCAGTAAGATACATAGGAAACCCACAAAAATAAAGACTTAAACTTTAAAAAGCACTGATGAAATGGACTAAAAGGAAAGAAACCATTCAAAATGATCTCTCTGGTCCTCAAATTTTCTATGGGCAGAAAGTAGCTAATGTACTGAGCTGCATACATAGGCCATCTCTTACTTAAAAATAAAGAACTCAAAGGAATCTATCAAAAAAGAAGAGAGTCAACATATGTGGAAGATAGAGGGGAAAAAGGAGTTAAAAAGAGGGAGAATCTCATGAAAATAGAAAAGCAATCTACTAAGATAGAGGAAGAGGCTGGGAGAAGGAGGGGACTGTTAGATAAAATCGGGCTGACAGGCCATACCCTCAGGTGCATTAGGATTATCCAATGAGCCTGAGCTTTAAGTTTCCGGAAGTGCCCATCTCTCAGGAGAATGTACCTTTGTCGGGCTCAGAGTCCCCGCCCTCTCTAATCCCAGGAATACTCGCCTCTCGGGGGAATTCACCCCAGGGGAGGGCTCTCCCTTTCTGAGCCAATCCAGACCATACAAGTTACATTTCCGCCCCTCTGTACAGTAAGCCCCTGCCAGTCCAGAACTCTCCCCTTTCCCCCCCCATCTTCTCACCACCTCTCTCCCCTTCTTCTCTTTCCCCATTCTCCCTTCTCCCCTTTCCTGTTCCCCTCTCAGTTCTTCCCTTTCTCCTTCTCCCTTTCCCTTAATAAACCCTTTTACTACATGGCGGTCTCTGGTGTGGGTTTTTGCCCTTCAGGGACTGAAAGGGGAGGAAGGAACTGAAGGGCAAAAATCACACCAGAGACAATCGTGCAGCCAAGAGATTTATTCACCAGCCTTTGTGGCTGGTCGGAGGTAAAAGAAGTATGGGGAGAGAGGAGTCAGGGGAGGGGAGTGTTCAAGCTCTGAACAGAAGATGGGTGCCTGGTTGTGCCAGCTGTGGTCTCCGGAGCCGTTGGCTGGGGCAGCTGCCATTGTCAGGCTGGAGACAGTGAGTCTGGAGCTGTCTCAGTGGCTGCCTCCTCAGCAGGGACGAGCTGTTGTGTCTGAACTTGGGGCAGGCAGGGACTTTAAGTGGGGATTTCTGTGTGTGTGTGGGGGGGGGTGTGTGCCAGAGCAACCTTTAACGCTATTGGCTCTTTGCCCAGGGAACAGGGCAACCTTTAAGCCGATTGGCTCCTGCCCAGGGAAAATGAAACCAGGTTGCTTCTCATGGAAATTTCCATGGGGGAGGTGGCTCATCGGCCCAAGCCTATCTATCAGGAACTACGAAAAGAAATCATACAAATTATTCTGTATGCATGTATGAATATATCACAGCAAATACCACCTTTATGTATAATATACCAAATAATTTTTCTGTGTAAGAGGCCAGTAGAGTAGGAGTAAAAGAAGGGGATCAGGTAGAGGGGAAAAGGGAAGGGAAAGTGAAGTACTGGGGGATGAAATGGAGCAAATTATGTTATATGCATACATGAATGTGTCACAATGAACTTCACTATTATAAATAATTATAATGCATTAATAAAAAAAATTGTAAAATGGAAGAGAGTCAAGAGGAAAACTGAGCCCTAGTCAAGGAGTATACCTTACCACTGGAGGAGGCTGTTCTAACAACATGTGCTTCACTAAATTTCAGAATTTCTATGGATCAGCTACTGCTATTTGCCCTACATCCTTCCCCTTTTTAAGTATGATATCTTTTGCAGTTACCCTCTCCTGACATCATCATTGTGTGCTGTGTGTATCAGGGGAAAGAGACCTTATCTTTTTAGTTCATAAATTTACAGAGTAATCATCTCCAGAAAACTACATTACAGGAACATCATTTGCATCAAGAACTGATGAAGAGGGGCTGGGGTTGTGGCTCAGCATTAGAGCACTCACCTAGCACATGCATGCGTGGCCCAGGTTCAATCCTCAGCACCACATAAAAATAAAGGCATTGTGTACAACTAAAACAAACAAATAAATATTTTTTTTAAGTAAAGAACTGATGAAGATCATGAGATGGTAGACTTTAAACCATGCCATAATGCAATGACTGGGAGAGAGCAGGTAGAACTTTGGGAAGGATAAGTATATTTTTGTGTGGAAGAAATGTAAATAAGTGTGGCCAAAGGACACACTGTGGAGGTAGGGGGTAAAGACCTACAAAAAGTGTTTTACTCTGCCCTTTTCATCTGTAATGGTCTTGTGACTTGCTTTGACATAGAGAGCAAGAGAAGTCATGTTCTTTGACTTCTTAGCATTCCTTCTGTCACCATTCTTACCCCCTTAGAACCTTCAAACTTTATGAATAAACCCAGGCAAGCCTTCTTGAAGATGAAACACCACATGCTAAGGGAGACAATGTGGAAGTAGAGTAGTTCAGTCATCTAGAGTACTGCATTCACCCCAGATGACCCCCAGATATGTGAATGAGGCCATCTAGACCAGTCTTCCCTAGAAAACCCACCAATTAACTGAATCTGTGTGAGGGAGCCCAGTCATCACACGGATGAGCCCAGTCCAAATTTCCAGCACACAGAATCATGAATAAGTAAATGACTGCTTGCTAAACCACTAATATATTAGGTGGTTTATTGTGCAACAATGGAAAACTGAGATGGTTTGAGGGAAACAAAACTTTACAGATGGAAAGCTGGAATTTATTCTCTGGAGTACAGAGACAAGCTTAAGGCAAGTGTGTCACTCACTCTCAGGGTTGAGTAATAACCTCCTTACATTTTGTGCCATGTTCATTTCTCTCCCCTAACCCTATTCCCTGTTTCTCTTATCTGACTAGATTAAAAGATCTGAATGATTCCTTTGTCAATGGTAAAGGGGGTACTGCTAGACCATAGCATGAAGTGGAAAATAGTTTCCTGAATTACCATTTGTAGCATATAGAACCAAGGTCCTATAAAAGATAATTCCTTGGATGCCCAAATAGCTACTGCCATAGAACATTTTAATAAATACAAAGAATCATTATGTTGTTTCTAAGAGTGATGGAAAATTGGTGTGGAAGGGGGAGGGATAATGAACTTAGGGCTTTAAACTCCCACTTCAAATTATGACTAAAGAACCAAAAAGCTCCCATTACTACACTGAAATAAACCCTTATTTCTGGGAGCTATAGGTATAATTTTCAGAAAACCAGACCAAAATATAATATTAAAGTAACCAAACTACAAATCAAAATGGGAATGAGATCCCTAAAGGAAGGGTGGTGATATGGAGAGATTCCAAGGAAGTTGGGGATGATGAATCTCAGTATTTCTGAGCATTCTTTGCCAGTAGAAGCAACACTTCCTCTCTAATATTTTAGGGGAAAATATGGTGAAAGAACTGAAAAGCATAGTTGGAAACAGAACTGCTTTTTCCTAGGAAAGAACACACAAGCAGGAACATGAGATTTGACTCTAATTATATGAAAGACTGGGTATTGAAGAGAAGAGTCCAATATGAAATCAAGAACCAATTAGTAGGCATAGTGGATGAACTACTGTTTCCATATCAAAATTCCTTCTTGGTATTTCTCGAGAAAATAATACTTTTCTAAGTTTTAAATCCCAAGGAAAATAGCCAAGAAATTAGAAAAATGAAAAAGAGTATTATAATTCTCCTACAATATTTAAGTTTAACAACCTGGAACTAGTTCGTTCGTTCATTCTTTTTTTTTTTTTTTTTTTTTTTTTTTTTTTACTAGGGATTGAACTCAGGGGCATTCAACCACTGAGCCACATCCTCAGCCCTTTTTTGTATTTTATATTAGAGGTCTCACTGAGTTGCTAAGTGCCTCACCATTGCTGAGGCTGGCTTTGAACATGCACTCCTCCTGCCTCAGCCTCCCAAGTGCTGGGATTACAGGCTTGCGCCACCACACACAGCTCCTGGTTTTCTTTTAAGACTTCTTTCATCTTTAGAATCTATGGATCTAATTCTAATGACAAACACTGGTAAAACTGAAAAAGTCTAATTTTTTTCTCTCTCTCTGCTGCTGCTGAATATCTGTATGATCTGTAGATAAAACAGCTAACCTTTCTGGGCTTCTACTTCTTTGTCTGTAAAAATAAGAGGTTTGGACTAAATGATCTTCTATGTGTATTCTAAACATAAAAATCTTTGTGAATCTATGTTTATCTCAGAAATTCCATGTTGCAGGTCTCTTATTTTTCCAGATGAATTTCATGACTGCTTTTTCTATTTCTTTGAGGAATGTCATTGGGATTTTGATTGGAATTGCATTAAATCTGTATAATGCTTTTGATAGTATGGACATTTTGATAATATTAATTCTGCCTATCCAAGAACAAGGTAGGTCTTTCCATCTTCTGAGGTCTTCTATAATTTCTTTCTTTAGTGTTCTATAGTTTTCTTTATAGAGGTCTTTCACCTCTTTCATTAAGTTGATTCCCAGGTTTGTTTTGTTTTGTTTTGTTTTTTTTATGCTAATGTAAATGGGGTAGTTTTCATCATTTCCCTTTCAGAGGATTTGTCACTGATATACAAAAATGCCTTTGACTTATGGGTATTGATTTTGTATCCTGCTACTTTGCAGAATTCATTTACTAGTTGTATAAGTTTTCTGGTAGAGTTTTTTGGGTCTTCTAGGTATATTATCATGTCATTAGCAAATAGTGCTAATTTGAGCTCTTCTTTTCCTATGTGGATCCCTTTAATTTCTTTTGTCTGTCTAATTGCTCTGGCCAGAGTTTCAAGTACTCAGTAGATGAATGGATTAAGAAAATGTGGTATATATACACAATGGAATTTTACTCAGCAATAAAAGAGAATAAAATAACAGCATTCACAGGTAAATGGATGAAGTTGGAGAATATAATGCTAAGTGAAGTTAGTCAATCTCAAAAATCCAAATACCGAATGTTTTCTCTGATATAAGGAGGCAGATGCACAGTGGTGTTGGGCCAGGGTACATAAGAGGATTAGAGGAACACTAGAATGGTCAAAGGGGAGGGAGGGGAAGGGAGGGAGCAAGGGGGGATGGTGGGGGAAAAAAAAGAAAAGGTGGTAGAATAAGATGGATATCATAATCCTAAATGCATGATTGAAGACTTGAATAGTATGAATATACGTTGTATACAAACAGCATTAAGTAAAAAGAGGCTGTATATGTGTATTATGAATTGTAATGCATACTATTATTACAAATACAACAACTTTGAATAAAAAAATAATAAAATAATAAAATAATAAAATAATAATAAATTGGGTTCTTCACCTGGCTTTTCCATATTAAAAAAAGAAAGAAAGAAAGAAAGAAATTTCATGTTCTATTAGGGTTCTTGGATTGCAAACATTACAAACAGTATAATGTGAGATTCCACCTCCCTCAAAATAATGTGTTGAAAGAATAAGAAAATACATAGAATCTAAGAGAAAAGTTAAGAGAAAAACCTAACAGAAACCACAGCCTTTGGGGGAATCTTATCAGTAGGATAATCTCTCTAGGCACTGCCTATATGATGAATCAGCTTCATTTTTCATCACTGTGTCATTTCACTCAAGATCCAAATTCCAATACTGATACTAAGATTGGGCGGACTCTCTTCATATTCCAGCTGGGGGTGGCAAAGCACTTTATTGATGTTCCCATCAGGAAAATAGGCCATGGAGGAATAATAGTTCCTTAGAGGAACAGAGGGTAATGAGCAGGAAAAAATTACTGAAGCCCTCCATATAAGCAAATAAAAACAACAGATACTGGTTGCCATTTTGCTCTCCTCCTATTTCCAATACAGCTCTATGTATATTCCTTCTAAAGTTTTCATAGAACTCCATCTGTTGTACCTAAGTCATAGTCTCAGAAACAAAACAAAACACTACAGAAAAGCATTCAGCCTCTAAAATTCAAATGAATTGATTAGGTCACCAAGAGATCTAGAAATTAGAAATTATAATTTTAAAATGAGATTCTCTTCTCAAGAACATTGTAAAGCAAAGACCAATGACTTGGTTTAATTTTCATTAGACTCTATTATTTTTCAGCCATGGGCAAATGCTCACAAAACGAGATAGTATTTAAATATATAAATGTAAATTCAAGAACTCCAGCAGAACAGGTGAATAATTTATAAGTGTACAAAATGAACCAAGCACTCCTCCAGCCACTATCAGTGTGCATAGATACCAAAAGCCATGTAATTACACAGTAATTATCCAATTTCTAACATAGGGCTTCAAAATCAGCACCAAAAATTATGTAGCAGTTATACTTGGAACTATTGTAAGGTTTTAGAGCAGAATGAAATTACCATGAATTACCAACTTATTGGCATCTTTAAAGAGAATTTCCATATTTAGTGTTGAAATGGACATGTTACAAGGGTCTGCATATGCATAGCAACACATATCTTATGTGAATTTGCATTATATTTACAGGTCTGTGTTTGCATGGATGTGGATCTATTTACCTTGCAGTTTTAAACATTCACAAAGATAACATTTTTAAAAACTTTAGGTAAAAAATTCATTTTTCAAATGCACTTAGCCTGACTTATTTAGCTGAAATAGTAAACTAATAAATTAAAATGAGTCTAAAATAAAGTGGGGTGGAGGACTTTGTAAGTAACTATTATTCTCTTATTCTGAAAACCCTGGCTATGAGAGTTATAGGCACTTAGCTGGCATGCATATTCTTCAGGATTTTCACAGGGCCTAACACAGGTCTTGAGAAACAGAATACTCAACAAATGAGTCATGAATAGATGAATGAATGAATGAAAGAAATGAAAAGATGGTTCAGGTAAGCTTTGGGTAGATGAAGATTTCTTTTCCAAATTAGAGAACATGGAAAGATATTTTGAAGGTCACAAAGGTGATCAAGAAACCAGAGGTACATTTTCATATTCTCAAGAACATTGTAAAGCAAAAACCAATGACTTGGTTCTATTTTCATTAGACTCTATTATTTTTCAGCCATTAGCAAATGCTCATAAAACGAGATGGTATTTAAATATATAATGCAGACTAGAAGGGCATTGATTGGGACATTAAGCTATTTATCACTGTAATGAATTTAGCACCTCATCTAACGTCTGCTCACACATGGTGTGGAAGTGTAAGAAAGACAGTAAAATGGAAAACCTACCATTGTAGAACCCCCTCCAATAGGCTGGACTCTTGCTTTTACTCTAAAGATGACTCAAGTAGAAGTAGAAACGTAGAGATGAATGATTTCTGATTTCTCCTGTTCTTCATTGCCAAAGAACACAATCAGCAATGGCAGCAGCACGCACTTCCTAAAAACTCATTGTGGGTAAACATTTGTCTCACAGATGGGAACATCTATTGTAATGAAAGAAAATTATAGAGGAAGAAGTAGTCACTGAAAGTCAGGACAATAAAAGGAGACTCTACAGTCAAAGGAATTTATTATCTAGCTGATAAAGCTTGAGATGGCTTATATAAAAAGGGCCAAATGGCAAGACCATATTAGCACAATAAGGAAAACAATAGAACTTGAGTTAGGAAGGATAAAGACAAATGGACACTGAATAGTCGGTGTCACTGGACAAATAGGGGCATAGCAGTAATTGGAAATCAAGTCCTGCCCCTCTCCTTAGGTCACTTGCTCCCAATTTAGACTATTAATTAAAATCAACAAACATGCTAGGAAGGAAGAAAGGAAGATTGACTGTACCTGGGTTCTATCTCTGGGGAGGAGGTTCAAGCATGTCTGGTCTGTCTGTCTTCCTGATTGCTTTCTTGCTTTGTTTTTCTTTTTTAAGCATTTGAGGAAATTGCACAGTACAGTCAATGTTGAAAACCTCTGTTTAGATCATCAGAATCAACCATCAAAAAGCAACTGACATCACGTTAAAGCAGTTTCCAATACCACTAAATGTTTTGCAATCCAAGTCCCAAGTCATTGAATATAAAGGAGATGATATTTTGTAAACCTTATACCAATGTCATTTCTCACTTTAATGTCAATTTCTCACTTTGTAGTTTTCCACCTAGATAGCATATAGACATATATAGAAGATTTCATCAATCAATGACTGAATATACTTTCTTCTCAGCAGCACATGGATCCTTCTCTAAAATAGACCGTATCTTAGGCCACAAAGCAACTCTTAGCAAATACATAAAAATAGAGAAAATAGCTTGCATTCTACAAGATCATAATGGAATTAAATTAGAAATCAATGATAAAATATAAAATAGAAGCTACTTTAACACTTGAAGAGTAAATAATGTGCTATTGGATGACCTATAGTTTAGCTGAAGAAATCAAGGATGAAATAAAAAATACTTAGAGGTAAATGAGAATAGCAACACAACCTATCAAAATCTCTGGGACACTATGAAGGTGGTTCTAAAAGGAAAGTTCATTGCATTGAGCTCATTCACTAAAATAATAGAATGAAACCAAATAAATAACATAACATTACATCTCAAAGCCCTAGAAAAAGAACAAATCAAAACCAAAAGTAGAAGAAGAAGACAGGAAATAATTAAAGTCAGAGCAAAAAATCAATGAAATGTAAACCAAAAAAAAATCAAGAAATCAACAAAACAAAAAGCTAGTTCTTTGAAAAAATAAGTAAAATTTATAAACTCTAGCCAAGCTAATGAACAGAAAAGAGAGAAAACTCAAATTACTAAAATTCATGACAAAAAAAGAAATATCACCATGGACACTACTGAAATACAGATGATAATCAGAAACTATTTTGAAAATATATACTCCAATAAAATAGAAAATCTGGATGACATTGACAAATATCTATAGATATATGACCTGCTCAAACTGAATCAGGAGGACATAGAAAATTTAAACAGATTAATTCAAGCAATGAATTAATAAAGTAAGGCCCAGGACCTGATGGATTCTCAGGAAATTTCTACCAGAACTTCAAAGAAGAACTAACACCAATCCTCCTCAAATTATCCCATGAAATGGAAAAGGAAGGATCCCTTCCATTCTCATTCTATGAAGCTAGTATCATCCTGATACCAAAACCAGAGACATTAAGAAAAGAAAACTTCAGACCAATATCCCTGATGAAATAAATGCAAACTTTTTAAATAAAATACTGGCAAATTACATATAAAAACACATTCAAAAGATAGTGCACCGGGGCTGGGGTTGTGGCTCAGCGGCAGGGCGCTCGCCTCGCACGTGCGCGGCCCGGGTCCGATCCTCAGCACCACGTAAAAACATAAATGCATTGCATTGTGTACAACTAAAGTAAATAAATAAATATATTAAAAAAAAAAAAAAAAGATAGTGCACCATGATCAAGTGGGTTTCTTCCAAGGGATGCAAGCTTGGTTCAACAATATGAAAAACAATAAATGTAATTCACCACATAAATAGACTTAAAGACAAGAATCACATGATTATCTCAATTGATGCTGAAAAAACATTTGAAAAAATACAGCATCTATTCATGTTTAAAACACCAGAAAATTTAGAGATAGTAGGAACATACCTCAACACTGTAAAAGCTACATACATTAGACCCAAGGCCAACATTATTCTAAATGAAGAAAAACTGAAAGCATTCACTCTAAAAACTGGAAAAAAGACAGAAATGCCCTCTTTCGCCACTTATATTCAACATAGACTTTGAAACTCTAGCCAGATCAATTAGGCAAAAGAAATTAAAGGGATATGAGTAGGAAAAGAAGAATTCAAACTATTTCTATTTGCCAATGACATGATGCTATATTTAGAAGATCCAAAAAACTCCACCAGAAAACTTCTAAAACTCATAAATGAATTCAGCAAAGTAGCAGGATATAAAATCAACACCGATAGATCAATTGTGTTCCTATACACCAATGATAAATTTGCTGAAAGAGAAATTAGGAAAACTACCCCATTCACAATAGCCTAAAAAAAAAAAAAAAAAAAAAAAAAAACTTGGGAATTTATCTAACAAAAGAGGAGAACAACCTCTAGAATGAAAACTACAGAACTCTAAAGAAAGAAAATTAAAAAGACCTTAGAAGATAGATCTCCCATGTTCTTGAATAGGCAGAATTGATATTGTCAAAATGACCACACTACCAAAAATGCTATACAGATTTAATGCAATTCTAATAAAACTCCAATGATGTTATCCATAGAAATATAAAAAGCAGTAATAAAATTCATGTGGAAAAATAAGATGCCCAGAATAGCCATGGGAATTCTTAGCAAGAAAAGTGAAGCAGGAGACATCACAATTCCCGAACTTACAGAGCTATAGTAACAAAAGCAGCATGGTATTGGCACCAAAGCAGACATGAAGATAGAATAGAAGGCACAGAGACAAACCCACATAAATCAGTTATCTCATACTAGACAAAGGCACCATAAACATACATTGAAGAAAAGATAGCCTCTTCAACAAGTGGTGCTGAAAAAACTGGAAATCCACATATAGAAGAGTGAAATGTATCCCCTATCTCTCAGCCTGCACAAAACTCAACTCTTAAGTGGGTTAAAGACCTAGAAATTAGACCAGAAACCCTGTACTTACTAGAAGAAAAAGCAGGCCCAAATCACCCTCATGTTGGCTTAGGAACTTAATTCCTCAACAAGACTCCTAAAGCACAAGAAGTAAAATCAAGAATCAAAAAACAGGGTGTATCTAACTAAAAAGCTTCTTTGCAACAAAGGAAGAAAAATCAAGAACATGAACATGAAAAGAGAGCCTATAGAATGGGAGAAAATCTTTGCCACCTGCACCTCAGAGCATTAATCTCCGGTATATGTAAAGAACTCCAAAAACTTAATACCAAAAAACCCAAATAACCCAATCAATAAATCAGCAAAGGAACTGAATAGACACTTCACAGAAGAAGAAATATGAATGATCAACAAATATGTGGAAAAATGTTAAATGTCTATAGCAAATTTAATGCAAATTAAAACTACACTGATATTTCATCTCTCTCCAGTCAGAATGGCAATTATCAAGAACACAAGTAACAATTAAATGTTGGTGGGATGTAGGGAAAAAGCTACACTCATACATTAATAAGATTTTTTTTTTTATCTAGGTTGTACTGCAATCTATAAGTTCTTTTGATCTGAAGGCTTATATTTTTCCTTCATTCTGAAGAAGATTCTTTCCATTTCCTCAAACATTTTCTGTCCTCTATCAATTTTCTACATTTTTTGTTGACATAGAATTCATATGTAATAATATTCAGATATTTTAATGGATAGTTATATGAATTGTTTACATTGTTTATTCACCATCAAACAACAGTTTGTTTATGTATTCATTAACTGAAGTTGTTTCTAAATTTTTTCATTTATAAATATAAGCTCTCTAAACGTTTTCATAAAGAAAAAATTCAAATCATTTTTACTGTTATTAAAATATGAAACATTAAAGATCACAATTGGTAACTGTCACTTAAAAGTAACATTTTAATGACTATTACTTTACATTTCCACCAACATTGTACAAGTGTTCTTTTTCTCTATATTCTCGCCAGCACTTGTTATCCTTAGTCTTTTTGGTAATGTCCATTCTTAACTAGGGTGAGGTGATAGCTCATTATGGTTTTGATTTGCATTTCCCTGATGAAAATTATGTCAAGTACTTTTTTCATATACCTGTTGGCCATTTGTATATCGTCATTTAAGAAATCATTATTTAATGGCAGAATGAGTTAGATGTCAATACACTAAGTACATATATAAAAACACAAATGGTGCGAAAATACTTTATGTAAAACCAGTGACTTGAAAAACTGTGCTCTTTATATGTAATATGAAATGAATTGCACTCTGCAAGCATGTATAACACATTAGAAAAAATAAATAATTTTTTTTAAAAAAGAAAGAAATAATTATTTAGATTTATTGCCCATTTTTTAATCAGAGTATCTGGGTTTTTGATATTGACATTTTGATGTTCTTTATAAAATCTGGGTATCACCCATGGTCAGATGTACAATTTGCAAATATGTCTTCCATTCTGTATGCTGCCTTTCACTCTGTTATTTCCTTTGCTAAACAGAAGCTCTTTAGTTCTATGTAATCCCTTTTGTCTGTTTTGGGTTTTGTTTCCTGTGTATAGGTGGTCTTTTCAAAAAATCCTTGTCCATTCCAATGTCCAGAAACTTTTCTCCTTGTCTTCTTCTAGTAGTCTCATAGTTTCAGGTTTTGCATTTAAATCTCTAATCCATTTTGTGTTCATTGATTTTTGTAAAAAAAAAAAAAAAAAAAAAAAAAAGAGTCCTCTTATCTTTCATCAACAATGGAAATGTTGAAATACATTTTCTGAAAATGTGACGGGGTTGGGATATTAATCAGACTTTCTCAAACCTAATTTTTTTATAGCAATGAAATTATTCATGGGCTTGCATAATCGTAGCAGTCATTCTGCAGCTTGCTTGAGGCCATTCAGAGAACAGCGGCCACAAGGGAGCAAAAGGATCATCTCTAACTAAAGACAGAAACTCTACAATCAGAAGATACCACTCGGGGATCATCAGCCACATACCCTCCCTAACCCCCTTCCTTAGATGAGCACTGTGCTTCTAGAGCACTCCACAAAGAGCTGCACAAGTGTGATCAGCAGGGTGTTGAAGTGCAGCCCCATTTGTAACACACCTGTTCATCCACACTCCAAATGTGACAGCAGTAAAGCTAGTGTTGACAATTATGCCACAACCCATTTGGTCTAGCCCTGAACATGCCATGAGTTCAGGATCAGAGTACAACTGGAGGCCTACATGCCATATGAACAAATATCTCAAATTCATATCAAGCTAGCAAAATGCTAAATAAAACTCATTCTATATTCCTATCTCATCAAATGCATTTTGATAAACCAAAAATCTAAAAATATATGTAAAACAATAGTTCTAAAGGAGTGAATAAGCAGGACATCAAAAATAACAAAATTTAATTACTATTGTACATATCTGACTATTTGGTAGTTGATGTTCTGAGTAATGAGTGAAGGCACATATAATGTATGAATTGTTATAAACCAATTCCACAAAGTTTACTTTTTGTTTCTTCATTTTGACAAAGTCTTTACTTATGTATTATAAGTAAGATTTTCCCATGACTTTTGTTTCTTTAATAGTAATGATGAATTATACAATCATTGGAGAATTTATATGAATTCTAATTTAAGGAAAACTCACTCTTTAGAGGTAGCAAAAACTGTAATTATCAACAAAATTATTAGAGCAGAAGTTATATTTAGAAAGATCTTTGTATTTTATATATAATAGTCAAACATTGTAAGAGTTACATATAATAAATTAACTACCAAGAAAAATTTACAAACTTTCTTTTATTGTGTAAGTTATTACTTATAGTTTTCACCATTTAAAAAATAATATTCAAATACACGCTGTAAGATTAAGAAGCAATATTACCCTTCATACATATTGCTTCTTCCTACATCCAAATTTAAGAGTAATATGACTAAAATAAATTAATTTCAAATAAAAATATCATCTGTAACAGGTAACTATTGTAAACACTACATAAACTGATATATCTCTGGAATCACATTAGAAGATAAAAGCAAGAAAAAGATACTCTATGCATTGGAAAATGATTTTTTTTACTGAACAGAAAGCTACCATATTCAAGCATCCTACAAAGAAAGATTTGGTAAGTTAACTAACTTGCCTCTTATTTTACATAAGTGCTTCTGCTATTCAAATATCCCCCACCTTCTGTAGTGGATACCAGGTAATATTGGTGATGATATAAATTATGAAAATGTAATGCAAATATTGAGGATATACAGTAAGAGGCGTTTAAACATTTTTCCTTGAGGTCTAAAAGCTTTTAGTTATGAGAACAGATGCTTTTTGCATATGTCTCAGCCCTGAACACTAGATCCTGAGAGACAGAGGTGCCCGTGTGTTCTCGAACAAAGATGTCTTTTTGTGTTTATGATATGGTCCTCCAACGCAAAGCCCAGAGCAAGAATCCTCATGGCCTGGATGTAACAGTGGTATAATTCATAGAACCTCAGGACGGAACAATATTGAGAAACAAGGCACTTTGGGGGAGGATTGCATAAAGTAGAATGTGGCCAGAGGTAAAATAAGAGGGTGGAAGGTGTGAGTCTTTGCACATACAAGTATGGAGTAAGTTTTCATTCCTCCTTACTTGGGAAATGTGGGAAAGTGAGGTCAGCATGATGGCAGTATAGGAAGCACAAGACCCCACCATCTCTCATCAAACCTGACTGAAAAACAACCCAGGGCAAAAAGTCTTTTTGAGAACTACAGAACTCAATTAGGGAGTTACAATATCCCAAGCAATGTCAAATACAAGAATAATACATTAAATTTTGTGTACTGGACACAAAGGAACATACTTATGGCCCCAGCTACTCAGGAGGCTGAGGTAAAAAGATCACAAGCTCAAGTAAAGCCTAGGCAACATAGCAAGATGCTGTCTAGAAAAGAAAGAAAGAAAGAAAGAAGTAGGAAAATCCAGTCCATCTTAACCATATCAGTCCCTTTCCCAAGCCAGCACATCTTTGAGGGGGAAAGCCCAACTTGCAGCTTCTCCCTTGGGAGATAAGAGTAGAATATATGTCCAAAGTCCTGTCTTTTGAGGGGCTACCTGAGAATCTGATTTCTACCTCATCTAATAC
This sequence comes from Tamias sibiricus, assembly GCA_025594165.1. Lineage (NCBI taxonomy): Eukaryota > Metazoa > Chordata > Mammalia > Rodentia > Sciuridae > Tamias > Tamias sibiricus. The sequence goes on from CM046658.1 coordinate 53,669,044, forward strand.
AGAGTGCTCTTAGGGAATTGGTATGTCTAGGGGATGTCTATGTGGATGTCTAGGGGCTGCCGAAATCAAAAGTAAGTTCAGCAGTTTTCAGCAGTTCCAGAGAATTTGTAATAGCACAGACAGAATCCAGAACAGTCTGTCCCAATTTGGAATAAAGGCCCAGTGGATCTGAGGAGGGAAAGAGATGAGTCCAAACATCCCAGCTGTTCAGAGAGCTTCCAGAGGGACTAGTTTTCTGGCTTACCTGTTTCAGAGCACTGATGGGAAACTGACACACCCAGGGCCACAGGAAACAAAAGACAGCTTAATTATTCATGGTAGCACTATAGAATTTGTAACACTGCAAAATGACACTAGAGGGAGTAAGAGGCTACAAACTCTGAAAAGGAAACCATCAAACTGCTTTAATTAGGTGATGCCATATATAAGCCCAGAGAAGAAGCATACCCAAAAAAGTGTTTGAGAGGGCCCAGAATCATTAGCTGAGATAATTGGTGAAAATCTTTTGCTGTACAAAGCCAGTGTGAAAAGAACAAGAGAAATGGCTATTTTTCAAACACAAAGTTACAAGGCACATAAAGAAATGGGAAAACATGGCCCAATTATAAGAACAAAATAAATATCCAGAAGCTGACTATAAAGAAATGCATACATATGAATTACTGACAAAGAATTCAAAATAACTGTGATAAAGATCTTCAATCAGCTCAGTAAAATAATAAACCAACAGAATGAGAATATCAAGAGAGTGGTAGAAAAGTTTTTAAATATCCACAGAAATGTTAGAGCTAAAGAACACAATAATAGTATCAGAAATTCAATAGAAGTGTTCAATAGTAGACTTGATCAACCAAAAAGAATTGGTGAACTCAAAGATAGGTCAGATGGACAACAATAAAAATGAATGAAGCTGAGCACTGTGGTGCATGCCTGAAATCCCAGTGGCTTAGAGGCTGAGAGAAGAGGATCACAAGTTCAAGGCAACCCTCAGAAACTTAAGGAGGCCCTAAAAATATTAGTGAGATCCTATCTCAAAATAAAAAATACAAAGGAATGGGAAAGTATCTCAGTGGTAAAACGCCCCTGGGTTAAAGCCCCAGCACAAAATGGGAAACAGTGAGGGAAGCCCAAGAGATGCCATCAAGCAGACTAATATAAGTATTTGTGTGAGTTCAAAAAAAGAAGAGAAAGAAAGAGGGAAGAAAGGTTGTCTAAAGAAATGATGGCCTAAACTTCCAAATCTCTGGAAGGAAATAGACATCCATTTTCAGGAAGCCCAAAAGATCATGACTGAAATGAATACAAAGACATACACACTGAAGAAAATTGTAATTAGGCTGTCCAAGTCAAAGACAAAAGGGAATTTTGAAAGGAGACAGATAAAAGTGGTGACTTATCACATACAAGGGAGAACTCCTAAGAATATCAGTGGATTTCTCAGCAGAAATCTTGTGGGCCAGATGGGCATTGGATGATATATTCAAAATGCTAACTGAACAAAACTGCCAACCAAGAACACTACATCTGGAGAAAAGTCTCCTTCATTTTATTTACTTTTAGTAAATAAAAGTACTTTTCCAGATATACAAAAGCTAAGGGAGTTCATCACCAGTATATTTGTTTTACAAGAAACGCAAAAGAATGTCCTTCAAGTTGAAATTAAACCATTCTAGACAGTAACATGAAAGTATAAAGCCCAAGGAGGAAGTATAAAGCCCAAAAGTAAAGGTATATAGACAAATATAGAATACTGCAGTATTGTGATGGTGGTGCATGAATCACTTTTAATTATGGCATTAGAACTAAAAGACAAAAGAATAAAAATAATTATAACTCTAAAGATGCACTAATGGATACACAATATGAAACATTTTTGACATTAATAACAAGATATAGGGTGAAAGTAAAAAGTAGAATTATTGTAGCTGATTGAAAGTAAGTTATTTTCAGCTTGTAATCAGTTGTTATGAACATAAGATGTTTTGTGTAAGAGCCATGGTAACCACAAAGAAAATACCTACAGGAAAGGAAAATGAGAAAGGAATTTAAAAAAAAAAAAAAAAAGTCACTACAAAAGAAATCACGAAAATATAAAGAGAGAGAGAAGGGGGGTTCCAAAAAAAGCTGTAAGATGGAAGATAACGAATAAAATGGTAATCAAAAGTATTTCTCTGTAAGTAATTATTTCAAATGCAAATGGATTCAACCCCCAATCACAAAACACAGAATGACTGAAGAGATTTTAAAAATCAAAATACAACTATATGCTGTCTATAAGAGACTCACTTTAGATTTAAAGACACACATAGCCTGAAAGTAAAATATGGGGGAAATATTTCTTGCAAATGGTAACCAAAAGAGAGCAGGGGCAGCTATACTTATATCAGAAAAAATGGACATTAAATGGCCAAAAATTGACACAAAGAGATAAAGAAGGATATTGCATAATAATTAAAGGGGTTAATTTACCAGGAATACATAACAATTATAAATACATGATTTACACACTTAACACATCAGGATACACAAATGTCTGAAGCAAATATTGAAAGAAATGAAGGGATAAATATAAAGTAGCATAATAATCGTAGGAGTTTACAAATACTCCACTTTCAAAAATTGGTAGAACATCCATAAAAATAATAAGAAAATAGTAGAGCAACACTATAGAACAGACAAACTAAATAGACATATAAAAATGTTTTCCACCCAACAGCAGTACCACTCACACATTCCCAGGTGTACATGGAACATTCTATAGATTACATGTTAGGGCACAAAGCAAGTCTCAACAAATTTAAGATTGAAATCTTATACCAAGTATCTTTTCAAATCACAATGAAATGAAACTAAAAATCCATGTCAGAAGGAAATTCTCAAATATGTGGAAATTAAAAACAACACAATCTTATACAACTAGTGGGCCAAAGGATAAATCAAAATGTAAATTAGAAAATATCTTAAGACTAAGAAAACAAAAACACAACATATAAAAATTTATGATTCAGCAAAGAGATTCTAAGAAGGAATTCATAGCAGTAAGTGCCCATATTTTAAAAATAGAAAAAAAAGAAAGAGCTCAAATAAATAATCTAACTTTACACCTTGAGGAACTGAAAATAAGAGCAAACTAAGTACAGAGCAGAAGAAATAATAAAGATTAAAACAGAAATAAATAAAATATAGAACAGAAAAATAATAGAAACAATTATTGAAACAACTGATTTTTTTCATTGCATGTGTATGTTGTGTGCTTTTTATTGTTTTTAAGATTTGGTTTTTGAAAAGATCAACAAAAATAACAAAATTTTAGCTCGTGCTATGGTTTAGTTCTGGATTTTACTCCCAAGGCTTGTGTGTTGAAGGCTTGGTCCCCAGTGCAGCAATGCTCAGAGATGGGGCTCTTAGGAAGTAACTGAGTCATGAGGGCTCTGAACTTATCAATGTATTAATCTGTTAATGAATAAATACTTTGATGGCATTTTTGGAAGGTGGTAGAAAATGTAAGAGGTGGGTCCCAGTTGGAGGAAGTAGGTCGCTAAGGGCATGCCCTGCAGATGTGTATTTTGTCCCTGACCTTACCCTTCTCCCACTCAACTCACACACACACACATACACACCTCTCTCTCTCTCTCTCTCTCTCTCTCTCTCTCTCTCTCTCTCTCTCTCTCTCTCTCTCTCTCTCTCTCTCCTTGTCTCCTCCACCGCTCCTTTCTGCCATGATGTCCTGCCTGACCTTGGGCCCTGAGGAATGGAGTCAGCCATCTATGGACAGAGATTTCTAAAACCATGAGCCTCAAAATGAACTTTTCCTCCTCTGATTGTTATTGTCAGTTCTTTAAGTTACAGTGGTGAGAAAGCTGACTAAAACACATGATCATCTCAATAGATGCAGAAAAATCAATTGACAAGATTCAACAGCCACTTATAATAAAACACTATAAAAAACTATTAATAGAAGGAAATTATGCCATTCCAATAAAGGCCATATATGGCAAGCCCATAGCTGGCATCATAGTCAGTAGTGAGAAAATGAAAACTTTTCTTTGAAGATCAAGAGGAAGGCAAAAGACACACACTCTCAGAACTTCTATTCAATACAATACTGAAGTCCTAGCCAGAGCAATTACTCACCAAAAGGAAATCAGAGGCATCCAAATTAGAAAAGAAGAAGTAACATTATCTCTATTCATAGATAACATAATCTTATATGTCAAACACCATAGATTCCACACACATACAAATAGCTGTTAGCAAGTATTCAAGATAGAGAATCAACATCTAAAAATTAGTTTCTTTTAGCATAAGAACAGAAATGTGGTGTTGAAACACAATAGAAAGGAAAGCCCAGCGGGAAAAAATTCAGACATACATGACCAAATAATCTTCTACAAAAGTGCTGAGACAACAAAATGGTAAAAGAATGGTCTCTTTAATAATTGGTACTGGGAAAACTGGATATTCATGTGTAAAAGAATGAAAGAGGATCTTTATGTCACACTACACACAAAAATCAATTTCAGTTAGCTTAAAGATTTAAATCTGAGATCTGAAACTATAAAATCCCTTAAAGAAAACTTAAGAAAAAAAGCTCCATATCATTAATCTCGGCAATGTTTTCTTGACTATAATACCAAAGGAACAGGAACCAAAAGCAAAAATAAACATGTGCTACTATATTGAATCATAAAGTTTCTAACACAGCAAAGTAAGAAATTAACAGATGAAGTAAATTCAGCAAATGGGAGGAAATATTTAAAAAATTATATCTGATGAAAGTTGAATATTCAAAATGTATAAGTAAATCCTACAACTCAACAACAAAAAAATAAATAACCCAGTTGAAAAATAAGCTAAGTATTTAAACAGATGTTTCTCCAAAGAAGATATCCAAATAACCAACAGGTAGATGAAAACATGTTCAACAACATTGATCATCAGGGAAATGTAAATCAAACCACAATGAGATACCACCTCATACCAGAAAATAACAAGTGCTGGCAAGGATGTGGAGAAATTGCAGGTAGAAATGTAAAATGGTATAGCAGCCATGGAAAACAGCATGAGGTTTCTCAAAAGCTTAAAAATATACCTATCATAAGATCCAACTATCTTACCTCAAGGTATTTATCCAAAATAATTGAAATTAGGATCTCCAAGAAATATTTGTACTCCTCTGTTAATTGCATCATTATTCACAAGGATCAAGAGCTGGAAACATGGCATTTGCAGGTAAATGGATGAAGTTGGAAGACCTAAATTTCCAATGGTAAGTGAGTGAATCAAAGGGAAGATTATATGGCATCTCTACCTTATGGAATATTATCCAGCTTTTTTTAAAAAAGATGAGCCACGAGAACATTATGGCAAGTAAAAAAAAAGAAAAAGAAAAACAGTCACAGAAGAACAAATACCACATAATTCCACTTCTGTATGATAGTCAAACTCTGAAAAGCAACAGGTAGACTGGTGGTTACCAGGGACTAGAGGAAGAAGAAATGGGCAGCTGCTGACCACTGGATGTGAAGTTTCAGTCACACAAAATGAAAAAGTCCTAGAGCTCTGCCATACAACAATGTATGCATGGTTTAAAATACTGTACCATAAAATTAAATTTTTACAAGGTAAATGTCATGTTATTCTTTATCACAATAAAAAAATTAATTTAAAGGGGCTGGGAATATAGCTCAGTTGGTAGAGTGCTTGCCTCGCATGCACAAGGCCCTGAGTTTGATCCCTGGCACCGCCAAAATATAATAAATAAATTTTAAAAATTTTAGAGGGATACTAATATCAATTACATTTTAGAAGCAGTTAATGATCTAGACAGACAATCTAGATCATCCAGTCCCGTGGCTTTGAAACTTTAATTAACAATGGAATCATTCTCCCCTTAAAATTTTCCAGTAAAAGGGCTGGGGTGTGGCCCAGTGTTAGAGCATTTTCCTAGCATACATGGCCCTGGGTTCAATCCCCAACACTGAAGAAAAAAAAAAAATGTTCAGTAAACCCAGTAAGGAAACCATAAAAGTAAACAATTTGTGTTGAGCTGGGCTGTGTTGGAGGTAAGACAGCACATCCTAAGCAGCTCAATCCCTGGAACCCCTGATCTAATCCAGGCACATTTTATAAATAGAGAAACTGAGGTTGTAGGAGGGAAATAGGCCCAGCCTGGAGCACATGGTGAGTTAGTGGCATGGCCCTGGCTAGCATCCACGTGTCCTGGTTCTCAGCTTGGTTCACTGCAACTCATAAAGCCTCTTGTGCCTAACTTGAGAAATACCCAGCTAACCACAACAGGCAGTGCAGATAAAGGTACAGGTGATGGGTGGTGGAGGGAGGGGAAACTGAAGACTTATAACCAGTCAACACACACTTCCAAGTTCAAGAGTGTTTTAGTGTCTATGTTTCCATTACAGAAATAATATCCATTCATTAAAGGAACTGTTGAAATTGAAAGTACATAGAAGCAGAAAAAGAAGAAAAATTTACACTCCTATCCATTATATACACAATCATTAATACTTGAATGAGTTTTCTTTCCGTCTTTTAATGAGTAGGTTGTTGGGTTTTCACTGAACTGTGTTAATTCTGAATGTCCAATTTTGTATCATGCTTTTTTCACAATATAACAGCATAAGCATTTCCCATCTGTGGATAGCATTTTCTTTCTGGCTACATAATGTACTTTGATGTCATTGTGCCACACAAAACAATATTTCCAATTCTTTTCCCCACTTTAAACAGCTTTAGATGAACATATATCTGTTTGTACAATAGTTCATAGTAGCAGAGGTGGAATTATGAAATTAAAGAATTAGAGACGTTGAAGACTTTTGATACATAGTATCAATTCACTTTAATATTTTATTAATGTGCAATTACAAAAAATTCTTGAAGTAGAAATAGAGGTAAAACTAGAAGTTAGCCAATCCCAAAAAACCAAATGATGAATGTTTTCTCTGATAGAAGGATTCTGATTCGTAATGAGGTTTGGGCGGGGAGCATGGGAGGATTAGATGAACTCTAGATAGGGCAAAGGGGTGGGAGGGGAAGGGAGGGGGCATGGGGGGTAGAAAAGACAGTGGAATGGGATAGACATCATTACCCTAAGTACATCTATAAAGACACGAATGGTGTGACTATACTTTGTGTACAACCAGAGATATGAAAAATTGTGTTCTATATGAGTAATATGAATTGTAATGCATTCTGCTGTCATATATAACAAAATAGAATAAAACATAAATACATAAATAAATTTAATAAAAAGAAATAGAAGTAAAAATAACAATAATGTTTGCCATTATATCCTTGAGACCTAGAGGCGGACAGCTACTGAATATTCTGATACATTTATATCTTTTTAATGCTTACATAATATACATGTATATATTATGGTTCTCTAAAGGAACAGAATCAACAGGAGGCATAATTATAAAAAGGGGACTTATTAGGTTAGCTTACATGACCAGAAGCTGGATAGTCCACAATGTCCGTCTGCAGGCTGGAGAGCTGGAGAAAACAGTAGCTGCACAGTCCAAGAGGCTAAAGCCCCAGAACAAGAGGGATCAATGGTGCCACCCTAGTCTGAGACCAAAGGCTCCTGGGGAATCACTGGCAGAGTCCACTTTAGAAGGGTGAAGAAGCAAGAGTCCTATATTCTCAGATGATCACTGCAGCAATCAAGAACCCGTTCAAGAAGAATCACTGCTTCCTTGTTCTTCCAATTTTTATTCCATCCAAGCCATCATCCTATTGGATGGTGCTGCCCACATGTAGGGAGGGTCTCCATTTCAGTTATCCCACATGCCAATCATCCCTAGACACACCCTTATCCACACACCCCATAAATCTCTTAATCCTTGGCATCTCTTAATCCAATCAAGTTGACAATTCAAATTAACCATTACAATGTAATTACAAAATTAAGACCATTGTATATGCATGTGTAATTGTTTGGTTGTTGGTGGAATCATTTGTGAGCACATTCTTGAAAGCCAAACAGATCTAATCAATCACAACATGCTACCCCAGGACTACAGCCAAACATACTCCATCTGTCCACTCCCAGTGCAGCTCACTAACACCCCAAACGCAAGTAACAGATAACACATGAAACCACCCCTATAGGACAATGCTCAAGAAGGTATCTTGGTTGTACTTATCATGGGGCTCCTCTGAGAAATTCACTCAAGAGTGGTTACAGGGAGTTGCATTTTCCTGGTTTGATACCAGTGTAGAGCTTGTTGCAGAGTGATATTCCAGTGTGCCAACTACCAGATCAGCTGTGGATCTGAATTGTGGATTTCTGGTTCTCATTAGATGTATGCAAAAATAGAGTGGTTGAAACAGAGACTTTGACATCAGACTATCCCAGTTCAAATCATGACTCTATCTCCTACTAGCTGACTTGGGTTAGCTTTCATGACTTCTCTGAGCCTCTGTACTTGAATGACAATAGTAGTCACCTCTTAGGTTTGAAATGATGATTAAGTGAGACAATTTTTGCAAACTACATAACATTGTGTCACAGCAGGCAATCAATCAAGTTCAGCTATAATTATTATTTTGAGGAGTTCTGGCAACAGCTTTCTACTCTCACTCTTATAAATATGCCTCTCTTTTTACCTATTGATCTATTAACAGAAATTCCCAAAGCAGACATTATGACAATGATTACAGCAGTTCAAAATGTTATCATATTTATATTATCACTTATTAATCACACAAAGTAGTGAAATTATCATTAACTATTTTTACAAATAAATTTATTTCAGGACTTACTATTTCTAGGAGCTTTATGTGAAATACCTTCACAAGCCTGCAAAGTATTATTATTATCACTTGCAAATAAGGAAATCAACATAGGATAAGAAATTCTCCAAAGGTCACAAAGCTACCAGAATTGCAATCCACACTTGTTGTACTCCATGTTCTAGGCCAGGAGTCATAAAACTTTGTTCTCTAAAGTGCTGGATTGTAAGCATTTCAGGCTCTTCCAGCCATTGGGTTCCCATCATACCTGCTTTTCTCTGCCATGGTAGCACAGAAGCAGCAGTAAACAATATATAAAATGAGCATGACTATGTCACCTAAACTCCATTATGAAATCCTGAAACCTGAATTTCATATAATAGTTATGTGTCACAATATTTTTTTTTTCATTTTTTACCAACCATTTGGAAAGGTGAAAACCATTCTCAGCTCATGGGCCATGCAGAAAGAAAATGGCAGACCATACATCCATCCCCAGAGAGAAACAGTGGTGAGGAACTGTGAGGCTCTCCAGCTTCATGAAACAGTGTTTAGGAGCAACAAGCTACCAGGCTCCCTTCAGGTCTTTTCCATGCTCCTCTTTTGGCAATCGTGCCCCTCCCAACACCTGCCTTTGTCTGCCCTAACCCTTGTCATCCTTCAAGCCAAACCTCACTATTACTTCCAGCAGAAAATGCATAACCCACCAGTAACACCATCTGTCTGCTAAGTTGGAAGGCCTTTTCTGTTCTCCCCTAATGCCATGTATTTTCCCAACACAGGGACTACACACTGAATTGGAGTGGCTTGGTTATCTGCTCCAAGGACAAGAGCCTTGAAGTCCTGGTTATAATTGCACAGCTTAGTAATTAGCCCAGTGTACGGAATATAAGAGGAGCTCAATAAAAATGGAAAGGAAGAATAAGAGGGAGGAATGAAAGTAGGAAAGGAGAGAGATGAAAGTTAACTGAAAATACGTGCTCTGAATGGGATGTGGAGGCACAGGGAGAGTCGAGGGAGAAGCTCACACCTGGCCAATAGGACAGAAACGAAAGGAAAATCACCCAAACTGGATATGAAAACCCTGTTCCTCTTGAGGGGTGGTCTGTGATTTCCTGCAAAACTGATTGTCCAATGTGTTGGGACAGTGAAGAACAAGCAGAAACAAATTTCCATCAAGATCCAGGAAAAGTGATTGTCTGGAAGATCTGGGTGCCCATAGGATTCTCAGCTATTCACTTCATGTGCACTACCAGTGAAATGCAAAACGGACCTCAGCCCAAAACTTAAGATGGCTTCTTTCTTAAATGCTATAGAAAATAAAAGAATCTAACCGAGGACACAAACAACAAGAAATTGAAGAGCAGGGGATCAGGGGAGGAGGGAGGATACTCTAAAGGCTTCTTCCAACTCCTTACCAAACACTTTCCATTTTAAGAAATCATAGGGGCTTGGTAAATGGATGAAACTGGAAAATATTATGCTCAACAAAATAAGCTAGTCCCAAAGAACCAAAGGCCAGACATTTTCTCTGATATGTGGACCCTAATTCACAATAAGTGGGGATGGAGTGGGGGGGAGATATAGTGGTATTTTGTACTAAATACAGGGGAGTAAGAGGAGGGGAGGGGGTACAGGGGTAGGAATGATAGTAGGATGAATTGGACATTGCTACCCTATCTGCACATATGATTACATGACCTATGCAAATCTGCATTATGTACAACCAGATGAATGAAAAGTTATAGTCCATTTATATATGATGTGTCAAAATGCATTCTACTATCATGTACAACTAATTAGAACAAATAAAAAAAATTTTTAAAAAAAGAAACTAAGCATATCTTAAGTTTTTTTAATATCTTTTCTTTTTCTTAAAAAGGAAACAAAGTATATCTTTGAAGCAAAGAATTCAATCACAGCCCATCATGAATGCTTCAGAGTTGGGGTTTTATTTGTGGGGTTTTTTTTTCCTTGACCAGGTGCTCTATGGTAGAGATGAAAACATCTGGAATATAAGAGACAACAATTTTCACTTTCCTGCTGACCTTCGCTGCCCATCCCCACCCCTCTCACCCCACTCCTCTTCTCCACAGGTGCAATGTCCCTGAAATGTGCCAGCACATGCTTCCACCAAGACTCTCGAGAGGCTCAGAGACCTGACTGCCTGTGTCTAGACCCACTCCAAGAGCACCTTTCATTCATTCACTGAACTTCTGTATTTGCCATGAAAGGCACCTGTCACTGGGCAACTAGAGGAGCCAGGATATGCCCAACGTTGTCCTCCATGCCTTGTCTACCTTTTTCTGCTCCCTGCTGTTTCTGAAGAAGGAGGGATACTCACAGATCTACCAGATAGATTCTGTCAAAATGGAGTGTGGAACCTGGTCTCTGCCATTCAGAAACGCGTAGAGGCGTGGACTACGTATCCCAGGGTTAAGGAAACCATTGACGCCTCTGGATATGAACGGGTCCTGTGCCATCCAGATGCCCTCCCAGCTACTGGGAATCCTCTGGTTTGGTCTCTGGTTGTTGTCTAGCCTGGTCTCCTCCCTTTCCCTGAGACAGCTCTTATTCAGTGGCTGCTTGGTCACTGCAGGAGTACAATGTCCTGGCCTCCTTTCCCCAATTCAGGATAATTCTGCGAGGGCACCCAGCTTCCAGTTCCCTGTGGGATTCACTGGGCCTTGGATAGGACTGAACTGATTAACTCCTGCCCCTGCCCAGGCCGTCCTGCCCTTCTCTGCAGGTGTGCCTCCTGATAGTCACCCCAATAAACTTGCACACGAATCTCCACAAGCCTCACACAAGTCCCAAACTTTGTTTTCAGGGAACCTACAAGGGACATTGCTTTTCCATCTACTCAATAAAGGAGCTCTGAAGATGACCTCCAGTAATGGCCATAAAAACAAGTAAGGACAATGATGACACTGCCAGGCGTATAATACCAGCACAAGCAGCAGCATTGGCAGGAGCTCGCCTGCATCTGAATGCAGTTCAGGACACAGTTCTTCAAACACTATGAAACCATCGGTGCGGGGTCCAACAGAGTCACTTACAACTTCCACCTCTGGGTTGGAGTCTTGTCCCTGACGGGAACTTGCTCGATGACTCCAAGTAATTGTCTGCTGGGCATCATTTTCTTAACCTGCAAATTAAGAGACTTGGTTTTTTTCCTCCCCCCTCCTCACTTGAAATGAATGGTATGTGATCTCTGCTTTGAGAAAACAAGACCATTTTTGGAAAAAACCATTTTCTCATTCACCATGAACCCAAAGCATTCATTAGGCACCTCCTTATTCCTGACTCTGTGCAGCGCCCTCAGCTGGCCTTGCCCTTGGGACACCTGGGATATAAGGCTACTGACGCGTGCAGGGAGTCACAGCCTAGGCAGCCTTCCTCTCCTCCACAAAGGAGGTTTGTGCCATGATTTATAAGTTATCAAGTATTGCAGGAATAACTAGAAGAAACCACCATACATGGAGAACTGCTTGGTGTCTGTGAGGAACCCTTGTTCTTTTACATGCTAGGTTATAGTTCTTTGAACTCTAATAACAGTGCCTGAAAGCCAGCCCTCACCATCCCCATCCTGCAGAGAAGCCTCCAGAGGACGTGTGACAACACAGAGTCAGGCAGCACATCCTTGGAAGGACCCAGGCGGCCTCAATCTGGTCTGTCACTCTGTCACACACATGTCTGCTCCTGCATCCATTTCCTCAATGAGAGCTGCAGAGGTCCTTGAAAGTGGACCCTGTGTCTTTCGTCTCTGTATCCTGAGCACCTAATAGTGATCACCTGTTACTAAATACATGCTTGGAATATAATTAATCAAGGTCTTCTCTCACATTGTTTCACAATCAGCCTTGAAGAATCACCTCCAAATTTTTCTAAAAATGATCAGTCTTGAGACAGGCCAAAGATCAACCCCAAATAAAAAAGACATAGTTGAAACCCCCCCCCCAACTTATATAACAGCCCCAGCCATGTGGACACTTTGGCATAGAATAGCCAGCCAGCAAGCCTCAACTCTGGCCACGTGCATAAGACTGGTTCTCCTGGGCCAGCTGAGCAAGGGCTCCCATTGATTATTCCTACAAATCCATGATGATTTTGAAAGTGGTTCATTTACTGAAAGGCAGTTTAAATGCCTCCTTCTTATCATTTTTAACCAGGGCTACAAAAGGCATCCTAAAGATATTTTGATCTTTCAATTAGACTAAATGAGGCCAAAGTATATGCTGCTGTCTCAGAGGTTATCATGCTTAATAAAACATGCTTTATAAACCCCATAAAGGGCATGATTCAATTTGCAAGCAGCCTTCCCCACAACTTTAACAAAAGATGTCAGAATGTTGTGTGTCTCTGTGTGTGCGCATGTGTGTGTGCGTGCGTGCGTGTGTTTTGTGAGTGCATGTGTGTTTTAAAGTCCTGTTCCATAAGGATTATAGCTCCCCTGCTGTTTGGAAAAGATCATTTCACTTGTAACACTAATAACTTGAGCAGGGGAGAAGCTGGCCTGGTGAATGGAATGCACTTCGCTGCACATCTTGGCTCAGCTAGAAATCGGAAACAGATGGTCCTTGCGGCTGGTTTCCCACTCGAGCCCGCTCACTGCCAGCCTGTGGTCTTCAGTGGGCTGCTGCTGGCAGTCTGTGACTTGAACATAGTAGGACAGTGGCAAAAGAAATCAAATCTTTTCCAATGAGCAGCAAGTTATAATGAAATTTGACAGATCTGACATTCTATACCTAACATCTAGTTAGAATATATTAACCTTTTCGTTTTCTTAAGCGCCTCACATAGAAGTTGTGAATATACTTATTAGAGGGTTGTGTTGTGTGTTTTATTTTTTTTTCTTTTGTTAACGAGGGGCAGAGGGTTTTAGTCCGATCTCGGGTGGCAGCTGGCTAACAGAAAATGTAGAGAGAGAAAGTCAAAGAATTTCCAAACGGAAACAAGGCACAAGAACTGCCACCAAGAAGAAAACTCATTTTTTCAGGACACGGCAGGTGAGTTTCTGCTGAAAATATTATCAATATTTTTCTCAAAAAAAAATATATATATATATGTATACACAATCAAAAATCTGAGTAATCTCTGGGCATATCATTAAAATGGATGGGGCTATCTGGACCCCCCACATTCCACAATTCCGCCCTTCTCAGCTTCATGGAATGCACTCCTGCCACAGGGTGAGGAAACCATGCCAGGTGACTTGGGGCACCCGTTTATTTAAGTCACCACACTCTCACCTGGTATACCTGTGCTTGGGGCAAACCGATTAATTATAAGTCACCACACTCACACCTTGTAATACCATGTGCAGAGGACTGGACTTCTTTCATCCAAAAAGAATAAATCTTCCACCAAAGAGCTTGGCACTTGGGGGCTTCCTAGGATTCTTCCTGTCATCCCAGGGCTGACGTGGGAGTACACGCTCATTGGAAGGGTTACACAGTGATGTCCTGAATGCCACTAGGATTTTCCACCTGACCATAGAGGAAAGATCTAGGGGTTAACAATAGATAATCCCTATTCAGTACAGGCATTTTTTTTTTTTAATCTTAGGTACCCATTACTGAACTCTACATCCTCAGCAACAAGGTACATTTCTAATTTCATCACTTCTAACATTCTGATCATTCAAAGCCATACACATTTGTTGAGCCCAACATTGAACTCCACAAAAGAAATACAAAATATCTTCTTAGAACTAGCTGGTTGGAACAGGAAAGGCATGGGATTTTTTTTTTTTTTTTTTTAGCAAGCAGATGCAGGGCTCAATCTTTGCTGTTCATAGTTGGTGTGGATCTTTAGGCTCCTGCCCTTTTGACCCTCACCTGCAAATTGAAAATAATAATCGCCACCTCCTGGGGATGTTGTGAAAGTTACATGGCACACCATACCTAAAAGAACCTTTAAAGAACCTGGCACATGGCAGGCGCTGTATCCTGTTATTGCCCTCCCGTCATGATTTAACAGGCAACACCAGAGAGGAGAAGCTCTGGATTCACGTTTCCTAGACATGGGCTTCCTTCCACCTCTAACTCTGGAACCCTAAACAAGTCACTTCACCTCCTGGAGTCTGTTTTCCTGTTTGTAAAATGAGGCTAATAATAGGTCCTACCTCATAGGAACCTACCTGGAAAAAATTACATAAAGCTCTTGGAACAGTGCCTGCCCAAGAGGAAGCACTCAATCAATAAACGTCAGCTGTTACTGTATGCTGCATTCAAAATCAAGTTGCTCTTCTAGAGTTTCACATTTCCAAGGGTCCTGGAAACCAAACTTTAAAAAGGAGGAAAAGAAATTTAATTGCCTGCACTGCAAAAATTGTTATTTAATGGATGAATGAATGAATAAAAGACATATGTTCATCAAAGACAGGTAGTGATACAGCCTGTCTCTATGATGCACCAGTGGATGATACAGATAAGGAGGCAACAGGAAGTCAAAGGAGCCAGGGGTCCCTGTGGACTGGGGCCCTGACCAGGGGCATTAAGTTGGGAAGGTAGATGATACGCTAGAAGGGCAACAGCTTGAGCCAGCATTAACGAAAAGGCTGGGCACGTGTGAGAAGAACGCAGTTGAATTCACCTTGACTAAATGTTCTGTGCCTGCTTATTAGCTTTCTCAAACCTCTGAGGGAGCCCCTTCTACTTCCCTAGCACTTGAATCTTATAGTTATTCAGATGAGTAAGACATGGCCCCTGCCCTCAAGAATCTCAAGGGCCAGAAGGGAAGACAGAGGCCTCTGCTCAAGAGGGGTCTAGTAAACATCAATAACAATATGATAACTTTGGTTGAGTACCTATTACATATCAGGGACCAGGCACTTCATGCATATTTTTGCTTTTAACTATGACTATATATGCATAGACAGGCAAACTTAATAAATGCTATTGTCTGTATTTTCCTGATTAGTATGGGACACATAATCAGAGAGGTTAAGTAATCTGGGAGATGTCACACAGTAACCAGCAGAGCCAGACTATAAGACTTCAGAAACAGTGCTCTCAATGGTTCTACTCTCCAGCCTCTGAAAATCACTTACATCCCATTACATATTGCCTTTTTAAATTTTTTATTTGTTTTAATTAGTTATACATGACAGTAGAATGCATTAATGCACTGTGATATATCATACATATATTGGTATTGTACACCTGTTGGCAGCAAATTCTCCAAGGTCTTTTTCAAATCCACTGCAGGAAAGACCCAGATGGGATTCCTCCATCCTCTGTGCTCTCTGGTGTTCTTCCCATTAAACAAAAGGAGGTCCTTCATTTGGGGAGCATTGGCCAGGATGACCAGAGTGAGGCTGGAAAGTGACGTGCACTTTGCCCAGGGCGTCACATCAGAAGTCAGTTCCCTTTCTCACGCTCCCGAACATCTCTCGGTTCCTCACCACCTGACTCCAAGGTTAGGGCATCTCACTTCTTATAATACATGCTCGAAGGAAATAAGAAAGCCAAATTCTGACGAGCTTATTTCTTGAAGGGAGCTCTGTCTTTGCCTTAGATTCATTCATGTACACTAGGAAGAAATATTCAAATGACAAGAGTTAAATTCAAAACATGTAGCCGCTCTCTGTTATATTTTTTTTTTCCTGACTGAAGGCAAACCATTTAGATGTTTGTTTCCAAAAAGGCATCTGTCAGCAATCAAAGGGGAAAAATGCATAAAGCAAATGCAATTGTTTGGAGTAGCGTTTCCTGGATCATGTTAAATGCTTGAATTGCTCCCCATTATGCTCACCAAATAATTTTATTTCCCACAATAATTGCAATATTTAACATGTTTTATTTAATCTTGTTTTAAGGCTATTAACAACGGGCCACACTATGAAAGGACTGATTGCGGTATGGGGAAGAGAGAACAATGATAAAGTTAAATGCACCTAATTGTTCTGGATTTAAAACACTATTATCCAATCATAGTTATCATTTCTTTGTTCAAAACTACTGTGCCATCTCCTGCAACATCTTGCCCGGTATTTCATCACTTGCAAAGTGAAATCTGGACTCCAGTTTACTTTATGCCCCATTCATTCATAAATAATGGGCATGCATAGGATGTTCTGGCTCAGAAACGTCACGGCTCTCACAAGAGACACCACCAACTTCACAGGTTGATGTGGAACAAACTTAGAAACTGTAAAGCTGTGGGCTCAGAAGTCCAAGATATCCATGTGTCTGTGTGCCCCAGGAAGAAGCTGAAGGGACCCTAATGCAAGGAAACTTTGGCTTTTGTCTACTTGTCAGAGGCAAGTCGGAATGGATGATGTGGAATTGCAGGCTGGTTCAAAGACGGAATGCTATTTCATTTCTTTTCTTCTTTTTCCTTTTCCATTTTGGTTTTTTTAGGGGAATGCTGTGTTACATTTTGTATAGAATTTACATCTTCTTTCCTTATCTTTCTCCAGATGGAAAACTGAAGAAAGGGCAGGTCATTTTAATGACACTGCAATTGCACAAGGCAATCGATGTTCCAGCGGGCAAGCCCAGGGCCAGTGTCTGGTAGAAGAACCATGTGCCACTCAGGGGGCACTGAAGGTAACTAACATTTCCTGTGCTACTGCAGCCACTTCTGAAAAGAGAGTGGAGACCAGGGTGATAAAGAATACGAAGAGGCTTCCTAAGAGTGACAACAATATCTACTTCTGATATTAATTCTCAGTACCACCTCCTACCTCTATATTATGAGAAGAAATCCCATTACAATGAGAGCAAAGAAAGAAAAAAAAAATGCTTTATTTATTTTATTTGTGGTTCACTCCTAGATGCGCTCGGCACATCGTGCTTGAAATTAGAAAACATTTCTGGTGCAACTGGATGAAATCTGCTTTAATGAAATTATTTTTGTCAAGACAACTATCTACCATAGTGCCATGATGCTAAAATAATACCTACTAAGGAAGAGATCAGAAATAAGAAAGTGAAAAGCCACCAAATTTAACCTCTTTGGAACTTAGAATATGATCTGAATCAGTTTATCAAAATATTCGCCAGTCAAAACTATGATTGAAAAAATCCACTGGATACTTGGGCTGTAAGTGCGTAACTGTTTTAAAATAATCACGGTTCAATCACCCTGAGAAATAGCGGTAGGTAAATTCTCCCATGCTCTGGAGTGCCCACATTGAAGGTCTGTGGTGTAAGAGCTGTAGAATTTCATCCCCAGTAGGTTCCTGGGGATCAAAGAATTGCTTATGTTCAGAAAAAATTAGGAGGTGGTTGGTATGCAGCTCTTATAAAGGTATTTCTGCAGTTTCTCATGTCACTCGGTTTAAAGGAATAAAATATAACAAGTTCAAGTCATTCTCTTTACTTCCTTTCCCACCCCATCCCTTGATCCTGAATAAAATGACTTGAAATTCAGCAGTTGTCTAGAGTTTTTCTCACGTTAAAAAAAAAAAAAAAATGTTTTTACAGCCCTTGTTATTGATAGGTTTATACTGCGGTTGGTTGATTCTTTTTTTTTTTTTTTTTTTTAATGCTAAAAAAAAAAAAAAGAAGAAAAAGAAGAAGAAAAAGAAGAAGAACATGTGGTTAAAAATCCCTATTTTTAAAAAATGGCTGAGTTACAGTAAGGAAATCAGAAGTGATTTTCCCTGATTAAGGAGGTACCCATGTCAAGTTTAGCCTGAATTGTGTTAAACTGAATGGATAATGACCGATTATTTACAAAGAATGGAGAAGTCCAGAATTAATTTTTTTAAAAAGGCCACAGAAAATATAGAGTGTGCCTCACCTCACTTCAGATACAACTTGTAACATGTCAGTAAAGTATTTATTTACTCACATTAAAACACACATCCAAAAAAATCAAAGGACTTCAGACGCTGTCATCTCATATTCAAGTCCCTTCAGAACCAAATTAACTAATGATTTAATTAAAAAAAAAATAGTAAGGTAAAGAAGGAGAAATATTTTCCCCTGGAATTGTTTCTACTCCTTGGAAAACCTGTTCAGCTCTTCCCAGATTTAGTTTTAGACTTTTTCACTTTGCTTCCAACCGAGATGTGTAAGACA
Organism: Tamias sibiricus; assembly: GCA_025594165.1. NCBI lineage: Eukaryota > Metazoa > Chordata > Mammalia > Rodentia > Sciuridae > Tamias > Tamias sibiricus. The sequence continues at coordinate 53,687,835 of CM046658.1, forward strand.
GCAAAACTGAACTAAACATTTTTTTAAATGCACAGCTCACGTTCTTGAAAAAAGTGGCTGTGAAAAACAGATACTGAATCAGACTTAAAGTCGAGGGGGGGGTAAGGGAAAAAAAAAAAAAAAGCCCAAAACATTGCATGATAGTCTCTAAGCAGTTCCATCTGTCAAGCAGAAATTTTAGGCTAATAGCCTGTGGCGATCTCCCTCCGCAGTCCACTACCTGCCTTTGTCCTATTAAATCTCTTTATTCTCCTTAAAAAAAGGGGGGGGGGGGGGGGGTTGTTGGAAGGAAAGGAAAAACCTTGCAGACCAAAATCATCTGAGTGATGAAGCCCTAATTTTAACCACCTCCCTTTGATGTGTAGCAGTGGGCTCTTGTTTTTTAAAAAGGAGAGAGGAGACAGTGCTAGCAGCAGAAGACTTTTCATCTCCACTTCACCTTGCCACTGGGTCTGTGAGAGATTGGTTCATTGTCAAGGAGATTTTTTTTTTTACCCATGATTCCATATGGTATGGACCGGACTACATGTTGCCCCACATGCCACTGCAAATGTTTTCTCAATTAGGTGTCTTATCTCCCGTGAGTTAGCATCAGATGAAGCTTGCTGACAGCGTAATGGCAGGGAAAGCTTCCGACGGCTCCATCAAATGGCAGCTCTGCTACGACATCTCGGCCAGAACTTGGTGGATGGTGAGTTGGCAGCGGGGACTGCCTTTTTTTTTTTTTTTTTTTTTTTTTCCTTTTCTACTTTCCCTCCCTCTTTGACAAAATGTCCCAGACCTCACATTCATCAAATTCACATTTGATTTTTTTCACACTCTTCAGTGAGGCAGTCTCACACTGCTTCCTCTTGCCACCCTCCCTCTCTCTCTCTGCCACTCTGCAACTTGAGTTCTCAGCAATGCTTGCCCTTGTTTTCCATGGGACAGTATTTGGAGTTTGCTATTTTTTTTTTTTTTTATAAGAGTATCAGAAGTTTTAAGGTGGAAGTGGGTATTTTTAGCCAAGCCGGTCTTGGGGTAGAAAATGAAACGTTTGTTCTGCCCCTCAGCTTTTGCCCCCTTTCTCTAGTTTCACGTCCCCTTTACTTTTGTTTTCAGGGACTATTGGGTGTGTGGTTTTCCTTGGCTGTGGTATTTCCTTGGGATGCATGTTGGGCGCTGGGGAGAAGCAAGCCCTGAGTGAATTCTGGTCTTGCCCCAGTAATTGTATTGCTTGAAGTCACCTGTGAAATTGCCCTGGGTGCCCCCACTCCCTGTCTTCCATTAAGGGACCAGTAGCTCTCATCTAACTTTTCCCCATTTATTTATGTCAGAGTTCTCTTAAGAACTCTAGCTCAGAGTGGAAAAGACCCACGCACCCTATCTTTTAGTTACTGTGGATACAAATAAAGTTTTAATAAAGTTCTATCACACGCCCGCAGAATGAGTTAACTCACATGTCATGGTCAACCAGGCCAGACAACCTTTGACTTCTTGGATCTATAAGATGTAGAGTGGGTTGGGAGGATGCACAATAGCTCATTGTCACAGGAGAGGCAGGTCCTGTGAGGAAGAGAGTCCTCAAATCATTACTGCCCTCGTTAGGGTGGTGTCCGTTAAGGATTAATTCGTTAGGAGAGCATTTCTAGTTTTCCGTAATTATTATTCTTGCGGCAAGCGTGAATTCTTCCAGGGAGTGAAAAAAAAGTTTGCTGCCAGGACAATGAATGTATTATCCGTTCCTAACTGGACCGTGAACTTCAGCTCATTTCACATAGATATCAGTTTAAAAAAAAAGACAGAGAGAGTAATGTTGAAGGGGGAGACTGGCGAATGGAATTACAAAACAGGGCATGGTCGCTTTCACTGTATGAGCTGCAGAAAGAGTTCTCCCTTCCCCTTCCTGGACCAATGGTGGTATCATTTTGGCAAGTTTTAGGAATTCGGAGGACTGAGAGACAATTAAAAGTGAGCTACCGCAGGATTCTATTCGGCTGCTTCTTGGGGTACAGTGTGTCCATTCCAAGGACTTGAGTAAAAGTGGTTGTGGGTATGTGTGTACATGTGCGTTTTAACTTGCAGTTTCTTAACTAGACCTTAGAAACTTTACCAGTGATTTCAGGACAATGTTACATGCAGCTTTTGGCTAAAGAGACTAGCAGTAAACTATCCATTTCGACCCTGAACTTTTATTCGGAGCATTTATTTTCCCATTAGCATTTCTGCCAGCCCAAAAAATAAGTGGTTTACTTGTATGTGCTGATGTTGCCTATTGCTTTGCCTTCTGCAGCTTGTTAAACACTAGAAATGAATATACTGATTGGTTTGGCTATTATTTTCCAGGCTAAGTTGTAAGCTTTAAAAAAAAAAAAAAAAAAAAACTGTGTGCTGATGTCATATTCTTGGTGAAAGATTCTACTTCCTTGTATTTCAAGAGCTCCTAGATTTTATAGACTGTTACTTTTTATGGCAAATTGTGTCATCTTTTTCATTTCTTGCAAAGATCACCAAATGTTTCTTTTTTTAAACTTGGAAAACTGTCATTTCTTTTTTGTAAAGTTTACTTGGAAGTTGCTTTTCATTTAAAATTATTTTACAGATGTTTTACCGCCGGGAATATAACATATAAAAGTGGTGGAAACATTTAGCAATGCAGTTGACTAAAAATAAACAATGCTGAAAGCTCACATGCTGCTGTTTAGGCTGCATATTGCAGGAAAGTTTCTCTCTACTTCACTGCTTCTAGGGCTTTGCTTTGAAAGGGGTGAGAAATCAGAGCAATCTTTACAGAAGTTGTAGAAGTTACCATAGGGGATAAATTGATTTTTTTGTTTGTTTGGTTCCCTTAAAGTTGACCACATGCCATAGCATTTTAGATCTACCAGTTACAAATAATTCTAATGTAAATTTCCCACTATTGATGGGAAATTGAGGAAGGACTTTGATGAAGGGGGAGAGGACTAATTAAAATAATAACATTTCACATTTTCTCTATGATCTCTTTCCTGAAATAGCACTCACGCCCTCTCCCTCCACATCCCCATCTCACTACCCCAAATAATTTTTCCCAACTGAAAAAAAAAAATTAAACATCCCCCTGGCTGATATGATTCTCTAAGCAAAGGACAGTATAAGATCTGAGTTTCACACTAAAGGCAAATAAAGCTTTAAAATTACCTCATGTGTCATCTGGCTGCACAGACTCCGGTTCATAGTGGGAACCTCCAGCGTGGTCGTCCCAGCATACAAAGGCAACTCAGTGAATACCCCCTCCGCCCATGGAGGATCGGCCTCAGCTGCCAGCTCCGGGATATGCAATTTTGCTTTTTAATGAATCGTAAACAATTTGTATGGCAAATGAGTTTGTTTGTTTTAGTTTGGGGGCATATGCTGGACCAGGTTGTAGACAGTCGTTACCTACTCCAGAATTTTAGGTGAGAATGGATAGAGCCCCAGATCATTTTTATTTTTCTAAGTAATAAAGACACACTAGGATGAAAGAAACTGGTTAATAAAAGCCTGAGAATAACAACCTCTCTTTCTTTCCCTCTCTATCCCCACCCCCTCTCATAACTCACTCCTGCTTACAGTTGGTTTTTAAGCACACTTTTTGATAACTGGGAGCCCATTGACTAGATCAATCTTTAATTCTTTTCAAGCTTACATTTTAGCTTTGTCTTAAAACGATGACTTTTGTTTGAGAAATACTTACTTTACAATGTGAAATACTGAGAAGGAATATCTCTGTCCTCTATCACTGTTTTTGGTTGAACCTAATGTTGTCTTAAGGGACGTGGGATATAAGAAATGATTCATCCATTTGTTACATCAAAATGAAGCAAGATGGGTCTCTTGATATCCCAAAGTCAAATGAAAACTTTTATTAAAAACCCCTGGAGTGGTAAACAACTTAGAAGTTAACAAGCGACCAGGGTTCGAGCATGTACATTTTAACAGTAATTACCTTTGGCGCTGCCACTTAGGAGAAATCTTTTGATATCTGAGCCACTTCTCTAATGCTTTAATCATGCAAATCAAGAAATAGATATTACGTATCAACTTAATCTAGCTATGTTGTGACATCTCTAGTTGAAACCTTCCGATAGTAAACTAAAGAAAACCCTCGTGAAATTTTTCTCTATTCCAAATGAGATGGGAGCGCCCCGGATGCATGTATATGCTTCAAAATTTAATTCTGTCCCGTAGAATTACCTCCATTCCACCCACACAGCACTAACACAAAGTGTTAAAATTGATTTAGTATATAGGAGAATTTTATGTGAATCCCAAAATACACTTGTCTTTCTTCTGCCATTCAATTTTAAAACTCATGGTGACTATGAAATGACTACTAAATCACTCTACAACTGCTTCCCCCTGCCAGGTCCCCAAGCACTTATTATGGGAGCATTTCACCTTAGATATTGACATATAATTTTTCAATCAATAATTGTTTGTCACCTGGTTCAGATTTTTACAATTCAAACTTTGTATACCAGGAAAATACTTGGGCAAGAAGGATATGCTATGCCTTGTGTTGCAGATGCTCATTTTTAAAGTATACATGTGAAAATTAGCAAGATACCAAGATACTTCTACAAAATACTGTCTCACTGTGTTCAACAATTTAAAAGGAAAAAAAAAAAAAAAAAGCCCTCAGCTCCAGCCTACTTCCCAAATGATAGGCAACCTTAACCGCCACAGACATAAAATTCTGAACCCATATTTCATGAAAACCTTCTGTTGTTGTTCACATCTTAAGTTGTATTTACCACTTTAATTTTTAAAATGTTAATTCTCAAGTGAACAACATTTGTTAATGGCTGTTTTCAATATTCCTTTGAAGACCTTGCCTAATAAAAATTTGTCTAGGAACTTACACTAACTCTTTCATGATAATGAGTAAAATAATGTGGAAATTGCTGCAATGGGTATAAATGAAAAGACTCAAAAAGAAGAGATTCAAGAAATAATAAAGCATATCATATTCTCAGCACCTGATAGATTTTTAAAAGAATCCATGGCAAATATATTTATATACCTTGCATTTCATGCATTTGCACACTTTATTATTAAGTATTTCTTGCAGAGTACAGTGGCTTTATCTGAGCTTACTTTAAAGTGCACAATCTTTAAATTTTATCCACCATTGTAAATATGTGTAACTATATTAGTTTCTAAGAATATGCATTAACTTCAAAGGTTTCCATATACTTTAAACATTATTTTCTCACAGTACTAAAGATGATCAATTCTGAATGAAATCTGAATGAGATCAAGTTTTCTTTTTTTTTTTCTCCCCCATACATTAAGAAGTTATCCTTATCATTTTCTTTTAGGTTGGCCCTGTACTCTGTCTTTTAAAATATCATTTACTATTCTTAGGGAGAAGCAAATACATTAAACTATGTTCCTTTTTTTTTTCTTCAAATCTAATTATGATCCCAAAGTGAAATGTGATTGGTTACCTAAGCTAGCCTATGTACGACTACTATCTTTTTAAAATCTGGATTTCCTGTTGCTCATATTTCTCCTGTGAACTTTAGACAGAGAAATAAATGCTTTGTCTTATTTTCTAGTTGATTTTCCTTCACCTGTCCTGAATATTGTCAGGAATGTTTCTAATTTAAAACTAAAAGAATCAGGGGCTGATTAGAAGACAGGAAATTGGGGGATTAAACTGTCTGGTTGCACTTCCTTTACTTATCAGCACTCAGTAACTCCCTCTAGATCACAAACTCGACAGGACAATTTTTACAATGCATTGTCCCTTCTCAGTATTTGCACATATATAGTGCCTGTGAAGGTGTGTGTGTGTGTGCACATGCACAAGCATGCATGTATATCTGTGAGTATCTGTGTGTGCACTCATGAGTATGATGAGAAAAGAACCAACAGCTGGTAGTTATAAGCAGATGCTTTTAAGTGGGATAGTTTTGAACCCAAAGGGCTTATATCATGGGCATGAAAGTTCATTTAAAGACTATAATCCCAGGATATTCTTGAAACTTTCTTATTAAAAGAGTTCTGTGAAATCAAGCAAATAATGATATGCTACAAGAGGAAAAGCAAGGTGCACTATTTCAGAAATGAAAAATAGATTGCAGAAGCACTTATGCAGTCCCTCTCTCCTCAGGTCTGCTCAGAATTGCAAATACTCATATTTTGAGTAGAGGGGGGACCCAAGAAGAGTGAGGGAGTTAATCTACCAAGCTCCCCAAACCATTCTGAGATCCCTTTGCACCAGCTGAGATAGGACTCTTTCTTATGGTGACAACAGGTCTGAATGTTTCAGGTGAGCATATTTACAAAATGGGTGCTTGGCGTGCAATGAGATCAGAGATGAGGACAAGAACATAAGGATTCATATTATGCCATCAGATCATTTAAAATTAAAAACAAATAAGAAAACAAACCACTGATCTAGATTTTTACTGTGTTGTATACATTTGCAGAGCTGTGTTCTAGAAACCAGCCTGAGAATTCTCTTTCCTGACCTCACTCTGCTCACCTGTCTTGCCATCAATAAGTATTGGCTGATTTGATTCCAGAAAGCTCTCTTGATGCACAGGTAACAGTTCTTCCTGCTTCTGATTATAAGGGTGGTCTCTACTGAGATAAATAGAAGGTAGAGAAGACTAAAGTGTGATGTGGCAAAATGAGTTGATAGGTTAAACTGGTAAAGCCAGGGGTTAAAATATAAGGGCTTATCATGGCAGTCCTTCATTCCTTCATTTCCTCACTAAAGGCGTATTGGTGAGGAAGGGCCAGTGGGTACAGAATCAGCTGCAGCTTCTGTCACCTGCCATCATGCCAGCTTTAAAGGCACTAAGGAGTCTTTGGTTCTTAGCTGAATATTTCACCCTAACAGATAACATTGATTGATAACTATCTGCTAGAATCGGTGTTAGGTGCTTTGCATACGTTTTTCATGGAATTCTTATTACAAGCCTACTTTACATATAAAAGAACCAAGATTTAGAAAAGGTTGCCCAAGAAGGTGCCTATGCTAAGGAGGGCTGCTCAGACTGTGGTGTCAACTTGCTTACCCATTGGCCCAGTTTGTCTTAAATTCATGGATAACTAGGATGCAATGCTATTCAGAACTTTACAGGATTAGGATTATCCATTAATATGGCTGGCATGTGGGGCACAAGTCTGTTTGCTAAGATAATACAGGCAGAAAAAGTACAGTGTGTTGAAAGGAAGAACAGGGATGCCAGTCTTGTGATGCCCAGCTCATGTTCCAAAAGAGTTGTCCATATCCCTGGTTTGCAACAGAAAAATCTAGTGTCATCACCTTCTAAAGAAACTGAAGAGAGACCTGAGACAGTCTGCAAAGAACTCATCTAGTCATATGAAAAATATACTGTTTCATCAGAAAATGCATGGTTCAGGGAAACTCAGCGTGTTTAAGTTCTTGCTAATATTAGGGACTTTTTTCTGCAAGTAATGTAATCTTTTTTGGCAAATATTTACAGTTTTAAATGGAACATTTTTTTAAGGCCATCTTTCCCACAGAAGGTTTTCCGATTTGCTGTCCCCACCCCCTTTTAATAAGCAGAAATGCCAACAAAGAACAATTTTGGTGTTCGATATTTTTCCTTGACACAGGAATTGCTAATTAAGGGTTTATACCAATGCAGTTTTCTGAAAGAGAAGACAAAATGCAGGATATATATTGCCTAATGGCAAAGATCTTAATATACTTACTATAAGTAAACATCTCTTTTCCAGACAACTGCTGGCTATGAACAACATGTCTCAGCCAGCGTTCCTTAACGGGGCCACAGGTTGGACAGATTTTTTTATTCCTTATAATCCAAGTTCCTTTTGTGATCCTTGATATGCACATGCTAAAACCCTGCTGGCTATTTCAGATGGACGATAATTGGGAATAATGACCAGGTCAGAGGTGGGGATGTGTAATCCTGAGCAGAGAAGTCCTCTACAAAATCAAAGTGTGGGTGGGGGGTGCTCACAGGAGGAGGCCAGCACTGGTAAGCTGAGTCAGACACTCAGTTCATGCTACCGACCACGTTACCCATCCATCTCCCTATACAGCCGAGGTATCAACACAATTCTACACCCATCTAAGAAGTGGGTACACTTCAGTTCCTAGGGTAGTCCCATCTGCCTTTCCCCATCCCCAAGACTTCCTCAACACTCTCCCCTACACAAATAAATGTCCTTTAGTCCTGCTGATTCGATGTCTTACTTAGCAGCTGAGTTTAATAAAGCACCCCCTTCAAATGTCGGAAAGGTAAGCATTGTCAGCTAAATAACTGATTGCATCCATTCACTTAAGAACCAATTAAAATCATCATACATTGTTTGGTTGCATCTTATTTTAAGAAAACAGTAACCTTTGCCCTCATGTTGTAAGCATGTGATAAATAACCTGTTAATAGGTGTTATGGTCTGACCTCCTCCTAGGAAATCCATGAACACTCGTAATATGTTGTTCAATGCTAAGGTCCAAGCCTGTACAGTGTTGGTAGGATTGTATGAAAAAGAAAAAAATGCAAAGAATTGAGGGGGGAAATAATGATAGAAGAGGCTGCTATAATTTCTCAATTGAATTGTAAGAAAGAATAAAGTCGAAGAGAGAGGGTCACGAGTGCAAATATCTTCAAACCAGGCAGATCTGCTAAGTGGAAGAGGCAATAAGGCTACAAAAATATGGTGGGGAGTGGGGAGTCTGTGGCCACCTGGAAAATGAACCTGGCACCACTGCACCACAACAGTTAGTATAACACTGCACTAACCAAAGAGCATGCACCCACCTCTGGGGGTCAAAAGCTATTAAGTATACACCAGGGGTTGGAAGATTGAATGAGATTCTAGAATTAAAGTGGTTCATTCAAAAAAGGAAAAAAAAAAAAAAAAAAAGCAGGCAAGAAACTTAAAGCAACTGCTCTTGGGAAAGGAATTACAGCAACTTAAACAGCATCACCTGCACTGTAGGGCAAACCATTCATATCTGATCCCTTCCTCCTAGCAGGTGGGAGAAGAGAGGCAGGGTGCATGTGAGTATGTCAAATAGGAAAGGAGACCTCGAGCAGGGAAAGCCTTAGCAGACTGGGGAGCTGCCAGCTATTGGGGGATGCAGAAAAGGGACTGCCCAGACTGCTGAACTCACCCCAGGTTCTTGCACTCCAGCCTCAGATTTCCAAAGTAGCCATAGCATCCCAAAGGTTTTGTGGGCTATCAATTACAAAAGAAAAAAAAGCGGGGGTGGGGGTTCTTCCCTAGCACACAAGCCACAGGCTGAGGATCATGCCCATTTTCTCCACTTTGCAAATTCCACCCCGCCTGCCAGGCCCAATACAAATGAAGGCTTCTGTGAAATCTTCCCAGGACTGCACCAGGGCGAATCAAATCACTGCCCTACTTTTCCTTCCCCTGCAACCCCACATCCCTTTGCTCATTGTATTCCAACTCTGGTTAAATTGTGTTGGAGTTTTCTGATTAGTGTTCCCCACACTGCACTGTTTGTTCCTTTAGAGTCTAGGTCTTACACTTCCTCATGTAGCAAGTGTCCCAGAAGAATGTAGCTCAGCAGGGGGAGAAGTGCAGGCCAGAAGGGCTACTGGACTCTCCATAATCATTTCCCCCCAGAGCATGAGCTCAAAAGCTGCAGACCATGCAGCAAAGTGCTGCCCTGCCCTGTGCTTTTGGAGATTTTTTACTGCTACCTGTGTGTGGGTACTGGGCCCTACCAGCACTTCATACACCAGTGAGCTCATCCTCCAGAGCCCCCGTGAGATCACCCTCATTACTCCCATTACACCAATGGGGAACCTGAGTCCTGTAAAGGTAAAGAGGCCAGTAATTCTATTGACAAACAGTAGCTGTGACTTTCACTCCCACACCATGTCGATGATAATGTGCCTAGCACTGTCATACTCTTGACTCAGAAAAGACTGTGGTCATTAAACAGGGCCATTTTATAGAGGAGAAGATTAGAGCCCTAGAGGCAAATGTTCCCTAAACACAAAATTATCACCTAACCCAGGTCTAGAACAGGGTATCTAGTGATCTTTCTAATAAGTAGTGATGGTAAGTCATAGAGTATGGCATCATTTCATCAAAATCAAGCAAGCATTTTCATTTTCCCCAGAATGGTAGGTTAACAGGGGATTGTTTTTTCCTTTCTTTTTTTGTGTTCCTTTTCATTTTTCTAAAGTGAACATGTGTTATTTATCTACAAAAATGATAGTAAACCAAATCATACTGCAGACAAGTTCTCTTCTCATTGATCTTACAAGAACAGCAATAGCACCAGCTGCAAACACACATGGACATCCTAAGAGTGTGGATTTGAGGATTGCATATTTTCCAAGTCCAGTGATGCCCATTTCCTCCATTATATTTTGCACTGAACTGCTGCTTTTAAGACTCCTCTTCCTGTAACTGGTCACGTAGCTGTTCCCATTCCCCAGTGAGGCAGCAGTCAAGAACATAGACTTAGATTCAGGCAGACCGGGTGAATTCTAGCCCTACTGTGGATGAGCTGAATGACCATGAATGGATTGATTAGAAACATTCTGAGTCTGTTTCTCGACCTTCACATTGGAAATATAATAGCCAGAGTACATTGATTGAATGAAACAATGCATATTACACAAGCCAGAAACCTGCAGGCATTCTGACATCTTCTCTTGCTTACTCCATATATGTAATTCGAAATGAGTCCTATCAAATTTGGCTCCTAAATAATCTCTTAAATCCAACCACTTTCTCCATCTCCACCACTCTCCCCCATCCAAGGTGCCATGTTGTGTAGCCCACATTATCACAATAGCTTCCTAACTGGCTTCCCTGCCTCTGTCTTTGCCCCCTGCCATTAGTCTTCTCACTGAACGCTAAAGGATCTTTTCAGATATGTGTCATCTGTCATTTCAATGGATTATCCATGATCTTAGATAAAGAGCAAAATCCTTCGTAAGTCCTGCATGGTTTTGCCTCTTCAAGCTTGTTTTGAGACATTCTTTTTCTCCCTGAATATATTCCAGCCAGTTACTCCTCTATCAGTTCCTCAAAACTCTCAAAATCTCAGATACTACACACATTCTCCTTTCCCTAGAAAATGTTTCTCTTTGTAGCTACCATTCCATACCGACTATTCCCAATACAAACATGAATTCCTCAGGAAGTCTTCCTGGGTCCCCCAGCGATGTCAGAGAACTCTGGGTCTGTTGTACACCCTCAGAGCACTCCAGACGTTCCTTTATAGATAAACAAATAGAGCACTGTTTGTATTCATAAATGTATGATTATGTTATTGCTTTCTGTTTCTTCCAAAACACTGTAAGCTTCATGAAAGGCAATGTTTATCTCATACGTCTTTCTTTGTACACAGGATAGTACCTGGCATGCAGTAGGTGGTAAATATTTATTGATGCAATGAGCAAATGCTAATAGGGTGTTTACCATAGCATACTCTGACATATTGTTCATTTTTATCATAATTAATATTTTCCATCTAAAGATGCTTAAAAGTGGATAAAGTCTCCCTTATGTGTCTTTAAAGAAAATTCACTTTTTCCAAGTAAAATAAAAAATTGGAGACTCAATTTGAGACCCTGGGTTTGAGACCCTGGCTAAGTCACCTTAGCCACATGGTTTCACACCTATAGTGTGGCAGGTTAAATGAACTGATAAGTTGGTTTGATTAACACGGTACTTGGCACATGGTAAACATTAAGTAAATGTTTTATTCTTTCTATCAACATTATAAACAGTCCCAAAGTTTCCTCCAATAACCTATATGGCCTTTAAAACACTCCATAACCTCTCTGATTGTCGGTTTCATCATTTTTAAAATAACAGTCCCATTCTCCTCACATGGCTGTTTTAAAGATCAAATGAATTAGCAGGAAGAAAATCCGCTTTGAAAATTATAAAGCAAGCTATAAATGTAGAAGAACCCACTATTTCCAACCCTAAAAACACAGGCATGAAGTAGACACATTTAACCAGAATCCTAATGGCCTTTTTTAAAATTTTCTCTTCCCAACAGTCTTGGCAGGGAAAATGAGAAGTGGTTCCACATACCTCACCAACAGTGATTTCATGTAGTTGATAATTAAAAGTATGTGCATGAGTGTACAAGTAGGGGGGCTGAAAATTAATAGAGAGAATATAGTTTAAGAACCCAGCATCTAGCAGGGCATGGTGGCGCACGCCTGTAATCCCAGCACTTGGGAGGCTGAGGCAGGAGGATCGTGAGTTCTAAGCCAGCCTCAGCAATGGCGAGACTCTTAGCAACTCGGTGAGACCCTGTCTCTAATAAAATATAAAAAAAGGGTTGGGGATGTGGCCCAGTGGTCAATTGCCCCTGAGTTCAATCCCTGGTACAAAAAAGAACCCAGGGTCTAGCATGATGATGCCTGGACCAACTCTCTTCTCCACAACTTTCTAGCAGTACCATCTTAGGCAATTTGCTTAATCTGCTCATTTATAAAAGTGAACCAATCATAGCACCTGCCTCATGGATTGCCATGAATATTAAATTATGACTATAAATCCTTGAGAAAATGCCTGGCCCATGTTGTACACTTAATAAGGGTCAGCCATCACTAAGGTTGTAATTGTTCTCATTGTTGTTCTCATTATCATTATTTTGTTAACTATCAATAATTTGGATATCGATATTCAAGGGTCTAAGAAAATAGGCAGTTAAAGCACATCTAACAAACTGATTCTTTCAAGATGTCATATTTGGATTTGAAGGCAAAGAAATTGTTTCCCTAATGTGTTACATTAATCAGCCCTATCAACTCAGTTTGAGAAACACAAGTGCCATGTGGCTAAGACACTTTCTTTGAAACAGAGAATTTGTGGAAGAATGTCCAATTAACGATAGCTTTTTCCTGCACTGTGGAAATCACACGTTTTGTGATAAAACTTGATCCAAGGAAGCATGCTCCCTTCTCAAGATACAGATTCCATGTCCCTAGATAACTGCTCAGTATGAAGGACTTGGAAGAATTCTTGTGTTACTGAAAGTCATGCTGAGTTACAAGCATGCTTTCTCTACTTGGAGTTGTCACCTGTCCAGTTCAGCTCAACAACCTTTACTTGATGGTTTTCTTGGAACATCAGTGACTTCTTGGTTCTCTTGGGAGGTGGAACATGGCCTGTGTACAACTAACTCTTAAGTTTAACTGCTTACTGTAGGTATCCATTTAAAAAAATCAAAAAACAACATCTCCTTATCAAAAAAAAAAAAAAAAAACTACATTAGGAAGCTATGAGGGTGTTTTCTATAATATTAAAAATAATAATAACAGATGACAAATATTCAGGCACCCGTGAGCCAGGCCCTCTGCTGATGACTTCACTTGCTTCCCATCCTTTGGCTACCATAATAGCCCTATGAAGTAATTTCATTTTACAGATTAGAAGCTGAATTATTAAGTAACTTACCTGAGGTTGGTTCAAAAAGCTAGTAAAGTGACAGATCTGGGTTTGTACCTTGGTCCAAAATGTATGATCTAAACCACCTAGCTATACTATCCAATTTAATATGTTCTTATGTTAATGTTTGCTATTTAGGATATGTATTAGTTATTGATCATATTGTTAATATTTTCCCACATAAAGAATAATACCCACAAATCTCATTTGGGATCCAAGACCAAAGATTGAAGACCTAAAAGCCTAAAGTGTAATAATTAGTTCCTCTAGGGACCATGTCAATTAAAAGAATGGCAGACCTCCAAATTCAAGGCCTCCACCTAGAAGTCTTTAATGAACCCCTTTCCAATATTTCCCTCCATAAGATATAAAAGAAGATAAAATGTCTTAAAAATACTGACAACTGATGCTAAGAATTGACCACTGACAACTCTGAAGTTCCCCTAACTACATGTCTGTGATATTAAACAGAAGAATGTGATTAAGTGACCCATGACTCCTATACTCCAAAGATCATAAAATGAAAGGCCCAGCTGGGTGCGGTGGCACCTGCCTGTAATCCCAGCACTTGGGAGGCTGAGGCAGGAGGATCACGAGTTCAAAGCCAGCCTCAGCAATGGCGAGACCCTGTCTCTAAATAAAATACAAAAATACAAAAAGGAGATGTGGCCCACTGGTCGAGTGCCTCTGAGTTCAATCCCTGGTACCAAAAAAAAAAAAAAAAAAGACCCTCATGTTCATGGCAAGAGGTAGGAAAATGTCACTTCTACACTATCTTTCTACTAATTAAAAAAAAATCCCTAACACATGGAAATGCCCATTGTTCTTTTGCCACTAATGTTTCTATGCTCATTCAGACAATGTAACTACCACAAAACAACTATGTAGTGATGTTTCAGTGTATCAGCTAGTAAAACCAATCCTACTAGTAAAACCAAAAAGACAAGAAAAGAAATGGAGAAAGTTCTAGCGTTTAAGCAAGTTGAGAATTGCTTTGTGTGTTCCATCCCCTCTGAATATTAGGCTGTCAGGCACTGGGGTAAGAAAAATTCTTATCACAGACTAGCAGAATAGCAGAAAGATCAATATAATATATCAAGAGAAAGCTGCAAATGGGAGTGGGAGGGATAAATTAAACAGAACAGAAATTAACAAAATTTTCTATATGAAAATAAATATGAGTGATTTAAATCCCCTTATTGGGACACAAAGATTCTCAAATGGGAGTAAAAATTAAATCCAAATATCTGCCACCTCCAAGAAACATATTTAAAAGTGTTGAAGTTAAAAGTAAAAAGAAGGGGAAAGAGTTATTAAATAAAATGAAAAGTTGGAGAGATAATATTCATTTCTGGTAAAGTAGGCTTGAAGACAAAAGCAATTAAGTAGGGGAAATAGACTATGTTTATATTATTCATTATCTATATCATTTCTGTTTGATAAACTGGAAACTGGCACAATTAAGATACAGTAGTAATTAATCCCTTTATGCACCAATTAACCTAATATCAAATAATATAAAGTAAAACCTGTTAGAACAGGAGGGGGAAAATGACAAGATCACAATGTACGTGTGTGTAATGTGAACACAGATTTATCTAAATCTGATAGTTCAATTAGACAAGAAATAACGACATGGAGAATGTGGATAAATAAAATTAGTAATATTAAAGATAGTAGACAATATTGACCCTTACAAATATAGCATGTGCCATCTTTTAGAGCATTCATAAAACCATCTCCCAAAAATGCACAGCATTGTGCATGTATGTAGACATGCACACACACACAGACACAACAGTAATTCCAAAAGTGAAGGTCACAGGGCTTTCCTGTCTAGCCACATGCAATAAAACTAGGAAATAATAACAGAGAATGGTCAACATCATCCTTAATGGCAAACAAGAACAAGTTCCATTAAAATCAGTTATGATGTAAGGATGCCCACAATTGCTATTATTATTTAATGTTCTCCTGGAAGTTCTGACTAACTCCAAAGATACGAAACAGAAATTCAAGGTGTTATGTTTGTTTGTTTGTTTCAGGCAGTATGGAGGGTAGGGATTGAACCCAGGAGTGCTCTACCACTGAGCTACAACTAAGCTACATCCCAAGCCCTTTTCATCTTTTTATTTTGAGATAGGTCTCTCTAAGCTGCTGAGGCTGGCCTGGAACTTGCCGGCCTTCCTCTTCAGCCTCCTGTCACATCACTAGGGTTATATAGGCATGTACCACTGCACCAAGTAACAAGGTATAGTTATTGAATGAGGAGTAAAGTTTGTTGTTTGTTGTTTTCAGGTGACCTGATCAAATGCTTAGGATGTCCAAAAGAACTAAATCAGGGGCTGGGGTTCTGGCTCAGCAGGTTTGAGCCTCAGCACCACGTAAAAACAAAAGCATGTGTACAACTAAAACAAACAAATAAATATTTTTTTAAAAAATAACTTAAATGAAAAACTGTTGAAATCAATAAGATAGATTACTAAATGATGGCCACAGCTAATTGTATAAAATCATGGCAGTTAGAAGGCATATGGAAAAAATGACTCCATTGCCAATAGTAACAAAAACAAAATCATAAAATACCTAAAAGTAAGTCCCACAAGAAATATTTGCAACCTAAATAAATAAACTGTGTCACTACTGAGGTTTTAATAAACATATCTCAAAGTACTGGGATCATTTGTTTTTACTAGAGTTTGTTGAAATTTACACAGTAGAAAATAAATGTTCTAAGAAACAAAGGGTACTATCCTCTTCACTTGAATAAAAGTATCACCTACCAAGTTTCCAGGATAACATTAGCTCCAAATAAAACATACTAGGTTTGAATGATCACTGCGAGTAGGACCCTTAAGGGTTACAAGAGAAGACCAAGGCCTCAGTGGGAACCCAAGCACTTCGAGGAGGCAGACTCAGCTAACTGTGCAAGGACCTAGCATGTTCTCTGCTCTTTTGATCATGGCAGGTACTTTGAAAACCTGTGACAAAAATCAATTTTTCTTTCATTATACAGATGACATTATTGAGACAGAAAGAGATTTTAGTAATTTACCCAGTGTACGTACACAGAAAACAAGTAAGAGGACTGGGTAGATTTCTCTCAAACTGGCAAACCTGTAGCCCCTGATAATCACAATGCAGCTGCCTACTGAGGAGGACGGCCCCTGGCAGCAGCTCAGGACTAGAGTGCTGGACTTCACCCCAGCACCTCACTGAGAGCCACGTGTGTCACACTCATGTATCCTCAGCAAGCTGATGTAGTCAAGGTTGGGGTTGGGGCTAAGGTTATGCTTGTGTCAGAATCAGGCCCAGGATTCAGCTGAAGACAGAGTTAGCACGGCAGTGAGAACTGGATTGAGTTAGGATTGGGGTCAGGGCTAAAGTTTGTGTTCCACTTAGTTTTAGGCCTAAGTTTGGGGAGAAGTGTAAGGATAGGGGAAGGTTGAAAAAAAACAGAACAGGTGATAATTATTGCTGAATTTTGAAGGTTGGTGGCATTATATGAAAATTTGCATGGGGGTAGAAGCCACTACTAGAGAGAAACAATGCGTAAAATTCCAGATGAAGGAAAAAAGTTGATGTATCAAAAGAGCAATTCAGTATGGCTGGCAGGAAGCAGCGACATAGTCTTCTTCCCTGTCCTATCTTCTAAGCCTAGAAAAGTGCATGGCACATAGTAAGTGCTTAATAAATATTTGTAGGCTAAATGAATCTTACAAATACATATTGAACTAATACCTGCTAGTAGGAAACACCAACAAGGGAACAAATAAATTGTAGCACAACATGATAATTGGTATGATAGTGGTTTGTATGGGATGCTCAAAAAGAAACCAAAATCCCATTATTTTATTCTCTTTTATTGTTGAGTAAAATTCCGCTGTGTATATATACCACATTTTCTTTATCCACTCATCTACTGAGGGGCATAATGGCATTCGCAGGTAAATGGATGAAATAGGAGAATATAATGCTAAGTGAAGTTAGTCAATCTCAAAAATCCAAATGCCAAATGTTTCATCTGATATAAGGAGGCTGATTCACAGTGTGTTGGGTCGGGGTACATAGGAGGACTAGAGGAACATTAGAAAGGTCAAAGGGGAGGGAAGAGAAGGAAGGGAGCAAGGGGGTATGCAGTGGGGGAAAAAAGATGGTGGTAGAATAAGATGGATATCATTATCCTAAATGCATGATTGAAGACTTGAATAATACGAATATACTTTGTATACAGTGTTTTGTAAAAAGATGCTCTATATGTGTATTATGAATTGTAATGCATGCTACTGTTATAAATACAACAACTTTAAAATAAAATTTAAAAAAAGAAAGAAAGAAACCAAAATCCCAGTCTGGAGACTTTCAGAGAACTTTAAGAAGAGAGGGGTCTGAGCTGAATCTTGAAAACCAATTAGAAATTCACAAAGAAGCAGTGGGGTCCTCTCAGAGAAGTAGACATCACCTACTGAAGTATCCAGATGAAAGAAGAGCCCCCAGTGTATTCCATCCAAAGTAATCGGAGCCAGAGTTCAAAGACTTGGCAAGACGTGAGCTGGTGGGGCAGGTAGAGAATAGACCATGGTGAGGCAATGCTCTTCATTTCAATTGGCATTTAATTAGCAATAGTGATATTTTAAGTTTCTGTGCTCCATCCACTTGTACTACTCAAAGTCTTTAAGTCGACCAGTTAATTTTCGGCTCTCTAGGGAAATTGTCGTGAAAAGAAATGAAGGGTTGATTTTTTTTTTCTCCAGTGGGCATCTTCTCCACCCTCCCCTCCTTCCTGAAATATACTTGCTTTATGGTTCAACTCTTCCAATGCTGACTTGTCTGAAAAGAAGCACATAGTGGTGGAAAGGGTTAATTCTGGAGAACTTTAATGCTATGCACAGACCTTTAGCCTTTCCTGACTCAAACTGTTGCCTTAGGTGGTTCTTCTGGGTGCTTGTCAATATCTATAAAAATACATCAACCAATCAGTATTTTTGGAGAAAAGCTAGTCTACTTGATTTCACTTCCTAGTTAAATGAGAGTTAACCTAGAGATCCTTTTAGTTTCCACTCTCGAGGCTAAAATTCTTTATAAAATACAATAGCATATTTTTCTGCCACAACAAGGGGTTATGCTGAATCATTCTTTAATGTCTGAGGATTTGCTGAGTTCAGATCATTGTCCGGGGCACTGGTTTACGACTAGCTACGACTTTAAATTTAGAAGCAGGAGAAAATTAACATTTATTGAGCACTGCACCATGTGCCAGGCACTTGCCTGATATTTCCAAACACATTCATCTACAGCCTTCCAACTATAGGTGTTGTTAGCCTCATTTTCCAGGACCCCCTTTAAAAAAATGCAAAAAAAAGACAAAAAAGAAAGAAACTGAGACTCAAAAGAGTTTACAAATTTTCTCATGTTGTAAAACTATTCCAAGGTGACTCCAAATCCCATAATCTTTTGTTTGAACCTAAGTTGGAGACAAATCCCCTATAAGACAGGGGATCATCAGCATACCTGGTAACTGGGGACTTCCCTAAACCCATCCATGACCCCCACATTCTGACATGGTTTCCAGGATGGGGCAGGAAGGGGGAAAAACAAATGCTTTGAGAAGTTGTCCCAGTTTATTTTGATATATCAAGCAACACTTCTGAGAAAAACTGATTTCAGTTTATACCTTTACGGTTACCAATTACCCTACTAATAACTAGCAAGCAAGAGAAAAATGCACATTTCAACTTAGTGCCATTTAAAATGATCGAGATGTTTTATTTGCTTTGCTTTAGAATGAATTCTCTTGTTACTATAGGTTCTGTGGATTAAATGAGGACAATGAGCTAAACTGGAACAAAATTTACAAATATGAACTTAAACTTATAATATCTGCGTAAGCTTATCAATAATCTCTCATGCACACAGATGGTTTGTCACACTCTGCTCTACCACTACTATGCTGTACTTCATGTGCTAGAATACAGTGATAGACTAAAGGATCATTCATTTATCCATCTCTCCCTGCTTTCCCTTCTTCGCTCATTCATATATTGAACACCTGAATGCTCTTCAGTACTACTGAGACTACAGAGCTGGTTACCTTTGCTCCCCTTTCCTTTTTGAACCCTCTCCATTACTCTCCCTTGTCACCACTGAGAGAACATGACTACTGTGCCATATCTATCCTGACGGTCAGTCTTCTGAGGAGTTGCAGCTGAACCAACTTCACTCCTGAATATGGGGACAGTTGCTGTCTTTGACTTATTTCTTGCCTCTTTCCTTTAAGTCCATGGTGGTAAAAACTAAAGAATTCACTTGTTCACATTATTTCCTCAATTATCACACATAAGTGGGTTAGGCAGTCACCTACACATGATAGATAAGATACAGTCTCTAAATTCTTTCTATAACAAGCTATCACATGACTAAAATGCCACCTGTGGGCATAGCATGTTCCTCACGTTATGAGTGAATTAGTTTACTGGATCATCAATCTTCTTTATTGAAGAAGTGGAGTTCCAAGGTAGTCTGAGCAAATGTGAGTGTTTGAGTTGTAAGGCAGCTTTTATATGGGTAATCCACAATAAATAATAGTTGTTTTCCACCTTTGAACATGAAATCAACAAAGGTCACATAAATCTTCAACCTAATGTGAGTGCTTCATGTCTCCAGCAACCATCTCCAACGAATGTAGAAGGACAGTATAGTAATTTGCTATAAGCTCCCTGAAATTATTTCAAGAGTATCTCTAAGCTGGGCATGGTGACACATGCCTGTAATCCCAGCAACTCATGAGGCTGAGGCAGGAGCATCGCAAATTCAAGGTCAGCCTCAGAAACTTAACGAGACTCTGTCTCAAATACAAAAATGAAAAGAACTGTATCTCAGTGGTAAAGTACCCCTGGGTTCTATCCCCAGTATAGCAAAATACATATTTTCTCCAGGTATTTTCAAAGCATCTTTATTTGGGTATAAATACCCTTTAAAGACCTCTAGGTCATGCCTGTCTTTTTCACATTCAGCCAGGATTTCTGAAAGCATATTCTGCAAAATACTAATTCCTAAATATCTGGAGAAAATAAATTTGTATGGCTAAGCAGGACAGGAATCTGCTGTACTAACCAGAGTTCCACCTATTGTCTGCCAATATCTTTAGCTTGCTGTCATCCTTGTAATCCTCCAAGAACTGCTTCAGAGTAAGCAACACTTCCCAGTCTTGCTGGGGGACCTTGAGCCAGTTACTTTATTTCTGATGAACTTCAGTCTCAGTCTCGTCACCTCCAAAATTAAGAGGTTAAATGAGATTCCTTCAGCATTTCCTTTCATTTCCCATCTCAAACAGTCTATGACACCTATTCATTGAAACAGATGTTTCTCCGAGAGATTCAGCTTAGCATCTCTAATCGAGAAATTCAAAATCCAAAATTCTCCAAGACCCCAAAAACTTTTTGAAGACCAACATAATTCCACATTATGAAACTTTATTTCATGCATAATACTTTGAAAAATAATTAAAATTATTGTAAAAACCAACCTTCAGACCATATGTATAAGAAACATAAATGACTTTCATGTTTTGACTTGGGCCCCATCTCTCAGATATCTCATTATGCATATTCAAATATTCCAAAATCCAAAAATATCCAAACTCTGAAATACTTCTGGTCCCAAGCACTTCAGATAAGGGATATTTGATCTGCATTACCTGTTACATTTCGCCATTATCTAGTAAAAATCCCTTCCCCTCCACATTACTGTGGCATGTCAAGACAGAATGAAGACTGTCTATCAGGGAAGCTTCAGAAAGCAAGTTTATAATCATTTCTAACCGGATGAGGGAAAAAGGGGTGGGGGACTGCCTGAGACTGTTATTAATTATGATAACAGCAATAAAAACTGCAGCTCCTTTTTGTTCCTTTCCATCCTTACCACTTTTAGCATTGATCTTTATCTAAAATGACAAACATTTTCTATGACAATTTGCTTCCACCCAGAACATCTGGTATCTGGCCAGCAACTGTAAATTGATGCTCCCCGCTCTAGTGTCTGACTCAGGAAAGGGGCTGGGGGGATGGTGGGAGCAGAGGCACTGTGGCCACAGAGACAGACGCTGCCGAGACATTTAAAATGCACGCTCCCCTAATAGGAAACAGAGCAGACTGCGATAGAGAGAAGAGGAAGGAGAGAAGCTGTGTGAATGGGAGCTGGGGAGGGGGGAGGGGCACCCAGCTACCAAGGGATCAGCCTGGACCTGCAGGGAGGCCTGAAAGGATGGAACAGGAGTGGGGTTGCCTGATAAGATAGTGATAGAAAGCCGTGCGATAAAAGAAGTCTAGCCCACTGCAGCAAGTCTAGAAGGCGGGTATGGAATCACCTGATCCGGACAGCAAAAGGTGACAGGAGCTGGAGGACCAGAGGGCTAGGTAGAGAAGGAGGGGTTGTGAGAGGCCATGTGGTCTGGAGCTGCGGAGAGAGGCATCCTGACCCCGCCAGCTTCCTATGGAGATGTGCTCCTTTTACTTATGAGGAACACACTGAGGCATTCAGCCCACCAAACTAAAGGCTGATTGGCTAAGACATATTTAGCCTCACAGGGGGACAGATTCGCCAGAAGGAATTTGGCAGGAAACATTGTTGTTTATATCCAGGTGTTGTCATAAAAAATAGAACTCAGAAGGAGCCCCAGACCCCACCCATTCCTACTGGACCTCAAGCACTTAACTAGAAGTTTTCTATACATTCCCTGAGCTATTCAGCAAGAACTTGTGGAAAACCTATCATGTTCCAAGCTGGGGTGGGAAACCCAGGACCTGAGGGTAATTGTGGGCCCAAGGAACTAACACATTAGCAATTTCCTCGTGTGTGGACTAGACAAAACCTCCGCCTTGCCTGCTTCACAGGTTTATGGTGAGGATCTCAGGGACAAGAGCAGATATGCAAGCAAAGCTGTACAACATGGAAAAATGATACGAACAGGAAGAGATTAATGTCATTATCCATGTAATTCTGAGTCCTAATACTTTAGGTCTGAAGTTAGCCCAAATTCAGTTCTGCACTTTGACTCTTCTTCTTTATAAATTTTCTAGATTCCTAAGCAATCCTATCAAGTACCACTTAGCATAAAAGGACCTAGTCTCCATTTACTGGGCATCTGATTCAGATGGCCTTTGTTAATCCCCTTGTAACTAGGGAGAATGCACCTAAAATGATGTCTGTTAAGTTGGCCTAAGACAAAAAGCATTGGCTTGTCCAGCCCAGAAACCATGTTAAGCGCCAAATGCGATGATGAAAGGAAACAATTTTAGCCCAGAGATTTTATGCTTAGCATCCCTAGGCTTGCTCAAATTCAAAAGGTGTTCAGCAGAGATTGGGAACCCCGAGCACTGTGTGCCAGATGGTGGACCCCACCAACAGGCTCAGGAAACACCACGCCCTTGGGGCTGTGCAGCTGCCACACACTTCCTGACCCTGGGAGCTTGCCAAGGGCCATCAGCACCCTCACCCAACACACTTCTGCTACAAAGGTAGGCACTGGGAATCTGTTAAAGGATTGTGAGAGATTAGACCTGGTCCAAACTTACCATCATTTTCACACTGGATCCCGCTGCCTACTGCCTGTGAGAATAGGGTTTTTGTTTTTTTTTTAATGGTGTAAAGATTAAATACAAAATTACCACTTTTACACAAAACACAAAATTACCATTTTAACCTTTTATGAGTGTCGTTAAGTACACTCACATTGCTGTCCAACCATCACCACCATTCATCTCTAAAACTTTTTCATGTGAAGCTCTATGCCCATTAAACAGTAACTCCTCATTTCCCTGCCCCCAGTGCCCAGGAATCTCCATTCTACTTTTCGCCTCCATGCATTAGACTAGTCTAGGTGCCTTATGTAAGCGGAATCACAAGGTTCATCCACATTATAGCATATGTCAGAATTCCCATTCTTGCTGAGGGTAAGTAATAGTCTGTTGTATCGATATGCAATGTTTTGTCAATCTGTCCACCATTGATGGATATTTGAGTTGTTTGCACATTTTGGATAGTTCAAAAAACGTTGCTATAAACATAAGTGTGTAAATATCTATTCAAGTCCCTGTTTTTGACACTGTGGGGTCTATAACTGGAAGTAGAATTGCTGGATCACATGGTAATTCTGTATTTAGTCTTTTGAGAAACCACCATCTTGCCTTCCCTGGAAGTTACACACCATTGAACATGACCACCAGCAATGCATGAGGAGTCCAGTGTCTCCACATCCTAGCCAATGCCTTTTATTTTTTGTGTGTGTATGCGCACAGGCACACATGTGAATAGCCGTCCTAGTGGGTGTGAAGTGGTATCTCCTTGTAGTTTGGATTTTCATTTCTATAATGATTATTGATTGATCATCTTTTCATGTCCTTATAGAGGATAGGCTTTGAACCAGGACTTTCCCTCTTCTTTCTCTAAACTTCCCCTCACTTGTGGCCACCTCTTCTAAATGAGCACAAGTCTCTCTCGAATTCTTCCTCTTAACTGCTCTAACAACATACTTTTCCAAGTGTTACCTATCAGAGGCCCCACTGTCCTGGGATCTAATCATGGGTTATGCAGTCTGTTTCTCAGTGAGTTTTCAGGCCTAGAAGGATGCTCCCAGGTTGGCTATGCCTGAGGCAGACAGCCATAGTTCTAAAAATTGTCACCAAAAAAATTTACTGATGGGTCAGTGTGTTTTCAGAGAACCAAGAGTTATGTCATTTATTCATTCATTAAGACAATTTTGAGTGTGTGCTTGTGAGGAGCACTGGTCTAGCTGCCTGAAGAGGAAGGCAATGGTAGTATCATCTCTTGGCCTTTGGAGGGCTTGGTCAGTGGGGGTCAGATGCAATCAGTCCAGAAGACCAAAGACCTGACTTTTTATGTAGCTCTTTATTTGTTACATCATTCTATTCTTATTATAATTAGGCCATAGTGATCCACATAAGTAATATTGTCCCAGGGCAATATAAATAGTGACTAAAGGTATGAGCTCTAAAGATGAATATCCCAAGGTCCAAAAGCACTTCCTGTGTGACTAGACAAACTTACTCAAACTCTCCTCAGGTTTTGTTTTGCTTTTGTTTTCAGTACTGGGGATTGAACCCAGGGGTGCTTAACATCCCCATCCCTTTTATTTTTTGAGACAGGGTCTCACAAAGTTGCTTAGGGCCTTGCTAAGTTGCTGAGGCTGTTTTGTTTTGTTTTTTTAACAGTAATCGAAGAGAGCATTTATTTAATTACAGATATTTTTCCTGTAATTTTAGAAGAAATACTACAAAATTACATAAACATTGAATATAATATCTTTTTAATTTGCATAATGTGTGGTTGAACCTATACTCTAAAATAAACCAGAGCCATAATTATATGTACTATCATAGTTAATACCTAATATTTTCACCAAATACAACCATCTATCCTTTTTTTTTGTAAATATGTTAGTATATCAACACTTTTTAGCTGCTAATATATAATGAATTCTTTTTTTTTTTATTTGTTCTAATCAGTTATACACGACAGCAGAAAGCTCTTCAATTCATTGTATACAATAAAGCACAATTTTTCACTTCTCTGGTTGTACATGAAGTAGAGTCACACCATTCATGCAATCATACATGTGCCTAGGGTAATGATGTCCTTCTTATTCCACCATCTTTCCTACCCCCGCCCCCTCCCCTTTGCCCCATCCAAAGTTCCTGAAGCTGGTTTTGAACTCGCAATCCTCCTGCCTCAGTCTTCTTAAACACTGGAATTGCAGGCATGTGCCACCGCACCTGGCTTCTCATAATTGTTAAAGGGTGTGAACTTATAAAGTATTTATCATAGTGCCTGATACATAGTAAAGACTCAAATATGTTAGCTATGATCACTATTACTGTTAGATTAATACCTCTTTTCTTCCCTTATTTGTTTGGGGTTTTTCATTTGTTGGTTTTGGTTTGGTTTCTAATCAGGAAAGGGAAAAGGGCTCGTATTAGTTTTTGTTTTTTGTTTGTTTGCTTTTCCTCATATGGTTCTATGAAGTCCTCCTAAAATTAAAATGTCAAGGACTCCTCACACCTCCCCTGGAGAGCATCTGCATTTCACACTGTATTGGGCATCATCCAAATATGAGAATAATATGTCCTATAGCCACAAATTTTTATAAACACAATTTTAGCTAAATCAGTGCTTCTCCATTACAAGTGGACCTGAAGAGCAAAGTGACTTTCATAATTTTTAAAAACTTTTTATCCCCAAGAATTTACTGTATCAAATTCAGAAAGGGTGTTTGACTATAGTCAAAGCCCAACTTTAGAGGACATGAAATCGTCAGAAGTCAGTAAAAAGAAAAGCCCAAGCCAGGAGGAGCTCACGGACTTTGGAGATCTGTTCTCCCTGAGGAGCCTATATGTCCAGGAGACGTCAGGTTCCTAAGCACTTGTGCTTGGGTACAAACTTAGCAGCTGAGATCTCAACTGAAACTTGGTCCTGGGCAGCACAGCAGTGAAACATACATCTCTGTGGAGACAGATGGACTTGCCAACCACTCGTATGGTTTGGCAAGTTGATGTTCCAGGTTCTATCCAAAAGACATACATAAAGAAGAAAGTTTGCTCCTAGAGTCTGCAATTATATTTGGCAGTTCTGGGGCAAGATGAAGTTAAATGGAAAGGAAGCAAGCCCTTTCACAGTGTTGTCATTGAGTAAGGCCACCTTGAAGTACTCCATTTCATTTGCATTGTCAATAAGATTCTAAAGAGAGAGAGAGAAAAAAAAAAAAAAAAAAAAAAAACATTCCCCTGCCTCCCAAATAAAGAGTGGCAGTACCTTGAGTTCAATCAACTAGAAGTCAGGAACACCAAGTGTCTCCACTTGTGAAACCGTCACATCCATCCTCACCACCTGCTCCCGGGGCTGGCACTCCTGAGAAGGGCTTGGGATCCTGGAGCAAAAGGTGTGATGCTCAGGATTAGGTTCCTACCACAGGGTAACATATGGAGAGGGAAGAAAAGTGTATAGATACGTATGTTTCTGTTTAAACTCTGTGTGCAAGGCTGACTTTTATCTTATTTTGCCTTTAAGCTAAACTGCATGGGTCACATTTAGAGCATATGTTGTTATCACTCGCCTTTTTTAGCTTAAGAAAATTGAGTGAATAACCGGTATTGTTTTCCTGTTGGCGGGGCTCAGAATGGTTGTGTGCATTTAGAAATCCCCTACTCAACACACAAAATAGTAGATTCTCTCATGATTATGTGGGAGGTGAGAGGTTTTAGTGTGCAACTCCTTGTTCTCTCTTCCACAGATATTAGGGATCCAGCTTGGGGTATTTTGAAATTGGCAGAGTATTACTTTACAAGTGAAAAATTCATTTCACTCTCCTTGATAAAAAAGAACAGACAATGCAAACATCGCCCTCTTGGATAGCCATATGCCTCTCACTAACAGCCCCTTAATTGGTCTACTGTGCTTTTCACTTCTTGCTTCTTCCCTATAATGAGCTTTCGCATTCGTGGTTGTAACGTAGACTCTGGCCAAGGACACCAGCCCGTAAGAGTGCTAGGGAAGAATCTGCACTTCTGCAGAGGGTCCCTTTCTTAATTTGATTTTAATTAGAAACCAGGTGGTGCCCACCAAAAGGTTGGTGGTGTTCCTTGGGTGTAAGATGTGAAATGGGTTTAAGTAACACTGTATTAGTCATGAGGCAGAAATGGAGTAATGTTGACATGACTTGAAAGTAGCATTGTTGAGTAAATGAATATGTGAGAAGCACTTGCTAAACTAAATGAGTTTTGCAGTTGTATGCACATTTGTGTAATCCTGTTTATTGATGCCTGAAACAATTTGCAAAATAGAAACAAATCCACGAAGAAGAAATATGTTTGGAATTATTTGTTTATATGACAATTAAAAAAAAAAAAAACACAGGAATCCAACTGCCACATTTCATGCACTAAATATACCATATGTGGAAGCTTCCCCTCAGAAAATTCGACAGCAACCTTTACTGTCTGATGCAGAACAATACAGAACAACCCTATGGCTTTAACTTGCTTATGCCCCTGCTTTAACATGAGAGTGGGTTTTGTAAATTTTGTAGTCTAGCAGAATATCAAGATTCCTATACTATCGTTGTCTTTTGGGTTTATAAGCTGATAAAAAGATACCTAACTTCTCTTAATGCAATATGAGTTAAATTAATGACTCTAATAGAAAAATACATATTTGCATATTTCCTGAAAAGAAGTCCATTATTTTTAAGGGAAAAAAATTTTAAATATATATATATATTAAAATTAAATATATATATATGTGTGTGTGTGTGTATGCACACACATAAATATACACATACACAAAATACAAGCTATTATTTACATATATATTTACAAACACACACACACACACACACACACTACACACACACAATAGCCAAGTACTATTCTTAAGCACTTTACAAATATCAATCCATTTAGCTCTCATTACAATTCCTCAATATCTACAATTATTCCTAGTTGATATATAAGGAGAGGGAGGCACAGAGAAAGAAGTTCAGTAACTTGCTCAGTCACATAGCTGGTAGGTAAAGGAGCCCAGGTTCAAAGTCAGGCAGTCTAGCCCAACGTCCATGCTTTAACCACATCTGCCTCTCTGCAGAGCTGAGACTCCACATACAAGGATGTTTTTCTTGTTAGGCGCTCTCAGGGTCCTGCTTTAATCTGTCATTAGGCAGCAGCATTTTATTTTTGGAGCTCAGAGGCTAGCCACAGTCTGCCTCTGCTCCTGCTGGCTGTCCCTGGACCCATGGGATGCTCCTTCCCATACCCATGTTTCTGGGCCTCTGTTTCTGGGGAGCAACACTTGTTGCTGTCTGACTCGGTTAGGAAGGACAAGGAGCCTTAGCACTGCCAGCTGCAGTTCCAGACTGGATCACTTCTCCAGATTTGAGGTTAATCAACTGCAAATTCCATTAGCTTCATACAGAGTGAAAATAAAGAACAGACGGTTTCGTGTGTGAGTCTAAAGTCAGGTGCAGCTCCTCCAGGCTGGTCGGCAGGTACCTGTTTTTCTTTCCCCTGCCTCCAAGGAACAGGGCCTTTGATAGGGAAGCAGATCAAAGAAGGACTGTTCCAGAAAGGCCTCTGCTGCCGCTGGAAAAGCTCTGAGAGTACACTCCCACATACACCATAGACTCTTTTTTTTTTTTTTTTTTTCCTGGAAAAATGTAGAATTGGAAACCCCTGTTCCTTATGTTTGGGCCACTGTGAGAGTGTTTCCTAGGTGTGCTGTGGTATGCAGCTGTGTTGGTGTAAAGTGCTAACAACTAGTTTCTCTGCCCACTGGATGACAGTAAAGTCTGGGGTTCAAAAAGGCTGCTCTGGCTTTCAGATGTCCTTGCTTGAGCCTGTGGGCTTCTTTTCTACAGGTCCTGGTGTAGAATGGCTTTAAAATACAAAATAAAATCCACTTTCCAAAGATCGCTGATGTTTTTCAAAGAAGAACAAAAGTGAACTTGCTAGGACATATTCAAATACAAGCTGTTAGTTTCTCATTAATCTAAGTTGCCCAAACAAAAGCTTTGCTGGTGGAATGAAAGACGTATTATATAGCAGTGTCGAGTATGCTAGCAATTTCCTTAAAAATGCACAGTTCCATTGGTCTCCTTATGGGAAGCTTCCCCCTGATCAGGTGAGAGTTCAATTTCCGTTTGACTTTTTAAATGCCATATGGTCATTATCTAAACCCTTTTCACTTTCCTTGAATCACTGCCCCATGCCATTGGCTGGGTTATTGTTTTGCTCTTCTTATCTCCCCTTGTTTAATTGCTTATCTCTTCTACCCCAGATTAAGAAAAATATTGTCACTCTTAAAAATGGAAGAAAAATGCAATAACTCCATTGCTGGGAACTTATAAGCTAACCAACCCCAATCAGAAACAGTCCCTTTTTAATCATAGTTTGTGGTGGAATGAAAGATGCAATTGTCTGGAAGGGATGAATATGGGATCCATGCTGGCTCAGGGGTCAGAGGTCATTATATGCAAAGGTCCCTTTCTCTCTGGCACGGCTCCCTTTGTATAGCATAGTTTGGCAGCTATCTCCTTGCACTTCGGCTACCTGCCAGTGCAGCTGGTACTGTGTCTGGTGCAGACAACAAAGCGTCACTCAGCAACCAGCAGCTCTGCATGGGGCCGCTTTTCTCAGATGACAAAGAAAGATGGGCTATACATTCTACCATCGCTGCCCATTAAAAGGACTCTTAAATTGCATTGCTACAAGTTATTGTTAATTATGTAGTAGTCACTGGAGCTGTAGGAGCTTTCAGAGGAGGACAGTGCTGCTATATGCTGGGAGAGGCAAGTGGGGGAGGGTTAGATGTTGAGAGAAGGGTATCGGCGGGTGTGAAGCAGGGACTGGTGGTGGAGGGGAAGCTCATCTGCAACGTAAATCCCAAGTGGCATGAATAGGGTGAGCCCTTGATTCTGAGGATGGGCTCTGAAGGTTGGTAATGTGACTGAGGAAGAAGGAATCAGTCAGCTGAAAGAATCTGATATATGCAGTTTGGAAATTGTCCTGCCCACCCTGCATTCAAAAAGCAGCGCCAGAGGTTTCCAGCATTTTCATTTTTTAAGAATAATTTTAAGCAATTTATCACTTGGCTGTAATGCATTCGCTCTGGGCTGAAATCAATAAGTCCTGCAATGTGGAGATAAGGCCTGTTTGAAGGTTGAGGAAAGAGGACCAGAGGTTGCCTATTGTCAAATAGCCAGAAAATTAAAATTAAGGAGATGTGTTTACCCCATGTGGCCAGCTGGGGTAGGAATACAGCTCAATGGGTGTTACGAGTTTCAAGGGAGGACTCTTCGAGATGTTTTTACTGCAAGGGTGCAGGTCCATCTACTGACATTAGAAATCAAATCAGTATGTCCCCGTGCCCCCAAACAGGGGACGCCTCTGTACTACTTCTGTCCAATTCCTTTGTACTGTCTTGAGTTGGTATTTGTTTTCTCATTTGCTGTCCCTCTAATGACTCCTAAGGCAGTGACTCAGGTTTTCAGGTCTGGTAATTCATTTGCGCGTCTCTCAACAAAGAATAAAAACACACACAGTTTCCAAAAAGGGGGTTGGTCGTGGGGCTTTATCAGTCTTCTTTGGCTTATTTAGGGTTTTTGGCCATTGAAAGGAGATGACGCTGCTCGCGAAATGTCTGGCAAGTTTTTCATGATATGTACCAAACTCCAGCAGGGAGAGGATCCCAATTCGGTGTAATTTCATCGCAAAGACACAGCAGCGCTACATTTCGCTCCTCCCCATCCCCCATTTTCCCCCATGCTGCACCCCCCCCCCGTCCCACACCCCAACCCCTCCTGCCAATCCTCTCCAGATTAAAAGAAAATCCAAGGGGACAGGGTACAATGGGGGCAGATGAAAGTCCACAGTCTTTAGTTTCTATCTTTCCTTCCCGTGTCTAATTTTCCGCTTCTTGGTTGCTCTGATCTCAACTATTTGCAATAGTTATATATAATTTAACATTATACAAAAGTATTGTCATATCAAACATAGTGAAATGGATTCCAAAAACACCATCTGGTATTTGGGGATGCACTGTGAGTTGGGAACGTGAGAAGAGATATTCTTTGCCACTTTGCTTGGGACCCAGCCATTAGCAGTGTAATTGCCAAGAAAAGGTGACAGGCTCCAGGCTTAAAACAAGTGGGTTCCTCCCCCTGTGCCTATTAACTCTTGTGAGTCCTAAACCACGTTTAAAAAGACTCGGAGGACAGAGCAATTTAGAACAAAAAAAGGGGGGGGTGAAAAGGAAACGAAAGAAAAAGGGCTGCGGAATGTCATGAAAAATAGCAAAAAATATCCACCATGCCGCTGTTGTGGTTTGATTAAGAAAAACAGAATAAGAGGAAATCAAGTGAGTCAGAGACAGGAGGGGGAGGACAGGGGATCAGGTTAATTGTGCTTTAAAGTTATGGGGGTTTTCAATGGATTTGCATGATGAGAGTTTTAGTCCAAAGCCTGTTTCAAAATCCTCATTAGTTTCCTCTAATCCACCTAAAATTATGAAGGCCTAGATTGTGAAGGTCATCTGGGATGCTGGAACCTACTTAATTTCACAGAGGTTGTAACCACTTCTCTATATGAAAGAGAGTAAATAACTTTGAATTGTCTTTTGAATCTGCAGTTTGAGGGTCTGCGGTGTGAGAGAAACAAAGAAATACGGACTACATGCTTTTATAAACTGTTCCTTGCTTAACCATTTTGAGATGAGAACTGTTGTTGTTTTTTGTTTTGTTTTTTGGGTTTTTTTTTTTTTTTTTAATGTAAAAGTAAAATAAATAAATAAATGAGAACCCCTTGGTATCAAGGAAAGGGAATCATCCTACTGGCCAAAATCAGAGGGAGGACTTCTTAGCAAGAGATGAAAATAAGGAAACAGCCGGGAAAAAAAAAAAAAATAGAGCAAAGCCGTCATAACTCTGTTCAATCTGGCATTCACAACCAGGGTCCGTGTCTGTTTCAAACTACAAAAATAGTTTACGAGGGTCACAGTCATTTTTTTTTTTCCACTCAGCGTGTCAGAAGTTGGGATGTGCGACCCAGAACTGCCATTCCATTACACGGAATAAAATGATATCTGGTGGGAGGATCGCGCCTGCCAAAGAAGACACCGTGAAAGCGAACCCTCTCAGTCTAGCTCCTGTTTTTAAATATTTATATCTCTGGCAGACTTTTTTGGGGTAGAGGAAACTGAAAGCTCTTTTCCTATCTGTCATTTCACCCAGGCAGGGGAGAATCACGACTTGATTTTCCTCGAGTTTGGCACTGGGAGCAGGCAATGGCGGTTCTTTGGGGCGGTGAATTTCTCTTTGTGGAAAAATGGCCTGGACCAAGGATTTTTACAAGAGCCAACAGCCTCTTTCTACACCGGCTTGGGGCAGGGCCAAGTCCCCATTAGCACTGCTGTTACACCTCGGGTCTGCCTCGAAGCCTGCCCAGGCCCGCTGTGGTTGGCCTGTTAGGAAACCTGCCGAGAGAAGCCGCCACCGGCCTGGGGTGCTGGAAAGTGGATAGCGCTAGAAGCTGGGCCATGACGCTTGCCAGCTTGCCTCCAGCACCAGTTCTCTTGGTGATCCTCAGTTTTCTTCTTCCTTTACCAAAGTCACGTGACTGCTGCCTCCTCCTCAGCCTCACCCTCACCTCTGCCCCCTTCTTACCTCAGGGCCTAGAACCCTGCATTAACCTTCCAACACTGTGGGGCCGCCCCACAGTACCTAGCAGTGGTTGAGAGCTTGGGTTTTAGAATCAGACAGTCCTGCATCTTCAGTCTTGTCCTCCTAGTCGTGAGATTCGGGGTGAATTGTGCAGCCTCTACAACAAAATAATAAAATAGAACAGCCATTCATAATTTTTTTTTCTTTTATTTATTTGGTACTGGGGATTGAGTTCAGGGGCCCTTTGCCACTGAGCTACATCTTCAGCCCTTTTTATTTTTATTTATTTATTTTTGAGACAGGGTCTCACTAAGTTGCTGAGGCTGGCCTCAAACTTGCCATCCTCCTGCCTCAGCCTTCTGAGTCCCTGGGATTACAGGCATGGACACCCAGAGGAGAGTAGCTCATTTCTAACAGCAATGTTGTGTAGTCTAAGTGAGATGGTTTATAAAGAGTCTAAGACGCTACTACTCACCTGGTGATCACTCAGTGTGCTTGGGTCATTGTTATCACAATCAACAAATGCATAAAGCCTTTTAAAGCATCCTTTTCTGTACCAAGTACTGAACTAAGAGCTAAGGATGTAGACATCTGACCCAGAACTGGCCCTCAGGGAGATCTCCATTGGCAGATACTAATTCAACAACCACAAAATAGCTGCAGCATTCTTCCTCTGCTCACATGCCTTTTAATTTCCAATTTTTATAAGATTTTCTACCGCATCATTTGGCAATCACAGTAACAACAACAATTGTAAAGTAGTGACAGTTTATTCAACCTTTGCATGAGCCAGGCCCTATACTGATGCCTTCACAACTATTATCTCATTTTATTCTTCAAGGATGCTTTTAAGCATGATTACAAAGGTAGTCTAGAAAGACTATTAGAGATGCTAAGTAGCCTACACAGGAACACACATCTAGAAATACATCCGAATGAAGGAAAGACAGGAATCCCTTCCTTTTGTTCTCTTAATCCAAGACTCTAGGATTTTACTCCTATTCTGACAGCGACTAAGAGTCACTATAAACTATTTCAGAGGAGACAGAATGAACTATAACATCACATTACCTATTTTTTTTTTTCAAAACTGACTATGTGCTTTGGATGCTCTCATAGACATAAAATTCAACACAAATTCTTCCTTCAATGAGAAAATCTAGAAGAGTACAGAAAGCCTGTTTATAAGTAACCATGATGTGTGGGGGGATAAAAGTAATACAGTGCATTAGGGAATATCAGGAGATGGTATTTCTGACCTCCATTCCCCCCCAGCTAGGACTGTGCCAGAAGAGACCATCAGGAAGGGCTCAAAGTACAGATGATAATGAGTGTGCAGAAATGATGAGGTAGAGAGAAACATATGAGCAGAGGCTTATAGGTAGGAGTGGGTCAGGTGTGTGCTGATAAAGAGTTCAAAGTTCTTAAGGTAGACCCAAAGAAAGCTAACGAGCACACAAACTTGGATAGTGGCAGGACTGAAAGAAGACGGGTGTTAGAGGCAGTGGTACCTTGCCAAATTTTATGCACAAATTTGTTGCTTAATAAATATTCCTTGATGAGGACAACATATGCTGTTACTTAATAAATATTACTGATGAGGAAGGCATGTGCTGAGCTGAAGAAAAAAAAATTACCCAATGCTCAGTCTTTTTATTGGCTCCCAAGGAATCAAACACTTATTAAGCAAATACTCTGCACCTCTGCACTAGACTCGGCACTGAAAATACAAAAATGAGCAAGACAGAGTCTGTTCTGTCAATCTAAAAAAAAAAAAAACAAGCAATTAGAGATTCTCCAAAGAATAACGATATTTATTTTGGATCAGCAGAGCATTGCAGTGGGAATACACACATCATAGTAAACTATGGGTATATTCAAAGAGGTTGGGGCCAGGGGAAGTTTTTAAAGGCAAAAATGAGAAGGATTACATCAGCTATTTTGAAACAATAATCCTCAGCCACAATGATTAATTACAATAGTGGCGTCAATCGAGGTTGAACAGACAGTTGCTAGGCAGATGTCCTTGTAGAAGTACTTTTTATATAAGGTTGCGGTGGCCTCTCTGCAAGCTTGTGGTTTGGCAGTCTTTTGTGATAGTTACTATCAGGCAATCATGTGTGAAAACCCTTCCTTCATAACCTCCTGGCTTAATTTACTTTTGTGTGTGTGAGGGTTGACATAAGCGACTCCATTTTGATTCTGTCTACTTTCACATTTCTTTCACAGTTCCTTTGAGAAGTTCACAATCCAGGGGCAGAGGCAATCATGTGAAGTAATAATTGTAAAATAGACTAGTGGGACAGTTCAAAATTATGACGCAAAGGGCCTACAGGCCTAGACGGTGAAGTTCATAACAGTGAGAGAAAACAGCACAGAAAGCTTGAGGTTAGAGTTGAGGACTGAAATTCATACTCCTCCTTTACGTAAAAGCACTTCGTGAATCTATAAAGCTCTGTAAAATGTTACTTGTCACTTCCCTGTTATTTTTCAGAGCCACAACCTTAAGGCTGTCAGTGCAAGGGGAAACAAGGGCTTTATTTTTTAGAGCTGGATGAACGTCTTAAATATGATCTGATCCACTTGTTTTCAGATGTTGTGGAATAGTATGTGGGCTCCTATTTTATTGATAAATATTTTTTTATAACTTCAGATTGATAATGTTTACATTTTCAAGTTCAACCATCAAGAGAAATTAGTTCATTCTGATTAACCCCAACATTGGATGTTGGAATTGTGGATAATATTTGAAAACAGATCAGCCTCAGTATTGTCTTTATTTCAGCATTTTTGTTTTGAATGCCCTGCCTCATGCAAATTGATTGCACTGATAAGTAGTGAAAGTGGTAACATCTGTGGGCTTTATGTTTGTTTGTTTTTTGTTAACAGCTTGACTCACAATCTCAAGATACTCTTTATTTATTGGGGCCAGAAGCTCAGAGGCAGGGGAGTGAGACATTTCCATTTTGAAGTTGAACCTGTAATGATACTTATGATGGCTCTATTTTTTGTCATTATACCTTCAGACATTAGAAGCCCCAAAATTGCACTAATTTGTCTATAGGAACAATTATGGGGATCAGCAGGTCATGAGTCACAGGAAAATGAATTCGATTATTAAAGTATCACAGAAGAACTTGCCAAGCAACCAATGGGCTATTTGCCTGATGTTTACTTGGGTATCTGTAACTCACTCATAAAATCTTAGGGTAAATGTTTGAATTCTAGAATGACCACACTGCAAGACTACAATCTTCCTAATCAATGACATTTTGCAGGAACTTAGAAGGTATATAAGGCATATTGTTATTTTTTTTAACATCAAAGGGATTTTATGGGCCAGAGGATTGTTGGCCCTTTGTGGTTTGTTCTTTTCCCTATTAAAAATATGATGAAAAGTATTTTTTAATTAAATATATTGACAGAGATTGTTGAAGTTATTTTCTGGGATCATGCAAAATTGATTAGCTTAACAGTTTGAACAATTGTTTTGGTGGTCTCTAATATAAACATTACACATATATGTATACTATACATATACATGTCTACATGTATATTCATTATGTGTACATATATCTACATGCAAATAAACATTAGAATATTCTTTAAGAGAAATGTGAAAATCAGACATAAGGAACACAAAACTTACAATAACACTAAAATATGGATTTTTATTTCAACTTACAAAACAGTCAAAATATGTTATAAAATGAAATTCCCTTCCACAAAAAAAAAAAAAAAAAAAAAAAAACAGTTTGAAAAGCACTGATTGACTCCTAGACTTTCCCAATTGATCATATTTAAGCTTCTTTTAAGTGGTACACAAACACTTTTTATTAATGAAGTATTTCTTGAAATGCATGTTAAATATTGGTTTTCCCATTTGCTATCATGATCCACATTTTATCTTACTACTAAATGGTTTCTAAAACTGAAAAAAGTGAATTGACTTAAAGTAAAATATTAAGTAACACAGGTGAATATTGAAAAAAAAAAATTGTGAGGATAATAGATGCAAGACAGAAGTTCACCAAACTTGTTTAATACATTGCGCTTGTCAATCCCAGTGGGAAACTGGATAGCCCAAAAGTATTATTTGATGGCAAATGAAGGCTTGCCTACATAGACCCTCATTCCCAGGCCAGGGGTGCTCTTTTTCTCATGCTGTAAGAGCAAGATGACCACACTCTGCTCCAAGCTCTAATGGTCTTGTCATGTACCACATGTGGCAAGCCAAAAAAGACTCTTAGTCTTTATTGACAATTGGAGATAAGTCAAGGCCAAATATCTGCAAGTCCCACTTCTTAGGGCTTTCTTGAGCATACCTGGATGTTTTTAATTGCTGAATATGGAAAACATGATACAGAGGCTTAACATGTACTATAAAAGCCTACTTCAGCTCTCCCTACACAGAAGGCAGCTGTCTCCTACTCGGTGTCAAGGCCACCCACAGACCTCTTGTGAAGCCCAAGATTGTCAAAAAGAGGACCAAAAAGTTCGTCCAGCACCCATCAGTCTGATATGTTAAAATTTAGCATAACTAGCGGAAACTCAGAGGTACTGGCAATAGGGTGCCAAGAGGATTCCAGGGCCAGATCTTGATGCCCAACATTGGTTATGGGAGCAACAAGAAAAGGAAACATATGCTGCCCAGCAGCTTCCGGAAGTTTCTGGCCTACAACATCAAGGAGCTGGAACTCCTGTTGTCATGTAACAAATCTTACTGTGCTCAGATTGCTTATGATCTTCCCTACAATAACTGCCAAGCCATCATTGAAAGAGCAGTTCAGCTGGCCCATCAGTCACCAATCCCAATGTCAGGCTGCTCAGCAAAGAAAATGAATAGAAGACTCATGTTCCCATTTCATTTGTGTTTAAAAAAATCCATAGAAACTGTCAAAAAAGACAGGGGAGGCCATATTGACGTTTATTTAAAAATTCAACTGTAGCATTTCCTTCAGTCATGGCTTGATCCAGCAACTCACCCAGTTCCTACATTCCACCTTCCTTGGAATCTTAAAGTAAGAGTCTTCCTGCGTTATTTTCCTATTCATCTCCAGCAGAAAACCTGAAAGTCATTTGGTTTGGGCCCATGTAGTTCATATGTTGAGTACTTAAACCAAAACTGTGGCCAAAGGATGGAAGACACTGCTTGAAGTAACCCACTCATGTGTTCCATATGCAATCTGGAACCACTGAGGCTCTAAAAGGCTGTTGGGATCAGAGATCGGTAGGAAGAAAGACTGAAGTGGAGAGAGAACAGTAATGCCACTGTAATGGAAAGTCTTTAGATTTCATTTGGAAAATATTTAAAATGCTTTCAAAGATATGCCACAGTCTTCACGATATTTATGATATACTCATATGCTAGGGTATAAAAGTGGTATACCTCCAGCTACCTCAAGTATGCAGGGCCAATGTCCACAGGATGTCTGCATGAATTCCTCCTTACCCCATACCACCAGGAGTATATCCCAACCCCCCTGCCTTCCAGGCTGGACTATTGTCTTACAGAAGGGCTCTCTGATTGGTGGTTTCATAAAATGGGAAGCTGGTAGGACAAAGACAATCCAATAGCTGGAAGCCAAAACAGGAAAGAAAGCAAATAATACTTTTGCTATTTGGAGTTGGGGTATGAAGTACAGGGAAGTTAAATGGCTCTGAGAGGCAAATGGGCTGTTTTCTAAGGAAATCCTGGCTCCCCTCTAGTCCTTCCCCTCCTCCCCGCCTTTTATAGGTCTCCCCAAAAAAGTACACAGTATAACTCCTTGCCATCCCTAAAAAGAAGTCTGCCGCAAGGACAAACTCTCCATTGTGCAAAGTTTTGACCTTGGAAGTGAGGATACATTTTTTTTTATTTTTAGTTGTAGATGGACACAATACCTTTATTTTGTTTACTTATTTTTATGTGGTGCTGAAGATTGAACCCAGTGTCTCACACATGCTAGGTGAGTGCTCTACCACTGAGCCACAACCCCAGCCCGAGGATACATTTTAATAGCAGTCAGGAAGGGGTGCAGTTCCCATGCAGGTGAACTTCATCCAGTCCTCAGTAGATAGGATTAGGGAAAGCACTGGATCTTTTCTTGGCAATGTAAATGTCAATGGATGCTTTCTTCTTTTACAATTGGAAGATTAGGACATTTAACTGAAATGTATTGTATTCAGGCAGTCACCTGAATTATTTTATCCACCCTCATATCAAGCCCATAGTTTACCCCATGACACAGTTAAATACACAGAGGCTCAAAGAAATAGGCGCAGCATTCCCTATCATGTGGACGGCATGCTGTCGCATGACCCCGAACCTGTGCCTTTTTTCTCAGAGTTCAGTCTCTGTCAAATGAGGCCCCCAGGTTCCAGAAATGGCTCCCAGGTCCCTGCAGCCTCCCGGGCCTCAGCATGCTTCTGTTGAGCCCTCCTCCTCTTCCGTCTGTGAGGTCCAAATCCTGGGCAGATGTCTCTCACCATATGCTGGGGGTGATTTAACAAGGCCAAATGGGCAGCCCCGTGGTTAGAGGCACTCTCTGTTACATCTACAGCACAGTTGCTGCCGCCTGCCCGGCCTGTCCCAGCGCTAGCCCGCTCCTTCTTGGAGACAGCAGCCTGCAATTGCAGATGCCAAGCAGCCGAAGATATTTTTAAAGCTACAGCATCTGGCTCCTTGGCACCTCCCACCCGCTGGTGGGCCGGGTGTTTCAGAGTTGCCTCTGGGCACTTCACATGGTTTGGCATCTGATCCATTGTCTAGGCTGCCTTTTAGAGCTAAGCTGTTTTTGTTGGGGGTGGGGTGGGGGGTGCTCCTTGAAACCCACTTTTGATTATGACCTGGGTCTCCCCTTTCGGTGACATCAATATGTCTCTGGATCTTTTGTGGCTTTTTTTTTTTTTTTTCAACTTCCTTAAAAAAAAAAAAAAAAAAAAAAAAAAAAAAAAAGAGTGTTGAAAGAATGAAAGAAAGAACATTTCCCCTCTGCCAGAGTGGGTTTGAATAGAAATTGCTCGGTAGCTGTACAGCTGCCCAAATCTTGCCCACCCTGTCCACATTCTGACTAGCTCAGAATGCAGTTTTCTTGGCATCCAAACTTCCCTCCGGCTTGACTATTCCTCAAATGTCTCCCTGGGGAGGCGAGGGATTTCTTTTTTCTTTCCTTTTTTTCTTTCTTTCTTTTCTTTCCTTTTTTTTTTTTTTTTTTTTTTTTTTTTTTTTCCTGTTTTCACAAAAGATTCTGAGCCTTCCTGTCTACTTCCAAATAGCCATTTTAAAAAAATTGAAGAAGAAAGAAAAGACAATGACACTTAATTCCCCCTGGCAAACTATATTAAGTTTTTTCTTTTTCTTAGAAAGGTGCAGTTTAGGGAACACCAGCTCCTCAGCCCGGAAATTCAGGCTTGGGGACTTGGCCCTGTTTCAGAACACCAGTTTGAAGATGACTTCCAGCTAGGATTTCAGGCCTGGTGACAAGAAAATTATCTCAGTTGGGGCAACAGGCTCCTGTGCTGCAGGGCTAGGTGAGGCACCCACAGCTTGGCACAAGCAGTAGATTGGTCTTTTCTCCAGTCAACCTAGACACTGGCTACCAGAGCATGCTAGAGGGCAGGAGTGATCCCCACACCTGCCCAGCTGGCCAGAGGGTTGTATTTTTAAGTAACAAGTATCACTGGACATGGTTGTTTCTTTGCCTGGTTGAGTTACACTGATACAAAACCGGAAACATTTTTACTGTTACCCTCCTGCTCAGAACAAGGATCTGGAGCAGATGTGGATAGCTGGAGACACTTACACTCAATGGGGTGATAGTGGGATTCTCACCAGATATGTAAGAAGGGACATTGCTAATGCCAAACCCTTACTCTGGGCACCTCTAAGCATGTTATGCATACTAGCCCAGCTAATTCTCCCTATAGCCCTACAAAATGGATGTTACTATTCTCTCTTTGCTGATGAGGGCACCAAGAGGTGAAATAACTCACCCAAGCTCACCCAGCTAATATGTGGTGGAATAAGAATTTAAACCCAAATACTCTTGCTCTAGAAGCCACCTTCTTGACCATAAAATAAAGACTGATATACGTGAAGGTTGACTAATAAAAGCATTTTCACTATGGTTGAGAAGGTCCCTCTTCTAACCTCAAACTGGCTCGTAGGAAGGAGCTTGATATATATGGAAGGTATTTGAGAAAAGACACCACCTAAGTACAGATGTTTCAGAATTTCGAGTGGCTGCAGAAAATACTATGAAAGTAGAAGCTACTTAAATGTCTGAATTTGTTCAAAATAATTACTGAGTACCTTCTCCATGTCAGGCATTGTTTTGAGTGCTAGGGATAGAGCAATAAGGAAGGGGATAGGGTGTGCCAGGTAAGAGAAGGCTCTCGGTTTTAGGGTGGTCAGGTGAGTTAAGTCTGAAAAGATGGCATTTGGGTAGGATGCTAAGGGAGGTAAGTGAAGAGGTAAATGGAGATGACAGACTGTACCTATTTCAAAATGTCCTATATCAGAATATGCCTCACCCTCTGTCAACTCTGTCTCAGTTCTAAAACCTCCTTTCCATCATCTTGTAAACTCACACTTTTGGAAATGCCCGGTGAGAATTATTACACTTGGCTTTGCAGAGTGGTCAGAGCTACTGGACCCAAAACTCTCACATCAATGTTTTTAGGAAGGTGCCAAGGGTCTCCTCTATGCTTTATGGTTATTACCCCCGGCTAAGTGTGCAACAGTCCAACAAACCCACGTTTTACTGGGTTTTGCTTTTATTCCAGGGTGATAAGTTTTGATCTATCACTCAGCAGTCATGTGATCTCCCTGGGCTTTAGTCTTCTGATCCATAAGATAAGAATCCTAACCCTTGCCTGTGAGGATCTTGTGATGTTAGACTTAAAGTCTATAAAGTCTCTGGAATAAAGCAAAGGGGCTGAGAAGTCCCCGGCCCAAAAATGCCTCTGTCCTCTTCTATGAAACGAAGATATTGGCTGGGTTATTCCTTCAGCAAATATCTTTGAGTGCCTTCTCTGGGATAGTTGCTGCACTGACACCACAAGCCTCAATGTTTGTTTCCTTGTTGAAAAAAAAAAAAAAAGGATGGAAGTCTGGGGGACTCCAGGAGGGGATTAAGTGTGACGGCTTGGCCTCTCTCCAGCACTGGGACAAAGGTGAATTCCAAACCTCTCTAGGGCCAGTTTGGACCTGATTTTTTCTTCCTAGCTTTCATTTATTGTTTCATTGCTATGATTCTAGCAAGTAATTCAAATTGGTTATAAAATTATTGCATCACTTTATAAACTAAAAGTCTACCCTATTTCATTGTGATGGCCACTGAATGATAGACAAATACTCATTGTTCTATTAAATTCTCCCTTTAATGTCCAGTAAGCCCCTCCCCTGGACTCTGCATGAGCTATGGAGCCCCAGAGCCCATCAAAGGAACACAAAGTATGCACATTATTAGTGTGACTTATCATTTATATAAAATGTCAGGTATGCAGAGTGTTCTCTGATGATCTTTTTTATTATAACTTCCTGATCTGAAGCACAGACATTTTATTTACAACTTTATTGTTAGAATAAAATTGGTATAGTTTTGTTACATCAGCTCTAACCAGTCATTCCAATGTCCTCCCTAGGGGGGGGAAAAAACATTTGTTTTTATTTACTTGTGTATTTGGTATCAAAAGCAACATTTTCCAAAATACAAGGAGCAAATGTTACACTGGGGTTGGTCCAAAAAGGTATTTCATGGTGAAGTAAATTCAACAGTGAAATAGGTAAATAATAGAGTTTTGGTTTGCAGCATTTTCTAAAATTATAAAACTGGTCGGTTGAACTAGGAAGAAAGACCTCATAGAGGGTAATCCTAAAAGCAGTTATGGGTGTTTCATCTCCCATGATTTCTATAAATCTGCCTGGTGGGGGTAGCAATCATACCTTGGCCCTGGATGAAAATTCAGGCAAACCTATGATTTTCTGACCTATCGTAGGTAATTACTCAACTTAGACGCTGGAATTTATCAATGGATATTTCCATCTCTGGCACTTTGGGTGTCTGGCTTTATGTACCTGGCTTTCCTTGGGCTTACACATCCTGATTTCTGGCCCCCTCAGTGGTTGGGGCTTAAGGCTTTGTGGACCAGCCCCTGTCTGCTTTTTCAACTGTGTTCTCTGCCCATCCAAATGTTCAGATGTCTCTCCTTTTCTCCAAGCACATGCTCCCTCCCTCACCTGGAATGTTCTCCACTCTTTTCCTAGTGAAATATTTTTCATTCTTTATGATTCATTTTTAGCACCACTTAATCAAGGAATCTTCTGTTTCTTTAAATAAAACTGCACTTCCTTTACACATTGATTCCCACATTGTGATTCATTGATTATTTTCAATGAGAGTCATTTCTGTCTTCTCTGTGTACAAGCTCCTTGAAGGCAGGAGCATTGTCCCGTTTGTCCACTCCTTTCTACCAGAAGCTCAGGAGGAGTGTGCACAGCGATCAGCCGCCCCTTTTGGGACCTCAGTTTCCTCAGTTAGAAAATGAGGGACTTAAAGCTGACAACATGAAAGGCCCCTTTGAGCTCTCAAATTCCTGAAATGTAAATGCTAGTCCCACAGGTGAGACCCTCTTGACTTCTCAGTCAAGCAACTTCTTCCAAGTTTATACATTAACCACAGAATACAGTAGGGGGAGAAAGCTAGGAAATCTCAGATTACTTACGAGAGGCGAAAAATAGCATTACAGGGGACGTATACGGTTTCGCAAGGAAATGAGCAATCTCTTCTTTGATGGAATATGTGAAAGCTAAACTGGAAGGAATAATTAGATTAAATGGTGATGTAAACTGGAAAGGAAGCATTACTTCCTGCACTGCACCAAATGTCTTACAGGTGTCAGTGGGACCCACCGGCTCAGTAATTAGGCTGCTTTTACTGTCTCCACTTAACTATGTGCAAGTGATTGAAAACGGGAGTCTCCTTGGGACCCCTACAACCAGAACATTTTGGTGAAATGAGCTTTGTTCTCAGTCACTCAGA
Source organism: Tamias sibiricus (assembly GCA_025594165.1). Taxonomy (NCBI): domain Eukaryota; kingdom Metazoa; phylum Chordata; class Mammalia; order Rodentia; family Sciuridae; genus Tamias; species Tamias sibiricus. The sequence goes on from CM046658.1 coordinate 53,731,485, forward strand.
GTAAAAATTTTTTAAATAGGACTCAGGGTAAGTAGATGTTGAATGGCTTATTTTTTGCCCCACATGACCCAGGATTCTGGAGAACTTTGTGACCCCAATGCATGCATACCTGGAAAGTACCCCAGGATATGAAATGAAGCTGGAGTGCAGAGCTCTGATCTTGAAATTTAGCAAAGTTTTTTCCAAGACCTGGTTCTTGCACTGGTCCAGTGTGCGATCTTGCAAAAGCCAAACCTGAGATATTTGATGTGCAAAGAGCACATCATGACATTCTGATACACAGAGGTGTCTGATATACAATGGAGGCATTGTAAGCTAATAATTTAAAAAATCAGCTGGGAACCCACCAAATTTGCATTTGAGCCTAGGCACTTACAGTCTGGATGACCTTGGGCAAGTATTCATCCTCTCTGAGCCTCGGTTGCCTTACATGGAAACTTGAGTATACTAATACCCACCTCACAGATCCACCTGAGCAGAGAGCTAGTAGGTTCTCTATAACACGGTAAGAATTGCAAAACTAGAATGGATGGACAGGTTGGCACTATCGTATTCAAAAACCCAGTCTTTTACTGCATTCATTTATTTAGCAACTATAGATTGAATGCCTATTATGTGCCAGGCCCAGATTATACAGCAGTCAGCAAGGCAGCCATGTTTCCTATTCTCTTGAGCCGTGACATATAGGTGAGGCAGGGGAGCAGCAGATTCCAAATAAATGGACAATTTCAGGAAAGCAAATGCATAGTCCTGCAAAAGCAACTAGCAGTGTTATTATTTAGATGGCGAAGCTCAAGGAAGGCTGCTCTAAGGAAGTGACATCTAAGCTAAGACTCAGAGGATACGTTGGCATTATCCAGGTGACTGGAAGTATGAGCTAGAGATTCTTCCAGCTTGTGAGAACAGCATGCCTGAAGGCCCAGAGGTGGGCTGGGGTTTGGAAATGAGAGAAGGCCTTGGTGACCAGAGATGAGGTAACCAGGGAAAGAATGGTGCAAGATAAGGCTGGAGAGATGAGCAGAGGGCAGGTTCTGTGGATTTAATCCTACACACAGAGGAAACCTTTCCCCACCTCCGTGTTATGGGTCAGAGTCCCTGAGGTGTGCTTGTCTCAGTGATTTCCAAAGCACGTGGGAGAGCAAGCGGTGCTAATCTGGGTGGTAGAAGACCTGAGTCCTAGCCTCAGATCCACCACTTATCCTTGTAAGCCATACAACTTCATCTTTTGATGCCTCAGTTTCCCTCCACCAAAACAAGAATCATTTGTGCACAAATCACCCCAAAGATGCCATCCAACCTGAAATCCTCAGGTTCTAAATTTCAATTTCTTGCTAACTTCCTTGGGAGTTGTGAATATTGGGACAGTCACTTCCACTAACAAAGAGAAGGATTGAGCATCTGCTCTGCTCACTCCTGCCCTGCTGCCTTCCCTGGAAAGTCTCAGGGGAAGTGCTTAGGAAGAAGGAGGACACACCAGGGCCCCACAGAGGATGTGCTGTCGGCAAGGGAAACAGCTGGCAAGGACAGAATGACAGTATTCCGGGCTCCTGCCAGCCTGTGGGGAGGGGAGAGAAGCATTCTGCTCCCCAGGAGTGGAGGATGCTGGTGATTCCCTGAGGGGCGGGGCCTCTCTCAGGACACCTGAAACAAAGGGGCCCTTAGAGTTTTCTCTGGGGCCTGCACTGTTCTGCAGTCGGTTTAGCTTTTAGTTTACCAGTCCTTAGATTAGCCAAACCCAAACCTCTAGCGATTTTGGCTAGGTTGGCCCCGGGCTAAGTCAGGTGGAAAGTTAAGGTAATTATTCAGATGCATCAAATACACCTGAACGCACAGCTGGGCTTCCTGTAAGCACTAGCCTGACCAGATCACTACTCAACTCCCTCTGTTACCAGGCTGGGTGGTCAGTATTCTAGAGGATCCTGACCTATAGGTAGCATCTGAAACAAATGAATACTAAGAAAGAAAAGAAAAAGGAAGAAAGGGGGGAGGGAGGGAGGAATGAAAGAAAGAGAAGAAGGAAGGAAGGAAGGAAGGAAGGAAGGAAGAAGGAAAGGAAAGAAAACAGGGCTTTTTTGAGAGTTACTATGTGCTAAGCACATGCTAACCCCTGAAGTTGCAAAGTCATGATTAGTTTCTATCTCTGAGAATCAGGAATTTATAACCTGGTTAGCAAATAAGACCAAGTGGGAAGCAGGAAATCATGAACTATAAAAGAGGCAACCAAACTTCAGGATGACCCTAACTATTAATGGAGTTCAGAGAAAGAAGCAGCCAGTGCCAGCTGGGGTTGAGCAGGACAGCTTGCAGAAGTGGGGCTTCCAGAAGGAGACCAGCTCCAGCAGAAGGGAAGGAGCAGGATAACCCCACTTGTGAATTACATAAACAAAAGCAAGAAGGTGAGAAAGGACCAGAGCTTAGAGGAAAGTAGAGAACCAATACTAAAAGCATGCTGGAAGTTTCAAAATTCAAAATCTAGTCCCATATAGAATCCCAGCTAGCAGTGCAGCTTTAGCTAGGGTACTTCATTATGGGTTGCAATGTGCCCCACAAGCAGATGTATTGAAGTCCCCAACTCTCAGTACCTTAGGTAAGGCTTAATTTGAAAATAGTTGCTTCAGGTGTAATAAAGTTAAGATGCAGTTATTAGGAGGGCCTTTATTCCATATGGCTGGTATAAGAGAAAAATGCCACATGAAGACAGACACAGGGAGAACGGCTTGCAAAGATGGAGGCAGGGCCCGGAGTGAGGCAGCTGCTAGCCAAGGAATGCCAAGGATCTTGAGGAAAGCACTAGAAGCCAAGAAGAGACAAGGAGTGTTGCTCCTCTATGGGCTCAGTGGGAGCATGGCCCTTCCAAGAACTTTGAACAGTGAGACCTCAGAACATTGAGACCATTGATTTCACTGCTTTAAGCCCCACAGTGTGTGGTGCTGTGACAGCAGCCTACAAACTAGGGCAAACTCCCAGGTACCTGCTCAGTCACAATGAAGGAGAGGTCACCCAGGGCAGAACACAGAGCTTATAAGAGGCAGCAACTGACAGAACAGCAGAGGGGCAGGGGTTTTGTTTGTTTGTTGTTTGTTTTGTTTTTTGTTGTTGTTTTTAATTTCCCAAGACTGGATTTATTTTGGTTATAAAGAACATTGCTGAAATAATTGGCAAATTCTGAATCAGATTTTTGGATTAGATATTTATAATGACCTAAATTTATTTTTATTTTGATCATTACACTATATGAAAGATAATTCCTTGTTTTTAGGAATACAAATATTCAGCAGTGAAAAATATCATGCCTGCAACTTACAAATAGTTCAGAAAAAAAAGAAACTTTGTTATATAGCTATATTTATATTTACTAGAAAGAGAGAAAGAGAAGCGATGAAGCAAAGTTGATAAAATGTTAACATTTGGGGAATGTTTCATAGGATTTCTTTGTACTTCAATTTACAAAACTTTTATAAATCTAAAATTGTCAAAATACAATATTTTGAAAGAAAAATAAATTTTTATAATAATATTGACAAATAACAGTAAACTCAATAAAATAAACCATGGATCTGTAGAGGTATAAGTAAATTGAAAGTTGTATGAACAATATTTTTATATAGTCTCAAATTATGGAGGGGCAGTTTTATTCCTGGGTAAAAGCTCTAGAATCAGAAGGCCAAGAATGAGCCTGAGAGACCTGGGATGAGTTACTTCCCTCTCTGGGTCTTCATCTTTTTAAGTATAAAATAGAGATAATTGGGGGCTGGGGTTGTGGCTCAGCTGTAGAGCGCTCACCTAGCACGTGCGGGGCGCTGGGTTCGATCCTCAGAACCACATAAAAAGAAAATAAAGGTATTGTGTCCGACTACAACCAAAAAAAATAAAAAATATTTAAGAAAAAAATATTTTTTTAAATGGAGAAAATTGTTCAGTTCAACTCTATGAGTGCTTTCTTAAAGAAACAGTACACACTAAGCCCTTGGCACCGAGCCTAGCTCCCCATCTCCCAATCCCAAGCTTTACCTTGGGGACCTCCCACATTCACATACTCCCCACAGCTCTGCCTCTGTCCCACAGCACACATAGGCTTCAGATGACCAGAGTGCCTTTGTGCCTTTTCCCTTGCCAAAGCCCCTTTCGTTGTTCAGCGCCTGCTCAGGACCCCTTGGCCACACTGCCCCTCCTGGGACATCTCCTTCTGATGCCATATGACACAAGATTGCTTTTGCCACCATGAGACACCAAAAACGAACTTGCCTTTTTCTATGTGCTGTGCCTCCTAGCCCAGGTTGTTACCCCCAGTGAAAACCAAAAGAAGAAGGGGTTAAAAAAAATGTATAATTTTTAGTGCTCACCCCAAGCCGGACTTGTTATGGGCCCTTTACACCATCCCTTATCTTCCATTTAATTTTATTTCACTCCAGGCAAATATGTAGAACAACACTTGGCACACAGTAGATGCTCAATAAAAGCGGTTCCATAATGCCTTCAGTTCTTTGCTTGCACCAGTATGAGAGAAAAGGCAAAGGAAAAAAAGGACCCTTTGAGAAGGCACAAAATTGTTCTGTGTTCCAGTTAGCAAAAAGGGAAGACAGTTCTCTTTTTGAAACTGGCTTGGGAGCCCAGAAATCCCACATGAGCCCTGCCTGGCACACCTTGACTCAACCTCACTTCTGACACCACCCACCCCTGCCAAGCTGACCATCAAGAGAATAACGTTATTACTGGTAACCTCTTCCCCACACAGCCTCACCACAGGACAGCCGTCGGGCCTTATTAGCGCTTGTGGCAGCGCGGTGGCGTGTAACTGGATCCCGAGCTGTGTGCTAAATGCTCCATCTGGAGCTGCTTTCTCTGAGCACCAACGAGGGCTGCACCCTCCTTGTCCATAAAGGTCTTCCAAAGAATGGCTCGGTTTCCCAAACCTGCTCAAAGGAAGGAAAGCCCCGTGCAGCGCAGCAGCCCAAGCCTCCCACCCTCACAGAGGTGAACTGAGCAAATTGTGGCAGAGACCTACCTCCTGGTCCCACTCTTTCTTTTTTTAATTATTTTTTATTCTAGGATGTTATAAATGACAGCAGAATGCATTACATTTCATATTACACATATAGAGCACTTTTTTACAAATCTCTGGTTGTATGCAAAGTATATTCACACCATTCATGACTTCATACATGCACTTAGGGTAATGATATCCATCTCATTCTATCGTCTTTTTTTTTTCCTTCACCCTTTTGCCCCCTTCCTTCCCCTCCCTCCCCATTGGCCATTCTAGTATTCCTCTAATCCTCCTATGCTCCCCATCCCAACCCGACTGTGAATTGGCCTCCTTATATCAGAGAAAACATTTGGCATTTGGCTTTTTGGGATTGGCTAACTTCACTTAGCATTATATTCTCTAACTCCATCCATTTTCCTGCAAATGCCATGATTTTATTCTCTCTTATTGCTGAGTAATATTCCATTGTGTGTATATACCACATTTTCTTTATCCATTCATTTACTGAAGGGCATCTAGGTTGGTTCCACAGTTTAGCTATTGTGAATTGTGCTGCTATAAACATTGATGTGGCTGTGTCCCTGTAGTATGCTGTTTTCAGGTCTTTTGGGTAAAGACCAAGGAGTGGGATAGCTGGGTCATAAGGTGGTTCCATTCCAAGTTTTACCTGGTCCCACTCTTAATAGAAGCTCTCTGAGAGTACATTCATTAATTCTCTGGCTTCTGATAAATTCACTCAACAAGTTTTTATTGAAGAGGAAATATATGCCAGGTATTATTCTGGTCCTGGGATTAGAGCGGAAGAAGAAAAAAAAAGAAAAGAAAAACAAAAGCCCCAATGGAGCATATATGTTCTAGCCAGGGAAATTGGAGAAAAAATTGAATTTTGAGAAAGTAAATTGAAGAGACTATATAAGAGTTTGCTAGGGCCGTGATATGAGTGTCACAACTGGGTACCTTAGACAAGAGAAATGGTTGTCTTGCTTGGAGGCTGGAGGTCCAAAACCAGGGTATTGGCATGGTGGCTCCTTCCTTAGGCCGTGAGGGAAGGATCTGTTCCAGCCCCTCTCCTTGGCTTATTGACCCCCTGCATCTCATCACATTGTCTCCCCTCTGCTTGGATCTCTGTGTCCACATCTCCCCTTTATACAGTCGGGGTTGGATTAGGGCCCATCCTAATGACCTCATTTTAACTTGATTACCTCTGTAAACACTCTGTCCCCAGTAAGGTCAGATCCTGAGTTACTGGGGGTTAGGACTTCACCATAGGAGTTTGGGGGGACATAATTCAACCTATAACAGTAGAAAGTAATGAGTGCTAAGAATAAAACAACAGGCCAGGCACATGGGAGTGCCAGGAAGGAGGGGTGCCTGACCACTCTATTTAATAGGGCACCCCTCAAGTCCTGGCATGCCTATCTCCCTGCCTCTTTCATGCAGGAAGAAAAGCCAGAGCAAAAGTTCTAAGGCAGGAGCAGGCCTGGAATATTCTTGGAAAGCTGAGAGATTCACGTGGATGGAGGCAGATGAGCAAAGGGGAGAGTAACAGCCAGTGAGGTCAGACAGGTGAGCGGCAGCGAGGCCAGTTGTCTGCATGAGCCACAGTAGGCAGGAGAGAACTGGAGTGCTGTGAGCATGCATGATCTGGCTTCGTGGAGAGAACTGGAGTGCTGTGAGCATGCATGATCTGGCTTCGTGGATTTGTGAAACCTGTTCTCCTGCAAGTTTAGTCTTTGGGATAAAGAAATCGATGCTCATGATATTACATTCCATTTCTGCAGCACGCACAGAGCCCATCCCATCTTTCACAGCATTGAACCACTGGCCTGAGCCCCTGGTGCACCAAGGCAGATTTTTAAGAGACTGCATGTATTCCACAGATCACTTACTCAGACTTCTTGAGTGATGACCATCACAGGCCTTTGGCTGCACACACCAAACTGGCCACAATAAACCAAGGCATTTCAACATTCCCCACATGGGACTCAGTGAGCCCCTCATTTCCCTATTGTACCTCAGGTACAAAAAGAAGTGAATAAGCCCCTGAGCAAGCACCAGAGATAGTAAACTCTTCAAAAACTGCCTTCCGAGGAGACTGAGTCCTGTAGCTGTACAGTAAAAGATGTAAAGAAATTTTCAGACATGACCAAACGATGTTTCCGTAGACCAAGAGAGCCATGTTTGCTTTTGAGAGACATCACCCAAACTCACAGGGTCTGAGGATTCCCTCCCTTCTTTCTCCAGTGAGCTCAGGGACATGGACCTCAACATGTAGCTATTATCTTAAGAGTTACTAACATTGACTAAGCTACTATTGCCACACATGTTATAATATATTGCTCATTTAATCCTCATGAATTTTGGGGTTTTTTTTTGTTTTTGTTTGTTTGTTTGTTTGTTTTTTGGTACCAGGGATTGAACTCAGGGGCACTGGACCACTGGGCCACATCCCCAGCCCTTTTTTGTATTTTATTAGAGACAGGGTCTCACTGAGTCACTAAGTGCCTCACCATTGCTGAGGCTGGCTTTGAACTCGCGATCCTCCTGCCTCAGCCTCCCAAGTGCTGGGATTACAGGCGCCTCATGGATATTTGGGTAAATACTTTGATTTCCATTTTACAGATATAGAAACTAAGCCTCAGAGCAGCTGTTTTGTCAGAGATCCCAAAAGTAGAATAATGAACAGTGTATCTGGGGCTTGAACCCAGGTTTTGGTGACTTTAAAGACTATTTTTTCCCAATATACCTTGCTGCAGCTAAGAAATTCAATTTGTATAACAAAACTGTATATTTGATACTTTGTCTCCTTTAACATTCATGTGAAATTTTTCCCTGTATGCTTTGTGTTTCTCTCATTCAAAAAAAGCTAGTTCCACTATAAAATCTCAATTCTTTTTATTTTTACATATATATTTCAGTTGTTGATGGACCTTTATTTTATTTATTTATTTATATGCAGTGCTGATTATCAAAACCAGTGCCTCACACATGCTAGGCAAGTGCTTTACCACTGAACTACTGCCCCAGCCCCTAAAATCTCAATTCTTAAATATTAAAGTAGTATTCTAGTTCTATCCATTTACTGGCAAATGCCATAATTTCATTCTTATTTATGGCTGAGTAATATTCCATTGTTTATATATACCACATTTTCTTTATCCATCCATTTGTTAAAGGACACCTAGGTTGGTTCCATAGCCTGGCTATAGTCAAATGAGCTATTGTGATTTAAACACTGATGTGGCTATGTCACTGTAGTATACTGATTTTAAGTCCTTTAGGACCAAGGAGTGGGATAACTAGATCAAATGGTGGTTCCATTCCAAGTTTTCTGAAGAATCTCCATTCTGCTTTCCAGAATGGTTGCACCAATTTACAGTCTTTCCAGCAATGTATGAGAGTACCTTTATCCCCACCTCCTTGCCAACATTTATTGTAACTTGTATTCTTGATTATTGCCATTCTGACTGGAGTGAGATGGAATCTCTAATTGCTAAGTATGTTGCATTTCTCTAATTGCTAGAGATGTTAAATATTTTTTCACATATTTGAAAATATATGAAAAATATATATTTCAAATATATTTCATATATTTTTGACTACTTGTATTTCTTCTTCTGTTATCATGCTAAGTAAAATAAGCCAGTCCCTCCAAAACCAAAAGCCAAATATTCTCTCTGATATGTGGATGCTAACACACAAAAAAGGAGGGTGGGGAGGGAAAGAATAAAAGCCCATCATTTTAGACAAAAGGGAGCAGGGAGGGGAATAGGAAGGACAGTAGAATTAATCTGACATAACTTTCCTAGCCTTGTATTTGAACACACAACCAGGGTTACTCCACATCATGTATAACCACAAGAATGGGATCCTAATTAGAATAAGTTATGCTTCATGTATATATAATATGCCAAAATATACCCTACTATCATGTATGTCTAAAAAGAACAAATAAAATAAAAAATTAAAAGTAAATTTTAAAAACTAGTATTCTACTCTTTGATGTCCATCTCCAGGACTACTCCTCTATAAAGCCTTTACTGACACTTTTCTTCCCCATCAAAAGATGAATCTATCATATCTGGGCTTTAAAACTGTAGGAAACATGAGTTTCAGAGTCATATGGATCTGTGATCACATCTCGGCTTTGTGACATCAGACGGGTTATCTACCTCCCCTAAATATCACCTCTTTATGAATACAACAGCTATTAAAATTCCTACTTTATGTGGATTAAGGATTAAAAGAATTAATGTGCAGAAAGCAGCTAGTCAATAGTAGGTGCTTATTAAATGTTAGTGCCTTCTCCTTGTAAACCCTCAAAGCATCCAGCCTTATAGAATAATTATTTGTGCATTGCCTTTGGAGGAAGGGCCTATGTCTCATTCATTTTTATAGCCCCACAGTTGGTACTCCATAGATAAATATGGAATGGGTGTAAGTTGGAATTTACTAATATGTCCTGAGAGGAGATGAAGGAAAGAAAGAAAGGGAGGAAGAGAGGGAGGGAAGGAGAAGAAAGAATAGCAAAGAGGGAGAAAGAGAAAAGAAAAGAGAAGATGGAAAAAAGAAGGGAAAGAAGAAAACTCCATGGGAACAATGGGTGGAAGAAGAGAAGCCAAGGATGGTGGCCCACACAGCCCAAGAAGCTGGACTCACAGGGCAAGCTCCCCTGTTTCCCAGGGTTGTTGAGAACTATTTCTATCGGGAGCTGTTTTCTTGCTGTCCATGTGCATCAAGCACACAAATACATACCCACTCTCTAGTGGCTAACAAAGAGGTAAAGGAAGGGAAATTTAGACAAAGGTATTCCTCCATGTGTTAAAGCCAGGACAATAATGAAGAGTGGCTCAGTTCCAGCTACCCTTTGCTCCCTTGTTCCCACCTCACTGTGGGGACCAGACCAGGCAGGTAATGGTGCAGGATGGGTCAGGGTCAGGCCCCTCTTCTCCTCCTGGGGAAGGAAAACCTGGTTCCAGGCAGGAGGTTCTCAGCTTTGCTTCCTCAATCTGCTGACTTTAAGTGAAGGAGTGGTGCTAGATGCTCCTGCGACTTGGAAGTAATTAGAACATGCTGATTTCTCTAACAGGATTATCTTTGTCCTTCCCCAGAGCCTGTTCCATTAATGAAGTAATCAATGACCTTTCATTTAGAGATGCCATTGTCATTCACACATTGGACAAAGAAATCATTTAGTAAACTAAACAACCAAGTGCAGAATTAATAATTCCTATTTTAACGTCATCTTTAGAGCCATTTTTCTCCCTCCAAAAAAAGTGTTGTAAGGCTAATAGAAATACTTCTTTCTTGTGCAGGCATTCTTCAAATATTTAATCACTAGTCTCGGTGAGGGCATTATGGGTCATTCCTAGCAACAGGAGGAGAGAGAGGGAACGGGGACATTCAAGGGGTAAATAGAGTGTTCCCCAACCCCACTCCAACTCATCACAAACTTGGGGATCATGCACGGAATAAAATAGAAAATCCACAAGTTAATCCTATGTAGCAGAAATGGAGGCTTGTCTATAAAAGTATTAGTAAAGGACACCAGAAACCCCCCAAAGCTCACTATAATCAGAGTGATCTTCTAAACCACAAATAGGATTACTTCACAACCTGCCTAAAACTTTTCCATAAACACAAATTAGCATGTCCACTATGGGAATCAGCATGGAAGGTCCTCAAAAAACTAAAAATAGAGCCACCTTATGATCCAGCTATTCTACTCCTACTATAGGAGGAATCAAAATCAGCATACAGTAGGGGTACCTGCCTACCCATGTTTATCACAGCACAGTTCACAACAGTCAAGTTATAGAACCGTTGTAGGTACCCATTAACAGATAAAGGGAACAAAATGTGGTATGTATACACAATGAAGTATTACTCAGCCATAAAGAAAGAAAATCATGTCATTTGCAAGAAAATAGACAAAATTGGAGATCACATGTTAAGTGAAATACTCCTGACTCAGAAAGACAAGCATCACATTTTATCTTACATGTGGAATCAAGGGGGAAAACGACAACCTAAAAGTACAAGAGGAACTATCAAGGAAGGGGACTAGGGGGAGAGGGGATGAGGGTTAAGATAGGGTAATAGGGAAGATGGGTATGACCCAAGTCCATTATATGAGTGTATGATAATGCCACTCAGAAACTTATTATTTGGCGTAAGTAATATGTGATAATAATTAGAATTATTTTTTTTTAACTTCTCCTTAGCTTTCCAGTGTCCAGACTCCTTAACATCAGTGACAGGAACTCATAGTCTCTGGTCCCTGTCCACTTTACCAATCTCGCCTCAGCTAGTTCTCCAATTATGGCTTCCCCTGTGCATTGTACACACAGGTGCACACACATGCACACACACACTCTTCCCTCCTACTCTGACTTCCTTTTCAGGCTCCAGGCCACATGTCATTTCTTCCAGGAAGCCCTTTCAGGAACCTTAAACGTAGACTCAAAACCTTTCTCATGAGTTCCTGTAGTACTTTGTCCCTATCTGGTCTCTTCTACCTTCTTAATTCCCCTAACTGGACTGTCAGATGAGGACTAGCATGTACTGTCCAACACTGAATCCCCCAGTCTAATAAGGCCCCAGTTCAATAAATGCTTTCCAATTTAAAGCTGATTGAAGAGACTGAATTTAATATGACCTGCAAAATCTCAGGCAGGCCTAGCATGTAGTAAGTGCACAGTAAATATCTGTCACATGGAGTTGAATTATGACTTGGATAATCACAGGAAGGCAACACTGGAGGTGAATTATATTTCCGGAAAGCTAATCATTTGTGAATAGTATCAAATAGCATTGCTGTGTGCGATGGAAGATGGTATTTATCAAAGAGGAGAAATTATCATGGAATAGGGAAAAGAAAAAGGAAGCAAACAAGAAAGGAAGGAAGGAAAGAAGAGAGGGAGGGAAGGAGGGAGGGAGAAAAAAAAACCTAAAGTGAAGAACTGGCTGGTTTTGTCTGTCTGAATGCAAAGTGAGTGAATTAGTCAGGGACTCCAGCTGCCTGCTGGAAAGGGGTTCCCTACTGCAAGCAGGGGCCATTCATCAGGCCACTTCATCCCTCAAGATGCTGGCCTCCTTTTCTCAGATCCACTCTTCAGCAAGCATCCCATAAACTTCCTCTGTAGATTTTTTTAAAGACAGACCATGTGCTGACCCAAGCATTCCTATCCCTTCAGCAGCTCTGTTTCTTATTGAAAGTGAATAAATTGGCCCAGCTCACACACCAGGCTAGTAGGAATCTGTCCTGAAACCCTGCTCTATTCTGACTTTAAGAACAAATACCATGTTTCTAAATTTACAGAACTGAGAACCAGGCCTTTGGACTCAGCAAAGTGCACTCCCTGGTAAGGCCCTGCTTGAGCGATTGCTGGTCCCCCCAGAAGACACTGCTGCCTCGTTTCTTATAGGTACAGTGGGAAGCAAACCTAAGACTCATGACTCAGGGAAGGAACTGGCCCAGCTCAGAAACTGGCTATGTTCCGGTAGTTAGATGATAAAGGCATGGCCTTGATGCAGGTGTGGGCTACTCAGCAAGGAAACCAAGGGAATCAGATGGGCTAGAGACATTAGTTGAGGTAGGAACTTGACACTTGGGCTGGGTACCATACAGACTTAAATAATGGAGAACAGGACAACTAAACCTTAAGCAGCAGTTTGGGGCAGGCCTTCATATGGGGACAGATGGGGCAAGAACTTAGAGCAATAATCATCATATTCTGATACTGGCTTCTGGTTATTGAACACTTCTTTGTTCCAAACAATACTGACTTCTAGAGCACTGACTATGCTCCAATCAATGTCCTTAATGTCTTTGTGGACATTATACATTATGTATCCTTTCAATAGCCCCATGCTCCAGGTACCTGCAGTGCCCCAATTTACAATGGAAAACCATCTCGATATAGTACTGAGGTTGCTGCTATAGTTGTATCTTAAATGTCCCCCAAAGACCCATGTGTTAAAGCCTTTGTCCTCAGATTGGTACTATTGGGAGGTTCTGGAAACTTTAAATGGAAGGCTATAGGTCATGGAAACGTAGCTTTAAAAGGAATATTGGGACCGTGGCCCCTCCTCTTCCTCTTTTGGTTCCTGGTTACCAAGTGGTAGGCAGCTTGCTCCACCATGCGCTCCCCACCATGATGTGATGCCTTGTCACAGGCCCAAAAGCAATGGGGTCATCCAAAAATGGACTGAAATCTCTAAAACTATGAATCAAAACAAACCTTTCCTCTCTTAAAATTGATAATATCAGGTATTTTATCATAGTAACAGAAAACTGCCTGATACTATTATCAATATGTTAGCATGAATGTTATGCAATTGCAGTATCTGGCTATTGATTACTTAATAAAAATATGGCAATTTCATGTGATTCAGCCTCATAGTTCCTGTTGCTATGAACATTAGCCCAGGAACCAAGATAAGATTGAACTTCTTGGTGGGAGTGAACAGAGAAGATAGAGGTGAGATAAAGGAGGGGATCAAACTGACTGACGCAACAGCTAGGACTTAATAGAGTGATGACCATAGGGTAGATAAGTTCCAAGAACAGTATTGTCAAGCCCCTCACAAGTAATTGTGGGATTTCTGCCAACGGACCTGGGTCCCCAGACAAAGCCAGGTGTTATTTACCAGCCAGTTACAAGAGAAGTCTCAGGCTGAGCTGCCTCCTTTCCCAACACCCAGAGGCCCAAACAGCCATGCACGTCTCTGACAGCCCTTGCTGGGCCTCTTTCTGTGAACAGAAATCAGATCACATGTTGCCTGAAGTCAGATCTGTGACCAGACTCAGTGCACTGTGCAAGATTTCACCAATGATGAAAATAACTTTCTCCTGCTGCATTTAACATCTGGTGTCACAGATTTTTGCTGAGAGCCATAAAATCACTAACTTGTAGGAAAAAAAAAAAAAAAAAAACCCTCATTGTTGAAAAATACATTTATGGGGAAGGGAGGGCAGTGGCAGCCAGAACCTGGCTGGGTTTCGGGCCTGCCTCGATGTTAACGGCAGCCCTTTGTCTCCTGGGTGGATGATGAATTTCATGAGGCCTCGGGAGAAATCTGGGGCAGTAGAAAAACAGACCCAAGCTAGCAGCTCTGTCACTGACTAGCTGAGGGACTTTGGACTGGTTCCTTAACCTCTCAGAACTTTCATTTCCTTATCTACAAAAACAAAACACACACATTAAAAAATATCGTGAGGATAAAAATAGCCACATGCTAGGGTTACTGTGTGGACTCAATGAAATAACATATGTGACAGTGCCTGGCACGAGAGTAAATGCTAGCGGCTTCTTCCTTTCTTTTCCTTTTCCTTTTTTTGTTCCCTGACATTTCCTTTCAGACCCAAGTCTGCCTGAACACTGTGGCATTTGTCAAAGACACACACAATCCTTCGAAGTCTGGTCCAAATCACGCTAACTGGACCTGTGTGCTGTGCTTGATGGGAGCTCCTGATGTTCTCATGTCTCCCTCAGGAAAACAGAAGTCCCCTGGGGAAGGGGCCTCGGCCTGCTCACCACAGTAGATGCTCAGGCATTTGCTGAATACGGGGGAGCTCCACGGGGCTAGGGCAGCAGGAAGCTCAGGAAGGGAGGAAGTGGTGATGCCTGTGTCAATCAACCAGCACTTCCTTAGCAAGAGCCTGCTCTGTCCAGGAGGATGCAGGAAGTTAGTGGCAAGGTGAGGTGAGCCACAGGTGAGCCCCTCAGCTTACCTGGTGAGTACAGATGGAAGGGAGGATCACTGAATAAATTCAGACATAGATGAGGGGACAGTGGCTGGCTGTCCTGCTGTCCATTTGCCACATTGGAGACATCTTCAATCCTACTTGTCATTCTCACGATTACCTTTAAAATTCACATTAAGTCCAGTTTCCTGGGAGGGATCAACTTCATGTGAGTGACTGCCCTTTCCTGTCCCCACAGCATGTCCTTGACCTTCGAACCTGCCCTGAGTGCTGGGGACATCTGCCTAGAGCAATCAATCTCCCGTGTCTCTCTCCGCCCCCATCCCCACGGCAAGCCCGCTCTCTCCATCTGAGAGTGTGCACACCACGGCTCATGTACTCCATCCTGCCCCTGTCCCTCTCTTGTCTCTCTGCCTCCTTGCTGCCATCTCGCCATTGCCCTGCACGTGTCTCTGTGTGTGGCTGTCTGTCTCTGTCTCTCAGCCCTTCTTCCCCTGGTGCTTCCCTCCCGGGTCCTCCCCACCTGAGCCACTCCCCCAGCTGCCCGGGGTCCCAGGCAGCCAGCCCCTCTTCGCATATTTTTAACTCTCACTTATTATCTTTGCCTTCGCCATTTTTGGCAGCAGGCCACAGCAAACAGAATGTGAGAAAGCAAAAACTAATGAGCTTCTTCAAGAGAGGATAGGGAGCTTCTGTTATTTCACTTAGTCCTCGGAGTTTAACTTCTGGCACTTCCGTCACATCTCCAAATGGTAAGTGAGGGTTGTTACTTTTCAATTTGGTTGGGCTGTGTAGCACATTCCATCAATTAAAATGCACCCTCGGTGCAAAATCACAACAGGGCCGGCAGGAAGGGTGCTAGTGTGCGAGGATTTTTTTTTTTTTCCTCAAAGTTACTTTTGTGCAGTGTTTTGTGTAGTTGAGATCTGTTACAAGCAGCCTTATGCTCGGAACAACAACACCGTTCATGGAAAGCAGTACACACGTAGGATCCATGGCAATGCATGGCCCTGATTGGCTGAAGACCCTCCAGGACCTGGTGGGCCTGCCCACGGTTAAGGCCAGATCTCTGGATTTAGCTCTGAGATTAAATTGGCCTCTCAACCCAGGCAGTAACAGGTCACTTAACCTCTGTAGGCCTTGTGTGTGTCTCACCCATTCTCCACCTATAGGCCATGGGAGGAGTCCTGTAGCAGCAAAGATCTTTAGGAGGGGAAATGAATGGTGGTGTAATAAGTGTCACCAATCCCACTGATATTTGTTAATTCAGCAGATATTTCTGAAACACTTATGCATGCCAGATTCTACACTGGCCTCTATATTTGGACATGTGAGGTCCAAAGACCCTAGTCTTTCCCTCCTCCCTTCCTAACCAAATGAAGGGGGAATGATTGGATTCACTTGAGTTTTCTCAATCTTCCATTCTTCCTACCTATAAAAATCACTTGAAAGGAGAACTAATGGCATGCCTTTTAAAAAAAATTTGTTATTTCCTGATAATAAAAGTAATTCATTTATTATAAGAAAATGGTTAATGCAAATCAAAACAAAAAAAGAACAAAATATAAATCTGTCACGATCCTATCTCCCAAAGATAATTGCTATTTTCAAAGAAAGATTATTTTTAACATCAACAGAAACTAGAAAGCTTACAGAAGACTGAGTCCCACAGACAAAATCCAAATTTAATTTAACACATTTATTGAGCACCTACCTTACACAGGGGATCACTTTGGAGTTGCAAAAAATGAGTAAGGTAGTATCTTCCCCTTCCAGGGTTTGGGAATCAATAATTTGTTAATCATTTTTACCCGGATGTTATGAGCCCAGACCTAGAATATATTTTGGGAATGGGTTCCATATCCAGTTTTCAGTGGTAGTGTTTTATCCTCTTTAATGTTTCTTCCCCATTCTCTACTTCCCTGTTAGTACTGCCCTCTTATAAAGTTCACCTCTTTCCTCTTTGACTCTTTCCCTAGAGCTTCACTTTCGGAAATTGTGACACTCAACAGTCTTAGCCTTGTACAATGTCAAAGAGATTAGCAGTGGCATTTTAGGCAGGATATAAATGACAGGACAAAGCAGAGTGGAGGTGAGCACCCCCCAACTTACAAGGCTCCTGTGGCTGGTGTTTTCTTGAGTCCAGAAATGACGATTTGTAAATGCTCTGAACTGGACAAGACTGTGATAAACACCCTAATTCTGTCCCCAAAGTATCTTGTTCTAAACTCTAGTCCCTTATGATATTACAAAAGAGGAAATGAGGTAGTCAAATAAGTTGGGTACATCCCTGTGACAAAGCACCTCCACACATCAAAAGCTCTCTGACAAGCCTGATTAACTCAGCTTAACCTAGCAATTCCCAAACATCTGAGCATGGATGTTGGGAATACCCAGTAATGTCCCAGGAAACTCATTTGGGGGAAATACATGCTATTTATTTTTATTCTATAAGTTTTCATCTTATATTGTGAAAAGAAACATTTGGTGCCATTAACAACATCCGTCTCTACTCTTATCATTGCTAAAGTCATTGTTATTATATCCAAGGGCATGACCCCTTCCAAGTTCACTAGCTTCACCTTCCACCAGTCCCACACTTTGGCCTTCCTGATTGCTTGAATACCTGCAAACACATGTGCTTGCTAGTGCTCCTTGGTGGAAATGTTCATCTAGCTTATCTGTGTAGCCAGCTCCTACCCATCCTCCAAAGCTCAAGTGTTCTCTATGGAGCCGATGACCTCCAAGGGGCAGGACACCCCTTCTCATCTTCCCTTGTATTTTGAATGTGTTTCACCCACTGTGTGGTATTGTTTACTGCCGTGGTTGTTTTTTCTGCCAGGCTAGGAACTTCCAGAGGACAAGTCTTCTTCATCTTTGTATCCATAGACTTAACACAGTGTTCAAGTCACAGACATTTCCAAATAAGAGGTGAAATGGTTTAGGACCCAGAGATCAGGCAAACCCTGGCTAAAGAGGACAAATAAAGAAGATGATTGAGGTAGGGGAAATGAAGGCCTAGAAGCAGCTAGCATTTGGAAACTTCAGCTCTAAGTGACATCCTGGTTTTAGTAGGATCTCTCAACAACATTGGCAATATCCAGACATGCAGGTGGCCCAGGATGGGGGAAGGGAGAACAGGTTCTGAGGAAACTGGACTTCAGACAGCACCAGAAGGTCAGAATGGAATAAACCCTTGAAAATCCAGGGGAATCAGGATGCAAATCTGAGTCACTGGGTAATAGTCATTAGTTGATTGAACTAATGGCCTAGAGTTTCCTCCAGATCCTTAGGCAAGGCTGAGCCCACAGGTGCAGACTAAGTGGCTGCACCTGGGGGATTAGAGACTGCAGGAACAGGAAGGGAAGCTGATCATTACAGCTCCACGTTCTTCTCTCCACGTGGCCTTGCTGAGGTTTGCCTCTGCCTTTATTATATAACCTCAGGCTCCCACACTATGGATTTCTACATTCCAAGCACCAGTCCAGAAACATGGCTTCTACTTACTTTTTTTAATTATTTGTACTTTAGAGTTTCAAGTTTAAAATTAGACTCATGGAGTTATAATAAAAAATTCTGCTTGCCACATTGGGAGCTTCAGTGACTTGGTAAAGAAATAGAAGCCAACCGGCATGGTGACGCACGCCTATAATCCCACCAGTTGGGAGGCTGAGGCAAGAGGATCGCAAGTTCAAAGCCAGCCTCAACAATGGTGAGGCACTTAGCAACTCATTGAGATGCTGTCTCTAATAAAATACAAAAAGGGCTGGGGATGTGGCTCAGTGGTCGACTGCCCATGAGTTCAATCCCCGGTACGGAAAAGAAAAAAAAGAAATAGAAGCCATCCATATAATTAGTTTGGGATGAAATGAAGATGGGTAAAAATATGAGCGAGGTTTTCTCAAGAAAAAAAAATTAATTTTCTTCCAGTGGCTTTAAAACATAATCTTCCAAATATCTAAAACCATCTCAATAGTTAAGGAAAAATTACAACAGATTCAGGTCTAGCTAAGAGAATTTAAGATGTAGTTTATATTATTTAATAGCTTCTTAAAATGAGCAGAAAAGAATTCTAAATAAATCCTAAGGTCTAAATCCATATCTAGACCACAAACTGTGAAGGAAGAAGCCAACCACATTAGTTCAGGATGATACTATTGGCAGTGTGGGTAACTGTCAGGAAACTCTTCAATAAAACAAGGAAAGAGGCCAAAGCCATCTTCAGTTTCACATGTTACAGTGGAAATTCTAAGGATTGGAAGACGATTTCCTGGTTTTTTTTTCATTTGTTTCAGTTTGGAGTCTAGAGAGCAATAAGAGAAATAAGTAAAAAATGATGGATGGATGGTGGATGGATGGCAGGCATTTTTAAGTTGTACATAAAGTGGATAAGTTTCTAACTTTGGCACTTGTATGGTGCTTTTCCCCAAAAGGCCACATATTCTTTCTCCCAAAGTCCTTGTGCTTCTTGAAATAGTCAAGACAAATTCCATATGCAACTCAAAGGTCAGTTGAAATCACTTTGGTCCTTCCAACTTGTAATAATTCTGCTCTGCCCACCCTATTCCAAAGCTAATCCTCTCCCCCGAATGTCTGGGGATTCCAGAGTCTATACATTCTTTCTTTTTTTTTTTTTTTTTTTTAATATTTTTATTTATTTGCTTTAGTTGTACACAATGTGTTTTTTATTCAATGCATTTTATTTGTACGTGGTGCTGAGGATCGAACCCGGGTCGCCCACATGCTAGGCGAGCGCTCCACCGCTGAGCCACAATCCCAGCCCAAGAGTCTATACATTCTTAATCTCTGATTTCTCCGATTTTTTTTTTTTTTTTGCTCTGATAAATTCAGATACCATTCTTGCTTCCCCTTCCTATACCTGCCATCTTCTTTCTGTTCTGTGATGACTCAAAAGCAAAATTCCACCTGTTTACCTTGATTGACCCCAAACATCACTCCTGAACAGTTTACTTAAAATACAGAAGAACAGTGAGAGATGGTTACAAAACAGGACAGAACAGGAAATAACCTGAGTCACAATTAGGCCATTAGACATTTCTGGTTTTGAAGTTCCCTGGCCCTCCCTACAATTGGGAATTTCTCACTACATACCTTCTTCTCAGAATCCCTGGCTCTCTGACCCACCCTCAGACCCATTTTTCTCTCTCTGCTCCCAATCCTCCAAATCCCCATTTATTTTATGTCTGTCCAGATCTCCCTTCTTCTCTTTCCCAAAATTCTTCCCAGCTATGCCACAGAGCTGCTTTGAGATTGAACATTCTCATGAAAGTGTGTTCTAAAACACAGGCTTTTCTCTCATGGACAAGGATTTGTCTCAGTGTAGCAATTTTTCTCTCCCTTTCCCCCACCAACACACAGCAATAAGCCTTAGACACAGAGCAGCTGTTACTAATCCTCTTCTGCACCAAGTGCTCAATGTCTATGCCCCTGACATCAGTCTGCAACCCCACCCTGATTCCTCTCCCAAAGTTTTTATATATATATATATATATATATATATATATATATATATATATATCTTATTAGTTGTAGGTAGACACAATACCTTTATTTTATTTATATGGTGCTGAGGATCAAACCCAGGGCCTCACACATGCGAGACAAGAGCTCTACTACTGAGCCATAGCCCCAGCCCCCCTTTCCCAAAGTTTGTTCCCTGAAATCCATTCAGCACCTGGACTTCTTAAAAAGGAATCATCTTAAAACATGAAGAGTACAAAGGATCAGATAATGACAGAGCCATGTGATTTATTTTACCTTATTTAATGTCACAAAACCCTATTAGATAAATAACACTTCCATTTTAAAGATGAAGAAACTGAGGCTCAGAAGGGTTAAATATTTTTTCCAAGACTGTACAGTTTTCCTCTCTCCAATTCATCTTAATTCCAGTTGCCAGAGCCATTTTTTTATTTCTACGGCCAGAGTTATATTTCTAAGAGGAAAATGTGATGTGAAAGTTGCTGATACCAAGATAAAATCCTTCTTGTCAGACCCAGACAAAATTAGAGCTAGGAAATAATGAAGGGAGAAGGCTCATGCCTACCTTTTTGAGATAAATACTGTTTCAAGATCTTCCTAAACTCCTCACTAGACATTCCTTCCAGCTCTCCCATGCACCCCATGCATTTACAACTCACACGTATGCACGGTTTTTCATTAAGACTACAACAATCTAGACAGTAGCTCTAGACAGAAAACTTGCCCGGCAATGAACTGATGCCAACTTCTGCCTTGAGTCTCCAAGATCAGTGAACTTTGGATGCAAGCTGTTTACCTAAATTTCTTCTAATTTGCCATTAAAAACTTCCCCTACGGGGCTGGGGTTGTGGCTCAGCGGCAGAGCACTCGCCTCGCACGTGCGTGGCCCCGGTTCGATCCTCAGCACCACGTAAACATAAATGCATTGCATTGTGTACAACTAAAGTAAATAAATAAATATTTTTTTTAAAAAACTTACCCTACTTCAACCTCTTTGAATATATCCAAAACATGTATATTCCCACAGCAATGCCCTACTATTCCCAAATATGTACATATGGATTTGTTATGTAGTTGGCATATCTGGGTCAAAAGTGGGATCTGAAGCATGACTACCTTCAGAGGGAATTGACATTTGGGTTCTCTGTGATGTGGGTCCCTTTCTTAAAACTCTACAGTTGTTCCCTACCAATCTCAGGGATTGTTATCCTACTTAGCCTGACATACAAGCACATTTATGATCTCTCTCTCTCTCTCTCTCTCTCTCACACACACACACACACACACACACACACACACAAATATCCAATTTTCTCTAGCTGTTCCATTGGCCAAAGGCAATAACTGCCATGTGATAAGCTTAAAATATGATTGAATGATTGAAAATATTATTGCATGAACAAAATAAGAGTCAGGGCTGGTGTATCCACCCACCAATACCTTTCCATTTTTAAAATTTGTTCTTTTTAGTTATGCATGATCGTAGAGTCTATTTTGACATATTTATACAAACATGGAGTAGATCTTATTCTAATTAAGATCCCAGTCTTGAGGATGTACACAGTGTTGAGATTCACTGTGGTGTATTCATATATGTACATAAGAAAATTTTGTCAGATTTAATCTACTGTCTTTCCTATTCCCATTCCTTCTCCCTTCCCTTCATTCCCCTTTGTCTAATCCACTAAATTTCTATTCTTTCACTTCCCTCAACTTGTTATGTTTTATCATCCACATATCAGACAGAACATTCAACCTTTGGTTTTTAGGATTGGCGTATTTCATTTAACATGATAGTTTCCAGATCCATTTACCAGCAAATGCCATAATTTCATTCTTATTTATGGCTGCGTAATATTCTACTGTGTATATATGCCACATTTTCTTTATCCATTCATCTGTTGAAGTTGAGCTGCTATAAACGTTGATATGGCTGCATCACTGTTAGTATGCTGATTTTAACTCCTTTGGTATGTACCAAGGAATGGGGTAACTGGTTAAAATGGTGGCTCCATTCCAAGTTTTCTAAGGAATCTCTATATGGTGTTCCAGAGTGGTTGCACCAATCTGTAGTCCCACCAGCAATGTATGAATGTGCCTTTTTCTCCACATCCTCACCAATATTTATTGTTACTTGTATTCTTGATAATTGCCATTCTGACTGAAGTGAGACAGAATCTCAGTGTAGTTTTATTTTTGCATTTCTCTAATTGCTAGAGACGTTGAACATTTCTTCATATATGTTGACTGTTTGCATTTCTTCTTATGAGAAGTGTCTGTTTAGTCTGTTCCCTTGACCATTTATTGGTTGGGTTATTTGGGTTTGTTTGTATTTTATTTGTTTTTGTTTTGTTTTTAAAGTGAAGCTTTTTGAGTTATTTGTATGTTCTAGAAATTAATGCCCCAGAGGTGCAGGTGACAAATATTTTCTCCCACTCTATAGGCTCTCTCTTCATACTCTTGATTCCTTTGCTATTAAGAAGCTTTTAAGCTTGATATTGTCCCATTTATTGATTCTTGATTTTACTTCTTGGGTGTTAGGAGTCTTGTTGAGGAAGCAGGTTCCTGAGCTGACATGATGAAGAGTAGGGTCTATATTTTCTTCTAGTAGGTGCAGGGTTTCTAGTATAATACCTACATCTTTTATATACTTTGAGTTGAGTTTTGTTCAGGGTGAGAGACAGTGGTTATATTTCACTCTGCTACATATGTGTATCCAATTTTCCCAGTACCACTTGTTGAAGAGGCTATCTTTTTGCCAATGTATGATTTTGGCACCTTTTTTTAGTATGAGAAAACTGTATTTATGTGGGTTTGTCTCTGTGTCTTCTATTCTATTCCAATGGTCTTTGCATCTATTTGGTGCCAATACCATGCTGGTTTTGTTACTATCGTTCTGCAGTATAATTTAAGGTCTGGTATTGTAATGCCTCCTGCTTTACTCTTCTCACTAAGGATTGCTTTGGCTATTCTGGGTCTCTTATTTTTCCAAATGAAATTCAATGCTTCTTTTTTTTTCTATTTCTATGAAGAATGTCATTGGAGTTTTTAGTAGGAATTGTATTAAATCTGTATAGCACTTTTGGTAGTATGGCCATTGTGACAATATTAATTCTGCCTATCCAAGAACATGGGGAGATCTTTCCCTCTTCTAAGGTCTTCTTCAATTTCTTCCTTTAGAGTTCTGTAGTTTTCATTGTAGAGGTCTTTCTCCTAACTTTTGTTATGAATTTCCAAGTTTTTTTTTTTTTTTGGGGGGGGGGCTATTGTGAATGGAATAGTTTCTCTAATTTCTCTTTCAGCTGATTCATCATTGTTGTATAGGAATGCAATTGATTTATGGTTGTTAATTTTATATCCTGCTGCTTTGCTGAATTCATTTATGAGTTCCAGAAGTTTTCTGGTGGAGTTTTTTTGATCTTCTACATATAGGATCATGTCACAGGCATATAGGGATAGTTTGAACTCTTATTTTCCTATTTTAAACATTTTATTTCTTTCTTTTGCCTAATTGCTCTGGCTATATTTTCAAGGACTATATTGAATAGAAGTGATGAAAAATGGCATCCCTGTCTTTTTTACAGTTTTTAGAGGGAATGCATTCAATTTTTCTCCATTTATAATGAAGTTGGCCTTGTGTTTGACATATCATAGCTTTTAAAAATGTTGAGGTATATTCCTAATATCCCTCGTTTTTCTAGCGTTTAAAATACAAATGGATGCTGTATTTAATCAAATGCTTTTTCTGCACCTATTCAGATAACCATTTGATTATGGTCTTTAAGTCTATATTTGTGGTAAATTACATTTGTTGATTTCCATATTTCCAAAAAAACTTGCATCCCTGGGAAGAATCCCACTTGTTAATGCTGCACTATCTTTTAAATGTATTTTTGTATGCAATTTCCCAGTATTCTATTAAGAATTTTTGTATGTATGTTCATCAGGGATATTGGTCTGAAGTATTCTTTCCTAATGTTTCTTTGTCTGGTTTTGGTATCAGGGTGATACTAGCTTTGTAGAATAATTTGGAAGGATTCCCTCCTTTTCTATTTCACAGAATAAATTGAGGAGGATTGGTGTTAGTTCTTCTTTAAAGGTCTGAAAGAACTCAGCAGAGAATCCATCCAGTCCTGGCCTTTCCTTTTTTGGCAGTCTTTTGATGATATCTTCAATTTCATTTCTTGAAATTGATCTGTTTAAATTTTCTATGTCCTCCTGGTTCAATTTGGGTAGGTCATGTCTCTAGAAATTTTTTGATGTCTTCAAGATTTTCTAACTTTTTGGAGTATAAATTTTCGAAATAGTTTCTGATCGTTGTCTGTATTTCAGTAGTGTCCATGTGATATTTCCTTTTCATCATGAATTTTAATAATTTGAGTTTTTATTTTAGTTAGGTATATATGACAGTAGAATGCAATAATTTGAGTTTTTTCTCTTTCTTTAAGTTAACTTGGCTACAGGTTTATCAATTTTATTTATTTTTTTTTCAAAGAACAAACTTTTTGTTTCATTGATTTTTTTTATTTTGTTTCAATTTTATTGATTTTGACTCTGATTTTAATGATTTCCTGTCTTCTACTGCATTTGGTGTTGATTTGTCATGTTACCAATGCCTTTCTTTTGATGCTATTCAGCAACCTCTCCTCCTGTAGTACTGTAATCAACATGATGGAACTAAAAGAGTGATATCCAAGACATTTGGCATTAGCAATAACTGAGTCATTGAATATCAATTATGAACAATTTACACCAACTTCTGAAAAGACTAACAATTTTGCCTAGAGCAAAATGGTTAGACTTCTTTCAGGAGAACATAGAGAACCCATCATTTCTGTCTTCCCACCAACAGAGTCTTCTCTAAATCCTGAGTGGTTCCTTTCCCTTCAAGACCCAATTCACAGGTTAGTACCTACTGGAACGGATGTCCCACAATCCCTACCTAAAAAGAACTCTTCTTCTCTATCTCATATCTCAGGGACCTTTTCGATTTTTTTTTTTTTTTTTTTTTTTTTTTTTTGGTACTAGGGATTGAACTCAGGGGCACTCGACCACTGGGCCACATCCCCAGCCCTTTTTTGTATTTTATTAGAGACAGGGTCTCACTGAGTTGCTAAGTGCCTCGCCATGGCTGAGGCTGGCTTTGAACTCACGATCCTCCTGCCTCAGCCTCCCAAGTACTGGGATTACAGGCGTGCGCCACCGTGCCCGGCTCAGGGACCTTTTCATTATGAGCAGCCTTGAGGTTTTTTGCCGTAAACCACTCTGTGTTATTTACTTATGAGATGTATATATTCTGTTAATATCCAGAATATAAATCCCATAAGTGACTCTATATGTATTCGTGGGTGACTATAAATTTCCCTAAGGGATCACAAGACACAATAAAAACATCTAACATCTCTGCATCTAGGAATATGATTCAGGAAATGTTTGTGGGGAACTCCCCTTTTCTCCTATATCACATGCCAGATTAAAATCGATCCTTTAGTGTTTATAATTTCAATGTAATCCAACAAATAGTTGTTGAGATTGTGTTCACTGGGCTTCAGACTCCACCAGGTAATAGGAAGGGGCTTATATTTCCTGAAGGCCTCGTATGTACCAGGCACTGGGCCGTCACTCCATTTAATTCTCACCACAGTCTTAGAGGATAAAGTATCAACCCCACGTTAGAGGAGACAAAACTAAGACTTCCAAAGTTAAAGTAGCTTTCCCAACGACATGTCATTGATAGTTTTTGGACATGAGATTCAAAACTAGGTCATATTCCAAAGGCCATGATGTCCTTTCAATTTAACCTATTGACCACATCTTTTTTGACAAAAAAGTATTTTTGTTTTTTAATGTAAGAAAAATGTTTGTATAAGAAAACATTTTTATATTTATATAAGAAAAAATTTTATATAAAACACAATGCTATACACAAATTTGTTAAGTAATATATGATACATAATATTATACAATCATATTATGTTACATATGTTTTTATATATTATGAAAAACAAATTATTATAAATTATTCCAGAAAGATGATATATGCCATCTTGGCTAGATATAGGCAAAGAAGAAAAAAAAGGGAAGAAATGCAACAGTATAAGTAATTTGGCAGAGAGCATGGCACAGAAATTCAGGGTGGGTGAGTTCTGAGGAGGTAGAAAATTGTGGGAAGGAAAAAAGCACTGCTAATCTGTGACATGGCAGGGACTTTTCCTGTTTTCTCACCCAAATCGCATAACAACTCTGTGAGGTTATTATCATGAGGAAACGGAGACTCAGAGAGCTTGGTAATTTTTGCAAGTTCATAGAGATAGGAAGTTGTAGAGCTGGGATTGAGCCCAGGTCTTTGGGACCAAAGGATTCACTCTCCTTCTTTGTCCCAAACTATTTCTCCTGACCCCTCTTCCCATGGGGACCTTGAGTATAAGTACCTTCAAAATAGGAAATGAATGGAGGGACAGTATAAACGTGAAATGGAATTAAAGGAGGCCCATGGAGATATTTTGCCTATTTCCCAAATTAACCTGGGGCTCCTAGCTAAGGTGGTACAAGAGCCTCCACCAGGTCCTGTTATCTCCTCGTGTCTGTCAGACCATTGATCCAATTCTCAAGATTTTCTCTATATTCATCTGACTTATATGCTAGAAAGTCAACCCAAGATCATGATAGGCCTTGGTTCTCCTTGGTTCTCCTGTGGTCCTGCCTGTAACTAAGTACTGGTCATTTAGGAAGTGGTCACCTCTTCAGGGCTCAGTTTCTTCTTCTGGGAAATTAGTTTGTTGAAGTGGGTGGTCTAAAACTAATGCAGCTCTGGAGTCCTGAGTTGCTACAAAAAGCAAGAGCAAAATGCAATGTTGTCCACTTATCAGACAATTGCTGTCTGAGGTCCTTCTGAGAAGCTGAGAATGCCCCCACTGGACTGCTGGCCCAATCAGTGCTTCTGTCACTGTGTGTTTTGTCTATCTGGGCCTAGAGCAGGTGATTAATATTGATTAAAGCACTGGTATTTGTCTAATGCCCTATAGGTGGCAGTCAGCCTTGGTGCCCAAGGAAGACTTTTTCATTCAGTCAACAGATATTTACCAAGGCCCCGCCCACAGTGCGTGGCATAGACTCCATGCTATGGATGCAGGAGAAAACTGGCAGCCAAGGGAAGCCTTAAACAAATAACTACACAAACAAGGAAGTAAACGCAGTTGTGTTCCATTCCGAACTCTGTGGGAAAACGTGGGAGGGTTAGGCAGGGAAGTCACGTGGTAGAGTTTCTCCGGCTCTGGCTACCATGTGAATTAGAGACAGCAAGATCAGAGGCAGTTAGAACACCCATAGTGACAATCCAGGAGAGACTTGAGGCTCTGCACTAAATCAAGACTGGGGTGTTGACGGACTGCCATTCTTGGGAGGTAGAGGAGTGAGTGAGGCTGCGAGGCGGTATTCTCGGCGCCCGGATTGCCAGCGCTGCTGCGCCTGTGGGGAAGAACAATACTAATCACCATGCGCGTGGCTTGCTTGGTTCGCCCATCCAGGGAGGCAGGATGCCAAGAGGCACAGGTGTTCCCTACCATCGAAGGAAGCCTCTGCCTCTCTGGATTGCATAAACAGGCCTCCTGCCTTCCTGCCCCCTCATCGTGCAGCATCCATTGCCCCAGGGACTCAGGATACCCTAGGCAGAGGCAAAGGCACTGGAAGGGTCTGAGAGGGATGAAAGCTCCTCCTTCTGGGCGTCGTTGACGGGTTATTCAGAGCCTACAGAATCCTGAAAGGGCTGTGGGCCCATCCTCTGGGTCAGCGTCATGTGATCCCGCGTTCTGCGCCCGCTCGCTGCCATCTGTTTCCTATCGAGGCTGAGCACGAGCTCGTGTGTGTGTGTGTGTGTGTGTGTGTGTGTGTGTGTGTGTGGTCACAATCGCACAGAAAAATCACTCTGCCAACAAATGTGGAAATGTTAGGTTCCATCCTCTCTTTCGCTCTCTTTTTAACCGACTTCAGACATGGACGTTGAAAATTTTGACCCTTTCTCCCATGTCTTCCACAAACCCAAAGAAAATAAAATAGCATCGAATTGCCATCAAGTTCCACGCTTTTCCTAAAGGAGGGGGACTCACTGCCACATATGTACAAGGGCCAAATCGAAAGAGGAAATGTGAGCAAAGTGGTTGCATCCTTTTGCAATCAACTATTATGAAAGCTGGTCATCTCCTGGGCTACAAGGAGACATGGAGTTTCCAACAGGCCGGAGTTTTATTTTACATAATTGTAACCATCTCAGCATGTCAATTAACATAGAATGTTACCTTTGGGATGGGATCAATTAAAGACCTGAAGATTGAATTTGGAATCATGATTAGCCTGTTTTACATTTTGCCTTCATTTTCTAAAATATACAGTTGTCTGATTCAGCCCAATTTTTTAAAACATATTGTAAACTTATTTATTTTTTTTAAGCCAAAACAGACGTGGGAGGCCGGTTGGTAACAGGAACCATAGCAAAATGGAAGGTGGGGGAGGGGAGGGGCTGCTATTTGATTAGAGTCTATTCTTAAATTTCCACAGCAAGAAAATATTGAATGTAGTGTAATGGTTGCTAGATTTTCTTAAGAACTGAAATCATTACGCTCTGGCTGAGATCCAAGTTCTTCCCTTTTTTTTAGGTTACAATTTGAAACGGTGCAGAACATGCTAGAGTGTTGTAGTCATTCATGTAATGTCATTGAATCAAGCTTCTGGAAATAGACAAAGGACTTTGTGTCCCGAAATGTTCTTCTGGCGGAAAATTGATAGCAGCATGAGATATGCTATTACTGGGTTTAGTTCTGCCTCCAAATTTGTGCTGACTCAAGTGATAGAGGGAGAGGGAGAGAAAGAGAATGGGCAAGTGAACTTGCAACTGTGTTGGGAAGCTAAATACTTAAGACAAATACTGCATGGAGGGAAGGTACACATTTTCGAGCAGAGAAGTGCAAGGTCACTACAAAACTATGAACCTCTTTGCTTGCTTTTATTAAGTTATTGTTTCCCAGATGGAGAAAATGAACAGGCAAATGCATGACATGAAACCCTCAGCTAATTCTCCAAGCCCTCCCCATCACCTATTCTTGCCCTCCAAAGTGTTTTCCCATCCATTGAAACCCCTTGTCTGGAGCTTTTGCCAGATTCATCAGAATGACAAACAAGTCCAGCTTCACAAACCAGGCTGCAACCTGAATGCAAATCAAGCCGAGGTCTGGCCACTCTGGCCTTGACGCATGTGCTTGGCCCCGACCCGTGCTTAGCCTGTTCTTTTGCCCCCTGACTCCTTTCCAAGATTTGCCATCTTCATTGCTACAGTGCCCCTCAGAAGGAAAACTTAGAGCTGTTTGTGCATGATGTGAAAGATATGTCAATAAACCCCCTTTCAACATAAATAGCACATCAAAATATTACCAAATAATGCTGTTGACTTTGCCAGCAGGCAAAGGACTCCATCTGGAGATAATATCTTCCAACTGAGAGGCATCCAAGGTGCCCTTTCCTAGGCAACGGGTACACTGACCATGATATGGCTAAATCCCATCCTATCTACACACATGGGTAATTCTCCTCTTCTGTTGTGCCCAGACCACCTACACCTGGATCTTAGAGTCATCAGCTCCTATAGAAAATGAACTCATTGATTCTTTTCCTCTGTGATGGCAATAGACTGTCCTTTCCTGACCATAGTCTGTTTATATCCACATATGACTTCCAGAAATACTCAAAATAGCAAATGCTAGGTTCAAACTGACAACAGTGCTGGATAGCTCCACCAGCACTCTCCATTCATCTGCTCCTATTCACTCGATGATGATAGCAAAACTCATAGTTGAGTCAGCTCCCCAAGGTATTAGAAATGACACACTGTGAGCAAAGTTTTCTTCCCCGCTTCCCTTAGCACAGGTGTTTCTCATTGTTCTCAGTTATTCAACAAATTCTTGCTAAGCATTTATTATGTGCAAAAGATAGGAAGACAACACTGGTGAGTCAAGTATGGATAGGAGCCCCAGCTCTTTCTAATCAGTATGACTCCCCACTTTCTAATCTGATGAAGTCTAAAGATTCCTGGGCATACTAGAAGGGGCTTGTGTTCTCATGGTCAACCAAGTCTCGGGGCTTTTGAAAATACCATCTCAGACAGACTATGTCCACCTGATCTTAAAAGAGGTCATTTCCATTTATATTAGAGTTCTTGCAAAGCATTTGTGTGCTAAGTAAGTTTAGGGGGAGATATCACTGGGACTGTGGAGGAAAGAGGAGCAAATAATACTGTAGCAACACCACATCATGTTAAGCATTAAACGTAAGACATGGAACAATCCCAAGAACAGAGGATTTCAAATGGCACCTCCCTGGGACTTTCTATAGCTCACTCACTTCCTTCCCCACAACTTACCCTTACCCCTCACAGTTCTCTACCTCTTTGTAGTCTTGTTCTCCTTCACAGAGGGAAAAATAATCTTATTTTCTCAAGATGCAACTATTTGAACCATTCCCTCTTTGGGGGAGGGATGGAAGGTGGTAGCTAAAGTTTGGACTTTAAACTCTCAAACCTCAGATCTCAAATATGCTTAATGAATCATCAGTCTTTTTTTTTTTTTCAAAGATGGTTTCCTTCCTAAGAAAAATATTAGTGTCAAATGTTAAAGTAATAAATATTTTGCCTTATTACACAGAGATATGATTCCATTCAGTTCCATATCCTCTACCATTTTCTGAACACCTTCTGTGTGCTAAGAGCTATGCTAAGCCTTCTAAGCATATAAATTCACTGAATCCTCACCATAATCTACAGTGGTGGGTAACTCAAGATGGGAAGGGTTTTGTTGTTCAAGGCCAGCCAGATCTGTCTGATGCTAAGGCTCATCTCCTCATCAATAAATTACTCTGCCTCTGACAACTCAGCAAACATTAATTACTTGCAAGGTACAATGTGAGATACAAAGATCAAGGTGCAGGGTCCCAGCACCAAGGGATATTTACCAAGGAGAAACAGAGAGTTGATAACTTTGCCGATGAACAGAACTGGATTTGAATACCAACTGTGATGAAATTGTTGGATAACATTAAGCAATTACTCAAATCACTCTGAACCTCAAGTTCCTCAAGGAAAAAAATGAAATTAGTGACAGTATGTACCCTGTTAAATTGTTCTGGGGACTCAAGGAGATAAGGCATGAAAAGCACTCAGCACAGTGCTTGGCATATCATGAGCCCCAAATGAATGTGTCCTCTCATGATTTTATTGAAGATGATTTTATTGCTTGCTTTGTGGATATGGTATATTATACTGAGAATCTTCCTGCTGCTGAGTACCTTTCTAAAAATCAATTACATGGCAAGTTAATGTCTTGTCCTATGGACATACCATAATTGACCTCATTATTTCCTTGCTACATTTATCTATTAGGGAATAACATTGTTTGTTTTACCAATACATATAAAATCTTAACATATTAAGGCTATTAAATATTTTTTATATTTGTGGCAAGTATTTCCCCAGATTTTCCCCCTTAATTTTATTTAAAATAATTTTGACATGCAGTTATTAATTTATATCTAGTCAAAACTACCTAAATTTCCCTGTGCGATTCCTTCCATTCATTTTAAGTTTAAAAAGTCTTTCCTATATAGACATGAGAGGGTTGCCTTCCAACATTTTTTTTTCTAGTGTAAAAATGCATTTTGAAATGTAAAATGATTCACCAACTAAGTAGATTCTGAAATTTAACATCAGTTTCTTCTATTCATGAGAACTTCAATAGCTTATGGCTTGCAGTAGCTTATAATAGCATTAATAGTGATTTTTCTCATAATCCTGTTTTGGGGATTAATAAGAATCATATTTAATTCTTTCATTCTAGGAGTCCTTTCATGAGTTAGTCCATCATTCCCCTTGTTAAGTAGAGAAATTTCTAGAATATAAGAAGTCACATGGATCTCGAAGGATGCCCTCATGAATGTCACAGATCTGCTTAGTGTGGGCCTAGCCTTTGGGGGCTGTCCTGATTTTACTTACAATTCTGGATGATTTGGAGAAAAGACTTTGGCATGAGACTGACTCAGGTTAGGAGCTCACCCTGCACTCAACATCGTGATGCTTAAGCACATACAAGCGAAATCTCCTGAGCCTCTGTTTCCTCATTTAGCAAACAGAAGAAAATAATGGAACCAACTTTTACATTAAAAAATTGAATCAGATAATGCCTATAAATCTCTTAACACAACACCTTACAAATAAATGGCTGTCAAATGTTAACTATTCGTCTATTTTCTCCACCGCAAAAATGACCATAGTGGCTTTCAAAGGTCCTGATGGCCAGTACAGACTATGAACTAAAATTCCTCACACTGTAACAGGAGGCCTCAAACTTCAGGATAATTCTAGCCTTGTAGAAAACTGGAATGGGAGTAAGGTGGAGATATGGGGTCCAAAGTATAATGGATTGGTTTTTTTCTACAGTTGCCACAACAAATTCCCATAAACAGAATCGTTAAGACAACACAAACCTATTCTTCCATGATTCTGGAGGCCAGAAGTTGGAAGTCATGGTACAGGCAGGGTCCACTCCTTCTGAGGAACCTGAAGGAGACATAGTCCTAGCTTCTAGTGGCTGCTGGAAATCCTTGGTGCTCCTCAGCTTGTAGACACACCACACAAATCTCTGCTTCCCTGTCCAATTTGCCATCTTATGTGTGTCTTCTCTTCATGTAAGAACATTAGTCACTAAATTTAGGGCCCACCCATATCACCCAAGATGATTTCATCTGGACACTTTTAACTTTATTACAACTGCAAAGACCCTCTTTCCAAATAAGCTTGTGTCACAGGTTTCAGTAGACATGTATGTGAGGAGCCACTATTCAATCCACTATCTATGGTACCCCCAGGAAGTGAAAGAGGCAGGGAAAAAAGAGTCAGCTTGGGCTCTATCCTTGAAGACTAAATGATCATTATCTGAGTTGCAGCATATTAATCATCACCTTTAATCATCTAAATGAAGAGAAAATGTATAAAACTCAAAAGAGTAAAAATGATTACCTGCATTATCGACCAAAAAAAAAAAAAAAAAAAAGTACATCCTTGAAGGAATGCAGGGTCTGAAAATCCTAAAGAAAAAAAAATGAGTCAGGAAATCCCCTTGGTTTATTTTGAAAAGGTATTCCCAGCTTAATAAGAATTTCTTGACACTTTCTGCCACTGGTATTTCTATTGACTAAAGGAAGATCTCTGGCATGAAAGTGTCAAGGTGATCTGAATAATATTCTTGCAAATGCCAATGCTTTATAAATACAAAATATAAAACATGCCAACTATAGAGAAGAAGCCCCTCCACTACCCTCCCTAAAGATAGCTTCTGCCAAATGCAATAAATTGTTTATGTTGTGTGAGCCGTGTTTATATATCTTTACATCCTCCTTCCTGGAAAGTGTTTTACAAATTGATTAAGGTAGTTATTACTGTGGTTCCTCAATTTCAAGCCCCATTTTCCCTTTTCCAGGTCAACTTCAAGTGAACTTTAAAGGGTTTCTTTTTACTGGGATTTTGTAATGCTCAAAAAATGTGACGTTTATGAAAATGTTAGAGGAGAAACTTAATGACTTTATATTGGTTGTGTTATTTGAGGATATAAAAGTAATTTCAAGTTTCCTCCAAAAAAAAATAATCAGATCTGATTGTTGCTTGATATATATCATTCAGTCTTTTCTAAGTATAGTGGTAATGCACACTTATTAACATCACTTATGTGTATTTACCTAATTCTGCATGAACAAATATTTGAATTCATTCATTCTTGTCAACAAGTTTACTCAAGTGCCTCATATGCCAAGGACTGTGCCATTCACTTACTCCTTAGGAGGTATAGTGGGTCACCTACAGTGCTGAGTATTCACTACCCTTATGGTATAGACCATAACATTGTTGAACCTTCTTAGTGTCCATAGGAAATACATGGAAAATGGATAAAATGAGTAGATTCCTGGAGTTATCTTCCAGGAATTCTGATTCAACTAGTCTACTGTGAGAACCCAGAAACCTGCACTATTAACATGTATCTTTGGAGACTCTAGTACAGTAGTTCCCCAGGTGGTTCACAGAATATGTTTTGGGAACTACTTATCTAGTGGACAGGGAGTACCAGTCAAGCTGTCCGACCTGATCTGAAGGCTTAGGGCATGCACAGGACCAAGCTCCCTGTATGTCAGAGGGCTGGAATGGGCTTCTCAGACAATTTCCCTGGAATTACTATCCATTTTCTAAGTTTTATATTTTGGAGCCACACAAGAAGAAGTCTTTGTTTAAATACTTATCAACCATTTATGACTGTCATTAATGTGCCAGGCACTTTCCTTAGTACAGGAGCTACATTTAAAAATGAAACAAAGGGGGGCTGGTGTTGTGGCTCAGTGGTAGAGCACTCGCCTAGCACGTGCGTGACCCAGGTTCGATCCTCAGCACCACGTAAAAATAAACACATTGTGTACAATTAAAGCAAATAAATAAATATTTTTAAAAAATGAAACAAAGGGCTGGGAATGTAGTGTGGTGGTAGGGTGCTTGCCTGTCATGCATGAGGTCCTGGGTTCAATCTCCAGTAACACAAAAATAAATGAATGAAACAAAACCTCTACCTTTGTTGGCACTTACAAGCCAGTGGGAGAATGATGTTCAATTATTCTTGTCTACGGTTTTATTCATTCACATGTGCATTTATCCATTTCACAAACACAGATTGCACCGGGCTAGGGGGATGGCACAATGCTTGACACCATAGTTTCTATCTTCTAAGGATCCTTCAGTCAAGAGAGGGTGATGGACAAGTCAAACCCTCTAAGACAATTTATCAAGTACAAAGATGGAAGAGTCTGCACATACTAAGAGAACTTTAAAAGGAGTAATCAAGGAAAGCTTCCCAGAAGAAGCAACACTAGACCTAACCCTTGAAGAACAAGTAGGATTTAGCAGCTGGCACATGTGCAGGAGAGGAAGTAACTTGAGGGAGCTCAGTATGACGGAAGCAGGTGGAGAGGCAGAGAAGGTGATCAATAAAGCTGTATGGAGAGACAGAAACTTGACTGTGAAGATGGGGCTTTATTTGGAATATCATCGGGAGTCATTAGCAAAATCAGGTAACTGATTTGTGGTTTAGAAAAATCTCTCTGGGTTAAATAAAAGGAATGAATTAGAGGAAGAGAGTAGAGTCAAGAAATGAGTTGCAAACTTATCACAATACAACAGGTCATAGTGATAAAAGCCTGAATGTGTACATGTAAATAGGGAGGGAGGGACATGGTTGAAAGATATTTATGAAATAGAATCGGAGAACACCTGAAGACTGATTAGGTGTCAGTAGAATGAGGGCCCCCAAAATAGTGGAATGGCAATCGTGCCCCTAAAACTTCCCATTAGCCTTCCCTTAGGACTAACGACCAAGGATTCAATGTTTACATCATCCTGGTTCCTCCCAATCTTATTGCTCTTCATCACACGTGAACTGAATTAATGGAGAGCTTTACCATGGTCTCTGTGGGGCATGATACTCCAGTTGAAACCACCTACTTAAGTATTTCAGAGTGGTTTAAATTATCTTCAGAAGACCTGATCGACTAACTTAAAAAGAGGAACTTGGTGATTCATCCAAGGCAGAAAATCCAAAAGAAATGGAGATTCTTTTGAATTGCTGAGCAACTGAATCCAAAGTTCATAGTAACCAAATTGCTCCTTAGGGCATTTATAAAATGATGGCAGGCTGCCAGGTTCTGTGGCTTATGACTGTAATCCCAGAAGTTCGGGGAGCCGAGGCAGGAGGATCTTGAGTTCAAAGGTAGCCTCAGCAACTGAGTGAGTCCCTAAGCAACTTAATAGGAACCTGCCTCAAAATAACAAAATAAAAAGGGTTGTGGATGTAGCTCAGTGATTAAGCATTCTTGGTTTTAATCGCTGGTACAAAAAAAGAAAAAAAGATGGCAAGCTAAAGGTGATACCTGCAAATTACAGAGTGTTTACCTAAAGGGGCAAGGGAGGGAGGGAGACAGTGAGGAGGGGGGGATGTAATGAAAGAAGGAATAGCAGAGGCCTGTCACAGCTACAGCACTTTGTTTTTATGCTGATGGTGGTACATCTTACATACTGTTTGATGGGTCTAAAATGCTCAATGTCCCCCTGGGAATACCTTGGGGCTCTGCTCACTGCTTCTGTGACCTAGGAGAAAATTCCAAGAAAACTTTGAATGACCCAGCTTGCAAGTTTGAAGACTTAGCAGGTGCCAACTCTTTCCTTTTCATCTGGGCATAGTCGGTTCTTGAAAATCCTAGGGGACCTTATGCATAGGGTGTAATGCCTACAGCTAGTTGTATTCTGATTGCTTCTCAATATATTAAATGCTTATATCCAGTAAACAAAACTTGGGAAATTAAAGGGAAAAGTTGAAAGAGAGATAAAGATTTAAGCCACTGGTTTTTAGGTCATAGAACTCAAAGCCCTAGACAATCTTTGGATAGAAAGGGTGAGTGACCCATGCTAAGCCTTCCACTCACTACATGCCCTTCAGCTGTCCCTCAATATTTTCACATAACCACGTACTGGCTTTCTACTTGGGTTATTTGAATTATGGGTTCTAAAGCTTGAAAGAAAAAAATTGTGAATATTGAATTCTGTGAACTAGAAAATTTAATTTCTACCATTTCTTTTTCATGACCAGAATTTAGGTGTTCACCGCATGCATGTGTACACACATGTAATGCATAAATACAGTGAAACCCATACACACACAGTGCAGCTAAAGACCAAATGGACTAACAAGGAAGAGCAATATAAAATGATTAAATGAAGATCCCATTTTCCTTTCTTCATCAAAGGGGAAAATCTTATATATCGACTTCTCCATGGAGCCTTTGTGATCAGTTTAAGCCACTACACTCTTACTAAGGGCTGTACTGGTACTGGTACCTCCTGAGCTTTTGCTTACATCACTCCCTCTCCTAAGCACACGATTGCCTCTCTGAAACTTGTCAAGTAAGCAAACAAGTGAAAGAAAAATGAAAGTACAAGATAATAAACAAATAGATGAATAGTTGAATAATGTGTCTGATTAATTAATTCACACATAAATTATGTTCTCATAATTGATGGTCCTCATTAAAGCTATGAGTCATCCACAATATGAACACATATGTAAATTTCTACACATGTTAATTTCACAGCCAGAATCCATGCCTGACAACATTTTCATGTGTGAACACTTAGAGTCAAGGCAAAAGATCTTTCTTAAGCTAAGATGATTACTCCTAACAGTAGCAATATAAACAGACTCATGTCAGAAATTTGCTAATTATCTTTCTACTGCTAACATCCACTTTGTTGATCTGCTTTACCATGAAAAGACTTTTTATTGAGAAGCATGTTGGGGGCCTCCAATGTGGAAATCTGCCAGAATGCCAGCAAAAAGTTATCAAATTACACAACTTTTCTCTGACTATTCTTTCATAAACCCAAAAGCCAACAAGTTGGACACAGTAGTTTTCTCACTCAATAGAAAGAAATGAAGACCTGATATTAAGACCCAATTAAAAAAAAAAAAAAAAGATCCAATTCAGTTATTGTTGTTAGGCAATTCCTAGCAAAGTTGAGAGAGATGGAGGGGTGGGTGCAAAGGCACCTAAAAGAGCTATCAATCTTTGTTTGCTTACTGAATTAGTATTTATTTTGCATATACTATGAGCCAGGCACTTTTGCTAAGCCCTGATGATAGACATAAACAAATAGTCATGGTCGCTGTCCAAAGAGCTTTCAGTGTAGTGTGTAAGACAAATATTAGGGGCTGGGGTTGTGGCTCAGCAGTAGAGTGCTCGCCTAGCACATGTGAGGCCCGGGTTCGATCCTCAGCATCATGTAAAAATAGAAAGCACTGTGTACAACTATAAAACAAATAAATAAACATTTTTTAAAAGACAAATATTAAATGATAAGCATACCAACAAGTATAAATTATAAATGTTGTTAGGTGTTTTTCTAGGAAAAGGATGAGAAATATCAATTGTGCTGCCTCTCATTTGTGGCCCTAACGCCTCCTGTTGTAGTGTATGTAATAAGGTGTAGGAGCCCTAATTAAGGAGATAGCTAAGATTACGGTTAGCTGTGAGCCATAAAGAGGTTCAAGCATTACCACCTTCCATGGTCTCGAGAGACTTGGCCCGGGACATTGCAGATCGGGTTGGGACCATTTTGTGGTGGTTGGAGGAGTGTGGACGGTGTTGGAGATATTGTTGGAGCCGGAGAGAGAAGCTAGCAGAATAAAGAGCTTGTTCATTTCCAGTCTGCCTCTGAACTTATTCCCGCAGCATCGTTGCTCCAAGCGGCAATCGCTTCAGGCAGCGACAATAAGGTTAGCATTAGATGCAGAAAGTTCTGTGGGAATTCAGGCTAATATATATATACCTCCAGCTACAGACTCCTTGTGGAAGAGACACTGGGAGTCTTCTAGGATGATGGATAAATACTTGATACGCAACGAAAACTGTGGCAACAAAGCAAGGGAGGAAGGAGAGGAAAGTGGGTCTTGGAAACAGCAAGCAGTTGAAAGTAGCAAGAGAATCAGGTACGGGGGACAATCAAAAGGGATGAGATTACGGAGGGCCTCAAACACCAAACCAAGGAGTTTAAACACTGTTCTATAGGCCTAAGAAGTCCTGGAAACATCATGAGGGACAAAATTATGGAAGGCCTAGAATGCCAAACTAAGGAGTTTAAATATAATTCTATAGGTTTAAGGAGCCATAAGAGGCTTATGATCATGGTGTTGCAAAGCTCATAACAGTGCTTTTAAAAAGAAAAAAGCATCATGATACATAGCCGAGCGTGATTATTCAAAGGCTAATAATCCTTTGAATTAAGGATTCAAAGGAATAAGAATTAAGGTGGGCAGAATACATGGATTCAGATGAGATCATTAAGAAACAGTAAAGCCATGTATGGTGGTACACACCTGTAATCCCAGCAGCTGGGGAGTCTGAGGCAGGAGGATCGCCAGCTCACAGCCAGCCTCAGCAACAGTGAGGCACTAAAGTGAGAACTTGTCTCTAAATAAAATACAAAATAAGGCTGGGGATGTGCTCAGTGGTGGAGTGCCCCTGAGTTCAATCCCTGGTACCCCCACCAAAAAAGAAAAAAGAAAGAAACAGTAGAACTGCCACTGTCCATGTGAGAATGAGAACTTGAAATGGGACCTTGGGTGCAAAAATGGGAGGGACATGACAAGTGGCGAATGCAAACGAGGTCATTTGCCTTAGAGAATGGAGCACAGTGCTGATTGACCCTGGAGAGGGAGAGGATGGTATCAGGTGCAATCTGAAATCTCGAGTCTTAGGAACGAGGGTGACGGTGATGTCACTAAATAAATAGCCAGGGAATAAATAAGGAGGAACCCATCTGAAGAAGAGATACTTTGTTTGACTTGGGAATGCTGCGTTCCAGGACTTGAGTGGCCTACTGTCCTGCAGCCAGTCCCACTGTTTTGTTAATAAGCTCAAGTGGGTAGTGTCCCTGTTGGGATGACCCAGCCAGAGGAAAGTGAATGAGACACCACAGTCAAGGCTCAAAGCCCTGGGTCTCTGCATCTATTTAGTTTAGCCAGTGAGTTATTATGAAGTATTTACTGTACTTGAGCTCCAGTGTCCCCAGAGAACAGAGACCACAGCACCTAACCTAATATTCTCTGGGATTATTACTGCTAATAACTCTTTATTGGAGAAATCAAATAGTTGTAAGTTTTCACTGCTGTTGGAAAAGCTTGAGGGGTGAGTCATATACTGCCCACAGAAGAACCCTGTCTACACAGGCGTGTAGTAAAATTAAGTTCAAATAAAATGCTCTAGAAGAGTGTTTCATTTCAGAAAGGCTTACATTCTTCCCCTTACTGGAAATGAGTGTTATAAGGCATTAAAAGTCTCTGTGTCCTATATGGTGTTTAATATAAGAGCTCCATTTCTTTTCTTTAATCTACATGAGATCAATACTAAAATTCGTAAGCAATAAAAGTAGCTGCAGTAGACCATTGCGTTTATAGCACTATATCATTTATGAAACACTTTTTCCAATATTACTCTTCTGATCTTCAAAACAACCCAGGAGAGTTGGTGCTTCTGACCCTCCTTTCATTTAGAGAAACCGAGTCTCAGAGAAGCCTCAGGAGGGGCTCATGATCACCCAGCTAGTAAGTACCAGAGCCAGGGTTGAGTCCAGAGAGTCATCATTGTAAAGTGTATTTGCATAGCATTTAGAGTTAACCATGTTTTGCAGCCATTGTTGATCCCCTTTAAGGCAGAGGGACCTGAGAGACTGAATGACTTGGAAACAGGACCCATAAGAGTGGCAGAGCTGAGCCTCCAGACCTTGTACCCTCTCTCTCCTCCCCACCCTGCACAGGTCTCCTACCAAGATGCCCAAGGGAAGATGTACTGAATATTATGACTGCCAAACGGATTAGGATCTTCGTCTGTCATATGGAACAGGACTAAAAGAGCCCCCACAAGTTCTTTCTTCCGTACATGCCCTAAGCCTATATGTGCCACTCAGGAAGATGTCTTAAAAATTCTGCCCTTTTCTTGATAATTGGTAGATTCGAGTGCCCCAGATTGAACTTCCTCACTTTCACCCACACATACCACAAATTTCATCCCATGTACAGAGGTCACTGAGGGAAAAATCTGTTAGAACTCCAAAGTCAGCCCATCTATATTGCCAGCTAATGGCTATGCCCATGTGTCCACTGCAAAATACCCAGAGAATTCAGTCACCCTACCTGACACACAGACTCTGGAAAATGAGCTGAAGATAACTGAGACACTCACAGCCACTCTTATCCTGGAATCTATTATCAATGGCTGTAGCAAACCATACTTCAAAAGCATTGAGTTATAATCTAGAATTTTATCAAGAGAGTCCTAGTGGAGACTGAAGAGGAGGTTTATCTTTCATATGGCCAGGCAAACTCTATTCTAACCCATCCTGGGAAATTTCTCTGATTCCCCAAAGTTCCTTTTCTCTAGAGCTGCTGACTGTCTCCTCTGAAATTCTAAACACCTTCCCTGCATCCTTGGGCCTCTTCTTCATGGAGATCAATTGCTATCCCCACCTATCAAGCCCACTTAAGGAACCTAAAAATACTCTTTGGGACCCACTCTCTTTAAAAATCTGGAAACTGTTAGAGATAAATTCAAAAAACTACTGATATAATGATTATTCTGTCCAACAATAATAACACTATAGCCAACATGTTCTGTCTCAGGTTTTTTTGCACACTTTCTCTCTAATTCTTCAAACAGCCCTGCAAGGAAAATAATGATCCCCATTTTACAGATAAGAATACTGAGACTTGGAGGAATTAATCTACTTTTCAGCTACAAGTAGATCCCTGCTGCTTGGGCAGGCGCAAGTCTATCTGATTCCAAAAAAACAGGCATACCCTGCCAAACTGCACAGACAGAAACAGCAGACCATTTTTCCCTTTGGGGGCTGCCCTCTCCTCCCCAGCCATCACCCAGCTCAAGCTGGCTGCAGATCCTCAGCCCCACCCTGCCCTGTGTTTCCTCTGGACGGAGGCAAAAAGGAAGCTTGTTACCTTTAAACTGATAGACCCATTTCCTGAGCTGAGCCCAGGGTGCTAGCCTACACGTAGCTCAGCTTCCCCATGCCCAGAGAACTGCTCACCACCCCTCATCACATCTGGAACATATTTTGAATTATCTCTAGCCACAACTGCAAAATAAAATTTTTGAGTCAGAGATGATAAGAGATTAACCAAGTGACTTAGGACCACTTGCAAAGTTCTCTGTGCCCAAAGCCTTTGCTTCTTCACCTGAATGCAAGAGTCAAGTAATATGAAATAATGTAAAAGCAAATGTAGTTTATTCTTATTATTGTTCCCAATGGCAGCCTCAGCTCTCTCCAGGCCTCCCTAACATTGAGAGGATCATTTAACCTCTGGACCCCAAGCATCTTCCCCTGTGTTGGCAGGATGGGTTTAATCATCTATGAGATTCCTTCCTACACTGACTCTTTATGAAGCAACACCCATTTTGCACTTATTTTCCTGCTTGCTGGATGAAAATAAAATCACTCATTCCCAGAACCTCTTAGAAAAAAGCCTGTTTGGCATGGGCTTCCATTGGAAACTGCTCTTCTTTTCCGGAATAGGAATAAAAAGCATGTGTTGCTTGCTGTTTGTTCAGATTCAGAGGGAAAGGGAAATGGTAGTAGTAGTAGCTTCATGTGGCAAAGAGATCTCAGATGGGGGAAGGTATTTAACTCATTGAATCTACAATCTGGGGCTTTGGGAGAGGGTCTGCTACTAAGGGTTTGCCCAGAGTATATATACTTGTTATGTGATGACAATAACAAGATGATATTCCCAGAGACCTCCATCCTGAGGACAACTCTTCAAATTGGGACTCAGGGAGTGACAGTACTGAAGGGCACCAAGCAGGGAAGGTAAAGGTGATAAAATAACTATTAGCCCAGGACAGGGGAGGAAAACAAGAGAGAAAGAGAACTGGTATGATCTGGTCTAAAATCAGCCAGGCCCCTACTGTTGTCCCAGCAAGCAGGGCTTGCCAGCAGCTTTCTAAGGGCAGCCTGTCCAGCCAGTCCCATTCACACTGCTGCCAGGAGGCATCCTTACAGACAAGTGTCTGCCTCAACTCCATTGATAACATATGAAAGGCTTTCCTACCCCCTCTTCTGAAAGAGTTTTCCCATTTGGACAGATTTTTTAGGTCATTCTCTGACCCATCTCTGGAAAAACAATGACTGCCAGACCCCTCCTGACTTCTGTGCTAATAGAAACAAAAGCCATATTTCTTTACTCAAAATACAGAACGATGCCCAGACCCGGCCCTCAGGTTCCCTGAGGCACTCCTGCTGCCTGGCCCCTTGCGTGGTCCCCTATACTTTGTCCACTTTTGGAAATAAGTGCCCTTCCAGCTAGGCATGCTTGGACTGATTAATTTTTTCCATCTGTTCTTTCCTCTGGAACTTTGACCATGACACAAAAGGTTCCAAAACAGATTTGGTTCTTATATTGATAACCAGGTCACCCATAATTGATAGAGTAGAGTATGGAAGGCCAAAAGGAAGGGGACACATAAGATTTTTCCCCCTTTCATTTGCTTGGAACACTGCTGATTTAGGCAGTACTTGAAGGCACAGAGACATTGCAAACTATGTACAAAAGAAGCTAATCTCTACATTGCAAGGGAATTTGTAAACCTAACCCTGTTCAAGTCATTGATAGAAGAAATGAGAAGATAAATAAACAAGCGAGTGAATAATTATTGAAATAATGAATGAATTAATGAATGAATAAGCAACACTAATGGAATACTGACAGGAGCCGGCTCCTTAACCAGGTGGTTTTACATGTTTTAATCCTCACAAAAAGCTTGGAAGTAGACAGAATAATGTTGTATCACCAGTGAGATAATCACACCTCACAGAAGTGAAATAATTTGCCTTAGGTGGCAAAGTACAATTCAAACTCTGGCCTGCATCAACCAGTCTACTCTTCTTCCCAAGCCACACTGGGGTCTGTGTATTATTTTGTTGTAGACATGTGTCTTCCAAAATTCTGATGACTCCAAGCCTTTAGCAGGATGCTTTCATGTCCTTAGAGGTGGGGAAAATCAAGTGAACGTGGCTAGCATGGGTGAGCTCCCCCAACAGCCTGGGAGAAGCCAACGTTGCGTACATGTATAAGCTTCCTTCATTAAGTTAGTCACCTTTATTTGAAGTCAAATGCTCTTTATCTGAATTGACAGCAGGTTTCTGATCAAATATTACTGAGTCTGCCTCTAGGTGTGAACCTGGGTGAGTTCCTCCGTATACCCTTGGTTAATGCCTTGTGACTGTAGATGCCAGAGCGGAACAGTTTGGCTCAGCCTAACACACAATGTGACAGCTCAGATCCAAAGGAGGAAAACAGCCCCTCTCCACATTCTCTGTATTTATGTGCACATTTCCATCCCCG
The DNA here is from genome assembly GCA_025594165.1 of Tamias sibiricus. Lineage (NCBI taxonomy): Eukaryota > Metazoa > Chordata > Mammalia > Rodentia > Sciuridae > Tamias > Tamias sibiricus. The sequence continues at coordinate 53,775,718 of CM046658.1, forward strand.
TCCATCCGCAGCGGACTTTTTAACACACCAGGTGTTGCCACTTGGAAAGGTCACTTTTACATTTGCAATCTTTGCATCATGCTCCCTGCTATGGATTTCTGGAGCAGAGGGGAAAGAATCCAATGCAAGTGTGTGTTTGGTCCCTCCAATACCCCCATTGGAAGTGAAAGGCCCAGGCCATGAGGTTGAGGTGAAGGCACTGGTGGCCAGAATCAGCACCTCAGGGGTTTATGCTGGTGCTAAGCTGACACTGAGGCTATCTTGGGGGGTCAAGACAGATTTTCTTCAGTTCAAGAACAATGCCCACTCCATCCGGGAGTCGATTGAGATAACCTTGACAACAGGAACAATGAAGAGCACATCATTTTCCTGAGGATGCGCGGGTACACGGAAAGATCTCTGCCAAAGCTCATCCCCTTGCCAAGACTTCCAGGTGTTTCTTTGTGTTCGCACAGAGAACTAACATCATTTTTTCCTTCAGTTTGGAAGAGGTGGTCCAAAGTGTTTAAGCGACAGTAGTTGCAACATGTCAGATTGGGAATTTATTATCTCAGCCCCAATAGGTCTTAATAAGCCTTACACAACTGTTTAGGCATTTATTCTATTAACGGCTGTTCATTCTGGTGGCTCCACCTGAATATTCATGATCTTCCTATCCCCAGAGTTTCAGCAGAGCAGCTGTTGGAAACCCGCAGCAAATGTTCAAGAGAGTTCCACAAATATAAACACCCTCACAGCTGAATGTTCCAGCTCTGGCCTCACCGAGGCTAAGGCATCAAACATTTATGTTGAGTGGGTTTTGGAGGGCAGCGTTTACAATACTAAAATCATCCTCCCCTTCGGGAGCCCTTCACTCTGCATGGGACACGACCATGAGGACAAAGGGTCCAGGAAAGCCTGAGTCCACAAAGATAACTGCCTCCCTGTGTCTCTCTCCCATAATGAAAAGCTCTGAATAAATTCCAACCTGAGGGAAACTGGAGTACTCTGGGGGATGGGGCGCGGCAGAACGTGCACCACACTTCAGGAGATTGTGCCGAGAGCGAGGTGGTTAGCACGGGGAATATTTTTAGTGAAAACATATCAGAAGAGAAAGAATTGATGGTGGGTTTTCCAAAGGGATATAACTAGGAATGACAGGATTAAATTAGCAAGAGGACGATCTGACATGAAATTTAGTGAGATCTCCCCCTTGAGCATATGTTTCCTGTTTTTCGAGTCAGAATGCAAAGTAGAAAAAGTTCAGACCCATCTTTATGATTGAACAAATCTCCCCCTTGGGCAAGTCACTTAACCACTTTGTGCCTCAATGTCCTCATTTATAAATGGAGGCAGGGGCAGTTATGTCAAAGAGGATGACTGGGTGATGCTCTTTGGAAACCAATAGATGTTAATGTGTTACAAATACATTCCTACCATCTTTAATGTATCCAAAAGAGATTTGAAGAAATAGTTTGAAAGCATAAAGCTAAAGATGAATGCATATTTTTTCTAGACTGTTTGTGGGAAACCAAGCTCACCTCAACCATCGAAGACTGTAAAGAAGAACAAGAACGTGGGGTGCAGTAAAACTTGCTGTAGAGAAAAAGAATGAGATTATGGGGTCATGTTGACTGGAATTTAAATCACAGAACTGTGGCTGAAATTGGATCATATTGTGTAGATTTTCTGAGCGTTGGTCCCTTCATCTGTAAAATATAAAAATACGTGTAACTTACACTTTGCTCACAAAGTTTGAGATGTGCAATGTACAGGACACAGCCTGGCATGACACTGCTGCTCACCTTCTGCCCTGAAGCAGAGCTTGCCTGCTGAAGAGGGCAGACCAGAGATAGGAAATCTGATCCAACCCTACTTATTACCCTGTGATATTGCGATTATTTCTAGAAGAGCAAGAAAGCTGAGGTTCAGAGTTGCTTAAACTTGCTCTTCAGCTGACAAATAGCAAAGCTGGGACTTGAATGCCTTTTAATTTTAAGTCTGTTTCTTTCTTTTCGTTTCTTCTCTGGCTCATTAACTACTACAACCACTAAATGCAGACACTGAGCTATTTTCAAGGGTTTCTTAGCTTTCTTTGTGCTATGGTCCCATTTAACAGTCTGATGAATCACGACCCTTTCTGCAGAATCATTTTCTAAATGCATAAAAGAAAATGCATTGGACTACTAGAGATACTTTTCATGCTGTCATTGATTCTAAACTAGCAAAACTATGTACTTACCAAATATAGTTATCAAAGTACTTAAAATATCATGTTATGGAAATATAAATGCTTCTTTATTCATGCCTCAAAGAGCAAGTTCTATTGGAGAGACTAATAAGCTGAATTTTCAAACAGTGGTAAATAAATGTTTCAAGATATTTTCAACAACTGCAATGTGATATAATAATAAAGGTGATTTCTAATGGTGACAAAGTCACACATTTTGTAATCCTGCTGCGACTTACCTCTAACAGTAATTCATAGAAATGATACATTTCAGTTGTAGATTAACAAACATAAAGATGTCATTTTTTTTTCTCACCCAAATTCATAGATGCTGGTTAAAATCTCAGGGAAATGTTTCAAATGTGAAATAATCTATAACTGTGATTTCTAAAATATGTAAGAAAGAAATGGATTCTTTTCCTCAAATGAACTAAGAAGCAGAATTTTGATGATGAAGTAGTTTAAAGCAGAAGGGATGTGACCAAAATAGAGTGTGAAGGACTTGGAGACCCACCCACCTAGGTCTCCTTGTCAAGCCCCTCAGGCCTGGGAACCTTCAATGGAAATGCCCCATGAGATATCGCCTCCCCAGAAAAGACTTTTCTGTGGCTTCCCAACACTTGTTGACAGTGCTCAACTTTCTCAAGACGGGACCCCTGAAAAGTTTTCCAGTGATAATACCCCTTTCCCAAAAATGTGCTTCCATTCCACTTGGAGGAAAGCTTGCTTTAAGGGAAGGGTCCAAGCCACCAGGAATCTCCGGGAATATTCCAGAGGTAGCATTGTTCACACGTAGGCCTGCTCCCAGTGAACAGTAACGGCTTCAAGCTAATAAGGAAATAATCCATTTTCAGCAGATGAAAGAAGAGGGATCAGAAAGGTAACTTGAGCTGAGGGTAATAACGGTGCCAAAAACTTATAATGGAAACTATCTAAAGCATCCAAGACTCTTTGTTAGATATGAATGATTTCTTTTTTCTAGTGAAAAGTGTATGAAGAACTTGAGAAGAAGGGCCTGAGTGGATTTTATGAAAAAAACCTCTGTCTGGGGAAGAAGGGCTTGGGGTTAGGTTGCGGCTCCACTGTACCCTGCGGTTCCGCAACAGGGCGGGAGTTGAAAGATGTGCAAGTCACCACAATGTGAGGTGCTCTGTCTTTGAACTCTCTCCTCCAGGTTTTAACTGTAAGTTCATATATGTTTCCCTGAAATACCTCTGTCTAGATGGGCAATACAGAGCAGGGACCGAAACGAACTTTATTAACAATTCTATAAAGGATGCTGCACACACCTGCTAATCCCCACTCTGCAGGCCAGACGTTTTACTGCGATAATTGGGAAGAACGCACCTCCTTGAGTTACTTAGGTGCATTATTCGACATTCTACCTATGTACAACAATAAAGTTTTTAAAGGCAGGATTTTTTTAAACATGAAATAGATTTCATTGAAAATGAACCCCATTCTGAAATAAGAACTAGAATATGTGGCCTCTACTATTCAAATGCAAAGAACTGTGAAAAGATACCCAGTGAGTTGCATTATCAGTAAGTAGTTCTTTTTATTCATTCCATCGTCTATGCATTTAAAAAACTATTTATTGAATGGCTTTTAGGGTCAATGTACTACCTACCAGAAGCACAACATATGATCCTTGTCTTCATGGGGAGACAGATACTAAACCAGCAATTATCCAATTACTCCTGAAAGAACTGATTCTCTGCCTTCAGTAGGACTAAAATGCACCCAGAAAACTTGTTAAAAAAAATACATATTTCTGAATCAGCAAATCCGGAGTGAGTCTAAGGAACTGGCATTTTTAATAAGCTCCACAGTGAGCCTAATGCAGGTGGTTGGAGCCTGCACTAAAGAATCCTGCCACTAATGAGGCCACATAACAGTCCGTCTGTCTTTCCTGTGGCCCTCATCACTCTCACCTGAAGCTCTCTACACAGGAATGTCCATTTCTTGCTTCATATCCCTTGCCTTTGTCTTTGCCTACACTATCTGAGAGCTCGGTCTTCAAGTAGTAGGACTTAAGTGTTAAATAATTTATTTCTAGGGAAAACTATGATTCCTACCAACATACTCTGCTGCAGTTTCTTGTTTTCTGACCTGAACCATCTGCCCCTCTACCTTTTTTAGGCAGTTAAATTGCTTCTATAGTCTGTGAGCTTCAGCAGTGAGAGGAGGGTTTCACATCCCTCGGACAGAGAGGGTCACATTCTGTTTGCAAGGTGCTTAAATCCTTCTAACACAAAGCCATTTAATATCTCTACCCATACAGTCTCATCAAGGACGTGTCTGTGTAATGTCCTCATGTCACAAGATCACACACAGGCACGCGCGCGCGCGCGCACACACACACACACACACATGTCCATATAAGATCTATCTAGATAATCTTTCTCATCTCCTCAATGTTATTAAAAGAATTAATTTTCAAATTCTTAGGTATAAACCACATACAGCTAGCAGTTCATACGAGAACTAGACTCTTCTCCATTCTGTTTTTATAGAGCTTTCACAAAGTGAAGGACCAGAGTCTTAAAATACGATAGCCCTTTCTCTTCCCATAGAGAACAGGGTTAGGATCATCCTTGACATGACCCCAGGCCTGCACTGTGGTTCATCCCATGTTTACAACACTAGGGAAGGACCAGATTTTGTCTCCCTCCCATGCAGAATTTTGCTGCATAAGAACCTCTGAACCTATTAACTATATCCAAGTGGATTCCAAGTGTAAAACTTTTCAAAGTCAGTCCTTGTATTTTTTTTATTTCTTCTTAATATGAAATAACATGCTATTTAAAAATTGGTTGCTTAGGGCTGAGCAAAATTGGTTTAAAAATGTGAATTATAAATTGTCTTTTCAGAGAAAGTTTAATATAAAATACAACTAAATTAAATAAGTGTTGCCAAGTAGAAGATATGCGGCCCAGCCCTGCTTTAATGAACAGATAAAAGTTATTTGTAGTTAGTAATACAAAGGTTGCTAAATTGCTTCTTTTAATGCTTTAAGCTTAGGACACCCATATTTCCAAAGTACACATCATAAGAATTATCCAAAATTGGCTCTATGAATACTCAATAACAGTGTTAAAGCAGATTTAAGCCCTGGATAATTTTGTGAAGTTGATTTCAGGTCAAGCGTCCATGATTTTGTGATTAACTCAACATCTTTTTTTTTTAATTTGGTAAAATTATTTTATAGATTATCATAAATAATTGATAGATTTTGCTGAATCCAATTACTTTGTTTCCTGATTTTCATAGGAAAATTAATCTAGCCACCCTTTGGTATCCATGGAGGATTGGGCCCTGGACACCCATCCCCAAGTACACCAAAATCTGCTCAAGTCCCTTCTATAAAATGACATTGTATTTTTTTTATTTTAAATACTTATTTATTTACTTTTTTTTTTAATTATTTATTTACTTATTCATCATGCACAAGAATAGTATCTTTTTACATACAACTGCTTGTATGCAAAGTATATAAGTACCATTCATATCTTCAATCATGCATTTAGGATAATGATATCCATCTCATTCAACCACCAATTTTTTTTCCTCCCCCCCCTCCTTACTCCCTCCCTTCCCCTCCCTTTCCGTTGACCATTCTAGTGTTCCTCTGATCCTATGTACCCCCTTCCAACAACACTGTGAACTAGCCTCCTTATATCAGAGAAAACATTCAGTATTTGGATTTTTGAGATTGACTAATTTCACTTAGCATTATATTCTCCAACTTCATCCATTTACCTGCAAATAATGGCATTGTATTTACATAAAGCCTTTCCTATCCTCCCATGCACTTTTTTCCTTTCTTTTCTTTTTACTTTGCATGTGTGTGTGTGTGTGTGTGTGTGTGTGTGTGTGTGTGTTACTGAGGATTGAACCAAGGGTTGTCCTACCAATGAGTTAAACCCCAACCCTTGGGGGGAGGGGCAGGCAGGGGGTACTGGGGATTGAACACAGGAGTTCTTAACCATTGAGCCACATCCACAACCCTTTTCAATTTTTATTTTGAAACAAGGTCTCACTAAATTGCCCAGGCTGGCCCAAACTTGTGATCCTCCTGCCTCAGCCTCCTGAGTCACAGGCATGTGCCACCACATCCAGCTCCTCTCATATACTATCACCTCCACATGACTTCTAATACCTCATACAATTTAAATACTGTGTAAATAATTGTTGTACTATATTACCTATGGAATAATAGCAAGAAAAAAATGTGTGTACATGTTCAGTACAGACACAATTTTTTTCAAATGTTTTCAGCCCCTGGTTTGTTGAATCCATGTATGAAAAACCCAATAGATGTGAACAACTGGATATATTTGGTGTCCTGTCAAAATCATCACATTCCAAAAGATACTAAATATATGCACTATGAGTTGTACATATTAAAAATTATAAAAATAAAAATAAAAAAATACAATAAAAAAAATAAAAAAATAAAAAAATAAAATCATCACATTCCACATTGTCTAACTGGAAAAAAAAAAGAAAAGAAAAGGCAGGAAACTTCATTCCAAAGGTGTACAATAGTACAATAACAAATTTATTTGTTAATAGTATATCATAGAAGCTGAGGCAGAAGAATTGTAAGTTCAAAGCCAGTCTCAGCAAATTAGCGAGGCCCTACACAACTTAAAGAGCTTGTCTCTAAATAAAATATGAAAAGGGCTAGGGTGTGGCTCAGTGGTTGAGCACTCCTGGGTTCAATCCCCTGTACCGCACACACACAAAAAGTATATCATAGTGTTTCATTTACTTCTAAATGCATTGTATGTTTCTACATTCAGTTATTCTATACAAAAAGCAAAGCAAAGATAGTTAATAATATTGTGGTAAAATAAGAGAACACAGAATTCTGTGAGCTTTTTCAGGATTAAAACTTAGGTCTTCTGAGTCCAGAGTCTACCTGATCTATAACAGAAATTCAATATGTATTGGTTTAGTAAGAAAACAACTTAATTAATCAATAAATAAAAATAGTTGGAGATGACCTATCTAATTAAAATAAAGCACTAGTAGACAAAACCAGATAATCATTTGTGCATAGAACATCTTTTAGATGCTTAGGAATGCAGGAGTCCCATCCCGACACATAGCCAAGACTGGTGACATAATTTACAGGGCTTGATACAAAATGAAATGCAAGGCCTCTGTTTAAAAATAATTAAGAATTTTAAGACAGTGACAACAGAGCATCCAAGCACAGGCCCTTCTAAGATCAGGGGCAGGGGTTGTACTGCTGCACAGATTGTACACCCTTAAAGCCAACCCTGTGTGTGACATTTTAAATCTTAGAGCACTGGTCCTTGGCAGGAGTGGAACCATTTTGTAGATAGCATTTTGAATATTAGGGGGAGAGGGGGGCTCTTGATTAGTACAATAATTGGAGGCCCTGCTGGTACATGGTGGGCAGGAGCCAGGGATTCCATAGATCCTCGTGTCTGAGACAGAGCTGAGCTATATGTGCTTTCCATAGAACTTGTCAATGTCCCACCAAATACTTCACATTGGTGAAATGCCTGTTTGTAATCATCTGAGTTTAAAATCTATGTTTGTTTTACATATCCTGAATTTTCCAGGAATGTGACTATTGCATCAATTTCTGGAAAGACCATATGCTGTTTGTTTTGAACTTTACCATTAAAAACAGTGACATTAATGATGGCAGTATCTGAGGCACCAACATAAACCCACTTGCATCAGTCTGTATTTGTAGCTGTCTCATCATTCAAAGTGATTCAAGGTAGTACTCAAGGATCTGACTCCTTCCTCCTCTAGTGGGGCACTGGCCATACTTTTATGTTAAAGAATACATAAAATTTTACCATAAATTATTTTCCTTTTATTCCCCCTTTATATCACAGGTAGGGCATTACTTTGTTTCTTATTAAATGAAAGTTATATTATCAGAGCATTTATTTCATGTTGGCAAAAGTGAATCTCAAAATGGTTGGAGTTGGAGAATATCATGCTAAGCGAAATAAGCCAATCCCACAAAACAAAAGGCCAAATGTTTTCTATAATATGCAGATGCTACTACTTCACAATAAGGCAGGGGGGACTAGTGAAAAATAGAATTACCTTAGATTAGGTAGAGGGAAGTGAAGGGAAGGGAGGGAGGAGATGTGCGGATGGGAAAGGTAATGGAATGAAACAGACACTATGACTATATGTATATATGTGACTACATGACCAATATGATTCTGCAACATGTACACTTAGAAAAATGAGAAATTATATTCCCATCTATGTGTGATATATCAAAGTGCATAAATGCATTCTACTGTCATGTATAACTAATCAAAACAAATTTTAAAAATTTTAAAAATAAATAAAAATATTTGTTTCATAAAGTGGCTTTGGATATGAAAAAGGTGAGAACCAAGGGCTTAGAGTCATAAGATCACAAAATGTTTAAGTTGGAAGGAATTTGGAGTGATTATCTTCTTCATTGATAGATAAGGAAATTGATTCTGAAAGAGATTATATGTCTTGCCTAAGGCTACCCAGCAGTTACCTTGAATACCATGACTTCAATCCATGCTGATTTCCAGGACTATATAAAATAATCCTTCCATTCCTTTCTTCTTCCCTCCCCTCTTCCCCCCTTTTTTTCCTTCTTTTCCTCCTTCTTCCTCCCTCCCTTTCTTCCTCTTTCTTCTCTTTTTTTTTCCCTCCCTCCTTTCCTCCTCCCTCTTCTTCCTTTCAGTAAGTATGTCTGAGTTCTTCCTATGTGATAGGCATCAGGGTGGCCCTGATATTGCAGAGATGACTAATACCCAGTCCTTAAGGACTGAGTGTGAACACGGTGCCACATGTGTCAGAGTAGACCTATGGACAAGATTTAAAATGAGCAAATGACTGACCCCTCTGGGAGCTACAGGTTTCCCAGCGAGGTATAATATGAATATATGTTTTTTGATCAAGAAATATTTTTATTAGTGTATAATAATTGTACACATCTGTGGGGTACATTAGGATACTTCAACACATGTATATAATGTATAATGATCAAATCAGAGTAATTAACACTTCCATCTCTGTAAACACTTTCCTTTTCTTTGTATTGGGAAACTTTGAATGCCTCTCTTCTAGTTCTTTCTAAAATATGTAACAAATTGTTGTGAACAATAGTCACCCTGCTTAGAATTTGCATCTCAAACAGGAGAAAGACTTTGATATGTAGGAACAGGGTATCTCTCATTCTAAACTGTTGCACAGAGTATACAAAGATACAATAGTCAAAGCAAGACTGTTTATAATCAAGTATTAACCCACCACAGCCCTGAAGTCCTTTAATGTCAAAGAGAACTTAACATAAATACAGGGTTGGTCATTATCTTGCCAAACACAGCCCAAATGCCAAGCAGACAGAGGGGCTGTTTCAGAGGACTTGGGACTCCCTGAGGCCAATAGGGAGAAGGTCTCCCTTCAGCTCTGTGGGCCTGATAAGTCTTTGCATTTCTGTAGGCACTGACCAGAGTGCAAACTAAGAAGAGAGCTTGTTGATTGCTGAAGTGATTAAGTGAATCACCTTATTGATTCTTGCCCAGCTTGGAATAGACCTCAATAACCAACATCAAGTGCTTTAATAAGAGCAAAGGAAAGATTTACTGAATGCAAGTGCTTTACATTAGAGAGGACCAAGAGGACATAAAACATGGTGACCTACCAGTGAGGGGGCATAGCATAGCTGCCACAGCATGACAGTCAGCCTGGTGACTGCCAACCAGATAGAAAAGTAAGAGGAAGTCCAAGAGACAGCCCTTGGGGCTAAGCTCATCAAAGCCTTAGAGAAGAATTTCTACCTACTGATTGCCAGATTGTCTGCTTGCCCCACCTCTTCCTCTCCACTCGAACACCCCACCACCCAGGAAGCTAGGAGCAGCAATGTAGCTGCTGTACAGAGCCCAGGACTGGCACCATCTTGACCAAAGCTGAGGCTTTGATGACAAATGGTTCTGACCATGCAGAGGTTTGGGTGAAAGGCGTTCTAGACAGGACAAACAGCAAGGGCAAAGACAACAGGCAAGAGGGAACCTGGTACCTCCATGTGACAGGGAAGGCCACCATGATCACAATGTCCTGGAGAGGAGGATAGAAGATGAGGTCTGGAAGGAAGGGTAGCAAGGTCCCTGGGGCTGGCAGTCCACCAGAAGGAGCTAGATTTTATTCTAATTGAGAGAGGAATTCATAGGAGGCCTTTAAGGATTTTAAACAATTTGCATTTTAAAAACACAAGGGTGCCTGCTGTTTGGTGGGGATAAGAGAGGATGCAGGGATGGATATGTGATTTTTTTTTAATGCTGCATATCTTTAGCCATTAGGGAAATGTAAATCAAAAGTACCATGAGATGCCATCTCACCCAGGTAGAATGGTTACATCAAAAATTTTTTTTAAAAAAAATCAAAGCTGATAAGGATCCAGAGGAAGGGGAATTCTTAATTCTGTTGGTGGGAATGTAAATTAGTACGGTCCTTAGGGACAAGAGTATGGAGGTTTCTTTAAAAAAAAAAAAAAAAAAAAACCTGAAAACAAAACTACCATATGATCTAGCTATCCCACTTCTGGGTATATAACCAAAGGAAATTAAATTAGCATATCAAAGAGATACCTGCACACCTCTGTTTACTGTGGCACTATTTACAATAGCAAAAATGTGGAAACAGCCTTAGGGTCCACCAACAGATGAATGGATGAAGAAAATGTGGTATATATACACACTATGGAGTATTATTCACACAAAAAAGAATGAAATCCAGCCATTTGCAGAAAAATGGATGGAATTAGAAGACATTGTGTTAAGTGAAATAAGCCAGATACAGAAACACAAGCATTGCAGTTCTCTCTCACATGTGGAAGCTAAAAGAAGTAGACTTGAAAGTAGACTAGAGAGTATCAGGTATTGGGAAGGGTACAGGAAGAATGCTAGAAAAAGAGTGATATGATGTAATCAGTGCATGCATATGTATGTGTGGAAATATCACACTGAGCCCCATTAATATATATTAAAAAAAAAACACATGATAATTTTTTAAAGGAATTTTTTTAAAGAGAGGATATGGAAACAGAGGGGAGGCCATTGCAGGAGTCTAGTTGGTGCAGTCATGTCGGCTCAGTCGGTGTAAGCAAGCAAAGTAAAGAAGTGGCCACATCCTGAATATATTTGGAGGGTGCACTGACCTCCTTTGCCACCTTGCACTTCTGTAATATGACAAGAGTTGCCACTTTTTGGATACCCCCAATGGTGTCCCCTGCCAGCTGCCCTCATTATGCCTGGGCTGGCTTCTGCCAAGTTACACTTTGAAAACTTGACTGAAATAACACAAATCTATGCCGTCATCTCCTCTGCACACCCCAGGAGGGGTTGATGAAGTTTCACCAACAATGTGTGCTTGGAAGCCAAATAGCTCCCCTGTGCGCTGTTCATGGAGGCCCAGACAGAAGAAACCTCGCCTGCAGAGACTCCTGGCCTCCCTCAACCAGCCCATGGACAGTTTACCCTATTTCTTGTGGTCATGGTGGCCGTGACTTCAGGAAAAAAAAAATAGAAAATGGGGCAAACTAGAAGAAAATTGGTCTCACCCTGAGGTACCACCTCATCTATTTAAAAGCAACTGAGGAGTGCTGGTTTTCCTCATGACATGTTAGTGAAAATATGGGGAAGGTGTCTGTCTACTGCCATGTTTAAGCCCATTCTAGAAATCAGGGAAAATTCATCAGAAGGATAATGAAGAGTTTGACAGGGAAGCATTCCTTTGTGTCATGTTCTCAGGAGGGAAGACAGCCGCTGGCATGCAATTGTCTGCAGGTCTGACTCTGGGAGACAGAAGGTTGGGCACAAGGTGAACTGTCAGGAGGAAAAAAAAAATCGAGGGAACCTTAGAAAAGATGGGCCTTCTACATAATTGATCTGACAGAGCACTGCCCAGCCCATCGCTACGGCTGAAAAAACGGCCACTCTCCCACGTGGGAGTACATTTGTGTTTAAGGGCACCAGACGCCACCTATTAAGGAAAGTGTCTAAGCAGGAAAGATAACGTGTCTGTCAGTCTGAGCTAGTGGGTCTGGAAAACCAAACATATGTCAAAGCTTCAGGATTAAAAAAAAAAAATGTTGCCCATTCTGGGGAGCTTCATAAAAGGTAAAACCAAGCTTATTCTCAGCTACCTGAGTTTGCTTATCTTCTATGGGTAGACTGAAGGATGTGCATTATTTCATCACCAAATATTTAATTAGCACCTACCATTTGTCCATTATTCTACTAGGAATGACATTCAACAAGACAGGTCATCCCTACCTCAAGGATGTTACAATCTAGTCAGTTTTTAGGCATATTATGGATACTTCTGCATATTTATAACAAAAGATTAACTTTGCTTATTTGGAGCAAAGTCATATAAGGCCAACTTCAGGTTTATTCATCCAACAACCATTAATCAGCTAACATGTGACCTACTGTATTAGATGTTTTGGGAAACACAGTTAATTAGATCTGGACAACTGTCTAAGGAGCCTGCAGTGTGGAAAGAAAGATAAGACTCATATATAGATAAGTGCAGCCAGTGACAGAAGATGATAAATATTATGAAAGAAAGGAGAAGTACAGATAAAGAACTTTAACTGGAAGGACAAGGGGATGGCCGCCTCTGGGAGATGGAAAATGAGTAAAATCTACTGGGTGCAGTGGCACACACGTATAATCCCAGCAGCTCAGGAGGCTGAGACAGGAGGATCGCAAGTTCAAAGCCAGCCTCAGCAACCACAAGGCGCAAAGCAACCCAGTGAGAACCTGTCTCTAAATAAAATACAAAATAGGGCTGGGGATGTGGCTCAGTTGTGGAGTGCCCCTGAGTTCAATCCCAAATACCCAAACAAAAAGGGGGGGCGGTCTATTCTCTGCCTCAATTTCCCAATTCACTCATTTACTTGATACATATAATTTGAATTCTTGCCCTATTCCCAATATTGTTAAGGTCAGGGATGAAAATCAGAATAGCAGGAGATGACAATTAACAGGATAAATGCCTCAGCGCAGGTATAGAAAGTGCCATAGGAAAACAGAGAAGGGAATTTCCGAGCCTGCCTGTGGCCAGGGTCATGCACACAGAAGACCTTGTCCAGGGAGCAGCCCTTTGCTGAGTGGGAAGAACCATGACCATGGAAGGAGAAAGAAGGGGGCCAGAGCACTCCATGGAGAATAATGACAACTCCAAAGGGAGAAGTGTCGGGGTTCAGGGTGTATGAGAGGCAGAGAAGAGGCAGAGGGAGGCTTTGCCAGTTTTCTCAGGAAAGGAGAAGGTGAGTTAACAGCCATGGAGTAGAGTGGGAGTGGTCCAGGGGGGCTGTAGGCAGGGTCCACACTGGGAGGCTGCTCTTGGAGAATACTAATAAAGAGCAAATGAAAGTACAAGTAGAAACCAAAAATTTGTTGCAGAATAAATACACATGCAAAATTCTCAAAAGAATCCCGAGCGGCCTGGGCTTGAGAGTGGAGAGAATGCATCACTGGACAGACCTAGCAAGCACAGGTACAAGGAAATGGGCAGGGCCGGGTGCCATAAGAGGCCAGGGAGTGACCACTGGGTCTGGCCTGATGGGTTAAAAGGAGATAGACCAAGGAGTTGGTGCTGGCATGGTGACCAGTTTTCATCTCAGCTCTCGGCTCCCACCCATAGAAGCCTCTGCTGAGGCATCCAAAGCTACCTCTGGGCTCAACAGGAAAAGAGCAGAAAAAGTAGTCACTAATATTCTCCATGTGCCTATAAAGTGACCACAACCAGGTATTTCCCATCTCTGAATGAGAGGCCAGATGAGGTTGTGAAAGTAAAGGAGTGAGAGAGGTGAACGAGAGGAAGATGTTGGAAGTGGAGGTTTCCAAGGTGGATCTCTTGATGGACATGTCAAGGCTTAGGACATGACCATGGGAAGATTTGGTGGAATAGACAAGGCACAATCCAGTGTCCAAATACATGCCTGCTGGGGTTTTTTGTCCCACTGAAAAAAAAACAGTTACCTTCAGAAGAAAAAGACACTTGTGACATAAAAATGCATGAAGCTAGAGAATATCATGCTAGGTGAAATAAACCAGTCCCAAAAAAAAACAAAGGCTGAATGTATTCTCTGATATGTGGATGCTAATTCACAGTGGGGAAAGGGGGGCTGGGGAAGAATAGGGGTACTTTGGATTAGGTAGAGGGGAGTGACAGGAGGGGAGGGGTATGGGCATAGGAAAGATAGTAGAGTGAATCTGACATTGTGACCCTGTGTACATATATGACTACATGACCAGTGTGCTCTACATATATCATATGCAACCAAAAGAATGAGAAATTACATTCTTTATATGTCTGATGTGTCAAAGTGCAGTCTACTGTCATATATAATTAATTAGAACAAAATATTTTTAAAAACTCTGCTCAAAAAGAACAGATCAAAATTTTTAAAATGTGGGTGATTGGAAAAGCCCTTGCTGTTATGATGTAACTAGGAAAGAATAGGAAACACCCATTGCTCTCTCATCTCAGCCTCCATTCTTTTTTTTAATATTTATTTATTTGCTTTAATTGTACACAATGCCTTTATTTCTACATGGTGCTGAGGATCAAACCCAGACCATGCACGTAGTAGGCAAGCGCTCTACCACTGAGCCACTACCCCAGCCCTCAGCCTCCATTCTTAATTTGCCCAATAAACTAGGAACATGCTGCATACCGGAACCTCCCTCAAACTCATGGCTCAGGCTGACCCACCTGAACTCTGGCGGAGAAACCAGCTACTGGTCATGTCGTCTAGCAGAGCAGGCAGGGTATGGCCAATAACCTCTCTTCCAACGACTGATCCTATGACATTTGTTTATTCATCCATCCATTCATTCATTCATCTATTTTTGCCATGTTGGGGATGGAACAAGGACTTCATGCATGCTAGGGGAGTACTCTACCACTGCCCCCCAGCCCTCATGATATAAGTGTAAGAACACTTATTATGAGATATACCCTAACAAAAATCTGTACATATACAATACAGTATCATTGACTATAGATGCAGTGTTGCACAGAACTGTAGAGCTCTTTCCTCTTACTCCACTGAAACTTTATGCCCTTTGATCTGGTTTCCCCACTCCCCTCAGCTCATGGTTATGACCATTCTGCTCTTTTGACTATTTTTGATACCCAATACAACTGGAGTCCTGCAGTATATATCATATTGTGACTGGTTTATTTCACTTAGCCTGGTTTTCTCATGTTTTTCCATGTTGCTGCATTTTACAGAACTTCCTTTTCTTTAAGGCTAAATACCATCATGTTGTCTGTATTTATATATCCTCTCTTTCTCCATTCATCCATCCATAGACTTTTAGGTCATTTCCACATCTCTGCTATTGTGAATAGTGCTGCAGTGAACATAGGAGTGTTAATATCTAAAGATCCTAATTTCAGTCTTTTGGGATAAATGCCCACAAATGGGATTGCTGGATCCTATAGGAGTTCTATTTTTAATTTTTGAGGAGTCTCCTTACTGTTTCCCGTAAGTGGTTGTACCACTTGGCACTCCTACCAAGAGTGTGAAAGGCTCCAATTGCTCTATATCTTCCCCTGAATTCTTCTTTGGACTCTGAAGTGACAGTGTCTCAGGAGGGTGGCAAGGAAGGGCCATCACTTCCCCCAGTCCAGTGTCACCATGAAAGGCTAAGCACTCAGTTCTCCACATTTCTGTTTGCCAGCTTGCATGGTGGATAAATGCAGAGGAGGATTCAGGGTTGGAGAGAGGCATGAATTCATGGCCCTGCAGAGCATGGCTAAAAGCGTTTGTCAAAAAAAGAGTTAATGACTGCCTCTCTGTGGGAAGCCCTAAAGAAATGAGTGTTCTCAAGTGTAGAACATTCGCTTTTACGGTAGGTGGTGTTATTGTTACATGTTCATACAGACAGTGCTAATTAACAATCCTAAAGGCCACATCATTAAATTATTTCTCAGCTTAAAATCCTGCAATGTTTAACACATCCCAGCAATTCAATTATATCCAAGAATCCAGCCTGAACACTAGGCTCTGTTCTCTGGCTGACAAAGTACAGGCTGCTCTCAAGAGCAGGTGAAGCTTAAACAGGAAAGGACATCTGAACAACTCCTTCCTGCTCCTTCCCCGATACACACCCTAAAACGAAGCAACAACAATCTTCAAACAAAGTGTAAAGTGGGCCCTACTTTTCAGGCAACAAAATGAGGATCCTAACAATTTTTCTATACATGAACACGTGAAGAATGGACAAGATCTCACCGGAAAAACCAAATCACTGCCCTCATATTATTTAAAGTCTACTGGGACTCTCTGTTTTCCCCCAGGACCTCCCTCCCTTCCTGTCATTTCCAACCATTACACAGTACAATTTGGGTTTGAACTTGGAGCGACTTTGGGGCCTTGGGCTTGGGTTTTTCCAGCAGAAAGCACTCGGAAGAGCACACAAGGCCTCTTTGTCTCCCACCCAGGGAAATAGCTGAAGTATAGAGCACAGTGAGAAATGGCTTCCTTGCAACTGAACACACACACACACACACACACACACACACACACACTGGCCTGTGCACACTCAGGCATGATGAGCACAAAGAAGCTCTCCCCCCTCGCTGCCACCCGCAGTCTGATCCTCTCTGTGGCAAGACAGTCCTCTGCACAGGCACAGAGCCCAGTTCAGCCGGCCAAGTGGCCTCAGTCCTCAGGACAAGGCTTGGCAGACAACACCGTGACAGAACCTCCCGCTTGGAAGGTGCTGGTGCCGAGACCGCATCTGGAAGCAGCACATATGTGATTCCACTGGTTTTCACACAAAGAGGCAGACTGTGCCAGTGGCCAGCTGGCCAGCTGGGCACTCATCTGCAACCACAGAAGCAGAAGAGAGAGCGACCCGCCTGATTCCCGTTGCATGGTCCCCCCAAGCGCCCAGCCTCAGGCCAAGCCTTGTCCTTATCACACCCCCTCCCTCTGTGGGCACAGGGAACACACGCATTTCCTTAGCAACATACCACCAAATGTGTTGCTTTACACAAAATGCACTCTCGATGAAAGTTTATTAGACGGAGTGATAGCTGGACATAGAAGTGACAAAGGGGGATGATGGATGGATGGATGGATGGATGGATGGATGGATGAACGGACAGAAGAGTAAAACAAGCCAGATGCTGCTTTTGCTCTCTGAAAGAACTGAGTCCTCTCAGGCAGGCATTAGCAGGGCCAGCAATGCCCTTGTGGTCCAGTCCCCATTCTCTGTCCAAGGCAGACATGGCTACCTGGTCATCACATTCTTGCTAACAGACCTCAGACCTGTCCCTGGGGTAGTGCTCCAGCAGGTACCAGTAGTCCTCAGACAAGACAATCAATTTCCTGTCTCAGCATTAGGGTGTGACCATTGTTGAGTCCCTGGTGCAACCGTTTTCTTACTCTGAGACCTGAGAAAGCTACTGAAACTAAAATACCATGACAAGATGCCTTGTAAAGGATGGTAACAACCGACTTCAGAGGCTTAATGGAGATTAATGAGAAAATTCAGTAAGCCCTGACATCAGAGGTGCCTAGTGCATATTGGTGGTTTGTATCCGGAGGCTATTTATAGATTATCAAGCCCCTTGTTTCCATACAAGGTCTTTGTCATTGCTGTCAAACATGAGGCATCTCTCCCAAAGGGATAGCAAAGAAGAGGCAGCCTATGATGCTGGGACTGCAGGGAGCCCCATGGGAGAGCCCTCATATGGAGAGTGGAAGCAGACATCCTACAGCCAGCCTGGAATGATGCGAGGAGAACAGTAAAAGGAACAGGCCAGGAAGTGAGGAGGCATGGGTTTCAGTCAAGGTCCTGCCTCAATTAGCTAGATAAACAAGGAAAGGTCACCTGTCCCTCTCATCCTAGGTGCTTTGGAGAAATAAATCCACAGGATTGCATGAATGCTGAAGTTCCTTCAACTCCCCATTCTGTGGTGCTGTCCTTTGAGATCTGGTTTACATCACCTCACCTCCTCATTGAAGCCTGTCCTAAATATCCCCATCAAAAATAAATTCTCCCTCCTCTGAGGATCTGTAGCACTTGTCTGTGCTGTGTATCTGGAAATTAGTCCACAGCATGGTCCCTTGGAATGATGCACTCAAATCATACTCAATGTAGGCCCAGGGATTGTTCTAAAGCTACCAACCAACCCACCCACCCCATACACACACACACACACTCACAAATTCTTACAATACTTCTATAACTAGGTGATGCCAAGATTCCATTTCATAGATGAAAAATTGATGCACAGAAAAGTAAAGAAATAAGGTCAAACAGCTTTAAATGTAAGGAAGGTACTTGAACCCAAGAAGTCAGGACCTGTGGTCATGAGGCAGTGGAAGGTTTCCTCGCTATTTAGCATCTTACTGCTTTCCCCAGAGAAGCACAGAGGCAGTGCTAAGCAAAAGTCTCTAATCTAGACTGGTTTTGAACCCCAGTTCTATTCAACTGCTTTATGCTTTCATTTCCCCATGTGTAAAATGAGGGTTGTAAGGACATTCTCTCCCTATGTGGTCATGAGAGTTAAGTGGACTGCCCTAAGCAAAGTGTGTAGAGCAGGGTCTGGTGCTCAGCAAATTCTGAGCCATTTCTGTTCCTATGAACGGGAGCCCGTTCCAGCACTCTTCTGCACTCCCTGTGCTTTTGTGCTGGCTTGGTTAATTTCACTGTTTCACTGAAGAACATGGAACCAAGTTCAATGCTATCTCAACCACAAATTAACTTTGTGACCTCCAGCATGACAATTAACTTCCAAGACTCAGTTTTCTTGATTTATAAAATGGGAATCCCACATGCTACCCTGCAAATCCCACAAAGTTGTGCTGCTCAATTCAATAAGATAGATGGGTAGACAGTACATGAACCATTAGATAAATGAAAAGGATTACAATTAGTTTAGTCTTGATGACAATACCATGTGAGGGTCTCTGAAGGCTTCTGCTCAAGGGTCATTCTTTACCTTGCTGCCAAAGCAGAGGAGACAGCACCCTCTGAAGGAGCCCTGTTTGTAGAATTCTTGATAAGCCAAATAATGTTATCATAAATCATGTTGCAGACGGACCCTCCTGATCCTATCAAACTAAAGAAACTACTGTTCTGTGTCCACTATAGAACAAGTCCGGAGTTTGCAGCATGTATGACTATGCTTCAAGGCATCCAAAGAATTCTGTATGCAATGGGACATAGAAACCTGTTCAGCTGGCGAGAAGATAGGTAGAAAATGATATTGCAGACCAGATGATATTATGAAGGAGGGAGGCATCATTTAAGTTGTTATTCCCCTTTGGAGTTAGACACATCTGAACTTCACTGCCAGTTCAATCCCTTACAAGCTAAACGGCCTATTTAATTTCTCTCAGATTCACCTAAGACATTTTTTTATTTGTTGTTTGTAGATATACATGATAGCAGGGTGTATTTTGACATATTATACATGAACGGACTGCAACCCATTCCAATTTTGACCCCATTCTTGTGGTTGAACATGATGGGGACTTACACTGGTCGTTATGTTCAGAGGGAAGTTATGTCTGATTCATTCTACTATTTTTCGTATTCCCAGCCCCCTCTCTCTTCCCTTCATTCCCCTTTGTCTAATCAAAAGAACTTCTATACTTCCCCTCCCTATCTTCCTTTGTTATGGGTTAGCATCCACTTATCAGAGAGAACATTCAGCATTTGGTTTTTTGGGACTGGCTTATTGCACTTAGCATGCTGTTCTCTAGTTCCATCCATTTACTGGCAAATGCCACAATTTCATTCTTCTTTATGGCTGAATGAATATTCCATTGTGTGGATTAGAAACCTACCAGTCTCTGGTACATAAGATGTGTTCAGTAAATTTAGTAGTCCCTGTTTTTTTTTTGTTGTTGTTGTTGGTGGTGGTGGTGTTGTCCCCCCCCCCCGCTTTGGGAACTCCCAGGCTCAGTTCAGCCTGAACATACAGACCCAAGAGTTCTCAAGCATGGCTTTGCCTGTTCCTTCAAGCTATTATAGCCAACTCATGGTCTGAACTTTTCCTGACTTCTTCGGCCCCACCCAATCAGACCAGTGCTGGCTGAGACAGGTGCTGCCTGATGTGTTTTCCCCATCCAGGTAATGTTTATTAAAAGAATCTAACTCATAACAGCTCTTACAGACTTAGTGAGACCTTGTCTCTAAGTAAAATACAAAATAGGGCTGGGGATGTGGCTCAGGGGTGGAGTGCCCATGAGTTCAATCCCCGGTACTCCCCCTCCAAGAAAAAAGACTAATTATGATCAGTCTTTCTCACATTGCTCCTGAATCCTTGCTTCCTATTCCATAAGATAGCATAATAATATATATATCTCATGGATTTTTCATAGTAACTAAAGAAGATTATGTATCAGTCAACTTTCACTGCCTAACAAATCACCCTAAAACCTAGTGATTTATAATAAAAACCATTTTTTTAACTCACAGCTCTGTGGGTGAGCAATTTAGGCTGATCTTAGCTAAGCAGTTCTTTTGCTGGGCTCAGCTGGGTCCTTGAGGCCTAAGCTCAGATCTCGTACATCATTCCCAACACATTCAAATGGTCAGAACAAATCAGAAAGCCAATCCAGATTCAAGAGAAAAAGACTCTGATGAGAATTGCTTCCAATTATTGTGGCAAATTTTGCATGATACCACATGGTATCATGGTCCTCCAAAGTTAAATAGGTTTCCATCAGATTTTTGGTTCAAAAATTATTGCATGACCTTTTATATGAAATGAGTAAATATGTGTCGAGGCTTTACTATGTGCCCAGCACTGTGCTAGGTAAGTGAAGAAGAAAGGATTTTAAATAGATTTATGGCAGTCTCCACCCTAAGGGTGCTTACAATCTAACTTGGGGTAGACGTATGTACACAAAAACAAATCGTCAGACCAGAGTGAAATCTCAGTACAAGGCAATTGTAGAATAGCTATCACAAGGGCAGAAATGAGTAATTGTTAAATATATTACACAGACAATGGCTCCTAAAGCAGAGCAGAGTAGGGCAGGAGGGGAGGATGGAACGGTCAGCAAAGGCTTATCAAAGAAGGGAGGATTTTAGATTAGTCTGGAAAGATGGTCAGAGTGGTCCAAAGCACCCAAACTGAAATGACTCCCTGATGACCACCTTCTATCCAGGCTCCCTCTGGAGTCCGTTCTTTCAGAAAAGACTCCAATCACCACAGATTGCATCTGTTTCCAATGCTGTGGGGGAAGTAGAAGAAAATCCTAGTCCTTGGAGCCATTTTTCAAAAAGAAGACCTTTCTTGCTTGGAGCAGAATGGTACAATGGAAAGATGATGGAGTTATTTTAGTCCCCAAAGCTGGCGGTCTTCATTTGCTTTTCTTCTCAGAGATTCCACTTGCTAATCTTTCATCTCTGATGGGGATTCTACCTACAGTAGAACATGGAACATGACAGTGCAATTGAGTGTAGTGCTCCAGGCACATAGTAAATAATAAATATAGTCCCTGTCTCTCATGCTCCTCCACTGCCTCTGTCTTCTTGACCAGTTATTTATTAACTGTTCCACTCGGCCTATACTCATAATCACCATAGCATTACACTTTCACTGTGGTAACCGGGCAGCAAAGCTCATCCCTAAATAGCACCTGGAACAAGAAAGGTGTTCAATAATTTTGTGTTCAAATTGTTGCATTTCCTGAAACTCATTATGTCTTTTTATACCATTCTCCATCTGCCCAGAATAACTTCCCCCTCCCCCACCAACACCACCACGTCCTTGTCCAATCCACCAACCCAGCTAATTCCCATTCCCTTCTTACTATTCACCTCAAGCAGCCACTCCTGCAAGAAGATTTCCCTGCCCCATTTTGCATCCCAGGTTTAGGCATCCCTCCACATCACCCTTAAAGATTACATAGAACAGCGCAGGACTTCAGAAAATATTTATGGAATAAATGATGGGATGGTTGGATAGATGGATGGCCAAGGGATCCCAATCAAGAAGTCAATTTGTCAAAAGCATATTTCACATGTTTGGGCAAGAAAACATGAGGTAGGCATTTTCAAATCAGAGATAGAAGCTGAATTCTATGAAGATGCAAGGGCTGGTGATTAAGGCTCTGTCTCTTAACTTAATAGACACACATGGAAAATTCCTGCTCAGCACACATATACACATTGTCACTCACCACAGTGACTGCAGGTAGATAAAATAATTAGAAGGAAATGCATAAAACCAAGGGAGTAAAAAGAAAAACATTCCTCCCATCCCAGATGTTCTGAAGGCGAATTTGAGGCTAGGTCCTTGGGAGAGAAGATTCCTTACCAACTGTCAGCTTCAGCAATCATGAGACCCCAGACCTGAAGTGTTTCAGAGGGCAATATTTCTGTCCATGGAGACTGAGGTTAGTTGCTATTAGATCCCTAACATAAATCATTTTCATCCTGTCCAAGGCTCCAACTACCAAGGGGACCAGGGGACCCCGCCTCTCAGCTTCCGAATGTCCACTTTCTCTCTAATTACCCACAAAACTTTCACCACCCTCTCCTCCCACCTCATCATGCAATGTTTCCCAAGTATGTTGAAATCACAGGAAAACAAACACTATTTATTTAATTTGGAACACCATGAAATTTTTTCTTTTAAAAAACTCATAAAACATAAACAAAACAAAGTATTTGTTTCAAATATGAAAGCCAAGAAGAACATAATATCCTTATTTAGTTAAAGAAAATGCTTATGATCAGTGCATAGTATTTTAAAGTGTCAGACAAAAGAGAAAGTACTGATCTCTTCTTCCATATTTCCTCCCATTGTTCTTCCCTCATTCATTTGCTGATTGTTATATGCTGAGAAGTCAGCTGTGCCCTTGATATGAAACTGAATAGGGCACAATTGTTTCTCATGATCCAGGAAAACAGTGGCATGCAATACAGTTACTATATAATGTGAGAAATGCCTTAAGAGATATGTCCAGAGTGCAGCAGGGACACAGAAGAAACATCACATCCAAATCAATCTGATGGATCACAGAAATCCTCCCAGAGGAAACAACATCTGAAGGATGGAGGTGACTTTAAGGATAAAAAGGAAATTTTCCGGGCCAAAACAAAGGGGGGTGGGGGTTGCAGGTTCCTCACAGCTAGAATGGCAACCACAAAGGAGAGCAATGAGTCCGCATTTTCCAGAACCAAAGGTCAGAGGTCACTCACTACAGCTCAAGGAATGAGGGATATGAAGCTAAAGGGATACACAGGAGTCAGGTCATGGAAAATCTGGATGCAAAGCTGAACTTGAACTTTACCTTAAAAGCTGTGAGAATTATTGAAGGGTTAGAAGCAAGCAATGCCATAACCCAGTTTGCATTAGAAAAATTACACCGTTGTAGTGCGAAGGATGGATAGTTGGAGAATGAGAATGGAGACAGAAAGATCACCTAGAAAAAGACTCAAGTGAACTTGATGAGACACGGCAAAGGTCTAATGGACCAAGGCAATAAGACCAAGCACACTTAGTGAGAGTCTCTTAACTTTGGATAGAACCATGTACTTGTGGATGAAACATCCCAGCATAGACCCCACTGTAGCAATCAGCATGACCTGTGTTTTCCTTTGCATTTCTTGTATATTGGCTTTCCTTAAGTATTTGGTTTGGGGAAAACATGTCTTTAGCAATTATTGTGGTCAGAAGCCCTAGGCTCTTTTCCTATCCCAATTACTTACTAGGTGGGTTCCTGCGGGTGAGCTGTTTTTTCTGAGGCTCAGTGTCCTTGTTTATAAGTTAGAGCATAAAGTTTACCTACGAACTTTACATAATGATCAAATAAAGTGATGTAATATAGTATTGTTTAGCCAAGTAAGTTTCAAAAATGAAGCAAATCATGATATAATGTATCATATTAGGAATATTTTGGCTGCAAAGACAGAAAACCAACCTAAACTGGTTCAAATTAGAAAAAGCCATGTCTGGGAAAGTCTGTAGGCAGACCTGGCTGCAGATACAGCTTGACTCCGGGTCGCATGATGTCACCAGGATCCAAATCTCGGCCCTGCTCCTCCTGCGATGGCCCTATTCTTTGGCTCATACTGTAGTCCCCTTCTACCCTGGCAGCTTCAGGCACATGTCACACCACCCAACACTGTCTCTTCCAGTCAGTCCTTCCATAAGCCTGGGATCGAGTCTTTCACATTGAACTGGAACATATGCCCATTCCTGTGACCAGAAAATTAAATTTACTTGATGTCTGTGTCAAGTGCTCCACTATTGGGGCATCTAAGAACAGAACTGAGAATGAGAGAGGCACTATTCTCCAAAAGAAAATTACCACACTGTTATCAAATGCGAAAGGAAGATATGCTTGATGCCAGAGCTACAGGTGTCCCTTATATACACTACCACTCAAAACCTGTTGTTGCTAAGCAGCTGTAGAGAGATTAGCTGACCTTGCTGTTGTTACCACCATGCAGAGATGAACACTAATGAGATGTGGCCCTTCTTTCCACTTATGTCATAACCATAAAATGGATATTTATTGTCACGCTTTGAAGTGTTCCTCCAAAATACTCTTACAACATCTACACACTCTTAAGGGATCACCAGGATTCCACAGAATTCATTGAAGAAGCATTTCCAGAGGCAATATGGGGCAGAAGGCAAGGGAAAGCTCCTAGCAATAAAGAGAGGGCCTAATGCGCAGGCTCAGGTAAAAGAATCTGACAGTACAATAGTAATGTATTGATAAGCAGCATCCTCTTCCTCCTTGGAAAGTACCTTCTCATCCCTGGGACTTCCCCATCTCTATAAGATTTAAATCATTTCACCAATCTTGTACAAACCACCACCTTGTGGGTAAACTCTTAGAGTCAATTACCAACATGTACTATAGTCACCTGAAGCGATGGCCGCTTAATGTACTTCATCACAAGTGTCCACAGGCAGGGAAACACACAAAACCAACAACTGTGTGGTCATCAACAACCTGGAAGTTGGCTCCTATCATTCCTCTGACTGTGTCATGGTTTGAATGTGAGGTGTCCCTCAGAAGCTCCTGTATTAATGCAGGAATGTTCAGAGGTAAAGTGACTGGATTGTGAGAGCTGTAACCTAATCGATCAGTCCATCCCTAGTTTGACTGGACTGACTGGGTGGTAACTGTGGGCAGATGGGGCATGGCTGAAGGAGGTGGGTCACTGACTAGGATAATGCCCTGGAAGGATTGTTCTTCCTTGGTGTCCCTTCCTGTTCTCTCTCTCTCTCTCTCTCTCTCTCTCTCTCTCTCTCTCTCTCTCTCTCTCTCTCCTTCCTGACCCTGCCATGAAATGAGCAGTTTTCTTCTGCTGCCCCACTTTGGGCCCAGGGTAATGGAGTTGGCCAAGGATAGATTGAGACCTTTGAAACCATGAGCCCAAGATAGACTTTTTCTCCTCTAAGATGTTCTTGTTGAGTATTTTGGTCACAGTTACATGAAAACTAAACAAAACAGACTGTAAGAGCAGGGGTGTAGGTGTTCTGCCCCAGTAGGGGCAACATTCACACACAGGATGCCCCCTTGAAGACTAATTCTCAGTTTCAGTTTCCCTTAACTTTACTCCTGGACATATCTAGAATTCACCCTTCCATTAGAAGCAGGCCCCAGGAGGGTAGAGGCCACATCTTTTTCATCCCTCATCCTAACACTTAGTACCATCCCTGACCCATAATGGGTCTTTCATAAACAGGTGATGAATCAATGAATTCACTTTGCTAGGCACTGGCAAATACAAAGAGCTAAAGACAGCTTTGCACCTAGAGATCTACAGCCTTGTGGGGCAGAAAATGAAAGCGTGGCTGATGAGGAGTAAAGCAAGGTGCTCTGCTTGTGCCTTATATCCCTTTTCTGTTCCCAAAGCTTTCAATCTGTTTTCACATCTGTTATCTTTATATGATTCTCAGGACAACCTGTTATTTTTGCGTAGCCTATTTATTAGCTTCCTTTTATATTCATGAGATTAGTTACTTGGGATGCAAAGAACAGAAACACACAACCAAAGTTACGTAACTTACTAGTGACAGAGACTGGACTGCATCCTTTAACTCCTGGGTCGGGGTTCTTCTCACAACACCTTGGCAGCACTGGGGAGGATTGAATGCAGGGATGTTCACCTACAAACACCAATGATGGTGAAATAGACTTCACTGCTAATCTTTTTCAAAAGATCAATCTTGTATTATTGAAAATACTTTCATAGTCATTCTCTCTTCTAATGACCATGCCAAATTTTATGGCTATTTTATTTATTTATTTATTTATTTTAGTTGTAGATGGACACAATGCTTTATTTTTTTTTCAATTCATATTACACATATATAGCACAATACTTCATATCTCTGGTTGTACATAACGTAGAGTCACATCATTTGTGTCTTCATAGATGTACTTAGAGCAATGACATCCATCTCATTCCACTGCCTTTACTACCCCCGTGCCCCCTCCCTTCCCATTCCTCCCCTTTGCCCAATCTAAAGTTCATCTACTCCCTAGATGCACTTGAGTAGATGAATGGATAAAGAAAATGTGGTATAGATACACAGTGGAATATTATTCAACATTAAAAGAGAATAAAGTCATGGCATTTGCAGGTAAATCGATGGAGTTGGGGAATATAATGCTAAGTGAAATAAGCCAATCCCAAAAAAACAAATGCCAAATATTTTCTCTGATATAAGGATGCTGATTCATAATGGGGATGAATAACTATTTTATGGATGAAAGAATATTTGAACATGTCGAACCTAGACTGTTGTAAAACTAGCCAGTGACTGACTTAGAATTAGGATCTAAAACTTCTGAGTTTTGCCTCATCATAGAATCCCTGGGTAATGGGAATGGAAGAAACCCTCCCATTGCATACCAACATCCCTTTGTGCAACTTCTTCTTGCCTACCTCCAGTGAGAGCACACTACTTGCCATGTGGAACACCGGCCACCCATTCTTGGAAACTCCTGCCATCAGTCTTTTCATCACTAACAAATGGGCTCCCTGTCATTTCCACTCATCATCCTGCATTGGTTCAATTTCATGTAGTTTATGTTCACTGAGCACCTGCCACGTGCCAAGGAACCCATAGATATGTGCCGTCATTACGCCCATTTTGCAAACAAAGAGCCAGGCCTTTGAGAGGTTACAAAATTTACCCAAGGTCACAGGTGGGAAGAGGCAGGACCAGGTCTTCTACTTTCAAATACAACGCTGTCTGTGGCTTGCATTAAGAATCACACAAATGATTTAAAATGCCTTCCTTCTTCCAGGAAGAGCAGATAAGAGCACTTGTGCAGGAAAGGCTCCCTGTGCACCTCTATTCTGTTTTACAAGTCAGTAAATGTTCAGGAGCTCCCAATTCAATATATGAGGTTAATTAATAATATGTAAAAGTTTATCGTTTATACAGCATAATCTCATAAACATTTATTAGTATGCTAATAGATGGTAATGGCCATGTGGGCATAAAATCAGATGGGGGGTTGATGTGACACAGCGGAAGAGCTATTGGAAAATCCATGGTATTCTTTTTAACCAGCAAGAGTACTGCAGGCACAACCTCCTTATAGATTCATTTTCCTGGTTGCACCATTGGATGAGGGCGACAGGGTTGAAAAGAAACAGGACTTTGAATCTGGAGGTCTGAGTTATAGTCCTGGATCTGTCCTTAAAGAAGGAAAATAATTGATGCTGATTGAAAGCCCCTCAGTTCCAGTGCTTTCCTAGATACTTTTCCAGTGTTTTCCCCATTTTCTCTACCTAGGTGAATTTGAGCAATAGACTGGCACCTAACACATATTCAGATATATTTATTCAATTAAGCTGCATGAAAATGAAATCACTCTCCCTTTCTGGGCTTCAGTTTTCTCATTTGATCTCTAAGATTTTTCATCAGTTTTTCTCCTGACTCCCAGAAAGCCTTCTACTGTCTTTCAAATAAATTGAGTTAGTGATATAAAATTTATATCATCCGACTTTTTTGACACCTAGTGCAAGGCAGTTAGTGCAAGAGAGATGGTATAGAAACAAGTCACCTGGATTCTCACCTTCCCACTGCCTCTGGTGACCCAGAGGCAGCACACATGTACTCTGGCCCCTACTGCACTCTGGGACAGAGGGCAAGTCATTGACAGAAAGCACTGTAGTCCATTTCCTCTCTGGAAATGAAGAGAATAAACATCTCATGACATGATATATTTGGAAATATTTAGAAACACACACATGTGTATTTCTCTCTCT
The DNA here is from genome assembly GCA_025594165.1 of Tamias sibiricus. Classification (NCBI taxonomy): domain Eukaryota; kingdom Metazoa; phylum Chordata; class Mammalia; order Rodentia; family Sciuridae; genus Tamias; species Tamias sibiricus. Next base: position 53,804,215 of record CM046658.1, read on the forward strand.
GTACAGCCATTTATTGAGTATCAACTGTGATCCAACTTTCAGACACAAAGATGACTAAGACCCAGTTCCTGCATTTATAGAAGCTCATAATTGTGTGTGGTGGAGAGTGAAGAGTAAGAAGTAATCCTTAAACAAATAAAGTTATAAAGTTCTTTGGGAGAGAAAAAGCAATTAATTTCATTTGGATGGGATTTTTTCACAGAATGCTTCATTAAAGAAGAGGATTACATTAACTTGGCCATGAAAAATGAGCAGAAAATTCTGCAGCTTACTTCCTTTTTATATAACATTATGTCTACAATGTCTGTAGATCTTATTTATTTTAGCTATTATACAATATTTCATTTTATTAAACTGTGCCTATCTTTATCTCCCCACTAAGCAACAGTTGCACTGCTACCACGTGTGCTCTGTTAGCCTGAATATCCCTGTACATGCTCTGAAGGTGCAAGAGCTTTCTCTAGTATGGACAATCACAAGCGGAACACGGGTGCATGCTACTTACCATGAATTACCAAATAACTCCCCAGAGGACCTGGATAGCGTAATACCATTATGCAAGCTATAGAAGCACATGAGGTAATGTATTATTTGTAGATATATTTAAGTATAATAAAGTGTGCTAGAAATGGTTACATTCTGCCTTCACCTGGAGCTGACTTCTGAGGAGGGGAAGGGAAAGGGCCTTAGCAAATATCAATCTCTCTCAAAGCCAAGTGAGGGCTATAGGAATTTCTGGCCAATGTTTTCTGTACTTTTCTGGATGGAAGTTTGGAATATTTCATAATTGATCCTGTTTGAATTAGAAGACCGGTCACAGGCTGAGTAGTGGGGAGGGGTAGGTCTGGCAGGCTGAGGGAACATCAGTAGAAACAGAAACATAAAAGTACAGCCTGTTCGGGAGCAGCATGTAGCGTGGCTTGGACGGCAGCAAAGAATTCCTGGGTGGGGAAGGAATGGGAGAAGCAAATAGGAGCCAGCCATATCAAGGTATCTGGACTAGATTCTGAAACTCGGGGAATTTCTGAAGCTATTTGAGGCCTGCAGGCCCATGAGCATCTTGCTGGCCTCTCCCATCTATCTGGATGCTGTAGACAAAGCACACTGACCCCCTGCCCTTCCTAGCCCTTCCTCCTCCTCACAAGACCCCTGACCTCTGGCAGAAAGCTGCAGCTCCAAGCTGGAGAGCCAAGCAGTCAAGCCACGCATGCCCCTCCATGGCAGCCCTTTGAGATGAGTCAGATCCAAGCTGCTAACATGGAAAATGCACATTGTCTCACACACAGGTGTGAGAATTGGAGAAGCTCTGAGCCAGCACCGCCCTGAGCTCAATGAGTTCAAACAATCCCCAGAGCCAGCAAGAAGAAAATTGTCTCATAAAACTTCCCATTGATTTTAGTTGGATCCTTATAAATTCCCATGAGGCCAGATTGCTTTTAGCATGATTAATATCCCTGCCTTCCCCAGGCACATTTGTGCTTCTCTCTCTCCCTCTCTCTCACTCTCCACTCCCCCCCCCCTCTCTCTCTCTCCCACGTCCCCCCCCCCCAACACACGTGCACACCCACACCACACACTCACACTCTCTCGGTCACGCACACTCAACCATCCTTTGCAGCAGGGACACGTGCACACAGAGAGACACGCTGTTTCTGCATGTGCTTCTCACTCTCAAACACGGGTTAACTGCTTCCCTTGTCAGGAAACTTCGGGTCTGTTTCCTTTTGTAATGTGTTTTTCACACTTATCTCAAACCTGGCGAGCCTTTGCCTCATGACCAAAATTTTCCCTTGAAAACACCCCGAGTTCACATAACCCAGAGCACAGGCCCCACATCAATCACAGGTCCCGCTGACTGGTGGGTCAGCTGGAGAACCAAAACAAGCCATTCAGCAGCTCTCACTGTCTGCACAGCCGGGGCTTCCCAGGGTTCACGAGGCAAGAAGACACCTCGGGTGCGTCCCCACACGACGTAGCAGGGAGCTGGGCCCAGAGTCGCAAGGGGGCTTCCTGACTTACAAAGGGTCAGGCAGAGCCCACCTCTTTGTTCAGGAAAACACAAGAGTCCAGGAGAGGCAGCACTCCCTAGCACAGGGCAAACTCCAAATGAACTTATGTGCAGAAAATGGGCCCAGAGGATACAGTTTCTTAGCAGATGCCAGCCTTGTTATTTTGGTGGGGAAATCAGTGTGTGTAATAAGGACGGAAAACATCCGCGATCGTTCTTTTTCAAAGGCACGTGGATCAGCACAGACGTTAGCTCACATTTACTACCATCGGGAAACCCACTCCTCAGTCAGCGGGGGCTCACTGCCAGGTACCACATGCTCTCCCTCTTCAAGTCTCCCCTCCCTGGGACCTCCCGTGCACTCCCCAAATTCTTAGTCTCCCTGTTAGCCAAGACCTACCAAGCAAAGGCAGATGTCCGCTGGCTAGAAAGAACTTTCTAAAAGGCAAAGCCGTCTTTGAGCAGTAGGGACCAGTGGCCAAAAGAGTGGGTGCCCACTCCATGGGTCATGCACAGAAGGGTTTCATATGTCTCCTGGCCCTCCAGGAGATTTCCAAGTCCCGTGCCTGGGCTTTGCCTGGTCCTTGCCTACCACCCAGATGCCAACGGCCTCTCACTTCAGACCTCCTGCCGCTCATCACAGACCCCCACTGTGTTTGTATAGATCCTGTCTCCTCAAATACAGTCTATGAACTTTGAAAGTGCAAACTCATATGTCATTCTTTCCATCTTCCCCAAAGCTCCCAGCACAGTGCTCGGCACATGATAAATGCCAAATAAATTATTTGGTGGATTGGAGGACTTCGGAAAGGAAGAATGTGTTTAAAAAGATGGTCCTGCAATGCCTAAATGTCCTGCAATGTCTAAAAGGCAGACAACCCAGAATAGAATAAGGTCAAAATCCTCCTCCATCACTGTAGCTGAAACCCAAATGATACAATGGACCTTCCCTGTGTGTCAGGGCCATGCTGTAAGTGGCATTCCTGGGCTTATCTTAATACGCTCTCTCTTTTATCTAGCAAAGTGGGTAAGAGCAGGAAGAACAGGCTTGAGTTGGTGCAATTCACCTCTACTCGTGAGTCACTTTAGGGCTCACCTATATCATTTCTGATATAGGAATACCATCTATACTTTATAGGGTAGTTGTAAAATTAGGTGATTTGTTGAATATACAACTGTTTAGAATAGTGGCTGGTATTTATCTAACAATAAATATGCATTATGTGCTAGGCACTATTCTAATTGCTAAAAATACAGCAGTGAATGAAAACAGCAATCAAAAACAAATCCCTGTCCTCATGGAGCTAACAGTCTAGTGGGGCAGCATCCTAAATAAATAGTAGTGGTCCTCATGGTTTTAATTATTTCTTTAGTATCACACTCTGTCTCCCCTATGGGCCATATCGCCAAGACTGGCGAAGCTCCGGGCACATCATGGGCAGTCAGTAAGCAGCTTTTGAATTGTCAGTGAACAGATGAATCCATAATTGTAGCATGGCCATATTCCTGTCAATGTCAAAATTATAGGCAACACGTACAGAGCCCTGGTGTAGGGGTTTACGTGTTCAGATTCAGTTAATCCTCACAGCAAACCCATATGCAGGTATTAGGGTCCCAGACAACAGATGAAGAATGTGAGGCAGTCAGAAGTTAGAGCCCTTGCTCAGGACACCTGTCCAGAGTTCATGTTCACACACCCCATTCCCCCTGCCTCTCAGTAGAACAAAATAGATCAGATTCTAAAGATGCACCATGGACAATCTTTCCAGGACTAGGAGGGAATCCGTCACCACTCAGACAATTGCAGCCACTCCTGACACACCTGACGGGCACCCCATCACCCTCTTCACCCATTTTCTCAAAGCAGCCAGTCGACCACCCTAAGTAGCAGGTTTGATCTAGTCTAGTCACCTGGTCACTTCCTTATTTAACCCCCACCCACCCCAACTCCTATAAGGCCCTGTTGGCTTTAAAATATTCTTCAAAATTTTTTCTACTGCTACACACATCAGGAAATACATTTTACATTCAGGCACAGTGGTTCACACCTGTAATTCCAGCGACTTGAGAGGCTAGGGCAGGAGGATCACATGTTCAAGGCTAGCCTGGACATATTAGCAAGACTGTCTCAAAATAAAAAATTTAGAATAGGATAGGGATGTAGCTTGGTGGTAAAGCACCCCCTGGGTTCAATTCCTACCACTACAAACAAAAAAGAAGAAGAAAAAGAGAAATATTTGACATGGAAACCCAGAACTTCTCAATATATAATGCATAGAACTGAAACAAACATTTCCAGAAAAGGTGCCGCCCCACCTTATAGAAAGAGACCCTGTGCTAAGTACCTTCTGTTTTCCCTTCCAGATTCACTGGTTCCCCTCTACCATGCCCAGCTCTGTATTCAAAGTATGCTTTAGCTACCTTAGTAGCTGTGTAACTTGAGCAAGTTACTTACCCTCCTTAACCTCCAAATTTCCTCCCTGTCAAAAACTAGATTCATAATAATAACACCCAGCTTATAAAGGACTAAATTATATCATACATATAAATTTCTTAGAGTATGCCTGGCTTATAGCCATTCTCTTAAGAAATGTTTGCCAGCATTAGTATTATTTTGAGTAGAAATAACAATAAATATGCCTTAATGTTCATTAAACTATTTTAGTGCCCAGCTCTGACTTTGTAAGGAAATGTACAGACATAGGACATGTGTCCACAATCTGTAGCTACACGATTTAAATGACTATTTTAGAAATAAAGCCACCAGCATGCTTGAGGCTATTTTTAAAATAAATTCAGATCGATGGCCCTATGAGTCCCAGTTGTTCCAAGCTGCATGTTAGAAAGCAACTTTCCAAAAGAAGAGTAACTTTGTTTCTGGTGGGTTTTTGATGTGCACAGAATCAAGACCCTTAGCCTGTGACATTCCTGACAGAGACGTACCTAGCAATTTGGCTCAGTCACTGTGGAGGGAGGCAGCCCCAGTCTCCTGTTTTAAATCATGCTTTTGCATAAGCACAGCAATGAATTTTTCTTCTCAGAATTCAAGATTGTTCCCAAAAGGCAGGCACCCAGGTTAACAGCCAAGTCCTAAAAGGTGCCAAGGCAGTCTATTAGGAAAAAAGAAAATTCCCATGTTATAAGTCACTTGGAAGGCAGTTTAATTATAAAATGTGTGAAGCTGAGTTTTAAATGTGAGGGGTCATACTGGCTGTTTCCTCTGACCCTTTGGAAAGTGTTAACTAGTTATCATTATATGAAATTTATGAATGTACAATGCCCAGAGCTATTTATTATTTCCTAGGCTCCCCAACAATTCCCAGTTACATAGAGTTGATATTCACCATTTCGACAATCCAGTGCAGGGGAGGCAAAAGCCTTGAATACCAACGTTCATATGGATAGTCTTATCACCAAAATCCTCCTCTTAGAGACCTGTTGAGCATCCTTTAAGCAATGTTTCAACTGGGCATTGTGGTGCCCACCTGTAATCCCAGTGGCTCTGGAGGCTGAGGCAAGAGAATAACAAGTTCAAGACCAGCCTCAGCAATTTAGAAAGGAACTAAGCAACTTAGCAAGACCCTGTCTCAAAACTAAAAAATAAAATAAAAAGTGTTGGTGATATAGCTCAGTAGTAAATCCCCCCTGGGTTCAATCCCCAGTACAAAAAAAAAAGAAGGAAAGAAAAAATATATGTTTAAATAGCCACTCCCTTACCACTCACCTTCTCCCTCCTACCACTTCAAAATGGGAGCCTTCTTTCTATCTGCAGCACTGCCACATGCACCAGGAGTGCATGCACATGCACATGCACGTGTGCACACACACACACACACACACACACACACATACACACACACACACACACACACACACACACACCTACTCCATTTTGGGAAAAAAAAAAATAGTTATTACTGATTGCCCAACATGATGTGTTGCTGTAGAAGGCAAATCACCAAGTGTCCTGGGGACCGCACTTCACTGAAAACCAACCCCCTCCAGCGACAATGGTAAGGATGGGATTACAGCCCTTGCTGCCATTGTGCCCTATCTCCACCTGTCACCCTGAGAGACCACAGGAAAGCACCACAAAAGGTAGGCAGACAGAACAAGCCACCATTTTGTAAACCTACATTCCAGTTTGTACTCTACAAACACAATAGGAGCAGACTGCACAGGGAAGGGGAGAACATGCACCAAAGCTGAATAGCTGTGGATCCCCACCCCCAACCTGGGGACAGTCCAGTGAGGGTGGAACTGATAAGCCAGTGCTTGCAAGTGGTGTGGGTAACAGAAGTCTGAGCAGCCTCAATATGCCACACGGGGAGGACAGCTGACCCTGGTGGTATGCTGGTCAGTGTTTAGCAACCAACTCTCTAGAGGACAGGGTGCCCTAATTTGTAGCTCTTACCAAGTACTGTAATATAAATGTTCTCTGCTTGCAATCTCAAGCTGCCAAAATGATGTCACAGAAAAGAGTAGGAAAGTGCTGCCCCTTAGCACACCATTATATGGTACTTCTAACCATAGTTACAGTAGACCCAACACCCTCAAGAATAGAGATCATGATCAAATGTAACAGAATAATTTTGAAGCAATGAGTTTTGAACATTTATTAAATTTGTTTTAAATACACTTTGTTTCATTGCAAATCGATACCATTCAATCTTTAATGACCAGCTCACAAAATTCCTGCAGCTTTTAACAGCTGACTCTCATGGCAGTTGCAACTCCAGCACACTGCGAGGTGGGCCCCACTTGGACAGGGGGATGACCAGTGCACCAGCATCAGAGTGGGGACTCCAGGTGGTGATTGGAGAGGCCAGATGTGAGCTGAGAGCTTGCTTGAAGCCATCTGGAGTGGTAAGAGTTAGCAGAGCCAGCCAAACCAATATTTATAGGGAGCTGAAAGCCAGACGCATAGGAGATAAAGTACTAACACTAGACCAAAAGAGGCAGAGGCAGACCCTGCAAAGATAATGCACAGCAGAATTGAGCTGGAGCCAGGTCTTGGTCAAAATGAGAGTAGGTCAGGAAAATAAGGAGGGTTTTAGATTTGGAATGTGCTGCATTCATCTATGAGAGCTGCTGCACTGCTCACGTGTATTTATTAGTGAATAATTATGAAAATTGCCCAGGTTTATTGAGCACTTCACCTAGACCACATATGGTTTTGCATGCTGTGTGAGCTAGTTTTCTATCACTGTAACAAAATACCTGACATAATCAACTTATAAGGAAAAAATGTTTATTTTAGCTCATAGTTTTGGAATTTTCAGTCCATGATTGGTTGGCCTCATAGATTTGGGCCTATGGCAAGGTATCAAGCACAGCGTGGTGGGAGCAGACAACAGAACAAAACTCAGAGCCAGGAAGCAAAAAGAGAGAGCAGAGGCCCGGGATCCCACCAACCCCTTCAAGGGGCCCACTCTTGAAGTTTCCACCACCTCCCAATAGTGCCACACTGGGGACCAAAACTTTCACAGGGATCACTGGGCGACATATAAGACCCCAATGACAGCACATGCTTTATCTCACTACTGACAGCTTCATGTTACAGCTGCAACAGACAGCCCGAATTCAGAGGAAGCCACAGCTGTACCTGCTATGCAATACAGGTGCATGTGTGTGTTGGGCTGGTTTAAAATTGCAGACAGAAGGCCAACAATACATGAAGAAACACTTCAAAGTGGAATAGAGACAGGTTTCCCAGATAGTGTTCAAATAGGTACGAAATCATCTCTCTACCTTCAAAGATATCAGTAGGCATTCCCTGGGCAGGGAGGAGAGGATAATTAAGTAGTGGTTGATCTTACCTTTTGGGGAATTAGACACACTATGAATACATTGGTGGAAAATACAAATGTAGTCCTCGACACTAGGGAGCTCCAGCTTTTACTCCCCCATTCTCAAATCCCACCCCTTGGACTTGGTACTAAGGGCCATCCCTGCTTCCTGAATCTCCTGCCTCCAAACGCAACTGCTTGATTCTCCTTGCTCCAAGGCCAAGGATAGTCCACCTAAGACTCAGGCTCGCCCCCTACAGCCCAACCTGCCCTGAATCCTTGCTTGCCTGAGAGCGGGTATCCTAGCCTGTGAGCTACTGGAGGTTTTCACACATTGTTTTTCCAGAGGGCCTCGTACAGTGCCTGATTCAATCAACAGGTGCTGAACTGAAAACCAAGGCTGCCTGAACTGAGAGAAGGCTTTATGTTGCTTCATGTTTGCTAGCTCTTCTCCTGTTATGATTCACTGCCCCTCTTCCCTTAGGAAGTGACCTTCTAACTCAGAATGACACCGTATTATATATTCCCCACGGGGAACTGCAAATGCCTTACAAATGTTTCAACTGGCTGCCAGCTTGATATCGAGTCCCAGGTAGTGTTTGCTTGGCAGTTTTGTCTCTGGGTAGCTGGTGCACGTGAGGAAGAGCCATTACCGGGTGCATGGGGTTCCGGGGAAGTGGGTGAGCCAGCACCACCACTGACCTGGGAAAGTTTCCATGAATTCATTTTCTCACCCCCAGTGATGCCCTGGTCGCTAACCCAGAAGAGGGGCGAGGTCTGTTTTCAATTAGGACTTTCAAAAAAGTGTTTTTAAATGGCCTGTAAAAATAATCCAATAAAGGCCCCAGAGGTGTGAGCTGTTGTCATCATCCTGTTTGGAAAACGTCACTCAGAATGCACCCAAAGGCCATAGGGGGAGGTGGTGACGCTTTTTAAAAAAAAAATTAATTTGTGAAATGAACCTGTAGGATTAGTTGTCCGCCTTTGTGCCCGGCTTTAATATGTCCTCAGCCAGGGAAATCCGAGGCTTTGGATTATTAGCCCTGCTGGATCACGTTACTGTTTGGCTCTGCAGAAATCACACTTTTCATTTTGCCTTTAATCCTAAAGGTCACGGAGAAGGTCAGCCCCCAACACAAATGATACTTTGTGGTCTTACTTTCAAACAATTATCAACTCATAAATCTTGGTCAGACGGTAATGAGAGTGCGAGGAATAATTGAATTCAGTCCAGACTCCCGATGTCATAGGGAGGGGGGAGCTGAGAGGAGAGGGAGGGGAGGGCCTGGGGAGGGGGCTCTAGGGCTGGAGCCAGAAAGTCTTTTCTCCAGCCGCCGATTCTCCTGTTTGTCTTTGTTGAATGATGGCATTTTGAGGTTTGTCATTTTTGAGTGAAGCCATTGAAGTTGGTGATGGTCCAGCAGAGCTTAGAAAATAGAGGGTCGGAGCTGAATTCTTCAGATCCAAAGGCAACTAGTAGAAAGAGTGAAAGACTACAAAAAAGGATTTGGGAATTAGGTGCCGACTTGTCCCAGCTCAGCCAATTACCACACTGTGTGGCCTTGGGAGACCTACTGAACCTCTCGGGGCTGAGAAGAGGCCGCTGTTTCTCCTATGTGGCAAAATGGTCCTTAAGGGTCATATGAGGTGATCTACTGAGACATTTAAAAAGTCATAAAAAGAGACAATATTCTGAAGCATGTTAAGGTGTTTTGACTGAGCAATAATAACTTTGAAAGCGCCCTGTGGCCACTCCAGACATGTCTAGAACTCAGCCCTTCCCACCAGCCACGGCTCCTTCCAGGTTCCGCCCAGCGAGGTCTTTCTCCTGGAGCATCGGAATCAACGGGTCTTTCTTTCCATGACTGCCCTTCCCCCACAACCCAGTCTCATTCTAGCATCTCGTCATGGTTCTTTTAAACCTGTTATGTGATTCTTCTGATCAAAACCCTCCACTGGGGCTGCGGTTGGAGCTCAGTGGCAGAGCACTTGCCTAGCACATGTGAAGCACTGGGTTCGATCCTCAGCACCACATATAAATAAATAAATAAAATATAGGGATTGTGTCCATCTACAACCAAAAAAAAAAAAAAAATTTTTTTTTATAAACCCTCCAGTGGTTCCCCATTTTACACACACGGGCAAAGGTCCCAGTGTCAGGATTACCCACAAGATGCTGCAAATTTGGGGGCCCATTTTAATTCTCCCTGTTCTCACCTCCCATTGCTCCTCTAGCCCCCCTGCCCCTCTCTCACCACCCCCCCACACTGCAGGACACACTCCTTCCCCTGGCCTGGGATGCCCGTCACTCTGCCACCCCCAGGGTTGACGTGTCTCTCTCCTTCCACTCTGCTCTGACCTCACTTTCTCTGACTGCTCTATTTAAAACTGCATCATGGCCACCTGCCTCACTGGTTATATTTATGGCCTGTCTTCCTCTACTAGAATATATGCTCCACCAAGACAAGAATTTTTGTCCCTTTTCTTCATTGTATCCTAGCTCCTAGAAGAAGGCCTGGCATAGACTGAGCACTCAATATTTATCAAACTGAAATGAAAACTTGATTCCCGTCTGACTAGAGCTCTCAGTGATGAAACTGTTGAGATCCTGAATTGGCTAACAATGCAGGCCGACCTCCTCCACTATCCTTCTTGCATCAAGGTTAGATAAGTGCCTGATTCTGTCACCTGTGTGCCCAGCCGGGTGCTCTGCAGGGTAGCATGCACATAGCTGACCTCAGGATTTATTGTTCTATTGGCTCTGCCCAGTTTGGTCAGACCTTAGAGCAGGCCTTAAGCATCTGGATCTACCAAGGGACACATCTAAGCCAGCTGTCTAAGATGTCAGAGTGAACTACAGGACAGAAGTGTATTCTTGGTGGGAAGGATAAGAAGGTTTGCACCACTGTGCCTTCTTGGTGCACCTTCCTGGCTTGCACGCATAAGAACATGCTACAAATGTGTACTTAGCTGTCAGTACCAATAACAGGAAGGGAGGGGACCAAACGATCTTCAGTTGGAAGTAAGCATTTTTGTTTTCAACACCAAGCTTTGTAAGTTAACACATATCTTACACAGTCATACCACTTTGTAGTGATGTTCCAAATACAGTTTTATTTCATCCTTACTCCAATTTGATAGGTGTTATTGTTATCTTTATACCATAGACAAGGAAACACAGTGATTCCTTGGCAGAGCCATGGCTTACACCTTCTTTTGGATGTAAGTGAATTTAGCTTAGCTCATATGAATAATGACAACAAATAGCCTCTGCCTGGTGTTCTGCATTTTAGAATTCTGCTGCAACAATGTCCGTCTGTCTCACTTCCTCAGCCCCCACCCCCGACTAGAGTGAAGGCTATTTCAGTGCAGTAGTGCATCTCCAAGGGCCTGGCACAGTTCTTGGCACAGAGTAGTTCTGCGCCATGAGCAGCAGTTACAGTGAGAAATAAATAAACAAGTAAATACAAGTCCTGTAAAGAAGAAACCAAAAGAATGCTGAGAAAGAGAATGGCTTTGGCAAAGATGAGCTACAACGGATAATGCAGCCAGAGAAAACACCTCTAAGGAGTTCACATTTAAGCTGACACCCAGTAGATGAATATTTGCTCCCTAGTGAGTGACCTGGGCAGGATGGGCATAAAGAATAGCTACCTGTATGCTCCCGTGTGTAGAAGCAAGAGTATGCATCCCGAGAACAGGATGTTCTAGAAGAGAAAGTGTGCAGGAGGAGAAGAATGGAGCCACACGTGCTCAGTTGCTCAGTGTTTTCCTCTCATTCAAAGGAAGTTTATTGAGCATCTACTATGTACCAAGTTGTTCGAGGCGCTAGAGCTATAAACAAAACTCATGGAGCTGATATTCTAATGCAGTATATAGGCATAGATCATTAAACAAGTAATATGTTAGTGATGTCTGCTACAACTATAAACTAAATAAGTGTGGCCGGGAAAGGAGTAGGGGAAAGTTTGACTATGATATGGGTTGGGGAAGACCACACTCAGGAAGGGGCATTCCTGCAGAGGCCCAAATGCCGAATTTTGAGAAGAGTGGGTGATTAGAAAACATTTCAGCCAAAGCAACAGCAAATGCAAAGACACTGCAACCAAACCACCGTGCATGCACTCCCTCCTCCAGGAGAGAGGAGGGCAAGTTCATTATAGAAAAGTTAGAAGAAAAGGGCTGGGATTGTGGCTCAGCAGTAGAGGCTCACCTAGCATGTATGTGGCCTTGGGTTCAATCCTCGGCACCACACAAAAATAAAATAAAATAAGTTATTGTGTCCAACTACAACTAAAAAATAAATATTTTTTTAAAAAAAGAAAGGTTAGAAGAAGCTTATAAGTGCTCACCATAAAATTTTAATTTTATTTTCAGTTTAATTCACCCAGAAAAAGGGAGTAGAGAAGGTCAGGGAAGAACAGAAGCACCAATCCAAACCATTGAAAGTGAGAGGAAGAACTTTGTCTTAATGATCTCTGCACCCCAGTGCCTGTTACTATGTCTGGCACCGGAAGTCTTGTTGGGTTGAATATACACAGTGTAAATGAGGAGTAAGAGAATGTTGGGATCAAGGAAGTCTTGGAGAAAAGAGAATTTAGAATCTTAAGTGGGAATTTTGTGTTTGTTGTTTCTGTTCATAGTGTCACTCAAACACACAGTGATGTCCTGGCCCTGGGACTATGAAACACCTACTTCGAGTCAGGCTCTGCCCAGAGACCTTGGGATCTGACGGTGTATCAACCCAGGATAAATTGACCTAAGAAAACAATTTTTTAAATTAGTTCCACAATAAAAATTTTTTTAAAAGTGATGAAAGCACATGAACTACAGGTTTGGATCTCCCCTCCAGCACCTCTGTGCTTTGTGTCCTCGAATGAGTTATTTACCTCTCTGTGTTTCAATTTCTTCATCTGCATAATGGAGACTTTAATAGGAACTAGCCCATAGGTTGCTGCAAAGTGCGTTAACCTTTTTAAAGCACTTCGAACCATGCCAAGCACACAGTAGAGAGAAACAGCCAGGCATTGCCTAACGAACGACAGGGACGTGTTCTGAGAACTTGTCATGAGGCAAGTTCGTCACTGGGTGAACACCATGGTGTGTATGTACACAAACTAGGTGGCGCAGGGCAATCTCTGGACCTGGCCTCTCGATGCAACGTGGCAAACGTGAGATGTGGACGCTGCTGCCGGCACAGCACAGCCCGCTGCTCTGCACTGAGCCTTTTCATAAGTAGAAGGAATGCACTCTGACATCACAGTTAAAGATCGTATAGTAAATACCTAAAGCAGTAATACAGCCGGGTGTTATCATGGTCAAGTACTGTGCCCTGCACATCACTGTGGGTCATTGTGGGTTATGTCATCGCAGACACGGGAGGAACGCACTGCAGTAGTACGCGAGCACTGCTGTGACCTCACCCAGCAACAGGAATTTTCAGCTCCATTAGAACTTTATGGGATTGCCCTCACTTACCCCGCCTACATTGACCACAGTGTCCGTGGTGAAAGGTCAAGGTCATTCTGCAGAGCCTGCCTGCATGACCACCCCCACTGCACTGCCGCTGCTCCTGCTGCTGCTGCCGCAGGGGTCTCACAGACCTACCGCCCTGCGTCTAATCCATCCCGAGATAAATGTCCTTGAAAATGATTTCTTAGCATGGGAGATACAAAGGAGAAATATTAAGAATAAATAGTAAGGGGCTGGGGTTGTGGCTCAGCGGTAGAGCACTCGCCTAGCATGTGTGAGGCTCTGGGTTCGATCCTCAGCACCACATAAAAATAAATAAAAAATAAAATAAAGGTATTGTGTCCAACTACAACTTAAAAATTTTTTTTAAAGAAAGAATAAATAGTAAATAGGACTATGTAGTCCAATAATTACGTATTCTTTCCCACTGTTATGATTTAGATAGGCGGTGTCCCCCAAGCTCCTGGGCTAATGTTCAGAGGTGAAATGACTGGCTTGGGACAGCTGTCATCTAATCAGTCCATGCTGGTCTGACTGGACTGACTGGGTGGTCACTGTAGGCAGGTGGGATGTCGCTGAAGGAGGTGGGTCACTAGGGGCGTGCCCTGAGAGGGTGCATCTTCCCTGTAGCCCTTTTCCCTTCCTCCCTCTGCCTCCTGGCCACCATGAGGTAAGCAGTGCTCCTCTGCCATGCCCTTCTGCCAGGATGTTCTGCCTCACCTTGAGCCCAGAGCTACTGGTTCAACCAACCATGGACTGAACCCCTGAAGCCGTGAGTCAAACGAACTTTCCCTCCTCTGAGTTGTCCTTGTCAGGCATTTTGGGCACAGCAACAGCCATTAAAGTTATTTTAGAAATCCAAAAAACCTAACTTAGTTTTTCCTCTTGACCCATAAGCTTTGAAAATTCTCTTTTATCTCTTTGACTGGGGATCTTGGGTTTTTTAATGGTACCCAAGCTGGGAAGTTGTCAAAATAAAGATATGGACTTAAAAAATGAATACCTTAGGGACAATAACAAGTGTTGGTAAGAATGTGAGGTTGAAACCTTCATATGTTGCTGGTGGAAATGTAAAGTGGTTCAGCTACTTTGGAAAATAATTGGTCAGTTCCTCAAAATTACCATTTGCCCAACAATTCCACCTCTAAGTATATACTCAAGAGAATTTAAAATGCATAATCATATCAAAAAACACACGTATGAGGGTTCATTGCATTATTCTTCATAATAGCCCAAATGTTCATCAGTTGGTAAATGGATAAACAAAATATGTTCTCTCTATACAATGGAAAATTATTTAGTCATGAAAAAGAATGAAGTATTGATACATGTGACCGTGTAGATAAACCTTAAAAACACTATGGCAAGTGAAGGAAGTGAGTCACAAGTGATTTTACTTATGTGAAATGTCCAAAATAGACAAATCCACAAAGATATAAAGTAGCACAGTGATTATCAAAGCCAGAGAATCACTGCTAATGGTTACATGATTCCTTTGAGAGACAATGGAAATGTTCTGATATTAGATAGCAGTGGTCGTTGCACACCCTTATGCATATTCTAAAAACCACTGAATGATTCACTTTAAAAGGTAAAATTTTGTGATATGTGAATTATATCTTAAAAAAAAAAAAGTAACTCAGCATTGTCAATTACGTCCCTGTGTATAGTCTTTTGTATATAGTTTTCATTCTTAGTCTTCTCCCATCAGCCCTGAGAATGTAGACACAGAACCTTGCATGTTTGTTCTTACATATCAGCTGTGGCATGCATAATCTTCATTCTAAACATGAACAAACTCAGAGTGGTGACAGAGATGACCAAAGTTCTGCAGCTAACATGAGATAGGGCTGGGACCAGACCTGAGGTCCTTTGACTCACAGTCTAGTGCTCTTCCTAAAAAGAACACATAGCAAGAGGGACTCCTGTGGCCACCGAAGCACTGGGCTAGGGCACTAAGAAATGAAGTGTGGCACACTGGAAAGAGTGTGGATTTTGGGATCCAGGGTCTAACCCTGACAGACCTAGGGTAAAATCCCAGGATCACCCATTATCAGCTGTTTGACATTGGTTGAGTTACCAGATATCTTAGACCTTGGCCTCCTCATCTATAAAACAGGGGTGGTAGAGCCTAATTATCTGGAAGGATGTGGAGTTATTTATTATGTAAAGCACCTGATACAAGGAAGATATTCGATAAATGTGGAGTGATGCTGTTATTCCAAATGAGGATAGGTCATGGGTTTCAGAGTTACATGGGCCACTAGGCTCTACCTGCTGCAAGGACTTGACCCATAACCTGCAAACAGCTGGTGATGGGGGTCAGCATCATACAGTGGGGAAGAACCGGGGGGAGAGGGGCTGAGGAGATAGGTTCTAACTTGGCCTTAGCCACTAACATAGTTTTTTTTTTTTTTTTTAATATTTATTTATTTACTTTAGTTGTACACAATGCAATGCATTTATGTTTACGTGGTGCTGAGGATCAAACCCGGGCCGCGCACATGCGAGGCGAGCGCTCTGCCGCTGAGCCACAACCCCAGCCCCTAACATAGTTTTTGATCTTGAGCAATTTGCCTCCTTGGTCTATGTCTTAGTATCTCACACAAAGCAGTAGTTAAAGGAAAGGGAGAGCACGGATGTGGTGGCGCATGCCTGTAATCCCAGTGGCTCGGGAGGCTGAGGCAGGAGGATCACGAGTTCAAAGCCAGCCTCAGCAAAAGCAAGGCACTAAGCAACTCTGTGAGACCCTGTCTCTAAATAAAACACAAAACAGGGCTGGGGATGTGGCTGAGTGGTTGAGTGCCCCTGAGTTCAATCCCCAGTACCCACCCACCCCCCAAAAAAAAGGTGCAGGGGAGCTGTTGGTCTACATTTCAAGATCATGAGACTCAACTGAAATCCAGTATCTGAGTTGACTTTGCAAAGTCAACATAGGAGCTTACTAAATGCAAACTAATCATCTTCTGGATGGAAAACGGCCCTAGCGAATAATGATGGCTAACAAGTGCAGAGAACTCACTCTGTGCCCAGCGCTGTTCTAAGTTCTTTTCCATGAATGAACGAGCTCACCTAAGCCATGCAACAACCTTTAGAGGCCAGTGTTATTATAATCTGTTTTTCAAATGAGGAACTAAGTAAAATGAGATTAAGTCATTTCCCAAGGTCACACAACTAGTAAGAGGTAGAAGAGGGACATAGACCTCTAAGTGCCCTGGTATCCGAGGACTCGACCCCGAGTGGAGTTTGGCATGTCCCCATTTTGCAGATGATGAAATTCGTGTGCCCTGTGAGCCCACCACGTGCAAGTCATTCTTTGAGCTTCTTATATGCCCTCTGCTTCCTCAGAACAATCCCTGGAGGCAGATACCATCGTCCTTTTACTGTTGGGGAAACTCAGAAGCACATCATTAACTTCATCAACTTACCTAAAGCCACCAACTTAATAAGTAGTAAGGCTAGGATTTGTGCCCAGTTCTATTCCTTCCATGTACTGTACCTGGGTAGAACTTACCCCAGTACACTACAAACACAAGGCAATGACAGTGTGCTACATTTTGCCAACAGGCCCAAAGTCTCATCTGGATACAACAGGGACAGCCATTGAGTGTCTCTCGGGCCAGAGATTTTGCTATCCTGGCAAACACTTCTTTTAGCCACTGAATAGGGACAGGTCCTTGACATGATGAGTTACACACTGCAGAAAGACCAAGTCCTTGATGATCATGCTGGCAGAGCCTGCTCTGGTGGAGCTAGGAGCAGGTGGCGTGGAAATTAAAAAGTAACTGGAAAGCAGGGGAGATCGTGGCATACTTCATGTGGACTAATAGGCAATTTTTGGTCCACTCCCATGGAAATCGCTTGGGGAAAACCTAGCCGTTATTAAATGCACCAGGCTTGTGGAGAGATCCATTCATTACTGAGTGCCTGCACCAGAGTTTCTGCTTCGCAAAATGTCAGCATCACAGAGCCTGATTTAGGTCTGATACAAGAGGCCACAGTAAATCCCGTCACTTAGCAATAGGCAAAGAAGACAGCACCTCCTGGAAGATATAATGGGACTGCAGAGGCAGCACACAGGTGCCCGGAAATGTCTAGATATGGAAAAGAACCTGAAGTGATGATGTTACTCATGTTTTCCAAAAATGAATAGTCCCTCCATTGAGATTCCAAGCTCTACACCCTGCAGTGGGAGCCATAGGGTCACGACACTGCTCCCTGAGAGTTTCCTGCAATCCCTTAGGTTCTAGCTCCTGGTCACATCATACCTACATTTGTCAGAGGAATTAAAAGGCTTAAGCTCAGATGTTTTACCCATTGCAAGTAACGGCAGCCACATGATTCCACTTGCACAGGCCATGAACCTGAGAGTCCCCTCGGCCTCCTCTCTTTTCTCACACTCCATGTCCAATGCAGCAGAAAATGCTGTAATGCCAACCTCCTAAACACGCTCCAAATCCAGCCATCTCCTCTGCTTTCACCCCCACCCAAGCTGCCACATCTCTCATCTGGATTAGGCAGCAGCGTCCTAACTAGTTTCTTGCTTTCATCTCAACACTTGCTTGGCTCGAATGTGCCCCCCCAAAATCCACGTGTTGGAAACTTCATCGTCAACACAACAGTGTTGAGAGTAAGAGGTGGTTCAGTCACAAGGGTTGTGCCCTCAGGTATGAATCCACGTCCATTATCATAGGGCTGGGCTAGGTACCACAAGAATGAGTTGTTGTAAGATTGAGTTTCGACCTCTCTTGTTTGCTTGCTCTTGTCCCCTCTTGCCTTATATTCCTTTCAAGTGGGATGGCGTACCACGCATACCCCCACCAGATACCAGCACCATGCTCCTGGATTTCCCAGACTCCAGTACTGTGGGACAAAACACTCTTCACCACAGATTACTCACTAGCAGACATTCTGTTGTAGCAGCAGCAAGCAGACTAAGACAGGTATAGTTTTGGGGGTTGTTGGGCTTTTTCTCAATGCTGTTGCTGGCATGATCTGACTCAAACATCAATCAAATCGTGTCATGGTCATGTCTAAGCTTACAACATCCAATGGCTCTCCAGCTCAGTAAGAGCACACGGTCAAGCCCTTATGCTGACCCACAACACCCTTCTGGTGTGCCCTTCTTTACCTTCCTTCCACTTGTCCTAGTTCCTCTCCCCATCACCCTCTCAGTGCCAGCCTCTGGATTCCTTGCTATTCCTCAGGTAGCCCAGGAGTGGTGGAATGAACCACAAAAGCAGAACCATCCAGAGCTGCAAGGGTGAGGAGTGGCTATGACGGGGCAGGCCATCTCACCCCCTCCAGCACATCCTACCTAAGGGGAGGAACATGGTTCATCTGGAGCAGATGGAAAGTACTAACATGGGGCATTTGGAGAGACTGGGGAGCTTGAGCACAAGATGCACGTTTCAGCCAGCCACGGCCAATCTGAGTGAGCAGCGTCCAGCAGTGACTTGAGCACACCCCTGTATAAAATCTTCTGTTGGTTTCCCCTCGCCTGAACTTGTGATTCCTTAGCTCAATGCACAAGGCTCCTCTTCGTCTTTCACCTGCCCTCCAGCTCTGGCCGCCACACCCTTCTATGTCCCCTCCTTGATCCCCTTTGTCCGGCCATAGCAGGTTGCTAAGAGTTACACAAACTGGCCACACAGTTCTGAACTTGACAACAGTTACAGTGCCCTGAACAAAACACTGACCCCTTCTCCTTTCCATCCACTCCCTCAACTTTCAAAAATCAGCTTGCTGAATGTGACTCCATCACCTCATGTCTCCCTTATCCCTAAGGTATGTACACACACACACACACACACACACACATCTGACTGAAGGTATTTCTCCTAAGTGCTGCCTGTTTACAACTAGCACGCCACTTCACCCACCACAGTAACTACTGGTTTGTTTCATGCAAGTCATGAGTTCTTTGTTGGCAGATTCTTGGGCACCTCTGTATCCCTAGCATCTAACACAGCACAGCTCCTGGTGGGTGCTCTCTCAGCTCCATACACACACGCACCACATGAATGAAACAATAAAAGCAGGTGTTCCTTTGACCTGGGCAGGTTTGACAGCAGGTATGGAGCATGTCACACAGGCCTAGAGTTCTGAGCCAAACTTCCAGTATTTGGGAGGCTGGAGAAAACACAGCAGGAACTGGGACTACAGGATTTCCGGGAGAGGTCATCAAAGTGGATGGTTAAGAAGAAGTCAAGGACTCGGGTCCAAGACCTCGGGTTAATAGAAGTCAAGGACTCGGGTCCAAGACCTGGAGAAGAGATGGGATTGATCTCAAAAGCAAGGCAGTAGACTCCAAGATAGGGGTGACTTTGAAAAGCTGGTGGAGCTATTGAGATGGAAGGAGGATCGTGGATGTAAAGGAAGCCAAACTTCCCCTGCAATGAGGAGAAAGGAGTGCAAGGAGCCTGGCCACTCAGCACATTGTGCAGTTTCCACGGTATCTTGGTCAGGTTGCATCCCCACCAAGCAAAAGGGCCTGCTGGTGGGAGGACTGACTGGGCGTAGCAATAACTAAAACAGGTGCAGTCTGATTCCCACTCTTACTCTTAAAGTTTTCTTCCTCTTTTTTATCTCTGCCTTCCCAAAGAGTCATTGAAATATAGCAAAGTGAGATCTTCAGTCAGATTGTCTGAGTTAAAATCCCAGCTCTGCCACTTACTACCTATTTGATCTCTAGCAAGCTACGTATTCTTTTAAGTCTTAGATTCCTCATCTGTAAAATGGGATGATTATAATAGCAGCTATCTCATAGGGTTATGGTGGAGATGAAATGAGATGTACAAAAAGAAAAGCACTTCCAGTGCCTTGTGAGCTCTGCTGCTCTCGTTGGTGCTGTGTTATTATTTATGGCACAGTTGACTTGAACCTGGACAAGGAGTCGAAGTATCAAGTTCAGATTCCATCTCCATTTCTCATTAGCTCTGTGACCTTGGAGAAGTTGCTCACACCTCACTGTCCTCATCTGCAAGATGGAGATGATAACAACCCTGATGTTGAGGGCTGCTGGGGGAATTAAAGTAGTGAATAAGTGTAAAGCGCTTAGGACAGTTTCTGGGTTACAATAAGTGCTATATAAATATTCGAGGAAGAATACATTATTATTATTGTGACTTATAGTGCCTGCTTCTTGATTTGCTTTTTTTAAAGCCCAAAGGGGAGCAATCCTTATGCCAGTGACAGTAACAGCAATGGACATGACCAGAGGTAAGGCTGGAGATCACTGGTGACTCCCAGTTAGTGCCCTGTAAGCACTAGCCTTTCTCTCCACTAGCCTCTGGCTTCATAGAACCCAAGCAGCCCCCAGTCTGCTGAGGGTCCTGCCAGCATCTAACAAAGGGTGGGAGGGAGAGGAGCCCACTGAAAACAGCTGACCCAGTGGACTGGCTGCTGCCACAGAATCTATTTCCCAGTGTCTCTGAAGTTGCTGACTTCAGCCTTTCCAGAGTAAAGCACCGTCCATGGTCAGAGACAGCACCGGCGTGCACATGCAGCACAGCCGTAAATCTGCAAACCATATTATTTAAGAGACCTGACTTTCTTGTGTTGCGATATTAAAGCAAATCTTCCTGCTGCTCATAAATCAGCTGGGATGTTTCCATCCTCAGCAGCTCTGCTCAGCCCTCTCGAGATGCACACACAGCGTGCAATGCACTAGCTTAGAAGGTGCAGGATGAGAAAGAAAAGGAAGAGGTGCATTTGCCTCCTCCCAAAAGTGTTCTCATGACCCTGCCTGCACATATCTCCCTGTTCCATGACCTTAGATCCCTGGCATCCTCTGGGAAGCTCCAAAAAACACAACATGAACTCCTGATATTGACACAGCAAGTTACCCTTCACAGCCCTCTGATTAAACAGAGCAGGTACTGCTAATCCCAGTCGAGAGTTTGTGAATCTGAACATCAGGGATATTAAATAAGTTTCCCAAGATCACATAGCCAGGAAGTAGGGGAGTGTGGATCATGTCTCCTGACTGCTGGTCCAGTTCCCTTTTTATGGTATCAAGTCTCTCTTATCAAGGCTTTCTTTATATGCATGGAGCTAAGAAATGCAGGGACTCTTCTGGGGAAAAAATGATCTCAACTCAAAATGTTTAAATGAACATTGCTCTGTGGCCGGTGCTTCCCAATACATCAGCAAAATTTATCACTGCACCAAACCTTCCTGTGGCTTCCTGTCACCAAGAATGAAACCCAAGTTCTTAGCATAATATACAGAGTTCTCATGATCTTGGTCCTGCCTTTGGCGTTGGCTCTCCCTCCTCTCAACACAGCTCACAACCCCTGCTTCATCTATCCTCCGAGAAGCCTGCTCAGACTCACCCTCCCCAACCCAAGCTGGGTTGGGGTCTTTCCACTGTGTCCCACTAGCACCCCACACTTCCTTTTACTGCAGCACTTTTCTGGCCACGTTGCACTCATCTGCATACTTGTCTGTCTCCTCTTTAGATAGCACACTCAAAGGCATGATGTGCCACAGTTCTTGGTAAAACCGTAGGTGCTCAATAAATGCTCCTGGACTGAATCCTCACTATACAAATGAGAAAGGACATGCTACACAGACATCACCCCAATCTGTTGGGAATGCCTCCAGTGGACTGGAACCCAGACCTCCAGCTGCTGTGCTGCATGCTACCCTCATCCCCTTCCTCCCTGTCTTCTTCAGGGAGGATGCTTCATTTGACTTTGGCTTTTCTAATCTAAGCTAACACCCTGGATCAACCTTGCCACTCTGTATCCTGCAAGGCACAAGGAAAACAGAGTGAATCCTGAGCATCCCCCCACATCAGTCAGCATGCCTCCCCTGTGGATCAACCTTGAAGGAATATTGTCCTATACACTCCCGTGGGGACTGACCATGATCAGTGATAAAAACCAGAGGGCGGGATATTTGCATTAATTCACAAACATGGAGGGTTTACTCTGTGTCAAGTATTTTCTAACAACTAGATCTACCTGAAAAGAGAACAGACTCTTAGCCATGCCTGAAGGGGTCTCCTGGAGTCTAGATGAGGGCCTGGCAGGAAAGACAGAAGCATTTGATGGGGAACTATCTAGAATGACTACCAAAGTCTCCAAATTCAGAACCATGAATCTGATCTGTGTCCTCTTTCTCTCCTCTCCCTCCCCCAACTCCTCCCCAATCCTTCTAAGCACTATAAAAAGCAAAAGGTTTTGGAAAGGTACTAAACTAATTTTATGAAAGATTCCAAAATGTAACTTTAAGTACTTATGGCTCTAAGTGATTTTGTTTCCAATACGTGCTGGCAGAAAAATATTACCCCTGCATTTCAATGCAGAGGAAATAAGTAGGCTGCATTTGGCCAAATTCATTTATTTAAGTTATTTCCTAAAATGAGTGTAATTTGAAAATCACTAGTATTATTTCCTCCCAGTACAGGTTAATGCCTTCTACATGCCCCTGAAAGGGGTACCTCTTGCAAAGAGAGTTATTAGCTTTTTATTTAGAATGTACTGTATGGGTGATTTGTGGGGATAACAAACCTGAATAATTTAAAGTAGTCTCTATTTGCTGAGAACTGCAGGTTTTTTCTAAAGTAGATTTTAAATCTTTAAACTTTCAGAGATTAAGAGAGATTGGCCTGGGATTTATTTGTTGCAGGAATTTCTTTTTCTTGTGCTTGCGTCTTTCCCAGCATCCATTCTTTTTTCACGCCTCCATTCGAGAATCATGTAACATCAGCGTTAGAAAAGGCCAGAGACGGCCATCCTTTAGAGCAGTAGCTTTCAGACTTTTATGGCCAAATCCCTTATGCAAGGAAAATCTTAGCACCACTAGCAATAAAACGGGGAAACTGAGCTGCCCTGGTGGGGTCTCTTTCTCCCCCTCACCTCCTCACCCTTTTGCAAGGCTTCACAGAATCCCTGAGGAACATACTTTGAAAGCAAAGACCCCTCACTTTTCAGTGGGAGAACTGAGGCCTGAAGGTGAGGGAAGACTTACCCAAGGTCACTCAGCAGGTATTAGGCAGAACCAGGACTAGAACCTGAAGCTGCTCCTTGAACTTGGCTTTGCCATTTTAACATACATCTAGCAACCATCTTTCAAATTCCAATCTCTGGAGGGCAGTGCACAGAGGGGGTCCTGCCCAGGAGCACAGCACAGCTTCACATTCGTGCTGGTGGTTGTAACAATGCTTGACCCAGGCCACGGGCTTTAACCAGGGCTCCTCCTTAGGATGTGCCTGTCTTCAGCAGCCCTCCCGCCTCCAGCAAGGCTGGGTAAGCTTGTCATTTCTAAGCAGGGCACGTTTTTCTGCGGTCCCCTTTCCAAAGAGCAAGTGGTGACAGCGCCTGGAATGCAGAGTCAGCAAAAGGGAAGCCACTTTGCCTGCAAAGGCCCTGCAGAGACCCTGCAGAGATCCCACCCCTTTGTCCGTTCTCATCATGTGCTGAAGCCCAGGCCTTTTTCCTGGGAACTGGGCATCCTGTACCAGCCAGCACCCCACAGGGCTTTTCTTATGCCCCACAACCCACCCCGATTCCAAAAGGAGCCAAGGGCAATTCTTGTTTGGCTTTGTGCTTTTGATTTCTGAGAAGGAGACAACTTGTGCATGAAAGGACTTTTATCCTGCTAAACACCTTGATGGGTTTAGGTCTGAATTTAGAGGACAAAAGTTTAAGAGAGCTTAATTCTACTGCAGGAGGAAATGGGCTGCCTCTGTTTTGCTGTTTTGTTTTGTTTGTTGGAGGTAACAGCAGGGACATTAGAGAAGAAAGATATTTTGCAAGGCAGGAGGCTGGAGTCCAGTGTATCAAATTGGCTAAAGGGATTAGAAATAAAAATCTGTAATGTGAAATTTTCAAGTTATCTGTGTTGCTGCAATCAAAATCCCTCCCCTTCCTCCACTGTCAGGGAAGTCTTCTAGATACCTGCATGACTTCTAGAGGGGTAGCTTTCCTGGTGGGAATCAGGAAAAAGGGCTGGCTCCCACCTCAGGTGAGGTGGTAGGGGTACCAGACACATGATGTGGAGCAGAAAGAAAAGGCATAGAGAGGGATGCTTATATTAAAGCAGAGCTCAGCTTCAGGACAGGCCATAGAACAACAGACCCAAGCTGATGTCCCATGGTCTGGGGAGGGGTTAGTGTTTCCACATGCCTTGAGATGAGGGTTAGGTCTGTGTTCTCCCCACTTTATCTTTTTTTATTTTTATTTATTCTTGGTACCTGGGATTGAACTTAGGGACACTCAACCACTGGGCCTCATCCCCAGCCCTTTTTTGTATTTTATTAGAGACAGGGTCTCACTGAGTTGCTAAGTGCCTCACTTAGTTGCTGAGACTGGCTTTGAACTGTGATCCTCCTGCCTCAGCCTCTCAAGTGATGGGATTACAGGCGGGCGACACCACACCCAACTCTCCCCACTTTTCTTTTCCTTAAATATTTATTTATTTGCTTTAGTTGTACACAATGTGTTTATTTTTACGTGGTGCTGAGGATAGAACCCGGGCCGTGCACGTGCTAGGCGAGCGCTCTACTGCTGAGCCACAATCCCAGTCCGGCTCTCCCCACTTTAAGAGACAGAAAGACACCACCTGAAGTCTAGCTTACACATCCCCTAGCCAGAGCATCTAACATGATCACATCTAACATAGTCACACAGGTTTTGCCAGCCCTTTCAGAGGATTCTGAGTTAAGTTGTAGTACCCATCATTAATTCAAGCTTGCAACAGTTGCTGACTGCCTACAACTTAGACACACTGACAGTAACTTTCTTTCTTTCTCTTTAATGCATTTGTGCTTGCCTGGGTTTGGATATTCCAGAAAACCTTATATAACACCCCAAGTTCTCACAGAGGCAGATGAAGTCACAAGGTCCATGGGGAATGATTATTTCACCCTAAAACCAAAAGCATGAAGAGGCTCAGAATACTTAGCCTTCTTGCTTGCTAAAGATCAAGTACAACAATAACAACAACATCTCCATTCTTTGGAAAAGGTCATCAGAATTGTCCTAGAGATATACACAGGTCTATCCCTGCTTTATGGGAGGTCTACAATGAGTACACCCAGAGAGTAAGGTAGAATTCGAGGAATTTGCACACCCAGACATTTTAGGAGACAGATAAGGGACCCTGGTATTCATTACCAGTGTCCTCAAAGTTGAGAGAGGAAAAGCTTCCCTGGGGAGAAGACAGCAGGGCAGACATGGAGAAGAATTAGCTGGGGGGGGCTGGGGTTGTGGCTCAGTGGTAGAGCGCTCACCTAGCACGTGCACGGCCCAGGTTCGATCCTCAGCACCACGTAAAAATAAAGGCATTGTGTACAACTAAAGCAAATAAATAAACATTTTTTTAAACAAAGAAAGAATTAGCTGGGCTGGGTGAGAGCACAGGTGGAGCCTGTTTACAGGGAGGAGTAAAGAAATATGCACATCTAACCAAGGTAGGGAGGCCCCCAAGGGTGACTAGGTAGAGAACCCCAAATAGCATCCCTTCATTTCTTCCAATGCCCAGCCCAGTTTTTCTTCCAGCTACCTCACCTCTCTAATTTGCCAGTTCTAACCTTGTGCAAGCAGCTTGGAGTAGAGGCCAGGGCTAGCCTTGGGTCCAGAGCAGGAGTGCAAGTCCCTGCTCTGCCCGACTCTGGCTGTATGACTCCAACTCAGTGATCCAAGCCTCAGCTGGTACAGTCATAAACAGTGACGTTTCAGGAGGGGTGTGCTTTGGTTTGATTTGGTTTGCCTTGTTTAGGGAGAACATTTTCTTCAAGTGAGATCTTATTCAAAAGCCCAATATACAAAAGTGATCAGGGACTGGGAGTGTGGCTCAGAAGTACGCATTTGTCTAGCTTGCCTAAGGCCCCAGGCTCAATCCCTGGCACCTCAAAACTAACAAAAGAGATCAAAGCAGAGTTAGCTGGAGTAAAGTGAAGACGACCATGGCAGTTCTAAGTTGCTACAGACCAGCTGCAGGAGCACCTTTCATTCACACAGGAGTGGCACCCTTGGCAATGGAGCAGCATCCACTCAGAGCTCCACAGAACACAGCTCAAAAAAAAAAATCACTGGACTAAAGAATGAGAGTATATTTAGTCCAAAATAGGCCAGCCACAGGGCTAACCCCAGTTCTCCTTCTCCTTTGCCCCCACTTGGCCTGGCTGCATCCCAGAAGATGGGAGGATTGCGGGGGGGGGGGGGGCGGTGGAGGGGGGGGGTAGGATGAAAGAAGAGGATATTGAGGAGGAAACAGTAACCTCTCAGTGCTCAGTTGATGTATGCCTTGATTTCCATGTGAAACACTAATGGAGGAGAGTGCCTTTGTGCACAGAATGAACTTGAACTTGGGTCAGGAGGTCTGATTTCTTGTGCCTGCCCTGATATTTACCAGCTGTGTGATCTCAGACAATTTATCTAACAGATGCCTGTTGTGAGTCTGTTTTGAGAAACAAAAGCAAAATATGTGTGTTGAGATGTATATAAAATATAAGTGCCTATAATCCCAGCAGCTCAGGAGGCTGAGGCAGGAAGATCCTGAGTTCAAAGCCAGCCTCAGCAAAAGCGAGGTGCTAAGCAATTCAGTGAGACCCTGTCTCTAAACAAAATGCAAAATAGGGCTGGGGATGTGGCTCAGTGGTTCAGTGCCTCTGAGTTCAATCCCTGGTACCAAAAAAAATTTTTTAAAAGTATATAAAATACGAGATAATATTGCTTCCATCTTATTTTTTAAATCTAATGTCTTCCCAGAAGGGCTATGGATTTATCCCCATCTGTGTGTGTGCACATGTGCTGCTGGGGATCAAACTCAGCCTCCAGCAGGCTAAGCCAGCACTCCACCAGAGCTGTACCCTCTGCCCCAGCTCCGCCTATTACCACTGACTCTCAATCTGTGATTTCTTTGATGTCTTAGGAATTCTCTAACATTTCAATTCTTTGATCAATTCAAATATTTAAAAACTATTTTTAAACTATTATTACGTGCTATAAAAGAAAACTACAAGATGCCTGGAGGACATTCAATGGTGGGAGGGCCCAGACTGGCAGAACAGGAAAAGAGCAAGTTATATCTAAACTGAAGAATCAGTCAAGGTCACCAGAACAGCCTCTTGGAGAGCCTGGGATAGGGAAAGGCACAGAGTGTTGAATGTGGAAGGAAGGAAGGAAGAAGGCCAGTGTGACCTGAGGGCAAATACAACCAGAAAGAGAGAGAGAGAGAGAGAGAGAGAGAGAGAGAAGAGAGACTGAGATGATGTTGGTACAGGGGGCAGGTGGGAGCCTGTCCAAGCTTTTGTGTTTCTGCTGAATCTTATGTAGGATTCAAAAAGGTTGGCCGTTCATTTTCTTATGAGCAAATATATTTTCTTCCTGTGGACACTGCTCAGTATGAGAAATAAAAATACTAAAATATTGAAGCTCATTGGTCAGCCCAACCAAGGACGGCCCTGGATAGAGAGGATATCTGAATAATTTCAGAGCACCTGGGCATAGCAAGGGCCTGGGATATTGGGATACTTCAGAGGCATCTGTTACATGAATGAATGACTGGAAGAATAAATGAATGGTCTTCAGTTTGATCATTATTGTATCAATGATTCTGCCCGAAGAATTAGATACTAATTCATAAGCTCTGGGCGTTGGGCTAGACCTCCTCCCAAATTCCAGACTGAAGTCCCTTCAATCCCTCCCTGCCTACTGATCTCCAATCTACTCACACAGCCTGTCTTGTGATGAGCGTCTTTTTTAAATGCTCAAACAATTCTTCCTTATGCCAAAACTACCTCTCTAGAGCATCCATTCATGAATCCTTGTTCTACTCCTTCAAAGTTTTACAGATTAAGTCTACTTCCTCTTTCAAGTGAGAAGCTGTCAGGAATTTCTTACCTCCACCTGTCCCATGGAAACCATGCTTCAGTTTTTGATGGTGAAACTGGAGTCTTAACTCCTCAGGTAGATGAACACTCAACCCAGGGCTTGTGAGAGGTACTTACATTTCCTCATTATGTGTTTAGGCCCCCATATAGGGAGTTCAGTAAAATAAACATCAGGACCTATGGCAAGTAGTGCTAAGGTTTGAATTCAATTTGCAGTCTCCTGAAATATGTTAGATGGTTTGAACTCTGACACTTGCAAATATTAACTCACACAGTAAAACTATCATGACTAATTCAACCCAACTGCAGGAAGTTATTTGGGAGTGTGGGGTAGCAGGGATTACTTAAAGCATTGGTTTTTGAGAAAAGAATCTTGCATAAGATTGAATGATTTATTAACCTCCAGAGAAGGTGTTACACAGAGGTCGAGCCTGAGTTCAATGGCAGGGCAGCAGTAGGGAAGGAATCTGGCTATAAAGTCATCTCATTTCACTGTTTATAACAATAGGGTTAAGAACTTCAAAGAGTGTCCAAAATGATTTAACAAGGCTTATTTTTGTTATATGGGTCTGCCTGAAATACGGATATGATCTTTATCTTTTTTTTTTTTAATGAACAATCACTATGCAGAACTTTGGGAATGGATTTCTTGACCTGACTGCCCAAAGTACCACTCTCCTCACTCTCTCAAGTGGATATATGTAGTGGTGGAAGGAAGAGTGCATAACCCCTGGAGCCTCTGGCCCATGCAGCAAAGCCAAAGCATTCATCTCTGGGCCACCACTGGGCTTAATGACCGCCTGACTTTAATTCTAGCCCAGATGTCATGTCCCATATCTTCATGTCTTGTTCTCCAGGCATTCTGATGAAATATAAATGGATCTCTAGGAGCCAGTAAAACTAGTTTATATGCCTCATTTCTATTTCTAAGTAATTCTTGAGAAATTAGATTAAAATTTGATTGATTATAATTACTATAAAGTTGTATGTATGATGGCAAAGATTCTTAACAATGATCTGTATCACCCCAGAAATAGCATTCATTGAAAAAAAGTGAAACATTTTGAGGAAAACTCTTTATTTATTCATTTAATTAGAAATATAGTAGGGGAAGGTGAGAGGATATTGATTGAAGGACACAAAGTTTCAATTTTACAAATAAGTAACTTCTGGAGACATAATGTACAGCAAAGTGACAATAGTTAATACCATTTTCTTTTTTTAATATTTATTTATTTACTTTAGTTGTACACAATGCGTTTTATTTTTACGTGGTGCTGAGGATCGAACCCAGGCCGTGCACGTGCTAGGCAAGCGCTCTACTGCTGAGCCACAACCCCAGCCCAATATCATTTTCTTTTTAAAATTTTTTTTAGTTGCAAATGTATACAATACCTTTAACTTATTTATTTATTTTTATGTGGTGCTGAGGATCAAACCCACTGCCTCACAAGTGCTATACATGCTCTACGACTGAGCTACAACCGCAGCCCAGTTAATACCATTTTCTATACCTATAACTTGTTCAGAATCTAGATCCTAAGTTAAGTCAACACACATACACACAAATGGTAGCTATATATATGATTGTGGTGATCATTTCACAAAATATATGTATATCAGAACATCACTAGGGCTGGGCGCTGGGGCTGGGGCTCAGTGGTAGAGCACTTGCCTAGCACATGCAAGGTGCTAGGTTTGTTCCTCAGAACCACATAAAAATAAATAAATAAATAAATAAAGGTATTGTGTCCAGCTACAACTAAAAATATATATTTTTAAAAATCGCGTTACAGTATGGGGGCAGGAAAGATGGTGGAATGTGATAGAAATTATTACCCTAGGTACATGTATGACTGACTGCACATGTGATGCAACACTATATCGTGTACAATCAGAGAAATGCAAAGTTGTGCTGCAATTGTGTACAATGAATCAAAATGCATTCTGCTGTCATATATAACTAATTAAAAATAAATAAGTTTTTTTAAAAAACTTCATGTTACACAACTGAAACACATACAATTTTTATGTCACTGATATCTCCACAAAGCTCTTCTAAATAAAATTTAAAAATAAGAATATAATATTGTTTCCTGAAATAGAATATAATAATATTGAATATGATAATATAGAATATAATAATATTGTTTCCTATTATCTGAATTAATCCAGTCTCCTAACACTAGTGAATGAGACAAATACAGAAAGCCAGACACAGAACAGGGCTGAGGTTGTGGGACTGAGCAAAGTTGAAATGATGAGAGGTCCTGCAAGAACTCAGCAGGGGACTCCACTGGGTAACTCTCAATCAACGGTCACATACTAAATTAAACACCCCTAACCCAAGAGAGTCACAGAGATGCCACAATCACACTAGAAAAATTATAAGTAAGGCTCTCCTCTGAATGCATGTCAAAGGAAAAGGGAACACTGTTTTTACCCTCCATTTCCTCACTTGGTGAAATTACGGCAGTGCCATTTCTAATTCAGTGTTATGCTGCGAAGGTTGCAAATTAATTGCAATTATGCCTTCTTTGTGCCAAGTGATAATTTACTGCAATTAATTATCAAAAGATCTACTGCTGTCAATTATGATGCTTGCTCTTGAGGGGGAGGAGCTATTTGTGAGCCTCTGAAGTCTGTAACAAAGTTATGTTTTGCTCTTTTTTTTTCCCATTTCCAATTAAGCTATTATAATTTGTTTTCATTATACCAAACACAATGGAGAAACTAACAACGTTACTCTAACCTTTTCCTTAATCTAAACATTATCTAGACCTACACTGAGTCAACACTCCTATTGTTACACCTGCAAGTTGTACAGGGAGGCAGGCACACTTCAGAATTAATGAGTGCAGCTGTGGTCTCTCTTACATGCAGCACTTGTAAAATAGACCTCCTTAAAGTGCCATTATCACAATATTGATAGAGTTATTTATAGCATTGCGAACACTCCCAGTCATAACAGAGGACTGGTTATCCACAGCAAGTTCATGTTGCTGTCATCCCCTGGCCTTCATCCAGAACCTGGGAGCAGGCGCCAGGTGGACCATTTTTTCAAAAATGAGCTCCAAAAGACATCCGAAAAACTTTTTATCAGTGAATGTGATCACCATGGGAAGGTCAAGTGGCTGAGTGACTACCTCTGGGAAACACAGCCAGCCAGCCTGAGTCCAAATACCATGAACTCTCACCCCATAGCAGGGTGGGCTGCAAGACATGTCACCCATGACCTGACCCTACACAGTTCTGCAGCAAAAGGGGAATTCAGGGTGCAATGTTTTGCTATTTCTTCATAAGCAAGCAGAGAGATGTCTATTAAGAAGTTCAGGGGAGGGGGGAAACATTGTGTCCCAACTCTTGCTCATGTGGTTCCATTCCACAGGGGCCCTCTGCTCCGCTCTTCTATGCGGGGAACTCCTCATGTGCACATTCTCCCTATTAAATTGTAAGTTCTTTGTGGATGAAGGGTACACCTTATCTGTGGGTTTTTGTTTTGTTTGTTTTGTTTTGTTTTTGTTTTTTAGCCCAGAGCTGAGTACCTGAGCAGCACTCTGTGAATTTAAGAAGTCTTCACTATGCACCAATCATATGCGAGGCATAGCACCAGGTCCTATAAAGCAAAGACATATATAAATCAACATATCTTCCCTTAGGAATGTCACAGTCTGGGACAAGAGTTCCTTATCCTTCTTAGGAGTCACAGGGTTCTTTGTTAATCTTCTAGGGCAAATGATTTTAAACCTCTCTCCCAATTAAAAAAAAAAAAAAAAAAAAAAAGGCAGCTTGTCACTAGGACAGAATCCAGGTACCTGACACCCAGGGATAGGGCGTTATGACAGAAGTCACCTCCGGAGCCCTCTGTCAGCGCAATGGTGAGAACCCTGAACGCAGACATCCAGACCCTTCCCCTGCGCTTGTCCTAGGATGCAGGTGGCAGGGCTAAGGGCAAGAACTGACAGTTACTTAACAAGATCTCTGTACAGTAGGTGACAGTTCAGCCTGGGACCCTCTGAGAAAAGTGTTAAGCTAATCTGCCACAAACGGGCTAATTTCCTGTCACCTCTCAGGGTGCCTATATCAGTGGGCATCTCTAGACTTACTCCGTTTTGAGGAGTCACAACCCTGTGAGACCTGTCAGGGAACCATTCCCCCCGCACTCATAGACAGTGGCAATGAATGAGCCAGGGGAGGGAATGGTGAGTTAGTGGAAATGGTGTGTTAGTGGAAATGAAAAGTCCCAAGGGCAGGGCACACTAAGGTGTGGGGTAATGGCTATGGCTAGACTCACCTTCCCAGAAGTATGTTTTCCCAAAATGGTTGGCAGGGCTTCCTTGGACACTTAGGACCAGCAAGTAATTCTACCTTTTTGTAAGTGTGGGTATGAATTCAGGGTTTGATTTCTCTCTCCTATCTGGATCCCTATCCTATTCACCTCACTTGCCCCACCCCCATCACCACCCTGCTCCTGGGGAGTGGTGAACACAGGCACATGCAGATGGAACCTGCCAAGCGAATAGGTCAGCGCCTTCACCAGCCCCCACCGCCGCGCCCAGGGATAACAGAAAACCAGCTGAGAGGACAAGATAAGCCCTAATGTATCATCTTCCCGCCCATCCACATCTGAGTTTGCAAATAGACATTCCAAAGTGACCCTGGCTCAGAGGGTTTTTAAAGTGGTGTCTCCTCCCCAGCCAAAACTTGCCCATGATCCATTCCATGGACACCCAGCTATTTCTCACCAGCATGGACACCCTAAAAAGAGACAGGTCATGTGCCCATCCTATACAGGGAAGTCTGTCATTTGTTTCAGGCTGCAAGGCCCAATAGTTGTATAGCATGCAGAGAAGCTGACATAAGTCACCCCAAGTCTTCCCGAAATTCCAGCGTCTGCATTGATGGGCACTAAAGGGGACTGTTCTCTCGCAGAGGGCAGCTCGGGATGCTACTTCCTTCAGCCCAGGCATGCTAAGTTTACAAAGTGCTTTTCTGAGAGGCAGTCCCTATCATAGGAAGAGCTGTGGGAGTGGGGACAGGGGACAGACCTGGAGATTTCTAGTCCTAACTCTGCTGTGTTCCACAGCACCTTTTTCTCCAAACCTTAGTGTCTTTGTCTTCAAAATGAAAGGGTTAGCCTAGATCAGAGGCTGCAACTTCAAATGCTCTCTGGGACCTGGCTGGTAATATACACGACAGTGCCAGCCAACAAAGAGTGTGTGAAACATAATGAAAAATAAATAAATAAATAAAGGCTGCTCCTCCTAAAGAGATTTTTGTTCTAAAATTTTAAAATGTGCTTGAGCAGCAAAATGTGTCTGCAATCTAAATTCATTCTATGACTGCTAGTTACCGGCCGTGGCTATTGATTACAGCACCAAAGCAAAATGGTAATATTGATATTTTAGTACTTATTTCATTGAGTGGTCCTTTTTTTTTTCCCCAAAAAAAGTATTTAGAATATTTGAAATAAAATCAGTGAAATTAAATATATTTCAAGAATGAATATCTAGCTGAGCATCCACTGGCCGGGACTGGTTCTGCTGTGAGCTTTGACATCAGTCCCCACTGCCTGGAGCACCTTAGAGCAGTGTGTGATAGAGCCAGGCCAGGTGGGCTCTGAACCACCACCAGCTTTCAGAACCACCACCTCTGGAAAGCTCCCTGGCTCTGAAGGGGAGGTCCTAATCACAGTAGTTTTGATGTCTCTCCCACCTTCCTGAGATGGAGGCCCTACCTGCAGTCTCGCCTTTCCTCTGCTTGTATAGGGACAGGAGGTGGGCAGAGGTGCAGAATTCTAAGCTAGGTCTCAGACAAAAAAAGTGTAGGTGCTGTTAATCAGTTTCTACCATTCCCACACTTAGGCTGGATGGAGGTGGGGAGGGAGGTGATGGAGAGGCTGGAAGGAGGCGGGAGGGATCAGGAGAGTTATAGGGAGCGGCTCTCTTTGTTCCTCCAGCAGCAACTGTACTCACCTTCAGTGCTGTTTTTCATGCTGCCTCATGATATTTTTTGTTTTTACATCTGATTCTCCCACTAGACTTGGAAGCTCATTTGAAACTATTTTTGTGTCCCTTCATAACTAGCACAATATCTGACATATAGTGGACTCAACATATTTTTTCCATTAAATGCAGTTCTTTTGTTTATCTCAAGGATGTTTAATTTACATGAATGAAACAAAGAAGATAGGGCATTCTGAGTTGGGGGAGCATAAACATCATAACTATAATTTATAATTGTGTATACACATATGTGTGTGTTTGATGTCTAAGTTTTCCAGGCCAGTGCATTGCCAGCATCTAGCACAGTCCCTGACATATAGTACATGCTGAATAAATATTTTCTGAATGAATGACTGAGAGGAGAAAGAACATTTTGCAGGATTTCTATTTCTTTCAGCATCACCCAACAAATTGCTTTGGATTTCCTGCTTTCTCAAACACACCTCCTTTCTAGGCAATGGGCTAATACTTCCCTGAGTCACTCCATCAAGGGCCTAGAAATCTTGAAAAAACACCTAATGCAGAGCTCATGTCCATACATGATAAACCAGACTGACAGTTCAATCAGAAAGCCCTTTTTCATAATTTAATTAAACTCCCTTAAATGTAGACATTAGTGAAAGATAACCTTATTGATTGTATCTAATTGCACATATTTTCTTACACTTTTCCTGAAGCCTAGTTTTCAAGTCACTTGAAAGACTGCTCCCATTTCTGAAAGGGGATATGCCAAAGCAAGGTTTTAATTCATTACCTTTTGAACATACTGTCATTCCCTGGCTAGCACCAATCTGTTACAAAATGTGATAGTGTAATTACTTATAGGACTCCCAAACCACCTTTCTGCAAGAGTAAGCTTCTAGAAAACTCTGAAGACGTGTCTCGTTTTCATTCATCTGGTAGTCAATCAGTCATTCAACAAACATACATTGAGTCCCTATTGTGTGCTAGAAATGCAGAGATGAATGATATACAGAACTTCTCTCTGGGAGCACTCAGTCTGATGGAATAAATCATTAATGTGCACAAAGTACTAGGACACCTGTATGGGTCACCATGGTAGTCTAGATGAAGGAGTGTCTGACTGATAGAGGAGAAATCAAGGAAGGCTTTGCAGAAAGTGACATTTGAGCTGAGTTTCAGAGGGAATTGGAGTTCTCCAGGCAAATATGGTGAGGCAGGGGCATTCTGGGCAATACAGCCACAGGAAATAGAGAGATCAAGGGTAAATAAGGACCAACAAAGGTACTGGGGTGGAAGAGGAGCAGGTCATACCACACAGGCAGCCAGGGATTGTAACAGAGGTCCCCTCCAAGGATTTGAAGCACGGGCAGCTTTACACTTGAGAAAGATGACTCCAGCAGCTATATAGAAAATGGACCACAAGATGAGAGACTTCACTCTTCTAGCTGAAGCCAGACCTCTCTAGCACCTCCTTCCCCAACCTGCCATGGACCAGGGAGAACTCCTGAAGCTAGGTTAAAATTTTATCCACAGACTGAAAAGAACACAATGTTCACAATATGTTTTCGTTAGCTTTTTCGCTGCTATGACTGAAGGACCAGATCAGAACAACTGTAGAAGAGGAAAAGTTTATTTGAGGGCTCGTGGTTTCAGAGGTCTTATTCCATAGAAGGCTGGCTCCATTCCTCAGGGCTGGAGGTGAGGCAGAACATCACAGCTGAAGAGTGTGGCAGAGGGAAGCAGCTCACATGGTGATCAGGAAGCAGAAAGAAGCCGGGCGCGGTGGCGCACGCCTGTAATCCCAGCACTTTGGGAGGCTGAGGCAGGAGGATCGCGAGTTCAAAGCCAGCCATCAGCAATGGCGAGGCACTTAGCAACTCAGTGAGACCCTGTCTCTAATAAAATACAAAAAAGGTCTGGGGATGTGACCCAGTGGTCGAGTGCCCCTGAGTTCAATCCCCAGTACCAAAAAAAAAAAAAAAAAAAAAAAAAAAGGAAGCAGAAAGAGAGGTCTCCACTCACCAGATACAAATATATATCCCCAGAGCCATGCCCCAATTCCCACCTCCTTTAGCCACACCCTACCACTTCAGTTACCACTCAGTTAATCCCTATCAAGGGATTAATTCACTGATTGGGTTAAGTCTCTAACCACCCAATCATTTCTCCTCTGAACCTTCTTGCACTGTCTCACAGATGAGCTTTTTGGGGGATACCTCACATCTAAACCGTAACACAGTAAAACAGGACAAAGCCAGATGAAAAACCTGAGCCCTACCCCCCAAAGTCTGGCCATAACATCTGCCAGCTACGTACCACTCCACGTCAGCTGCCTCATGTGCATTGACTCTAGTCTTCATGTCAACCCTTGCTAAGGAGGAATTTCTTTTTCTATTTCAGAGATGAGAAACTAATTCAAGACGAATGTACTTACATCAACACAGCAGGGAAGGAGCAGTCAAGATTCATTCCTGGGTCTAACGGTTGTTTCTTCTTTCCCATGCTGCACACTCACCATCTAGGGCTGGGCGCCCGTTTACAAATGAAGCCGGGCCATCCCAGAATTACCAGACAACTCTCAGGGCTGGCTTTGGTATTTTGGTAGAGGAAACAGAGAACAGAAAACCTCCATGACTTAGGTAACTGCTTTGACCAGCCCAATCCTACTGCTCCTCCAGGCTGGAATGCCCCCTGCCTCTCCACTGCAGGGCAACTCCTACTCCTACTTCAAAACCCAGCCAAGGTCTTACCTCTTCCAGAAGGCTTGGACCTGGCCAAATGGTTGCCTGGTGACTATCTCTTCATTTAATTGTGTCATTTCTCACAGACACTGCAATTTCTATTTATTCTATCTGCCTCCCCTCACCCAGACCCACTAAACCATGATATCTGACAGGAACAGACTATATTTTTAATTCTCAGGGCTTAGCACCACACCTGGCACACGCTATTGGTTGAATGAATGAAGATGGTGGTGGGTAGGTTAATTCCATTCAGTCACAGACTTTTCCACAAATTCATTTAGTTTGACTTCCAAGAATCCAATCACAAAAATAATCTGCAACCTGTTCACTGTTATGAAAATTCAGATGTAGACAATTAATAGATAAATATCAAGTCACATATCCCTGAAAAATGCTGGAGCTCTGAGAAGTCTTCCTAGGAAGCTGTTAGAAGTCAGGGGTTCTGGATTGGGGTACTGACCCTATCCCTGCCATCTGTATGATCCTGGCTAGACAAGTCACTCAGTCTCTCTGTGATGAGGGGATTGGTTTATACCATTTCTGTCAGCTCTGGCTAGGATGGTTAATCAGGGTCAACTGTTACTTCACTGGTGAACAGGATTCAATAGCGAGGGGGTCAGAGAAAATGGGGGATTTTTTTTTAAATATTTTTATTTATTTGCTTTAGTTGTACACAATGAGTTTTATTCAATGCGTTTTATTTGTACGTGGTGCTGAAGATCGAACCCAGGTCGCCCGCGCGCTAGGCCAGCTCTCTACCGCTGAGCCACAATCCCAGCCCCAAAAATGGGGGATTTTAATGGGGACATAACACACAGACAGATGAAGTGGGCAGAGAAGAAATGCTACTCGTGGTATGTATCCATTTCTTATTGCTGCTAAACTAAATTGCCTAAAACCTGTTGGCTTAAAATGACACAAATGTATTATCTTACCAGTCCATAGGTTAGAAGTACATGTGGATGTCACTGGATTAAAGGTGATGGCAGGGGCTGCCTTCCTTTCTGTAGTCTCCAGAAGAGAATTCACTTCTCTGCCTTTCCCATTGTCTATAAGCCACCCAAGGGATCCCCCTTGACTTGTGAACCCTTTCTCCATCTTCAGAGTCCACAGCATTACTTCACTGTGGACATTCTTTCCATCACCCCATCTCCCTCTCTGAATCTGTG
Organism: Tamias sibiricus; assembly: GCA_025594165.1. Classification (NCBI taxonomy): domain Eukaryota; kingdom Metazoa; phylum Chordata; class Mammalia; order Rodentia; family Sciuridae; genus Tamias; species Tamias sibiricus. Next base: position 53,842,211 of record CM046658.1, read on the forward strand.
GGTGATTTTCCTCCTCTGACTCCCTCTTCCACTTTTAAGGACTCCTGTGCTCCTGTGCGTACATCAGAATAACCCAGGATCATCTCTGTTAATTCTTTTTTTTTTTTTTTTTTTTTTTTTTTTTTTTTGGTACCAGGGATTGAACTCAGGGACACTCGACCACTGGGCCACATTCCCAGCCCTTTTAGTATTTTTGTTAGTGACAGGGTCTCACTGAGTTGCTAAGTGCCTCGCCATTGCTGAGGCTGACTTTGAACTCGTGATCCTCCTGCCTCAGCCTCCCGAGTGCTGGGATTACAGGCGTGCACCACTGCGCCCGGCTCTCTGTTAATTCTATCACAACTTTAATTCCCCTTTGCCATGTAAGGTGACATATTCATAGGTTCCAGGGACTGTGGCATGGACATCTTTGGGTAAAAGTGTCAGTATTCTGCAGCCAAGTAGAAGAAAGGTGCAGAATGAGACTGCACTGGGGTGTTTGGGGAAGAGAGGCATCAGAATATGATAAGAGGAGCTCCTTCCACTGTGGCTTTTGGCTGGGCGTAAATAGCAAGTCGTCCACATAGAGCCCATGAACTTGAAGAAGTCATTTGGTATCTCTGAAAGTCAGTATCTTTCTCATAAAGTGCAGATGACAATAACTATGTCCCAGAAGAATTGATGGGTTTCAATATTTTTAAAGTTAATGAAACAGCACTTGGCCAAGAATACTACTCAGCAAATGAGGAGGAGCCGCAAGAAGTTGATTTTGGCTCAACCACTGGGAGCCAGCAGAGGACCAAAAGGAAATAGAGATGGAAAGGTAAATAGAATTCACACCATGAAGAGCCTTGAATGCCAAATTTTATTTTGGGGGCCATGAAATATCATGAAAGGCATTGGTTGGAACATCAAGCAAAGAAGAATGGCAGATTAATTTAAACAAGAAACTAGTGAAGATTCCCTAGGGACAAGTAGGGTAGGCCCCCCACATCTAGATTTCACATTTTAAGCCAATAAGTTGAAAATAAATCCCTCAGTTCTGTTACTACCAGTGGTGAACAGCGTGTTGCCCTCTGAATACCCGGTTCGTGTTCACACATAATTTTAATTCTCCTTTAACTTGGGATTCATAGACTTTCCAATTTATCCAACATCTGGAACACCAAGGGTATTGGAAAAGCTGCTCTGGGAGCCTTCCATTTACAACAGTGGGGCCTCAGTAAACATTTGTTGATCGAAAACCTAAAACATGAGGAAAAGGAAGATTTGGAAATTGAAACCAAGCTTTTTGAAGTAGAACACAATTTGAAAGGTTTAACTGTGACATATTGAAAAGCATATTTTGCAAGTGAACAGTGGGTAAAAATCATCAGCTAAGGTTAGAAAAACACCCAGAAAAAAAAAAAAAAAAAAAAAAAAGGAAGTCTGAAATCTTTGTTCATGCAAAGGGAATATTTGGGGCTTATTTTCATTTTTGTCACAATCATACATACACATACAAATACAGTGAGGCAAATCCCAATTGTAATCATCAAACAGTAACTATGAACATTCAAGAAGATTATCCTTAGGGGCTGGGGTCGTGGCTCAGCGGTAGAGCGCTCACCTAGCACGTGAGCGGCCCGGGTTCGATCCTCAGCACCACGTACAAATAAACGCATTGTGTACAACTAAAGCAAATAAATAAATATTTTTAAAAAAGAAGAAGATTATCCTTAGCACTTATGATTATAATACTATCAAATATTCCTAAATAATATTTGTTAATCAATAATAAGTAATTTTGTAAAGTTGTTTTTATTATCCACAAGATATATTATATTTGGTATTTCTATTTAGTTAGTTCTTTGTAAATTGACACTTTTTATTAATTTTTTTTTAGTTGTTGATAGGCCTTTATTTTTATTTATTTGTACGTGGTGCTGAGAATCGAACCCAGTGCCTCACACATGCCAGGCAAGTGCACTACCACTGAGCCCCAGCCCCAGCCCAAATTGATACATTTTTTATAATAAAAAATATTTTTTAAATAACTATTTCCCCAGATTTTAGGATATCAAATGAACACTACACTTCTTGCACTGATCTGCCTATAGTATTTGACATACATATTCCAAACATGTTGACCTTAGTTTCCTGATTAAGAATGTTTGTCAAAGACTTCATCACAAACCACTAGTGTCACTGTTTCTCAAGAAGGTTCCATTTAAAATGTAGACTTGGTCTTGAGCAAAAGGCCAGGAAGGCAGAATTAATATTTGTAGAAGTCACTGAGTTGGCCCTTCATGGACATTATCTCAATCCCCATGGGGCTTGAACCTCAAAGCATCTAATGACTTGCCAAAGAACTTTCAACCAGTAACTGGAAGAACCAGTGTTTGAACCTAGTTTCCTCAGCCATCAACAAATGCCAGAAGCATTGGAAAAGATCAAATGAAAGTCATCAAAGAACTACAACAGATGTGAGGCCCATAGGAGGGGGCTTAAGAGTCATCCTTAGTCTTTTACTTGCTTTAAAAAAAATAGCCGGGCGCGGTGGCGCACGCCTGTAATCCCAGCACTTTGGGAGGCTGAAGCAGGAGGATCGTGAGTTCAAAGCCAGCCTCAGCAATGGCGAGGCACTTAGCAACTCAGTGAGACCCTGTCTCTAAATAAAATACAAAAAAAGGTCTGGGGATGTGGCCGTGGTCGAGTGCCCCTGAGTTCAATCCCCAGTACCACAAAAAAAAAAAAAAAAAAAAAAAAATCACTGACCTAGGAATTACTAGCTTTTCCTTCTCTTGGAAGAAACTAAGAAAGATTTTAGTCAATAAATACCTGGAGGGCTGGGGTTGTGGCTTAGCAGTAGAGCGCTCACCTAGCACATGCGCGGCCCAGGTTCAATTCTCAGCACCACGTAAAAATAAACGCATTGTGTACAATTAAAGCAAACGAATAAATATTTAAAATAAATAAATAAATACCTGGATTGCAGTTAAAAACTTGCAAATATTAACAACCACAATCATGATGATATTTATTCAGTACTTATTATGTTCAGGCCTTCACCTAAGTACCTTACAGATATAAATGCTTTCAATCCCCACAATATCTCTTTGAGTTTGGTACTATTATCATCCCATTTTACTTGCTTTTTGAGATGGGTTTCATTGTATCACCCAGGCTGGCCTCAAATTTATGACCTTCCTGCCTCATCCTCCAGAGTAGGTGGGATTACAGGTTTGTGCCAATGCACCGGCTCATCATCCCATTTTATAGATAAGGAACTAAGGGCACAATAAGGTCACAGAGTAAGTGGAAGACCCAAGAGTCATCAGAGGCTGTCTGATAATGCACTAAACCATATGTTTCCAAAAAGAAGATGCAGGGCTATACAATGTCAATGAATACAGAACTATACTGGTGGGGGGTGGGGTTGTGGCTCAGCGGTAGAGTGCTCACCTAGCACGTGTGTGGCCCAGCCCGGGTTCAATCCTCAGCACCACGTAAAAATAAACACATTGTGTACAACTAAAGCAAATATATAAATTAAAAAAAAAAAAAAAGAACTACACTGGCACAAGAGTGTATCTTATCCACAGAGTAATGGTGACTGGCATGTTCATAGAGCTTTGCAATTAATAAAAATGACTTAGATATTCATCAACTCATTTGTTTCTGTTAATATAACCTGGAGATAGATAGATATACATATACATATACATATAGATTTTTTTTTTTTTTTGGTACCGGGGACTGAACTCAGGGGCACCACTACCATGAGCCACATTCCCAGCCCTGTTTTGTATTTTATTAGAGACAGGGTCTCACTGAGTTGCTAAGTGCCTCGCCATTGCTGAGGCTGGCTTTGAACTCGCAATCCTCCTACATCAGCCTCCCAAGTCTGGATACATATTTTTAATCATACTATAAAAATTCATTTATTCAACAAATATGTATTAAGTACTTGCCCTCAGCTACCTTTGGAGACAGATAAGTAATCAAAAAGGGTAGACATTCGTTAATAAATATCACAGGTATATAATTACAAATAGTGCCAAGAGCTATGAATGAAAAACCCTGGGAATATCTAACAGGGGCTGGCCTGGTCAGACATTCTAGGACCTACAAATAGACTGAGTCTGGAAGAGGTCCCTGAGGACATTGATTTGAGCTAAATTCTAAGGACAATTGGGAATTAATTTAAATGTCACCATATCCATAAAGACTTCTCTACCACCCTATTTAAAACTGAAATATTGGAAGAACTGAGACAGAAGGATCACAAGTTTAAGGCCAGCCTGGGCAACTTAGTGAGACCCTATCTCAAAACAAAACAAAATTTAAAAGGGCTGAGGATATAGCTCAGCAGTAGAGTGCTTGCCTAGCCTATGCAAAGCCCTGGGTTCAATCCCTAACACTGCAAAAAAATAAAATAAAATTGAAAGCACTGACCTGGACGCAGAGGCACACTTGCAAGGGAGCCTGCATTCACTCAAATTCAGGAGTTCAGAGCCAGTCTGGGCAACAGAGCAAGACCCCATCTCTAAAATAAGTAAAATTGAGAGTAATTTTTTTATTCCTTATCCTTATCTACTTTTCCATATCAATTATCTTCTTCTAACATACTATGTAGTTTACTTATTATGTTTGTTTATGATCTCAGCCACAACCCCCTTTAGAATGTAGATGTTATGAGGGTTTGTTAATTGGTTATACTCAATCTCACAAACAGCCTCTCAATCAATACTTATTAAATGAATGAAGGAATAAAAGAACTAATGGAAGGGGCCTGGAAGGGGGGTGGGGCAGGGGCCAGCAGAGAGAGGAGGCTCTCAGTAAAGAGATGCCCCTTTCAAAGGTCATGAGCAGAAGAGACATGGAGCATTAGAAGGAACCAGGAAGACCATGTATCTGGAGTGTAGAGAACAGAACGAGGGAAAAGTGGCAGGAGATGAGACAGGAAGGAAAGATTGGACCCTGTAAGAAGGAAATGAAAATTCAGTACTGACAGTTCAAAAAAGTGTCAAAGTGGCTGATTCTGATTTCAGGTTAGGTATAGCCCAATTTGTCATCTCTCATACTTCTCCAAGAGGAGTAGGGAGCTGCTTTCTCCTTGTGCACCAATGGCCTAGCTTAGGCAGATGACAGAGGTGGTAGAGGCTGGAGGAGTGTTTGCTGTATCTTTTAAAGACAGTCACTTAATATGCTTGAGGTGGAAAAGCTTGATGAATATGGTTGATTTACGAGCAGCTGGGTATTAATACACACAATGTCAAAGTGCCTGAATTTTGTAGAGTTTCCTAATTCTAGTTTGTTAAAACATTATATTGAAAAAGTGGTATCCTAGATCATTACTGTCTCAGCTAGAGATAATTGATATGGTGGCAGAGAGCCAGCATTGTTGAAGGAAAGAGAATGTGATGGGAGGCCAAAAACACCAGACATGCTAGGGCCCACTGATAGATTCCCACCTGCCTGCCCCAAAGCATCTTTGTCCTCTTACAGGAAAGAGTGATGTGTTCCTTAAGCCAGAGGGGAGATGGTGTTCTTCCTCATGTCCCTCTGTCCCACTCAGAAAAAAAGAGGTTTGTGCCTTTTCATTAAAACAGACCTTTGTCAAACTCGTGTTTCAACTTGATGCTTATTTAATGCAGACATGGAGTCTCTGCCTAACCGTGCGGCTCCATATTACAGAAGGTGCTTTGGGCTTGCTTCTGTCAAACAAATTAAATGCCTACACTTCATAGGCATTACAAGACCAAATTAAACACTCGTCAAAGGGGAGAAGGCTTTTAACATGCAGGGCCTTCAGCCTCCCGGACACTAGCTAGCTCTCTCAACAAATCCCAGACTGTCTTGGCTGAATGCATGAGGATGGCATTTTATCTCCTAAGCCCTTATTTCCAGGATTGAGGTCTCCCCTGCAAGGATTCTTCTTGTTCTGGCTAATCCTGGAATTCTAGTTGGCACATAGAAGATCTTTGTTAACCACAGACAGCTCATCCTATGGACAAACGCTGCCATAGTTGTCAGTTATTCATTTTGCCCAGAGGTGATCTATGGTAAATTAAATAAGGGTCCCCTTACAGAAGCCCTCCCACACTATGCACATATTGGAGTTATGAAAACTTACTATGCAGTTCTGTTTCCTGAGATGGCCACTGTTGATCTTTAGGTGCTGTAAACCAGCGTGATCTAGCACACCATCGAAATTGCAATCTAGACAAAACCTGACATATGCATGCCAGGTTGTGGTTTTGCTAGGGGTGTATTCACCTGGATAATGTTTTAATGAAGTAGTATCTTCCTAAGTTATCTCCTTACACTCCCCAGCCCTTATATTCATTCTGGAATTTATATTGCAAAGGCTAAAAGAGACCTTGAAAGACTATGTAGCCAAGTAATTCTCAACTATGTCAGCTAAACAGACTCATTAGAATTACCTGCAGCACTTATTAAAAATACAATTGCCCTGACCTATTGAAGCAAAAGCTCTGGTTGTGGGATCTCAAGATACACATAGGAATAAGTGCCCCCAAGTGATTCTGATCCTTCACCTCTGCATTTGGGAACTACCAAATTCTATTTTCCCTCTTAACCCCCAATCAAGGATAATACATAAAACCTCTTAGCTGATGAGCCCTTATATATACAATAGATAGTCCTCTCTTTTATTATCATTTAGTAATAGAGAAAGGCTTCAATTTGCCAGCATTAATCTGCATCTTTACCAAAGGGTTCAAGTAGTAGGTTATAAAGACTGGAGGTTCCAGATGAGGTGATAATTAACATCAAGCCCTTGGAATAGGACTCCAGCAGGTAGCTGCTCTAACAGGAAACAAGTACCAGACCATCAGATGAGGAAGCCATCCAAAGGCAGGTGAGAGATGGAGCCCAAGTCAAATAATTATAACAATGACTAACCTTTGTAGAGGGTTTACTATGTGACAAGCATTGTGTATGTATTAAATCATTTAATCCTCAAGCAATTTTTTACTCTGGGACTATTAGGAACCCCTATTACAAATGAGGAAATTAATGCACAGAAGGGTTAGGTAGCTTGCCCAAGGTTATATAGCTAGTTAGTAGCCAAAATGGGATTTTTTAAAAATTTTTTCAGTTGTACACAATACCTTTATTTTACTTATTTATTTTTATGTGGTGCTGAGGATTGAACCCAGTGCCTCACATGCACGAGGCAAGTGCTCTGCCACTGAGCCACAATCCCACCCCCCCCCAAAATAGCATTTTGATCCAGGCAGGGTGCCTCTAGAGTGCACTCTCTAATCATTAAACCATTTGCTTCTTCAGCAGTCTGATAACTAGGATAGGGCTCGAGTCAACAGGGGGAGTAGAATACTCAATGGAAAAAAATAGTCAGAAGGCTAGGTATGTAAACCAGTCATTAAAAAGAAAATTACAACTTGGTGACTGCCTCCCTTATACTTCGGGCACAATGAATCCCAAACTTCACAGCAGAAAGACCAATTCCATACTGTCCTCAGCCCCAAGGATGGAGTAGGACTCCCTTGTCATCCCTGCTCTAGAAGAGATGGGGTTGGGTATTGTCTTCTTCAGCTTGAGCTGCCACAACAAAATACCATAGACTGGGTGACTTAAAAGCAGAAATTTGGGGCTGGGATTGTGGCTCAGCGGCAGAGCGCTCGTCTTGCACGTGCGCGGCCCGGGTTCGATCCTCAGCACCACGTAAACATAAATGCATTGCATTGTGTATAACTAAAGTAAATAAATAAATATTTTTTTAAAAAAATTTTTTTAAAAAGCAGAAATTAATTTTCTTACAGATCTGGAAGCTAAAAATCCAAGATCAGAATGCCAGTATGGTCAGGGTGTGCTGAGGGCTCTCTTCCTAACTTGCAAACAGCGTCCTTCTTGCTGAATCTTCCATGGACCTTCCTTGTTATGTGCACCTAGAGAGGAGAGCTCTCCCTCTTCCCCTTTGTGTAAACCACCAATCCTACCAGAATAGTTTCCTACTCTTATGATGCATTTAACCTTAATTATCTCCTAAAATCCTCCTTAACAAATGCGGTTATATTTTATGCTAGGACTTCAACATATGAATTCAGTGGGAGACACATTTCAAACCAGAGCAGGCATTCAGATATAATGATCACTCAGTACTCACTTGGAGAAGGCAGAGCCAAGGATAACAGTGATTCCTGTCACATGTCTTGTGTGTGCCAGACACAAAGACACTTCCCATATATCATCTCATCTAATCCTTGCTCCCTAAGTCTAGTATTAATAAACCAAAGTTTAGATGGGAAAATGAGGGTTAGAGATTTGGGAGACTTCTAATTTACACAGTGTCAAAGCTAAGATCTGAAGCCGGGCGCGGTGGCGCACGCCTGTAATCCCAGCACTTGGGAGGCTGAGGCAGGAGGATTGTGAGTTCAAAGCCAGCCTCAGCAATGGCGAGGCACTTAGCAACTCAGTGAGACCCTGTCTCTAAATAAAATACAAAAAAGGGCTGGGGATGTGACCCAGTGGTCAAGTGCCCCTGAGTTCAATCCCCAGTACCACAAAAAAAAAAAAAAAAAAAAAACTAAGATCTGATTATGCTTACTAAGTCTGAATCTTAACCCCACGCAGAAGCAACACTTTGGACTATAGTTCCCTCTGAAAATTTAAATAAGGATATGAACACTTACCCCAGAATAATGCAGACAAACACATAATTTTACGTATAATTTTAGGGGGCTGACTAGCTATCTAGAGCACAAAGTAGTGGATAAGCAGAGGACAAACAATCATTTTTCCCTGACGAGATATTATCTCAGATAACTGCATTGTGAGTGAAGGCAATTTTACATAAATTTATAAGCTAAAGCATATATGTCAAATAAACTGGTAAATCGAAAGATAAGAAGCATTGGTAAAGATGTGGAGAAAAGGAAACCTTTGCACCCTGTTGGTGGGAATGTGAATTAGTACATCCATTGTGGAAAACAGTATGGATTTTCCTCAGAAAACTAAAAATAGAACTACAATATGATTCAGCAATTCCACTACTGACTATAATTCCAAAGGAAATGAAATCAGTATGTTGAAGAGACATCTGCTCACCCATGGCCACTGCAGCACTATTCACAGTAGCCCAGAGACAGAATCAACCCAAGTGTCCATCAACTGAGTGGATTTTAAAAGTGTGTGTGTGTGTGTGTGTGTGTGTGTGTGTGTGTGTGTAAAACATTACATTGAGTGAGGTGCATTAAATGAGGCACAGAAGGACAAGTATCAAATTCATAGGAGCAGAGAATAGAACCATGGCTACCAAGGGTTTGGGATAGGGGCACTGGGAAGAGGTTAGTAACAGGACACAAAATATCAGTTGGGAGGAGTATGTTCAAAAGATTCTATGTGACTATAACACATCCTGATGAACACAATTAACAACAATGTATTGTAGTGTTCTCCACACAAACACAAAGAAAGGTAATGCATATGTTCATTTATCTCAATTTAGCCATCTACAATGCATACATATTTCAAAACATCATGTTGTACATCATAAAGACAGATAATTTTTATTTGCCGATTTAAGAAAGAAAGAAAAAGAAACCTATTGCGCACAGGTTGCATGGGCAAAGATCACAGGAGAACAAGCCCACGGTTCCCTGATGAGGGTAATAAGGCTGTGCCAGGCTTCCTTTCCGTCTTTCTGGGAACAGGTGTGATGGAGGAAGAAGAAAATGGTTTGTGTCAAGGTTCCAAAAAAGTAGTCTGAGGACAACTGAGAGCAGTGTTCTGGAACTTAGATGTATTCAGGGGTCAAGCAGGGAGTAAAAAAGACAGAAGCAGAGCTGGCATGACTGGACAGGAGGGGCGACCCCAGTGGCTCAGCCCTCTGCCTCCATGAGGAAGGTGGACTTGGTGGAGCAGACATTCATAATTTAAAAGCAAAGATTCAGAGTTTTATGTAAAATCTTCCCATTTTCAAATGTATGCCTTTAAAACACACATGACTTAAGAATCCCAACTTTTATAAACTTTTTTTTTTTCTCATCAGTAAAATGAGGGTTACAGAAATAGGAGTCTCATATATTTTTTGAGAAAATCCAATGAAATAGACTATAGAGAAATGCATGGTAGAGCTGGGATTAACTCATGAAAAAGTGCTTGCCTAGCATGCACAAGGCCCTGGGTTTGACCCTCATCATTTCAAAAGATAAATAAAATGGTTTGTACTATCAAGTGCTGCACCATATTGACAGGGAAATCCATAAAAAGTGAGTTCTTTCCAGTGGTGATGGTGATAGATTTAATGGTTGAGCATCATACACCTACAGAATCTGCACAGTGGCAAAAGAGAACTTTTTAAAATGTAAACCAAACTATGCCCTCCCCAGCATAAAACCCACTAATGGCTTCCCGTCTCAAACACTCAAATGCCCCCCTTGGTTTCATAGCTGTGTATGATCTGGATACTGTTAACAGGCTTCACCTGATTCCCCGTTGTTCCCTCACTTAGAATATTCTACCATGTAAGTTTGAATGAAATCTTGAAACTTTTTTTATTTGTTCTTATTAGTTATACATGACAGTGGAATGCACTTTGACATATCAGACATAAAGGGAGTATAACTTCTCATTCTTCTGGCTGTACATGATGTAGAATCACACTGGTCATGTAATCATATATGCACGTAGGGTAATAAAGTCTGATTCATTCTACTATCCTTCACACCCCCACACCCCCTCCCCTCCCTTCACTCCCTTCTGCCTAATCCAATGTAACTCTATTCTTACCTAACCCTCCCCCCTCTATTGTTAAATATTGAAACTTTTTAAGCCAGTGTTATGAGTTGAATAGTGTCCTCCTAATTTAATTTTTTTTTTTTTTTTTGGTGGTACCGGGGATTGAACTCAGGGGCACTCGACCACTGGGTCACATCACCAGCCCTTTTTTGTATTTTATTTAGAGACAGGGTCTCACTGAGTTGCTCAGTGCCTTGCCATTGCTGAGGCTGGCTTTGAACTCGCGATCCTCCTGCCTCAGCCTCCCAAAGTTCTGGGATTACAGGCTTGTGCCACCGCGCCCAGCTCTAATTTAGTTTTGATGGCAACCTAAAACTGTTAGAATGGGACTTTATTTGGAAATAGTATCTGCAAATCAAGGCAAGGGTCTGAAGGATATATTTGATTGGAATGGGCCCTAAGTCCAATCCTTTCCTTGTAAGAGGAGAGGGCACAGAGAGACACACAGAAAACTCTGAAATCAGAGGGATTGGATTGTTATAGCTGCAAGTGAAGGAATGCTAAGATTTTTCAGAAGCTAGGAAGAAGAAAGGAAAAATTCTTCTCTAGAGTTTTCAGAGAAGCATGGCCCTTAAAATACCTTAATTTCAGACTTCTGTCCTCCAAAGTGAGAGAAAAAGAATATCTGTTGTTTTAAGCTACCAAGTTTGTGGTACTTTGTAATGACAACCCAAGAAAAGAAATACAACTGGTTAGATTTGTTAAATGTAGATTGGGGATGGGGTGCAGAATAGAATACCACAAAGCCCTGGTATCTGCCACTTACCCACTACAGGGCCATTCTCCTCTTAGGGCCTTGACATCATGTAACTGCTTGGCTGGAACCCTGCCTCTGCATGGCAGCCTTGTTCTTATCATTCAGTTCTCAGCTTCCTACTAAGGTGTCCCAATACAAAAGTGCCACTTCAACACTCTCAGTAACAGTATAACAGTACCCTGTTTAATTCTTGGCAGAAGCCTCTCTGTCTCATAGGGTTCCGGATTTTCATTGATTGGTTTATTTCACAAATGATATAAGCTCCAGTAAGAAGGAAACTATGTGTTCTTATTCACCACTGTATCTACCAGCCTCTGAAATGATGTTTCATACATGGTTGCAAGTATCCATTATTAGGGGCTGGGGTAACAGTTTGCCTAGCATGTGCAATGCCCTCGGTTCAATCCCCAGTACCACCAAAATATACATATTTTGTTTTCATAGCAAGAACAGAGTCATAAAATTGGTATTATAATAGAAAGTTTAATAGAGTGGTGGGGAAAACATTGAATGGGAACCAGCGAAGATTCCCAGGCCCCACTCCAGAATCCCTGGATCAGATTCTCTAGAAATATGACCCAGGCATCCAGATTTTTTATAAATATCTTAGGTGGGTAATTCCGATGCAGGTGACCTTAGAACTCATTTTTTTTTTTTTTTTTTTTTTTTTTTTACAAAATTGGGTGTAGAAGCCAAAGACCAAGTTATAGATCCTGTAAATTTTATAAGGTTTTCATAGGGACCTACGAGTACCAAGACTGGTAAAGTTCTTAGCCTGTGCCCGAACTTACACAGCTATAGATCCAAAGAGCTCTTCCGTGGCTCCCCCATCAGGGACCTATAATACGCACCCCCAAGGCAGCTCCACTCCACACAGAGGCCTCCTTCCAAAGAGGTAATCAAAGTAGATATTTGGACCTGCTGGTTTGGGGCCAAAGTTCTAACAGTCAAGACGTGTCTTCTAAGGTAGAGGATACCTGGTCCGTTAGCATTTGTAGCTCTTAACCATTCTTAGGCTCTGGGTCCCTGGACATATTTCAATTTGTTCATGCCATTTTTAGAGTGCAGATTTTTATAATTTAATAAAATATCCCATTATGGTCTGTTTAGCATAGTTACCATGGTATCATTACATGGTTACTATGTATAATGAATATTATTTTTAAAATAACTGTGACTGTAGTTCTGGGGTCAAACATTCAGGAATTTGATCTTTTTTTCAGCTCACTAAAAATGAAGCAGGCTCTTGTTGAAATAATCATCTATAGAATCTCCCAAAAGACTGATGTAAAACACAAAGGGCCAGCACATGTATCTACAGTGAGGAGAACCATAATAGCAACTTACACGTGTTGAACTTTGACTGAGGCCAAGCACCATCACATGTCATTCTATTTAATACTTACTACTCCATAGGTAGGGATCATGATTCTTCTATTACAGATAAGAATCTCTAAAGGGTTAATAACTTGTCCCAAAGTTTCATAATTAGCACTTGCAAACTTGGTATTAAAGCTGGCAGCTGACTGACCTAAAGCCACGTAGGTATCTACCACCTACACCTTGCTGAAAGGCTCCTAGCCTCTGATGCCATTCTAATTGATCCACTCTGGGTCTTCATTTTCTGTTTTTTGTTTGTCAGCTATTCTCCAACTTTGAACTAATAGCTTCTCTTTTAAGCAGAATACCACTGATGGAGCCACATATTCCATTTGTGTTTCCAGTCCCCCAACCCAAAGATGTTTTTGCATATATCTAATCCCAACCATTATATATGTTGATTTTGTAATTTAAGTCTTGGTTTGGGTTTGGGAGTCTTGCTGATGCCTGTAATTTCCTTTAATGATCAGCAGAAGCCTCTAAATAATTTTCTAGTCTACTGACATAAAGCTAGGCATGTATACTTGTGCCATTGATCTTGTTTTTAAATCTAAACAAAGAATTTTGCATATATCCCTTTGGGATATCATCTTGTGGTTTTGTACCAATGTTCTAGCTTGTCAAGATTATTTTAAATTGTGATACTATCATCTGTGGTATAGGCTATTCCACCCATCACTCTGTCATCTACAGAATTTATTAAATGAAACATCCATTCCTCGTGCAAATAATTGATAGAAATGTTAAACTGCACGAAACCAAGTATAGATAGAATGTAATGAGTGATTTTTTTTTTTAAGTTTGGTACTGGACAAAGGCTCAAAATCAGAATTCAATCACTATAATTGATCTCAGGCACAGTACTGAGAGTGATTGACCTCCCTTCTGATATTCACTGTGATGCCACATTCAAACAAATGCACTAGTGTCATTATCTCCACTTTCAGAAAGGCACATTAAAGGCAATGGCTGTCAGGGAGGGCATATGTACAGTGTGTGTACATTCCAATCACCACATCTCTCATCTGCTACCAGTAGACATTACCAATAGATTGTGGCACACTTTCCCACAGAGCCAGCGGGTCTGTTTTTCAGTAGTGGGGATTGAGCCCAGGGGTGCTCAACCACTGAGCTATACCCCAGCCCTTTTTTATTTTGAGTCAGAGTCAATCACTAAGTTACTGAGACTCACCTCAAACTTGCAATCCTACAGCCTTAGCTGCCTGAGTAGCTGGGACTACAGGCGTGCACCACACGCCTGTTTGATTCATATTTTATTTGTGAGATTGGTTCATTTTGCTGCAAGTAGTTATAGCTCATTTATTTCTCACAATTGTATAGTATTACAAAGTATAAATATATAATCATTTTATTTATCTAATCGACAGGTGATGGATATTGAGATTGTTACCAATTTCTAACTAGTTTGAACAATGCTGCTGTGAACTTCCTTATACACATTTCTTAGATCACACATTTCTTTTTTTTTTTTTTTAATGCTTATTTATTTGTTTTAGTTGTATACAATGCCTTTATTTTTACGCGGTGCTGAGGATCGAACCCGGGCTGCACACGTGCTAGGCAGGCGCTCTGCCACTGAGCCACAATCCCAGCCCCTAGATCACACATTTCTATCTAGGATCTATACCTAGAGGTAATTGCTGAGTTATAAGATATTCTTATTTTCAGTATTGGTAGATAATACCAAACCATCTTTCATAGTAGTTGCACCAACTTCATTTCTACCAGCAAAGTAAAAGGATGTCAGTTGCTGTATAATCTTACAGTTCATTTTGTTTGCCTGCTTATTTTACCATTACTGCATGTGTGTAATATTTTATTGCTGTTTCATTTTTGTTCCCTAAAGAATAATGATCATCTTTTATATATAGTTTTTTTAATCATCTGAATAACCTCTCTTGTGAAGTGCCTGTCCAAGTCTCTTGCTCATCTAGCAGATTTGTCATCTTTTTTTTAAACTACAGGAGTTACTTTTATCTACGTCAGTTACATCTTTCATCAATATCTTGTCCCGTTGACGGCTTCCTTTCCACTCTCCTAATGGTGTCTTCACAGGAAAAGCAGCTCTTGATTTTATGTAATTCACTATATTGATATTTCAATTCAAATTTTGTGCTTTGATTTGTCCACTTTAATGAAATTCTTCCTATCCCAAGGTTGTTGTTCTTACGTTGCCTTCTAGAACCTTCTTTGTTTTGCCTTTTATGTCATGATCTATAGACCTGGAATGAATGAAAGAATGAATAAGTGAATTTGTTTATTTGGGGTTCTAATATGAGGCAGCAAGGAATTTCATTCTTTTGCTATAAGGATGGCCAACTGGCCAAATTTGAAGCAAGACTGCTCTGAAACAATTTCTTTTCAATCAGTGGCCATCTGTGCCTGAGTCCTCTCTGGGATCTCTAGTTTATTTTTTTATTCAGGTGGTGACACTGATTTCTTCAGTAAATCCAGTGGAACAAATATTCCCACTATTCTTCTTCATCAAGTGTCTTAACTATTGATGGCCATTTGCATTAACTTATGCATTTAGAATAATCTTTTTAAGTTTTTAAATTTTTGTTACTATTTATTGGGAATATATTCAATCTGTAGGTCATTTTGGACATACATAACATATTTACAACATTTTATTGTCTGACTATGAACATTATATAGTCTTCATTTATCTTCTTCATTTAGACAGCTTTTATATAATATTGTTATGTTCTTACACATGGATCATGAGATTTGTTTTTATTTCTGGGAATTTGAGGGTCTTTATATTATTAAAAGTAACATATCTAGGGGCTGGGGCTGTAGCTCAGTGGTAAAGTGCTTGCCTCACATGTGTGAGGCACTCGGTTTGATCCTTAGCACCACATAAAAATTAAATAAAGATACTATGTGTTCATCTACAACTAAATAAATATTTTTTTTAAGTATCATATCTAGGGACTGGAGTTGTAGCTCTGTGGTAGAGCACTTGCCTCATACATGTGAGGCACTGGGTTTGATTCCCAGCACCACATATAAATAAGAAATAAAATAAAGGTCCATCAACAACTAAAATATATTTAAAAAAAAAAAAAAGTATCATGGGGCTGGGATTGTGGCTCAACGGTAGAGCGCTCACCTCGCAAATGTGTGGCCCGGGTTCAATCCTCAGCACCACGTAAACATAAATGCATTGCATTGTGTACAACTAAAGTAAATAAATAAATATTTTTTTTAAAAAAGTATCATATCTTCAAATTTTCATTTTGATCTATTTAAGGTTGGAATTTATCAGTGCAATGATTTTGTATGTTGGTCTTATATCCAGTGATCTGCTAAACTCAATTATTAATACTAACAATTCATACTTATTCTGCATTTTCAACATACCCAATTATATCATATACAAATTTATTTCTCCCTCTCCAATCCTTATATAATTTATTTTGTTGCCTGGCTACAGTAGCTAGGATCAGTACACTACTAATCATGATAGTGACAGCCTTGTGTTGTCCCCAGTCTGAAAGCTTTTACCATTTTACCAAACATAGTGTTTGCTATTTCATTTTATGTGGTTGTAGTTACTCTTTTTCTTTTCTTTTCTTTTCTTTTTTTTTTTTTTTTTTTTTTTTTTTTTTTTTGGTACTGGGGATTGAACTAAGGAGCACTCTACCACTGGGACACATCACCAGCCCTTTTTTATATTTTATTTAGAGACAGAGTCTTACTGAGTTGCCAAGTGCCTCGCCATTGCTGAGACTGGCTTTGAACTCTCGATCCCCCTGCCTTTGCCTCCCAAGTCACTGGGTTTACAGGCATGCGCCACAGAGCCTGGCTTGGTACTCTTTTTCATTAAGGAATATCCTTTGTATTACTAGTTTGCTAAGATGTTTTTAATCACAAATTGATACTGAATCTTATCAGATGTTTAGCACATACATTTAAGTGATTATATGATTTGTCTCCTTTATTCAATTAATACAGTATACTGATGGGGTTTTAAATGTCAAACCAACCTTGAATTCCTGGAATAAGACCAAATTGAGGGCTGGGGTTGTGGCTCAGCGGTAGAGCGCTTGCTCGCCTAGCACTAGCGTGGCCTAGCTTCAATCCTTAGCACCACGTAAAAATTAAACGCATTGTGTACAACTAAAGCAAATACATAAATAAATAAAAAAAATTTTTAAAAGACCAAATTGATCATGATTTATTACCCTTCTATATTATTACTGAATTTTTTTTTTGCAAATACTTTACTGAGAGTTTTTACATCTATGTTCTTAAGAGAGATTGGTATGTAATTTTCTTAAACTGTCTTCACCAAGTTTTGATATTAAGGTTATTCTGGTCTCATAAATCAAAATAGGGTAATGCTACTTTTACTATTCTCTGGAAGAATTTTCAGAAAATTGGCATTATTAATTCTCTAAGTGATACTATAGCATTTTCTGGGAAAGGCATTTAGGTCTAGATTCTCTTTGTCAAAAGATTTTTGAGCCAGGCACAATGGTGCATGCCTGTAATCCCAGTGACTGGAGAGGCTGAGGTAGGAGGAGTACAAGTTTGAGGACAGTCTCAGCCACTTAGCAAGACCCTCAGCAAATTAGTGAGAATTTGTCTCAAAACAAATAATAATAAAAATGAAAAAAAAGGACTGGGGATGTAACTCAATGGTAAAGCACCCCTGGGTTCCATTCCCAATAAAAAGAAAAGAGATTTTTGATTATGGATTCACCTTCTCTAGTAATCATCGTACCATCCATATTTTCTTTCTACTATCATCCATTTTGATAAATTATACTTTTTCAGTGTATTTTTCTATTCCATCTAAATTTTCAATATATTTACAGTTATTCACATTATACTTTCATTAAACTTTTTAACATGCATAGTGTTTGTGCTTTTCCATTAGTGATATTAGTTATTTGTGTTTTCTGTTTTATTTCCTTTCTTTCTGTTTCCTCTTTTCTATGGGGATTTATCAAGTTTATTAGCCTCTTCAAATAAACTTTTGTATTTGTTGTTCCTTTCTCCTCTGTTTGCTATTCATTCATTTCTGCTTTTTTGTAATTTCCTACCCTTCTATGTTATTTTATTTTTGTTTGTAGATCTTTCTCTAAATTCTTGAAATGAAAGATTAGCACATGGTTTTAGCCTTTATTTTTTTTCTAATATTATATATTAGAAGCCACAGATTTAATCTAAGCATAGATTTAGCTGTATGATAGGAATGTCAATATTTTTCACTTTAAATTATTTTCTAATTCCTACTGTCATTTCTTCTTTGAACTATGAGACTATGGAACTGTATATAAACTATTGTTTATTCATTTTCAAATATTTGGGAATCTCCCTTTATCATTTTGGTATTGATTTCTAGCTTAATTGCCTGGAAGGGAGTATTCTGAAAAGTTTTGGAGACTTTCTTTGTGTTCTAGCAAGTTTCACATGTATTTGGGGAAAAAAATACTTATTTTGCCATTATTAGGTCATTTATCCTACATATGTCTATTAATTCAAATATGACCATAATGTTACTCAAATCTTCTGTATTCTTACTGATTTGACATTTTCAGGTTCTGATACTGAAAGTACTAGTTAACATTTCCCATTATAATTGTGAATTAGTCTTTTGAACCTTTCAGTTTTATGAACCCTTGCTTTATGCATTTTTGTGCTGTTATTGTGATCCATATAATTTCCTACAAACTAAATTCTTTTTCAATACAAAATATTTATTTTCATCCTAAGTTAACCTTTACAATGTGTATAGCTACAACATTTATGTTTTGGCTAGACTTGTATTATGTCTATTTTTCCCTTCCTTTCTTTCAACATTTATATACACAAATGACATGTCTATGCCTTAGGCATGTCTTTTACATACATGATAGGCTTACTAATTTCCAAGTGCTTCAAATTCCTATATCCTTATGGATCTAGTTCCATTTCCTGTTGGTTTTGTCCCATTCCTGTCATCTTCTCTACTTACATTTCCAGGTATTTTCTTTTCTTATTACACTGTAGTCATTGTATTTGAGGATTTGTTTGTAGAATCAATTTGAAGTCTAGGACAATATTATCATCCCCAGAGAAGAAATACATGTCTCTGCCCTTTGGATATCATCACTCCAATCCAATTTAAAGATGATTCAAAATTGATCTTCATCCCTGTGGGTTTTGTCTATGTCTGGTTCACCCATGTTCCCAGGGTTTGGACCTTCCCAGGCAGTTCCTGATCTCTAAGCTCTGTCCTTCCAACCTTAAACCCCAGTCAACTTTGCTAGATGGCTACTACCCCAATGCTGACCTTGCTTTCTAGGTTTCACCCTTTTCTATATCCTGGTCAGGTAATCGTTCACTATTTTGACAATTAATGCATTGGAGAATGACCTAAGTAGATAATTTAATATTTTTTCAGCTTTCTTTATTATTCTTAGTGGGATGATCAGTCTACCATAACTAGATAGATATACAAGCATGCTTCATATGTTTTTTGTTCTTTAATATAAATATTTAGTTAGTTAGTTTTAGTTAGTTAGTTTGAACCCATGGATGCGCAACCATTGAGCCACATCCCCATCCCTTTTTTATATTTTATTTAGAGACAGGGTCTTGCTGAGTTGCTAAGTGCCTCGCTAAGTTGCTGAGGCTGGTTTTGAACTTGCAATCCTCCTGCCTCAGCCTCCCAAGCCTCTAGGATTACAGACAGGCATGGGCCACCATGCCCAGCTATAAATAACAATTTGCATGATTTTTCTCATTATGGTTTCTCATTATGATTTGTTCCTTATTATGAAAGAAATAGATTCTCACTTTTAAATTTTTAGAAAATGTAAACACAAAAAGAAAGAAAAAAATCCCTTACAATTTCACCATTTTATAATGTATTTCCTATTGGTCTTTTTTCTATGAATATATATAAGCATTTTAAACAAAAATTAGATCACACCATACTTATTATTCTATAACAAAATATATACCTTTAATATATTACAATATTTCAATAGCTGTGTTATATTTTAATATATATACCACAATTCATGTAAGCAATCCTCTAAGGTTGGATATCAAAAGTTTTCCAGTTATTCAACACTATAAAACCCTTGTCACAAACATGATTTCATCAAACACAGTCATCCCTCAGTATCTGTAAGGGATTGACTCCAGGACCCCCTGCAAATACCAAACCTGTGGATGCTCAAGTCCTGCATATAAAATGACATAGTATTTGCATATATCCTATGCATACCCTCCCACCTACTTGAAATTAACTTTATATTACTCTAATGCCTAATACAATATAAATGCTATACAAATAGTTGTTCTGCTATTGTCCTCATTCCTTTGTTTATGGAATGAGGACAAGAGGGAAGCATGTATATGTTTAGTACAGTTCTCAGGTTTTAGATTCTTGGTTGGTTGAATGTGCAAGTACAGAACCCACAGATATAGAGACCTAATTATACCCAAAGAGTTCACGATTATTTCCTTAGAATCAATTCTTAAAAGCAGGGCTGGGAACATATCTAGCATGAGCAAGGCCCTGGGTTCCATCACCAGTCCCACAAAGAAAAACAATTACAGAAAGAGACTTGCTGGTTAGAAGATAGATGATTTACATATATTGTTAAGTTGTCCTCAAGAAGGTTTTGAGTTTTGTAGTACTGGGGATGGAACTCAGGGCTTCATACACACTAGGCAAGTGCTCTACCACTGTGCTCCATCCCCAGACCTTTACTTTTAATTTGAGACAGGGTCTTGCTGAGTTACCCAGATCTGCCTCAAACTTTTCATCCTCACCTCAGTCTCCTGAGTTGCTGGGATTATGAGGGCGCACCCAGTCTGGCCAGAAGAGTAATATTAATGTGTACATCTACCAACCACATTTGAAAACAAATTAGAAAAAAATCAAATTAGAATTTCTGAGCACTTAATCCCATACCAACATAAATGAGATTACCATTTTAAAACAAGTTATAAAGCATTCCAAAAGTTTTCTACCCTGCCTTTTGCTATGATTGTGATTTTGATTTCTCCCTTGATGCATAAAATCAGACACCAACTAGGAGACTAGAGGACCTGGAGTTTAGAAATAGAAATCAACCATTTCCTCTACTGGGAACTTTTACAAAACCTAATTTACTGAGAATCAACAGAGACAGGGTCTGACTTCTCTAGTCCTCTAGTGGCCAAAGTAAGGTTACTCTTTAGGGTAGGGTAGTCAAATGCCTGCTATCAAAAAGCAAACAATATGAATGAAGGGAAAATTCTTCCTGCAATCCAGGTGACCCAGAAATTACTACAATATCTGAGTAACACTCTAGAATAGTCAAGCTTTGGTTTGAGTTCCCCATTACTTCCAGAGCAAAGAATAAACCCCTTAACAAGGCCCTGTGAGATCTGACCTGTGCCTACCTCTACTGCCTGGACTCCCTCCTCTCACACCTTCACAGCCTATAATACTGACCACCTCTTTACTCCCAAACCACCATGCTTTCTCCCCTATTCCATGGGTATAGAGTGTCCTTTGCATGACCTCTTCATCTTCTTGTTCACCACTAACTCCAACCTTCCCTTCAAAACTTAGCCCAAATGTCACTTCTTTTTTTTAATATTTATTTATTTGCTTTATTTGTACACAATGCAATGCATTTATGTTTATGTGGTGCTGAGGCTCGAACCCGGGCCACGCACGTGCTAGGCGAGCGCTCTACCCCTGAGCCACAACCCCAGCCCCAAATGTCACTTCTGCTAGGACATTTCCATGACTTCAGTCTGCCACAGGAGTAACTCTTACAACACTCACATCAGTATCTGTCACAGCATGTATCACTCCAGGATGTAGTTGTACTCCTCTGCTTGTCACTAGCTATATTAAGTGCTTGTGATGTCACGGACTATGTGACATTTTTTCTTAAATCCAAGGGTACCGCACCAAAAAATAACAAGTATTAGAGATATGCTTATTAAATTAAGTCTTTTCTTCCCCTATAGACATTCTTTCAGTCCTGAAAAACTAGGTCTTCACTTTTATTAAAGAAAATGTAACCTAATGCAACCTTTAATTAAAGAAAATGCATTCCCTTGAGTAATAGATGTAGTTGCATAACATCCTAGAATGATAAAACTGGAGGGATGTAAGTAATTACAAGCCAGGTCCTTTGTTTTTATGTTAAATAAATTTAATTTCAGGGAGATTGAGTGACTTACCCAAGGTCATACTTTAAGTTCATAGTGGAAATAGAATGAGCCTGCAGGACTTCTGATCACTAGGCCAACATGCTTCCCACTAAATCAAGGGTCTTACAAGCAGCACCCCAGAGGAAATGGCACATAACTCAGAAGAGGATATCTAATGGTAGAATTCCAGGTGGTATGGCCTTAATAGTTGTCATCTTAACGTGTACCACATACCTCAACCCAAACTGGTAAAAGAGAAAGTCCATTATATCAACATGGAGGGGAAAAAAGACTATGGCTCACTGTATATTTTGTAAGGAGAATTTTGTCCTATACTCATTGTTGTACAGCACCAAAGCCTATTTTAGTTCTTTTGAAGATGGAGAAATTGAAAAACTAAGGCACACCTGCTTTTCAAACTAGGTATTGGTAAAATCAAAACTTAGTTTCAGTGGTTTACTCTTCTTGACTTACCTACCTGTGCATATAGATATCTGCTTCTGGAATGTATTGTGGCATATGCTAAGAAATTAAATTCAACAAACATAATTGCCTTCCAACTGACTTTTGTGTTATGCCCAATTGCATTATTTTGGTTTTACTTGTCAATATTATTAGAAAGTCAAATAGTTAGAAATAGTAAACTATTTGGATCCTGGCTTAACCCATGGGACAGTATAGCATAGTGGTAAATAGCATGGGCTCTGAGATCAGACTGAGTTTGCGTCAGTGACTTCTAACAAACTTTGAGCAAATTACTTCATATCTCTACCTGGGCCCCTTTATCTGGAGAATGGGGATGATGATAGTACATGTTTCTGATGGTTGTTTTGAGGATTAAATGAAATTATACCTGTGAAGTGCTTAGAACAATGCTGGGCACCTGGTAAGGCTTAGAATTAATTACTATAGCAGGGACTCTATAAATAAACATAAATTAAAAATGATCAAAAGATCCATCTTGGGATGGGGTTGTAGCTCAGTGGTAGAGTGCTTGCCTTGCATGCATAAGACCCTGGGTTCAATCCTTAGCACCACATAAAAAAAATAAATAAATAAAAATAAAGATATTGTGTCCATCTACAACAACAACAAAAAAAAAATGTTTTTAAAAAAGCCATCTTATGCCTCCCAAATGCAAACCTCCTGCTATTGGAATAGTTTTAGGGACTATGATATATTCCCATTGACTCCCTATAATGTTATGCCACATGAGACCTATGAAAGAAAACTTGATGAAATACAGGCATTAAATGTTATCACACCACCATCCATAAATTCTGGGTTTCCACAAAACAGTTCTTACGAATCATAATTAAGGGTTTGAAAGTCAAATGATTTAAGTGCTAGTTTTAATTACCGCTTGGTGAACTTTAGTGTGTTAGAATTGTCACAACTTTCCTTAAGGATTACTCTGAAGCCAGGCAATACAGTGGGAAATTATTAACTCCTACTTTGGTACAGCAATTATCTGCATTACAAGGTTTATGCAATTAGCTGTTTAAGATGTCATTATATTTTGCCATCTGGTACACGGGAGTTTATGCATATGAACAGGCACGTGTTGAAGTGATTTTCACTATATGACTTGTTCTCAACCCAAGTCATCTCTCTAATGAGGGGAAGTTACCGTGCACTGTACATTAGTGGCAGGTGCACACTATCAAGCTTCATTTTCATCGAAGACCTTCATTTTTCCATTTTAAAGTATTCTGCACAAGTGCTGGAAAATTAATTAGTCGTTCGCAATTGAACAACGCCTGCAGACATGTTCCTTAGCAGTTAGAGGGGGGCACGGCTTCAGTTAGGGGCCACTCCTACTTCTCACCCCAAAGGCTGCAGGGAACCCTCAGGCAATGAAAAAAGCCAGGGCGCGATCTGTTGCAGTAGACCTCCTCTCGCGAAGAGGGAAAGGGGGACGTCGCCGCAGGGTGTTCTGCGCGGGGCAGAGTCAGCACCCGGCTTTGCACCCAAGCGTGAGCGTGACGGGGACCCGGACGCCGAGGCGTCACCCTGAGATCCCAACCTCTCTGCGGAGAAACTGCGACCCCCGCGGGCCTAGACGCCGCAGCTGTCCCAGAGCGGGTTCTCGACTGAAGCGCATTAAAACGGCGCCCTCTGGTGTCCGCTCGAGCCCGCCGGGCAATGCAGAGGCGCTCGGGAGCTAGGTTAAACTTGCCACCCGGTTAGGCCTGAAAGACTCACCAACTTTAAAAAATGCCTTGCCACTCTGCGGGAGCTGTGTCCACGGCCGCCGCTGGCATGTGGACAAGAAAACAGCCCCGGACCCTGACACCCAGGTTGTGTCTCCCGGCGAGGGGACAGTCCAGGTCCCTCTTGGCAGGGCCAATGTGCTGTGACCCTAGGGCAGCGCCTTCGCAGAACCAGCGTAGAGAGCTGGGGGTCCCACATCTCCCCGAGGCAAGGGGGGGGGGGGTAGGAAAAAAGGCAACCCCCGACGTCGTCTGGGCGCAGGGGCCCTAATTCGGCCGCACCTGCTAAGTGGCCAGCTGAGGGAGCTCGGGAAAAGGGGGCCCGCAAGGGGAGGGACAGGCTCAGAGGGATTCTGAACTTCCCTTGGCCCAGTCCCCTATTAGGGCTTCATTGCTTGGTTCTCTGAGTCGCCAAATCGGTAAGTGCGCTTACCCAACACGGGCACCTAGGTGAGGCTGGCCCAGCGCTGCCACTGGAATGTGACACTGACGAATGAGCTAGGCCTGACCGCTTTCTTTAGGAGAGTGTGGAGTTAGAGAAAAGAGGCTCCTGGCTTCCCTGGGATATATTCATCCCCACCTCACCCAGCCCCTGTCTTTGGCACTATTGCTACCCCTCCCCCGTCTCTCAACTCGCGTGTGTGTGTTTCCTCTTTCCCAGTCTGGATGCCAGTCTGGAGTCTAAATTCAGTTTCTAGAGGGCCAAGTCCTAGCACGAAAGAACGTTCTGATCACAAGAAAGTTCGAGTTTGTTGGTTAACAAAGTGGACCCTTGAGTTGTTTTGAGAGTAGCATCGACTTTCGTCTTTTATATTTGAGGTTTGGGGAGGTGATAGCCAGGGGACAGAGGGAGGGTACGCGCTCGCTGAAACTGGACTCTTATCATGTTATTGCACCAGCCGTGGTTGGGAAGGACGCGGTGGCAGGGAGAAAGGAGGAAGGGTATGTTGGATGCCTTGTAGGTGACCAGCACATATTTCTGGAAAGGCCACAATCTGTGAAGCACTGAACCAGGCACTATTGACAGTTATTAAAAATGAAAACAGAAAGTTTCCAGCTGAGTAGAGAGAGTAAAATGCAAAAGAAGGTACAAACTGAATTAAGTATCCAACTAGGTGCACCAAGCTAGGTGTACAAATAAGGATGGGTAAAATTGGAACTGGCTGTTTTTTCAGAAGGTATCTGTGTGGGCCTCACTGCAATGCTCCTGCAGTTCAGAGGTTATTCTGGGCAGGCTCAGCAAGGAAACAGATACTTAATAAAGTTTGAAATGATGGTGCCAAGAAAGAGAGCCAATCATTTGTGTTTAAAGAGAAAGTTGGGCAAGCAAATCAAGCCCAGATTGAGAAGGCTGAGGGGCCCAGAATCTAGTGGATAAATAAGAAAAGCATGTGATTTGGAGCTAGACTGGTCTAGTTCTAAACCCCATCTATGCCTCTACAAATTTTTGACTATGAGTTGCTGTGTCCCTCTGTGAAATATGTATAATTATGCCTTGGTGTTGTGAAAATTACACAAGGTTTAATGAAGTACTGTCCTTGACACTGAATATATTTAATATTAATATAACTCCTTCTTCTCAACTATTTCAAAATTGTTCCCATGACCTCTAAGCTTCATTCAGGACATCTTCAGGGATTCTTCAAAAAAAAAATATGTGACTATGTCTACCTTGTTTACAGTTCTGTTGCCTCAGACACATAGGAGTCCATGCTATCTATGCTGAGTCTTATGTGGCATCTAAATTATTTTAGAACACAAATAATGTTTGTCCCACAAGTTTCTAGTAATTGACTCTTTGAGCAATTGGCCCAAAAGACTAGTCCCTCTAAAGTCAGTAACAAGGAACACTGGTTCATGAGGCTCTCACCAATGACTTTGGCTGAAATCTTCATTCCACCATGATCAGAAGCAGCAGTCAGCTTCTCAACTCTCATACCCATCTGTTGTAAAACATTTTTTTTCATTGTAATAAGTATCTGCTTTCCTAGAGCTGAGACTCCACAGTATACCTGACCTGTAGTTGACTTGGGGAGATATCCATATTCAGAAGTTCTGAGATTGGACTTGGGAAGGTCAAGACTCTGACTCAGCACAGGCGATATTAAGAGCACTAAAGAGTTTCTGAGTGGCATATATCACAGCTCTGTACTTTACTTAAAAGAGCCCTAGGTTGCTCACTGTTGGGTAAAGTTACCAAGAATAGTTAAGGCTTCCAGAAACATACCCATAAACAAACTTACACTGACCAATACATATTATGTGACATAGAAACACAATTATAAATTACAGAATGAACAGGTGTCCCAAGTAAAATGCCGTCTCATCAATGTGTATGTCTGTGGTTGCACATAAAATGAGATATGGCTATAGTTCCCAAATTTCCTAAAAGTTTTTTTTTTCAAGTCATTCATTTGTAGAGCTATGCCTAAAGATGATGAAATGAGTAACATTAAAATTCTAGGATCGGTGGCGCACGCCTGTAATCCCAGCACTTTGGGAGGCTGAGGCAGGAGGATCATGAGTTCAAAGCCAGCCTCAGCAATGGCGAGGCACTTAGCAACTCAGTGAGACCCTGTCTCTAATAAAAACACCAAAAAGGGCTGGGGATGTGGCCCAGTGGTCAAGTGCCCCTGAGTTCAATCCCTGGTACCACCAAAAAAAAAAAAAGAATTCTAGGATGAAGCTAATAATTTCAGAAAGGAAGTGAGTCAGCTCGAAGTTTGAGCTAGGATATATGTTCTTTGAACATTAATTTATCATTTTATTATAACAAAACTAAGACATAGACCTGGGAATGAAAGGCAGGGAGCTGTTTCTAACCCTAAAGCTTAGAATATAAATTCTAAGAGAAACATCCTTGGATTTCTTTCTCTGTCTGCTAAAACCTAGAACAGCATAGAACACATAAAATACATTCCAAAAATATGTGTTGATTTCAACTGGTTTTTCTTTAGAAAATCCTCATATCTAATTACCAACTGATCTCCAAAAACTGACAATCCAGACTCCTGACCTTAAATTTGATAACTTTAGTACATACAGTATGGTTTTCCTACTGAATCTCCTGTGGCATGTCTCTCAAAATGAAAACCTATTATATTATTAGAAACTTGCTCAGTGCATAGAAACTGGAGATGACTTGCTGAATGAAGTCTGAGCTCTAGATAATGCATTCGCAAGAAGAATGATCATGGCTGGACCCAGTAGGAGAAAGAAGAAAATACAAAGTACACATTTACATCAAATGCCCCAACTCAAACCCTCTGTTGTTTAACCTTTAGGCCTTTTGATGAGCTTTGATTTTCTTAGGTGTAAAAATGAGGTTTCTGGATAGGATAATGGTCTATAACTTAGGCAAGCAAGAAACTCATGAGTAATTGTTGCACAATGGCAGTGCAAGTGTTAAAAGAGTGTAATTTGCTTCCCTGATTTTGCTTCCCATTTTCCACCATGTAATGTTACTACTACATGGACACAAACCAGCAAAAATATTTGTTGTACAAAACTACTTAGTGTTGGGCTAGGGGTGTAGCTCAGTGAAAGAAGTCTTCCCTAGCATGTGTGAGGCCCTGGGTTCTTATCCCTAGTACCACTAAAACAAACAATCTTTTGACTTAAGTATATATAATTTTCATAACCAGATCAATATCCCTCCTGCTATAGTTCAGATGTGAAGATAGTAATAGCTACATTATACCAAACTTTTTATTGTAACAAAATTGGTTGCTTTGGTTGTTAAGCAAATGTTATTCATATTTATAAATATATAAAGCAACTCATTCTTCGACTTCTCCCACTGTGCCCTGTTTTCTTCTGCCACCAGCAATATTTCCTTAGGAAACGCTATAATAATCTACCATTAATTGAGGCTACAAACACCAGCCTTTGTCCAACACCTTCAGTATGACAAAATCAGCAAAGTTGCTACCTCTCCTGCCTGGCCCTTCTGATAATTTTTAAAAGTGACCCAAAGCCAGATGGTGCTATCTTAAATTGTGGTTCAGTAAAAGGCACCTAGGTGTGTAGTCAGACATCAGGGTTCTCTGTGACCTGTCTCTGCTCCTTCTTAAGTGATTCCCTTAGTCTACCTGAACCTGTTTCTTCTGTGTGAAGAGAGAAGTCAGACCTACTTTACCAAGATGTTGTGAGAACTGTATACCTCATATGTAAAATTTCTAACCTAATCTCCTAGCAGAGTAGGTAGGTTATAAATTCATTTCAAAGGTAGCTTCTGAAATATAGGTCTGGGACTAATAGAATAGGAAATTTTTTAAAGAGCAGAAAAATATATACAGCAATTGTAACTTGTATCCCTGTATCTTTTTTTTTTTTTTTTTTTTTTTTTTTTTTTTTTTTGCACCAGGGATTGAACTCAGGGGCACTCGACCACTGGGCCACATCCCCAGCCCTTTTTTGTATTTTATTAGAGACAGGGTCTCACTGAGTTGCTAAGTGCCTCGCCATTGCTGAGGCTGGCTTTGAACTCGCGATCCTCCTGCCTCAGCCTCCCAAAGTGCTGGGATTACAGGCGTGCACCACCGCGCCCGGCTTCCCTGTATCTTTATTTCCTTATCTTTCAAATGGGGATAATGTATCCCATTAAAAGTTGTGAAAACAAAACAATTAAAAATTTAATAAAATTGGATGATAAATAGTAAATATTAATAGCCATCCATAAATATAACTTGTTATTTGTCTATGAGAAGGAGATTAGCTAGAGAGAACAGTTATCAAAAATTCCACTTCCCTATCCTGTGTCCTAATCAGACACTCAAGCGTCTCAGCTCTCTCTACCCACCTCGAAGGGCCTAATCTTTAAGGAACAGAAAGTAGATAGACAAAGTCTTATAAGTTAAATTTCTTAGGATGAAAAATGTCTTTTCATATTAGAAATAGGTGAAAGCTCCCTAGAAACACCTTCAGTTTCTCCCTTACATTATCTCATTTAATTCCTACAACGAACCTGTCAGACAGGTATCACTATTCACCTTTGAAAGGATGAAGAAACAGAAAAACTCAGTGACTTATCCAAGATCACACAGCTGCTCTTCTCAATGAAACATGCTCCACCTCGTGGTTATGACATGAAGGAGGTACTGGAGTCAAAGTTCAGCCAGAATTGTCAGGGTGCAAATCTTGCCAGTCCAATCAGAGCTGCTACTGTGGTTATGGAATATATATATCCCACCCCCACCCCCACCCCGGCTCCTCACTCCTTCAAAGCACAATCTCAGGGTCCTCTTGACTCTTGCTGCTGCCAACACACTCCTAACTCTGGGCAGGCTCAGGAGCAGAGACCTGGCTCTGGACAAAATAGGGCCTTGCTTGGACAGGGCCAGGATAATTTTGCAAGCTTCTCTTTCTCCCTCCTGCTACTTGGAATGCGCCTGTAGGTGGCGCCCTGCTTCGCTTAGGGGAACTTGGAGGGCGAGGACACGGGTCACCAGCTGCCTCTCCTAAAGGCCAATTTAAATAGTCCCTGGGATTGAACTCACACGGGAAGCTTG
The DNA here is from genome assembly GCA_025594165.1 of Tamias sibiricus. Classification (NCBI taxonomy): domain Eukaryota; kingdom Metazoa; phylum Chordata; class Mammalia; order Rodentia; family Sciuridae; genus Tamias; species Tamias sibiricus. Next base: position 53,871,997 of record CM046658.1, read on the forward strand.
GAGATGTGAACGTGTCGCCGCCCGCGCCCACCCCCCAACCTCGGGTTTTTCCCTTTCCCATCGCTCGGTTCCCTTCCCCCTCTCGGGCTGGCAGGGTGGAGGGGAGGTTAGCCTGCGCTTCGCCCCCGCCCCCCTCCCCCCGAGGTAGGGCTCGGGAGCGAGATCTCCAAGCACCGGAGGCCGCGCCGAGAGCTCTAGGGCGGTGCTTGGATCCTAGAGCCTCGGGCCTGCCTGACCCGCTCACCGCCTCACTCCCATCACCCCCTTTACCCGCAGCTGTAGCGGAGGTGGAGGGATGTGGGAGTGTGACCCCCGTGAGTGCTGGGCGGGGCGAGGCAGCTTTTAAAACTTCTGAAAGGCCTGGTTCAAAGCCTCAAAAGACAGAACTTGGGCCGGAAGGCGGTTTCCACGGAAGGGCCTAAAAGGGGGCGGGGGTGCACCTGCAGGGGCAGGAGCGCGCCGCATGGGAAGGGGGGCCGAGTCACTCGCGAGTACCGAAGCCCGGGCCCGGCGCTCGCCGCCCCGCTGGGGAGAGGGAGGTAGAGGAGGTAACCCGGTGCCAGCGGCCTGGCCCAGGACCCTGCCTCCCCACGGGGCAGTCGCGGGAGGGAGGGGCTTTCTTTGGCCCGCGCATTCCCTGCAGGGTCTTCCTTCCCTCCCGGCCCTCCCTAGGAACCCGCGATTTAGCCCCAAAACCGAATTCCCAGATTTTAACCCCAACCCACCCAGGTGGGGGACAGATGAGGAACTGGTCATCGCGATGGAGGATATTCTCATTACACAACCTAGACCCCCCGCATCCTCCCCCCCCATAAAAATAAAAATAAAACCCGGGGAGACTGAAAAGAAAGGGGAGAATTAGAAGAGGGGCCCGCGCTAGGGAAAGAAGCGAGGGCGGCAAAGGTCACTGGGTGGCGGCTGGGAAAGAGGTCACGGCCGTGTCGGGACTGATGGGTGTCGCTGGGCACCCTGGTTGTGCCACCTCGGGGCGGATGGGCAGAGGCCACGCGGCCGCCGCCGGCCCTGACTGCTTTTCGACGGACTCCAAGTAAAGGCTGTCCGGTGCGCGGCGAGAGACGGACTAAGGGGATTTTCTTTAGTACCGCATTATGAGGATCACCGTCCTCCAGAGTCCTTCCTATAGAAGCTCTTGAATGAATTAGGTAAATCATTTGCTCCATTTGTAATTTCTGAAGAAAACATTTTTTTCAGATCTTCTGAAATTGAGCGCTTTTAACCAGAGAACAAATATGTGGGGCCTCCTCCCCACTTTCAGCAGTTTCAATGGGTGAGGCTTTAAGAGTGGGTTAGTGAGAACGTGGAGAAAGAGGTTACAGTGGAATTGAATGAAGCTGAGTAATCTAGTTAAGGAAGAAAATAGCTACGGAAAATAATTTAAAAGTAAACTACATAAAGTTTATTATTTTGCTTGGAGTCCTTTTCCTTGGTCTGAGAAAGTGAAAAAACATTAAAGTTGGGGGAGGTGTTCTTCCAATTCCCGTTTCACACACTTTCTCAACGTTCTTGAAAGAATTAAGTGAATTTTAAGAAGCAACAGTGGCTGAAATTCCTGGCAGCAAAGGTATGGTGAGCAGTTCGGTGGATTAATGAAGAGTTTTGGTGGCAACATCAGCTCTCAAATTTAGTGCCAAATTTATTTTTTTTTTAATAAAATAGGCTGGTTTTTTAATTAACCCCATACTTCAGGAGGTAGGGAACATAGAAGGAAAGAGACTGAAAGGAAAATAGAGCAACGGAAACAAAAGGCAGAGGCAAGATTAACATTCTGGTTTTCAAGAAGTCTCAAGTCACAGTCCTAATGCCCTGCACATTTTTTTTTTTTGATAGAGTTAACTTTATAATTTAATTTTATTATATCAGCGGATCTGGTCTCTAAGTGTATCACAAGAAAGAACAAATACTAAGTAAAATGTTTTTCCTTTTGTGAACTTCTGGCACTTGTTTGATGCAGTAGTTCCAACTGAAAAGGGGGTCCTCCTGCTCCCGGTGGCCTGAGCTGAATTTGCGGCTTTAAAACCAGCAGGTGTAAGGCTTGTTCCCAGCATTGGAGCCAGGACCTGATGGATGAGAGAAACGAGGAACCAACCAGGGCAGTGAGTTCTGGGTAACTTGCCATGGCATTTAAGCAGGCTCGGCCTGACATGTTGAAACTCCCTCCAATGTTAGCAATGTTAGTGCGCGTCTCTTACAAACTTCCTCACTTCTCACCAGGTACCCTTGGTATACAGAATGAAAGCAACATTTTTATCCATGAAGACTAAAATGTAGCCTTTAGAATACTCCCTGTTCAAAGGTTGAAAGCATTTCAGGGTCTCAAAGGCAAGCTTGTATTGCACACAGGGCACTTGCAGAAACTTTGTAAAAGTTGGAGTCACTATTCAAAAAGATAGTTTAAGAAGGTACTATATAATAGCATGGTAACCACAAAAGGACCAGAAATGCTTGGTACATTTGTATTTGCTAAGACTTGGTGGGGTGGAGGCTTAGTAAACTGGTGGTTGAATATTTTTAAATTTATGGAAAGCACTTTTGTCCTCTGAAGCCAGAAGGATATACTCTCTCAGCAAAGCACTCGTGGTTATTTTCCCCTGAGTTATGGGGTGTAAGACTCTCACAAGCTTTCCTGCTTGACAAATCACTAAACTTGCAAACTCTGCAACTTTTCTCTTGAGTTCCTTATACAAATCACAAACCCTCAAGTGTAAAATAATTAAGGTGGCAGATTTCCCCCAGATAACGTAACAGGCACAAACACACTATCATCTACATTGGAACCAACATTCCCACTTGGGGTCCACGGGCTGCCAGCTAAACAACAAGAGCTTATCCACTTTAAATCCACTTTAAACTTGATTCAGGGTCCAAACATACATCACAAACATAAAAGATGAAAGGGGAGTGGAGGATGGTGGAGGATGGAGTGTTAATGCTGGGTACTAAAAGGAAGAATTACTTAAAATAAATAAATAAATAAATAAATAAGTCTGGGGAATTCCAGCAAGCAGTGAAAAACAGCCATGAAGGTCTGCAACCTGACAGCTCCAGAGGCCTTCACTCTATCCCATCTGCCTCGTGGTCCCACAATATCAAATGCTGTGGTTTCAAACTTAGAAGATGTGGTTTTTAAACTGGGATTGGGTCCTGCCTTTCCCCTTTTCCTCTTTAGCAGACCCTTCCTGTAAGCAGATTTACTTTTCCATACATTTCTGGGAAGTCACTTTTAGGAATCTTGTCTCTACAAAACATTTTAAACATGGTAATATATTGCAATCTTATTTAGTGCTTGAAAGAGGCTCTGTTTTTCTGAAAGACTGAGGAACTCTGCTGAGAAAGACTGACCCCAAAAGGTTGTATTGGCCCCTCTATGCACTCTTGTGAACACAAAAAGTGTTGTTGTTTGTTTGTTTTTCCTGTTATGTGATGTGTTGATTTGTTGTTTTTGTTTGGTTTGGGTTTTTAATACCTAGGAAATTTTAAATTCGTGAAATACTCTCTCCAAAAAGAAAAAGACATTAAATTTGTTCCCCTCATGACACCCTAGAACAGGCTGGAAGGACAGGTTGCTGAATTGGTGGGCCCACAAATTAATGTGAAAAACCAGACCTTATGGACAAGGTTCCCCGGGCTCAAAGTCGCAAAGCGAGCGAGGGGACAAAGGTTTCCCACAGGTCTGGGTTGAGGGAGGGAGGAGACTGCAGGGAGAACTTTGAAAATTCAGTTGTGTTGGGCAACTGATCTTCCTTCTGGACAACTCGCCAGGGAACTCGGTGGGTTTCATCTTGCACCGTGAAACTAAGCCTCGGTTTTGCTACATCGCCCCCTCCTCCTCCCAGGGATGCGGCCCAGACCAGCGGCAAAGAAGGGGGCGCGGCTCGAGGTCAGCTCCCAGGCCAGAGGGCGGCGCCCAGCCGCTGCGCTTCACCGCCTCCTCCAGCAACCTCTCGGTCATGACCTTGCCCCGCAGCTTCTGCGCTTCCAGCTGGGTTCCTCCACCACCACCACCCACCACCCCCTGTCCCAGCCGTTCTCAGGGTCTGAAGTGGAAGATCCCCGTGGTCCGGGTGGGTGGCGATGGAGAGCAGAATGGGATTTATTTAAGTTCAAATTCCCGCAGAAGCTCGAACACTCCTGAGGTCTCGGGATGCTCTTGGAGGCCAAGTGTGTGGCAGTGCCTGGGTGCCCAGTTGCTGCGGAAGGAGAGGACTGACACTCGCCAGGTTTCCCAAGTTGAACTTCTGAAAATTTTAAAGTGTGGGTATCGTGAGTTTCCTTTTCGAAACTTAGAGCAGCTCTTTAGAAGGAAAGTTGTGCGCTGTGTGTGATCCTAATAGTTGGGGCGGAGGTCTCCTCCCGCTAGAATCTCGTTCCGGCCTCACAAGCGAGTAAGTAGGAAGGCAAGCAGGTGGAGTAGAAGGCAGTGCACCTTTGTCTGTATTTTTATTCATTTATTTTGGAAATTGTGTTTAGAAGATTGACCAAGTGGAGTCGTGCGCTCACGCGAGCACTTAAACTGAAGGAACCTCTCAACCAGACACTTTCGGGCGGAAGGAGAAAAACCCAGAGCTTGCAACCCTCTGAGGTTGGCGTCGGAGCCATCCGGCTAGTATTCCAGGCCTGCCGCTGGGGACAGGTAGTGTCTCCACCCGCCCCTGGTAAAACAGCTAATGCACCTACCTATGGCTTCAGAGTACACAGGAGGAAAGCAGTGGGGCATTACTTTCCAACAAGCAGTGACCTAAGCCTGCCAGCGCCTACCTTGTTCTGGAAACACCTAATCTCCACTTCCTCTATAAAGCTTAACTGCGGCTCTCCTCCAATCCCAAATTGCAAACACTAGCAGAATTGCTCCCTTAAGCATTCCATTCCTGTGACCCTTCCTAAAGCTTGGTTCAAGTCTGCACTCTTGGGGGTCCTTAAGAGGGGAGAGAAATTCAGGATGTCCTCTTTCCTTTTTAAACTAATAATGACACAAAGGAGCAGTCCGAAGATTTGAGATTGTTTTGACTTCATAATTCAATTACAGAGACTAAGCCTAAGGTAACAAGTTGTGTAGGAAAGAAAGCATCAGAGAAACAGGCAGAAACTGACGCCTTGGAAATTTCTCTCCAAAGTAAACCTCAGCTTCCTCCCACCTGGATAGTCATGACACTGATTAATAAGTGTGCACTCAACATATAGAGTCAATGGTACATATTTCCACTGATCTAGTCAAGTGAAAAATTCTCCAGTACTTTAACTCTTGTATAAATGGGATTGGAGTTTTGGTAAGGAATGTTCAGGCCTATTCTTAATAATAATAAAGTCTGCTGAGCTCCTTGCTTCATGCTGACATCATAAAAGCCAGATAAAATAAACTGCTTAGAGGCCTTAGCTGAAATCCAGGAGCTGTTCAAAAATTCCTCTATCATATCTGACCTTGCTTTCCCTGTGTTTACATGGGAGTAATGATAACTTCTAACATTCATTGAGTTGTTACACGTGCCATGCTCTGGTCTTACTGCTTTGATAATCCATTTAATTCTGATGACAGCCCTATGAATTAGCCCTATGAATTATGAATTAGTTGCTGATATAATCCCTACTTTATAAATGTAGGAAACTGAGGCACAACTAAACTAATTTGCTATGATTACTCAACTAGTGCCCGTCAAAACTAGCTAGTGGTTGACTCTAGCACCTGTGCTCTTGACCATTCTTCATAAGGATGAAAAAGGTATCTAAAAGTAGTTTCTGCATATGACCCTGCTTGGAGCTGTTTTCCTGAAAAGTAGACAGGGAGTAATTAATCCTATTACTTTGGTCAATCTAGACAGCTAACCTGGCACAGAGCTCTTGTGCACTGAAAAGTTATTTTTTTTCCTGAATTATCAAATACTTTGATGCATTTTGTATTACAGATTATTAATAAATAAGAACGTTGAAAATTGTTCTAATACCCAAATCCTTCTGGCTGATCCTTGAAAATAGTCTTTTCCTTCTTCCCTCAAAAATATAATTATAAGATTACATTGTCATTCTCAAAGAGCACTCATTATATGCTATATATACTTCAGAGCTAGGACAATAACAGCTCTCAATATAGACACAATCTTTATTGTTAAAGTTTCAGGCTTATTGGATTCATCACTTTCATCACCATCAGTTTAAACATATGCCACCTGAAGAATGTGACTTCTTTTTCTCTCTGCATTACACTCCATCATCAATCCCTCCTAGATAGAATCATGGAGTGTATGTACAAAAACTGACCTTAGAAAGCCCATCATTTACCCTCTGCAATTTTACAGATGAGCAAAGAGGACCATGGAAAAAGGACCTGCCCAAACTTTCAAAGAACCCCTACTTCTAGTTCACCAAGTTCAGTCCTCTTCCCCCAGCCCAGACTGCCTTGAGAGTTGACAAAATGTATTTAGACTATAAAAGTATTTAGACTAAGCGCACACTTATATATAAAAAAAGTTTTTAACAACCTTTTTTGGCCCAAGAGATATAAAGAAAGGGCTGTCTTACTCCTTTCTTCCTTTCAGATGTGTTTCTGGAATGTCTTCACCAGATGTTGACCCAGGAACTTGCAAAAGTGGAGTCTCCCACATGTGCCTGCATTTTAGAAGCTGAGTTTTAGATCTGACCCCAATTAATGATTTTTTTTTTCCTGTTTAAAGAGGGGAGATTTTAGTTTTGCCTGCAAATGATCCGAGTCTTTACAGAGTCTGCGTTAACGTCAGTTGGTTTCACTCCGGGACGTGCTAGTCTCACAGTCTAGTTTTGTTCAGACTTTATTTTGCGCCAAACTGCATCACAAGCCACTCGTCCACGCTGCAAAAGGTGGAGGCAGGGATTGGGGTTGACTGGCTCTTCCCCCCCCCCCCCCTTCATATACGTGAAGCAATCTGGAATCGTTCCACTTGGCTTTGGCGCGCGCGCGGACACACACACACACACACACACACACACACACACACGTGTACCGTACATGTGTGAGCGCCTATGGATCTGTGTACGCGCGCGTCTGTGATTTAAAGTGACAGAACCAAGAGCCGGACTGAAGCAGTGAATTATTTTGCGTGATAAATCAACTTGATTGTCTCCACGCTATACTTCCATTATTCATCCGAGTGTTCGGTGGTTACTGGCGGACGTGCACTGCGGCAAAAATGTCCTCGGAGCCGCTAATTTTGTGGCCACTGCGGCGGCGGCGGCGCGGGGGAGCGAGCACGGATTGATTTTTCAAGATCGCGTCTCCTTGAGTGCAACTCGCCAAATGGAATCGAGTTGACTGCAGAAGCCTCACAGGATGCATGTGGATTGGGTTTTGTACCTGCGTTTTTTAAATAAATAAATAATTTTTTTTTTCTTTGCGGGGAAGAACCCAGCTGTTGACTACCAGGAAGGGAGAGAAGGCTTTTTCTGTTTTATTTTCCCCTTAAAAATATATATGTATGAAAATGGCCACCACAGCTTTTGCTTTTTGAGCTTTGGGGAGGCCATACCTTTGCAGATATGGAGATGACGCTTTTAATCCTGTATCTTTCTTCTCCCCCTTCCTCCTTGTTCGCTCTCTGTCCTTGTCAGCTTTGCTACAGCCACCGGAGAGAAATGTTCATAGGCACTTGTGGGGGTCATTTGTCCTCACTCGCTTTTTTCTTCTGACAAGTGGTTATCATTTTTTTTTTCCTTTAAAAACTAATCTCTCTCTCTCTCTATCTCTCTCTCTCTCTCTGGTTATCAGGTTTTTAATAAAAATGTGTTCAGAATATGTTTCCTTGGTCTTCTGTTTAAACAGCAAGCCACGCAGCAGTTGAACTGCAACGAGAGGCAATTTCTCTACCAGAACTGATAAAGATCACCTGGTGCAGTATCATAACCCAGGGGTTAAAGACACCTTCTTATTTTATTGTTTATTTATTTGGTTTGTTTTTGAGAGAAAGAAATGACTAATTAACAAATTAATTACTAGATGTGTGTTGATGCTTGTGAATTTTTAAAAAGCACATTCAGAATTTTACTTTCACATAATACCATGCCCCGATTCTCTGTAACCAAGCATAGGGATTATACTAGACCGACAATTTACATTTAAAAAGTAGCATTCGGAAGACTTGGAGGACAACTTTGGCATTGCATTTTGTTTTCAGGACAAAACCTGAGTGTGCTTCAGGCATTGGAAAACCTTTTTCCATTCATAAACATTAGCATTGACATGTTTAGCCTATGTTTTTACTTCTCTTGAAGCTGCCTACACAGCCATAGTGTTATTTGTCAAATTGAGAAGATAATTGCAGTGTCCTGTGTCAGTAATGTCACAGTGTTGCATAATAATAACTTAAGCAAGGTGTCTTTGTTTACAGTGATGTAACTTTCTCAAAGTATATTTGTAGTTTTAAAGGACTTAAGTATAGAGTAGATTGCAAATGAGTAGCTGCCCTAAAGAAAGCAAACAGAGACATCTAGTTGGTTCTTTCAGTCTCATCTTAATATGTGATCCCAACCTATGGGTAGCAGAAGCAAGAAGACCTCATTTTCCCTGGAAGGAGGGGAGAGATTGGAAAATAACATTTAAAACATAAGTTGGTCATGTTTTTGAGCTGTTGTTTCACAACCCACAATCTATAGACAGTACACAATTTCCATGTTATCATGATGTGGAAATAGAGGGGTATTTTAATTCAGCCACTAGAGAAGAGACAAATGGAAGTAAGTTAACTTCTAGGACTACAGAAAGGTGGCCTACCAACTCAGGGGAAGCCAGTGCTCTTCCAGGCAGCAAAGACCTTCATTGTCCTTTTTTTCCTTAAAACCCATATTTCAGGGCTTCAAAGTTGGGTATGAATTTAATTTATAGCTATATAACTATCACTTATCACAATGTATAAATTCACATACAAACATACCAAAAAAATAAATAATTTTTAAAAATATTTATTTATTTGCTTTAGTTGTACACAATGCATTTATTTTTATGTGGTGCTGAGGATCAAACCCGGGCTGCACACGTGCTAGCGCGAGCGCTCTACTGCTGAGCCACAATCCCAGCCCCATAAATAATTTTTTATTGGGCATAAGGCAGGGCCCTAAACTTGTGAAGTGCTCCCCTACCGTAATCTGAATTAATACTTTTTTAAAAATTATTTTTCAGTTGTAGATGGACATAATACATTTTATTTATTTATTTTTATGTGGTACTGAGGATTGAACCCAGTGCCTCACACATTCTAGGGGAGTGTTCTACCACTGAGCCACAACCCCAGCCTTGAGTTAATACTTTTTGTGATATCTTCTATATAGCCATGATTTGCCATGACAGAGTCAGGTAACAATATTAGCTTTTTAAAACTTTCTTGATATGGATTTTTTAAAGGGTAAGAAAATGGCAAACCCAACTTTTTATTGTAGGAAAAGTTAAGTAAAAATGTTTTACTGTATTGTTGCTTTAGAACTTTTTATTAAGGTAAATGAACATTTCATTTGCTGGTATTAATAAATATCTGAATACTACAAATAATAATTATGACATTTTATTAATTAATTGTCTTGTTTTGTTTTTAAAAATACCATAGTTTTAAAAAACTGAATTCAGAATTTTCATACAGGGATTATTTCATCAGTGAAGTATTTGTTAATTCCAAGTTAGTATTCCTCTATTAAATTTATATATTACCAACTGTAAAAGCTGAGGAATTTTGTGTGTATGTGTGTGGTTAATGAAATTATTTTATCTACAGACAATGAAGTCTGTTGCTGTTGTCTCACACACTAAGACAACAACTTATAATAGTTAAGGTTATAGTGTTACATCTAAAAAAATTAAAGCAAAGGTTTTGAGCAAATTGAAACAATTAGAGTGATCAAGTAACAATGTGAAAACAATATAGACCCTTGTAAAACCATGGGTTTTATTTAACTTTACAAAAGAAAAAGAAGGAAAGGGAGGATGAGTTTCATAAGCTCTTCAATACCTTTTGAGTTAAGAGCATTTAGCTCAAGAAACAACAGGTGACTGTGGGAACTTTATTCTCTACTAGGAAAAACTCACTTCTGGACATGCTACAAAAACTAAGAACAAAAACAGATTCAAACAGTATTTTAACTAACACTTGATATTGCAGTGAGTGTTTCTTTTGATTATCTGTAACATAATGTTAAATTGTCTTTTCAACTTCTGACTTTGAGAAACTAAATTCAACACTAATAACTATTTTAACTAATTTGCAGCAAATATCATCCATATTACATTTGCAGAATTTACTGATGTATTATGCTGACATGTGAGGACAAAATACTTACTGTTATCAGATGTTCAAATAAGTGTTTCAAAAAGATAGTCCTGTTAATATAAAGACCTGGATGTGAAGGGGGACAGAGAGGTGGGTTGCAACTTTCTATTTGATGCAATGCCACATGTAATATATTGTTAATGACCTGGAGAAGGCTATTATGTTCTAGCTTTATGGCAAATAATGAAACCCAGACTTACTTAAAATCACAGGCTTTAGAAGAGCAGATCATCCCTTACTTGTCCTGCATCCCCAAACCTAATGTAGTACCTGGCAGACCAGTAGCATTCAGTAAATGTTTTTCAAACGTGAATTTAATTGATAGTTCAATTAAATTTTTTTTTATGATGGTGTAAATTTTGGTAGATGGTAGGCTAGTAGAAATACTTTGGCAGAGGACCAGCTGGGAAAATTCTGCTTCTATCTGCTATCTCACAACAAATTAAAATATGTTTGATTTATTGTCAACTTTATAGCTCATGCAAGGACTAGCAAACTAATAGGAATAATGTTAAAACCAGAAACATGCACCATTCTTTGGCCTCCTTTTGAAAAAAACCACTTTCTTCAATATACTATAAACATACCAAGAACATTACAAATTTTAATTTTTCAGCTTTCAATCTGACCCTGCTTGCAACCAACTGGCAGTTTCAAGCATCGTCGCCAAATTTAGGCACTCTTTGTAATTGGTTCTCCTTGCTCTCATTTTGGTTTTCTTTCCTTGGTAAACACAAAATAAAACCTATGCCAAGCTGACAAAATGTATTGAAAGTAAATTCCATTCTTTCCAGCATTATTTTATTGGACAAGGCATTACTGATTAAATGAATCTTAATATCTGCAATACACCTAGGCATTATTCCTGCATATTAAAACCGAGTATTTTTCCAAACATCTTATTTCTGCATTCATGTGATCTGAGATAGAAAACAACTTCTTTTCTTGACCCATTAAAAATATTGGCCTTAGAGGGATTATTCATTGTTTCCATAGGTACACAATTCTGCTGATGCAAGCCCAACTCATGACTTTCATACATAGAAAATAAGATATATAAAAGAGGAAAACAGCATCACAGTGTAATTGTATGATTTTTAAACAGTGCATTGTATATATAACTAATAATAGATGAAGCCAGAATTAAACTTTTCTTATCAAAATTAGGGAAAAATTCTACCTAAACAAATATGTATTTTCTAAAGTTTTTTCATAAAATGTGAAGTGTTATATTAATATGTGAATATGAGTGTGTGTGTGTGTGTGTGTGTGTGTGTGTGTGTTACAGAGGATCCAACCCAGGGCCTCATGCATGCTAAGCAAGCACTCTATCTCTAAGCTATACCCACCCCCCTGGCCCCTACCAACCCAGTATTTACTTTCTAATGTTACAAAGGGATAATAAACTCCCATCAGAATTCTTTCTATGTCTCCTAATGTTGTAGTTCTAAGCCATTAGCTGGCAAAGTAATGACCTGAAGATGTCTTACCAACCATGGTGAAGAGATCAGCTGAGCAGTTTACATAGTATGGGAGAAGTAGTGACCACACTTTTCATGGTAAAGAGAAGTATGATGTAGTGTTATTTACCAAGATTAAAAGAGTTCAATCAAGTGTCTTTTGTTCCATGTTAAGCTCTGGGACAGCTTGACTAACTCTCCCACTTTCAAAAAAAAGTGGTGGTTGGCGGGGGGGGTGGGGGGGATGAGATAATGAAGGCAAGAAAGGATAGATAGTTTGTTTGCAGACATCTGCAGTCTGTCTCCATACTGCCATCAGAGTGATTTTTCTAAACTAAAACTCCTCCTATTACTACCTTTTTAAAATCCCTTACTGACTCCCTATAACTGTCATGGTAAAGCCTATGGTCTTAAGATCTCATCACAAGGACCAGTATGTTCTGTTTCAAGTTCAACCTTTCAGCCTCCCACTAGCTAGCAGGCCATTTTATTTAACTATCATTTCTTTCTTTAACTAACTATTTCTTTTAACTATCACCCTAGCCTACCTCCTTCTGGTTCCCATAGCTCCTAGATAACACTTATATTTCTTTCTTTAACTAACCATTTCTTTTAACTATCACCCTAGCCTACCTCCTTCTGGTTCCCATAGCTCCTAGATAACACTTATTTATCTTTGAGAAAGCATCTGCTCCAGCATTCAAATATATTTCTGAAATGAAGAAATGAATATGAACCTATATGCATATTGTTTTCTCATACAGAACTATAGATCTCTAGAATTTCAAAAGACCTTGGATATCCAAGTAGTTCAAAGATATTTTTCAGAGCTGGGAGTATAGCTTAGTGGTATAGCATTTGTCAATCATGCATGAAGTCCTGGGTTCAATCCCCAGCACTACTAGAGAAGGGGGAGGGAGGAGATTGGGAGATTTTTCAGATGAGAAACTGAGAGTGGTCCTGATAATTGAGGATATTTTCAAAATCACACAATTAGTGGGAGTGCTGGGACCAGAATCCAAAATTCCTGATGCTTATGAAATCAACTTCATAAGTAACACAATTAACTAAAGAAATTATTCAATTTTTTTTTTCCAAAGAAAAAAGTAAGATTGTTACTTCCTTCTCAAATTTTAAAAATAAAATTCCCATGTAATTCAGCAATTCAACTTCTGGGTTTATGACTAAAAGCATTGAAGGCATGAACTCAAATAGATGTTTATCCACACCCATGTTCGTAGCAGCATATTCAAAATAACCAAAAGGTTTGGAAGCAAAACTTTTGTGTCCATTGACAGATGAACCAATAAACAAAATGTGGTATAGACATGTAGTGGAATATTACTCAGCCTTAAAAAGGAAGGAAATTTGATACATTCTATGACATGAATGAGGCTTGAAGACATTTTATACTAAATGAAATATGTCAGTCACAAAAGGATAAATATTTATGATTCTACTTACATAGGATACTGACAGTGGTAAAATTCATAGATATTGAAATAAGATGGTATTACTGGGAAGAGGAAGAGGAGGAAGTAGGGAATTTTTTAATGGATACAGAATTTCAGTTTGGAAAAATGAAAAAGTTCTGGAAATGGATGGTAGTAATGGTTTTATAACAATGTGAATCTACTTAGTGTCACAGTGTTGTACAATTAATAATTATTAAAGCAGTAAACATTGTGTTATATATATTTTACCACAACTTGACAAGAAAAGGTTGACATTTCCCTATGGGATTATCCAAACAATATCAGATTAGCTGGGCACAGTGGTGCACACCTGTAATCCCAGCAACTTGGTGGAGGGCTGAGGCAGGAGATCAGAAGTTCAAGGCCAGCCTGGGCAACATAGGGAGACTCTGCCTCAAAATAAAAAATAAAAAGGGCTGGTGGCAGAGTGCCTCTGGATTCAATCCCCAGTACCAAAACATAAAATAAAACCAAACAACCCACCTTATTAAATTGTGTCCTATCTCCCTACTCTGATCCACATAGGCATTTTTTCCTGTTAAGTTTTTAAATTTACCTATAATCCTGGTTTATGGCAAGATAACCACTTATTCTGCTTATTGTGTCAAACAAAAAAACCTCAATTTTCCAGTATCCTTTGTTAGCAGTTCCTTTGCCGACTGCATCCTGGGCGACCTTATGAAAAAGAGAAGTCAGGGGAGACTGAAGAGCTAGCTATCAGGGAAGGTTGGAAAAGAGAGTTGGAAGCCAATGTCCAGGCCAACTGGGCTGTACAGTTCCCATTTCCTTCCTAATTTTTTTTTTGAGGCGGGTCTAATATGACCTTAGAAATATTATCATGAATGTGTGAAGACAATGGGTCTAAGTAGTCAGTCTCCAGCAGTTCCAGCATTTCTTCACTGCTGATTTTCTGGGCCTATAGCTATGTATGTACATTCTGCCTTAGCTGAGTGGGAGCCCTAGTACCACTAGCCCAATGCATTTGAGCTGTAACTGAGGGGTTCTGTCCTTCCCATGCTCTCTGTTTCTTTCTTCTTCTTAGGTTAGCTTTTATTTGTTTGTTTGTTTATTTATTGTGGTGCTGAGGATGGAACCCGGTGCCTTACCCATGCAACGCAAGTGCCCTACCACTGAGCCCCAGCCCCAGCTCTGTAGGTTAGCTTTTTTTTTTTTTTTAATTGTTATATATGACCAGCAGAATGCATTTACAATTCATATTACACATAGAGTACAAGTTTTTTTTAAATTTTTATTTATAGTAGTATGTATTACAGTTCATTCTATACATATAGAGCCTCTTTTTACACAAAACAGTTTGTATACAAAGTATATTCGTAGCATTCAAGTCTTCAATCATGTATTTAGAATATCCATCTTATTCAACCACTTTTTCTTCCCTCCCATCCCCCCTTGTTCCTTCCCTTCCCCTCCCTTCCCTTTGACCATTATAGAGTTCCTCTAATTCTCCTATGTACCCCGACCCAACAATACTGTGAACCGGCCTCCTTATATCAGAGGAAGCATTCCATATTTGGATTTTTTTAGATTGACTGATTTCACTTAGCATTATATTCTCCAACTTCACCCATTTACCAGCGAATGCCATTATTTTATTCTCTTTTATTGCTGAGTGAAATTCCATTGTGTATATATACCACATTTTCTTTACCCACTCATCTACTGAGGGACATCTAGGTTGGTTCCACAATCTAGCTATTGTGAATTGTGCTGCTATAAACATTAAAGTGGCTGTGTCACTGTAATATGCTGTTTTTAAGTCCTTTGGGAATAGACCCAGGAGTGGGATGGCTGGGTCATAGGGTGGTTCCATTCCCATTTTCCCAAGAAATCTCCATACTGCTTTCCATAGCGGTTGTACCATTTTGCAGTCCCACCAGCAATTTATGAGTGTGCCTTTTTCCCCACATCCTCTCCAACATTTATTGTTGTTTGTGTTCTTGATAGCTGCCATTCTGACTGGAGTAAAATGAAATCTTAGAGTAGTTTTGATTTGCATTTCTCTAATTGCCAGCGATGTTGAGCATTTTTTCATGTATTTGTTGATTAATCATGTATCTTCCTCTGAGAAGTGTCTTTTCAATTCTTAGCCCATTTATTGATTGGGTTATTTGTTTTTTTGGTGTCAAGTTTTTTGAGTTCTTTATATATTCTAGAAATTAGTGCTCTATCCGATGTGCAGGTATTAAATATTTGTTCCCAGTTAGTTGGCTGTCTATTCACCTCACTGATTGTTTCTTTTGCTGAGATGAAGCTTTTTAGCTTTTTTAAAAATCTATCCCATTCATTAATTCTTGGTATTAATTCTTGCGCTACAGGATTCTTTTTTTTTTATATATTTATTTATTTACTTTAGTTGTACACAATGTGTTTACTTGTACATGGTGCTGAGGATCGAACCCGGGCCGCGCACGTGCTAGGCGAGAGCTCTACCGCTGAGCCACAATCCCAGCCCTGCTACAAGATTCTTATTAAGGAACTTGGAGCCTAATCCTACATGTTGGAAATTGTAGCTTACTTTTTCTTCTATTAGGTATATTGTCTCTGGTCTAATTCGTAAGTCCTTGATCCACTTTGAATTGAATTTTGTGCATGGTGAGAGATATGGGTTTAATTTCATTTTGTTGCATATGGATTTCCAGTTTTCCCAGCACCATTTGTTGAAGAGGCTATCCTTTCTCCACTGTACATTCTTGGCACCTTTGTCTAATATAAGATAGCTGAAATTATATGTATTAGTCTCTGTGTCCTCAATTCTGTACCATTGGTCTACAAGTCTGTTTTGGTGCCAATACCAAAGCACAAGTTTTCATATATCTGGTTGTACGCAAAGTAGAGTCACAACATTCGTGTCTTCATACATGTACTTAGGGTAATGATGTCCATCTCATTCCACTGTCTTTCCTACTCCTATGCCCTCTCCCTTCCCTTCACTCCCCTTTGCCCTATCTAGAGTTCATTTAATCCTCCCATTCCCTCTCCCCACCACATTATGAATTAGCAGCCTTAAATCAGGGAAAACATTCAGCATTTGGTTTTTTTGGGATTGGCTAACTTCACTTAGCATCATATTCTCCAACTCCATCCATTTAGCTGCAAATGCCATGATTTTATTCTCTTTTAATGCCAAATAATATTCCATTGTGACTATAATACCACATTTTCTTTATCCGTTCATCTACTGAAGGGCATCTAGGTTGGTTCCCACAGTTTAGCTATTATGAATTGTGCTACTATAAACATTGATGTGGCTGTGTCCCTGTAGTATACTGGTTTTAAGTTCTTTGGGTATAGACAGAGGGGTGGGGTAGCTGGGTCAAATAGTGGTTCCATTCCCAGTTTTCCAAGGATTCTCCATACTGCTTTTCATATTGGCTGCACCAATTTTCAGTCCCACCAGAAATGTATGAGGGTGCCTTTTCCCCCACATCCTCGCCAACACTTATTGTTGTTTGTATTCTTAATAGCTGCCATTCTGACTGGAGTGAGATTAAATCTTAGTTTTGATTTGCATTTCTCTGATTTCTAGAGATGTTGAACATTTTTTTTTGTATATTTGTTGATTGATTATATATCTTCTTCTGAGAAGTGTCTGCTCAGTTCCTTGACCCATTGATTTATTGGGTTATTTGTTTTTTTGGTGTTAAGGATTTTGAGTTCTTCATATATCCTAGAGATTAGTGCTCTATCTTATGTGTGTGTGGTAAAAATTTGTTCCCAAAATGTAGACTCTCTTTTCACCTCACTGATTGTTTCTTTTGCTGAGAAAAAGCTTTTTTAGTTAGAATCCATCCCATTTATTGATTCTTGATTTTAATTCTTGTGCTATAGGAGTCTTGTTAAGGAAGTTGGAACAATAGTAATAAAACCAGCATGGTATTGGCACCAAAATAGACTTATAGACCAATGGTACAGAGTAGAGGACACAGAGACTAACCCACATAATTACAGTTATCTTATATTAGACAAAGGCGCCAAAAACGTACATTGGAGAAAAGAGCACCTTTGACAAATGGTGCTGGGAAAACTGGAAATCCATATGCAACAAAATGAAATTAAACCCCTATCTCTCACCATGCACAAAACTCAACTCAAAGTGGATCAAGGACCTAGGAATTAAACCAGAGACACTGTGCCTATTAAAAGAAAAAGTAGGCCCAAATCTCTCTCTCTCTCTCTCTCTCTCTCTCTCTCTGTTTCTATCCTGGCTACACTGTCACACAGGGACTGAGCATGTGGTTGAATGCATCAGAGGAAGCTGGACCTGGACACGACAATGGGGTCTATGTATGTACCCTGGCCCTGGCAAAGGTGGTACTGGGAGATCATGTGTCAAACTTTTTCAAATCTCAGAACATCTGTGTTGCTTTTGGACAACCCTTCTAGAATTTTATAATCATGTGAATATTATACCTCTCCTAAGTTTTTACCTTTCCTTCCTTCTTTGAATTCATTAGCAGGAAACTCATAGTCACAATTAAAAAAACATTTGTTTTGTAGTTGTAGATGCATGTCTTTATTTTGTTTGTTTATTTTTATGTGGTGCTAAAAATGGAACCAAGTATCTCACATGTGCTAGGCAAGCGATCTGCCACCAAGCTATAGCCCCAGCCCTCAAAGTCACAATTTTAAGTCAACTTTAATAAAGTATGAATCTCTTCGAATATTGTCCTTGATGTCACTCTTTATTTTCATCTTAATAGACTTTGTGTGTGTGTGTGTGTGTGTGTGTGTGTGTGTGTGTCTTACACATATATCTCTACTCTAAAGCCTACAAGATGCAGGCAGGATAAATATAACTAAATAACCACATTTGCTCTGTATAAACCTCTACTAACAACTATTGGTGGTACAGGTCTTCACAGAACAGAAACTTAAATGTTTTGAACAGTATCACATTCATGATTTGTTTGAGTCCTCACAAAACTTCATGAAGCAAACAGCATTGATTCTATTTACATTGTACAGAGAAGAAAGCCTGAGGAAATGCCAGAGATGTTAAAATGCCCAAGGCCACCAGGAGTAGAGAACAGGAACCCATGTTAGCCGACAGCTCTAAGCATGTAGTCATGACTCTACCTTACAATTCTAGACTACTGCTCTCACCCTCATTTATTTCTCCTGAAAATTATCTTTTAACTATCTAAACACATTTGAGTAAATCTTTAAGCACTAGCCTGGATTTTGTTTAAGCAATTAACTTTTTTCTTTCTTCTCTCAGATTCACTGACAGTAATTCTTTCCTTTCCCAGGCTTCTTTCTTATTTTGATACCAGAGAGAGTTACTCACTCCTTTCTCATTCCTGTAAAATATCCTTTGCATGATGTAATGAAACTGGCACTGGGCAGGGGATTAATTCTTTACCAGCTGTTTGGCCATGAGCTAGCTCCTTAACTCTGCTAGTTTCAGTTTTGTCATCTGTAAACTGTGGTAGTTGGAAATTTCTGAGCTCTCTTTCAGCTTTCTCCTGTAAATTGTCAACTCATACTTTTCTGCCTCTATTTCAGGCAGGATTTCCTCTTTGGCTACCCTAGCAGCTCAGTGATAGGACATCACTTTCAGTCTTGTGCAGTTTATTGTGGTATGTACAAGATAAGAAGATGGGTCTAGCCAGGTGTTGTGTACACCTGGAATCCCAGCTACTCGAGAAGCTGAGGCAGGAGGATCACAAGTTCCAGGTCAGCCTCAGCAACTTAGCGAGACCCTGTCTGAAAATAAACAATAAAAGGGGGATGTGGATATAGCTCAAAGGTTGAATGCCCCTAGGATCAAAACTTAGTGCCAAAACAGGGGCTGGCGTTGTGGCGCAGCGGCAGAGCGCTCGCCTTGCACGTGCGTGGCCTGGGTTCGATCCTCAGCACCACATAAACATAAATGCATTGCATTGTGTACAACTAAAGTAAATAAATAAATAAATATTTAAAAAAAAACTTAGTGCCAAAACAAACAAACAAAAATCAAGTCCTATATTTACCTGGGGCTATGATTACATCCAGCTAACCATCAAATTGTACTTTTAAAAATTGGAGGCTTGAACACAAGCTAGAGTATTGGAGAGGGATTCTAAATGAACTGAATATTCTATACAACCATTCACTAAGTGAATGACCTTGAATGGCTCCCTACAGTTTCCTGAGCCTCAGTTTCCTTAATTGTGTGGTGGGAATGGCAATGCTTGACCCAATTACCCAGCAGGAAGGATACAGGTGTTAACATGTGCATGTACTATGAAGGGCAAATTCAGTGTTTTGCTATTTATACTTAGAATTATCCTCTTATGATGATGCCATCTTGCATTGATCTTACTGCTGACCCTATTTTATATCAGAGTGCAAAGGTGGAAAAGGTAGTCATTTGCTCATGTATTAATTCACACATGAATTCATCAACCATTTATTGAGGGTTTGACACTCTGCTTCCAGGCATACAGGATGAATAAAATGATTGCACTTTCAAGGAGCTTATAGTCTAGGGCTGGGGTTGTGGCTCAGTGGTAAAGTGTTTGCCTCACATGTGTGAAGCAGTGGGTTTGATTCTCACACCACATATAAATAAATGAATAAAATAAAGGTCCACCAACAACTAAAAAAATTTTTTTTAAAAAAAGAGCTTATAGGGGCTGAGATTGTGGCTCAGAGGTAGAGTGCTCGCCTAACACGTGCGCGGCCCGGGTTCGATCCTCAGCACCATGTACAAATAAACACATTGTGTACTAAAACAAATAAATATTTTTTTTTAAATATTTTTTTTTATTTATTTACTTTAGTTGTACACAATGCAATGCATTTATGTTTACGTGGTGCTGAGGATTGAACCCGGGCCGCACACGTGCGAGGCGAGCGCTCCGCCGCTGAGCCACAACCCCAGCCCCACAAATAAATATTTTAAAAAAAAGAGCTTATAGTCTAGTAGACAGAAATAAATAAATAGCAGATGTGTAATATGAACAGAGCTATTATAGATCAATGCAAGAGCTTACAGGGATTGACCAGTTCTTCTGGGGAAGTTGGTAAGTAACATTTGGCTCTTGAAAGAAGGAATGGAACAGGGAGAAACTTTGGAGGTGCTTCTGGGAAGAGGAATCATGAAAACAAGGGAATAAAAAGAGGGATTAACATGCGTGGTGTGTTAGGAAGTGATGAAAAGAGAAAAGTGAGTCATTTACTGGAGCTGAGATGAGGAGACAGTGGGGGAGAGAGTGAGCAGGAAGGGATCTGGGAAAGAAGAGTGATAATAAAATCAAATGTATTACATACCAAGTTAGGGAAAGGCCATTTGATTTCTGAGAGAAAACTACTTAAAGTTATCATGAAATTGCTTTACAATCTTGATTATTAGCTAGAGTAAAGGACAGGCTGTTGTATCAGAAACTCCAAAACAAAGTAGCTTAAATATGATTCAGGCAGGAGAAGCAGTCTGCTCCATGAGGTCATTTAGGGAACCAAGTTCCTTTTATGTTATTACTGTCTTCTCTCTCAGGCCACTGGTCTTCATAGTTAAAGTTATGGCTCTAAGGTGGCCTTACTGCAGCCTCTGGAAAGGACCACCAGCTCAGGACAATTTCTTCTAAGCAAGTGACATGGAAATTGCACTCAACAATTCTGCTCACATTTTATTAAGGAGTTTAAAAAAAAAAAAAAAAGAAGACTTGCATGTCCTTACCATATTTTCACTGCATAAACATTGCAGATTTTTAAAAATATTTATTTGTTTTTAGTTGTACACAATGCCTTTATTTTTACGTGGTGCTGAGGATCGAACCCCGGCCGCACACATTATGGTGAGGGCTCTACCACTGAGCCACAACCCAGCCCCAAACATTGCAGGTTTTAAACCATTTTTTTTTGTTGTTTTTTGTTTTTTTTTTTTTTGCAAAAAGTGGGGTGCAACCATTATGTGAAGCTGTTTATTTTATTTTTTTTAATTGTGGCAGTGTTACTTAAGAATTATTTATTACTAAACTGTCTTTGGTGCAAGATTAGGATGCACAGAATACTTGTGAATACACATTAAAATCGAATAGTCCAAGTTGATGTACATAATTTTTTCCTGACAATTTAGCAAGCATCTTTCCAGTAAGAAAAAAATAGTTTAACATACTAGTACTTATTGATTTGAGCATTACAGTAAAAATATTATACTTGAGAAAGTAATTACAGTATTGTGAAGTAGGTGACTTACAAAATTTTATCTTCTATGACCAAAGATTCTACACTGCCAGCATTGGTTTTGTTAACTGATACATCACCCTCAATGCTACTCATAAGATGTGTTTACCTTTAGTACTGCAGGGCTCTGATCTGTTTACCTTTTAAGTGGCATGATGAACAGAATGATGATATCATGTGATGATTATACAATGAAAGGTTATAAACCAAGTTTTGAAAATAAAAAAAACATCATAAGCTATGATTGTGCATTGAAATACGGTATCTAGCTGCAAGGAAGCCTGGGAAATGCTGACTCTACACTGCTCACCTATATATCCAGCACTAGAGAAAGAATAGATTGGGGTGGGGGAGCCACAATAGTCTGCCACAACTTGGTTACTGGAGGGCCTCATTAATTCCCATGTTTAACTTTACTTACAGTGTTTATCATTTAAATTGCTATGTTAGTCCTTTGAATGCCTGTGGTGGTCACTTTGTTTAAAAAGTGCTTTGAATGACATAAAATTTAGGCAAATCAAGAAAATGTACAATAATATCTCTGTGTCAAAATTGTTTAATTCATAAGTTAAACAAATTGATTATTAAAGACATTGTAATTTTGATTTATTACTCTAATTCTGTAAGACTCTGATGTTCTAGTTTCCATATCAATGTCTTACAAGAGGATTATGTTTTTATTTGGGTCAACAAAGCAGAATTCCTGGAAGAGCCTACTATTTTCAAGGCATAAAGCCAACTTACATGGAAACCTGAGGCTCTCAATGGGGTTGGCAACACAAAGTCACCCTATTTGATGTGCACCTGATTTCCAAGGGCATGATAGAGCTGAGGCTACCAGAATGCAAATTGAGAGGGTAGGAAGAATCAAAATAATGTCAAAATAATGTAAACAATCCACAAAAGCTATTGTTTCTGGTATTATTTTAATATTAATAGGTTTAAGGATTATAGAAGTGGCAATTTGTGGACTAGAGAGACCCTCTTTCACTACTGATCATCCTGTTCATCTGGATATTTAAATTTTGGCAGGATCCAGAAATATTTTACTACTAAATTGTATCTGTTGATGAAAACCCCTGAAAAATAATATCAGTGTTGGATCTCCCTTGCTTCCTCACCTCTCTCCTGCCATCCACTCTTCTTTCCTTCTTCTCTTTTTCATTCATTCCAGCTATGCCATAGTGCAAGATGTTGTCTTCTTTCTGTTCTCTTTGCTTCCATTACTAGAATGATCTTTCTAATTTGCAAGTTTGACCTTTTACATCTCTTGGCTAAATACCTCTGATGTCTTCTCAGTCCCCCAAGTGAAAGTTTAAATAATTCTTTTTTTTTTTGGCGGGGGGGAGGGTACCAGGGATTGAACTCAGGGGCACTCCATCACTGGGCCACATCCCCAGCCCTTTTTTGTATTTTATTAGAAACAGGGTCTCACTGAGTTGCTAAGTACCTCGCCATTGCTGAGGCTGGCTTTGAACTAGTGATCCTCCTGCCTCAGCCTCCCAAGTGCTGGGTTTATAGGCATGTACCACCATGCCCTGCTTAAATAGTTCTTAAGACTCTCCACCATCTTGCCAAGGCCTGCCTTTGTAACTTCACCCTTAGTTCCTGTAAAGCAAGCTAATTCAAGTTAGGCACATAGCCACCAGAAATACATTCGTATTTTTTTGTCCATTATATACATTGACACCACTGTGCTTTTCTAGAGAGGAATGCCCTGCTTCTCCCTTACTCACCTGACAAGTTTATACTTCTGGCCCAACACAAACATCATTTTCTCTTTTTTAGCCTCTATGATTATTGGCACACCTACACAAAACTGGTCATTCTATTACCATTTGTTCTGGTAATAATTTATCACATTATATTATTATTAAGCTTTGTGTCCTCGTCCATAAGACTGAAAGCTTCTTGGAGGCAGAGATAATGTTTTATTCTTCTCTATTCATTCACTGTGCCTAGAATGTCATATTGTTAAAACTACCATGTATTGGGTACACAAAATACCCTAGACATGTTACAAACATTATTTTAATATTTCTCATCTTTCAGATGAGGAAGCTAAAGCTTGCAGAGGTTAAATAATTTGACTAGTGTTCCATGGTATGACCAACATTAAAAACCTAAGTTTAGCCGGGCGCGGTGGCGCACGCCTGTAATCCCAGTACTTGGGAGGCTGAGGCAGGAGGATCGCGAGTTCAAAGCCAGCCTCAGCAATGGCGAGGCACTTAGCAACTCAGTGAGACCCTTTCTCTAATAAAATACAAAAAAGGGCTGGGGATATGGCCCAGTGGTCGAGTGCCCCTGAGTTCAATCCCCGGTACAAAAAAAAAAAAAAAAAAAAAGCCTAAGTTTGACTCCAACGCCTATGTTGTTGTTGACTAGATGTAAATATAAAAGGTTACTTTGAAAATGGTGCCAACCTACCACAGTAAATCAAGTTAATGAGCTAAAGACAATGCACTGAAAACTCATTGTTATCAACTTTGGACAAGGCCTGGTTTACTTAGCATTGGGGATTATTTAGACCATGGCAATGCAAAACATAGAGCAGTGCAAAACAACTTGATATCTCTTGCATTTCAGAGGTTCTTAACTCTTGACAAAACAGTCCTCCACTCTCCCAATGAGTTGGTGTTCTATTTTACAAGCGTTACATAATGGTCTCAAGGTCACAAGACCTGGTACCACCTGAACTAGGCCTAGAATTTTATTACTTAGAAACACATTTTTTTTTTTCTTTTACTTAAACCGCTATGTCCCATCAAGTGCATTTCTAGGTGAAAGTATGCCCAGTAGACATGCTTAGTGAAGGTCTGGATTAAATGCCACAGGCTTTGTAGAGTAAGAGCCTATGTGAAAAGCAGGCCAGAAGAGCAAAGCTTGTCTAATGCCAAGGACAGCTCAGTATGAAACCTCCCAGAAACGCTGATAGGTTGACTACTTGTGAAGTGTAAGACCAAAACCAAAATCGAATAAAAATGTGACTCGAAATAAGATGTGAGATTTCTCTGACTTCTAATTCAACTGTGTAAAGTTTTATTATAATTAGGTCCTTTTATAAGAATGATTAAGAAAATCTGACAACTGCCAGGTTGCTTTCTGTTCCTTTTGACTTATTGGATAATTTTTACCAAGTAAGCTAAACACACGTTAATCCTGTAACTCCATTGGTTATTCAGCAAAATGTCCTAAGCTACTTACTAAAGCAAACACTTTTTTTTTTTTTTGTTTTTTAATAAAAGCAACAACACAAAGCTCAAAAGCCTGGTTGTGACGCTTTCTATTTAAAGAGATACTTTCTCCTTTTAGAGCTGTCTGTCCCTGTTCTGCACTAATGGCTATCTTGATGATTAAAACAAACAAACAACAACAACAACAAAATCTTTGACATTGAAATATCCAGATGACATGGTCTTAAAGAAAGAGTCTGGGTTAATGAAATAAGGCAAACCAGTGAAAGGAAGTATTCCATGTTCCAAAAATTATCTTTAATGGCCCCTTGCCTTCTCCCCCCATGTCAAAACTCTTAACAGCTCTTCTCTTGTGGGGAGGGAGGGCTTGCCTTACACTTTGTGGAACACGGGATTTGAAAGGATATTTGCAAATTAGATGCTTGGCAGTTACAGTAAACTATCACCGTATCTTCTGCTTTAAAGGAATGGCTTTATTCTTCAGGGAGCCCACCTAGCAATTCTATGCTCAGCCATCTGCAGAAAATAGAGCCACTGTCTTTTTTCTTTCCAAAACCCAGGGTGGATGCTTTATCTCACTGTAAGTTCCCTGTGACATTTTTGTACTCTCTAGATTTAATGCACCAAAGAGGATCTTTAACTCTTGGTATATACTAGTGCAAATAAAGGTTAAATCTCTCACTAACCACCACGAACTACCCTAATAATTCACGAGAGGCTCTGGAAAAGAAACCGAGAAAGCAGGTGTGCAGACTTGATTAAAACTTGCAGAACCCGCACATCCTCAGGCAAAGGTACTATATTCTGACATCTCCCAGTACTCGCTGCTAGATCCACAAGCAGGGGAACTTCCACTGCGCCAAAAACACGATCCCGTGAGCGGGGCCTAGTAACACAGGGGCTTTTTTTCAGAACCTTGTCCCGACCGGAGCTTGCGCTGAAGGCAGGGGCTCCTATTGGCCACACGCGGTGGGGGAGGAGGAGACTGGCGGGGAGAGAGACGGGAGGAGGGGAGAAGGGGGCAAGGCCATTTCCCTGCCCCCCCTCCCGGCCCCCTCCGCAGGCAGCCGCCGCCGCCTAGTGCGTGGTTACTATGCAAATTGCAGCGATTGCGGAAATAAACAAGAGGGTAGGGAGGGAACAGAGGGACTGCCGAATCGATTGCAACTTCTGCAAAGTCTAGTAGAATCCAAAGCACACAAGGCATAACCAGAGAGAATCTGAGACCCAGCCAGTTCAGGTTGGATCTTTTTCTGGAGAGGGAGAAGGAGGGGCGAGGGAGGGTTGGGGGGGGGGGGGGGAGAGAGAGAGAGAGAGAGAGAGAGAGAGAGAGAGAGAGAGAGAGAGAGAGAGAGAGACACAGACAGCGTGCATTGCCATTGCTAAAGCCTTCTGATTTGGAGTTAAAAAAAAAAAATTCTCCAAGAAGCCTGCAATTGGCCAACAGCGTTTTTTTAAAAAAACCTCTTCCGGGTTTTCAACGGTTCCAAGTTTATTTAGATATTTTTAAAATGCAAAAAAAAGGGGACAACAAATGAAGCAATTCGTCTGAGCATTTTAAAGTTTCTCACGTACTCTTTTTACATTGCAATGGTACGTGGTACATCTTAAACTTTCTATTTTACATTTATACGATATGCATTTTATAAACAATAATGGTAGAATGATTTTGCTTAATGACTAAGACTTTAAAATTTCTCTAGCTCGCATATGCACTTAAGTGATTGCTGCGTAAATGTCTATTGTGATGGTTTTGTTTTAAAGATGTAGCTTTGCGGATGGTGTTTTTGCTGTGTGCATCAGAGACCGGGTTTCCTTTTTTTTTCTTCTTTTCGGGATTTGAAAAAATTGCTGAGCTTAACAGATTTTTTTTCCTCCTAGCGCTTGCTCGGTTCCAGAAAGGGGTGGGGGAAATCCTGTACGTGCTCTGTTCTGTAAAAGACGTCTGGCCTCAGCAGTCAACCTAACACGAAAAGAAATGTCTGGACCGGGAGAATAATTGACGATTCGATCCTCTAATCAATGAGACAACCTGAGAGATTGACAAAAGGTTTATCCAATCACGAGAAAGGTTGGGTGTACAATGGTTCGCAAGAGCCAGAGGGGGCGGGGCAGAGGAGATCTGAAGTTCTCTGCGGCTCTGAAAGGGATGGTGTGGTTCAAGCTGTCAAAGCTACAAGCTCTTCCGGATTTAGCAAGCACAATAGAAAAGAGTTTGCAAGTTTAAGAAGAAGAAGAAAAAGCTGATTGGGGGATTTTTTGCATGAATCGTGCGCCTTCTCCTTTTCCCTTTGAGAGAACTCAGAAAAATTCTGCCAGGGGAATAATTAACTTTGTATTAGTTATTATTTTTACACTTAAGGAGGTTAGTAACTATTTTGGAAGTAGAGGTTCAACTTATTTAAGAAATGTGTGGCTAAATCTTGCCTGAATTTTGGGACTGTAGTGAGCTTTGGGAAGTAAGATATTGCATACTCAGCATTACAGAATTTTTCACCCTGATTCTCTTAGGAGCTTTGGCATTTCAAAACCTTTGAAGAAGTGGGCAAGCTTCTCTTGAACTCAAAAGGATAGTTTTAAGAGAGAATATTTCATAGGTAGACTGACAGCTGTTTTATGGATTTGGAAGGAAGAGGGTAAGGGACTATATATTTTTTTAAATTCTGCTGTTTCGGTTGTATGGTCAGTAGCAAATAAGACAGCAAGACTGTTCACATTTCCTTTTGTTATCACAACCCCTGTGGAGGGTGAAAGTGTGGGAGACTGTTGACTCCCTACTTGTTAGCTGGAGGCTGGCCTCTTGTTCAAGTCCTTGATACCAGTCCAGTGGGAACCAACTGTAGCTTGTCTTGGAGACAGAAACTGGCAGCCTCTGATTAAGATATGTCCTTTTCCTCCTCCTCTCTGAGCATTATAGACACCTAATTCTATTGGAAAGTGAATGGAAAATTATATGGGTTCTTTTCTTTTCTTTAATTAAATTCCCACCCAACTATTTCTCAAGGCTTTAGGCCTTCCAATCAAATCCAGTTTAATGTTAGAAT
Source organism: Tamias sibiricus (assembly GCA_025594165.1). Lineage (NCBI taxonomy): Eukaryota > Metazoa > Chordata > Mammalia > Rodentia > Sciuridae > Tamias > Tamias sibiricus. The sequence goes on from CM046658.1 coordinate 53,899,652, forward strand.
TCACTTCGATGTTCAGTTCAGCAACATGATTCAATTTAGGTTTATATGCATATAAGAAAAGTCTGCACACAAGTGACCAGCAGGTCAAAACTAGAGAAAGAAATGTTGGAAAATGCTAGTTAATAAAGTTAGTCTTGGTAAGAACTACAGAAGAAATGGTGTTGTCACTTATGAATTCCAGTGCTATCTTCACTACTTTGGGCATTAAAATCTAAATCATATTAAGAAGATCTTCCTATTAAGTAACCTCCAAAACGAGAGGTATTTGAGATGTACATATAAGTGAAACCTTATTGACGTAATTTATATATCTAAGAGGATTTCACTAAAGCTGGCAAGGTAACGTTTCTGCAAATAAAACACAGTAAATGCAAGGCTGGGCTCTGTGCCAGGAAGAATATGGATAGCAGAGAGCATGACAGGAGCCTCCTTTGCGCAGAGACAATCCCATTTCAAGGCAGCCTCCTACCACTTGCAAAATAAATGATTGGAGCAGTTATTTCCAATAAGGGGTTTATCCTTCCTAACAATGGGCCATTTATATGATTGCAGTAAACTAGTTTTCATACTTCACCTGTGTTTCCTACCCTGCCCTCTCTAGTCTCCCTTAACCCCATCTATGCTCTCATGTGTCTTGGTATCTTTGTGAACTCTGGACAAGGATTTACTTTTGCAACCTGGGAAGAGGGGAGAGAGTTGGAAATGTTTTTTTACCCCCAGTCTGCCCTTTGAGGAACATCTGTTTCTTTGTGTGTGTGTGTTTAAATTTATGCCTGTTGGAGAGAAAGTTACCAGAAGCCTTTCTGTAACTGTAACTCTTCTACTGTATTTTTCTCAGTCTTGTTTCCAAAGGCTGTAGTTGGAACTGTGCTTTGTAGTGTATCCCCCGCCTTCCACCCCCCCTCCCGCGCGGGGGAGGGAGCGGGAGCTGGCGGAGATAGGAGAGAAAGCAGGAGCGGATGTGAAGGGCTTTGGTGCTGAACTTGGATCCAGCCCTTGCCTAGAGGGCGCAAACAATCGTCCCATATCCAAAAGTCTTACAAGGGCGCCAAAAGTTACTTAAGATAATATTGCTAACCGCAGAAAGCTGGAAATCGCGGGCATATCCACTGCTGCAACAAAAGAAGTTTTTAAAGTGAAAATATCAGCATTAAATTACTTTCCCCCATTACAAAAAAAAAAAAAAAAAAAAAAAAAAAAAATAGGGCGACGTGCCAGTCCCTTTTTGGGAAAAAAAAAATATTTTTTTTCTTTGAGACTCAATCAAAAGTAAGAATCTTTGCTGTTTTGAAAAGAGGCAGATGCAAGTGTCTTTTAATACCCCCCCCCTAAAAAAAAGATTTTAATCTGCTCTGGAAGAGAGCTTCCCAAATGTACACACTCGGAACAATAACTTCACACTGTGCCTCAGTTACATGTTGGGACCGTGAGCCAGAAACTTCTATCTAGGAAACTTGGAGCGCGTTTTAGTTATAGATCCCAGCAAATGTTTTCGTGGCCAGGGATGTTCTCTGTAACTGGACTTAGCTTTTAGGACGTTTCTCCCTTACTGAAAACCACGAGGAACCAAAGAAAACCAGTTGATTAGTATGGAAAAATGAACTTTCCAATTAAATGTTGAAATTATTATTTCCCTTCACTCCTTAATAAATAATCTGAGAGATTTTCAAGGATATTCAAGAGGAGAGGTGGGGGGTGGTGAAGAATGGTTTCTGGAGTATTGGGGCATTATTTTAGCAGCAAAGCAACTAGAGAACAGGCATAAAATAACTTTAGACAGATGCAGAATTATTTCAGAGGACTTTATTTAGCTCTATCTCCAGAAACATATTTCTTGCTCCTTCACAAAAAAAAAAAAAAAAAAAAAAAAAAAAAAAAAAGTCTGAATGAAAGTGGCTTAACACATCATTCACCCTCATTTGCCTAGTGGGAATTTCCTCTTTTCAGAGTCTCTCTAGCTATGTCACCTCCACCAAGGAACAGATTCCCCTGTGTGCCAGTGTCCGATTCAATGTGATAACTTCCTCTTTCCTTTTGGAATTATGAGAAGGGTTGGCAAATGCATCAGGCAGCATAAACTGTCTTAGGGACAGAAGAAGGAGAAGATGGGATGGAGATTTGGGAGAGGCAGGTATATATACTTTTTTTTTTCAGGAGAGAGGAGAGCCTAGAGAGAAAATATAAAGTTTAAAAAAAAAAAAAAACAAAAACTGGAAAAGCAGGCTTATTGGCAACTTGCCAAACCCTAAAAACCACCCCCTTTTTTTGCCAAAACAATACTTTAGCAAACCTAGAATAATTGCAGGAAGCTCTTTTCCATTTTAAGAACTATTACCTGGGGGAGGGAAAAAGGGGATTCAAAAAGGCACCCTTCCAGATATGTCCCAGGTACAGGGACGGTAATGATAACCCATGTCCATTTCTGGGCATGCTGTTTGTAGATCATAATATATACCTTACCTACGGGGATATTCTTTCATATTTTTTTCCTCCTAAAAAGAAAGAAAAAAAGATGTCCCAGCTAAACCACTGTTGGTTCTGAACGTGACAGAACTTTTTGTATGGCATCTGTGTTCAAACCCACTAGTTACAGAAACCTGGGAGGGAGAACGCTCATTAATCTCCGCCTTCCTCTCTCTAGACCCCCCCTCTCCAATCCGGTGAATCTTCTGTGTGAAATTATTCCTCACCACCCCCGCTTCTGAATGCCATAGGACTGAAGCTGCCCAAAGTTTGCAGGATTTTGTGCATAATTACCTCTGCCGACGAATCTATTCCCACAGAAAGCTTCGCTGGAGAGATTACAATGCTTTGAGCCGTACTGCATTTCAGAGGGGAAAAAAAGTTACCTAGGAGGTCTGATTTTTAAAAGAAATTTGCATACATGCAAATGTGTCGCCCGGCCTCCTCCTCGGTGTTCTTCGTGCCCACACAGTGGCCCAGGGGGTGCAGGGCGACCTGGCAAAGTTGCCCAAATCCTCCACCGAGGTCCGCGAAGGTCTGCGGCGAGGGTGGGGGGATGGGGATGAGGAAAAGTAGTTTTGTTTGCTTAAGCACATCCTGTGGCAGCCTATAGCTGCCCGGGAGTACAGACTGTAACTGCTCCTCACTGCGTTACCCAGTAATGCGCTGAGCGGGGAAGGGGGGGGGGCGGGGGGGGGGGCCGAGAGAGAGAGCGAGCTAGAGAGCCAGCGAGCGGGCGAGCGAGGGGGAGAGCGAGGGAGCGAGCGAGCGGGCGGGCAGCGCGAGCGGCCGCGGAGGCTGGGGACCGGGCTGGCCGCGCGGCGCCGCAGCCGCCCCCTCCCCCACAACCCCCCCCCCCCCGCCAGCCGGCGGCGGCGCGAGCGGGCGGCGGCTGTGCGGTGCGGTGCAGAGCGGAGGCGGAGGCAGGCGCGCGGGCAGCTCGCGGGCACCCGGCCGGGCCGGCGCGGGAGCGGGAAAGGGTGCACTATGCCTTTAACGCCCGCGTACAGTAGACATGTATAGTGGAGTGTAGGGAAACTCTAGGCGGGGTTAAAGTTCAGCTCATGGAGCGGCAATAGCGCTGGCTGGCTGCAGTTGAGCCGAGTTGGAAATGTGAACGCAAGAAGCAGGCTTGATTTTTTTTTCTCCCCCCTTCTTTCTCTCTCTCTCCCTCTCCCTCTCTTTTCCTCTCTCCCTCTTTCTCCTCTCTCACCCACACTCACGCACACCTCCAAACCGCACACCCAGACGCACACGCACACCACACCGCCCGGCAGTTATGTATTCTCCGCTCTGTCTCACCCAGGTAAGCAGCTGTTTGATGCGGAGGGCTGGGGCAGGGTAGGGGGGGTCGGGTAGTGGGGGCTTGTCTGGGGCTGGGCAGGGGGAACCCGGGACCGTCACGCAGGCTCGGCCCGGGGCATGTGTGTGCCTGTGTCTGTGCGTGTTTCTGTGTGTGTGAGCGCGTGTGTCCGTGGGGGGGCTACAGCTTTAAGAAAGTAACTTTGTTTCCATGCGGGTGCATTCCTCTTGCACGGCCATTTGTGTGGGCACATGGCTAATGGCGCCCTCTTATTAATGCGTTAATTAATATCGGGGCGACGGACTGCGGAACGGCGGTGTTTTCGGACGCCCCGCACGTGTTTTCAGCGGGGTTGCAGCCCATGACACGCTGAAATCAGGACTCAGCATTTCTGCTGCCCAGGGCAGGGTTCCTGTAGTTCCGCGGCGCCCGGGGAGGGGGCCGTCGACGGAGCCCACCGCGCACCCCGCACGCTCAGGGCAGCTGCAGCCCCCGGGTGCGGGGAGGCGGCGGGTGCCTGTACCCATGGCCCGCTTCCCGGAGCCCGCGCCGCCGCAGAGCCCGCACCTCCCCAAACTCTTACTTTTGTTTATTGTTTTGTCAGCCTTCGGGGTCCGGCCGCGGGAGGGACGCGGGCCTCCGTCCCGGCCCCGGCCCGGACAGCGCCCCTCGGACGCGGGCGGGCGGCGGCGAGCTCTCGGCCAAGCGGGGCTGCGTGGACGCGCGTCCCCCCGCGCCGGCCGGATGGAGCTTTCGTCTTCGCCCCTCTCTGGTGGCTCTCTCGCTCGCTTTCCCCGAGTGAAAGTTTCGCGGCCGGGACGAGGCCACGCTGCGCAGGGCGGCGAGCGGCAGAGGCCGCGGACTGGGGAGCTCCGGGCCGAGTTGGGATCCCGGCCGCGAGCCCGAGCAGCGACCCGGGCCGGACGCGACTCCCCCCGCCGCCGCCTCTGCGCTACTCCGGCCACTCCGCGCGCAGGACGGGGGCAACTTTTCCCCTCCGACTCAACTCGGAGCGTGGGGCTCTTGTGCCCCACCGCCCCTCCTTCCCATGCCCACCCAGTCCATCCCTCCCTTGTCTGTACCACCCCCAGGCAAAATAGTGCTACTTCGCGGCCCCAAATCTGGTCCCTTTTGAATATATTATTTATTTTATTTGAGTAAAAGGCATGAAGTCAGAGTGATTTTGCGTTAAATTTTTTTTTAAAGCAAAGTGTGAGCTTTCATACTGCTTTGGTACATTGCAATCAGACCATTAATCACCTACATGAAGTTATACGTTTCAAATAAAATGTTTATTCACCACTCCCTTAAAAAAAAAAAAATCCTGCTACCACTTTTTGCCTTCATTAAGCAGCAGATAACGGTTTAACCGGAATACTTTGGAAGGCTAAAAAGTATAACTAGTTTTCTCTTTTCTCTCTCGATTCTGGATTTATTTCCCACATGACAACCCTTCTTATTGCAATATCTAACAGTAATAATGCTGCCTATTTGATCTCAGAAGACTCTTAAATGCATCTTTTATGTTGAAATGGTCTGTTTGGGATTTAGGCCTAGCATTAATAATGGATAGCAGTTGCTTTTAGTTATTGTAAAAGTTTTTCCCCCTTAACAAACTTTCAAAGTTCCTATTTTAGTAACTTGTGGAAGTGTGGAATGAAACTTTTCCAACCACTCTGGCAAGGTTCACAATTGCATATGGATAAGATGCAAAGTGTAAGATAATTTGAATGAATTAAAGACTACAGTGAAAATGCTGAGATTCGAAGGCTGAAGTTCTAGCTGGCAAAAGTTTGCAACACATAGAACTTGTAGATAATACCAGTGTGCTGCAATAGAGAGCAAGGACCCTAACAAATACTTTAGTACCTCCTTAAGTGAGTTCTGAAGTGATAAACTCGTATTTTGGGATTGTGCATATGTGAGAATACCTGTGTATCCATGCAGGCCCAGACTGTAGTCAGGTATTTGACAAAGTTAACTTCTATTGGGTACCTGACCTATTATCACATTTAAGAAAGTTTTTTTTTTTTTTTTTCCTTCCTACATATTTGGTAGCATTGATTGATGCATTCACTAGGCCTTCTTCTAAAACACCATTAAGAGAAACATTCATTTGGTGTAAAAGTTTGTGGAAAAATTGTACAATAAATGGTGAATGAAAGCTCATTTATTTTATGGGAGTTTCTTTTAAAAATAATTTACAATTTATTTAATTTTCTGGACTATTTATAATACTTGAGAGCTAGTTTTAGAAAGAAAAGCTTAGTAGTTTATCGCTCATTAAAAAAAAAAAATCCAGTAAGCACAGTGATAAAAGTACTCTAAGTGAAAGAACAAACTCCACTTACTTGTATGTAATTTTACAGAACTTTACCAGGAAAATACCAGATATCTTATTTTAATCAAGGATGGGCCTATCATAACTAAATCATGTACCTGGTTCTATAATGATAACCCAGGACAAATTTATAGGTGAACCTTTTTAAAAAGTAGTTTCCAGAAATATCACTATTCTGTGGTTCTTAAACTTGGCTTGCTTTCAAACAGATCAACATTTAAGATGGTGATTCAAAGTAATACCGCTTTTGGAACAGGTTTTTAGGTTTGTTTTTATTGGTGGCCTGTAACATTCTTACCGACTACATATGTAAACTATTCTTTGTGTTTTTTCTTGAATAATTTTAAGCATTATATACTTAAGGTATTTTATTCAGCAATGTGATTTATAAGGCCATGTGATTTTTTAAAAAACTAGCCATTTATGTTATCCCTGGACATTTCCTTCAAGCTAATGACACTCTTTAGTTTTGATGTTCTGGAATATTGCTAACTATGAGTTGAGAAATATATATTAAAAAAATTAACTAGCACTGTAATTGTGCATGTGAGTAAAGTTATACAGAATATTATGCACTTTTATTGGCACATTCTAGAAACCTTTGGGGAATAATGTTATAAATAATAATGATGCAAAATTGGTGACTTAGATTATTCTTAACGACTAGTTGATATAGTTGGCCTCCTTTACAGATTTTTATGATGAGATATATGGGCATTTGGTTGGCAGGTAAACAAAATGCTTCTGAACACGAATGAACAGAGTTTGTAGTTCGCAGTTTTTTGAGGAGCGTTTTAAAAATATCTTCGGACACATAAAATGCAATATTATAATATTTATTTAAAATGCTTATTAGCATTAATAAAGCTTTGAGGTAATGTTTTAACATAGATATGAATTGTTTGGAGCTAAGTTATTTCTTGTATTATAAAATGGGGCTGAGACTTTAAAATGAAATCCTCCCTTTGGTGAAAGCTCACTGTGTCATTGAAGGGAGACTCCAGTAGTTCTTTGCGTAATGCCACAGAATCTTGGTCCCCAACATGTCCTGTATATGTAAGAAAATCAGTCAATGTGAAGGACTGTTTCAAACTTAAAATTTATGTATTTTAGAACATTTCAAGGATGAGCTCAGAATTTAGTAATGTTTAAATGCCTTGTGGTTTGGCATATACCTTTAGTAGATAAACTGTGACTTGCCCCCTATTTCTTTTAACGTATGGGAATAAGAAAGATTCTCTAATATCAGAAATTTAAAAAATGCTAATAGTTTATGGTAAAAATAATATAATTCTTGTATTTTTCTCTTTTCTCCCTCCACTTAAAGAATACACATGTGTTTTGAAAGCTGACTACTTCTCTTTTGGATTCTTTTATTGAAAAAGCACAGTTTTCAAACTTAAACTTGAAACATAGAGCCTGAAATTCATACAGGGAGAAAAAAATTAATGTCAATCATTGCAGTGATTTATTATGTATTACATTAATATATATTTGCTTTTAAAAAACCAGTCATATAGTGCTTAGATGACTGATTATCATTTGTAAAATTTTAACAAATTTAACTATTAAAATATATTACCAGTTTACTCTCAGTTTACATTTGAACACTAAACAATTTAATAATTACTTAATAGTAACAATATTTTAGACATTACAATTACTTGTGCCTCAGAAGTATATATTTACATCATTATAAGAAACCAAAAAACAATACATTTTACAATATTTTTCTTACAGCCTTTAAAAGTCATCAAATATCTCTTTGGTTTTTCTCATCCTCATTTATTTAAAAGTAAATAATTTATCTTTTGGGGGCAGTTATGTGGCAGAAAGAAGTTATGTAAGGTTAGCATGGATTAGTTAATCAGAAGTTAGATGTACTCTGAAAGCCATGTGAAGGTTACTGTTTAATTTTTCTTTATTTTTATATTTATATTTCCTAACTCAATGACAGCATAAGAATCCAGCATTTTGAGTAAAATAGAAAAAACAATTTAAATGCTTTAAGTTCAATTTTATTTTCTAATTACCTGAATTTAAGAGGGTTTTTTGGAGTCTCATGAACATGGAATATACTAGGCTCTCTGTTTCCCTATGAGAAAAAAACTGGAATAGTTTTCTAAAATTAAATGATCCATTTTTTAGACATGATCATTACTGAAGGCATTTCACAATCACATCAGCAAATTTAATGTATTTAGTTGTAACAGTATTGTCATAGTGATGCATTCTATTTACTCTCTGGCATGTACACTTTTCTTTGTCATTTTTTCTTCTTTTTGTTTAATTCCTATAGTATCAGCAATTATGTCTTGGACATACTTTTTTAAAATTTTAGCCTAATAAATATCAAATTCTTCTTTTCTGTGAGGATCTGCCAAATTTTTCTAATTTTCTGATTCAAAAATTACATGCAACTATAATATTTAAAAGAGGAATCAAGACATTACCAAAATGAATAAGAAACAGAACAGTCTGCATGAGATATTTTTAGAGGGAAAGCCTTTGTTTTCATTGATGGTGGAGATGATTTTTGCTCCTAGACTTCCATAAACATTGACTGGCATCTAAATGTTTAGGATTTGCCAATCTGGCGGCTGGGCCCTGGCTGTACTACAAGTGGTGAGGTCAAGGCTGGGACAAAATTAGATATGCTTTCCTTGAAATAGGGTTAAGATTATATATTTTTGTAAGTATTTACATGAATTTCATTTCCTAAGGGATTTGGGGACTAGGCCCAACAATAGAAGCTGATATGCTTTGGTGAACGTATCAGAACATTTTTAAAAAATCAGCAATTTTTTCTTTCCACTTATGAGAAATGATACTGATAGTTTGTCCTCTCTCCCCCGACTTCCCTTAGGGATTTTATGGATGATTTTGGTAATGTAAGGCTTGAATTGAATTTCAAGTGAAATGAGGAATATTTTTAAGGGAATTCTCCAAAGAAAGTTGTTTCCTCTTCTTTTTAGTCTATTCATATTTTTGTTTTGATCTCTTTCCCTAGGATGAATTTCATCCTTTTATCGAAGCACTTCTGCCCCACGTCCGAGCCTTTGCCTACACATGGTTCAACCTGCAGGCCCGAAAACGAAAATACTTCAAAAAACATGAAAAGCGTATGTCAAAAGAAGAAGAGAGAGCCGTGAAGGATGAATTGCTAAGTGAAAAACCAGAGGTCAAGCAGAAGTGGGCATCTCGACTTCTGGCAAAGTTACGGAAAGATATCCGACCTGAGTATCGAGAGGATTTTGTTCTTACAGTTACAGGGAAAAAACCTCCATGTTGTGTTCTTTCCAACCCAGACCAGAAAGGCAAGATGCGAAGAATTGACTGCCTCCGCCAGGCAGATAAAGTCTGGAGGTTGGACCTTGTTATGGTGATCTTGTTTAAAGGTATTCCGCTGGAAAGTACTGATGGCGAGCGCCTTGTAAAGTCCCCACAATGCTCTAATCCAGGGCTCTGTGTCCAACCCCATCACATAGGGGTTTCTGTTAAGGAACTCGATTTGTATTTGGCATACTTTGTGCATGCAGCAGGTAAGTGCGATGGTGAGAATTTCTTCTGCTTTCTTTTGTGTGTTTCTTTCTTGACCGCCTGTGTATGTGCTCCGCCATTATTGAGCTCTCCAACTTGCAGGCCTCGTACATAAAGCCATTGGTTTCAGAGATAGACCAAAGTCAGAGTAGCCTGAAGGCCCATGTCTGAGGCTTCATTCAGGTGGAAAAGCCTAGCTTTGAGAGAATTCCAAGTTCAGTTCTTTTGGTAAGTGGTGCTGTCAAGGTGTTGGTATCAGACAGGTGTGAAGTGTAAGTCACAATTTTCGTTGAGGTGTGAGAGAAGCCTAGTGAAAACCCTTGTAATAAATAGTGTGTTTTAACTGGTATGTGATCTAGTTAAAAAGCATTTAGTTTGGTGGTGAGGCAATCTTTTTAGTTGCTTTTCTGTGGGGAATGTATTTAACCCACTGGGGCCTCTTGAACCCCCTGCCAATTAAGAAGTTAGTTGGAGGTAAGATTACTATCAAATTGCTGATCATTTATGAAGGAAAGATAATCATATTAATACACAAGCTTAGTAGGTTTGTATTTAAGAATTCTTAATGTCCTCTCCAATAGCTAAGGGGAACGAACAAAACAAACTCTGTAAGTAAATGATGGAAGGGTTAATATTAAAAATAACCAGCCTGTACAATGCATGAATACACTGACAAATCACTATTGATAATTGAGGCAATGAGTTGTTTTGATTTTTTTTAATGAAATTTGTTATTGTTTTTGAAGGCATGTTTCTCCTGCTCATGTTTCAGTATTTAGAACAACATTCAGGATAAAACTATTGAGGACTGGATAAAATAATGCATTTTTACTTTGTTCCTTTCATCTTGTTTTAGACAAAAGGCTCATTGTGTTATGAGAGAGCTCAGGTCTTGTGTAACTTGTTGACTTTTTATATGTACATATCGGTCTTGCTAGATTGCCTTCATGGCAGTTACTTGAGGCAGATGGAAGAAAGTAAGCTGTGGAATCCTAGAAGTGGGTTGTTTTGGCGTTCGTTTATTTACGTACTTTGTCCATAGAGGAGAAAGAAGATAATAATATCTATAAAGTCAATACTGCACTGTTTAGCAAAGATTTTAAGTTCTAAAAATGTTAGCTGATTTTTAAAGAAGTCAGCTGATATTCTATTTGCTATTTTTTTTTCCAATATATGATTTAGAAAGAACTTTTGTTATCCATCTGTCCTTACTTAAGAAACTGGAGAAATTAATTTTGCAAGCATGTCACATCATCATTTGCATTCTGTTGGCAGGGGATAGATGAGTATTTTAGAGGATGTGCTCTGTAAGCATTTCAAATATTTGGGTTTTTGAAAATGTATAGTTAATTATAAGAAGTGCCTGTTGCTTTTGACATTTCTGGGTAGCAAAAATGAAAAAGCAGTACCTCTCGAATGATCTCTAAACAGGAACACCTTTCCTTAACCCTCTTTTACCCTATTGTTAGTTTGTTTTGTCTATGACAAAAGCAAAATTAATTTTTTTTATTTGTTTGCATATGTAAGTGCATGAGATTTCAAAAAGTGTATGTGTCACAAGTGTTTTTATGGAGCATTCTTTAAAATCTTGTGTTTATCTTTTAGATATTTAGAAAAATAATTTATAAATTATAGTGAATGCTTTAATTGGCCAACTTAGAAACTTTAGGGTGCCAACAGGTGATATAGATCATTTGTTTGCTTCCTTACTGGATAACATGAAAATGAAATGCTTGTGAAATTTTTATCAGCACAAGCAGTACCCATTCTTTCGATTTAAGCATTTCCATTAGATTTAAAGAAATGCAACCTTTCTAAGCTATTCCCATTACATGTGTTACCTTTTGTTGTTGATGGTTTATTATTATGCTGTTGCTTCAAATCCTTGAGCTAACGGGTTGCAGTTGCCAGTTGTAATACCTGGAGGGGTGAAATTGGTGAAATGACATTTAGAAGCTTGCTTAGGAGAGTTAGCATCCTTATTGCTTATGAAAGATTTATGGACAGCAGTGTGGATCAGACTACCTTTAGGATTGGTTTTCCTGATGTATCCCAGAATCCCTCGTTATGCCTGAACACCAGCCAAATATCTGGCCATTGGTTTCTACAGGACTGCAGTAATGGCTGCTTCTCTGTGAGAGCAACAGGAAGGTTGCAAAAGAAAATAGTAAGGGCCTTTTGTCTGAAAATATTTCAAATTTGATTTAAAAGATTTAGAGACCTGTTATTTGTGGAAGGGAAGCTGCCAATACAAATGTGAGGTAGATCGGTCAACTTACATACAACTTAAGTGACAAGCATCTGTTATAATACTGAAGATTTGTAAACACTAAACAATGTTTTTACCTCCTTAAAAGTTTTGAGAACTTGCCAGTATTGGCAGGAGGCAGAGACTGAAACGTGCTTCGAGATACATGCCAAAACCATTGTGGCCTTTTCACCTATAGTACAGTTTTTTTTCTTTCTTTCTTTGAAAATATTGAATTTTTTCCTCCTAATCCCCTTCCCCCATGGCTATAGAAAGGAGATCTTCTTTTCCTTTTAAAAATATGTACAATAATTAGTGCTTTGTGCGTTGGCTGCTTGTTTGGTAAAAAGTTGAAATCTTAAAGAATATTGGAAGCATATGCAGAATATATCACTTTTTAAAAGCAGAGGTGATTTATTCTAAGGCTTATTGAGATGCTAAAACATAATACATAAACTACATTCCAAAATTTTCCCTTAAATCCAGTGGTATTAGAACTGTGTGAATTTTGTGGCTGATAAACAGTAACATGTGTAGTGAAATCGGAGTGATTCCATAAGCCTGAGAATTTCATCTCGTTAAAAGTATAAAAGAACAAAATCATTTTATGCCCTTAATTTGGTCTCTATTTGAGTTGTCCTTCCCATGGATCATATGACAACTTGGAGATATTATGGTTTTGTGGCAAATGGTTTTCTTTGTGGGCGTGTAACAGTAAAGCTAATTTATGACCAGTCTTTACCAGATGATCTGTATCAGAATCTACTATATACCCGGCACGTGGCAAGGTCACAATTTAAGTTGTTAAGGTCATAACCTTAGCCACCAGGCATTTGACCTTTTAGATAAAGTTAACCTTTGTTCATTAGTAGGCACTCAACCGAGAACTTTCTGGAGAGTTTTTTCTTTTTGTAAACTGCTTCTGTATAACTTCTGGTAATGTAATCAGACTTTACAAAGATTCTCAGTAGAGTTAGTTAAATTTTTGCAAGATGTTAGACTTTTTAAGGATTCCTCTCTTGGACTGATCTATATTGCTGTATTTATGCCATAGAATGACAGTGTCACCAATTTATATTTGGTAGTTATTACCTGGTGTAGGGCAGTATGAAAGCTCTGGGACAGCTGTGTGATGACATTTAAAAACTAAAATTAAACAAATGAAATTATGTTTCATTCAACTAGAGTCTTTGCTAGTTTTCAAATGGCATTAGGCCCCAAAAGCTAAATCTCAATTTGCTGTCTTCACTTTTTTCAGGTAAGGAATTTTTCTAAGATTGGAAGTATTTTTAGTGATCTTAAAATTCACTTTGAAAGACTAATATGTGATCAAAAATTCAGGCAGTTTCTGTAACTATTAATTAGCCAACAACAAAGCAAACCGATATTGTCCTAATGGCAGTGAGAATACTTGTTATTTTTAAGGTAGAAGGTGAATGCTTGCACAGTAATCTTTGCTACAGTGGTAACTGATTGCTCTGCCCACACTTGATTATGCTTGGACCAGGAATAGCAGAGGTCCTGTCACTTACTGAAAGAGCTGTTTCAGGGTCTCAGAAGTTTGATACTGGTACAGTAAACTTGTATAGCAGCATTACTGATTACCATATTACCTGTACCATATTGTTCACTTAATTATGCTGTCGGGAATGCTCATTTTAAATTAGTTAGAGCACTGCTAGTTTTGCTCTGATATGCCACATATTATTCCATTTCAACCAAAAGAGAGATACTCCCATTCAGGTGCATTTTAGTTTTATTTTGGCTTCGTGATTGCCATTCCTTCATATAGTAATAGAGAAAGCCGTGATATGCAGATAGACCAGATGGTCATGTTGACAGATTGAGAATTCACTTCCTACTGCTTCAGAGCAGGTGTAAGATTAGGAGTGTCTGTGAGTGTGTGTGTGTGTGCTTTGTGTGTGTGTGTGTGTGTGTGTGCACATCCAGGCTGTACCCAGAGTGCTGTTTAAGCAGTGGGAATGATTCCTTTTTTTAAAAAGCTAGTATTTTTGAATACAGAATACAGAATAAGTATATGGATAAGGTTACCAGTATATACAGAATAATCATTTAAAAATTTTAAATGAATCACGTTAGATTGTTATGGTTTATAATCTTATACCAACTCAATTATGGCAATGTCTTAATTTTTAGGTAACTTACCACATTAGTTTAAAGAAGTATTACATATGTAGAAATATATTCAATATCTTCTGTTAGCAGGTGTGTGTGTGTGTGTGTGTGTTTATGCTCAAGTCTAAAATTATACGTTATTTAATTAAACTTCTTCAGTACTTTAATAAACTCTATAGCAGAAAGTTGATCCTGTGATTTATAGTGATAAAGTATGTTTGGAAAAGGCAGGGTAAGACTAATATACCATGATATTTAAAATAAAGAATAAGAATTCCATTGTATTTCAAATTCTTTCCCTTAAAGATAAACTCAAGGTTTATTTTGTGGCTGATTGATCTATTCTAAATACATGCACATGTTTTAAGATTTTAAATTTATCTTTTAATTAAAAAAATAGCACTAGCAATCAATAAACTTGAGATAATTATGGCTTTATATCCTTGAGTGTTTTTTGCATAACTTGAGGACAGTGACAATATCCTTTGTTTAGACTGTAGTAATAAAATTTTTCACCTAGAATGTAGTGAAAAAGATGGAAGTTCAAAGGCAGAGAGTATATAGGAATAGAGAGGAAAAAGTTGTTCTGGAGTAAGTCTTTGAATGGAGGTCAGTTCATTTATGGCTAAGAGGTTTGAGTGTATTGGTTAGAAAATTTCCCAATGCTGCTGGCATGGATTTGCCTTGTCTTCCTTTCCACCCAGTGATGAATAGCATTAATTTAAACCTATTTAAGGCTAGTGTGGGAGAAACCACAGCCTTTGTTGTGGTCAGTGCTGTACACAGTAGGACTGGGTGTTTCACTTGGTTAGGGCCTCAAGCTGCTTCCAGAGGATGCAGAACAGCCTGCCGGCTTTTTAAATCTTGCACAGAAGCAGCAGCAATTCTAATTGCTCACAAATGTCAATATAGATTATTGAAAACAATTCTGAGGATTAGAATAGAAGAAAAAAAAACAAAATACAGATTGAGTTCAGCAAATGGGCTAAACACTGGTTTATTATCATTCCAACAGTAATTTCCCCATGGTTATTTATCAGTCAAATCTTGTTTTAAATATATTATAAATTGTAAATCCTTGGGGGTGTGAGGGGGAGGAAGAAGTCAGGTGGAGGAGGAACAGAATGAATGAACTGGCATTCTTTGTTAAGAGAAACATAAAACCATGAACTTAATGGCAAATGGAGATGCTCTGAAAGTGTTTTGGTTTAAATAATGACTGTGAAGAGATCTCACACAGTGAGATAAAAAGTGGGGAATTTTATAATCCATTTTCCCACAATTTTTGTTTTATCTAACTTATTTCAGACTAAGAGATTATTTAGGGGATCAGGAGTTTCTGTAGAAATTTTTAGAAAGTTTAGCAAAGTGTTTTTTATAGTTTGGGAGTCCAGTTAGTCACTTTGGGGTACATATAATTTTGGTTTAGGGGCTTGGGGTTAAGGAGATTTTATTGTTTATTATTCTCACTATTTTGATTTTTAAGTTGCAAGCTAGTAGTGCTAGCTTTTAGTCTCTTCTGTTAAAGTGGCTGCAAGAGATAAATTATTAATCAAACTTTTGGTGTCCTTGAACTTACAGAATTTTCTTATCTGCTACTTAGAAATGACATTTTTCTTTAAGTTTCCCCACAAATATTAGAAAACAATTATTTTCGTGTTTTGTTATGGTAATTGCACAGTTTAAAAGCACATTTTATCTAGTGGAATTAGTCCTCCCATTAATGTTCTAGTTAAGTAAACATGGCTTTTGAGGCAAAGAAATGGTAACTGCAACAAGTGACCACTGCAGTGGCTCTATAGCAGAGGACATTTTTGCTGTTCTGTTTGCAAAACAAGCCAAATAAGATAAAATGGAGGAAAAAAAAGTTTGTGCTATGTGCTTTGATGAGTTTTGTTCTTCTTTAAAATGTAGTGTGGGCTAACTCCGGAATGATTAGGATGATCATAATAACTGAAGATTAAAGTGAAATAGCTTTAATGTTCTTTGAGAACTTTAAAAGTTATTCCTCTTCATGTCTTTCAGACACTTTCCTATTGGTAGATATTTTGGACCTAGATCAATTGAGAGTAGAGAAAAGGCTATGGAAAGAAGGAAGGAAGGGACAGAACTTTTATTGAGTGTCTATTCTGCATCTGGCACTGCACTAAGTTTTGCCATATATGTAGCTTGCTCTTTTCTTTTCCCCCTCCCTCCCTCTTTCCCTCTCCTTTCCTTCCTCCCTTCACACAGTTTATGAATAAATAATGCACTCTGCATTTGAGAAGATGAGAAGGGAATCTTAGAATGGCCAAGTTACTTTGTGCAGAGCAAGATTCAAACCCAAGTCTTCTGTTTCCAAACACTATGCTCTTAAAAAAAAAAAAAAAATCAAATCAATTTTGTATCCTTCTTTTACAACCTCTTGTCTTGGGTTGAATATTATTTAAATGCTATTACACACCTGTGTTTGAGTAAAGGGGAAATAAAAGGTCAAAATCTGAACCTTCTCATGGAGGCATTTTACTATTGAGTTCAAATCTTAGCCATAGAAGGAGGGAGGCTTCACTTGGTTAAAAAGAGAAATGGCCTATACCTGTCAGGGTTAGGGCCAAAAATTTGGAGTAACTTGTTCTATCTTGTTTTTAGAATGTTGAAATTTAGTGAACACAGCATTATGACAAAGGTTTAAGATTTTTTTTTTTTTTGTAAAATAATGTTAGACAAATGGGTTATAGGTGCTTTGTAATCTTTGAGTATTAAATCAAGCATTATTTTAAAAATCCATATTGCATATAATATTTTATTGTGCATGTATATATACATATATATTATATATAAGAAATAAATATTTTCTAAATTTCTGTAATGATTACCTTTTTAAACTTTGTCCTGAGGTTATGACCTTATGTATAATTATTTAACAAAAAGCAAAAATGATGTTTGAGAAAAGAAATTTCATTAGTTTAAAAATTTTTAAATTTAGGATAGAAAGAAAAAAATTGAAATGGGGACAGATTTCATCTTAATGCCCTTAAATGACTGAGCCTTGTTTTCATTTTTAAAAATTTAGACATATTAGTTCTTAATGACTTTAGTGCAAAAACTAACATCCTTACTTGATGCGAATTTTATGATTGTAAATAGAAAAAAAAAGATAAGCAAATACAATTTATATTACACTAACTCTTGAACATAATAATAAGGCGTATTTAAAAATAAGCTCTACTGAACTTATATTGAATCAAACAAATAGGACTTTCTTTTAGGAAGTGTTAACTCTTACAGTTAGGGTTGTGAAGTGTCAAGTTTTGTTGCAAAGGGAAAGCTGAAGCTTGTGAGTAAAGTGGTGAGATAGGAAACAAAAGAAGATTAGAGTAAAACCAACAGAACTCATCCCACATTGTCTTCTGCATCCAGGTCCATTCTGCCCACCCTTTTTTGTCTCTGGGAAGTGCTTATGGTAGTCCCAAATAATCTGTGATTTTCCAAACCTAGACAGTTTTCAGAGCATATAATTCATTTTAAAATTTTAATGGCAATGTTTGAAATGCTCTATGGGTTAAAAAAAGTGAAGTGAAATTAAAACATATTTTTAAAATGAACACCATTTAAAAATTTGTATGAATGTCTGTGTAGCATCTGCCTTTGTCAGGCTGTTGTCTTTGTTGCTATGGTTTGGGTGATTTTATTTCCTTTTGTAATTTTGCCTGCTCATGATTGGGTAGTGCATTGCATTCATGCTGTTGGAGAAGATATCTGTGGTGAGTCACAGAGCTTGATCTGAGTGGGAATTTTTGGTAGGGAAAGGTATTTGCCAGTAGGTAGTAGAAACTGTGGTGTTACAATATTGTTCTTCATTTATTTTCAAAATCAGAGACATAATACTTAATGTCAGAATTTAAAGCCATCTCTTTGGTGTGGATATGTACTTGTCTCTTGCCCCTGTTGGAAGCATTTACAATTCTGTATATTTTTAGTCTTAAAGGGATTATTTATTTAATTTTAAGCTCTTACATAAAATGAATAATATACGTACAGGATCCCTTCATTGTCACTTTCAAATATAACATTGCCTTTCAAAGGAGCTGACATTACAAGTCCTTAGGTTGACAAATTCTCATCAACTTTGTGAAAATGTTGGCTGCAGAAGGAGTCAAGTCAAAGAAGGGCCATAGACAGATGGAATTCAGTAGTGAGATGACATCAAGCCCTTCTTCATGCCATTTTTTATCATTCTGAATGGATGAGGGATGTCGATGCTTAAAGAGCTTTCTATAGACTGAGTAATTAAGATATTTTGTATCTGCCTGTAAAACTCTGTAACATACTATTTTTTTAAACATACTATTTATTAAACAGTGTGCAGGCTCAGATAGAGTAGCACATTAGCAATGAAAATTGTAGGCATCTTTTATGCTGAGTGCAATTCATATTACATATTAAAATTGTTGATGGAAAACTGTGTATCTGAGAATATATTTTCAACATTAAGTAATTGGAGGTTAAAGATAAGTAGGTTATAAACATTTAAGATGAAGCAAATATTCTGATAAGAATTTGGCTAAAAGCTTATTTACATGAGAAATGCTTGCATTCTTGTATGTTTTTGATAAGATTTTTGCATGGATGCATATCAAATAAAAATTACTCAGTTACTAAAGTTTCTGATGGATTCATTTTAGTTGACTCTTCCTTCCTTCTTTTAAATGGTAGAAATTTCTCTTTTGGAGTGTACTTTCAAGTAACTTCTGAGAATGAAGTCTTTGTAAGATACTGTTCAACAGCCTAACTATTGTTATGCACTCCTGTTAGGGAAGGATAGTCATTGCAATACTTTTATTGTATGATCTCTTCTTATGTGACAAGAACTTTTATTAAGAATTCTTTTTTTTTTTTTCCAATGTACTTTTGGAAATCTCTCCCTTCCCATGCTCAATCAAGAATTATAGTGGTTTAAAAATTATTTAAATGAATTTCTGTTATTTTCCTAGCCATCTTACTATATAGACATTTCTTTAAAAATATTTTGGAACTTATATATTTTAAAGTTGCTGTAAAATGTGGTGGGGATAAAAATTAACAAAAGAAGTGTCATCTTATTGGGCCCCAGGATATATATGCAGGTTATTTATTTATTTTTTTTCCAGAAAGAGGATATTGCAGGCTGAAATGTTAAGGTCGAAGAAGTAATTGTTCCAAAGATATTTGTCCTTCTTCTCAGAAAAGATGACAAACATGCAAAATGGATAAATGTAATCCTTTGTACTTTTGCCACCTACATTTTTAAACTACAGTGACTCTGATTTCTCTAGAAAGGTCAGAGGTTTCAGACAGAAAGCTTTGTAATTCTTCAAAGACAGACATTTTCAGTTTTGCTACATAAAGCCTGATTATGCATAGCTTTTTATTTTATGTGCAGTTGAGCTGGGGAGAGGTGCTGGGATAGGGTGGGAGTGGGGGAATAAGAAGTGAAGCCATGTCATGAGGTAGCAGAATTGGAGGTTAGACTGGAGATGGATGGGATAGGAAGATGGGTTCACATTTTTGATTCTTTACTACCTAAACACTTAGTTCAAAAGTGAGGACAGAGCAGTTTTAACAGTTCATTTTGCTTTGTAGTAGAGTGTTCTACTACAAACTCTTTAAATACTTTGGGCAGTTCAAGGAGTTTGCATATCTGGGCGCCACTTCTTAGAATCAGCTTTGAGTTTTATAAATTGTGGACGTGACGTGGGTTTATTTGGTTTTATGTAGTTGTTTTTTTTTTTTTTTTTTTGCTTTGTTTTACTTTTTCAAGTTTGGGGAAATTTTTTATGTTGAGTAGGGGGAGAGAGTGGAGACTGCATTACTGTCTTTATTCAGGAAACAGAGGATCAAAGAGCATTAGTAGTTCACTCAAGTCATACCATTAGTAACTGACAGAGCCAGTATTTAAGCCAAATCCTCAGATCCCCAGAATTGTGCTTTTAAAATACAATATTTAAATAATCTTTTCTTATACATCATTAACTCTCCATATAAACTCTACATTTTAGGTAGGTGAGAGAACAGGTGGAGGGACTTGATATATGGGTAAAGGCATTCTGCACTTCTGTGGCCTGGGTTATCTTCAGAGCGTCCCCAGTATATCAGACCCTTGCTTCTGAATTCATGGATGAGGTAAAAAAATGTTCTCTTGAACTGCATAACAGTGCTGAAAGCTCTTGTTTTCTCTGAAATTTAAAAATGAGTGAGAATCCAGAGCTTTTTCTGTGTTGGTGTTGGATCCAGGGTCTCCTACCTTGAAGGAAATTGAGTGGCGCCAAACCCTCATTGTACAGTCGAGAAAGCCTATTTCACGTGTCCCCAGCGCTGTGGAGATGGAAGATCTCCAAGGCACACAAGAGTGTGGGTTGGAGAATCATTGTAGCTCATTGTCATTTGCCTCAAATCAGGATTGATGCGCTTTGGTTGGTGTTGGACTAGAAGTTCTGTTCTGGCTGCCTTTATTGATAAATGCTGCCACGTCATTAGTAGCTTAGTTTATCAAACATGTTTTCCGTTTTTACTACCTCTTAGACACTGTGATAGGTTTCAAAGATTCAGAATTGAATAATTGAGTTGATGCCATCTTAGATATAATTTCCTCAGAAATTAGGATTTTAATGCTTTTGATGTTCTTAAATTGGGGGCCCTCCAACTAATAGCCCATATGAAGTTTTTAAACATTTGTAGATTACTTGTTAGTATTGCTTTTTTTAAAAATAGGATATTGATATATGGTGAGAAATTCTATCATTTGACTATATTTCTATTTAGTGTTACAGTTCTGCTTTATATATATGTTCAGAAAATCCAGTTGGATATGGAAAAGGGTGCAGGTGCTTTCTCTTATTTAGTAGCTCACCCAGATAGCATATTTTCTCTAAAGAAAGCTGGCAAGGCACAGAAAAGCTCCATTTCTTTCTTTTTCTTTTTTTTTTTTTAAAGGATATTCTTCTAGTAATATTGAAGTATAAAACAAATAGAGTTAGAAAACTAACAGCAGGAGAATAAGAGAAAAAGAGAAAGGAAGGGAAGGCCTTGGAGAGCAGGCTGTAGTGAATTCATTTGGCATTTGGTAGTAGTTACTAAAACATAGCCAAGTCCCAGTAGTGCAGCCACCTAAATATTCTCTTTTGCTCCTTCTCTGAAAATAGTTAGTAATTTTGAGCCTTTTGCATTGGAGTGGATTTTAAGTTGTCAGAGGTCTTGAGCTGCCTTGCCCCTACCTGCCCCCCCCCTTACTAAAAGAAGGTAAGTATTACTTTGAGACAGGAAGATGTGAGGGGTCCTGGAGAGTGTGCAAGTGTGAAGTGTATTAATGGGATGGCTGTGAGAGTCTTTTAGAAAGCATGGGGAGGGGGTGTAATAAGAAAGAGAAGAACCATTGCAGGTGTCATAAATAAAATACCTGAAAACAAAAACAAAGAACTAGTCATCCAAATAGTATATATTGGATTTTTTGTTATTTTCTGCTTTATCTGTTTGTTGTTCAATCAGCAGATGAAATCTGCTGCTCCAGACGTTAATGTAGTATGCTTTTCTTTGTATAGAGCATAGAACAAATGATTTTAAAAAAGCAGAAAATGGGGTGTGTAGCATTTAAAAAATGGCAGGGGATTGTTATAGAAACTCATTCTGAGCACTGTAAATAAAAATGGCTGGGGATTAGTCACAGTAACATGTGGGACATCATGAAACTCAAGACACACTTCTTTGTTTAACAGTCTGTAAGAGAAGTGAAGCAAACTTGATCTACTCCATGGATGTTAGCAGTTCAGTTCCTCCAGGGAAAGAGAAACCACATCACCTTCAGATTGAATAAGCCATATACAAATAACCAGAGTGTACCTGATGATTTTAGCAATATTTGACATTTCCTTAAAGAGTGTCTTATTTCCAAATTATGAAAGTTTTAAAAAGTTGAAAAGCTCACTCTATTTTTGCTACTAATTTTCCTCCCTCTCCCTTTGTTTTCTTATAATTCTGAATAGCATTTTTATAGTTCTCGTTTTATTCTATTTTTGTTCATCTGCCAATACTTCATATAATATGAATAAAACTCAACATATTAATGACGTACAGCCTTCATTAATGCTGTAGATTTAAATATGTTGTTTCAGGTTAGAATTGAGTCTGTAATAATGCTACTGATACCCTTTTCTGTGTTTTGATCCTTTATTTTGAAGGAAATTGTTTCTAAGTATTCTCATTCTTTAACTGTCCAACATCTGGGAAAAAGATTGCTTGTCTTTAATTGGAATTAATTCCCATCTGCATATTCCCACCAAGATGACATTTCAATAAACCAATGGATCTTTGATGCTTTGAACTTTGAAAAGTAGTAGCTGAAGTTGGAGAGGGGGTTTCAGGACTTGAGGAACTTAGTGTTATGGAGTGATTTGTGGGTGTGACAGGGCCCCTTATATGCTGCGTGAGATTGTGTGTTCTTATTTGTAACCAGGACAAGGGTAAGTAGATTTCAACAAATGTAGCCTGGTTAAAGTGGATCAGTGACCTTTCTGGGTTGAGTTAACCAGTGAACACCACTGTCCTTGAAACTGGAGAGAGCATGTCCAACTACATAAATGAAGATTTCTCTGAATTGAGCACACAGCTGCCATCCAGGACTTTCCATTGTAACATATGTATGTATGCTTTCGCTCCTTTCCTTGTGTTATTCCTTTTACTAGGAAGATTCTCACCCACCTTTACTTGGCTTATGCTATGTGTTCTTTAAGGCTCAGCTGTGTCCTCATTTCTTCAAGAAAGCTTTCTTTCATCCCAACTTGAGCTAAGGATCCTTCCCTGTGTACCCCTAGCATCCATTAGCACTGTGTTAGTACTTGCCATTAGCACTTCCTGTATCATAATAAAACCATCTACATTTATCTTCCAGATTGAGCTGTGCTTTCTTTCTGAGCAGAGACTGCATTATATTGTTTTTGGGTACCCTCCAGGGGGGAGAGCATGGGATCTGGCCTTTAGTATGTATTCCCTCAGCGTTTTTGTTAAGCTGGTGACTAGAAGGAAAATGTGGGTTGAGAAAAATAAGAACTTGAGAAGCTTATAGCAAATTTAAAAACTAGGTAATATACAAAGCAGTTTGGGGTGTTCCTTTGTGAGAATGATTTTCCCTTCTCTCTCTGCCATTTTAACTGACTTCTGTTTCTTCACCCAAATCCAGTTTCTTATTAACCCAAACACATTATTGACATGAATAATTGTAATTCTGAAAATGAAGGATCAGTGATGCTAGACATTTATAGAAAACTATTTGGGCTATTTGTTTTAAAAAATAGTACTGGGGATTGAACCCAGGTGTGTTCTTCCACTGAGTTACATCCTCAGCCCTATTTTAAAAATTTGAGACACAGTCTTGCCAAGTTGGCAAGGCTGTCCTTGAACTTTCAATCTTTCTGCCTCAGCTTCCCATTTTGCAGGGATTACAGCTTGGTCTTGACTTTTATCTGCACTTTTCATTTAGAAAACATGATCTATGAGTGATAGAGTAATAGAGCCATTGCTTCGGCTCAACTATGAGGAACTCATCTTTATACCAGCTGTCATATGCCAAATGCCTACTATGTGCTGCTGGAAGGGGTAATAAAGGATTCATACTGTTGAATTTTCAGAGTACAATTTTGATTAAAAATGAAGCCCTTTCCCTCAGGATAGACGCTCACATTTTTTGTTGGTTTCGAATCATTTTTTGTCTTTCACTTTGGGGGAAGGGTATGTCAATCATTTCCTTATCTCTAGTGGACATTTGCAGGTTTGAATGTGTAGCCTCAGTTAACAGTATGGTGTAGTATATGGTTACTTATCCTAAGTTGGTCAAGACCACAGGCAGTAGTAGTGGAAAAGTTAAAGATCAAAAGTAAGACTTTGGGCTCAATTATATTTGGTTGAACTCCTCCACGTTTTCCTTCCTATTAAATGCTCTACTCTCATTAAAATTGTTAGACCAATTTCATTAACTCCAAAATGCACCAGCATATGTAAATCTTCTTTGTTTAATTGGAGACCTATTGATTGTAGGTAACATGAGCCTCTCTAAGGGAAACAGAACCCAACCAAAGATAAGAGTTTCTTCCCCCCAACACATACAGCATTCATGATTTTATTTCTCCAGGCATGTTCATTATCAAAACCATTCCACTGCAGACTTTCCCACAAAGTGTTTCTGTCTGGCCCTGTTTTCATATCTAAAAGCTGCTACTGGTTTCAGCAAAGGATAATGGAAGCATTTTAACAAGTAGTATATTTTTCTTTCTTTTTAAACAAGAACCTTAAGTAGAATGAGAAATAAAAACATAAAATCATATGAAAATTAATTTCCTTTAAAGAGACTGAAAATAAGTCTTCTTTTGTGGCTTTATACAGTGCTAAAAGAGGCCAGATTATGACCATTTTCTTTGGTGATCAATCACCAAAGATATTGCAGCAAGGCAATAAAAATAGAATGGAATTTTTTTCACTTACATTCTAATTGGATTCCAGAACTGAAGAGGGGATGGTGTACCAGCCTGCACTTAGCAAAGTGGTACAAGGCATTGGATTTTCCCACACAGAATCCGAGGATTGTGTCATCACAGTATGACTGTTTAAAGTAATGAGACCTGGGACTATTTGTGTTTTCTTTTTGTACATCTTGAAATTCTGTGTTTCTTTTTGAAATGTAAGATTCAGGTCAAGGTCAATATATGGCTAGTTACTTGTGATAAGAATCATGAAAATGAGAAATATATGTTTAGAAGTTGTAGATGTATATTATTAACTAAAAATTATCTTTAAGTGATAGAAAACTAGCTACTAAAGAAGTAAATTTCTTAAAATTATGCTAAATTATGATTAATAGTTAGAATTTAAATTAGGAGCGGGCTGGGGTTGTGGCTCAGCGGCAGAGCGCTCGCCTCGCACGTGCGCGGCCCGGGTTCGATCCTCAGCACCACGTAAACATAAATGCATTGCATTGTGTACAACTAAAGTAAATAAATAAATATTAAAAAAAAGAATTTAAATTAGGAGGATAAGAAATATGACAAACCTGGCTCATCATTTCTTAGCTCCTTCCCAAGCGCAGATGTTTATTTTAAACCAAACATAATCAAGATTTGAAATGGGGCCAGGCGCAGTGGCACATGCCTGTAATCCCAGCACTTGGGAGGCTGAGGCAGGAGGATTGAGAGTTCAAAGCCAGCCTTAGCAATGGCGAGGTACTTAACAACTCAGTGAGACCCTGTCTCTAATAAAATACAAAAAAAAAAAAAAAAAAAAAGAAACAAAGAAAAAAGGGGATGGGGATGTGGCCCAGTGGTCAAGTGCCCCTGAGTTCAATCCTGGTACCCAAAAAAAAGGATTTTAAATGGAATGTTTGAAGACTGGATGAGGGACTGGGGTTATAGTTCAATGGTAGAGTGCTTGCCTGGCCATGTGTGAGGCATTGGGTTCAATCCTTAGCACCATATAAAAATAAATAAATAAAATAAAGATATTGTGTCCATCTACAACTAAAAAGACAAAAAAAGACTAGATGATAACAGTTTAAGTCAAACACAGATTTGTATTGTCTTCTATTTAGGTTTGTCCATCCTGGAATTACCTGGGATGGGCAGCATTATTTCCATTTCTTGGTTTAGTGCTACCTGTATGGGTGTGTTAGTGGCTTATCTGTTTTATTCCACTGATCAGTTTGTCTACCTGTAACACCACCACATTGTTTCAGTTGCTAAGTACTTATAACAGGTCGTGATGTCTGGTAAAGCAAATTCTTCACACATTTTTTTCAGAAGTATATTTAGTTATCTTTGACCCTTCATTATTTCATGTGTATTGTAGGATCATTTTGTTAAGTTTCATGAAAAATTCTGTTGGGACTTTAAATCTATAGGTGAGGGAAACTGACATTTTTTTTAAACATCAAATATTATTATCTATGAACATGGTATGTCTTCCCATTTATTTTGATCTTGTGTGATTACATGGGTTTGTTTTTCACCTAAGTCTTTTTTGGAACCTACTTTTATAAATTGTGTTTTTCAAATTATGTTTTAGCTATTGTTTCTAGTTCAGAAATACCATTAATTTTTGTATAGTGATCTCATATCCAGTGATATTCATATATTTTTAGCCAAGACTTTGCCAACACATTCCTCTGTGTTTTATGTGTCCATAATTATATCAAATGCAGGTAATGACATTTCATTTCTGTGATTCCAGTTTATATGTTTTTAGTTACTTTGCCCTTCTCACTGCACTAGGGTAAGACCTCTGATTTGGTGTTGCAATGCCCACCTGTGACAGTGGGCAAACATGACTCTTTTTTAAATTATGTAAATATTTTTTATTTATAAATGATTAAATTAATGCCTTGCAGTGTTATTTTTAACGCATAACTCTCCAAGGTTGACTTCCTCACTTCATAGTCAGTAGTACACAGCATTACTGAGGGGCATCGTAAGCTAATTGCTTAAATATTAGTTTTGCTGGGTACATTTTAATCAGGCAAGTGGCAAGATCTTTCTTACTTCTATTACCACCTCCCATTATTCTAAGTATGTTGTAGTTTGGTTTATGTTTCTAGTAGTTGAAACCTCAAAATTCTCTCTGTCAGAGTTACTTTATGCTAATAATATAGTACACATTAATTAATAGGCAAATGGTGTTCTTAAGAATATAGTAATCTAAAATTTCAAAATCAGAGGCTCATTTGTATGTAGTAATGATGTTAGGTATTCAGGGAAGAGAGGTAACATATTTGCACTGACTTGAGGTTTTTGAGATACCCTATTATATGGATCAGTTTCTTAAATTTTGATTTGAACAGAACCCTTAGGTATCATTTTTCACAGTTTAAAATGTCTGGTTTGGATGGGTTAGTTTTCCCCCTTTTTCTCATGCAATTTTTGTTAAGACTTGAATAGATTACTCCTAATCTTGTGAGCAGCCTGCAGGAAGACAACTATT
This sequence comes from Tamias sibiricus, assembly GCA_025594165.1. Classification (NCBI taxonomy): domain Eukaryota; kingdom Metazoa; phylum Chordata; class Mammalia; order Rodentia; family Sciuridae; genus Tamias; species Tamias sibiricus. Next base: position 53,926,655 of record CM046658.1, read on the forward strand.
AAAAGTAGAAAGCTATTAAGCAGTCAGGGGTTTATTATGCTTTAGTGTTTTGTTTAAGTCTGTTCTTAATTGGTTGATTAATGTACAAGAAGTCCTTTTCCCCCCTCCATCTCTACAGATGGCAAATGGTAGTTCCCAACTGTCATTGTTCGCAAAAAAGGTTATGGTTCAAAGTCAAAGATTCAGAGATACCACAATAATCAATCATAGGAACTTGTCTCAGAGTGCCCAGCCAGGCAAAAGTTAGGCAGAGTAGTAATATTTACTCAGAATCCCTTAGGAGCATTTGTGTGTGTGTGTGTGTGTGTGTGTGTGTGTGTGTGTGTGTTCCTGGTTTTATTTAGAAGAGATTATTTAATTAATTGAAATGTCTCTCAGAATTTAGTGTCAGGGATTTAAATAAACATGAAAGATAATGGTAAACAAGTTTTCTGTGGATCAGTATATCAAACATTGCTAAAATATAGTTTTTAAATGGGTGCAATACAGAAAGTATCATTCTTAATATATTGGGATTAGCAGAACACTTTCAAAGGAATACCTTTTTACCATTTTCATGTGAAGATGATTTATAATGGTTAAATTCCTTTTTAGAAGGAAGAATAGAATTATGTTCTGGTATTGATCCACAAAGAGGATTTGCATTTTATTCATGCTATAAAAATGCCTTTAATGGAGACATTGTGGTAATTGAATCTATACTGTGTATCACTATCAAAGTATCTTTTTAATTATTTTATGTTATATAATTTAGTAACTAAATTTAAGTCATGGGAAAGGCGATGACTGCATTATATCTTTTAGATATAATGTATAGCCTTTAATATTCCTGAAGTGGATGGCAGTTAAGGACGTTCTTTAGTTGAGAGAGAGAGACAGAGAGAGAGAAAGGGGGATGGAGAGGATTCCATTACATTCTGCACAGTATGAAACTAAGTCAAAGGAGTTTTGTTAATTAAATTCAATTGCCATCCATTAGACCAGTAGAATGAGATGGCTCTGCCTGGCGCTGACACAGCACAGGTATGCAATTTGGCTAAATGGCCATTTCTAAACCATAGCACACATTTTTCTACTTGTTCTTTTTTTAAAGTGTGAGCTTTTACTCTTAAAAAGTCAAAGAGCAACCAGTGCTCACTAAAGGGTGAAAGTTTCATTTTTATGCAATCTAGTGAGAAGTGACTAGTTTGTTGGCATGGAGATTTATAGTTCACATGGAGATTATTTGGGATAAAATGATTTTAAAAATATAGAGTATCTGCACAAAAGTGTATTAACAAAGATGTGTGTGTGTGTGTGTGTGTGTGTGTGTGTGTGTATGAACCAGTATAGACAAAAATCCAGTTGTATTTTAATCTTTCAAAAATCCAGTTGTCTTTTAATCTAAAGCTACTTGAGTCAATTATTCTTTGAAATTTTTTGAAGCATCCTAGAAGCTGTAACTACACACTCTTTGTGTGTATATATATAATATATATATATATATATGTGTGTGTGTATGTATAACTTATAAATATACATGCATACATGTATGCATGTATATTTATAAATTGGGGAAGTTATAATAATTGTGGGAGTTATAAAAACGAAATTTAGGTGGTGGTTAAGTGTGTCTACATTTTGGCATAAATTGCTACTTTTAGAGGCTTTATATGTCAGACTGATAACTTTCTTACCACGGTGAAACGACAAGAATACCACTCAGGCATTGGCTGAGACATAATTTTGACAGCCAGCAAGCTTTGCAGTGTTGCTGAGTGCACAGATTTCTACTTCCTGCCAAGATTAAAATTGGCAAAAACCAAAAAGGATATTAGGGATTGTCACTTTAAGAAGAAATAACATGTTAATGTTCTGCCTTTGCTTAAGAAATGTAAGGGTGATCTCTTGAACTGTAGTCTGTTGAAATCTTGAAGTTTGCACTCAATAGAAGATTTTGATCAGTATAAGCATCAAAAATTAAATAAGTACAAGTTCTCTACATTTGTGGGACTAGGATTTGGTGTTGTTTCACATAATAGGATATATCTGTTTTCCTTCAATATAAGAATTCTTTACAAAAGCTATGAAATAGTTTTCCCCATAGTCCCTGACGAACAAAGGCCTACTTTAAGCTTGTAGATTTGAAGACTGAATGTTTGCTTTGCTTCCTGAATTTTCTTATTTTTTCCTGTGTGAGCAGATGTTTTTTCTTATATTTATAAGTTACCAGATCTTTCCTATAACAATAACTGTCATTATTGAGAACCTACTGTGTGCTGGATCTATATGCAGCTTTCAAATGTTAATGTTTTTTTCTTCCTCAAGAGTTTTTTTATTTAAATTTAGGTGTAAAAATGAAAAAAATTACATCCCATGTTGTGAAAGAGTCAGACCCTGAAATCTGCTTATATTTTGCTATTTACAGTAAGTACTTTTGAAACAGCTGTGGATGTTCAAATGAAAGTAACAGTGTGGAGTGGGGAATGTGGGAACATTCATTTGTGAAGACTTTGCATTCTCCAGCTTTATAGCCAACAGAAAAGGAGATTGTTGTGCATTCTATTAAATACTGCCAGTATGATTAATTTAAAGGGTTACATTTTATTGAACCCTGGTGTAGATGCTCTTTGTCAACTCACATTCACAGCTAGTTAGAGTGTGTGTAGCATTTATCAAAACTTTCTGGAGCCCCTCTCACCTCATTAGCATCTGAATCTCTATTCAGCAGTTAATGTCCGTTACTGCTAGAGTGCTCAATTCTTGTTTCAATAAGCCAGTTGTAAAATGTCAGACTGTCACTTACAATATAAAAAACCAAAAATGATGGTATTTGTAAAAATGTTATCACCTCATAAAAACAAATTGTAAAGACATGAAAGTGATCTTGCTATGCTGGGCTTTCAGAAGTGAGTTAGTACAGCTACTTTAAATACCAGTTGTGTAGATTCCCACACTTTTCTACCAATGGAGAGGTTTACACAAGCATAATTTAAGTCACAATTACACTAATTAACATCTCATTTGCATAAATTGTTGAAGTCAAAACAACAAAGAATTGTCTAAGAAGCTTAATCCTATTTGTCCAAAATAAAAAGATTTTTTTTTTTTAAACTATGCTCTAAAAATTGGCAGCTTGAGTATGTCTTTAGCATGGTTGATCTGTGCCATTTGAAAAATAAATGCTTTCAATTTGTTTAAGAATATATTTTTCCATTCTTTTTAGAATCTTCCATCTTTTGTATACTTTCAAAATAAAAAACAAACACATTACACATTGGTTCCTAAATCGGTGCTAACAAGATTTAGTTTACGGTATCATTTATATGTATTCATACAGAGTAACCTGACTTGTTTGGTCTTATGATGAAAGGCTGCATGCATATATGTGTGTCTGTGTGTCTGTGTGCGTGTGTGTACATGTACAGATGTAGAAGTTTGTAAAATGTACCAATTTGTAAAATGTACCTGTAGTTACCAATGGTCAATTAACATTTTTGAGTATTTGCTGGTCTCTTTGAGGTTATCCAGGAATTTTCAGTGTCTTCTATTTGTCTTTTTATTGTTGAAGATTAAGGAAGACTAAGGGTATGTTAAAGGTAGCTTTTATAGCCTGATTAGGTACATATGTGGTAGCTCACATTTTTATCAGAAGATAGAAAAAAGTCAAAAAACTTCCTTTCATTTTTTTCCCCCCTGTGGTGTTGGGAATTGAACCAGGGCCTTGTGCATGCTAAGCATGGGCTCTACCACTGTATTATATCCCAGCCCAAAAAAACACTTCCTTTTTAATGGCCACCCAAATGCTGTTAATTTTTTATGGGGTGACTAATAAACTATCTTCTTTAAGACTTATTTAAATTAGGGACATGTTGTATTCAGTGTATTAATGAAGTTTTTCATACTAACCCATAAAACGACTGAACTTACTTTGATAGGTAATAGTATTTGTGCATTTCATATGCAACAGTTTTTAACCACTGAGTTTGCATTAATTACATTATGCATATGTAAGTAAAATGTCACCTGCAGAATTTTTTGTTAATGTTATAGTAATTATGGATTGAGGAATTGAAATTAATTCCTTAATTTATGATAGTATTTCGAATGTTTTATTGACCCTAAAACTGTGACAAGATCAGAAATAAGATTGGGATGACATTTCTTTTAAAAACCATGTACCTTTTGAAAGCTTTTCTTTTTTTTTGAGGGGGATAGCATTGGAGATTGAATTCAGGGCTTCTCACACATGCTAAGGCAAGAACTCTTACCACTGAGTTATACTCCCAGCCCCATCTTTTGATAAAGTTTTATATGTTTGTAGGATATAGCTTATTCCTCTTTGTTATAGTCTTACTTTAAATATATTTTAAAATTTTACCTTATAAGATTTACAAATTATTGTCTGAAATAATGAGCTAATTCCTATCAAGTATCAACTGTATACAAGTCATCATTCTAGGTTTGGTGGAAGATTTCATCTTAGATATACAGTGTAGTCTTAGCTTTATGAAGTGTGCATTCTTGGCCAGATACTGGGGTACACACCTGTAATTCCAGCTACTTGGGAAGCTGAGGCAGGATATTGAGTTTGAGGCCAGCCTGGGCAACATAGCTAGACCCTGACTTTAAAAAAAAAAAAAAAAAAAAAAAAAAAAAAAAAAAAAGGAAATGTGCATTCTTTTTGGGGACATATAACTACCGAATAAAAACCTGTTTTGTAGAAATGTAGAGAAGAATTTATGATTTGGGACCGTCTAGAAAATATCTTGGGTAAACCTGAAGTTGAATTGTGGACTGAAGGATCCTTTGGGAATTAGATGGCCAGGAGAGGTCTGGTGGAGACCAGCAGAGAGAAGGGCTAGAGAGCAAGAACAGACTGAGTGACCAGCAGCAGCATGCAGCATCAGGTTGGCTACAAATTCCATTGGAACCTAGGTTCACATGGGGGAGGGTTTGAATGCTAGTTTAAGTATTCAGGCTATGGGAAGTCATATAGGATTTTAGAATGCAGATATGTCATGTTTCAGTAAGTGTTCTGAGATTTACATGCAGAGAGCCTTGGAAAAGAGAGCTGAGCAGAGTCTGAGCAGAGTTGGGTACAGTGGGACTGTAACCATCATAGTTGTCTCAGCACAATGTGATAAACCTTGGTGGTGTTTATTTCCTAAGTCCCGAGTGATGTGATGAACAAAATAAAGTATAAGAAGTGGCAAGAGCACTTTTGAAAAAATATATGTTTTCTAATTCAGTGTGGTACTTAACAAAATGTATATATTGTTTCTGTTATTGTTAATAACAATCCTCTCTCTCGTTTTTTATACACACATACACACACACATACATATATACACACATGTATGTATTTAGAAACACCTATATGAAAAAAGTGAATATTTCTTTTATTTCTTTTCTCCTGTCAAAGGGAAATGATTTCCAGATTATTCCCCTTACCTCCCTTTTTAAGTTTAAAAGAGTACATTTCTGGGATTCTGGTGTAGTACAGTGGCTGTGTGTGTTGGGGGGGGTGGAGGAGGGAAACAGAGAAGGAGAGAGCACGTTTATGTTTCTTTCAAGTTTGTCATGTCAGAGTTACTCAGGAGAAAGTCTTAGACTTTTCCTCTTATTTTTTTTTAATATTTATTTATTTGCTTTAGTTGTACACAATGTGTTTATTTTTATGTGGTGCTGAGGATCAAACTCGGGCTGCACACTTGCCAGGTGAGCGTTCTACCGATGAGCCACAACCCCAGCCCTCCTCTTATCTTTTAATGGCTTATCTTTGATAAGGCTGGACATGGTGTGCATGGTGACTTTTATCACTTTTCTATATTTACCTTGTTCATAGTGTGCAATCTAAGAGTGCCTTCAAGAGACTAAAAAAGGTTTATTCTCAGACACCACATTTGGGTTTTTAATATAATCAGGAGAAAATTGGTCTTGTATTCAGACTGGAAGCTTCAATGCTTTAGTGTTAATAGAAATATCTTTTGAAATATTCAGCAATACATATTAATCACTCACAGAAATAGGTAACATGGTGCACATTGATAGAATAATGGAGAAAAGAAACTGTCCTTCCTCCCAGATGCTCATAGATTTTTTGGGGAAGAGGTAGAACATGTTAAGTGCTATGTTTTTTGTGAACTACAGAGCATCTCCATCACCCAGGAGGAAACAGGATTGATTTTGAGCTGAGGATAAGGAAAACTTCTCTGAAGGAGCTGGTGCGAAAGCAGAGCTTTAGGGGTGGGCACGTGGCATGCAGGGACAGAGCAGTGAGCTGGGAGTGTACAGTGTGTGTTCTGGCTAAATGCACATGGTTGAGGTAGAGAGCAGAGTGTATGGTGTGCGTAACGTCTTCCCTTCTGTCCTCACTCATCAGCAAGAACCCACCATTTTCCATGTGCCAGCGAGTGAGCAAGGCTCCCTGTGAGGAGCTCACCAACATCATGAGTAAAGTTGAAAGGGTTTCCCAGTTGCTCTTTCCCCAAAGAACAAGAAGGTCCACATACGGTGCCTTTAACGTGTTATCCCTTGGCATAGTTGGAGTTTGGTTCAAGTGTACATTTAAAATTTCACATCTCCTTGATGAATTTAAAGTATGAAATTGTTGAACCTACGAAAGATGATGACCACAGTTGTCCCCGCTGTTTCCCTTCCTTCACTTTGCGGCTAGATTTCGCCTCCTTTTCACATGTGATCTGAGGAATATCTGTCACATCTTCTGTCTTATCCTTGTTTGGGAGTTCCCTTTTTTTTCTCCCTTAAGAGAGTTTAAGTCTGATGCTAATTTCTTCTCATCCTAGGGCTCTTGAGCTATCACAAACTTCAATAGAATAAAAGCAAAGCCTGAGTCAGAGATCCCAAAGTAATCCTAGAGAAGGAGAATTCTTTACTTACCAGTAAAATTATCTTATGGATTTGAGGAAGCCCTTGTAGACTGTGAAACTGATACCCTTAGTTAATTAACAGAATAAAAATACCTTTACAGGACATCTCTGCCACTGTCAGTGCTGCTATAAATAATTGCAAAAGTAAGGGTTTTCAGTAACTGCAAGTATGCAGATAATATGGATATTGGAAAGTCTGGATGACCTTACCGAAGAAATGGAGTTGACTCTGGAACTTGCCTAGTGGGAACGAGGTTTGTGAATTTGATAAACACCGTCAGTTGTTAAGGCATCTTCTGATAGGTGAAAAGTGGTTTTTTGATGCAGTGCTGCCTGGCATGCATCTTCTCTATGGTCTATTATCTTGTGGGAATGACATTCGTTAAGTTGGTATCTGTGTGCATCCCACCCAAATAAAGAATGTTTCATCAGCAAAGTGAATTGCCATATAGTCGTCAGACTCTAGAAATAAATTATCAGCGATGACTGCAGTGGGCGAGGCTGTTTGTTTATCAGATCACTTGAGAACAGAGTAAAGTGAGTTTCATATTTTCCTGAGTCTTCCATTCTCATTTTAGACATCTGTTCGGAAGCTTTTTAAACCATGGAGTATTCTAAATGAGTATTTTGTTAAATGGATGAAGGAAGACTTAGTTTTCCATTGTTAGGTGAAACCTAATTAAAAATTAAATAATGACCTTGTGTTGGCTTGTAAATTCCTTATTTCCTGCATGTGTGAGTGTATTTTGTTAGAACATTCCATTTTAAAGCATACTTTATTTTTTTTTAATGACAAGAAATACTTTAAAATTACTACTTGCTTTCAAAATTACTGTAGGGCATCAAAGCTAGCCTCTTGTTGAGAGTGGAAGGTATTAGAAGTATACTTTATACAGTTTTATGAACTGCATTTTCTGTGAATATAGTAGAATTAGTTTAATTATTGTAGTTCACCCTGTCTAGCAAGAATGCACCCATCAGGGCAGTTAACAGACACGACTATTTGTGTTACACTAGGAATTCTTTTTAAACTTAATAAATGAAAGCTTTTTCTCTTATAGACCTGATTCTCTAGTGGACTTCTGGTAAAATTATGTGGCTACCTTCCATTAATGTTAATGGGGGTTATGGATATAAATCCCTCCACAGTGATAGAAGAATGAGCCCCAGAGAGAAGAGTGTTTGTAATGAATCGCTGGGGTTGCGATACAGGATTCACTTGGTCTTTCTATTACCATTTTTTTTCCTCTTGAAAGTTTAAGGTCTTATGTTTAGAAACTGATTTCTCTCCATCTTAATTCTTTGTTGTCAAGTCTGTAATAATGTGAAGAATAGAAATATATAGATATGTATAAACACACATATATGTTTATGGATTCATGGGTAGACAAAATTTTTATGTTAAAGTATATAGCACATGTAATTTTTTTTAAAAAATATTTATTTATTTGCTGTAGTTGTACACAATCCGTTTTTTTTTTTTTAATGTGGTGCTGAGGATTGAACCCGGGCCGCGCATGTGCTAGGCGAGTGCTCTACCGCTGAGCCACAACCCCAGCCCTAGCACATGTAATTTTATATTTTCTTTTTACTTATTGATTTTTTGTAGATATGAATAACTTAAGAGGTCATCATATATTTTACTAATAATGGTTACCTGCTAATTTAATGTCCTGGAAGACTGCTGTTTATCATTTGGGTATCAAGGCTCTTTAATATGTTTATTGAGTACCTTCTGGGCATAAGGTAGATGGGAGCAAATCTACCCTCAGTTCCTAGGATCTTGTGATACAAGTGGACAACAGTTCCTAAGGCACCTCCCACTGGGGCACAAACTGTGAAACTTCCCTTGGTTGAAGAAGGGAAAGAGAATGAGAATCAGCACTATCATTTCTGGGAATCTGATTGGAGGAAATAATTGCATATGTAATATGTTGTCAGTCAATACTATTTTAGATAGTTTATTATTCAGTCAATTACTATTGGTTGCCCACAGAGTACCAGGCCCTGTGTTAGACACTGGGAATGCAACAACATTAGCAGGGTACAGATAGCCCTGTGTCATGGAGTTTACACTTGGTGGCGGGAAACAGTTTGAGGGTGGTTAAACAGAATAATTTCTGCATATGGTGAATCTCTAAAGCAAATAAACAGAGCAATGGAGAGTAAGTGAGGGGACCTGCTTTTGAGGGGGATGGGAAGGATGAGCCCACATTCACTTTAAGTTTCCAAGTAGAGAGAACAACAGGTGCAAAAAACTTGGGAGGAGTGTGTGTGTGTGTGTGTGTGTGTGTGTGTGTATGTGTGTGTGTTTTCATGTGTCCCAGAGACTGAAGGAAGCAAGGCCATTATGGCAGAAGAGTAAGGGGACACTGGCCTGAGTTTCCTGTAGGGAGGAAGAACAGCCTGCCACCAGGTCACACAGGGTGTGGGGGTGGTGAAGGTAACATTTAAATCCAGGTCCATCTGGGTCCATACAGTGCTGTCTCACCACTGCATGATGTTAGCACCAAAGGTTATGTGCCCAAAAGAATTAGAGGAAGCAGTTGCTACAGACATCCAGGGGAGAGGAAAATCACTTTGATCTAGAAAAACAACTCGGCATTCTTTGAAAAAATGTACAGAATATGAAAGACACCATTGGTATCTTATCCTTTTGAAATACAGGCAGGAAATTATTCATGCTAATTTTCAGATAGATTATGACCTCCAGTTGAAATAAATAATGTATGAAAACCTTTTTTTGTTAGGTAATCTTTGTGAAATCTTAAATATTTGGGTGCATAACTGATGATGGTAGCTTTTACGTATGTATTTTTTCCCTCTAGTGACACTGAAAATCTGGCTTCCTCAGCTCCCAATGTCCAGCCCACTGGTGGACCCTGTAGTCTCTGTTTCTGTGCCAAGTGCTCTTCCTTTGTTACCAGGTCCACATAATTAATGGTTTTATCATATGAGGTAATTCAGTTACTCAGCAAAACAAATGATATACACTTTTACAAAGGGCTCTAGAAAGTAAACTTGAACCTAAAAGTGTTTAGTGAGAGGAAATTTCTGTTTGTCTTTAATTAAGAGAAATTGTATGGAAATGTAAGCTAAGGACACATTAATCAGAGAAGTTGGCATGGGACTGTGCTTCATTTTCATTTGGCATAGATTGCATGGGTGCTTATTAAATAATTTGTATGACTGAAATAACTTGTGATATTTCTTGCTTAAGTTTTGCATATACTCAGACTAAAGAAACTGAGAAGTTTGAATTTTGACAAAAATCCATCATTAGATTTTTATCAAAAAACATAATCCTAGCCGGGCGCGGTGGTGCATGCCTGTAATCCCAGCACTTGGGAGGCTGAGACAGGAGGATCGCGAGTTCAAAGCCAGCCTCAGCAATGGCGAGGCACTTAGCAACTCAGCGAGACCCTGTCTCTAATAAAACACAAAAAAGGGCTGGGGATGTGGCCCAGTGGTCGAGTGCCCCTGAGTTCAATCCCTGGTACCAAAAAAAAAAAAAAAAAAAAAAAAAAACATAATCCTGATAATGTTTGCTTGCCTCATTTTGGAGGAAAAAATGTATATTTGTGTATAATGCCCGTGGATTGTAACAGCCTTGCCTCTGCTCATCTATGTCTTGTCAACATGGATATTGTTTTTAAAAATGAGCGTTTGAAGAAAGAAGTTCTCATATGTAGAAGGTTGGTAGTTCACTCTCTGCATCTCAAAGGGAACCTAATCTATACAGGTAGCATATTTGGATGCTCAAGGCCAAGGAGAAGGGATTATGCCTTGTACCTTAATTTTATGATTCTTATAGGTCAAATCAGATTTCTTGGGCTTAAATTTTGTGTTGTATGCATGGTGGTTTGGTGTGCTCTGTAATATTTATAATTACATGAGATGTCAAGATTGAATTAACTTAATTGTAGAGTTTTACATAGTGTCTGTACCAACATCCTAATAAAATAATTTGAAATTCAATAAGTAATGCCGAATGGGACAGTACTCCACTCACATAAGCTTGCTAAACTTGATATATTCTTATGGCACATCTCCAGGATGGAGAAGAAACACATTTATCTAGGTGATTAGTATTCTTTCTGTCTGCCAGATTTAAAGATTGTTTGGAAATATTGTTATAATCAAAATCAACGTCTGTTGCTACACAAAGTTGAGCATTCCAGGCAAACTCTGGCCGTTTTGTTGTTCTTATGTCCACTTATTTCATGTCTGCCATGACAGTGACAGTTTTCAGTAACACAGAGCTGCCATCAAAAGAGTGATAAGCTTGTAAGTAAAGCCTTTGGAAAGCAGTGCAGTCGGTTCTGGTCCCATCTCTAAAGATGGTATTGAAAATGTCTTTAAAAAGTGACCAGGGGGCTGCAGTAGTAGCTCAGTGGCAGAGCGCTTGCCTAGCATGTGTGAGACACTGCGTTCAATCCTCAGCACTGCATAAAAAAAAATAATAAATAAACAAATAAATAAAGGTATTGTGTCCATCTACAACTGAAACAACCAAACAAAAAAAGTGACCAAGGTAACATACTAGGCTGTCTTCAGATTGGATTTTTGTAGTTTTAACAACCTAAAGTTCAATCCATTTTCAGCTGAAAGTGTCTCTCACACAAAATATGTTTTTTAGTTGTAGATGGACACAACATATTTATTTATTTATTTATAGGCAAGCACTCTACCACTGAACTACAACCCCAATCCTCACACAAGCTACTTTTAAAGCACTTTAGTTTTAGCTGATTTTAAGTTTAAGGAAAGTGGAAACATTGAAAATTAAGAGTTAAAGAGTGTTGTAGGCCATAAGGTGCTTCTAAATTTGTAACTTTCCATATCAGATTTAAAATGTTACTTTGTATTTTATGTCTAATTAGGGCCTGGTAATATATTTTGTTAGCAGTTATCTATTAGTCAAAATATCAGACAGTTAAAAAAATCTTGAATAGATTTTCAACAACTATATTAACAAACTTTAAGTTCTCAAGTTGACCTCCAGGACATTAGGAAATCAAATTTAAAGCATTGCATTGTCTGTTACTCAATGAAGGGGACTGAGGACAGCTTGTGACTTGTGTACTGCAAATGATGCAATAACTAAATATTCTAGTGTGAGTTAAGGTTGATTAGATGATCATCTTTAACTCTGCTTTCCCCAGGACTTTTTGAACTCTTGTTTTTTCAGGTAATGTTCTTCTTCTTCTTCTTCTTCTTTTTTTTTTAAATATTTATTTGCTTTAGTTGTACATAATGCATTTATTTGTATGTGGTGGTGAGGATCGAACCTGGGCCACGCATGTGCTAGGTGAGCACTCTACCACTGAGCCAGAACCCCAGCCCCTTTTCAATTAATATTCTATACTGCTATTTTACTGCTTTTTAAAAAAATGTTTTGGAGTTGGGCGTGGTGGCACACGCCTATAATCCTAGCACTTGGGAGGCTGAGGCAGGAGTATCACAAGTTCAAAGCCAGCCTCAGCAATGGTGAGGCACTTAGCAACTCAGTGAGACCCTGTCTCTAATAAAATACAAAAAAGGGCTGGGGATGTGGCCCAGTGGTCAAGTGCCCCTGAGTTCAATCCCCAGTACAAAAAAAAAAAAAAAAAAGTTTTAGGCAAACCTTTAAGTTCTCCCTTGGATTCTAGGTAGAAATTAGCAATCATATGCTCAGAAGGTAAAAGAATATTATATTATCAAAAGCTGACACACCTCCAAAAACATTCCAGAAAGTAAAATATGTAAGCAAGAAACTAGAAATTGATCAATCACCAGAGTCATAGATTTCTTTAAAAATGTCCTTATGTTTTTGCCCTGGAATTAATTTTCAGAGAAAATTAAAACATTTTCCTACTCATTTGGAATCAGTTTTTACCTCATTAGTAGGAAATGGTGACTATACATTCAGCACAAATAGAATTCATTTTGTAAGACAAAGAATTTGTGTTCTTTATATAGTTAGTGGGAAAAAAAAAGCAATCTTTCTTCTGTTCTTAAATAGGATTGTGAAGGAAATTATAGTAGTAGGTGCCATCATTTCTGGTAACTTTCAGTAGTATGACCCCTGCCCCCCCCCCCCCCCCCAAGGAATCCAAAGAGAGGAGAATTTTTAACCTAACCTATCGGGAAACATTTTAGTGCAGCCTCTAGCATTTTGTTCACTAGCTGGACCATGATGGTGATAGCATGTGGGACTGGGGTAGAATCCCCTCCTATGCCCCTACCCCTTTGATAGTGGGGATTCAACTTAAGTGCTGCATTCCATCCCCAGCCGTGTGTGTGTGTGTGTGTGTGTGTGTGTGTGTGTGTGTGTTTTGAGACAGGGTCTCCCCAAGTGCTGAGGCTGGCCTTAAACTGTGATCCCCCTGCCTTAGCCTCCCGAGTCACTGGAATAACCGGCATATGCTACTTCACCTGCCTCCTTTTCTGTTTTCTTTTGATCCTGAAGTCACATATTATGTGTTCTGCTCAACTTTTATTGTAGCAATAGGTTGATGCATAGGCGGAAAGAGAGTCTAAAGGGAAGCTGGAGCAACCCTTCATGACAAGAGAAAAGTCTAGTGAACAAATAACTATAGACTCAAAGAATCATAGCATGATATAGCTATGAGAGACCATTGTTTTCATATAACCCAAATTTTAGCTTTCAGGTCCTACCATAAAACACATGTTGTGTGATTAGGAGATTTTTCTGTATTTAAATGTTAAATTTATTAATGTTTACTCCTGTTTACCTACGATATATTTGTGGCTGTTTTTTTATGTTACTAATGGGAACATTCTGTATTATAGCTTCTTTTTATTTGTCTTGGATGCTTGTATATATGCCTGTTAGTCTACTAATATGCTCATGAGTTCAAGAGAAAATGACAATCCAGTATTATAAACCCAGTAATATAATGCAGTAAGACTTTATTAATTGGGCTTTTGGAAGTTAAATTGCCATTAGGGTCACATTTTAAAGATTTTAGTAAACTTGCATGTATTCCATAGTTTACACAGGATTGAGGGTCTCATTAGACACACAATCTACCTGCATTCTGTGCTGACATATAAAATGTTTGTCATTGAATTGGCAACTAAACAGTGTTGGTGGCACTATGGATTTTATCACTTATCCCAAACATAGGAATTGCAAAACACCTTTCTTTAAATATTTTCTCTTTGTGGTGCAACTGGGAAGGGCCAAATTCCAGTCTTAAAAAAGTTTCAACCTGACTAGTTGAATATGGTAGGAATGGCAAAGGAATACAACTTTAGGTCAGGAAACTTAATATTTTGGACTGTCCCAGATTAGATTTTGCATTCCAACTGTTCCATATGGGCTCCTCATTTCTACTAACACACCTCTAGGTATCCAGGAGAAATGGAGAGTTCTATCTCTGATTTTTTTCTTCTAGATCTTTCCCTTGAGACTCCTGACCCTAATCAGTATTCTTCTGTTGGTGATAATCTACTTATTTGCTATCCTATCATCAGAATCCCTTTATGGAATTATCTTTGCATATTGTACAGCTTTTTCATCCTGGCTTATATATTTTTTTCCTTCTTAAATTGTTTTCCTAATGGAAACAACATACAGCCATTCAGGTTGTAACCCGTAGCCATGGTAGGAAACCTACACAGTGGGGCATGTTTTGAGATGAGAGTTCACCCTACTGGCAGCTGCTTTGAAGGCAACTTTATATAATAATGCAGAGGCTACAAAAAGAAGCCTCTGCTGTGATTTCTCTGGTTTATATGGTTTGCATTGAAATTGTAGATTTTTTTGTTGGAATTTACTTGAGATGATTAAAGACATTTTGCAGAGTACTCAAATATAGGTGAAAGAATTTCAAGTTTGCTCATTTTGGCATAATTTTAAAACAAAAGTGTTACTGTTGGATCTGGGCATGTGATGGGTGAATGAGTGTTTCAGTGAAATGACATAAGTCTGTATAATTTGGAGGGTAATGATGCCTTAGAACAAGAATAAATCTGGAGCCATGGAAAGGCTCCATATTCTAGATGAATGCATGCTTCCTCTTATGACTCTGAAAAATAAAATTAAATCTTTATTTATATGAATCCACTAGGGGCAAAAGCTACATGGTCTTGGTTTATGATATATTTCAGAACAGGAATATTAGCCTTAACCTCTTTCCTCACATTGCATATGATATTTAATCCATCATCTTTGTTTTAAACAAACAATACACAAGCTGTTGCTGGCATTGGCATAAAGCTGATGGTCCATCTGGAGAGCAGGAATATAGATCAGGAAAATAAGAGAATTGAAATTGGGTGCAAGGGCAGATTTGCATGTGTAAAACCTTCCTGTTTTACTAGCTTTTTATCAAATTATTTAATCCTAGGCAAAACAGATTCCTTTTTCCTGAATCTGCGTACCTTATTGGAGGAGGAGTTGTTTCAGTGTCGCAGGAGGAACAATTGGATTTTGAAACACAATTAACTAATGAGCCATTGGGCTCATCATTTTTTGTTGTTGTTGTTGTTGTTTGTATGGAGAGTCAGTGTGGAAGGGAAGAAAGTACTGCTGGAGCATTTGGTTTTTATTCAAGCTGTGTGAGCATTGGCCAGCCATTCAGCTTCTTGGCCTGTAAGGAGCCTTTGACCCAAGTCAATTCAGCAACTGTTTATTGAGGCAAATGTGAGAGTTTTGGGTGGGTCAACCATTTATCTAGGCCCTACACATCTGTAGATGAGTAAGTAGGCCTGGGTCCTGCGCTCAGGGTGTTTTCAAGGTTTGGCAGTGGAGACACATTATCATTGAAAAGTGTTGTGTCATATATGAGACGTGGGCTTGCAAAGGAAGGAAAAATTGTGCCTGGAGTAGACAGGAAGATTTGTGTTATGAATCTTTCTAAAGATTTTCTATTTTGACAGGCAGAGGAGCAGGCATTCCAAGTATTTGAATAGTGAGAGGTTCAGAACAAATTATCAACAAAGTTCCTTCCAGTTCCACATTTGTAGTGCTATCAATGTAAAATTCTTTGAATAGCTTTCCACTGATAACTTATTTTCTGAAAAGTGTTTATTGTCATGGTTGAAGGAAAAATAATAATGAAAGAAACAATGATTACCTTTGGAGATAAAATTGCGGCTGGGTGGGAGAAAGCAGCTTAGTTGTTTTTTCCTTATAATCATTGCCCCATTTGAGAAATCAACTTGCATATAAGGTGGCCACACTTTGTGTGTAGGCTGTCCTTTCTGGTTTTAGGGAACAGCAGTGGATGGAGTCACTGTAACCTGGCCTCCCTCCAGGAGAGAAGGAAATCCAGGTGGCCATGCTCCGAATGTGGCTGTGTGTAGCAAGGTTTCTGAAATGACAGGAGGGGCCAGCAGCTTCGGAGCAGCTGGGACGCTGGATCACACCCATCATCTCTGCTTCTCTCCACTAGAGGAGCGAGTCTGCGCTGCCTTAGGAGTCATGGAGCCAGGGACTTTTCCTCCTTTTCCAATTTTTCATGTTATTTTTAAAATTTGTAAGTGACAGACAACGATCGCTTGACAAAAGAGAGATTCTTTTTTCCCCCCAAACAATTCTAACTAAAGATCTTGTGTAAACGCATGAGTTAGAAATAAAACTAGAATATCTCCTTTTTTGTTGTTGTTATTTATGAACAGCCAATAATTTATTCGCATGTGACATTTGAGCTGGCATTTTTTCTTCCCAAGATGACAGTAGCTTCCGCTGTGTTATATTCTAAAGCAAAGTTGGAACAGCCCTTTGCTTTTGTCCCAGTTGGTAGTTATATTTTGCCCTCTTGCCTTTTTCATTTAGACCTTATGGTATTTCTTAACCCTCAGACAGTTTTGAAAGGCTTTGATTAAAATATGCTGATAAAAGAATTTGATAACCAAGTTAGGAACAACAAAGCTATCTGGAGAAGACCAAATGATTTGGCAGCCACACAAATTCTATTCAGAGCACACAAAGAGATCCTGGAGAGTTTTATAGGGACTTGTGTTTGGGGAATGGTATGAACTCAGGTTACCTGCAGAATATGGTGTCATATGGAAGCATTTAAGAGCTTATAGAGAAGTCTTTGAAATACAGTGGAATGAGTGAGCTAGCAAGCATATTGTACCTAAGGAGAAAATAAGAGCATTCATTTAGATTTTCAGGTGGCTGCTCCAAGAAGGGAGATAGGTGAAAGTGAATCATTTTTGAGCCATACCCATAATACAGAAGATATAACATCTAATTATAGTTTTGCAAGCCAAACACTACACCTAAAAAGTAGAGGTCATCAGTGTCCAACTGCCCTCCTCTAGGAACCTCTTGTATGACACCCCCCACAGTCTCTGCTTAAAGACCTCCAGGTGAAAGAGAGGGAGTTGGGGGTCAGGATGCCTGAAGGTTGGCAGGAGCTCATGTTGAATACCTGTTATCTGCAAGATCCTGGAGTAGGCCCTTTATTGCCATCTCATTTGACTTATGAGTATGTGTTTTATAACCTCCAGTTTAGAGATGAGGAAACCAAGTTATATAACCACAATGAAACTTGCCTCAGCTCATGTGTCTAGCTTGAGGCAAAACTGAAATCAAAAGCCAGGTCCATCTTTTTACACTGAACTCCACTGCCTCCCAAGTTGAAGGAGGGCTCCCTTCCTAATAAAACAACTTTTTTTTTTTTTTTTTTTCTGTCTCAGTAATGCAGATTGTTTGAAAATGCTTTCTTTGATTTAGCTGGTATCTGCCTCCCATTAATATCTCTCATTGGTCCCAATTCTACCTCAGGAGGATCACAGAGTTGATGGAATTCTCTTTCCACATGCAGGTATGTCTGCAATCATTGCTGCCAGTATGACCTGTGTCATCCCATATTTAGTTGATGTTATTAAAAATTAAAATGCAAACACACAAACCCCACAATCCCATGCCCTCCTGTTGATTGCATTTCATCGTGGTTTTAGCATCTGTGGCTCTTTTTGAATCCTGGAGGTCTGGACTCAGAGAACATGAGTTTAAACTATACCTTAGTTTCATCCCTTCCTGATTGACTCGTCAACCCATTATTAGGATGTTGTTGTTCAAAACCTTAAATAAAAAGTAGTGAACAGATTAATTTGTCGCCTATGTGTTAGTTGCTGAGTTTACCTGTGCATTTTTTATTTCTGGAAAAAGGGTGAGTAACTATTGTCAAATCTTAAAAAACATTCACTCTCCTAAAAATTTAAGAAGTACTCAGGAGAACTTCCTCTAGATTAACCTGATTAGCTTCTTTGGGGAGGGCTTCCCAAACACCATGAATTCGTATACACCTGGCCATCTCTGGACCATGCCGTCTTGTCCAGAAAGACCTGGTAAATGGTCTTGTATCTGATTAAAGTTGGCAATATTTTCTGCATTGTCTTGATATCCCTGGACATTGAGCAAAAATAATGGCACCCTTAAAAATAGAAAAGAGAATGCAGTATTCTTAAGTAAGATAACTTTAAAAAATATGTATAATTTAAATGTTTTAAAATTAAAAAAACATGTTACAGCATTTATATTTTTTTTCATTTTTCTTTTTTTGAATTATAAGCCCACGTGTTGTTCACCAGCACCTGCCCTTTATTTAGTCTTTAGGAGCCTTTAGAAACAGAAGGGGTATTGAAGAAGATCCTCTGTATGCCTAGCACTTACCCACTAGAGCAGGACTTGGTTCTCAGGAGATGGGCACTCTTCAAGGGCAGGGCCTTTGCAAGTCTTTGACTTCCTTGTGTTGAGCAAATCCTTGATCCTTAGGGTCTGTTGACTTTAATTGAATGGAATGATTTAGATGAAACTGCCTGTTATTTAGCATTTGAGTACTGGACTTTAGGCAACATTTATTTTGCCATTTTTTTTGGGCAAATCTAAAAATTCACTGAAATCTGTGTTTATTTGGGGTGGTCTAAAAATGAAATTGCATTGAGCACCTGATAAATTTGATAAGTGATGATGAGAAGGAGCAGTGGCCATAGTGAGAGGTAGTCCACAGGAAAGAAAAGAGCCATTCAAAAATGATGAACTTTATTATATTTGAGGTAAAAAAATCTCAAATAAATAAATGTGTAATATAATCCCCCTTACATGTTGGAAATGGGCATTGGCCTGCATGAAATGGGAATTAATTATTTTACTTACATAAGAAGAGAATTTTTGACCTTGATACCTTAGAGAGATCAGTTAATGCAATCCTTTGTACCCTACAGATAAAGCCCTGATGGTGAAATGACTTTCCTAAGGTCACAAATCCAGAACTGTAGTGCGCTTTTCAGCAAGTGGTGGTGTTTACCTCATGCTTTTTTTTTTTTTTTTTTTTTTTTTTAATATAGCTAAATGTTAAAACTATAAGATTAAATTAAGGTCAGTTCTAAGTCAAATAAAATAGCCCAGTTGTCCCAGGATTAACTTATTATAGCCGGGCGCGGTGGCGCACGCCTATAATCCCAGCACTTGGGAGGCTGAGGCAGGAGGACCCATGAGTTCAAAGCCAGCCTCAGCAATGGCGAGGCATTTAGCAACTCAGTGAGACCCTGTCTCTAATAAAATACAAAAAAGGGTTGGGGATGTGGCCCAGTAGTGGTCGAGTGCCTCTGAGTTCGATCCCTGGTACCAAAAACAAACAAACAAACAAACAAACAAACAAACAAACTTATTGTATACATCAGCCATTATTTTACAAATTGAGATAAAATTCACAAACTTTTAATTTTTTTTTGGTGCTGGGGATTGAACCCAGGGCCTCTCACATGCTAGGAAGTACTCTACCCCTCAGCTACATCTCCAAATCCCTACAGTTTGATTTTGTAGGGCAGTTTTTATGTGAATGAAATACATACACAGAAGGATGGGCATCATGTATTCTCCTCTGAAGTGGCTGGTTCTTTGCTTTATTTTCACATTAGTGATGATGAATATGTTAAAAATATCAAATAAAGCTAGGGATATTGGGAGGCATTCCTAGTCCCTCAGAGGATTCTCCCTCGGGGAGCCCCATTAGGTAGAAGAGGGTCAACACCCAGTGTGGTGGTTCTTAGGCTGGTGTGAAGACCCTTCCTTGCCTCCCTGTCCACCCCAAATAGCCAAACTCAGTGTCTTTGCTTCAAGCATGATAGTCTGACTACCAGCCTAGATTCTAAGCTTGTCTTAATCTCTCAGATTGGCTTATTCAGCAATCACTTTTACTTTGTAATTAAACAATTTTAGTTATAGAGGTAGGAAGAAAAGAGCATCCTCTTTCCAGTTTACAATGGATGGCATATTTCAGACTGCTAATGAAATCAGAAAGACTCATGTTTTTAGAACATTAGAAGTACAAAATGTTTAATGAAGACCGATGTCATCTTATTTGTTTTGAGCATTGAACAAAAAGACATACCCATTGTATGTAGCTTTCAGATCTTCTGTAACCCTTTTAAACAAAATAAGAGAAGTTGCTACTTGTACCCAAGGGAAGAGAAAGTTAATGAATAGAAAAGACAGAATTTACTTAGGAAAACCGTGGAATTAAGCTCTGGACAAAACACGCATCAGTGATGCATAGCATTTTTGTTAATTGGGTCTTAACAGGTTTCTGACTCATGTGGTAATCATTGCAGAAGTGGGGCACACTAGACCATGCCAGTGGCATATCCCGCAGCTATAAGGACTCTTACCTACTTGTGCACGTACACCTGAGTTTCAGGGGCGTACGTTTGTATAGCTCAATTTAGGTTCCACATACACTTCAGTGGTTAAACCTGAGCTAGACTCAAAGAGTTTGTTTCCATTAAGAAAATGAATCTTTTATGTGGACCAAGGTCAGGTTAGTTAATTTGTTTGCTTTTATTGGAATAACTTTTCCCATTCCAATTCATCACTTAATTTTAAGTGGTTCTACTAAAAATACCCATTAAAGTCCCTTACTTTTCTTACAGACTTGGGCTATGACAGGCTCAGGTGACTTTTTTTTTCCTTCTCAAGGCATGAAAGGTAGCTTTTCCGGTCATTGACCTATTCTTCCTTGTCCATAATTTCCCAACAGTGGGGGAACATTTTACATAATACCACTATGAACTCTCGTTGCAAAGAGACCAAATTAAGTTTTCACGAGGAACAAGATTAAAATATGAAAATGCACCTGGCCATGGTAAAGCATTTCTTTAATATGACTATTTTTTCTAAATCCTCTGTTTTCTGCTCATTTCACCTCTTCCTCAGTGATGCATTTTCCAGCAACTCAAAGTCAACTCCTGCTAGTAAAATAACTAAATGTGATGCTATCACTCTAATTAGTGGTGACAAAAGATCAATTAATGTCATAATTAAAAACAGTGTCTAGATATCAGTTGTTTGTGATGAACAAATGTGACAATTGCTTTGTTCATTGACGTGGTTGTGTTGGATTTCCTCCCTGGACTTTAAGGGGATGCATTTTAGTGCTGACATGCACATTTCACTGTGGACAGTAGGAACAAGGCAAGCATATTAGGGAAAGAATAGAGCCCCTGATGTCTAAGCTGGAGCCATATTTTAACATACTTGACACCTTTCCTTGGTAGATGATGCTATATCAGCAACTTGTACTCACTGGATCTGGAGCCTCAAGCTTTTAATATTTTATCACTAAATGCTTAAGTGTTTATGTTGCAAAAAGAAAGGGAAAAAAAGATTCCCACTTGGACTCTCAAACCACATGAATAAGATGCTATGTGATAACCACATCATTGATGATTTTAGTTCCATCTATGGCAATGATTTTTAAGTTGATGGGGAATAATTTGTGAGTATGTGATTTTTACAGATCTGGTTGGATTTTCGTCTGATATAGAGCAAACAGTTTTTTATACACTGAAGCCTGGGAAAGCTCTGTTACTGTTAAAAGAGTAACCATATCTCTTTTCTGAATTGTTGCCAAGCAGATGTAGACTTTTGGAATGTGCCCAGAAAACTTCTACAGCTGATACTTTGGTAACTTGTTCCTACTTCTGGCTTTAATGGCACATATTTAAATAGCAGATGAACATAATTTTGTGTTGGTGGGTCACAATTTTATACACTTCCTTAAAAGCAATTAAATTTAGGTAAACTAGTTGGTAGAAATGATGGAAATCCTACTTGCCTTTTGAGAATAGCAATCAAGATATGCCAAATGCTAGTTATGTCATTTTGGACAAAAAATGAAGCAGGAAAATCCCTGCAAAGAGTTCTCTGCGAATTTAGCCCTGAATGTCAAACAAGGCAATGCATTACTATCACTAAAAGAAACTTCTCCTTTTAATCTGATCCCATAAATGGATCCAGATCCAGGGATCCACCTGAGCAACACTAGGTTTGATATTAAATTCTGAGATTACTGGCTTCTTCCATCATCTTTTAGTGATATTAATCTTATAAAGGCTATTAGAAATGAGAAAATATCAACAATGTGAAGTTCACTATTTTATAAAGAAAAGAGCATTTTCTATAACATAAGCTCAAATCAACAAAGGTCCTGTCATAACCCCAGGTAACTTGGTAGCAACTGAAATCCTGTAAGCTGCAAAGGTAGTATGCATTTGACATGGCAGGTAAAAGAAGGCAGCCAGTGAATTCATTGATTAACTCTGGCTGGCTTGCAAGACAATCAAACAATGAGCAAGAAGGGAGAGAGGAGCAAAGAAACTAAAATCTGTTTCTTTTTTAGGAGAAGTTGGAAGATGAAAAGTAACACAACACTTTAAATATACATGTTAAAAACTTACAACAAATCATAGACCATACTAACGGATTACTAAAGTTGAGAACATGGCTGAGGGTGTAGATGTCAAGTTTTCTTACACAATAGTGGGTCTTTTGTTTCAGAGTTTGGTCTTGGCAAGCAACTCCCTACCACTGCGTTAATTTCCTGTCCATCTTTCATTCAGCAACAGAACTAGAGATGGGGAGCAGACACTGCTCCCCCCCAGCCTTTTAAGACTGTGCTTTGTGTAGATTAAAAAGAAGAAAGAAGAAGAAAAAAAAAGAACAAACTTTTTCCAAACAAGATGTCCATGTTAAGATCCTCCGTGTGTGTGTGTGTGCGCGCGCGCGCGCGCGCCTAAAATGATCCCTAAAAAAAGCCCTCCATAATTTTGAACCTCTCCTTTTTCTAAAGACTTTTATAGCCCCTTTTTTTTTCTGCTTCTCAGCATGTGAACCAGTGTGTAACTCAAATAGATGTTACTTGGCTATTTACTTAGATTGTTTTAAAAGGCTAGCTGTGTGGAGGAATGAGGAAGGAAAGGAGGCAGGAGTGGCTGGGGTTTATTTGTTCTGTGTTGACCTAATGAGTACAGTTCTTAAAATATAATAAATATTTATATGTGATCTTAATTTTTAATGAGTCTCATAAACTGGCTGGTATAGAAAAGTGTATGAAAAGCCATATATATAATTGTAGTTGTCATAAATACATGCATGTGTACAGTAGAATGTTTTATGAGGAAGAGAACTTACTGGTCTTGTTTACTGTTGTTTTCCTAGTGTCTAGAACAGTGCCTGACATATAACTGGCCCTCAATAAATATTTGTTGAGTGAAAAGAATGAATGTAAAACAGGCAGCATCATATAATGGGGACAGCATTAAACTAGAATTTAGGAGACCTGGAGTCTAGTTCTGGCAATGCTATTAAATACATGAAGTTGCTGAAGTCATTTAACTTCTTTGTTCCTCTATTACAAAAAAATTGAATAATAGTACCTGCCCTTCTTGCCTTTTGTTAGTTTTTATAAATAAATGATTAAATGATAGCTAAGGGAGATAATGGGAGTACTTTGGAAACTATAGGGTGCTTTAAAGAAATGTGTGTGTGTGTGTGTGTGTGTGTGTGTGTGTATGTGTGTGCAGAAAATCCTTTATCTCTTTGCTTCTCAATTTCTTTTCTTAGGAAAATCAGATTATTTAAATCCCATTATGCACAGCTCTCTTCTGTTCCTACTAAGCCTCTGTATTCCATTACCTTCAGTAAATCAGAAGAAGGCGGTGAGTCAGGCTAGCATGAAAGGCAGGGTCTACTGTTTTCTCATGTCCCTTTTCACTCCGTGAGACCCTGAAAACTTGAGTGCAAATCTCATGAAGTTTCTTCCCTGTTGGAACTACACATGATGTAAATATGACTTGGAGTCTCCTAGTTATGATCACTTCAAGATTCTTTGATGACTTAGGTTATTAACTAGTTGTTAATACAGTAGATGGATGGATAATCATGCTAAAATCAGTGTCATGAAACTGCTGTAAGGATTTTTTTTTTTTTAAAGAAGTGTGGGTATGAATGTGCACACATGTGTGTGTTTTAGTAATGTTTCCCAAAGCTGCACATCAGGAGAGGAAAATATAGTAAAAAGTAAATATAATCATATTGACAAAGAGAAAAAACAGATCGTCAGGACAGTTGCTTTTCATTTTTAAAACTCCTTGAGGCCTTACAGCCATCCATTCTCCACCATTATTTGTTTTTGAATCAGAATTCATAAATTTAAGTGTTGAGTAACAAAATATGATGGTCCTTCATTTTAATATATTGCTTTAAGTTAGGAAGAAAATGGTGTGAAGGCTGCAGTAGACTTTAATAGCATTATAGAACTTTCAGCTTTAAAGAAACCATTAGGTTGGGCTGGGGTTGTAGCTCAATGGTAGAGCGCTTGCCTCGCATGCATGAGGCCCTGGGTTCAGTCCTCAGCACCACATAAAAATAAATAAAAATAAAGATATTGTGTCCATCTACAACTTAAAAAAAAAAAATTAGGTCAAATTCTCTCCTTTAGTTCTTTAGAGAACTGAGGCCCAGAGAGCCTCCGTTAAATTAGTCAGGACTAAAACCTGTGTCTTCAGGTTCCTAGGTTTCCACTATTCCTTCCTGTTACCTGTTAGACTTTCTTAGAAGTAAACCAATATCATAATCTCTATTTGGGAGAGTGAGTGTTCCAAAATATTGTAAGTGTTGACTGCCTTGGCATCACATCGGCTAATGACAGTTACCCAGGTTTAATAAGATAGAAACCCAAGTTTTAGATTATAAGAAATATCTGATTGACATTCTTGGCTGGACATATCCACAGATTACATATTTTAAAACTTAAGAAAATATAAACATATTCTCCCTCTTTTTTTTTTTTTTATTAATGGCAAGGACAATTAAAAAAAAAAATCACAATCCCCCACTTGCATCCATGTGGCTTAAAATATATGCTGCTTATTGAAAGAGTTGTTCAACATAAACGCAGAAGATATATTACAGCACATAATGTGCCTGCATTTGTCCATGCATTCTTTTGGGAAATCTGATCTTTCTTATGTCTACTTTCAACAGATAGGCTAGGTTAAGTTATGTTAAACATGTTGTACTGAGGCTTGATTCACCATGCTGCAGCCTGGCTTTCTTTCTTGATTAGCTTTAATCAAACTCTCTGCATTCCATGACCTTAATAAAGCTATTTTTCCTGACAAGCAAAGACTGTCTTAACAAGCACAGCTCATCTGTGCTGAATCTAAGGCTGAGTTAAGATGGGGTTTAGGTCCTCATTAAAGTCCACAGCATGGAGTATAAGAGGAAATGATGAAATGGTGCTCCCTGAAACATCTCTGCTTTAAATTTAATTAGACAAATCATATGCAAACTAGTAGATGCCCTGGGAAGGCAATCAACATTAAGGCTAATAAAAAGCTTGAATAGTATAAAAGAGCTGGGGGAGGGGCAATAGACCCTTTCTAACACTTATGAGGGGTGAATTAATGCCAATTGCTAAACATAGAAATGGGATAAATTTCAATAATGACATAGAAGTTAATTTTATGATGCTCTTCTAAAATATAAAAATACAAGGTATACTTAAATATTTCAAAGTTTGGCATTTAACACATGCACAGGATATTATATGGATCTTTACATGGTAGAGTACAGTCATGGTCTGAGTTTGGAGTTTTGGCAGACTTGAGTCTGTTGAGCAAGTTCCCCCAAAACCTTTTTTTTTTTTTTTTTTTTTTAAGTGCATGCATGTGACTTCACCTCTGAATTTCAATTTCATCATCCATAAATGAGAGAAATAATTCTTTTCTTGAAGAGACTTTTAAGTGTAGAATGCTTGACACAAAGCCTGGTACCTAATAAATGCTTCATGTTTGAAAGGAACTTCCATTTAAAAGTGTTTTATTTATTTCTTTTCTTTTTTTTGTGGGTGCTGGATATTGAACCTAGGACCTCAAGCATGCTAGTCCAGCGCTCTACCACTGAGCTTTACCTCTAGCCAGGAGTAGCTTTACAGAGTTAGACTGTGAATGTAAATATTGTGTACATAATCTATGGATCAAGATAATCGTAAGGGAAAAAGCCAAGAGGACAGAAGCTTGTAGATTTTGGAAAAAAAAAAAAAAAAATGTTGACTCAACCATTAGAAGTCAATTATTTGGACTCTAGAGCAACCAAATAGAGTTTACAGTAAGTTGAAACAATTATTAGTGCTGCATGCTAACCATCTTGTATACATTGTTATCTAATTTAATGTTGCTAACAATGCTACAGGGTAGGTACAGTTGACCTAATTTAATGGACAAGGAAAAAGATTCAAAAAGGCTAAGTGAATTTTACCTTGACATAGAGGAGTCAGAATTGGAATTCAGGGTTGGCCTGACCCTTGGGCAGTAGGATAGAAAACTAGTGCAGATGTGTTTATAACTTCTAAAATTGCTTTTGTCATATAAATTACTTGGATACTGATTGTCTTTCCCTCCTGGGTCCTTGCATCCTTGGATGAATTTTAAATGAACTTTATTTTATATTGCTTTCAACCCTTATTCCATTGCTTTAAGACCCTGGTTCTCAGCCTTGGCTGCCTATTTCAAGTCACACAGGGTGGATCTGCCATTAGTATTTTTTTTTTTTTAATATTTGTTTATTTGCTTTAGTTGTATACAATGTGGTTTTAGTTTTACATGGTGCTGAGAATCGAACCCGGGCTGCGCATGTGCTAGGCGAGCGCTCTACCTCTGAGCCACAATCCCAGCCCCTGCCATTAGTATTTTTAAAAAAATATTTTGTTTTTGTTGGACACAATACCTTTTAAAAATTTTTTTAAATTATTTTTATGTGATGCTGAGGATCGAACCCAGCGCCCCGTATTTGCTAGGTGAGCGCTCTACCACTGAGCCACACAATCCCAGCCCTTGCCATTACTATTTTAAAAAACTTACTCAGTGATTGCAGGTATGCACCTAGGGATGCAGAACTCTGCATTAAGAGTCACCTGCCTCAGGTACAGGTAGTTTAGTTGCCCACAGCTGTAAGCCTAAGTCTCTGGAGTCATCTGTCAGGTTTAATTTTATCCTTTTTGATTGTTAGAAGGAAGAAATATGGAAGCCATGAGATCTTTTTCAGTTGTGATAGATGTTGTATATGCATTAATTAGCATATAAAAATTAAACACTGTTTTGTTAGCTCCTTTTCTTCCTTTCCCTTCCTCCCTACCTTTCTCCTTTCTTTATCTTTTCCTTCCTCCCTCTTTCCTCTCTACCTCCCTTCTTGCTTCCTTCCTTCTTTCTTTTTTCTCTTCAAGGAGGCAGAATTGGAGTGAAAAGTGATTTTGGCAAATTTTTAGCTCAGAGAGGTAAAGAATGTGAGCATACTTTCACATTTTTTTGGGGGGGGGGGTGGGTACTGGGAATTGAACCCAGGGGTGCTTAACTATTGAGTTACATCCCCAGCTCTTTTTATTTTATTATTATTTTTTTTTATTTTGAGACAGGGTCTCACTAAGTTTCTGAGGCTGGCTTTGAACTTGTGATCCTCCTGCCTCAACCTCCCAAGCTGCTGGATTTTCATTCATTTTGAATAAAACAAAAATTATTTCTCAAAATGTAATGGTTTCACTGCTGCTCCCTTAGAGGTAAAAAGAGTCTCTGTGGTCTGACACATTTGTGGTTAATTCCTGGCTGTCTTACTCCTTAATAAAGAATTAGTCATTTTAAATTCCCTGAGCCTTAGATTCCTAATCTGCAAAACAGAAATGATTCTTAACTCATTTGATTACTTAGAGGATAAAATGAAGAGCAAAAATATTTAGAGTATATTCCAGAATCCCACCTGTGTAGCTACAGTCACTAGCATCCTGGCAGGATAGGCATTTGCTGAGAGGACTCTGTGCAGCTTGTCATGTTGTAGAGCAAGAAGGTCTGCACTTGACTCTAGTTCCAGGATGGTGCTATTTAAAGAGGTCTTCTTTCACTTAGGAGATGTTTGGCTGTGTATTTTACAGACCAGAAAGTAAGGAGAAAAGTTAGGGTAACTTCACTGAAAGCTAGTCTGGGGAGTTAGTAGCTGATGCATATCAGCATTACCTGTGAGATTTCACAATATTCTCTCAGTCTGAGTCGTTGGTGCCCGTTAATGAACACATACAGTCGTTGGGAAGTGATCTTGTCTTTCCTCCTGCCTTCAGGCAAAGCTACATCTAAATTACCCCGAACAGATGTATTCCCATTCTTCTTTAAATGACTATGTCATGAGCTTAACTATTAAGAAGTTCATTCTCATTTCTAACATTGACAAGCATCAGGTTAAGCATATTTCTACTCCTGCTATCTTCCGTGGAAATATACAATTGCTTTTCATACTTAGGGATTTTTACAGGAAAAAAAAATTGGTATCTGTTAATGGGTTGAATTAGCAGGATGTTTTGAAAACTCAGTAAAGTAACTTTTCCCTGCAGATCCATGACCTGGTGGAAATCCACACATTAGGCTCCATCAAGCTCAAATGATACTCACTGAATGATGATAGGAATATTCAAGGAAGTAAATGCCTTGAGACCACTCACTCTAAACTCTGAATCCTTATATGACCCTGAGACAAGCAGGCGGTGGTGCTGCAAAGCTGAGATAAGTACTGAAAATTGGCCAGTGAACCTTTTTTAAAAAAATATAACTCTCCTTTACACTCTTCTATAGCCCTGCCCTACAGGCTGTACAGCTTGTTACATACTGATAGCTAAGTAAATGCAATCAGCATTCCATACTACTGCTATAGAAAAAAACTAAACTGTTTACTGGCCTCTAGGATGTTGGTAAATAATATCTGGTTGAGTGTGTGTGTGTGTGTGTGTGTGTGTGTGTGTGTGTGTGTGTGTGTGTGTATTGTAGGGCTGTGGGTGGGAGAAGACAAATGCCCAATATATGACTTTACATTATAAAAATGCAAATTTTGTGCTTCAGAATAAGAAATAAAGCAATTTACAGTAGACCTCTATTGTTCTAAGACTAATGAGAAAAATTATGTTGTTTTCTATGTGTAGGTTTTTGTCCCCGGTGGCTTTACGTATTTTCTGTAGGAAAAATTCTATTTATAAAGTAGCCTGGAGAATCCGGTGATAAAAGGAGTAAGCACATTTTCATACTGTTTTACTCTTTGGGAATGTAACATGAGAAAACTCTTTCCAAAACTATTACCTCTGGGCATTCCGGCACTGTTGGGGAAGAATTGGTAAGAGGAAAACGGGAGGAAAATCCCTATTTTCTCTTAAGCATAGACAGGCATGGGGCATCCTGCATTTAGAATCGGAAACCTCATTATACAAAAGCGGGGTGGAAGAACTTTAATTTGACAGCGGTTCATGTGAAAACAACCCGAGTATATGTTGACCACAAGATTAATAGGGGCAGCAGTGTGGCATTGCCATTTAAAAAGCTAATGCCGTGTTGGGCTGTGGTCTGACCACAGCTGGAGTTTTTGCCCAGTTTTGGGTACAAAATGTGAAGAGGAATGCCAACAGAATGGAGACCCAGATGCCAATGGGTGAGGAAACCATATTATATGAGGGGCAGTTGAAGAAAGCAGCTGTGAATTTGAAGAGGAGATTCCTTAGACGACCTCAGTGACAAGCTGCAGTAGTTAAGGGTCAGGTGAAAGTGGGGTGGGGCAGGAGTTGTCTTTCAAGGGAACCTCAAACCCCTGCTCAATATGGAAAAAAAAAAAAAAAAAAAAAAAAAAAAAAAAAAAAAGAAACAAAACCTCCGGTTCACAGTCTGACTTGTTTTCCTAACATCTGCTCTTCCTCTTATGTTTGCAAACCACTGGTCGTCACTATACTTCACCTTACTGTCCAGACCAGAAATTGACCTTGTCTTTGATCCCTTCACCTCATGGTGGTGTGGTGGTGGGGGGAGAACATTTAAAGTCACCACTTATGGGGTCTGATATTTGGTTTATCTCCAGTAACTCAATTGCTAATAATCCTCCATGGTGTGGCAACACTCTTGAACTTGGTAATTTCTGAAGAGTTCTTAACGATTTAGCACTAAGTAATGCGGAATGAAAAGAATACTAACATTTCTCATAGCTGAAGGAAAAATTTTATATCCTTTCTGCAGGCCAAGGTTAAGTTCTGTGTGACTCAGCACATTGACATTCTATATGACCCTACATCCCTTCTATTTCCTGATCTACTTGTCTCTACCTGTTTCATTTCCACACCAAAATCGTTTCATTAACACAGTGATCATGCACAGGAGAGAGTAGCTAACCGATGTAATTAACTGGTGTGTCAAAGGCCATTGTTTTATTGCATATGCAATGTCTTTCCTGATGGGAAGATACATTTCTGCTGACATAGTAGATGTACAAAAATGCCAAATTGCCAAATTATTTGCCAGGTAGATGGTAAGGTATTTTTGGCAGATTGACTCATGTAGGCAGAACTAAGGAATCTGTTACTGAGATTACTCCTAAAAGGCAACTCACCAAAGATGTCGATTGTGAAACAGTTAAAACAGAAAGAAGAGAGGCAATTCAATTTGGGGCTCTGGTGAAGTTTTCTTTTATTCCCTTTTTTCCTTTTCTTTCTTTTTAAAAAATTTTTAATTTGTGCTTTTGGCATGCTAATGCATGCGTTTAGTCTCTGCAAGAAATTTCCGTTTAAGAAAGAATTTAAAAACATGAAGTGCTCAATCCATATCTCCCAAACAACTAAAAAGACTGCAATTTCAAATGAGAAATTATGTTGCAAAGAAGAAAAAAGTTGTTTATTATGGCTCAAAATTTTAATCACCCAAGGGCTGTAAAGTTAAAAATAGACAATTCTGCCTTCTGTTTATGGTAAACTTGGCTGAGTCCCGGCAAATTTCAAAGCTGAACATACTGTATGTTATATTTTTGCTTAATTTTAGATTCCACATTTTAAAATTATTTCTTACAAGAAGCATATTTCAGGATATAAACTTAGCCTGAAGAACAGTATTCTTGATTTCTGCCCATATTGAAACTCCTTTGAAAATAGTAAACTATGGTTTTGGGATTTTCCTATTCCCAAGAGTCCAAATGGGTACCTTTCTAAGTCTTGTACGTTATGAATGAACACGGGATGTGAAATTGTAAAGGTTACTTTCTGCTCTCTGGTTTCTGTCCTTGCCATTGCCGTTTTCTTAAGTGTGTGACTTGATGCGAACATTCATAGAACACACTGACTTCCACTGAAGTGTTTTGAGGACGGAGGGGCATTTGGCAAGGGGTGTGCTCTTAGTTTTTCAGGTAGAGAGACAGGAAGACGCAGAGAACTCATGGCATGTGGAAGGTGTCCGTGCCTGTGCCAAGGACTCAGAGCCTGGACGAAACGCCACACCCCGGCTTACAGTCAGAGCAGCTCCCCTTCTGATGCATTCACAGTGGCCAGTAGCTCCCTTGTGGGGCAACTGTTTGCCCAAGAACAAGTAGGATTGTTGACTCAACCATCTTCATGCCTCCACAGAGAGGAGGAACACCTGGCTTCACCTCTCTGCATCACGCGTGTTGGTTCTTGTCCCTGAACTTCTGCAGAATGCTGTTTTGGGCTTTTCCTCAACAGGATTTTTAGAAGAACAAGCTCTTTGGGGTGGCAAGAAATCTAGGGAGGGGATTTTTTTTTATTTTTTAAAACCTGTTACTCATTGTGACATCTGAGAACCCAACATGGCCTACAGAGTCAATGTCATTCTCAGTAAATATTTGCTAAATAATGCTGAGTGACTGTTTACTGAAGATCAAGATTTCTGTGATGACCTGGACAAACATATGTTTGAGATTAAGTTGATCATAGCTACTGATTAAGAATTCTCACTGTCTGACACATAGCTTAACTCTCTGTATATGTTATTTCTGATGTTCCCGAGAACCCATTTTATAGAGGAGAAATTGAAGCTTCACTAGGTCAGGAACTTGGAACAAGACACACAGCCACGCAGAATAGCTGTGTGGGTCTGTGCTTAGTAAGTATAGAATCAGCACTGGCTCTGTGTTCTTTTGAGCATGCCATATCATTATGATAGAGAAAGATTGTGATAACAGTACCTATACATTGGCACCATGCCATCAAGCAAACAGGATATGTCAGAATATTCATGAAGGTGCTGAGGTCCTTAGTCATGGGGTATTTTCCCAAACCACAGTGAGAACATGTTTATGCTTAGTTTATGCACTTTCTAATAAATTTGGTCAGCTCCCCAACCCCCAGATACAAAGCAGATTCATTCATTCATTAAATATTTTCTGACTAAATTATTTGCCAATTATATTCTTCTAGATACAGCAAACACAAAAGACAAAATCTTTTCATAATTTTATAATGCAGGTTTGTAGGTCAGTGGTTCTCAAAGTATAATCCTTGGCATCATCTGCAGGATCAACATTGCATGGGGACTTGTTGGAAATTCAAATCCTTGTTCACCATTTCAGTCCTGTTAAATAAACTTTGGGAGAGGAAGGAGGAAGGGGGTCCAATTTTAAACCAGTCCTCTAGGTAATTCTGATGTGTGCTTAAGTGTGAGAAACACTATTCTAGAAGATTTCAAATGACATTTTTATGTTCCTGTGACAGGTAATTCTGCAGAAAAATTTTGTCTTATATTTATCCCAGACTGTGTGCGTGTGCATATGCGCGCATTTATGTGTTGAGGCCTGACCTCATTTGGGGTTTGGTGATGAGCTTTTCTAAGCTCAGATGCTGGGTCCTTGTGGGGAAGACACACTTAGACAGTTGTAGGTAAGGACATGGATTAGATTCTTACTTTGCCAAACCTGGCCCCATGAAACTTGGGAGATTTCAAAACCTCTCAGCCTTAGTGTTCTCATTGTGAACATGAGGATGATAGTAATGGGAGCCTATCTTATATACTTATTTACCAACTAATGAAAATTGCCTCTTTTTTGGGTTTTAGCACAGAGCCTGGCATAAGATATTCAGGGAACATTCTCTGAGAGAGTGGATGGGTGTTTGTTTATATTTTTGTGGCATCCATTAGCCCAAAGCCTGAAGCTAGCTGATTTCTGCAATAGGTCCTTCTTTAGCAGAATAAATCAGAAAAATAATGTGACCCAACCATAGGGTGCACCTGACACAGAGTCCTCTTGGAAATGTGTGTTGGCTTGCCGTTGTGTAGCCCCTGCTGGACCCTCTCTTCCTCTGTCTTAAGGGGGTACTGCCTTCCCTTTTAGTCCTTTGGAATATTTCCAAAGCCCATGAGGTTTCATTCAACTAAGGGGCTTCCAGATCTGCCTGTAGATATTTTATTCTGAAATGCTTGTGGCATTAATAGTAAATCTAAGAGAGTCAGACCTCTGCCTGTTTTGTGCCATTTCAGCAAAGCCAAGGAGAAGAACTATCAAGGAAATTAATGTTTTCCCCAAGCTGAGTAGAAACACGGAGCTAATGTTTACCATATAATCTGACTTCACTGGTTTTTTCCTTTGAATTTTTGTTCTGTCATTTTTGTTACACATTGCACTGCATGGCTAAAGCCAGTGCAATTGTGAGGAGAGTGTTTTCTCAAAATCTGTAGGGTCTGGTCACTCAGCTACCTTTTGGAAGAAATATACATTGGATGACTAAGTGGTTATTCACAAATAGTTTGTCTAAGCTTTATCTTCAGATGTTCATTGATTTACTAAGTATATTGAGCACCTACTGCGTGCCAAGCATTGCTGTAAGGTGCTAAGGATGTATCAGTGAACAAATGAGACACAAATCCCTGCCTTCTTGGCACTCAGTCATTTTCTTTTTATACATGAGCATGTGTTTACGCGTCTCTGGAGTAGTGAGTTATGCAGAAACCGAAGTCCAGGGGGTGGTATGGACACAGCTCTCCAATATTAATTCCCTGGGCCATAAATGACAGCTCACTCTCAGTGATATAAGCCAGATGAACCACTCGTGGCTCATCTTTTAAATGTTATGTGTGCAGTTTAACTCTTTATTAGCGAATACTGCCTTGTTGTCTGTCACATCTTGGTGCCTTGGACTGGTGGGGTCAAGTCAGTGCTGACTTTATTCAGCTCTTCTTCATATCACTGTGTTTTAGTTTCTTTTTGTTGCTATAACAAATTATCACAAATTTTGTGGTTTAAAATAATGCAAATTTATTCTCTTACAGTTCTGATGGGGGGAGTCTAAAACCCATTTTACAGGGCGAAAATTGAGGTGTCTCTGGGTTACTTCCTTATTAGGCTCCAGGGAGAACCTGTGTCTTGCTTCTTGCAGCATCTGGAGGCTGGTGTGCCTCCTTGGCTCCTAGATGCATTACTCAGTGCTCTGTTTCTTTCTCCTGTGTTCTGGATTTTCTGCCCGCCCTTTTACAAGGAACCCGGTGATAACCTCATTGGGCCTACCTGGATAATCCAGGATACTCTTTCCATCTCAGCTTGCTTTACTTGATCACACCTACATAGTCCTTTCTGTCATGTCCAGAGGTTCTGGGATCTAGGACATGGACATCTTGGGCAGTCACTGTTCACCCAGCCATTCCTTGTCAGATTCTGGGCTTCCTGGGCTGAGCCACTAAAGAAGCAGGTTTAGTGAGGCAGTTTCTCCCATTCTGCAAAATACAATTCAACATATATCACTCTAAAATGCAAATGTTGCGAACTTGGCAAAGCCTAATTACTTATGTATAAATACTTAAAAATGTGCTTTATAATTCCCTGTTTCACAAGACTTGGTTGAAAAACCTCTCCTTCAAGGAGCCTTCCTTCCTGGGTTCCCATGGGCTTGTTTGATGCTCCTCACTTGTGATTCTGTATGAGTGGCTATGACTGCATTGTTTCTGTTATAGTTGTGTGGATGTGCTTGTTTCCCATGTCCCCTTCCAATGGTCTGCCTCTCACAGAGACTGCTTCTGCTGGGCACAGGGAAGACACCTAATCAAAATTTCTGTATCAATGAATGGTTTCTCTGTTCTCTAAAGTTTTTTTTTTTTTTTTTTTTAAATAGTTTTATGTGTATTTCATTTAATTTCTCTTAACAAGATATTTAGTAGAAGTTGAACCTGGAGTGTGTCAAGGCTGGGTTCAGGAAGGACTGGCAATCTGTGGCTTGCCCAAGTTGTATTTCACATTGTTGGGGCACTGACAGACCTATGAGTCAGTGGGTCTTAAGGATGGTTCTTTTCAAGTGAATATAGTCCTGAAGCTACACACCATTTTTGTCTCAGGGTCACCATAAATCTTCCCATAAACCAGGTAGGTTCTGAATGTTTGGAACTGATAGAAATCCAGTTGAATGCCTAAATGAATCTTTTAAAGTCTTAAAATTAGTTTCAGTCATAAAAATATACTGTGTTCTAAGAACTTTTAGGGTTACTGTAATAGAGTAAAGTCCTGGTATTGAGATGTTTTATTTTATTATTATTTTTTAAAAATAGGTTCCTATTATGTGGGAAAATGTGAGTCCTGTTTATTTGTTGTTGGAAAATTATTTCTCCACCTTTTACAGCATTCAGATTGGTCCTTCCCGCCCGCCCCTTTTGGAAATAGACCTTGGGCTTTCTATATTGTTGGAAAGCATGTAATTTTCATTTGGTTTTTTTAACCTAGTAGTGCTTAATGATACCATGTGAATTTTTATAGTCTCAGCTGCACTGAAGTGTGTGCCCTGAAACCTTATTTGGATTAAGAAAGTACCTCGGTGTGAGAGCCGAAATTGGTGAAATGGGAGAACACAGGGTTGCATCTGTACATGTTGCAATTACTATTGACGAGCGGGGGCAGAAGTCCAGCATTATCCTAGGGAGTTGACTAAAATGTTTAGTCTACACCGATACAAGTGAGTCCTTCCTCTCTGGGTGTGAATAGTTTAATTTAGTAGGTCAATAAGGAAAAGCAGGGGGCATTTTCTTGTATTCTGATTTATATGACACACTCAATAGCACACTCACACATTGGACATTAACCAGCTGCTTAAGGTACAGCTCATTGTTGACTAGTGGTGGTAACAGGTATCCCGAGATATTGCCAACCCATCTTGGAATCTCCAGGGCCTAGCATCAAGCCTGGTATGCAGGAGGTACTCATTAGCACTTGTGAAATGCATGAATGGTCACTGTTGTAAGGCTGCCTGGCTGCTGCTTACCTCTGTAGCTCTCAACGCCTCCACCCTTCTAGCAGTCATGGACTATTTGGTGTTTTTTTGCTTTTGGATCTCAGTGTTTTCATCCCCTTAGCCTCTGACAACACCCCTTCGCCCCTTCTATCCCCTAGGTCTAGCTAATTCCCACTGGTGCTTTATGGCTTATCACCTTCTAGTAGACTTCTCAGGAGGTGTGATGTGGGAATCTGCTTGGAAGCCTAGCTAATTTCCATACCTCCAAGAACATTTGGGCAGAAAGCTACTAACAAATGGCACTGTTGAAATCTGTGTATCTGAACCTTTCTAGGAGGATGTGGGTCATTTCAGAGGCCTACATCATTTGGATATGTATCTCCCAAACTCTACTCTTTGGGTACATTTTATTTGAAATGGAAAAAGCATAACTTACCAGTAATAGGAGAAGAAAGAAGTCACCTGCAGATCCATTTACAGAGCATCAGTATCAGGGTAAAATGGGAAAATGGAGGAGCACTATTGATGGAGGAGCACTGTTGATGGAGGAGCACTGTTGATGGAGGAGCACTGTATGGCTGATACCAAAGCATCTAAATAGGAAAAAAGTTGGGATATTGAACCATTTCCTTTATAATTCAAATTAGCGAAGTTTGGTGTCTACTAGGTTCTCAGCTAATGTTTGCTGTAGATGAAAAAATAAATAAATCAAGGTTGTTTGTTTGTTTGCCTTACAGGTAGTTTGAAAAAAATCTTTAGTCTCTCCTCTGGTCCTTTCAGTCCTTATAGTCTGTATTTAGAATAGTCTGTAGCTAGAATTGACTCATTTTGTTTTTGATTGCTTTAGTGATATAAAACTTTGGTATCCATGAGAGAATAGTGTTGCTTTTATAGTGCTCTGTTGCTTTTATGCTCAGTAAAATGTCAACAAGAAGGGCCAGCTATTGGTAGTGATACCAACTAATTCCTGAGAGCTTTAGAGCAGTTTTACCCTCAAGTTATTAAGCCAGTGTGAAAAACAGCATAAACTAATGAAAAACTAATCAACTCTTGTGTCAGATAGGTGTGATAACTAGTCTTGTCTCTGGTGTTGATGGGCTGTGGTGACTTTGGGTAAGTTACTCTGAAGATTTTTCATCTCCGTCTTTTGTAAAGTGGGGGCACTATTAACTTGCAAGGTGGTTTGACAATTAGAAATAATTTTGTAAGTGTCCTGTCTGTGTTGCCTAGGAAATGGTAGTTATTGCTATGATTACTGTTATTACTATGAACAGGCCCTTTCAGGTTTCCATGAGGACAGCTGACAGGCAGTCACCTGCTTCAGGGCAGAACATCTGAGTTAGATCTACAGTCTCCTATGGCTTCAAAGGAGATTTTCTTTCTTCTTTTGGGGAGAATTCAGAACAGTGTAAGAAGGAAACTGAGAATCTCTTCCCTATGTTCTGAGTATTTCAGAGATGGCCAGAAATTGATACTAGTTACTAGGTAAGACCTTTAACCCATACATCAGCTTGAGGAGTCGGGTGGTGTAGATGAAAGAGCACTGATCCATGCAGTGTGGTCCCAGGGCCAACCTCTGCTCTTCTCAGTGTTCTCTGCCAAGCCTCTTTCTGTCCCTGCATTCCACATCCCTCCCCTGTGAGCTGAGCACATTGGACCGGAGGACTTGTCTTGGCCTTGTAGTTGGTTCCTTCCGAGGCAACTGTTCCCTCCTCACTGGGAGTTAGAATGGGTGGCTCCAGCAGGGCTGGTCTTATTCTAAAAAGTGTTAGCAGGGAAGTGGCTGGATATTGGAATATCCTTGTGCTTTGACACTTGGGAGCATCCTTTTGTGGTCCAACACACCTGGCAAAGAATGTCTTCCAACTCAGGAATTGAGTGGAAATTCTTTGAATAAATATAAACAGAGAAGATATTTTTGGGGCAGACTTTAAAATTTTCATCTGATTTGGCTTTAGCAACTCCTTGTAAGCCTGAACTTCTTTGGGAATATTGAAAATGCTTGTTTCAGAAGGGAGAATGAATTTCCAGCTTCCTGAGAACTCTGACCAGAAAATTTTCCCCTGACAAACCCCAGAGTGTCTGAAGCGCCTGCATTCTTCTCAAAGAGCCAATCCAGCACTCTTCTGTGGACTCAAGAGCTATCAGCAGTATTGAACAATTAGACTGGAAGGAAGGGCTGTGAACAGTTGTTACCCCAAGGCTTGGAAATAACAAAGGCCATATTAGTGAGACTGGGGAGGCCCGGGATGGAGAAGTGGGGGCTGGGAGGAGCAATTCACAAGTGGAGAGGATGGTTGGAGGGATTTGTTTCCCAGATAGTTTTCAAAGAAAAGAGATTTGTGTTGTTGGCTGTGGGGCTGAGACTGGGTTGATGTTCTTTTTTATCCAACAGTTACTTTCTCTTGCACATTCCATTTAGACTAACAAAGTGTCTTCCTTGTCTTTTTTCATGGTCATTGATAGCAAGAGCTTAAGGACATTTTGCTTCCTGGGCTCAGGGTGAGGTGGAGAGAAGGGCACACATAAGGTAGAATTGACATTTTGCAAATTTTCTTGAATTTTGTCAGATGGGGAAAACCCTCCAGTGCGCAGAGAGGGCTCAGGTTTTCATTTTAGTCTGGGGTTGATTGATTTCTTTCTTCTAAGGGGCTGATGGAGGAGGTCAGAATCTTAGAAAGGGAAGAAGCCAGAGAAAAGGAGAAAAGAAAGAATGAGATTTATGACCTGGATCCCAGCTTTTATGTCGTGCAACCATTCCCAATACTGGAAGTTCATGACACCCTGAGAAACGGCCCTGGACCTCAGAGCAGTGATCTGCATGCAAAGGCGAAATTAAACAGTCCAGCAGTTGCTCTGGCTGAGACAGGCGCAGTGCTTCTCTGTGCCCCAGTGCTGCCTGCCTTTAGTTTCTCCTCTAGGCACAGATTCCAGTGGTTCACGAGTGATGATCTGGACCACCCAGGGCCACTTCAGCTATACGGAGGGTGGTTGATGATGGTGCTTAAAGAGGAATTGTTTCAACAGTGGGACTTTTCTATTACTCTTTCCATAATCGCCCTCCTCTCTTGGAATGTGGAGACCTTGGCATCTTGTGCAAAGATTACAAAACTAATAGGTGCTGCTCAGATCATCCCACCCTGGATCCCTAACCCTTGATAATAATTGAAGATCTTCAAGAATGTATGTATCTTCCATTTTTATTCCATATGGCCCCTTAGGTAACATGACCCTATGTGGCCATTAAACGACCCTGCTTACACTTGGATTACTCGGTACAAAGCAAATTTATGGTTGTTTATTCTCTCCTCCTATCAGCTATTAGTGCCTAATCATATGGTCTATCGATCATGAGATTAATCGCCTGCCCAAAGAGGCAGCAGGTCTTGTGGAATGCTGCACTGCGCCAGACTGAACTTCAACCTTTTATACAAACTGGAGGAGTCAAAATCATCATTCACTGCCTGAAACCCCTGGTCCCTGGGCCTCCTGAACCCCAGGAGGTAAATCCCTGCTTTTTCAAACAGTGTACTTTGCACTTCCTTTCCTTGTGTAAAACTTCACCTCATTGATTCAGGCAGACACTTGTAAATAAAATCCTTTCCAAGGCATCCTATAAATAATGATCTAAGCTGAAAATATGTGGGCTTTATTATACAAAGCCCCATAGTGCTACCATAATTAAAGGTCTGTCAGTATTTCTATTATAAATTCTCATTTTAGAAGATTTATAACTGGGTTATTAAAGTTTTCTCAAGCCAAGACTTTCCAAGAGTGTCGTGATCTGAGACCTTTTTTTTCCTTTCTCCTTTTTATGGAATGTGTACATTGTGACATAGTAGTACATGCATACAAAGGTTGGCCACTTTAAAATTTGAGCACTGTATCCCCTAAAGTGGCTTCTGTTTGCCTTCTGTGTTCCTGCTGCAGTTCCTGAGAACAGAGGATCATTGAAGTATAGCTGCTCTGTTGTAACATTTGTTTCCTGGTCTGTGTCTTACTCTAACGCTAAGGAGAGTGAGGCCTAGATCTTAAATCATTTTGTCTTTCTGGCCTTGCTTTTACCAGAGGGACTAGCCCAATGTAAGCCCTGGGTTTGTTCAGTAAGCAAGCCCTTGGGAGTGAGTTGGGAGACTCTCTTCCCCATCCTGGCCCAGTCTTTTAAGATAGGGAATGACTACAGGCTGTGAATTTAGGCCAGTCACTTTGCTTCTCTGAAAACAAGTTCCCTGATCAATGAAATAAGTGTGTTGAGTTCAGGGTTGGTACATCAGTGTTCTGTGGGTTCAATGCTGCCAGCATAGTGTTTTCAAACATTTGAATTTGAATGTTTATCCATGGAATCTGTGTTTTCTAGTTTGCCGTAATCCCACTGTTCCCTGCTAGGTATGTTGCATGAGCCCCTGCTTCCAACATTTGCCTACCAGTCTGTAAGTGTTTAGGATTCTTTGTAGCTCTTTCTTTCTTTCTTTCTTTCTTTCTTTCTTTCTTTCTTTCTTTCTTTCTTTCTTTCTTTCTTTCTTCTTTCTTCCTTCCTTCCTTCCTTCCTTCCTTCCTTCCTTTCTTTTTTAACATTTTTTTTAGATGTTGATGGACCTTTATTTTATTCATTTATTTATATGCAGTGCTAAGGATCAAACCCAGTGCCTCGCACATGCTAGGCAAGTGCTCTACCACTGAGCCACAATTCCAGCCCCTGTAGCGATTTCTTTATAATGTTATTTTTTGCTGTTATAGTAAATAAGGTTCTTAATCTGAGGTTCTGGTTAGCTTGTTACCCCTTTCACTGTAACTTTAGTCCTATAATTTTCCAATTCTTTAATCATCAAGAACCCCAACTATTATTTTTTATTCCATGTTTTGAAAACTTTTGTGCACCAGACAAACTGCATGGGTTAATTATTACTTAGTTTTCTCATTTTTAAAGCAAACAGATCCGTGTAACTGAACATACAACTGAACCATCTCAGTAAACGTATGAAATTGTTTTTGTGTAATGAATTGATTGATGTTTTAGCCAACTTATGCAGTTGTTTTGTGGGTCAGTGTTTTTTGTTTTTCCTTTTAATTTTTTTTTTAGTTGTGCATGGACACAATATCTTTATATTTTATTTATTTATTTTTATGTGGTGCTGAGGATCGAACCCAGGGTCTCACATGTGCGAGGCAAGTGCTCCACCACTGAGCCACAACCCCAGCCCGAATGTGTTTTGATATACTAAATATAGCTTCTGGATCTTTCTGTCTTTTTAGACATGGATGGTCCGAGGCTTCTAGGTGAGTTTATTCTTTTTTTTTTTGTTGTTTTTTGTTTTTTGACACTAGGGATTTAACCCAGGGGCGCTTTACCATGGAACCACATTCCTAGTTCTTTTTATTTTTTATTTTATTTTGAGACAGGATCTCGCTAAGTTGCTGTGGCTGGCCTTGAACTTGCAGTCCTCTTGCTTTAGCCTCCTGAGCTGGGATCACAGGCATGTACCATCCCCCTGAGGCTTGGTTTATTCTGAGTTGTTGAGCTGCTATTTCTTAGCTTCAGGTTGTTGTTTGCACTTGCAGTTCATGTCTTTAATTGTTCCCTTACAGGTCAGATGAAAAGAGCTTCCTAGGTAGGAGTTTACCAAAGGCCCTTGGTAACATTTCCTCCCCATAGTCAAAAGCATTTTGGAAAATTTGTTAAAAAGAATTGAAAGCCAATTTGATACTTATCTCCCAAGTTCAAAAGAATTTTTTCTTTCATCTCAACTCAGGTTTTGGTGAATATTGTAAACCGAGAACTTAAAAGATATATCTAAATACAGTCAAGATTTACTGGTAAATAATCTGCATATAAACTAATCTTGAGACTTGATCTATGGTACTTAGAGTAGTCAACATCACACAAAAATAAAGGGCTTTTGAAGAAAGTAGCTTAATATAACCAAATTATCACATGCATGCAATTTAAAAAGCAGAGACAGTATCTATACTATTGCTAAAAAGCTTAAGTTCTAAATTTTGACTAATTTGAGTTTAACTGTCTTGGTTACTTGTCAGTTCAGTCACCTTGGAAGGTTACTTGAATCTCTATAAACCTTGCTTTCCTCACTTGCAAAATGGGGATAACAATAATCTGTATAATGAAGAGTAAATAAGAGTAATTCATTACAAAGGATTTTTTCATCATGATGGCCATAGAATAAACAAGGCATATTCATTATCATTATTACCTGGAATATAATTGAAATATATTTCTGAGATTTTGGGGTTTTCTTTTTAAGAATAGCATAAAGGTCTGTTTTCTTAGAGTTTTTGTACATGCTGAGTCACCCACCTACATTTCCAGGAAATTGTGTGCTCTAGCACTGTGTTTGCAATTGTATGTTCCAAAGGTACTGCTTTCAGAATTTCAGAAAACAAAGGATGGCTGACTTTAGAAATCTGAACTTGAAGTCTTCTCTTAGGTTTTCTTTCCCTCCAGATCAATCTAAATTAAAGTTTCATTGCAAAAGTTTCATGGACTCATATACTGACATTAATTATTATTGGTGTGCTGGTAAAAGTCCTAAAGTGACTTCATTAAGAATTAAAACCCTTGAGAAAACTTTAAATCCTTAAGGAATCATAGAGCTGGAAGGAACCTAAGATACTACTACTCTAAGCCCCATTTTACAGATAAGGAAAAGTGTATTTAACCAGGTAAAATAAGTTTTGAAAACAGGTTATCTCACATAATGGCTTTGTAATTTGTACTGTAACTGCAATCTGCACTGATTTGTCTTGTTATGATTAGGTTCTTTTTGTGGAACTTATATGTATTATTAGAGACCATTGAGATGTAGCTTTGGGCATTACTTTAGTGGCAAAGGCACCGGGGCAGTAATCATTATTAATGGATTCCATTATTTGGGAAAGCATTTTACTGACTATAGAGAATTCATTGCATTGATCTATTGTGCCACATTTGTATTATACCAGGTAGTTTAAAATGATAGTCTCTAAACTGTTAGGCTGAAAAATTGTCCAATCTTGGCAGTTATCCCGTCAGTGAGACCTTCCTTTTACTACTGAAAATACATAGTTCTGTTGAAAGGAACCTTTTGACTGGTCCCTAGTGCCCTGAATGTGTTTAAATCCCTCACTACCAAAATAGGAGGATTACTACTGCTATCATTGTTCT
Source organism: Tamias sibiricus (assembly GCA_025594165.1). Classification (NCBI taxonomy): domain Eukaryota; kingdom Metazoa; phylum Chordata; class Mammalia; order Rodentia; family Sciuridae; genus Tamias; species Tamias sibiricus. The sequence continues at coordinate 53,969,995 of CM046658.1, forward strand.
AAAACAAACTTCTTTTTGGACGATAACAGCAGCGGTAAATCAGATGTTGGAAGAAAGTACCAGCTTAACTTCAGTTTGCTTTAAAAGGGTTTCCTCTTTAATTGACAAGTGTCATGTATAATAGAGCATGGCAACTCACATAGAAGACCTCGTGGGGCTGCCTGCTGGGGTTGCAGTTCTTAATGAATGTACAAGTGAATACACTGAGGCAAAAAATTAAAGCTCTCCAGCTGTGGAGTATTCATGCTGTTCACTCTGGCCAGTGTGGCGATCAGCACCAGCCACACCAATGGCCAGAGTGACTCGTGTTGGTCATATGGCTGTTCTGTGGCCAGGAGGATGATGATTGTTGTCTTTCCTGGTGATATTCTGAATAAGAACGTAGACTCTAGTGTCATCTCCAAGGAATAAACAAATCTTTTCTTTGGGGGGTGGTTGGTTTTGTTTTATTTTTAGCATGAAGTTAATAAGCTATTTGGGGCACATATACCCTCTTCAACAAAGTGGTGGTTTTCTTGAGCTCTGGACCACTTGCTAATATTCCTAAGTTTCCTCACTTTGTAGCTCCCTCTTTTCTTTTCCTTCCACTCCCCAAAAGAGAACAGAACTGGTTTTTTAGAGGTGATGTTTACAACAGTTCAACACACTTGAATAAGCACTTAGAATAATGTCAATAGAGGAAGGGAAAAAAGAGCGTATTATTATCAAATTAAGTAATGGATGGGCAGTGATATTTTATTTATTAAAGCACGTCTGAGTACCATTGGAAACAGAGTACGTTGGTTCTGAAGTGCACAGATTAGAAAGGAATGTTGAGTTTGGAAACGTGGCAGCCTGCAGCACAGTGTATGGTTTAAATTAAACCTTTTTTTGGAAAGCAGAATAGCTCTAGGCCACATTTAAGGGAAAAGCTACAGCAGAGTAAGCTGGCTGTGGTTTTTCTTTTACTCTGTCACCGGCCCACTTTCCCTTGTTTTAACACAGAAAAAAGACTTTGGACTCCTTCAGACCAACCACATAGCTTCTCTGCTGACCACAAAAAGGAAGCTTGGTGTAGAAGCCATAGGATTAATACCCACTGTCTCTTAACCCAGCAGAGTGTGAAAACTTTTATAAGAGATTTCTCTGGGCAGACTGACACTGTGGTTGGACTTTAAACATTTTAAATCAAGCCCAACTTTGAATTGCATTATGCCACAGTGCTCTGTAAATTGTTATGTGTGATCCCACTGTTAAAAGTTATTTACATGAATCCCCAGGTTTCAGAGGGATAAACCACTAACAGCTTTGTGTATCTTATAAGAAATACAAGGAGAATTAAAGGTATGGCTAGGCCAAATTATCTTAGATAGAGTAGGTAGATCATAGTTAATCAGGTTTTATTGTTCTGAAGCAAATAGAGACAATTGAGTCTTGGCAGAAAAGCTTTTTCATCTATGAAAACAATAAGATTAAGATCGCAAATTCTTTTAATCAGCTTTATTAATAAACCACATGATAATTATTTTTTATGGAATGGAGGATCAAACCCAGGCCCTCATATACACTAGTCAAGTGCTTTACTGCTGAGCTGCATCCATAACCCCACCACATTATTTTAAAATTATTTTAAAACTAGGAAAAGGCTTTTTTAATAGATGTGCATCTTTTTAAAATAATAATATTTACATTGCAGATGGTTCTACTTAATATACTAGTCAACTCAGGTATTAGAAATGGTTGTTTCTGTGTTCTAGTGTTAATTTTAATGATGGGCACCTCACTACCCTGATTAACTAATCATGTGTTTGCACAAAGCAACACTGAAATTACCAAAAGCAAGAACAATAGTAAAAACCTTTGTGTTATGTATTTATATTTACTCATCTAAATGTCTAGGATTAATATATTTTAAAAGAAATGCGTTTAAATTACATTTTGCCATGCTGAATTAGTCAGCTTTTCACAAGTGTGTCACATCAGCATTCTGGTTTCTGTTTAACAAAAATCTTAATAGAAGGAATTGATTTGAAAAGTTGAAGGAAAAGTCCTGCATGCATGTTTCAAAATTGTGGTCTCACAGTAACCACGGAGAATTCTCAATATATCGCGAGAGGGCTTATTTGCCATCATTAGAAAAATCAGTTAGCCTAACACTTCCTCTTTGTGAAGAAGTACAGTTGTCATCTTGCCTAGACCATTGCAACAGTATTTAAATACTTCGGTTATAAAAAGTCTTACATTAATTGTGGTTATTTTCCCAGGTGTCTTAGAAGTATCTGTTTTGGGCTTTCCTGAACTTAATAGTTGAAGAATGTGGGAAAGAAATGGTGTATTTTCTGGGTAAAGTATTATAGCCACCCTGGAGTAGTTGCATTGCATCTTGTTCTTTTTTTCATCGTGGTAGAATTATACTGTAACTAATTGAATCCATTGATCACTGTCTTGTTTTTTTTTTTTTTTTTTTCTCCATCTTCTTCTCAGAGGATTCATTTCATAGGGGTCTATACATCAGTCAAGAAAATGGCTACAGAAGAATTACCAAGACTGGTAATAAAGGTAACTTAACCTAGAATAATATTTTTTAGGACAAATAAGTGTCCTTTACCCGGTGAGAATTAACTTCTTAATTAGGCCATGTTGGAAAACAAATCAAAATGTCTCAGAGAGTAAGAGGAAAAAAGTGGGAAAGGAAAGCATTGATCTTGGATTTTGATGACCTGGCTTCTAGGCCTGTTTATATCAGTGCCTTTCAAATTTTAATATGCATATGAATCAACGAGGGACCTTGTTAAGCTTCAGGTTCTGGTTCAGTAGGGCTGTGATGGGGCCTGAGATGTTGCATTTCTCACAAGCTCTCTGGGACATCCATGCTGTAAGGGCCTCAGAATGCACCTGGAAGAGCAAGTGTCTGTCATCCCATTTAGCTAACTTTGTGGCTTGGGATGTCCTATTTAACAACATTGCACCTCAATCTTCTAATCTCTAAAATAGAGATTTAGATCTTTGCTGTCCTCCTTATCAGGTTGTTATGAGAATACAATTGGATAACGCAGATGAAATTTTAAAATGCTACGTAAGTAAAGGCAGAGAGAATCTCTGTTCATAGATAAAGACATTCCTTGGATACCTTTCATCAGGTCAGTGTGAGCTGTTCTTTGATGGAAGTGCCCTGAACTGGGAGACGGAGAGAGGGCCTGGAATCCCTGCTTCCCCAGCACACACTCCATGCTTTTGGCCAAATCACTGTAGACTCTGGTCCCCTTTTGTCTTATCTTTGAAATAAGGGTTTGACCTAGGGCAGTGCTTCTCAAAGTGTGATGGCAAGATCAGCAGCAGTGGAATCATTTGGGAACTTTCTAGAAAGGCAGATTTGCAATTCCTTTCCAGATATTTGGTAATTCAGAAACTCTAGTGGTAGGGCCCAGAATCTGCTTTTCAAGGAGTTTTTTTTTTTTTTTTAAATATTTGTTTATTTGTTTTAGTTGTACACAATGTCTTTGTTTTTATGTGGTGCTGAGGATCAAACCCGGGCCACGCACGTGGTAGGCGAGCACTCTATCACTGAGCCACAACCCTAGCGCCTCAAGGAGTTTTTTAGGTATTATGACACATGCTACATTTTGAGAACCATGCCAGCGAGTCATTGGACTTTGAAATGGGATCTTTAAGCTTTCTCTGTATAGGGTTAGTCCAGGGAATGTTTGTTTGTGTGATCTATAGAGACTCACTTGTCTCGCAGGAAGACAAGAATTGGGAGCTGAGCATTCTCCAGTTGTGTTGCCTTGAGGACATGGTAAGGAGGACTGAGTGAGGTTAACACCATCTCTCAGGAACTCAAACTATACCTGCATTGGCCTTCACCTTTCTGTCTTATCCCAGCTTTGGGGCTGCCTCAGTGGCCCATGAAAACTGACGAGTGCATACCATTGCACATACTATGGAGCATCGCTTTCACTTTCCTTTTGACCTTTCTCCTGTTCTCTGAAGGTTGCCATCTGATGTAGCACCAGCTAACATTTCTTATTTCAAAAAGATTATCAAAATCTATTTGCATTGCAGAGATGTGGAGAACTGAGAAAGTAAAAAGTGCATGTTTTCTCCATAGCCATTTCTAGTTAGACTTCATGTACCTATAGTTTTCTTTTTTTCTTCTTCTTCTTTTTTAATATTTGGAAATAACCTCTGAATGACTAGGGGGGAAAAGCACAGCCAACTTCTGGTTATCCAGTTAGACTTTATCAGGTTCAGGCATGGAAATGCATGATCTTTACACACAGAAGAGACCTGCAGTGAGATTTAGCAACTTCTATTCTAGATACAAGTCTGACTTTTCATTCCAGAGCAATCAGTAAAGTTGTAGTGGATAACTGCTTGAGTTTGAAAAGGGAAACAAACGAGGTGTTAGCTAATAGCTGGACAGTCAGGGAAGACATGGAGCCACTGTTAAAGGAGATTGAGATTGAATGGTGGCTTGAGACATGCTCACATGCTCTGTACATAGGTGTGTGTGTGTAAAGATATACACACATATAACATACATATATGTATGTTATATATTATGTTTATTTCTATATGTGCATATACATGTTTATATGTGCATATACATATGTGCATATATATATGCATATTCTATATGTGCATGTACATGTCTATTTAGTTCTATATGTGCATGTACATGTATTCTATATACTTATATTCCTAAATAGTTCATTAAATGTTCATACTTTTTTGGTAACTTGTGTTCTCAATGACATCTTCAGGAAAAGACTAAATTGTATTTCTAGATATAAGAATATGAGTAACAAATTATGAAAGATGTCTCTCCAGGAGGAGCTGATATAGCAAGCAAGTAGTCCTTAGAGTGGCAAATGTAAGCAATTTTATAAATTCATATGCATGGACATTTGCAGTTATAGACAACCTTATAAATCATTTTTGTCTAGTGGTTTCAGATATTCCAAATCCATGGAGAAATCATATGTATATATATGTGTGTGTGTGTATATATACATATATATATAACACACAGATATATATATATGTATATGTATATGTATTTTTTTTAAAGAAGGAGCAAGTGTGAAGCCTATTAGCTTTGGCTCTTCTGTTCTTTTTTTTCAAAGGAAGTCCCATTTGGACCCTTGGACAAGGAATTCCCTGGAAACTTATTACATACAGGCTCTTATGTGCTAGGACCACCGGAGACTGCATTTGGAATAGACACCTGAGATGTTAGATGTGCACTGACCATATTTTGAGGAACAGGGCTGTGGGGAATTGTGTAGATAGTTTGAAAACCTTTGATGGGTTAACTTGTTCACTTTTCTGTTATGAAAAGGAAGACTCAGAACTAAGATTAAGTCTGGAGTTCTGAGTCCAGGCAGCCTTGGCTCTCCTGGGTGGGATGGCTGTGTCCTTGCCCTTTGGTTAGAATGAGGCATCTCGGCACTAGGGTCCCATTGGCACTACCAATGTCCTGTACAGACTTAGGTTACCATGATAGATGGTGCTGGGAACTCATTTCCTTCCTGTCTGCTATCTGCCCCATGGAGAAACAGTACTTCAGAACAGACCCCATTTATGGTGGAACATTCTGATTAGCCAGCAAGGGCTGTTCATCGGGTAGCTGTGGTGTCTGCTGCCACAGCAGAATGGATAAGCAGTTCTCAGCGCCCCCAACATAATCCATAAAACTCTTTCAACCCCCCCCCCTTTTTTTTTTTGCATGATGTCTAGTGTTTGCAAATGGAAAATGGCTGAGGAAAAACAGAGTGAAAGTTTTTATAAAATATTTATACCTTAAAGATCTTTTATCTTGTGTCATTCAAGAGATAGAGAAGTGAAAAATGTATTGAGAGTACATTATCAAGAATACATTATAAATTTAAATCTCAGATTGAATAATACCAGCTGCTAATGTGTGGAGCTTTGAAATGAGTCACTTTTGAATCTCAAGAATTTACTGTATCAGGTCAGTTACACTTAAGAAGGAAGTGCCTTTGGAAAAAAAATATCCTATACCGGAATCCAGACTTACACTAATGGGCATTAGAAATCAAATATTTGACATAGTATTCATGTTAGAATGTAGTTACATAGGAATAAAATGAAAGATCTAAGATATTTTATGAAATATTTCTTCTAAAAAAATCAGTTACTTTTGTCTTACCTGGTGAATCACAGTATAACCTGTGATTAAGAGTTAGATTCAAATTCTGTCTCTCTACTGTTACTTGTGTGACTCCAAAGTCTGTTCCTTTTTTGGAGACTCATTTTATTTAAAACATAAGTAATAGATGCACCTAATTTTTTTTTTTAAAGACCATTATCGTAGTGTTTATAAAGCACTTAGCACATTGCCTAGAATTCATAGTCCCAGTGAAGAGTAGCTATTATTATTGACTTCACCATCCTGTAGTCCTTAGCCTTAACTAGTTCTTTGGTGATATGGTGTCTTCCCTGTACAGGAATGCTACAGAAGCAAAACCAAAAGTCAGTAGTTGTGAAAAGAAAATACACTTTTATAAGTGAGCCCATGACTGTCTATGCTGGATAGCTGGATTCTAAACAGCAAAAATAAGACATTTCATTGGTTATAATGGTTGTGTGTGTGTGTGTGTGTGTGTGTGTGTGTGTGTGTGAATGTGGTACTGGGGATTGAACCCAGGGCCTCATGTATACAAGGCAAGTACTCTACCACTGAGCTACATCCCCAGTCACTCCCACACTCCCATATGTGTGTGTGTGTGTGTGTGTGTGTGTATAGTTTTTAAATTTTTGAGACTAAGTTACCCAAGGCTGTCCTTGAACTTGACCTCCTACCACCTCAGTCTCCTGAGAGCCTGGGATTATAGACATGCCTAGCTGGTGCCTTGTTTTCATAGTGAATAGTATATATTTTTGTATATTAGGCTCTCAGATTCAGTGCCCAAAGCATCTAGGTATATTGTATAGGAATAATGTAGGCTGTAGACATGGAGTACCCATGTCCCATGTCCCATTGGTGATCCACTGCAGCCCCATAGCTGTAGCTAGTTGATGCAGTGTGAGAACCTAGATTCTGTGTTCCCAGGTTTTAAATATCCCCCATCCCAGAATCTGGAAATCCAGATTTTTGGGGAGTGGGGGGCTACTGGGGATTGAACCCAGGGGTCTTAACCACTGAGCAACAACCCCAGCTCTTTTAAAAAATATTCTTATTTAGAGACAGGGTCTTGCTGAGTTGCCTAGGGCCTTGTTAAATTGCTGAGGCTAGCTTTGAATTCACAGTCCTCCTGCCTCAGTGTCCTGAGCTGCTGGAATTACAGGCGTGCACCACCACACCCCTCTGGAAATCCAGATTTTTTATGTGAATCATAGAATGTTTTAGATAATTTCAGCTATATCCTTAGAATGCTGAATGGTGTTGGCTGCAAGAAACAAAAATCTTAGTTTATCAGTGGTTTAAACAAAGATTTATTTTTCTTACATAACAGTGAGTCCAGACATAAGAGCTAGTAATGTTTTATTTGCTCACTAACACCAACGAGAATCCAGACACTTCCCATTTTTCTGTCCTGAAGTTTTTTGGGTGATTTTTAATGCTTGTCATTTTATGGTTGCTATATGTATGGGTGATGAGGGGAGATGGGTTGAAGTGGTCTTATTTGCTTCATTTATCAGGAAAGTTAAAACTTTTCCAGAAACTATACAGAAGATATCTCTTCATGATCTGTTGGCAAACCCTGGGTCATTCTGGCTGCAAGGAGGTTGGGGGAATGAACGGCCAGCTTTCCAGTCTGTATGTGGGAGGCGAGGATGCTGTAAATGGCTGTTGGATTTACTGGTGAACCATGTCTGTCTGGCACAGCAACTTACACAACCTGAAACCCACTGCTGGGCCTGAAGACCCCTCCACCTCCAGTGTGTATCCCAGATCTCCAGATAGGAGGGTTATAAAGTAAGAACATCATTTGGACAGGAAGTGGGTGGTAGAGACCTGAGCATTTTTAAAAAAGGAAATGGTTATATATAATAGTACAGGATACGTCATGACCAACAAAACTATTGAGGAAACAGTATATAAATTTATTTGTTAGAAAACTTCATAAACTTTTAGTAGAGAAGTTAGAAAAGAATACAGCATTAAGTTTTTTCTGTACTGCTACATTATATTGTATTAGCTAAATTTTCCCATATGTGCTTCTTAACTATGGATAAACTATACTTTCCTTTGTTTTTATTTAGAAATTAATGTGTGCTTGTAAATTATTGTCATCTGATTTTTACAACCTTTGTTAGAAAGGAGTCTTTTTCTGTCTTTATTTATCTGTGTATTTAACTCAAACACTGGGAAACTTTCTTCCAAAATGTTTTACCAAAGCAGCCATTTTAAGCTGATTAAAAGTGTGTTTTATGTGTATGTGTGTAGTTGAAATGTTCATATACCAAGTATGTACTTAGTTAATTAAACTGAGAATTATGGAGTTTGAAGAACTTTTAATCACAGCTCAGAATGCACTAAGGGAGAGCCATGGCTGTTTGGCTGCTGTCCATCAGCTCGGGGGTAGTAGTTTTGCTTATACCTTTTTGCATCTTTCTGCTGAGTCAGCTGTTCTCTCATGTTCCTGATAAATTCAAGCTACCATGTGTGGATAAATCTAGAGAAAATATTTCTGCCAATTTGATCTTGATCATTTCTTCTTGGGATTATAAATTTGTGTTTTCATGATCTCCATGTTAATAACAACAAAAAGAAATCCAAATATTTGGAAGGGTGACTCTTTGATTTAATATGGTGTGGAGTTAGTGTCTGTGAACCGGCCACCTTCTGAGCACCCAGGTGCTTGGAAACCTTGACAACATTTAACTCCAGTATATATCACTGTGTCAGGCTCAGCAAGATTGTGAAGCCCCTAATAGTACAAGGATACTTAACATATTTAAATTGTGGGGCAAAAGACAAAACTGAATTTATCAGGGAAACTAAGCTTAGACAAGCTTTTAGAATTATTTAGGGAGTTAAATAGATATATAAACCATCCACTATTCTGAATAGTCTACCTAAGATAAAAATAAAACTATTGTCCAGATGCTATATCAAAATATACTTTATAGTGGAATTTGTAATTATTGCTTTGTTTTTGATAGAGAACTATTATAGAGATAAGAAAAAAAGAACAAGGAAATATATTTGTATGGGAAAATATGGTGTATTTCCATTTAGTATATACTTTTTTTTTTTTTTAACTGTTGCTAGGCATCAAACCTAGGGCCTTATGCACACTAGGCAAGTGCACCTGTGTCCCTAGTATATACCTATAATGTGAGAGATATTGTGCCAAATTAATGAAAATAATCATCACAATAATCTTATAAAAGGAAAATGTATTACTTCTTACCCCCAATTCCTTGAGGATAACAAATCTTTGCATTAAATGACTTGCCTAAGGTATACAGTCAGTACCTTTTGTTGTTGTAGTTGTTTTTTGATACTGGGGATTGAACCCGGGGCATTTTACCACAGATCTATATCCCCAGTCCTTTTTTTTTTTTTGAGACAGGATCTCACTAAGTTGCTGTGGGTCTTTCTAAGTTGCTGAAGCTGGCTTTGAATTTGTACTCCTCCAGCATCAGTCTCCTGAGTAGCTGGAGATGTGTGCTACCATGCCTGACTGTAGTCAGAACATTTTGGAGTTGAGCTTTGAATCCTGCTCTGTGTTCCATAGTCATTTTCTTTCCTCTGTAACCGAAGATTCATTGGGTAAGTGAGAAGAAAAATATCAGATGGAATTAAATGTGGGTAAATATATGATAATGCGCTTAGCAAGGATTCAATCCATACTACTTTCAGGATATGGACTCATAGCTATTAATTATAACTCCAGGGAGAAACCTGGGAGTCACTCTATGGGTTGTCCCTCCACATCACTATTGGCTGTTCCCTGAACAGACATCAATCCAGGAGTATTTATTGAGCTCTTACTTTGTGTGGGGATGAAAGATAATGTTCTTGTACTTGAAGAACTTACACCTTTTCCCATATGACTTTTCTAATGATGCTATAGTGAGAAAAGTGCCCTGTGAAACCCTTTAAGCAATACATCAATCTGTATGTGGAAAGGAATAGATAAGTGTTCTCATTTATGATTATGTACTGATTTGGAATGTGTTTTAGAAATGAAGACTAGAAGTTAGCCTTTAGAATAAGGTTGCTCTTCTCTAAAGGAGGCATTTTCTTTGTAGAGTCATTATGATGTTATTTCATAGCTATTAAAATTTGCTATCTTGATGCTTGGTTATTCAGTGAAAGGAATGAAATATTTATTAAGGTCATATCACTGTTGTGTACAAAGGGAGCCATGGAGTGATTTTTATGCTATGCTTTTTGGTAGCAATGTTTCAGCTGGGTTGCATCAATGTCTGTAGATTTTATTGATTAAGTCAGTCTGCATTGTCTCTAAGAATTTACATGGGTTTAAAAATCAATTGCTCACATATTCATTTGATATAGTTTTAAAAAGGTTTTTAGTAGAAGGAACAAATCTAAAACTATTAATCCTGTTGTTATTTCTTTTAGCCAAAAATGGTGTTATTTCCCATTAAAACATTTGCAGGTTTTAGGTGTTAGGATTCCTTTAATGTTCTTTTTATTTTGTTTCCTCTGTAGACCACCAAGCTTTCAAAAGCATGTTATAGTTTCTCCTTGTCTCCAATAGATTTCTGGGTTTGCTTAACAAAACCTCTAGCTAAACTCGCGAAGGTTATTTCGGTGTTCTCTGCCTGTACAGATTTTGATGTACACTTAATAAGATTATGAAGGGTTTGTGCCAGTTGAAACCTTGCATGTGCATGATGGATTGGATAAAGGACCATTGGAGGGCTTACAGGTCTAGGCTTTGAGTGCAGTAGTAGGGAATGTTGTCAGGGCCTTTTATGAAAAAATCTGTTACTTTATGGTCATATTTGAAAATAAGGTAGGCAAATATATTAGTGTTAAATATTGGAGCATTAACAATCATACAGGCCTGTAGACTTAACTCATACAGATATAGGAAAAGAAAGCCCTTAATCAATATTGCAAATGCCATTTGTAAGATCCTTAGCAACTAGTGCTTTTGTGGAACTGCAAGAATTGATTTATGTTTACATTATTTTTTCTAAAGCAGCTGATTTCGGGGATATCCACTTCTGCCTAAGTGGTCTATCTTAGTGTGTGCATGTATATTATAGGTATAAATTGAGAGATAGAGTTGACAAGGTAATCGTTTTTGACATGAAAAATACTACAGTAAATTGCCCTTTTATTTTTATGATGGGAAAAGATTAAATAAAAGCAAAAGAGCATTATTTAAACATTAACTCATATTAAATATACAGCTGGGTGAGCCTTTGTTTGAAATCCCCTTAAAGAATAGCTTTAGTTTGCTAAACTGGAGACATATGGAGCTTATGGACACCAGCATTTTCTTATGACCTTGATTCCCAAAGACATTCAATGAAAAATTCTGCTTATTTTCTTCAAATGTCAATCTGTCGGGCATACCCCACAACTGTTTCATGCCTCTGGATTGAAGATTCCATATTTCTTTTCCAAGGTTTGAGAAGTTAAGCCAGGGTGATCTGTGTTTTCTTATAAGCCCACAGCTTTTTTTTTTTTTTTTTTTAAGCTTAATTATAAATGGCTATTAAATATTTTTTCCTTTACTTATCAGCATTTTCTTTTTTGCAACAAGACTTGCTTCCTTTGCTTATGGAAGGCCCCAACTTTGTTTAGAAAACAAAATCTGTCTTATCCTAATTCTGTTGGAGAAAAGATGAGCCTTCATAAAACAGAGACCAAACCTATGAATGTTTTGCCACTGGTATCAGGCCTCTGTTTGGGGGAAGGCTAAATACATGTATAACAACTTGTTAAACTTAGCCCTAACTCTATTTCAGGGGACCTTTAATTTGTAAAATTTAGTTGATTCCTCCCAGAAGCAGGGGAGGGGGCGGGGGGAGTTTAAGGGATCTTGAAAGCTTTCAGAAAATACTGAAAGTTTTTCCTGAAAATGTTTTCCCCTGCTGCTGGAAGCTTAGCAGCAGCGAAGAAGGTCTGAGTCTGGTTTCCCCAGCTGTATAACAAGCACCAAATAGAAGATTCTAAATATTCACTCTTTTTTTTCTGCCCCTCAACCTTGATGTCTTGCTTTTGTCTCCAGGATGCTTCTCTTCTTTCCATCCTCCCCATGGTCTTTGTCCAGGGAATCCCATCTGTTCCCCAGTCTGCATTCCAAGGCCAACTCTCCCTGCTCTCTTTGGGACTCCCCAGCTGACTGTAGAAAGGGGTCCATGATCCCCAGCCTTGCCTGCTGTGGGGTTGGGCCCTGTATTTTTCTTCCTGGTGTTTTAGGTTATTTGTGTATTTTGTGGTGTTCAGTGGACGTTTACTAAAAGCTGGCTTTTTTCAGACACTACTTACCTGACAAACCAAAAGTTTTGTAATGTGGCCTGTGATGTCAGTAACCCCTGGGTCTTTTTTCTACCCATCTTGGCTTGGAATTCAGAAAAGATAGAATCAGTTTTTAGATGCATTGGTATCTTCTGCAAATCCTGCCTTCTTGCACAAGGTAGCTGCTCAATAAATGTTCATTGAGTCAAATTAGTTGACTACACCAACTTTTTTTGATCGTTTGAACAGGAAAGATTTGGTTTTCCTCTTTGGGGTTTAAATAAAAATACTGTTATTTATTCCATTTGCCATAACACTGTGATTTTTTTTTTTTTTGGGGGGGTGGAATTTTCCCACTGCTCCTACCATGTACTCTTTAGGTGTTTGTCACTTATGTTGGAAGGCATGGGAACAATTAACGTATGTCTGGTGATCTGAATTTTACTGAGAACTATAGGCATTCTCTGGGTCTCCTCACCTGGGCCTGTAGAGCTTTCCTGGAGACCCTGTCTCATACAACTATATGAGTACAGCCTCTGAAAACCATCAGCTGTGGCTTTCATCAAGTTTCCAAAGGCACCCATAACCCAAAAGAGGTTGAATGAATAAATCTCACACTTGCCTCCCCTAAGGATTTCTAAAACGTAGGTGGCATTTGGACAGGTTAACAGTCGTTCTGACCTAGAGCAGTTCCCCAGAGCTTCCTTCTACCTAGGCAGGGGATGAGGAATGCCTGTGAAGATAAGCACAGAATACAGCCTGGGCTGATCTCCAGGAACCTGGAAGTCTCCTGGGCAAGTTCTGGTCAAGGATTCTATTGTTGAGGTCAGCACAGAAACCTGCCTTTCTCATAAATGGCCTTGACAGGTAGCTAACAGCCTGTAGCACCTGGCGTTTCCCTGTATTTAGCTAGTGTAGGGTTTCTGCGTGCCGAGGACTATACCAGTCCCGTATTCTTGCCTGGGAATAGGTTGTCCCCTCTAGCAATCCTTTCTCTCTCTATCTTCAGGACAAGGATAACTGTCAGCAACATGTTGAACCTCCCTGCAAAATTGTGTTCTTCGTGGGGTGGGATAGGAAATATTTCTTTACTTTGGAACTTTAGAAGATAGTCTGAACTGAACAAAAATGAGTATCACTGCCCTTTTAACGGCTGGACACTTATCACAAAGCTAGGCCAGCATCATTGATGGAGCACCCGCAAAGGTGTTTGGTCTTGATAAGCTTCTAAAAAAGCAGACATGGTTTCTTTAAACAGTTACTAGACTTTCAGTTTCATTTAAAAAAATAAAAATAAGGAGAATAAGAGACATTCTTCCCTCTGTAGCAAAGGATAGAAGGTGTGTAGGCCAAGTTGCTAATGCAGTTTGCCTTTCTCTAGAGAGTAAGTGTGTGTGTGTGTGTGTGTTTGTGTGTGTGTCCCCGTCCCTGCACAGGCAGGCTAACATGCCTGCTTATGTTGATATTTAGCAAAGGGCCTTAAAATGGATTCCAGATTGGTTATGTACCCTGGGAAGATTTATTTACCCTCTCAGTTTCTTTTCTTCTCGATCTTTTATCAAATTCTTTGTGTGTTCTCAGAAGCTGCTAAATAAAAGGGACTGCAGAAAAATTTTAAAATGCTAAAATTATTCCAGGCTAAAAAGTATTACAATAGGGTGACGTTGTTTAGCCCGTCTACTTGCTACGGCAAGAAGCCGAGCAAATGGAAATGTGATCTGTTTAAGAAGGCATTTATTTCTTAGAGGAGGAAAAAAATGTTTGATGTACCTTCTAGACTGACATAATTCATTGCATTTGTATTTTAAGCATAATTAGAAAATATTTTGAAAGTAACCAAGTAACTGTAGTGACATTCCTTCTCTAGTTGAGCCAAGGGATAAAAAGGAGATAAATATTATCTGGAATGCAGGCTACATTGAATCATTGAAGCCCCTACCATTGTTAAAGCATTGAATGTAGGATCTGGGAGGAGAAGCTCCTTATTTAGGAAATGCTTTTGGTAGGTCTTCCTTAAAATCATGAAGGAAGTGCCCTACTGATCAACTTGAGAAGGATTGTGGCAACCTGCCTCCCTCTGGCTACCATGCCCATAATGCTGTGGCTGAGTGCTGTGTCTGCTCTGGGGGACAGAGAGCAGTGGAATACCATTATACCATTATACTCAATTCTAATCTGCGATGCCCTTAGGAACTGTGTGCTGTAACAGAGACAGCAACATTTGGTCAGTGAGAAAGGGGGCAGATTTCCTTTGAACCCCTTATGAGTTCTGAGGGGCTGATGCGAAATAATTTCAAGGATTTCCCGTAGGAGCTTTGTCACTGAGCACAGAGAGAGGAACTTAGAATAAATGCTAGGGAAGAATCCATAGAGCTCCAAGGACTTCCACCTCCAGGGGAGAAAAGCAGTAATTTATAGATCTTTCTAGAAATTATGGTTGGGTTCTTTCCCCTCTCAACCCAGTCTTCCTTAGTCATGTGACCGGAATTCAATTATCAGTGCCATAAATAATCTTGTGAATGGAAGCAGTGTGTTTGGCAGTGAATTTCTGCCTCCTAAAGAGAAAGGAACCTTTAGAAGTTATTAGAATTAATGCTATACTAGCTGTGATTCCGACGGCAAACAGTCACAAGAGCACAGGGCTATATCATCCCCAGAGAAAGTGGGTCTTAGACAAGTCAGATGCCTGCTGGTTATGGATGGCATGGAGATTGGGAATATATATTTTTTAAATACATATTTAAAGCAAACCATATTTGGAACTTTATTTATAATTGGTTTTAGGGTAAAGGCAGCCTGTTGATGCATAGCACAGCTGATCTTCTGGGTCCGTTAGCATCCTTGAAATATTTAGCAAGAAGCTGACTTCAGCCTGTGAGCTCTTCCAACCACTGTTGGACACAAGGCAGTCCATACTGGATGATTCTTGTCATAACACCAGCAGGCAACCCCTTTGTTTTTCCACCTTGCCCCATGCCTGGTGTTCTAGACTAGGGAAGGTCAGCTTTTTATAGACAGAGGTTGTATGCCTTTGAAAATAGCGATTCCCCCACCTGTCCTCAGCTAGTAACAATTTATGTCCCGAAGATAGCAGAGAGTGCTGATTTAATTCATTTTACAACCAGTGTCCTTTCATGGGAGAGAGCAGCCTGGTAAAATTGTTTCGAGAATTAGAACATTTTTCTTGGTTATTTATAACATAACTTGACCATCCAGCTACTCAGGGCTTCGTTCAATTGAGAAAGTCTATTGAATCCAAAAATAATAATCCTTTATATTTGTACAGTATTTGCAGTTTTATAAGGAACCCTTCACATCCATTTTCTCATTTGGTTTTTTTTGACAACTCCATGAGGTAGAGAGGGCAAGAATTGTTACTTCAAATTACAGATGAGGGACTTGAATCCCAACTGCTTATAAAGCCTGTCCAAGCTTTCACACCCCCTAACTGCCTGGGACTCAAGCTGCCTTCATTATAGGCTGGCCCCAAAGCTGGTGCTGTCTCCACTGTGCCATTTTGGCACTACTGGAATGTTCACTTATCATCTAGGAAAATAAAAAATGGTGGCTTTTGGTGGGGTACTTGAAAGTCTGCTGGGTGAGACATCTAAGAGTTGTGTTGGCTAATAAGTTAAAATAAGCAAGGACCAAGGAAGTCAAGTCAACCTGGCATGCTGCCCTGGTTCATTCACTGTGTGACCATGGGCAAGTCACTTAACTTCTCCATACTTTAGATTTCTCTTAATTTCTCCTGTAGTCTCCAATCTGATTTGCCATCTCCCAGATGTGTGGTGAAGATGATATAGCAGTAATTTATCTGAGTTCTTTGGAAGATGCATATTATATAAATGAAGGGTGGTGTCAATATTGATGTTCTTAGTATTTGCATTTGAGTGAAAAAGTAGTTATTCTCCATTTATAGGGACCTCAAGTAGTCATTCTCCATTTATAAGGACCTCAAATCTACCCTAAAGGGAAGAATAAGGGATAATTGTATTTGCCTTCAATCAGTTCCTTACTCTTCCTAATTCCCTTTGGTTTCTTTTCCCTCGCCTCTCTATTCAGGGCTGTGAAGATGTC
Organism: Tamias sibiricus; assembly: GCA_025594165.1. NCBI lineage: Eukaryota > Metazoa > Chordata > Mammalia > Rodentia > Sciuridae > Tamias > Tamias sibiricus. The sequence goes on from CM046658.1 coordinate 53,986,469, forward strand.
TGAAGGTGGGGTTTGCCATGGGGGAACGTCAGGTTTATAGTTAGACAGCCCAGCTCTCCCAGTCTCCAGCAGTGTAGCTTTGCATGGGAGGCAACGTCTCTCAGCCTCAGTTTCTATTCTGTACAGCTCAGGTAAGGGTCATACCTAAGGGAATTCAGTGAGGTAATGGATATGAAGTCCTCAGTATAGTGATTGGTACTCAATAAGCTCTCAATAAATATTATTCTGTGAATAGAGCAACGATTAGGGTCGCTCTGACCAGAGAAGTGGATGGTTTTTGGATTCTGTCGTTTTCTAGACTTGAAGCATCATTACATTATCTTTTTGTTTTTATTTTTTTTTCTCACGTCTTTTTCTTCCTCGGATGTGGGGTGTCTTGAAGAGATGACTTGAGAAGTGAGGGCGTTATGCAGGTGGAGAGGTTCCTGGCTCTGTGTGGTTCTAGAAGCCCTGCCCCGGGTCTGTTCCCAGCCTTCCTCGATTTTGAAACACGTGCACTCTCAGCAGGCCAGGCTAGGTTGCAGAGCTGTTGTGGAGGCTTTTCCCAGGCAGCACTACCTGCCCTGAAAGCTATATGCATGCCTCCACCCATTTCATGAAGCAGATGGTTTCTTTTGCTTTCCATGTGGTCTAAAAATGAAATGGACTTTTAATGGAATGGGTTGGGGAATTCCACATGCAATTATGCATCCAGTGCAAAGGGCAGAGATGTGGCATACAGCTTTTAGAAGAATTTGTTACTCCTAGTTACAGCTGGCATTGGGGCAAGTTGGTAAGAAGTAGGAAGTGAGTAAATGAAGCTGCTGTCTTATGGTCCAAAACTGGTGAGTAGCCAGGTACCTGCTTTTGCACTGAAAACTGAGAAATAGAAAAGGAGCCTGTATCCTGCCTTTGATTCCACATGATGATGTGGAAAGGCAAATTGTTTGGGCTCCTTTGATGTACCTGGAACACCTCCCCTGTGCCAGGCACTGAGGTAGGTGCCTGGGGTAGAAGGATGAGAAGATAGTTGTCTTATTTTACTAGCCTGAGACACATCCAGTGAAACTAGAGTCAGGCCTTTGAATTGTAACTGTGGGTTTTTTTGGGGTGAACTTTTCATGGGACCCAATAGGACCTGACTTGTTCTTTTGAGAGCATCCTGGTGTGCAGTGAGGAGCACACTCTGTAGCTAGAACATGTTTAAATCCTGGTATTCTTGGTAGTGTGACCTCCTCCCCGATGCCAGTGTAAAGAGTTTCAAACATATGTCTTAAAATTTGGCATATGAAAACACCAGCCATCAAAACATTATTTATCATTGACCTTTTCAATTAAGTTTTTCTGTGTGGATGTTTATTATGATTTTGAGATTATGAGATATGTATAACTACAAATGGAAAAATTATTATTGAATGTCGTGGTTGTTTTCTACCATTGTAATTGTCAGGGAAGAGTACTAGGTGGTATTTAGTCATGATTTTTCTAAGTCTTCGTGATAACTTATCCCTCCCTCTTTCCCCCCAAAAAGGTGGTATTAAAAAATGGACCTACCTCAGAAGAATCCTGAGGCTGGTTGGCCAAGATTTCTGCAGAGGGTTCTTCCTTTTACTTATTGTCACACATTGTCATGTGACTGCCTTCTACAGGTGCTTCAGTCTCCTCCAGGGTGACAATGACATATCCACTCATTTCCTTATTTGTTCCTTTGATAAGTTTTTGACACCTACTATGTGCCATTCTCTGTTTTAACACACACCTGCTATCAAGGAGCTCCTAGTCCAGTGGAGAGAGGGAAGTGAAAATCACAAGGCTTGGTTTGCAATAGAATTAAAAATGGAGTGCTTAGGGCTAACTGTCAGAGGATGAGAATCCAAAGAAGCAAAAGGTTGGCCAGGGAAGGAGATGGAAAGTATGGCCTGTTGTGGAGAACAGGGTGCATTCCAGCAGTTATGCTCCTCAGCATGGGGCTGAGGAGGGCGGCCAGACTCTGCCTAGGAGCCTGCATCCAGCCACTGTGTCACCGTGGGGGGGTAGCTTCCTGGCTGCTGGCTAAGGGCTACTAGAAGGGCCATGCTTACATTTTCCTAGGTGCTAATTTTTTCCTCTTTTAAAATTTTAACATTTTTGTTTTTCCAAATGTTATCATTTTAAATTGGGCCATAAACTTTGTAGGAGGGGGGGGGGGGGGCAGGTATGAATCATTGAATGGTGAAGGCCTTTTAAGTCACCATATAAAATAGTCCTACCAGGCTCCTCCTTCCATCTTAGTAGATACTTTGTAGGACAGAAATAAAATCTGTTTTGATTTTGGAATACCAAAAGATAAAACATTTGGCTGAGTGGATTTTCGCCCTTCTAATTGCTTACTTCCTTTTAAAGTTTTTTTTTTTAAATATATAAAATGTGTTGATATTAAAAACAATTTCTTATTATAAATGGGAAATTTTTTAATAATAGAAAATCTGGAAAAAGAAACAAATACATAGGTGAATATTAAAATTAACCCTGATCTTACTATTCAAAGACTACTATAAAATTATAAGTGTATATTCTTCCTTTTCACAATTTTTTCCATTCTTTTTTCACTCATATACACATTTTTAACACAAGCAGAATCATATTGCAGTAGACTGATTTTTGGAAAAATCTATTCAAAAGATAGTTGTTTTATTATATTTCTTTGCTTTATAGTCATTCTTTGCTTGGCAAAAACAAACCCTTTGAATCCTCTATAGGGAACTCTGGCAATTACTGGGGATACCCAAAACAGGAAAGTAGAAGTGACTATTTCTCCCCATCCCATATTTAGCTCTCTGTACTTATGAAAAAGAAGCCTATCAGGAATTAGTTCAAAAATAGCTTTAAATGTAAGTCATAGGGTAGTTATTTTCTCTTACACCTTCTATATACATTGTAAGCAGTATTTAGTGAATTCATGATGACTGTTATAATAATTCCTACTTAAAAAAATAATAGTCATGTAACACTTTGCCATTTACCAATTGATGTTTTGTACATTATCTTATTCATTCTTACAACCATTGTTATCAGTGCTCTAAAGACAAAACAGCTGAACATGGTGAAATCGACCTTATGACATGCTAATATCCCAAGGTATGTTCTTAATCATAAAGAAGGCTGGACGGTACTTTGCTTAGTGTTTATAGTAAGATATTTTCTATCCTGTGTTGTATTTTTGTGTGTGTGTGTGTGTGTGTGTGTGTGTGTGTGTGTGTTTTGGAATACCAAGTTGTAGGCGAATCTCTCCTGATTTTCAGCTAGTCAGATTCTCCTTCTGTGATCTCTCTCCTCAACTTTGAGCCATCCTGAATAAAGAGGAGCTTTGATAAACCATCCCTATCATTGGTTCTGTAAGACCTTGACATTTGCAAACTTTACTTTTTGTCTTTTGTCCCATGCAGTAGCCACTCTTGCAAATCAACCTTGGGAAGTTAGCATTCTTAATGAAGATCTATAGGAGACTTTATACTTAGATAGTAAATCAGCTCCTTCAAGACACCATTCATCTCTCTCTTCCTTCTAGCGCATGAATCGGTATGTGGCACCTTACAAGAGCTCATTTATCTTACGTGGGTCCGTGGTTATTTCCTCTGCCCACTTCCCTCTAGATCACCAGAGATCAGGCAGAAGTGCAGTGGGTGATGGCTTTGTGCTTTGAAGTTGCCAAGGTCAGCTAAGGTGCCAGCAGCTATGACTGGGCAGGAAGGGGGTGCCGAGTGTCACCCATAACTTTCAGGGTGATAGCACTGTGCAAGCAAAGGAGTGGAGTGTTAAAGCATTTGAATTGCACTTGATTAACTAAAGGTGGCTTGAGAATAAACAAAACAACAGGGTTACCTGAGAATTTTCTCCTCCTTGACATTTGACAAAATCACACTGGCATCCTTTGGGCCTTATAGTTAACTTCTTTTTTTATTTTTAATATATATTTTTTAGTTGTAGGTGGACATAGTACCTTTATTTTTATTTTTATGTGGTGCTGAGGATTGAACCCAGTGCCTCACACATTCTAGGCGAGTGCTGTACCAGTGAGCCACAACCCCACCCCGTCGTAGTTAACTTCTATGTTATGATGATGAACTTTTATTAAGCATCTGGGCTATATGCTAGGTGCTTTAAAAAACACCCTATTTCCCCCCCACAGTCCTACCATGATATAGCAGCCATTATTTCCTATTCACATAGGAGGAGCTGATTATCACTGAAGTCTAAGTAACTTGCTAAAGAACCCATAACTGAAGGGCAGAATCAGGATTTGAAGCCAGGTGTCTTTAGCATTTGCCTTTGGGACCACGGTAGGGCTGCTGCTTTGTGGGAATCATCCATGGTTTAGAAGGACAATGCAAACCATGTGCATAACGTTCTGGTAACAAATTAATTGAGGTGGAACACTGGTATGAGTTTACAGTTAGCAGTGGAAAAAAGAGAAAAAAAGCCAGACTTTCACTGCTAATAGAGCTAATTCTTGTTTTTATACTTTGGGTTTCCTGACATACTCTGAGATGGAGGTTTGGGTGCAAGGAGTTCGTTTGGGAGATGATCCCAGGAAATGCAGTGAGAGTAAGCATGTAAAGCAGATTATCACTGGGAGCAACTGGGGTGCAGTCCCTCTGGGCACCTCTCCTGCCCGGTCCCCCGAGGGTTGGCACAATGTGCTTGTGATGATTTTGCTGAAGGGCAGCTCTTTTTCCTCCTTGGTTAAGAGTTGCTTCTAAGTGCTATTGCTCTCCTGAACTTCTGCCCTGCGGACAGAGAAGGCCTAGAGGCAGACAGACTCAGGTGTTTATGCCTGAGAGTGGAAAGCAGGTGTGTCCTAGCTGCACCTGACCTCTAGGACTCAGTGAGCAGTTTGTGGGAAGGCCACTGATAGTTTCTGCCACAATGCTTTTGAAGTCAGCACCCATGCTGGTAAAGATGCATCTGGGCTGGGGATTCAGGCATTGGGTGTTGACAGCCTTATTAAATAAGCAAAGCACCAGGGAGACAGTGAAGCTAGGATTATTCTCAGAGGAGGAAGACAAGATTTATAATCAATGTGGGACTATGGTCCTAGTTCTGCCCCAGATTAGCTGTGTTAGGCAAATCCATTAATTTTTTCCAAGTCTCAGTTTTCTCATCTGTAAAGTTGACAGAGCTGCCTTGTGGGGTTCAAATGCAGCATCCTTCATAAAAGCTTTGGTTAAGTTGTGAAGCAATGTGCAGTCCTCGAGTTGCTGCCATTGGCGCCCCTGTTTTGGATCTGCTGGAGTGCTAGGTGCTGGTAGAATTTTGAGGGCACTGCTTTGCTTTAGGAGAAGCATCTGAAGAGTGTTATCTTGACAGCTCAGAAAGCCTCTTCTCAAGTATTCTGACACCTTGGAAGTCAAGGGTAAGAGAATTCAAACCCAGTGGAGGCCTCTCCTGGCTTGCTTTCTGGCCCAGAGAGAGCTGGTAACTTCCATCTGGTACCAGGGTGAGAGTGAATCTCCTGTTCCTCCCTCTATAGAGTGCAGAGTTTTTTTTTTCTGGTGAAAGCTGATTTGGATTTATAATCCAATAGACCAAGCACTAGCCCTTCTAAAGGTCCTTTGGCCTTTAGAATGAGGCTACAGAGATTTTCAGCTGTATCGCTCTCAGTTAATTTTCTAACCAAAGGCCTACTCTTTCATAGGTGGCTGATAGCATATGAATCAGGATTCTTTATGCATAATGTGAATTTGGGCCCCAAGGATTGTAGAAATAGAGAGGGCATGTTGGTATTCTCTCTTCAGGACCTGCTCACCTCCTAGGTGTCACACAGCAAGCAGCCAGTACCTGACCGTGCCCCTGGCCACCCAGGGCTATGCAGGGCCTTCTGTTCCTTCACTTCACCCACCCCAGTTAGCCCCTGGCTTGAACTCCATCACTCAGGAGGGGACATTAAAAATACCCACACCTCTGACTCATGCTTTGATTTTGCGGCCTGAGGAGGCAAAGACGCCGTGAGGAGCTTTTAGGGGCCATCACCATGGAGCCTCTTTATTGCCTAGCAAAAGCCTTAAACGATAATGGGAAACCTCACTATTGATTGGCTGACTCTTAATTCTTCCTCTTTGGGTTTTGAAGTAGAAGTGATGGTCCAGAATATTTATATTACTCATTGGATATATTAAATTAAACATAGGAAAGTCCTACAGCCATTTAAGATGAGGCTGCAGCACTGGTGAGTAGGACTTTATTACCAAAAGAGAGAGCAGCAGCTTTTAGTTGTGGCTTAGCTGGAAAGTACATTGATGATAAGAACGCTCAGCAGAGGTCTTGGGACTCTCAAAAGGGGCTCAGGCTGTGCTTTCTTTTAGAGAAGTGCTTCAGGCCCATCCTTTAGAAAGCACCCAGGTACATGGTGTGCTGGGAGTTCGGTAACAAAGATTTAACTTCTGCAGTGGCTGATGATAAGCCCCATTGGCCCTTGGCAGGAGCTGTTATTGGGCTGTTAAAGGACCAGTGCTTGTGTTCTGGGGTTGCAAATCTAACTCTTGTCAGATGTCTGCTCACCATAAGAGGCCAAAGTACGACCCCACTGTACTATAGGATTTAAGATCTGTTTGTCACTTTCATCTTAAACTCATTGGAAGTTAGCATGAATGAGAGGGTTGGCTGATTCTGTTCCAAGGCTGGGCTGTCATTAAGGGATGTGATTTTTATTATTAAGTAAGTTGCTGCTTAGGGTTTTGACAGATTTTGACCCCTGGGGAAAAAAATAGGACCTGAGGCAGTGAAATAGTTAATACCACTGCCTCCCTTACAGGTTTCCCCAGATATGCTTACTCGCTGTACAATGGGTAATTGTCAGCTCTTGTTGTGCAGATGCTGTTGCAGATGGAGTCCTGTACCTGCATGCATAGCAAATGAATTAGACTGGCAATCCCCTTTATAAAGCATAAATATGTAATTTGTTCAGCTGTTGTAATTAAATATGTATGTGTGAAACAGCCACCATTCAGGTCATTAATGATGCGCCATGCCAAATTAGAGCTTACAGACAGTAATGTACATTGTGGTGCAATGAGGGAATTGCAAATAACATAGCTAAGCCTTTCCTAGGAAAGGGATGCATTCAGCAGCTTTAAAAGGAATATTTACATTTGTATCATATTTTTATTTAGAAGATACATTTTTGTTCAATGTGAAAGTCTATAAGATGGAATTACTTTCATCACCAGTTTAGTTTTATTATTGTTTTGACATTTTATTGTACAAATACCAGACTTTATTAAACATGCTGCCTGTGATACATCTTAAGTACCTACTTACTTATAAAACAGCAGTTACCCCATTTTTAAAAAAATGTGATTGTGATAGAATTCATGTATCACAGCACCTTGGAATGTCTTGATTATTTCATTCCATTTAAAAAAAACTCACAATATTTCAACTCTATTCCCCACTGATAGATAAAGGAATTCCTTTGGTAGTAAACAGTATTTTTATTTCCATAGAAATTGGGCTGAGAAAAATGCAGTTATCAAAATATAAACAAATAAAAGTGGTAAATTTGCCTCTTGTGCTTTAATTCCCAATGAATTACTTGCAAATCCAAGGAATTTCTTAACAAAGTGTCATCCATGGGTCAGATTTTTTTTTTTTTTTTTTTTTTTTTTTTTAATTTTAAGACTCAAGAGTTTGTAAAGCTAATGCATTTGGGAACATTATTGCTCTGTCCTTTTTCTCCTTGGTTTCAGGTTACAGCCTTTTAAAGTACTTGAAATTTAGATATATTAAAACTATTTTTACTTTAAATTCTTTCTGCATTTGTATTTTGGTTGCCTACAGACAATCTATTTTTAACACACATGTTGTTTTGACGGTTCATACTGAGACTACAAGAGCTAACCATCTTGACCTTTCTGTCCACCAGGGCAGCAGGAGGAAGCGCCTCAGAGTTAATTCTGTCTTGTTCACAGCTGGGAACAGAACATTCCTCTGTGATCCCCCCTGCTCCCTGCTCATGATTTGCTGTGATCTCTTGGAAGCTGGACTTCATACTATAAGTCCTGGGCTTCTGATGTCAAACACAAATCAAACTGAGTGACGCATTGGTTAAGAATCAGACAAAATCAATGTAGTTGTCGAAAGTTTCACAAACAATTGAAAATGGGATTATTTGATACATGATTTTAGTTTCTCAACAAATGCAGATTTATAAATTTCCTTAAGCCTAGGAATAATCAAGATTCAGGATCTTGAGGAATTTTCAAAGTTAGAAACTCTAAATTGTGTACGGATGTAAAATCTTTATTTTCCACAAACAACAAATGTTTCAATTAAGCAAATGCGTATTTTATTTGGAACAGATGAAAATATAACAGCTTGGCTTGCTTTACCTAAATTATCATTCCATAATATTAAAAAAAAAGTTACTTAAAAGGAAGTATTATCTTCATTCCTTGATTTTTTTTTTTCTCTTATTTTATGTATGACTTTCCAGTTCACCTACAGAGACTCATTTCATTTGCAGCATTAAGGAAAAGTTCGATTTGTGCATTACTGTTTATGAAAATAGAAATATTTTATGGATGACAATGATTAAAAATATTATGACTTATCTTGATTGTATTCAAACTCTTCCCTGAATACTGAAAACCATGAAAAGGCTTTGCCCTGTCAGCTTCATGCTTAGCATTAACTATGAAGTCATAACTTTTCTGAAAAGGTTCTCTTCCAGGATCTTTTTTTCATTCACTTCCTTTATCCCAGTAAGAGATCTTAATCTTTTGATGTCCAGTTTCTCTTATTTCAGAATTATAGAACTGGTAAAATGGCACAATACAGAATTTGGTTATGAGGACAGAATTTGAAGGCTTCCTGAATTTATTTAAAATATCTCCTTTGTACCCACTTATTGAAAGGTTTCTCTTAATTTCTTTTCTTTCAAGATTTTCCCAAACTGCTTCAATTTGTCAAATAATTAGTGAAGAATTCAATTGCAGAATACTTAGGGATGGGAATGGGGAGATGTATAAAGGGTCCTGCACCTGAGAAGTGGGCCTCTCAGGTCACAGGCCCTACCTAGGGAGTTTCGAGGAGCAAACACTTGTTTTGCAATAGTGGTAACAGTTGTGCTGCCTGGTTTGGGCTCATTCCACCCCTTGCTCTGGAGGAACACATGTGAATCCATCAGTATGTCTTCTGGTCTTGTGTTAACTGTGGCCAGGCTGTGCATTAAAGAACATGGCCATTACTAACAGGGTGGGAGCACCCCCGTGGCCAGTGGCTGGTGGCCAGGTGCTTTATGATAACACCACAGCCAGGCCAGGCCAATCAGATGCGATCTTCTGCTGGCAGTTGCTCCTTTGGCCACCACTGCAGTAAACACTTTCCCTTGGATGTTGGTTTTCTGTTGTGTCTGGCAGCCACACAGGGCTGCTTGAACTTTAGCCAGAGGCAAATATTTATACATCAGAGTGTGCAGTGTTCAACTGGTCAGGCCTGGGAGGGAGAGGGGGACCTCCGTGCCTCTTTGCCCAGGAGGATGTGTCTGTTTTCCCCCTTCCTTCCCACCGAGGCCGGCGAGGTGGGGCCACTGCAGAGGTCATCTGAGCGCAGGCGGTGTGCTGCTCTCCAGAGCGTGCGCACGTGCAGCCCCTGGAGCTGCGTCCCGAGGCAGGCCGCCCTCCTCCGATGTTCCTGCCTGCTCCTTTAATTCCTCTTGGAAAGTTTACAGTTAATATTTTCCCTGGAACACTGTCAAGCTTTTGACAGAGCCTGAGTGTATGCCGAACTGTGAAATTGAGCCGGAGAAGCAAGTCGTGAGAAATCTGTTTCTACTCAAACCCGCAAGGTTTATGAAAACACAAACACAAACAAAAACAACAAAACCACCACCAACAAAAAACTGGCGGGGACGGAGGCCGAGAGGCCGCCCCGTGGTCTCCGGCCGCCATTTTAAGCAGCCGGCGAAGGGCGACGTGCCGCTCCTTACATGGCGGCTGAGCTCCGGGCCGCAGCCAATCAGGCCGCCGGGCTGGGCCACGTGACGCGCCACGAGGGCATGCACGGCCATTTCCTCGCCTCCAGAGCCTTGCCACCTCGAGTGCTTTACCTTGTTTTGCATGCCAAATGTTCCTGCAGAATGTGTCTAGCAGACTGGCATTTGTCCATAAAGTTATTTTAGTAGGTAAAAAGTCTCTGAGCACTTGAGCTTTGTGCATTCTTTATGTAAAATGGATTTCCCTTCTTGGCCAGAGGCCAAGGGTACAGCACACTCGCTGGGTGAGAAGAGAGCTGCTCTGCTGAGAAACTGGTGGACCGACACACTCTAATTTTTTGGCTTCTGACCAAACAAGCTAGATGGATGCCAAAATTCAACAAAATAACACATTATTGTGTGATAGGAGCCGTGCTCCAAGAGAGCAGGAACTCACAGGAACTTCATACTGGCCTCTTTTACAAACGCATTGTCACTTTCGAGAGCTTTCTTAGGGAAAGCAGAGGAAAATGGCAAAACGCAACCTAGAGAATAAGGTATAATTTGCACTTAAACCGGAATGAAGGAATTGAAGGAAAACAGAGGAGTTTAAAATTACTTTCATGAACTTTTCCCAGACGCAGCACACAGTTCTCTGACTTGACTTCACTTGCATTCTTTTAACCCTGCAGGCTCCATCTATGTGTCATTATGAAAACGAATGTGACATTTAATCACTACAAAAAGATTTTGAAATCTAAGGAGAGCTGCAAATCCCAAATATGGAATTTTGGCAGACTTGTTAGGAGCAACATGTCAACTTACCTGTTTTATTGTGCCTTTGTCCCCTGACGTCTGACTTTGACTTAAGTCTGCTGTTAATTTTTGTGTGTGTGTGACATTAGTAAGTCATGGATGTCCTTTATACCACATCTGTGCAATGAGGTCATTACAGAAGATACTTAAGATTCCTCTGGGCTCTAAAGACGTTAGAAATTGAACTTGAATAAACAACTGGAATAAGTATAAAACACATCTCCAGGTTTTTTGTGGAAGTTTTTCAACCAAAAGGAAAAAAAAAAAAAATGGACTACCATTAGTTCCAGCCACCATTATCTTTACTCAGACTGCTTCTGTAATCCTGCATATTCCCTTTTCTTCCTCCTTTGCTCCTTTACATAGCATCTGGGGTAGCATTTCGTGGTTTATATTACCCCTCTGCTTAAAAACATACACTGGCTTCCATGCATGTAGAAAAAGATCCAAACCTGTTGTCATGGCCCACAAAGACACCGTATGATCTGGCTTCTGCACCTACCCGTCCAGCCTCACTTTATTCCCCAGACTCCATGGATGCTCCAGCCATACTGGTCTCCTTTGGATTTTTAGAACCTTCCGGCAGTCGCCTTTGCTACCTGTTATTTGCTTAGAATGCATTTTCCCCAGTCCCTGCTGTGGATGGCATACTCTTTCAGCTCTCAATTCAAATGATCTCTTTCCGGAGGAATACTCTTATGATTGGCCCTCGTGTTGTATTTTTTATAGTTCTTATAACAATCTGAAATGCTCTTGTTGATTCATTTGATTATTCATTTTTATTTATTTCTTACTCTTTTTCCATTCCATTTCAACCCTACAAGCACAGGGAGACATATTTAACTACTATCTTTTCTACTTTTTGTATGGTACCTAATTGCATTGGGAATGGAATGTTGGGCAAATTGGAGTACTCCAAAATACATCATTTACCTTAAGTTTCAGTGAGGAATTCTATAACATTGCCAATACTCAGGAGACTTTTAAAATGCCTTCTTCAGCTAATGCTTTCAGTTCTCCATTGAGAGAGCACAGCGGTTCAGAGGATGAAGATGTGGATGTCAGTCTCCTGTACTTGAATCTGCCATTAACCAGCCTCACGAACTGGAGCAGGCGATTCTACCACTCTACAGGTCTGTCTTCTCATCTATAAAATGGGATTTAAGAATAGTGCCTGCATCATAGGTTTACTGGGAGGATTAACCTATTAATATACATCCATTAAATCTCAAGTTTTCAGTTCTGCAATATTTCAGTGAAATTGACACAGTGTACATTAAAATAGATTGGACTTCATAATCTAGAACTTATATATAACATTATGTTACATATTATTACTCTTAAGTTTTTATAGGTAGGTGTTCTACGTCTGGGATGATGGAACAAAAAGTGTTAAGTGTAATTTCATATTGTAAAGCTCTTATCACACAAATGTTAACTACTATTACTATTTTTGCTGCCATTATTTTTCACTCCTACCATGTCAGGCCCAGTATTAGGCAGTGGGTAGACCACTATGGTAAGAAATATTCCTTTTCATTAAGTTGTAAGTCATTCAGCAGTGGAAGGCACGTTTTTAACAGGTGCATTACCCACCACTCATTTGTGACAAGAGCTTTATTAGTGTGTGAATAGAACATTAATGTACAGAGAAGCAGGAGAAACAGCCTCTCCTAACAGACAGTGAAGACACCTTAGGGAAAGTAGGATTTGAGTCAGAGTAAGTTTCCTTTTAGGTAAAATATTTTCTTTAGAAATAGTAATGGAACAATTGCAGCTAGCAATCCTGTAATTCTTTTACTAATGCACCAGACCCTGAGTATTTTGCACATACTTGCTCATTTAATCCTTGCAGCAACCCTCTGAGGCAGCATCATTATCACTCCCATTTTATAGAGAAGGAAACTGAGCCACAGAGAGGTTAACTGGTGTCCCAAAGGTCGCACAGATGTTAAATGTCAGTGCTGGGGTTTCATACATTCTTGCCACTGGGAGATATGTGTTGTCCCTGCTAAGTCACCTTGGCAGCCCAGTAGTAGTGGTACAGTTTGATTTCAGACTATCTGGCAGCCCTAGAAAGATCTTGTAAAGAGTGGTTTCACCCTAGTAGCTCTTCTTGCTTCATTGGTAGCATGTCACCTGTAATAACACTCACTTCTCTTATAGGGTGGTAATGAGAATTAAATGAGATAATTCAGGTAAAGTGCTTGGCATATGGTGGGTATTAACAACAGTGTGCCACAACTACTACCATCACCATTGTTATCATTATGCCACGTTGAAATGGGGTCTGTCTATGATCCTTGTGACCTGGCTGAGCCCCGTTTGGTGTTAGCATCTGTACTGAGATATCTGCCTTCAAGGACAGAAGTTTCCGGAGTTGAAATGGTGTGTACCCTGGTTGCTAGCAGCGACCTCAGCTGCCTCTCTGACTGCTGTAACTGCCTTAGTAATTTAAAAATTACCCTTCCCGTTTTATATTTCAACTCAGAAATCAATACATCTGTGAGTCAGTTTGTTTTCCTGGGGAAGTGTGAGATGCTGTGGTGGTGGCTTGGAGATGCACTCCTTCAGACTCAGTATTGCCACCCACTCGCTCAGCAGTGTCAGAGAACAGTCTTGGGAAGATCTGTTCCTTTCCTCCACAGACTCGGTGCCGCAGACTGGCCAGTCCTCTGTGCCTGCTTATCTACAGCAGTAGAGAGGTACTGATTGTCATGATTTGTCTCTGAATCTTATTCCTGTGGTGTACGATTTTAAAAAAAGCATTTAATGTCTTCCCTGCCTAGAAGATTACAGAACTATATAGATATTGCTGTTTCAATGTCCTGTGCCTGCTGAAAACCAAGGCTAAAGGACTGGGATTGTAGTTCAGCGGTAGAATGCTTTCCTAGTGTTCATGAAACCCCCAGTTTGATCCCTGGCACCCCTTTCCTCCCAAAAGGCAAAAAGCACATTATTTTAGAGTTAGGGGATAGTTCAGTGGTACATTACTTGCCTAGCATGTATGAGGCCCTGGGTTCCGTCCCTAGTACCTAAATAAATAAATAAACAGGGCTACTCTTCATGACCCAATGTGCTTGTCTCTGGTCGAGGGGATCTGAGTGGGAGTGACTGTGCCCCCTCTTCCTGTGGGATCAGGTAAAGGACCCCTGCTTGGGGAGGTGGAGCACCTCTCTTGCTTTTTCTTCCTGGTGGAGGTGGAGTCTGTGTTCCCAGAGATGGTGGGTCTGGTTTGGCCAGTTGGTGACCTAAAACATAGTTAGCTTATCCTTGAACTTTCCTTCATGACCATCTTTAGATTTCAGAGAAGGAAGAACACAGTACCCAAAAGCACCCAGAGTTACAAGGTATAAATAGCTCTGCCGAGCTGAACAAAAGCGTCTATTGTGTGGTGTACTGCAGAGCAAGATATATACTGGGAACTAAGAACAAGATACTAGAGATTTCTTTTCTTCTTTTCTTTCTTTTTTTATTTTAGCTTGAAAAAATTTTGTTTTTCTCCTGTGAGTTATGCATTCACACTTGAATCTTAAGGCAGGATCCCCAATTAATCTGGGTTCAAATCCTGGCCCTGCCCTTAGTTGCTGTTTGACATCAGGCACATTATTGAACTCTGTGCTATGGTCACTGTCATCATCATCTTCATGTAGGTGAATTCTGTAAATTAGGGCATTGTGGTAGACAGAAATCTGTTCTAGGATAGTAATCAACTATGATTGCAGTGTATCTGAAAAATTCATTCTAAAACAGTTGGGGACAGTTTTATTCATCATTTTTCAATTAAAAATTGCTATCATATCTACTTTGTATTTTTTCCAAGTTAAATAAATGACTTAAGGTCATATGAAATGTAATTTGAGTTGGTATTCAAAGACCTATGTGTCTAATTCCATCCAGGGGCAAATTACTTAAGTACAGTGCATATTTCCTCATCTATAGAATAAGGATAGTCATAACCTATCAAATGGACTAATTTTGAAGATATTTGATAAATGTAAAAAATGGCCAATTTGGTGCCTCTTGAAAATCTGGGGGCATCATAGCTGGTTGGGCATTCAGGGCAGTAAGGGACAAAGCAGATGTTTGTGATCAAGTCAAAATTCTGATGTCAGAAGGTGGAGCAGGGTGAGGGCTCCAAGAGAGAGTGGTCCTCTGTAGCCCAGAGAAAGCAGCAGCCTTTGACTGGCAGGGAGTAGAGGCGGCAGATTCAGCAGTTGCTGCAGATGAGAGCCAGGATCCCTGAAGATTTGGGAGTTGGGTGAGGCCAGGCCTTCAGACAGCAGCTTGTCCCTCTAACCTCTCTGTTGTCTACCTGGGCTGCTGGCCTGGAAAGGTGCGCTTCAAAGTATGGCTTAAAGATATGCTATGGGTTACTTCCCCAGCTTTTGAATAAATAGATTTAAGTGAGTGAGTTCACTACTGCTGTTCTGTTACACAGATTCAATTTGCCTGTGCTAGAAAACTTCCCATCTTCTTACCTCTGAGGAGAGACAGGCTGACAGTAGCACCAGGCATGTTGAATCTGAGACTCTTGCTAAGTGCTTGTTGATGGAAGGACTGGGTTTGGATCACATCTTGGATTCTGAGAACTTTAGCTTACATTTATAGTTTTAGGGTAAGGGAAAATGTCATGTATTGTTATTTCTGATTATGATGCCATTTAATCTTAATGGTATTAAATCAATTAATGAAATTAAATTAATGATATCAAATAATAATAATAATAATGTCATTTTATTGAATGCTACTCTGTGGCAAACAGTAGTGTTCTGAGCCTCTCAGACTGCCTGTTGAGCAAGGTGATGGTATTTCACCCTAGTTTTACGGACCAGAGAATTGGCACCAGGCAGGTGATTCCAGAGGCCAGAGTCTTAATCATCATGTGACACTGCCTCCATCAGAACAGGTTCCATCTCTCTGGTATTAAGATTGATTCTCACTGCAGCACCTTGGGGTTAGTGAAGTCTCTTGTTTGCCACACACACACACACACACACACACATATATATATATATATTTTTTCCCTGTGCTACTGCTATTGTGCTAGGCAGGAATTGGAACACAGGACCACAGGTCCTTTTCCAGAATAGGGCTGCTCTAAGAATTGTGATTCAAAGTTCCCTGTCTTTGGCTTCCTGTCTTTGGCTTGTAAAACAGATAAACATATCTTATCTCATTTTTATGTTACATCACAAGAATGATTCACATTTTAACTGTGAGTAGGGCAGAGTGGTAGCTCTTCTGTCTCTGGGTTTGTTGTGAATTTTATCATTCTTACATCTTGGGGCGTAACTGTCTAATTTGGGGCATCCACGGAAACAATAACAGCAAAAAAACGTTTTCCGACTTCTACATTTTGGAATCAGACCATGTAGGAAGTTGAATTAGGAATAGGAGTTGAACATACCTAACATGTGGACTCTGTTCAGTTACTCTGGCGTTCAGGGTTCCAGTTATAATACTCAGACTGGATTTCTTGCAAAACCAACTCCTTTTCTTCCCTCAGTCTTTGTATCATTTTTTCCTGTGAGCCCCCAAACTCTTCTGGCAGTTTTTTAATTGAGGTTTTGTAATCTTAATGGTGTGGTACTATAAAAAGCCAACTTTGTGCCAGAATTTTTCCAAGACCAGACATGGGTTTTGACACTATGATATATTAAAAATAAATAAAGAAACTGGCAGTGAAAATGAGGAATTTTTTTCCCCCAAGCAAGCAAGCAAGGCCTACTTGTAAATTTCAGGCATGTTTTCTTAGTACTTCAGCTCAGTGTTACAGCGCTTAGCTACATTAATCTGTTACTGGGTAACTCCAGAAAGAATGTTAGACCAAACCATTAGGAGATTGGTGATTTTTCCCCCCTTGAGCATTATTGAAATTTGACAACATTCTCATAGTCTCTGCTTTCTGTTCAGGATTTGGCTATCAAAAATACAGGAAAGTGAAAGGAACCAAGAGACACTAATGACCAAATGAATAGTAGTGTTTAAAGTCGCAAGTTGCTACGATACAGGCTTCACCGTGACCTGGGTGGATAAATGCTAAACGGGATTTGCTCCCTGGAGAATCCGGGTGCCTGTTCCACCAATTCTGTTTGTCTCCAGCTGGTTTGTTGGCCTTCTCCTTTTCCCAGCACCACTTATTTCAGTTCTGAGAAACAGCTTCCTCCTATTACAGGCCCCGATTCAATTAGGCAGGAGATGGTGCTGAAGGTTTTTGTTCCCATCAGCTTCTGTGCTAGAGAGTAGCTGCACTGGGAAACCATGGAGATGTGTTGAGATGAACATCTTCAGATTCTGGTTCCTTCTCAACCTGGTGACCCAGTGGCATTCAAATCAAGCTCCCTCTCCTCCCCTGTCCCCTGGCCCTATCCTGGCTCCCCAAAAATGGGAGTATATTTCACTGTGCCTTGTTGACAAATATTGCTAAGTCAATAGAAAATCATTTTCTTCTTGAGGCCAAGTAATCCTAGCACTCTTCTGAGTGTGTGAGTTTGAAGTTTAGTTTGCTCTGCAGGGATCTATTTCCTTTTTCTAAAGTGTGACTTAAAACTTAACAAAAAAGGACCAAAGAAGCGTTGAAGCATCTTAAAAATATCCCAATAAAAAACTTCCTTCTCTTTCTTTAGTCTACTAACTGTCTAATTTTAGGCCACCATGTGGAATGGAACTTTTATTGAGGTTTGAAATGTTAAAATAAGAAGGGATTTGTGTATATTTTCATTTTTAAATTCATTTACTGGAAATGCTGAGGTGGTTTGGGAGGTGCTTCTGATCTAAAGAGGAAATTCCATAAATCATCCATGGGAATGTGTCACATTTACCATTCCAAGGAGGTGTTGGTAATTTTCATCGGGCATCTTGGCCCTTGTCTGTCCACATACCTGCCCCTAATCTCCACTTCAAAATTTGAACGTTTCTGTTAATCACTCTTGAAAGGTTCTACTCAGATTCTTAAAATCCTATGTTTAGGGTTTTTCAGATTAGCCTAGTATAAAGTTGTAAACTAAAAAAATTGTGGCTCAGTAGCAGAATGCTTGCCTTGCACATGTGAGGCACTGGGTTCAATCCTCAGCACCACATAAAAATAAATAAACAAAATAAAGATATTGTGTCCCTGTATAACTAAAACAATTTTAAAAAATGGTCAAAAATCTTCTGATATTGTGTGTTGGGGAGACATGCTATTATCATTGAATGTGCCTCCAAAACCTACCAGCATTAGCAAGTAGCCATGTGTTCGGTTTGGACCAATTTATAAAGTGTTTATGTGCTTACGAAAATTTATCTCTGGTATTCAAACTAGTTGAATAGAAAATGGAGCAGAAAAGCACCTTCTTTTCTAAGAAGTACCTTCTTTCTAAGAAGCTTTTCTATTTTCTATTTTTTCTTTTTGATCATTGGGTACTATAAGAAGGATCATTTTTTGGTTCCCAACTTTTCTGCTTAGGTCTCTCAGGTGAAGTTGCAACTAGTGACAGCTGGAATATACTCTGGTGATTTCCTTTATCCTCCATGACTTCCAAGCCCCCCTTCCAAAAGATAGAATAGCTCCTGAATTGGGTATAACAGAAACAAGTAACTTGTAATATGTAGTCAAAATTAATAATTTTTCCTCTACTTGCAAAATGTACAGTAGGTACCTTTCAGTGTTATTCTGAAAATGTTTTGTCCATTAGTTGTTAAAAAAAAAAAGGAACATTATCTGTGGTTATTTGTATTTTGTTTCTGATAAACCAATATGATATATTTACTGAACAACCTGTAGATCCACCAGATCATTTTGTAACATGAAGCCTTTCCCTTTTAAAAGTTTTCCATTTTAAAAGTGTCCTCATTTTGTTCTCATTGCCTTCACTGTAAATACCAAAAGGTGAGTTTCCTGTCTTAATAGGATACATAGTTCTAATGCAGGTACTTAAGGCTATGTCTTCTTATGCTGATCTTTTTACTCAGGGCTTTGTCTATATACGTGCAAAGTCAGCGTAACTTTTTGACCCAATTAACTGATTGGCCTGATTAATTTAATTAAAATAGAAGAAGTGCTTTGCACAGAGGAGCAGTCTTCATATAATGTGGTGGTTAAGATGAACAAGATTGATTTGATTTAATAATTAAATAATTTGATTCACACGATAATTTTGTGTCCATCAGAGATCTAGGTTCAAATCCTTACTAGCGAGGTGACCTTGGTCTTAAACTTTAAAGTCTCACCCCCCCCCCATCTATTAAAATGTCATAAAGGCCCATGCCTCATAAAGTTGCTGTGGGGATTGGTGAAGTAAGCCATGTAAAGTGCTCTTGGCCCCAAGTCAGCGTGGACAATAGTACCTATTGTTACATTCTAGAATTCTTAAAGTATGTGTCCTCTGACTGATACCATGTCTCAGATTGCTGTGGAGGGTTCTCTCTGAGTGAACAGAGAGTGGCTTCTTTCTCTGCAAACACCAGCAGCAAGGCATAACTTGTACTAAGCCCACTTTCTTGCAGTTGAGACATTCCTTTCTCTCTTATTCACATCAACTGTAAATTGTAATAATAGTTTATTTATTTAAAAAATTATAATTTTTCATAGAGCTCATCTTGATTTTTATAAAAACTCTTAATGTAGACAAAACAGAAAGACTTTTAGAACTGAAAGGAAGTGTGGTGGGCTCAAGTCCATCTTACTGTCCTGAAGGTAAAGGTCCTGGGTGTAGTAACTGGAGATGATTTGAACTCAGTGCCCTCTCCACTATCCCACACTGATCACTTTTCTTTTTAATTAAAAATGCCCTGTTTTTGGCCTCTTATTGACAGGTTGCTCACAGATCTTAATTTCTAGGGCTCTCAAAACTGTTTGAGGGTATATGGATTAAATCCAGATACTCTGGCCGCCCTTTCAGTTTCAGAAGATAACCTGAGTACAGCCCAGGATCCATCATAAGTTTCTGTGGTCTCTTTAAGATCATGGCTCTTTTTTATAGCATTCTGGGAAGTCAGTCCTGCAGACCTTGATTTCTTTCTGTCACCACCTCTTGTTGCATTTTTTTTTTTTAATTTCTGCTGCCACATTTAAAATAATGATAACCAGATTTCTGTACTGAAATATATCCAGTTAATTCAGGCATTCCAGGTACATATTTACAGACTTCCCCTTTCTGTTGTATTTTATGGAATGCTAATTTTGCTGTATTGAGATTCCTTTATCAAAATTGCTCTGATTATAGAGTCTTACGCTATTATGAATATGGTCCCCTGCTAGTTAATATCCTCTTAGCCACATAAGAAAATGACCAATGCATGCAACTTGTATGTGAAATACAGCCCAAGGAACGTACTCTTTCGTCTAAACCTTTGCTTGAATCCTCTGTATTATAATCTAGTCACTAATTCCTCCCCCACCCCATAAATAATATTGTTCTTCTGATCTTTCTTCAGTATATTCCTCTAAATATATTTTTTCTATTTTTGATTATATTGTGTCCCTAAAAGCTAAGACATTTTAAAATGTAATTTGATGCCTTACCATTTTATCCTTATTTAAATTGGATTTGAGAAATTTACTTTTGCATTAGATTTATCAACTCTTTTATCCGCTAACAGTTTTAGCTTATTCAAAGGTGATGCTTGCTTTTTGTAACTGTTTTATAACAAACTTTCTATTCTATTAAAGACTCAGTGAAAATTTACTTTTAATTAACCGTGGATATATTTTTTTAAAAAATATTTATTTATTTGCTTTAGTTGTACACAATGCCTTTATTTGTATGTGGTGCTGAGGATCGAACCCGGGCCGTGCACGTGCTAGGCGAATGCTCTACCGCTGAGCCACAACCCTAGCCCCCAACCGTGGATATTTTTTAGGACCTCAAGATGTACCTCTTTTTTTTTTTTTAATATTTATTTATTTGCTTTAGTTGTACACAATGTGTTTTTTTACTTTTACGTGGTGCTGAGGGTCGAACCCAGGCCGCGCACGTGCTAGGCGAGTGTTCTACCGCTAAGCCATAACCCCAGCCCAGAAGTACCTCTTTTTAAATATTAATTCTTCATAATATTTTTCCAGATACCAGAAGTTCAACTTCAGTTTATATTAGCTTGGTTATGGTGTCTGAAAAAAAATTTCCCATAGAAATAAAGGAATATAATTGCTATATTTAACAGTTCTTAATGAGCCTGGTTTTTCTGACAGAGTAACTGATTTTTTTTTTGTAATAGAAACTTGATCATTTAGTTAGATTTGGCTTTATTTCTTCACATGGGGATTCAGATTCTGCTAGTGTTTATTGTACAATGTATTCTTTTGTAAGTTCTTAATTTTAGGAAGAAAATTAAGTGTGTTTTGTAGATGTGCTTCATCTTTTGTGTGAAGGTGCTGTGGGTCTGTTTTTCTTTTTCTTTTCTTTTCTTTTTTTTTTTTTTGTGGTACCGGGGATTGAACTCAGGGGCACTCGACCACTGGGTCACATCCCCAGCCCTTTTTTGTATTTTATTTAGAGACAGGGTCTCACTGAGTTGCTAAGTGCCTCACCATTGCTGAGGCTGGCTTTGAACTTGCGATCCTCCTGCCTCAGCCTCCCAAAGTGCTGGGATTACAGGCTGTGCCACCGTGCCTGGCTTGTGGGTCTGTTTTAAAGAATTTAGTGGTGTCTTCTGAGAAAATTATAACTATGGCATGCTGCTGAAAACCTAGAGTTGGGAATCAATATTCCTGATTTGATTTGAAAAAGAAATCTGTGTGAACTCTATAGAACATTCTAGCATGGCACAAAGTGAGCATCCCTCAACACAATATTCTGTGCTGTTTAGTGAGTCCTAGGTCATGGCTGTGGAGCTCTTTTTCAATGTAAAGAACTCTTCACTTTAATTAATTAAAAACTGATTTGAGGTAAATTTGAAATATATAGATGATGGAGAATATATTTGCCTCATGTGGGTTTTTTTTATTTCTCCTGGTGTTCTTACAGGTATATTTTTGGCACATTTCTCAGTGTATAACAAACTTGGAAGGCAATGTGACTGACCAGTGGTATTTTATTTCAAAGAGCTCATGCTAATGTGTAGGGGTTACCATATTTGTGTTTTGTAACAGCATACTGTATTTTTTTTTTTTTTTTTGAGTAGCTATGTGCAGATGCATATTTGCTGTCCAAACTAGTTAATGGGCTTACAACTGGAAGGTGTAAACCTAGTATCTGTGTTCTCCAGCTTGCAACAGTGTTGTCTGAAGCCTGTAACTGCTGATGTTAATCTCCAGCTCATTCTGCTCCTATCCAAAAATTAACCTAAAGCAGAATAAAATGTGATGTAAATCTATTTCTCTGTGTATTCACAGTACTGATAACAAAATTTAAAAAGTGATTTTTTTATATTGCACTCTTTAAAACTTTAAAGGAGTGTGTGTGTGTGTGTGTGTGTGTGTGTGTGTGTGTAATTGAGCAGCAAGAAGCAATAAAATGCTGGCTTTTAATCAAGCTAATGAATTTTGAATTTCTGTCTCAGTGAGGGTTCTACCTTAAATTCACTTGGTTGATTTGATAGCAGTATTTGTAATACAAGGAAGAAATAGGGTTTGGACCCCGTATTCATAACATCCCAGAAAAATTTCATTGCTTGATGGCTATAAACTCCAATTTTCCACAGAAGTATAGAGGGTACAAATTGGCATGTTTATTTACTTCTCTAGTTATTTACAGTCAAAGTTTGTATTTCAGGAGTCTGTAGGTAGAGAGGATCCAAATAATGGTTCTCTTAATGTTGATGGTTTGGCTAAGAGGCTTCTGGTTATTCTGCTTGCTATGGGTCCTGGGCTTGTCTAGGGACAGCAGACAGACTATGTCCACTTCAAATAAAGTAAATAGTCACAGTGGGGTAAGGGAAAAGCAGATGAAAAAGCCACAAGACAATTCACTAACCCATTTAAAGACATTTTCAGGCAAGTTGTTAAGCTTCGAAGGTCAAACTGACCACTGTTTAATTCATAGCAGGAAAAAAAAATTCTGGTAGAAGAAAAAAGTTAGGAAACATGACCTTTAGTGCTTAACAAGTTGTCCTAAAATTTGTTTTTTCACCTTGATACCTCGCTAGCATGATTCAACTTCTAATCTATGTAAATTTAACTTTTATATCATATTTAGCTTTATAGAAGAGCTTAATTCCTTTGGACTTTAGAGCAGGCAGCAGAGTTCTTAATGGTGGTGCCCTGATATATATTCTGAGCCACGGAGAGGGCGCCCCCTGCAAGGACCATTTGGTATGAACGTCTGAGGGTCACCCAAATCAATGGCCATGTTTGCTGTTGTGAACAAGTTCTGGCCTGGATGCCAAGTGTGGGGGTCTGGGTTTAGATTTTTATGTCTGAGCTTCACTGAGTCACAGTCATGGACCTCTGGCAGGCCATGCCTGTGAGCGGCAGGAAGGCAGTGCTGTGGAGTGGGGTGGTGTTGGCAGAGCACTTTCCAGGCATGCTAGCACCTAGCGTACAAGCGGAGAACTTTGCTTCTGCCAACTGTGACTTCAGAACCCAGGTCTGTTCCTGAACCTGGATGCCCAGCTGTCAGTGTGTCGCCATATGTCACCAGCACATGGCACCCTAATTAAAATTTCAAATTGCATGCATTTGTGTTTGCTGGCTGGCGTGCTTAAAAGGCAGGGACCTCACCACCCCAGCATCCTCTCCTTCATCTCTCCGAAGTATTTTGTTTGCCATCCTTAGGAATGGGTTGGAAAATGGCTTTTCCCTATTAAAACAAAACAAAAAACATTATTCTCAAATTTTCTCAATTCCCATTTTGAAATAAAAATAGCCACTATTTGTAGGGAGGAGAGAGTTTGTGGAAATGTGACTGGAGCCCTAACCAGAATTCTCAGAATCAGGAGCATGGTTCCTGCTTTCCCTGGCTCATTTAGATTACCTACCGTCTATGCCCTCAGTCTTCTAGGTTGAAAAAGAATGAATATTACTATCCCTTAAACATAGTGCAAAATTTTTATAAATAAAGCTTGTTTTATATGAGCCATAGTTATACTTTAGGATTAGACCATGGGAAGTGGTGTTAATTAGTATGTGTATTTCTTTTGTGTTGTCCTCTCTTTGTGTGTATATATGACTCTGTGTTTACATTTGAATGTTTGAAAAGGGATTAGATTGAGTCCTCCTGGAAAGCAGTAACAACAAAATCCTATGGAAGTAGTCCTACATACTGCTGGTTGAAGGGATCCTCTATTAATAGCTACCATTTAGCCATCATTTACAAAATTGTAACAAAATGCAAATCAGTTAACCAGTGCCACTCATTCCCTTCTTACCCTTCTCTGTTACACAGCTACTTTGACATCCTCACTTTAGCAGTGAGCTTTCTGTGGCTTACTTATATAGCATTTCCAAAGTAACACATCTAGTGTGTAATAAAAATGAGATTTGAACCCAGATCTGTTTGACTCAAAACCACACATGTTGTATTGCTTCCTCTCTGGGAAAAATACGCAGGTTTTTTCCACTGACTTCTTCTAGCTTTCTAGATATTGGAAACTGTAACTTCCAAGTGTATATTTTTGTGTATACAGGCTGAGTATTCCTTATCCAAAATGCTTCGGTGTGGAAGTGTTTCAGATTTGGGATGTATTTTGAATTTTGGAATATTTGCACATAGGATATCTTAGGGATGAGACCCTAGTCTAAACATGAAGTTAATTTATGTTTCATGTACACCTTACACACAAAGCCTGAAGGTTATTTTGTACAATAATTATAGTGCACCTGCATTGGGATGTGGCCCATCACATGAGGTCAGGTGTGGAATTTTCCACTTGTGATATCAGTTCTCAAAATGTCTCAGATGTTGGAGCATTTGGGATTTCAGATTTTTGGATTAGGGATGCTCAACATGTACTTTCAGTAAGTTTTGGTCATGTGTTTATAAAGTTGAACTAGAATGTTACAGTTCATTTTATGTTGACCCCTATTCACCATTGCCAGTGGTGACAACCAGGGATAATTTCAACTTCATGAAACTTTGTCTCATGCCAAAATGTACCATGTGGTTTATTTTATTTTGTTTCATTTTATTTTATTTTTCAAGATGGAGTATTGCTGTGTTGTCCAGGCTAGGCTTGAACTCCTGGGTTCCAGTGATCTTCCTGCCTCAGCCTTCTGAGTATCTAGGACTACAGACATGCCTCCAGTGCCTTGTGCAAGCAACTTGACCTGTCTGTGCCTCAATTTCCACATCTGCATGAGAGGGATAGTAACATTATGTGTTAATTTATATAAAACACCTAGAATTTTCCTCATGGAACATTAATTAACAGGACCCAATAGATGTTAGCTAAAATTTGTCATAACATTTTACATGTCACAGAAAAAAGAGTGTATTTTTCCAGAAAAATTAGTTGATACATCCTACAGAAAATACTGATATTAAACCATTGACCTTTTTATAGCATTTCTTAAAATGAGTCACTCATGATTTGATCTGCTGGTGAGCAATCATTCTGTGAGGTGATATACGGAATGTCCAAAATAAAAAAGGATCATAAACCTTGAAAAGATGTCAGTCATGTTGGTAGACAAGACATATCCATTCAATTGTGTTTCAAAGAGTGCTGTAGATTGTTTATGTACTTAGTTCAGTGAGTTATCACAACCACATAATTAAATGTATACTAAAATAATGGCAGAAAAAATAAAGAAAAGCTAAACAAACAAACCAGAAACTTTAATCATGTATATAGTACTATTAGTGATATTTTGAACAATGATAATGCCAGTAATAGAAGACATCAGTACACATTGAAGACAGTACTCTTGTGGCTTCAGACGTGTTATTTACATACTTAGCAAAGTGACAAAATTCTACCCTCTATGATCTTTTCAACTACAAATGATTCACTTCTTGTAAAACTCCCATTTGTTCCATAGGGTTGCTGAAACACAGCAAAGTGTGAAAGGGAAAATGACAACTCCCTCTACATTTTATTTAAAAATAGGCAATCCTGATGAGAATCTGCAACACAAGCCAGGATTTGTATTAAGATTTCACACATTTTCTCAGATTTGGTTTTGTTGTTGTTATTGTTACTTAAGTATCTCATGAAGATACATCCTAATAGCTTAAAGAATCAATATGTTTTATTACATCTATGGAAAATACAGCCATTATTGATAATTTCTGTAACTTTTGTAAGATTACTTTACTGATTTTAATTGACACAAGCTCTCCTCTGCAGCATCACTGCCTTGAGATAAAACTGGCTTATGGCCTGTCAAATGATCTGTTTTCTTTCTTCCACTGAACTTTAAAGCATAATGCTCTTTCTGGTGCTCAAAGAGAGAGACTTGTTTGAGTCTTTGTGTGTTTTATGTATCACATTAAGAAAATTGTAAAGAACTTGATGAAAGCTTAAGGCAAACTCTTGAAATAATGTTTGTCAGGTAAGATTCCCATCTCTTTTGGACTAAAAGAAAGGCAGCAGGGAGGAAGGAGGGAAGAAGGGAAGGAAAGAGAAGGGATGGAGAGAAGGAGGAAGGGAGGGAAAAGAAAAGATGGGTGTCATTAGGATAGCAGGTAGTAAAAGCCTGTTTAATGTAACATCAATTGTGGAGAAAATATTAGGTCCAATTACATAAGGATTGCAGGAGAGAGAGCACCTTGAGAATAATTTAATTAGAATGAATTTATGAGAGAAAGGTCCTGAGCCATTAGACAAAGAGAAGGCAATGGTGTTGTGCTCTGCTTTTACAAGAGCATTTTAATGAGTTTCCACACAAAGTATTTCAGGTAAAAGATTTGTAGCAGGTGTGAATAGAAATGTAGCTCAAAATAAAAACTGTCAAATAGCTCCAGTAGCAATTTCTGGGCTAAGGAGTATTCTGTAAAGTAACTGAATGCTGGTATTTCTTAATGATGATTTTAATGAACAAATATCACATGTAAGACAATCTTAAAAAACACAAACACACACACACACACACACACACACACACACACACTCAGATTCCAATGTGTTCTTTGATTTGGTGTTACATATTGAACTGTATGTAGTCTTGTCCTCCCTTGGCTTCCCATCTTGGGAGTTGTCACACCATGACTTAGAAAGCACTGCAGACTTGCTGATTGCCCCAGTATTTCAGAGGGTAAGTAGGTGCCAGTGGCAGCTGCAGGTTGAGATTTTGCTTCTCACCTTGTTTCCTGTTTCTGGTAAGAAGGAATTAAAGTGTTCTCTCCCTATATGTGATTGTGGTTATAAACTTTATCAGGGTTCTTTTAAATAAAACTCAAGTGGGTGAAAAAGAAGGAGCACACTGGTGAAATTTGTGAACAGATTCTACAAAAGAAACATGACTTTAACTTTGTTTAAAATGCATTGCCTAAGACTCCAGGAAATCTTGCATATATAAGATTCATATGGAAGAGTTTTTTAGAAAGTTGACAAGAGAATATTTCATTGTTTTAGGATTTATTTGTGTATGTTCCACAGAAGGTATGTTTTTGAGATTTATTACAAATAATTCTGTTAATCTTATCCAAGATATTCTGACATGCCAGGTGGTTAAAATAGAATGATGCATACCAGGTCTATAGAAATGCCATAAGTTATTACACGGTAATATAAGTATTTTTGGTATCCATGACTAACTTTTAAAATGGCAAAGTTATAAATATCTGTAAAGTCTACGTGCATTTGTTACTGATTATTGTGGCATTAATATGTAAGGAACATGTTTTTTGTTTTATTTTCCACCCTTACGTTTTATTTATAAAACAAAAATTTTATATTTACACAAGAGGAGAATTAGCAGGGTGTAATGTAAAAATGAAGACCCCAATGGGGGGAATATTTTAAATGTCTTTCAGGGAGTAGAAGAAAGAGCTTTGCTTAAAAATTTTACCATATGCTAACTATATACAGCACTTCAAGTTTATTTATTGTTAGAACCTCATGTAAATCACGTCATTCTGAAAGTCATGGAAACTGCACATTTGTGCATTAAACTATGTAAACAACAAAAACTGGTCATCCATCCAATTGTTGCTTCACTTATTTTGAATTATAGTGCAATTTTGTGGAGGGTGAAATGGGGATTACACAATATAGCGATTTCCTTTTAACACCTACATTTTTGCTGATCAAGCAAGGTCTGTTGGTATGAGTTTAACCTTTATTTTATTTCAAAATGTGTTTTTTATTCTGAGTTCCGTTGGTGTCTGTGGTTTCACTTTTCCCCATGAGCCACATGTTAAAGCCTGCCCTGTCTAAGTGAAAGAGTCAAGCCGGGGAAAAGACACTGTAGGCGGGCAGGTTTTATACTGGAATAAGCCCAAGAATCCTTTGAACCCATCAGTGATATTATTAATCAGGAGAAGGTGTAAGGGCTCACACTTCAGGTGCTTAATGGTACCTGTCAAAATTAAAGCACAGAGGTACATGAGGCGACCTCCTCCATCCCCAATTTATAAAAGAGATCTTTTGTACCCAACACGTCCATCTCCGTTTTCCAGTGCTGTTCAAATAGGTTGCCCAGTTTCTCTTCTGGCTGTTGAAGTCCTGCTTATCCTTCTTGCTGCCTCAGATCTATTGTGGAATAAGGCAGGGAGCGCCTGCTGCTTCTGTCCAGCCTTTCTTGATTAGCTTTCTTCTTCCTCCTTTACCCACTGCAAATGGTTTACGTTGCCTTATGGTAGTCAAGTCTGGCCTTACATTGTCGTTAGCTGTGTGTGAATTCATCCCCTACACCAGGCTGTGTTTTCTTGAACACTGGGACTGTGTTTTCCTAGTGCTTGTGACAGTTCTTTGTAACAGTGAATGCTCAATAACTGTTGTTCAGACTGAATTAAAGGAAAAAGAAAAGTTTTTTTTTTTTTTTTTTTTTTTTAAACTTTCATGGAAGTCAGACTTTTAAATGGGGAAGATACATTGAGGGAAATGTTGGTCTCCCACCAAGGTCAGTACCATTTGTCAGGCTCTCATTGGACTATGTGACAGTTTTAACCCCATGTTTCAGGGTACATTTTTTTGGTGTATCTGATGTGGTGTATGATTACTAATTTTTGACCAGAGAGGACACTGTCTCTTCCCAGGTGTTGTTTTGACTCCCTGTCCTGTATATTCTGAAGGGTGTTTTCTACTGCTTGGCAATTTATGAAATGATGAATGAGAACAGGAGTTTTTCTCCACCCTGGCTTCCTGCATCAAAATGCCCTCATTTCCTGTGGCCTTCTTGAAGTGGATCTAGTCCAGAAGAACCTCTGATTAGTCTCTTGTCTTAAGATTCTTATCTACTTAGGCATAGGGACAAAGGATCAGAATTAAACCTAATTTTTAAAATATTTATTTATTTGCTTTTAGTTGTAAACAATGCGTTTTTATGTGGTGCTGGAACCCGGGCTGTGCCCGTGCTAGGCGAGCACTCTACCACTGAGCCACAAACCCAGCCCAAACCTAAGTTTTGATTAGTGGCCTGGAGCCAATTAGCAGGTGGACTGGAATTTATACACTTAAATAGATTCACCTGATGTGAGACCTAATGGGAGGAACTACAATAAGAAAAATAAGAAGGCTTTTCCATGCAAGGTTCACTGAGTGTCATTTTATATGGATCTGTCTTCATTCCTTACAAAGACAAAGGAGCAAAAATGCACTAAAATATGATTTAATTTTTAGCTGTGGATATTTGTACTGAATTTGCCTTAGTCCACCTTGTTTCCCTTGCATTAGTGTTGTTACCAAAGATAAGGGAGCTCTCTGGAGATTGGACATTGGCCTTCACTTCAGTAGAAGGAACTTAACTTGCCTACCTGGGATGGTGAGTTGAGGATGACTGTTGCCTGTGATTCTGTTTTTTGTGAACATTCCTCTGATAGATATGCAACAGTATTGAAAACATTTAGGTGGAGCTTTTTTCTCTTAAGATCACATTCATGCACTTAATGACTATTTCCTTGGCACCCACCATTTTAGGCACTGGGATTATATTCTGTTGGCTCAAATGTACTTTTCTTTGTTGAGAGGGCTTAATATAGTCCTAAGCAAATGCTAGGACACATTGCTTTATTTAAAGCCATTGCCAATTATAGATCTATTTTGCTGTCAATTCATGTAGGTCCTTAATGGCTGCCCTGTGGAGAAGTACTCTTATCCCTATCTTACAGATGAGAAACCAGAAGCACAAAGTAGGGGATCATACTACCAGGGTATAAGTTATACAAGTGGATTTGAACCCAGATAGTCTTGACCTCTGAGTTGCCCAAGAGCTGTAACAAGCCTTGGCTTACATGATACAGGGCATCTTTATTTCTTTGGAGGTTCATTTAACAGACTTTCTTGATTCAAAAGGCATGTTTCATCATAAAACACAACTGCCTCAACGGCTGTTTAAAATATTAGTTCTTAGAGCTAGGGCTTTCTTTAAGGCAAAGCAGAGATGGTATTAAAATCTAGAAAATTTCAGAATCATGCAAATCTGGAACTCCTGTTGATGATTTAGTTATTGGATCTAGTGTCTTCCTTTTAAAAAGTGAAAGTAGGAAAATCAGAAAGTTGTATGACTAGGCAGTGTTCAAACTCTTGGTTATCAAACAGGCAGAGCCAAGAGGTTTGTTGAGTCAGCTGGTGAGACCTGCAGTGGGCTGGTGTTTTTTACATGATTTCAGGTTTGACATGGGTCTGAGATCTGATGTAGACGTACAATTTTACAGTATTCAACAAGTGCCCTATGATAAGGTATTACTTCTTATTTTGCAGCATTGTTTAAGAAACAAAACTCATTTATTTAAGAACTTTCATGGGTGAAAGAGTTTTATTTTTTAATATTTTTTATAAATATGGAATTAGTCTTTTTTGCAAGCACATGGAATCTTATCAGATTGGATGCAGTTTCTGAGAAGCTTTCATGGTTTGCTAACAGACATTGCTGGGAAGAAAACTCCAGGTACTACCCTGGCTGTGAGCAAGTCTTCAGATCAGACTGGGTTCACTGTGTTGACCAGGACATAGAATTGTTGAACCTCCATGAACTTTACCCTGAAGCTAACAACTGGCGTTTTAACTCTTCGGATCATAACCATGATTAATCTGAAGAGTTTATTTCACCAACTTTGGTAATTCTTGTTAGGTAGCCACAGAGACACACTGCCGATCCTGTGCATCCTTTGATCAAATGGAACTTCTTCTACATTCTGTATTATAAAAAAGCATTTTAAAGATGCATAGTATAAGCTGGATATGGTGGTTTACATCTGTAATTCAAGCTACTTGAGAGGCTAAGGCAGGAGGATCGTCTAAGCCCAAGAACTCAAGGCAACATAGCTAGACTGTCTTTAAAAAAAAAAAAAAAAAAAAATACAGAGCTGGGTGCGGTGGTGCATGCCTGTAATCCCAGCTGCTCTGGAGGCTGAGGCAGGAGGATCACAAGTTCAAAGCCAGCCTCAGCAATGGCAAGGCACTAAGCAACTCAGTGAGACCCTGTCTCTAAATAAAATACAAAATAGGGCTGGGCTTGTGGCTCAGTGGCTGAGTGCCCCTGAGTTCAGTCCCTGGTACCCAAAACAAACAAACAACACAGAATGAAAGATGGAAGATGTATCCTAGATAATTATAGATTCACTGGGTACTAACTTTGGAAAAGACAGAATGTAGTCTTAGAACTGTTTTTTCCCTTTTTGTCTTCCAGAACTATTTTGCTTCCCATTTCCCTCCCACCCCCAGTTTGCAAAATTATGCACTGGGACCAACATCTCTGTGGGTCTGAAGTGCTGCCATGAACAAGTAAATGAGCACTGTAGGTCTTTAGATATGCATCCAAGACTAATGGGAGTTAGAAAACAGACAGGTCAAGTCAGTGTGAAGAAGGTCATTGTAACAAAGAAGACCAGAAGTGGACTGGGCTGTGGAGAGGCGGGGAGGGGTTGGTTCTATGGATGTGGTTCAGAGTTTGATAGCTGAGATGGACTGGAAATTTTTTTTTTTTTAAATAAAATTTAGTGAATTTTTGGTTTGGGGAAAACTAATATTTATCCTTGGCCATTCTATTTTTCTCAAGTTTAAGTAGACACTCAACTGGGAAATTATTCCTGAGTAATACACAATAGACCCATTTCACCTACATCCACATTTTCTCTTCCTCCATAGTTTTGAAGAATAAGACCACAAGACGATTTTAAATTGTTCAGCCAGAAACAATTATCTTTCTTTCTTTTTCATCTTTTTTAACTTCATGGTTTCATCCTAAAATGTTTACTGAGCTCACTTATATATGCCTCCCTCCCAACTCCCTAGTTTGGTGGCTTCATTACAAACTTGGGTGCTCCTAGGACATTTGGAGTTCATTCAATAGCCCTGAAGTGTGAGAGGTGTCCAGGGAAATGTGTAGCCCTGAGCTCTCCTCTTTAACCACAGAAGCTCTGTCCAGACATGCCCAGATGGATTCCTGCGACTCTCTCCACTGTGAAGTGGGACTTGTGTGGCACCAACAGCAAAGCCATTCATGAATGAAAAGCCTTCTCTGGTGTGGCCATTGCCTTCACTGCTTTCTGTCCCCGCCACCCTTTGAGTTTGTCAGGCACAGGCCCCTTCTTATTTAGACCAAGGGTTTTTTTTTTTGTTGTTGTTTTTAATTAGAACATATGCATGTTAATGACTTCCCATGAGTTACATTTGGGGTAAAATGTATACTTTTATCCATTTGGTGTTTGTGGTGGGGTTGTTGCTGAGGAAAAGGAGGATTGAGGGAAGTCTCAGCTGGATGGATGGTATGCCTTGTGAATGTACAGAGCCTTCCTTTTCTCCTTCCCTCCATCCCTTCCTTCCTTCTCTTTCTTTTAAACTCTTTTTTCCCTTCTCTTTCTCTAACTCAGCTTTTCACAAATGGATAAGGCAAGGCACTATCTGCAATGTGTGAAGTACTTCCACAAAAAAGTGAGAACTGGTAACTCCTAGTGGACCTACCACATTGCAGGAGCATGTCAGGTATTTCCTTTCTTTAATATTTGGCTTAGAGAAGCCAATTAGCTACTCTGAACCCTTTCGTATAACTGATCATTGTTTGCTTATTTTCACCCCTCTGTGTATAACATGATCGTACTCTTGTTCTTATACATCAGTAAGCTCTTGCATCTGAAAATCCTGCTGTAAGCTGTTCTGTATAGTTTGTCATTCTGTCTGTTCATTCTGAGAGCTGTGAACTTCGAAAAGTGTGATCCATACCATGCCTAGAGTCATTGCAACAGGGGAGGGAGAAATATATAGTTAAGAACATAAAGAAGAAAATATTATTCTGGTGGCATTTCTGTCTTGGTGTTTGTTTTATTTTTTAGATTTGGAAAGACTCAAACTCACACTTTTTTTTTTTAATTAAAAGAGAAGCAGTTTGACATAGTAGAAACTTGGTCTTTGGAGCCAAAAAGCTATGCGTGGTGACCTTAGACAAACTACTTAGCCTTCCAAGACACAGCAGGTTGTCTACAGTATGATAGGAATAGCAGCAATATGTCTATCATGGGATTCTTAGGAATGTCCAGTGAGACATTGCCTATGAGGTACACAGTACAGGATCTTATACATGGGAAGTGGCTTGCTTAGATTAACAAACTATCTTGTTTACTGACTTGGATTAACAAGACTATCCTGGCATTTCTTTTCTTTTCTTTTTTAAAAAATATTTATTTATTTGCTTTAGTTGTACACAATGCAATGCATTTATGTTTATGTGGTGCTGAGGATCGAACCCGGGCTGCACTCATGCGAGGCGAGCGCTCTGCCGCTGAGCCACAATCCCAGCCCCGACTATCCTGGCATTTCTTTCCATTTGTTTTTTAAAAATAGTTTTTAGTTGTAGACAGATGCAATACCTTCATTTTATTTATTTATTTTATGTAGTACTGAGGACAGAACCCAGTGCCTCACATGTGTCAGGTAAGCACTCTACCACTGAGCCACAACCCCAGCCCATTCTTTTTTTTTAATGTTAAAAAATATTTTAATAAGCATATTTAGAAATGGCGGAAGGGAATAGGAGAAGGTAAATATTTTACAGTGCAAAGTTACTATGCATAAATTTAAAAACATCTAATTCATAATTTTAAATGTCTATTTAAATATTACTTCAAATACATTTTAAAGCTCGACAGACTTGTGTTGAACTGAGTTGCAGATTCTGAACTCTATTTGAAAACATCATAAAACAAATGAAAATGATGGTGCTTTGCTGGAGTGGGAGTGGGGTAGGGAGACTTAACTATTACAAAGGCTTCTTTTCCCAATCCTAGCCCATTCTTTTCCATTGTTAATTTTTATAAAATACATAGTTAGCTTCATTATTGGATACGATCTAAAATTTTTAATAAACATGACTAGAGCCCATTCATGTTTATTTAAGACTTCTTTAGTAAGGGCTCAGATATGATTGGTTCCTTGGTGATTAAGTGCTAGGCAGTTGAAGATACTTGTTTCATAACACATTTAGGAGAAAGCACTGAGTAAAGCACATATTAATACAGCCCCCTTTAATGAAAGCACCAGGTTAGGGGAGTCACTCCCAGTGCTTCCTGGGAGGCTGTGAGTTGTAGACTGGGCAAAGGACCCCAAAGAACTGACAAGTGGGGAAACTTGGAAACTGGAAAATGCAGGGTTTTTGTTTTCCTTTCAGAAATTGGTCTTTTGCATACCAGTGATACAGCGTGAAAGTTGATTTATTTTTTAGAAAAAAATGAATACTTGAGAAAGCTGCATTGCCTGTCAGGTTTACATATTTCACTTTAGAGAAACAAATCCTATTCATTCAGCAAGAGCAGTTATTTGTGTACAATTGCTTTTCTGTAAGCCAGCAGGAACCATCAAGGGTTAAACATTTTCTCCCAAATGGTTTTGTGTGTTCATGTATTTTACATGACTTTAAATTCATTTCTTCCATATAGTCTCTGTGAAGACAGAGGTTATGCAGCCCTCAAGGTACACCTTGTTGTTTATAGTAAGTAAATAAATAAATAAAATTTTATTTCTGGAGTTTTTTTTTTTATTATAGAAAGTTATATGAGATCATTGTAGATTTGCAAAATACAAGGAAGAAGTCATACACATCTTAACCATCCCAAAAATAATCAATGTTAACACTTGGTGTACTGCCAGATTTTTTTTTTTCTGTTAGTATGATGCTAGATATTTATTATTATAAAATATGTCTATCCTCAAAAACCTCTCACACTAAGTCCAGGTGTTGTAGAGAGAAACCGATTGTGGTCAGGCACCCCTTTGGATGCAAGATGATGGATTCCCAGGGAGGGTGTGATGCCCTTGAGTTTACTAGCCCTGGCATTCTTATCTCTACAGTAAGAAATGTGGTTTTCTTCAAGTGGAAAAAGACTGGAAAGGAAAACAGGTGAGCTCAAAAGAACTCTTTACATTGTCACTGTGGTAGAGGGCAAAGGCAGTGAGGCAACCTAGTGTTATTGTGCTATGGACCTTCTGTATTCAGGAAAAAGCATAATTTCAACAAGTCCAGTTTTGAATGTAGCTTCTCCATCCCCAGACCTTTTATCCTTAGGGTTTAAATTACTATCACAAACTTCAAACATGGAGCAGGAGACTTCAACATGAGAGCATGAAGGATTGTTAAACATATGCAAATTTTTATAGCATTAATCATGAACCTGAATCTTGAAAGACTGTTTTCTGTTGAGCTATATATTTATAGATGCTCTCTAATATGGCCCATGCATCTCTGACATTTCTCATGCTGAGTCATACTTTGTTCTGTTAAAGTTATCCATTATTGGACAAAGACTGGTAAAATGGATATGGCATTGAGAAATGTGCAAGATTTCCAAAGATCACTTGTATTGAGAGATACCCTCATTGTAATCCATCCTGATTAGACATTTCAAACTTGCTATTCTCATCTGCAAAGTGAACATTTTTATCCTTTTTCCCTTGGCTCCCTGTTTCCATCTGCATACAGTGCTCAGGTGGACTTCTTTACTGAAGAGAAGAGTATAATATTCTTACAGTTTGCCTAGCTCTTTGGCATTTAAACAAACCAGAGAAATGCATAAATTTAGCAAAGGATCGGGGCCAAAGTGATGGCTGAACTGGCAACATCTCACATTTTTCATGCTCTGTATTTATAGCAATAAATTTCAAGTAAGGAAATAGATCACAGGGAGTATGTCGTATTAGGAAGGAAGTTTGTACACTTTTGTGGCTTATGGGTGTCTCAGTATAACCTTCTTCCTTCTTCCCTGGGTGAGTGAACTGCATAATCCTGAGATCCTGAAGATGCCTTCTAGTAACTGTAGCCTCTATAGCTGCTGCATTTTGGGGCTTTGCAATGAATTGCATGTTAACGCAAGAAAAAAACAAAAAACAAAGTACCCATTTTTAAAAGGGAAGATAACAATTGTGCAATAAAACTATGTTTCCTGGTCATTGAGACCTGTAACTATGCTTTAATAATATTGAGAACATTTGATTCCATGATTTTCATGTTTTTTTAGTTAGCTATTGGTTACAGTTCAGAAATAAATTGCCAACTTATGATTTATTTAGTAACTATGATATTAATGGTAATGATGATGAAAAATAGTAATAATGTATTTTTTAAAAGCAGTGTATTCATGAATTATCTCATTTAATCATCTTAAAAACTTTTAAAATCTTATTATGAATTTCATTTTGTAAGTTTATTATTGTGAATTTCATTTTGAGAGTTTAAACAATTTTTTCTTAGAATGCATTTTATAGATACCTAGAATCATTGTAGTACTTCAGGAACATACCCCTCAACTAAACATGTTTTCTCTTACATATTCTATCAGAGATTTTTTGAGAAGCTTCCCATTTTCAAAAAATGAGAAACTCCTTAAAGGTTTTAGTCTTCATTGGTTTTATATACTTACAGTGTCTCAGATTGTTGGTTTCATAGTTGTAGGAGAAAGTGTGTGTAGGAGGTTTTAAAGGAAAGATGATGGTCAACATGGAAGTCTGCTTGTGAAAGAGAGATAAGCCAGCAAGCTGGGGCACATGGTAATACAGTACATTGAAGACAGATTCTGCCTACTGCTAAAATTTCACCTTTTACCCCATTGAAAATTCTCATGTATGTTACTTTTTATACACACTAAAGCTTATTGTTTTTTAGAGTTGCCAAATTTGCTTTAAGGACAGTACAATATTAATCTGCAAAGATATTTTAGATTTTAGAAAAATATGACTTTTGGATTCTAGGTGTTTATTGTTTAGAATGGACTGTGAACCCCATGAGGTAGGTACTGAATTATCTTCATCTTTGTGTTCAGAACATTGTCCAGCAGATAATATGGTAAGGACTTCATAAAGCTTTCTGAGTAAATGGATGCATGAATAACATGTATGAAATTTTCTACCATCTGCTAACATCTGCTTATAGATTTTCAAGACACTTTATACAGCACCAAAAAGGGTACAAACAGGGCCAGGGTTGTGGCTCAGTGGTAGAGCGCTTGCCTAGCATGTGTGAGGCACTGGGTTCGATCCCCAGCACCACGTAAAAATAAAACAAATAAAGTAAAGGTATTGTGTCCATCTACAAGTTTTTAAAAAAAGGGTACAGTTTTCATTAATGATGTTCATTCATATGTATATTTCAGTTGTCCTTATTGGTAAAGGAGAACTTTGTGGCTTGTTTCATAAAAGGAAATTCATAGTTCAGTGTAGCCGGGACCACACCTTCCGACACAGACACAACATTCAGACTCACAGACCCCCACCCTACTCCAAGTCTGGTTTGCAGCCCAGACTGAGGTTGAACTGTAGGAAGAAGGAGGCCCTGTGGTTAAACCACTTGTGGATAATCGAAAGTAGACCATACTTATTTTCAATTTGGCAGCTGTATTAGCTTTTTACTAAAGTGTGCAGCCTTGCCTGGTTCTTCACACTGTGGCCTGCTCACCATTAGTGGTCTGGCAGAGACATGTGAGGAGGCTCACCATCGCTTCTCTTCAGCTGTTCCTTTGCCCATTCTAGTGTTTTCTCTTACTTGGCCATGCTTTCTTGTGTCAGGCAGTTGGATCAGTTGCAGTGACTGCATCAGAAGAAAAAGATAAAAATCAGAAAACCCAGAGGCTAGCAATGATGCAATTTTAAATTTAAAATGACCCATGTTTGATTTATAGCATATGAAAACACTTTGACTTCTCCAACTGTTTCACGTACTTTGATTCAGATCCTTAAAAATTTCTGGTGGGCAGTTGGTATTTCAGTCCACTAATGTATCAGTCTTGATTCTCCAGACTTGGATACCATTTGAGTTAGAGGCGCTGTGTGCCTGATATAGATTATGTGTGAATGTTTCGATGTCAACAGGAGACGAGGGTTGTGAAGATAAGTGTTCATGTGGGACAGACTGTGAGTCCACGTCTCCAAGGATGAGTTAGTATATGTCACCCTGTTCATGACAGGGCCTGTGTTTTTTTCCTTTTCTGTTTTCATCTCCAGTTGGTGATATGCCATTTAAATCTGCACTGGCACATGAGCATGGTTTTCTACCCAAACTGAACTTGAGTTAGAAGAACCTCAGCTCCATAGAGATCTTATTTTACTGTTTTCCCTGGTTCAAATGCCCTTGATACCACATACTATACATAAAGTATTTATTATTGCTTGAGTACAATTCCTTGGAAAGGATAGCAGGGGTTTCATAAAGTAAAATCCACTTTTCTCTCTGGCATTTACCAACTGCCTTGCAATCCAGTGACTTGAAATAATGGTCAGAGTGCACATTGCTCAATTTCTCGTGGCTGCTCCTGACCTTTCACACTGCACACAGCAGATGTGTGTTTGTGTGTGTGTGAGTGTATGCACATGCACAAGTGCTCATGCACATGTGTTTCTGTCCCTATTCAAACAGTGTAAGTCCTGCAGATGCATCAGGCACACGTAGGGACTTAGTTGTTCCTTTTAAGACTAGTAGAGAAGGATGTATGCCAGGAAAGTGGGAACCAAACTGTTGACCCAGGTGACTTAAGAAGCAACACTGAGTAGGCTGGAGTAGTGGCTGAGTGTCAGAGTGCTTGCCTGGCATGTGTGAGGCACTGGGTTTGATTCTGAGCACCACATATAAATAAATTAATTAATTAAATAAAGGTCCATTGACAACTAAAAATGTGTGTGTGTGTGTGTGTGTGTGTGTGCGTGCGTGTGCACAAATATATATATATATACATGTGTGTATATATATGTATATACATATACATATATATATATATTTTTTTTTTTTTTTTTAAAAGAAGCAACACTGAATTTCATCAGTAGTATGGGGATTTAGAAATGCTCCCCAATCAAACTCACAGAACAGTGGCCATGGTTGGGCTACTTATTCTTACATGTACATGGAGTATATCATTTTCTCACTACCCCTAGACCTGAGTGCACGGGTGATTAAGAGATGTAAATTTATGACTTGTATCAGAGAAGATTCTACCTTCACGGTTTGGAGGAGGCTCATTTGTGTTTACCAGGATATTCCTTTCTTCAAGTTGCTTTTCCAGTTTGGATTGGACTACTTAAGTTAAAGGGAGCTCCACCTTCAGTCCTTGCAAGAAGTAAAAAGAAGAAGAAGAAGAAGAAGAAGAAGAAGAAGGAGGAGGAGGAGGAGGAGGAGGAGGAGGAGGAGGAGGAAGAGGAGGGGGGAGGAGGAGGAGGAGGAGAAAATTTCAGTAAAGCAAGGAGGAGGAGGAGGAGGAGGAGGAGGAGGAGGAGGAGGAGGAGGAGAAAATTTCAGTAAAGCAAGAATTAGTATATGATGTAGAATATCAGTGATAAAATTTAAACTTAGAAGCCACAGAGTAGTGTTTAACTGATAGAAGCTGGGCTAATAATAATTGACTTGCAAGGTGCTTCACATAATATTTGAACTTTATATTTACTGAGGAAGAAAAGCTTTTGCTATTATTATTACTACCATTACCTGTTTTGCCACCTTCTATTTTGTAGATGACAAAATTGAGGCTCTGAGAATTTAAAAGATTTCCCCCAAATTATTAAGCTGTTACTTGTCTTACTCAGGACAAGACTTCTGTCGCCAGACCAGAGCTTTTGCATCTGTAGTATTTTTACTAAGACTTCTTTTTGAACAGGAGCACACCTGCAATCCCAGTGCCTCAGGAGACTGAAGCAGGAGGATCTCAAATCCTAGGCCGGCCTCAGCAACTTAGTGAGACCCTAAAAAACTTAGTGAGACCCTGTCTCAAAATAAAAAGATAAAAAGGGCTGGGGATGTAACTTGGTGACAAAGTACCCCTGGGTTCAATCCCTAGTACCAAAGAAAAAACCAAAGCAAACACCACCATGAACAACAAAAAACTTCTTTCTAAGGCCTTCCCTGTCTGGTGTTGTGTCATATTTGACAGTGTAGCAAAACTGAAGATGTTTTATAAATACGTAATTTGTTTAATACCTCAGTAGACCATATAGCAAGTAGCACTGAAGTTATATATTATGTTTGCTTAGTATCACTATGATTTGTGAAATAGGCCTTACTTCTGAGTTACCCTAAAAGTTAATAATAACAAGCTGGGTGAAATAATCCCAGCACTTGGATGGCTAAGGCAGGAGGATCACGAGTTCAAAGCCAGCCTCAGCAATGGTGAGGCACTTAGCAACTCAGTGAGACCCTGTCTCTAATAAACTAAAAAAAAAAAAAAAAAAAAGGGGGGTGGGGATGTGGCCCAGTGGTCGAGTGCCCCTGAGTTCAATCCCCGGTACCAAGAGAAAAAAAAAACACTAGCAACAACAACAACAATAACATCAGGTTTGTAAAGCACAACAAAGATTAAATTACATACTTTCTACCTCCCTCATACCAGATGTCTGGAGTCTTTAACAAAAGAAGTGGCCAACAGTGAAATATTTACTAAAATGCAGGTATTTCTCAGTCCATAATTTCTTTTAAAACTGAAAAAAAAGGTATCTAAGCAGATTTTTTCAGTAATGCTTTAAAATGTATTTTTAATGAAGAGATTTAAACATACATTTGATGGATTCTTCAGGATTGTCAAACTGCTTGAAATGATTATATTATTCTTTGAGGTATAAAATCTTTTATTTTGCTTACAGGAATATTTCCATTATATGTAGCGCAGCTGGAAAATTCTAATGGGGCCGTGTCCGTGCAATTACTGATTGTGTAATCCTGTAAATTTTTGATAAGCATGTTCCAAGTTTTCCTGTTCTGAAAACAAAAGCATTTAAATCCTCCACTATTGAAAGCAAAAGATAACTTTATTAGGAGACATCATTAGGTATGTTTAGGACTA
This sequence comes from Tamias sibiricus, assembly GCA_025594165.1. Taxonomy (NCBI): domain Eukaryota; kingdom Metazoa; phylum Chordata; class Mammalia; order Rodentia; family Sciuridae; genus Tamias; species Tamias sibiricus. The sequence goes on from CM046658.1 coordinate 54,027,479, forward strand.
GGTGAAAAATCAAAGACTAGATCAAACACCAAAACTAACCCTGCTGATAAAAATTTAGTTTTTATTCTCTAAGTGATTGATATAATGAGTCTTGCCCATTAAACATAAAAGACCTTTAAAGTAAACCTCACCATTATCATAGAAATGTAACTTAAGTAGGTGCAATAAACAAATTTCATATCTATCAAGATGCAGTGAAATAAGGATGATGCTATTTGGCCTGTAAATGACTTTTCTTTTGTATTTCCTGTGCAAAAGAACTGTTTATTAACTTCAGCAACATGCCAGTGTAAGGATCTTAACACTTGTCCTCCTCTTTTTGCTATGACTCAACATCAGACTCTGCCCTCTGACCCAAACAAGGACTCTGAACAGAAAAGCATGAGGACCCAAACTTAGATACATGTGATCAGCATATAATATATATACCTTGCTTTGAATAAGTAAACCCTTCATATGCTTGATGGGTTTAAAAAACAGGGTAATTTTTTAAAAGTTTTTAAAAAGTGTAATTCCCCTACTTGGCTGATGATAGAAATACTAGGAGAAATATTGACAGTTATGAACTCTGGATGGTGCTGATGGTGATGTCTAGCAAAATTGAACCTTTTCATAGGAGCTTAGTTTGCTTACCCATTCCCTCTATCGGAAACTTGGGCCTTTATTGAGCATCACTGTGTGCAGTTTGGGTGGATATGTGGTCCGTACTTCTTGAAGAGTTTTGGGGTTTGTGTCATCATCCAGTGCTGTCCTCACATCATATTTTCCTAAAAGATGCATCTGCATAGCTCTAGAAGCTTTTGACTTCTTGGGATTACCAACTCAGTACTGTGGGTTTCAGTTTTTACCTCCCACACAAAAAAACCGTAAATAAAAAAGTAAACTCAAAGAATATCTAAGTGACTATAGAATTTCAAAGAAAGGTCTCTACTTCTTATTTTGAGCCACAGGCAGATGGAGTGTCATGGCAGAGCATAGGAGTTGTTTCAGTTGACCCTTGAAATGAGGAGGCTTCACTGTTTCAGCCAAATTGAATAGTAAATTTTATTTTAAAAAACTGATCAATTCAGCAAAACAGCTGATTGCTCAGGTAAATGAATTGTCTCTGAGACAAATGTTTGGAATAGTTACCCATTCATTATTTCTGGTAACAGCATGTAACAATTATCTCTACTCTCCAGTTTTGTTAAACTATATATATATTCTCTTGAAATGGGATTGATGAAACTCCTGAATATCTGTATCTACTGTATGACCTCTATTAGTGTGCATAATTATGCCTGGAAGAGAACTATAAGTAATTATGAAATTTATGGTTATGACAGGTGATCTGATTTTTCTTCTCTCTGGCATTCCCTCAACTGTGTTCCAAGAGCTGCTCAAAAGTGCAAGTGTTGGTTAATAACCCATGACAGAACTGTAGCCAGGAGGGGAAGGTCCCATTGGATCTCATTGGGAAAAGCTCAAGATTGGGAAATGGAACTTTGGCAGAAACAGGACAAAGGAAGATGCAAAATATTTGTCTCACAACCCCATACACAATTAACCTTTATTTTGGAGGGGAAAGGCTTCTTTAAAGTCTTACTGAAGAATGAGAATAAATCTCACTTCTGGTTTATAAACTTTTAAATGCAGCCTAGCATGGACCTAAGATTGGACATTGTACAGCCTGAGCTCTGCCACATAAAAACTTCAGAACTTCAGGCAGGCTGCTTATTATCCAGTAAGCTGAATTTTTTTACTCTAAAAAGGGTAATGATGATATCTATATTATGGCATTGTTATTAAGAAGAAATGAGGTAATGCCTAAAAAATGTGTAACACAATTACTGGCACATAAAAGATACTCAATGAATGCTATTTTCCTTCTTGTTCATCAAGAGCTTAAGACAGAAATCTCCTGGGGAGCTTGAGTGTTTCATTACTTCAGTATCACTTGCCAAGGATGTTTACCACATTGTTCCTATGTAATTAAAACAGAGGCACACATACATCTAAATATGCAGAGACATGTTTTGCAGTTGAGGTACCACTTCTTTTTGGTAATGTATTGGTGATTTGCAGTTTGCCTCTGCATCTCTGAATATTTTACTGTTGTAAGATGTGTTTGAAGTTCTGAGGGTCTTCGGATGAAAATCAGGTTCTTTCCCTACTGTTCATATACTGACATCAAGAGATTTGAGAATCCCCTACTTCATGCACAAAGTGGCCTATGTTTGCAAGTATATTTATTTTCCTGGGAAAAGAGGCCATGGATTTCATAATTTCCAAAAGAGAAGACCCAAAAGTTTAATATTGATCCCAATGATGACCTTATGCTTGCATTTTTTATTTGTCCAAAGATTAAAATATCAACATTGATATTCCCTAAAATCTTATTGTATAGTGAGTGGAGTTCATTTTATATTTTACAGCAATGGAAACTGAGACTGTATTAACCCTGCACTCTCTAGTGACACCCCACAGTATTCAACAATGGGAAATCAATGACCCAAATCAGGGATTAACAATTAATTCTGCTTTTCACTTTACCATAATTTCTAAAATATGTGACTATTGTAACTTTTTTAATAATAGTGTTGTTGTTTGATCTATCAGCAATTACCAAGCATAAAAGGTTTTAAAAGGTATGTTATTAAAAGGGTATATTATTAGTTACCACTTTATTAATCATAGTTTGTGGAATATAACTTAAATCATTAACCTCAGATTTTTTTTTTGGGGGGTGGAAGTAGAGAGGGTTGTTTTATTTATTTTCATAACAGGCATGAAGACTGCCTCCTGTTTTTCATCCTGTGAGAGTGTGTGGGGGGGAGGTGGGAGGGAGGTGGTGGCAGAGAGAGAGAGTGTTTTGAAGGTATCCATGGAAGACTCAGATTGATCATAAAAGCCATGGGAGATTGACTTTACATTGAAATATTCTAGTTACGGTTGGGAAAATTAGGAATAAAACATATTGCTAAATAGCTGGGCACCAATCAGTTTGAGGAACTCTAATATAGGGTCTTAGCAAATTCTTACATCATTGTTGGATTGACCCATCATGATTCATTCATAGATCAAAATGTTCAGAACTTGTGAATTGGAAGTAGTGTTTATTTTGCCTCTATTATAATCCCCAGCCTCACTTGGAAAGGTGTTTTACTTATTTATTGTTTTTTTAAAATTTTTAAATAGATAGTTCTTCTGTACCTGGAGCATGTTCCTATCTGTTGCATTTGAAGCACTGTCAATGAGACATAGCATCACTGAAAGTCAGTTTTAGTGGTGGTTTTTACCTCAGCAGGGTGGTCACTTCTGAATGCAAATCAGATATCCAGTGTGATTCTTGCATGTATTATACTATCCCAATAATTTCTGTAGGCTTGCCCTTGAATTTCATCCATCCATTGCATTCATATAGTGTATAAGTATTGAATAACTTTGATGTTCAAGACAGTTTTGTGTTGCAAGTATTATTTTATTGCTTTAAAGAGTAAATATCTGGATATTGTTTTTATAATTGTTAGCTGTGTTTTATCCAGGGGAATAAGTGTGAGAGGACAAGGAAATTCTGTTAATTTTGTCAATGTTCAAACATCAAAAATTATGAATATTAAATACTTGTTTGGCTCCTCTTTTCCCAGGCTACATGGTGTCCCACAACTTTGCAGGGAGCCTGCATTGTAAACTATTTGTGGTGGAACTGCTGTTTTTCTAAAGCCACTTCACTTTTTTTTTTTTTTTTAAGGAGTTTGCATTTTTAGAGGATTTATGAGAATTTTGCTTCATTTTGGCTGGAAATTTGGTGTCTCCATTGAAACTTGGAAACCAAATCAGACAGCTTTGAGCTTTCATTCATCATTTAGAACTTAAAAAAAAAAAAAAAAAAAAAAAAAGGTGTGTTTTGCCTTAATTCTACATATTCATTATACTTTGGTTGTTTTAAATTACTACTGATTAATTTTACTTGTTTCTTATGAATTCTACAAATAAATTAATTGAAAAACCATCGAGGAAAGAACAAATCCCAATCCAGTAATCATATATTTTTCTACTAGGAGTGTTAACTAAATTATGTATCCTTTGGGCAAAATCACATAATCTTTCTGGCTCTCAGTGTGCTTCTTGACGGTTTTTGAATTTTAAGAGTGTTTTTCTACTTTACTTTTCTATGTGAATCTTATGGTGACATAAAAAAAAAAAAGAAGGAAAAAGAGTTTCACAGAAGTATTCTAATAGCAGTCCATATCTACTGTTCCTCTGGACTTTTTTTCCTTGTAGCATTTGTGACTATAACACAATTTAGGAAATTGTAATTAATACTACCACACACAAAATAATGCTTACTTTTCTAAAACCCATTTACTATTGGGATCAAATTTCATAGAAGTGATTTAAAGGTTTGGAGCACAAGTGTCTTTTTTCCATATTCTTTTTAAAAACAACAAAAACTTACTTCTGTTTGATATTACAGAATTTATCTATCCCAATATAAAATTTGTAACATATATTCTAGTAAAAAGAAGAAAACAAAATTGTCTAGAGGAAAAGACAATAAAATAACCATGGAAAATAATTATTAAAATTTTACTGTTTGGGGGTTTAGTCTTCTAAATATGTGTGCATGTGTAGTTTTGAAATCTTTCTAAAAAAATTTAATGCTATATCATAAACACCTTTTCATGTTATGTATTTCATGTTATGTATGCAGAATTGTTTTAGTAACTTTGTTGTATTTCATGATATGTGTAAGTTACCATTATTTATGAAATTGGTTCTGTGATGGATATTGAATTTGTTTGCAAGTTTTTGCTATTATAATTAATGTAGCATTAATATCCATTTAGCAAAACCATGATTGTTTATTTACAGGTCATTTTTATAGAAAAGCAATATTAAATTGTGCTTTAAATACATTTTTTAAAATATTTATTTTTTAATTGTAGTTGGACACAATACCTTTATTTTCTTTATTTTTACGTGGTGCTGAGGATCGAACTCAGGGCCATGCATGTGCTAGGTGAGCACTCTACCACTGAGCCACAACCCCAGCCCAAATACATTTTTTAAACAAAGCTAACAGATACAGAATTAATTAACTGTTCCTTTGTGTCCTTTATCATTGTTTGTATATTTTTCTCACTTTACAAACTTCAGTTATTTTTAAACATGTATTAGTAATCCAGTTATTAAGCTTATAGCTATCTTATATTTAAGAAAATATCAACTACATTATTTTAAATAATAGAGTGAAGCATAATAACTTTCATTTGGGGCTAACAGGTAAAATTATGGCATGTCCCATTGATATTCTCCAGTAATACAGGGCATGTTTTATGCCTCTGTGTCCCTGGTGGTGAAAAGTGAGTGCAGGATTCCTTGAGTTTTAAGAAGAAGGACTATGAAACCCACAATATCAGTGTTTGTAGTTTTTGTAATCATCTGTCACTTCCTGTTTGTTTTCCAACCCCGTGGGGTTTTAACCTATTTGTGTACGTGTGTGTTTGTGCATGTGTGTGTTTGTGCATGCACACGTGTGCTTTTCCCTATGTTGCTTCCCTGTCCATCAAAGAATATTTTAAATGGCATTGGCATACTTTGCTCTGTCCTCTCCAATTTGTGGGTTTGTGGGCTAGTCCAGCAACAGGCTTTGAAGAAGTTACTTGCTACCTTATTATAACATACTTAAACTCAATAGCAATTCAGCCTTACTGGGTATTTACCTAATTTATTGTGGCAATGTGGTATTTAGACCACTGATTAAGTGAAGTTTGTCAGTATAGTTAAAAGAAATTAGAGACACTATCATTGCTAAATCACTTTACAATTCAAAGAAGAATTGTAAACATATGAATCCATTTAATTATAATAGTGCCAATTATAAGAGAAATTGTAATGCTGAGAACAGTGGCTTTTATGTAATCATAATAATGGCATGTATTTATCTTGGTTTGGCAAGTTAGGCCTTTCTTTAATACTTGGCTTTGCCTAAATAGAATGTGGTTTGCTGAAACCCACAATAACCCCCACACCCTCCAATTTGTTATTGCAGAAAATACTGAACAATAATCATGTGGTATGAATGATTAATGTATGCATGGGTTAGTAAGTATCTCTGAGGTTTAAAAAGTGTTTTTATTTACAATCTTCTGTTGGCTAAAGGTATAAAACAAATAAATAAAAATCCACGTATTAAATAGTGCCATTCCTTTTAATACAAGTATTCATAGTGTGAATACAGTCATAGTTTTAACTCATTGTTTTCTGTGCTTTTTTTTGTTTTTATTTACCCAGGACATCTTTTAAGTATACTTCAACTGTAGTATTTGATACGTAATCTATTTTAAAATCTACTTTAAAATTTACTAAGTACTTGAAAATAGCTTCTGCAAAACAAAAACAATAATATTTGAAGGTTGGAAAATTTAATTCATAATGGTGAGTTCAAATAATAATAGAGAAAGAGTTATTTGAAGAGCATATGTTAAAAGATTATATTCTCTTCTTAATAACATTACTATTATTACTGAGGAAGAGGTGCTATCTAGTGGTATAAACAAAATTACTGAGGAATTGGAACTTTAATTTTAGTGATTTTATTTATGTCTGTTTCCTGCTTTCAGAAACATAATTTGCAACATTGCCACACAGTGCAAGCAGAATTAACAGGAACTCCGATTTTGCTAAACAAAGAAGGAAAGAATTTGAGTTTAAAAATGACTCTGATGAAAACTTACTTTAAAATATTCATAGATTTTTGAGAATAAAAAAACCTTCCATAGACACTTAGAATTTATTGTAAAAGCTGTATGTTATAAAGAACATTAGAAATCCAAACTTTTGATTCTGTTGTAAGACACAAACTCCAAATTAAATATAAATGGTGGATATAAAATTAGGCATCCTGAAAGAGTTAATATTTTTATTTCTTGAAATTTGATATAAAATTGTGGGCAACCCATGACATGGTTTGGAGTACTTGATTATTCTTTTCTCAATAAATAAGAGTGGCATACAGTTAATTTCAGCACTGTAATTGAGCAATGCATTCTGGGAAGCTGAAAAGCACTGTAAGATGAGGAAATGTTTTAGGGACTAATCACGAGAAGAAAGGAGCCTTTCATAGCCCGTATGATGCTGTTGTCAGAGCTAAAGGCAGATAATGATTCAGTAATAATGGCACATTGTGAATATTTAAGCTGAAAAGATTTGGGCAAAATGAACAGACATTGTTGGTTTGTTAAAATTGAACATTTGGTCTTTGGGTTTCAAAAGCACTCTGAACTCAGTGAAACATTTTTATTCAAAATGTTCCCTAAAACAAGATACTTTTTTGAAAGTTACATCAAACATCATCACTACAAGAAGTTTTTAAAATGATCGACTTGTTTTAATTTTTACTGTAGAAATGGATCATATGGGCTCTTTTTTTGTTACAAAGGAGTTAAAAAGTTTCATGTGTTTCTTCTTATATATCTTTTTAACTTGGTTGGCAGAAGCAATACCTTCAAAGAACATTCTCATACCAATGATGTAAAATATTAAATATAAAACCAAGGGTATCGGATTGCAAAGAAAGTGAAGTGACTAGCATTTATTTCATGTCTCAGGCTTCTGTTGCACCGTTGAGAGTCTTGCAGCTGGGTGTCTGTGTATCTTGTCTTTTTTCCTCATTACTATATTTTCAACCTGCTTGTTTCGTTCTTGAAGCATCTGTCGAATGCAGATTTATACAGTTCTAGTTTCCCGTTTGGGGGTAAATGTTAACAAGAGCTGAAGTGTTCAGTTCTCATAGTCTTCCTTTAACTTGGAGAAGAGAATTGAGCCTGAGTCAAGAACGTGTACTTTACAACTTACTAAACTTTAATCAAGAATATTTAAAATTGAGCACATCTGGTAAAAAAACTAGATCCTGTTTTGCAAAAGTATGGGTAAAACACTATTATATTGAAAAAAAGTTGTTGTTTTTTTTTTTTTTACTTTAAAATGTGATTCAATTAGAAATGAAAACTTTTTAGATTAAGTTTTAGGACAGAAATATATATCTATCTCCAGTGAGCTCTCATTTATTATATATGTGCTACAATGACATAAATAATTCCAAGTCTGGTATTTCTTTTATAAATATACTTTTCATGTGCAGTTTTACACAAAGATTGAAATGAAACAGATTTCTGAGGCTATGCAAATGTTTTTTTCTTGAGTAAAAAGATGATTACTTATTTAAAATGGGCTCACAATTTAAACCCAAATAACTTTTTTTGTTTGTTTCTGCTCTGAGATTTTTTTTGAAGGGGAAAAAAACGTTGCTGCATGTTTATACTAACATTCATTTTTACCCATATGCTTTAAATCTGTGTATTTGTTTAACCAAATATTGTTTATTTTTAGAACTGTTTAATTTTTCTTTTTAACTGGAATTTTTTTTTAAGCAGCAGTTCTTTTAAAATTAAATTAAATTAAATTGCCCTATTGAAAGGACATTTTCTTCTGGAGTTTGAACCAAGAACTACATTCTTTATTACCATTAGGTGAGACTAGTCTTTGGGCAGGAAATAGGCAGAGTCCAGAGGCAAAAATAAAACAGAACAAATGTTTACCAGGAAAATAAGCTGTGATCCAAACATACTCTTGTGTCGGTTTTTTAGAAGTAGCTTCATGAAAGGCTCCCCATGCAGCTCTGAGCCGGAGAGCTTCTCCCTCCACTTCTGCCAGAGACAGAGTTTGGATTTTGATGCTGTACCTGTACAAACTTAGCTTTTCAAGTTTTGTAAGTAGGGAATTAAGAATATAAAATGAGGTTACTTGAAACTCCCCAAATTTTAACTAATTTTTAGAACTAAGATAAACATTCCGAATTATATTGAGATTTTTTCCTCCACCACTTTTTGGCTTTTTTCTTAGATTCCATATAATACCAAAATTGTTTATTATTATTGTCTCAGAGTATGGGATTCTCATTTGGTATTAAACAGTAATTTTATTTAGACAAATAGTTATTGTTCTCTACCCCTTTTCTGTATTTCTGCTTATTCAAATTCACATTTTCTGATCAGACAATTCTATGACAAAAATCAGGTTGTCTTAGGTTTTATGAGGAGACCAACTAAAACACAATTACAGAAACCTCCCAGAAATATTAACCTTAAATTTTGTTTTAAGTAATTAAAGCTCACATTCAGAAACCATAATGTTTGAAAACTGGCCTCTCTACTTACAGACTACCAGATGGTTCCTGCCTAATATGAAGGAAAAAACTTGAGTTGGAGCCTTCATGGGTGAGGAAGGGACTTTTAGGCTGATAGAATAGCATTTTCCTTATCAAGAGAGAAAACAGAAAGGTCAGTTGCTGTGTTTAAAATAGGGAAATTTTCAGAGAGTTTCAATTTTTTTTTTGAAGATTCTAAATTAGTATTTTTTTAACTAAACTTTTCAATTTAATTTTGAATAATTTTTACTTAGATTTAACTTTAAAACTTCCAAATCAACACTAACCAAAATGTTTCATAATACTTGTGTCTTATGCCATACTCCATGGAAAAATTTGTTGTTGTTTTTATGAAATAAGTTTAAAATATATATGCATACTGTTGTCCCTCTTGGAGAGTCATGGTTTACATAATATATTAAAGGGTCTAAGGTCTGAAAACTTTGTTTAACCTAGCAGTAGCCAAATTTATTTGTTAGTAGAACTCTTTTTTGTTTGTTTGTTTTTTGGGCCTCTAACCTCTATTAACCTTCTATATCATACTTGGAAAAATTATATACCCTTTAGTCTTTCTCTACATTTGAGTGAAGAAACTTACTCTGTTTCAGGCCCTTTAGTATAAACATCATCTTCCTTCTGACTGTTCTGCTCATTTGGAGCTCTTAAAAAGTAGTATGTTCCTGTCACCACTGAGTATCAAGTGTTCACTGAAGGTGGACTTCGTCCTAGGGGCAGTGTACTTGGCTCCATTGTCTCACCTCCTCTGCTCTCCATACCGTCCATTACAATGTATTCTAAGGACTTCTGACTGTGTCCTTGGAAGACACAGTTGCCTGGAGCTCTTCCAAGTCGGCAAAAAGATGTTCTAATAAGGCTTTAAGTGGTACTACTACTTGCTGATTGAGGAGAGGTTGAGACTGTTGAAAATATGGTGCTACAAAGGTCATTTCATGTGGTCCAAAGTCCATTTTTAAAAGGTCTCCATTCCTTTCACCCTATAATTGTGAGTATTGGAAAGATTTTATTAATGAAGCTCTCTTTATTCTGTTATACCTACCAAGAAACAGACTTTAAAAATATGTTATTTTCCAGATTCATGACATAGGAATTCATTGAATGCTTATGATTTAAGTTTGCTCCATTTCTCAAAACAAGTCTCCCTCTGTCCATTTCTCCCTCCCTCCCTCCCTCCCTCCCTCTTTCTCTCCCTCTCTCTTTCTCTCTCTCTCTTTCTCTCTCTCTCTCTCTCTCTCTCTCTTTCTCTCTCTCTCATGGGGGGAATTCATTGAATGCTTATGATTTAAGTTTGCTCCATTTCTCAAAACAAGTCTCCCTCTGTCCATCTCTCCCTCCCTCCCCTCTCTCTCTCCCTCTCTCTTTCTCTCTCTCTCTCTCTCTCTTTCTCTCTCTCTCATGGGGGGGAGTCTGTGAAAAGGAATTGATTGAAAGGTTTTAACCTAAAACTCAAAAGTAAGTATTCAGTGTAAAGGCATTGCATGAGTTTTTTTGTGTGTCTAGATTTTTTTTTTTATTTCCATAAGAAACAGATGGAACAACTGTTGCAGGAAATTTTATTTTTTCTCACAAAAGGAAGTTTACTTGTTCTCATGTAAGACTGACATTGTCCGTATTCTCCAAATAAGCACAAATAATTCTTTTTCTACTATAATGTATATGTTTGCATCTCTGTAAGAAATTTTAGATTCGTGAGTATATGAAGTCTTCATGAAATAAATGAGAGAGGAATTTATTTCAGAGTTTGAGCTATTACTGATCTAAATATCTTAAAAAACACATATAAACACACTCAGGACAATACCAACCCTAATCTTCTTACAGAATAGACTATAGTAATTCCAGAAGATTTAACTCAGTCTATTAGATAAATGGCTCACAAGTTTAAGAGACCATGAACATATATTTAAAAATTATTATAACTGGAACAGTATCCTGACAATACTCTGTGTAATCTAATTAGCTAATGTATCAGTTGTTAATAATGTGTGTGGTGGGGATGGAAGGGTGTTGAAGAATTGAACCCGGAATCTCACACTAGACAAGTGCTTTACCACTGAGCCACACCTACAGTTGTTAATATTTTGAAGATATCCAGTATATGAAAATGAAATGCTGGATGTCCAGCAAACACATGTGACAAAAGAAAACCCAACTCCAGAAGGAAAACAGTATTTGTGGAATATTTGATATGGTACTATAGTAGCATTATAGGCGATTAATGACCAGCTGGGATTATTAAACCTAAAGTTTTCATCATGCTATCAACATTAAAGAGTCTCTTGGTGAAGTCTAGGATAACATGTGCCTCAGTAGTTAGCACTTAAAGATTGTGTTTTAACAAGTCTCCAGATATGTATTTACATGATAGACCATACTAACACCTTTCAGTGTTATCTGTCAATCAAAATTTAATAATGTTCCTTGATAAAATGTATCTGGTGTTCATTTTCATTGTTGCTCTATTTATTTTGTATTTTTATGTACTCATTAAGAATTCATGGTCACCTGACCCCTTGGCAGCCTTCCCTAAATGTTACATTAACCCTACTTCCTAGGGATTTCAGGGGTCATTTTAACCTTGTGAAATGGAAAGTTTCAAATAATTGAGTTCAAAGGCAATTGGAAAAGGATCTGCCAAGGCTCCCCCCAAAAGAAATGCTTTAATTTATGTATTTGGCAACAACCTCATCCCATATTTTTATTTTTATTTTTGGTAAAAGAATTTTTACATCAGACATATTATTAAAAGATTTTATTTAACATTCAGATTTATTTTGTTCTAAAACGAATGCTTGCTCAAGAGTCTTAAGAAGGCTTCGTGGGAAGAGCAAAGCAATCTAAGCCATATGTATTGGGAAGGTTGCCAGTTGTTTGCCAATATGCCCAAGCCACCTGGCTGCGCATTCAGCCAAGTGTGCCATTCCGACCAGCCAGCTCTAACCTCCCGGCTGCTTTTCAGCACTTAGGAAACTCCAAAGGCCTGGGAGCTGCACTTCACTTCTCCCATGCCAGTAGTTTTCACTCAGACAAACTGCGCAGCGGCGACACTGACCGGTAACTCACAAACGCCCATTTTGTATGAGCTCTCCTTTGTTTAAAGCACCATTCACTGGTGTTGAACCAGTGCCATAAGATGAGCCTGGAGATAGCAGACTGAAACCTTTACCCATATGCCATAGACAGACACTTTGACTGACAAGCTGCATTTTATTCCCAAGCCTGTAGTGACAGCGTTTTGTGATTCTGGTTCCCTGAGATTTGGGTTGGCTTTATTTGCCACTGGTTTCAATTTTTATTTTGGGTGGTTTTAACTTTTCAATGTTTGGAAACGTTTGTTCATTTGGTTTTCCCTTTCTGTTTAGTTTAGAAATTGGTTGAGCAGTTTCATAATTTATTTATCAAGCTTGATTTCATAATCTTTGGCAATCTAGGTCAGGAATCGTGCAGAATAGGCATGATTTGTTGATGGAATCTTGAAGACTGATTTGTTTTCTTTAAAAGTGACAATAGAGAAAGTTTTACTCTTGAAAGGTGGTATTTCTTCTCTGATCAGAACAAAAGAATTATATCTTATTTCCCTTTTTGCCTTGGCTCCCAAGGAACTCTAAAATAAATTTAATCCTTAACCTCAGCAAATATTTCAGCTTAGGATCTTGACCCCCCCCCACCCTACTCCCCCGCTTTGTATCTTTAAACCTTGCAGTTTTTGTTTTATTTTTCTTCTTTTGTGGCTTTAAACTTATGTGTATATGTATGGGTATATTTAACATATGTTTGTGAACCATCTCTAACCATTTTTGAAAGTCAGACAAAGTAACTGATAAGTAATAAAACTTCAGAATAGAAATGTTCATCTATTCCTAATTAAAATCTTTAAATGGACTTTGCTGGGAGAATAAGCAGGTGTTTCAGATTAATTATCTTATGTTTTAAATAAGGTAAGATAGGATGATTTATGTCTAGAGCTTTATTCTAAATTTATATGCTAGCTTTTGGACTGTCCAGTTTATTATTTCCCATCAGTACTGTGGTCTGTATATTCTCAGTTGAGGCCAGTTCTCTCTTCCCGGCTCAATGACCACTATCTCTCAGATCTTGAAGATCTGTTTTGGCTTGGTTCCAATTTAATCAGTCTGAATGGATCCTATTGAGTAACTTGACTCATTCACCCTGCTGAAGAGAGTCTGAATACACTATTTCTGAGGGTTTAAAAAAAAAAAAAAAAAAAAAAACAACCCTATTATAATGTTCTTTTTGATTAGAATTGTCAGTCATTTCAGGAAAAACGTGATCTGTGCTGATGTGTGCTTTGGGAGCCCATTTTTCATTCCATTAATAAGACCCATTCGGATTATAACATTTTGGCCAAAGTCCTGTGACACACTCAACAAAGCCCTGAGCAAGGTGGAGTTGCACCAGTTCACAAGATGGATAGACAGAGCTGGGGAAAGTGTCCCAGAGGGTTTTTGCAGCCTGTCAGAGGAGCTGCAGCTGTATCCACCCATCTGTGCATCCTTGGCTTGGACCAGGCTTCAGTATTGAGCACTTACCCCGAAGAAAGATGTTCAAAAGAAATGGATGGTGTGGTTCAAATAATAATGGCCAAAATGTGACAGGGCTAATGTTCAAAGAGAAAAAAAATCTTAGTGTTCTACAAACTGTAAGACTGAGCCTTTGACACCTTTAAAATTCGAAATCTATACAATACTTATCTCATTGCTTGTTTTTCTGGATTCTGCTAAAAGGAAATAGTTGGCTTTCAGTTTAATTTATTATGCATACAAGATTTTCAGCATAATTTTAAATCCAAAAGAATCCTGAAGAGCATCTTCCCTGATTGATGTTTTCTTCTCATGATGTTAGGTTTCCACCTTAGATAGCCATGTTATATAGCTCTTTTCCTGAACATTTATTATCTCCTCATTTACTTGGGGATATAAATTTTTCTATTGAAAACATCTGTGTATAATAATAAGCTCAATAACTATGGACAAAGAAAAGGATGTGAATTATTTGTACCTTGAAGATTAATTATTTCAGTGTTAAAAAAACTTTGTAAGAATCCATTAACAACCCAGAATACAGATATTCTCCAAAATAATACAAAAATTCTTCTACTCTTTTAAATATGAGGGAATAAATGAGTATGTTTTGTCTGAATTGTCTGAAATGTCATTAATGGAGTCACAGTAAAAAAAATTGCTATAAAATGCTGCATGATTCTTTCCTTTATTGGATTTAATTTCTTTTTGCAAATCAGTTTGACCATCTCACTGAACTAAGACACATATCATTTAAAAGATATTCTTGGGAAATACCCATATTTATGCCTGAAATTTTGTTATACATTTATAGTACAGTGAAATTCCTATTCCATCTCTTAAATAGTTTCCCATACAGAAAGGCCCCCAAAACATCATTGCTGCCCTGGGCAAGATCCTTAGGAAATGTATTTTTAAACATTATATTTGGTTTATTTAAACTACACAAGCATATTAAATAAAAAATGGAGTTTTGAACTAAACATCATCTTTTGTGTGTGTGTGTGTGTGTGTGTGTGTGTGTGTGTTTTAATTAGAGAAAGGGTTTCACTGATTTGCTAAGTGCCTCGCCATTGCTGAGGCTGGCTTTGAACTTGTGATCCTCCTGCCTCAGCCTCCCAAGTGCTGGGATTACAGGCGTGCACCACCGTGCCCGGCTAAACATCATCTTAATAAGAACTTATCAATTTGTTTATTAAGCACCTAATAATGTTTAGGGCTAAAAAACTTACACACACCTAATGGAAGATCAAAGTCTGATTGACTTAAGAGCCATATGTCTTTCTTTCCTCTCTAACATTCATTTATTAGCTTTTTAGTTTAATTTTCTGGAGAAATGCTTTAAATGTTGAATTTTCTACTAGAATTCAGGTATGAAAAAATTATTAAAAATCACATGGGTTGGGCATGGTGGCACACACTGTAATCACAGCGGCTTGGGAGGCTGAGGCAGGAGGATCGTGAGTCCAGAGCCAGCCTCAGCAATGGCAAGGCGCTAAGCAACTCGGTGAGACCCTGTCTCTAAAGAAAATACAAAATAGGGCTGGGGATGTGGCTCAGTGGCGGAATGCCCCTGAGTTCAATCCCTGGTGCCAAAAAATAAAATAAGATCACATGGTACAAAAAAGATTTGATATAACACTGATTGTAAACTTTTAAAAACTCTTTGAAAACTAGTAAGCAGTATCCATAATATGATAAAGCTATGTGTCCTATCAAAAGAAGGAATCACACTGAATTATGATATATCGGAGTCATCCCCGCTTAAATCAGGAATAAAACAAAGATGACTCTTACCATTTTTGTTTACTGTTTTTATTTTTTTTTGCCAATGTAGTAATGCATTAATCAGAAATAAGTGTTACAGCTATAAAAAATAAAAGAAGAGGCAAAAATTATCCCTATTTATAAATGACAGAATTATCTACTTAGACAAAGAGTTCATCCAAAACCAGTTGGAATTAATTGGAAAACTTAGCAGAATATCTATGAACAAACAAAGATCCCAGAACAGTAAGTTTTAGTGAGAGAAAAATTAGAAGCTATGGAAGAAAAAGATCTTCTTTAAGAAAGCAATAAAAAAACAGAAAATATACAGGAATAACCTTAAAATAATTTGGCATTGATGAAAAGGTCTTTTGTGAAGGTGGTGTTCTGAATTAAGAGGGTTATATGAAAAGAAATAAATGGCATTGCCTTTAATATATTTCTCTCGAAATACAACCTAGAAGCCATCTCTTATTCCTCTTTCATGTTTCCTATCTCATAAGCTACTAAGTTCTGCCAACTCTACCTCCTTATTAGCATGCAAATCAATTCCCATCATACCCCACACTTCCCTTTGCTTTAGACAGTTATTATTTCTAGCCTGGACTATCTTTATAGACTCCTCTCTTTGCTCCCTTCTTTCCTTTACATCCATTCCTTCATTACACTATTGCCAGGGTAATCTTTCCAAAGAAGAATTATCACTCCCTCACTGGCCTCCTTTCATTGGCCTCCGAGCACCTGCTATATAGAGTCTACCCTACATCACCTTCACACTTGTTATACCATGCTCCTGCTGTCAGAGCTCACTTTGTGGAAGTGCTTCATTTCCCCAGGTGCTGTTCTTTAAGTGCCCCAGTGCTGCAATATCAGTATGGCACCATTGCACAGTCTAGTTCTATTGAGAAAGCTCTCCATCCAAATGGCCTTACAGCCTGGAAAATTCCAGCCTGTCTTGCCATTCTCAGCATAAGCATTGTTATTGTTTGGGAAACATTCTGGACACTTGCTTACAAAGTCAGGGACTTATCTTTGCTCAGAAGCTTTGTCTCCTTCTACCATGGTACTTGTCACACTATCCCATAGCTATTAGTAACCCCTACTGGACTATGAAACACACTGCAGCTCTAGCAAGAAGCCCAGTGGCTAGAATATAGTAGGTGCTCATTATTTTTGTTGAAATGTATATTTTAAGTCTCCTTTTAACAGATTTGATATTCATGAAGTTCTATGTTTCTGAGATAGTTTTATAGTTAAATAACTATTTTCTGGGAAAAACAGCTTTGAAATTTCTTAGTTTTTTTTTTTTTTTTTTTTTTTTTTTTTTTTTTGCACATTGGAACTAAACAGTGATGGGATGTAAAGTATAACTACCCACATTTGATGTCATAGCTTAAGGCTGATAAATGTTTAATGTTTTTTCAGGGATAAAAATAAAGTTTTATGAATTAGGGCATAATTTAATTAGATGTTATGCCCAGGTTAAGGTCAACAAATTATTTGTTGATGGTTGCAATCATATAACAATATTTTATCTAAACTCATAAATGATACAGAATCATAAATATGTAAAATTCTGATCCATTAAAATATTTATTCAGTTTCTATTATATGTTTGGGACTTAACTTGGTGCAATTGTATTCCAGAAAGATACAGAACATCTCAGCTTTTAAGAAAATTGTATAGAATATAGGCCTGCTTATAGCATACCCAGACAAGATAAAAACAATAGTATTGCTTTCTAAGAAGGCCTGTAGCCATTTGCAGTTAAATGGATGGAAGTGGAGAATATTACGTTAAGTGAAATAAGCCAATCCCAAGGAACCAAAGGCTGAATATTTTCTTTGATATGTGGATGCTAATCACAATAAGTGGGGGTGGGGTGAGAATAGATGTATTTTGGACTAGACAAGGGAGTGAAGGGAGGGCGGGTCATGGGAGTAGGAATGATAGTAGAATGAATTGGACATTATTACCCTATATGCATATATGATTACATAACCTGTGTAACTCTACATCATGTACAACCAGACAAATTGTTATACTCCATTTATGGAGTATATACTCCATAAAAAAAGTTATACTCAGCCGGGCACGGTGGCACACGCCTGTAATCCCAGCACTTTGGGAGGCTGAGGCAGGAGGATCATGAGTTCAAAGCCAGCCTCAGCAATGGCGAGGCACTTAGCAATTCAGTGAGACCTTGTCTCTAAATAAAATACAAAAAAGGGCTGGGGATGTGACCCAGTGGTCGAGTGCCCCTGAGTTCAATCCCGGTACCACAAAAAAAAAAAAAAAAAAAAAAAAAAAAAGTTATACTCCATTTATGTATGATGTGTCAAAATGCATCCTACTGTCATGTATAACTTAAAAAAAAAAAAGGCGGCCTGTAGTATCACCCCCATTTTGTAGTTGAGGAAACTGAGTTTCAAAGTTATTAGCACTAGGCAACTATTGATGAGTTTGAGGCTGGAACCTATGTTTCCAATCTCCTTATCAAGGGTTCAAAACAGAGTCTCATATGCAAAAATGGAACTTAATGAATTGGGAAGAAGTAAAGCACTTCCATAAAGATCAATAAACACAATGGTGATTCATGATTTTTCTAATTGTTTCCCCCTGCTTTGCTTATACATTCATAGAAGTAAATATTGAGTAGGTTGTAGCTGAGTGATAATGTATGTCCTTGGGTGGCTCTTATATTTTGTAGGCATTCCACAACCACTAATTAGTCTAAGTTCACAAATATTCCTCTGAGTGATTTGGGCTAGATCCATTTCAACTAAGAGGGAAAATTAAGCCATATATATATATATATATATATATATATATATATATACACACACACACATATATATAATATATGTAGATATTTATGTAAAGCATAGTGGAGCAATATTGCATAAAAGTTTTATTGCCATGAGTTTGGGATGACATGTTATAAGTGGCAAAGCCACAAGTGAATTATGCAGGTCATCTCAACGAAATGCCAATAAAATGTTTTTACTGTACCACATCATCCGATATTCTGCCTATGGTACAAATTTAAAGAGAACCAATTTTAGAAATTTCCAGAGTTGTAAAAGTTTTTATTGGTGCTATATTTCAAACTTGCTGGCCTGTAAATATTAGTTCTATTAATTGTGGCAAAAATTAATGCACAGAGATTTAAAAAATACTCTTGTGACAGGGGTCCCGGGGTCTTTTCTTAAAACATGTTTCTTCCAAGTTGAGTTCAGTGTTTCTTGCTGCAACTATCAATATTTTCTCCTTTTTATCTAAA
Source organism: Tamias sibiricus (assembly GCA_025594165.1). NCBI lineage: Eukaryota > Metazoa > Chordata > Mammalia > Rodentia > Sciuridae > Tamias > Tamias sibiricus. The sequence goes on from CM046658.1 coordinate 54,046,279, forward strand.
TCTTTTTCCCTTAAAATCCATCTGAAGCCCCATCTCTAAGAAGCTGTCTGAGGATTCACAAGTCATCTGCAGTTTGATTTTACTATTCTGAGATCTTGCTTTTTATTCATTGCTGATAAGTTCATTGGACAGTTTCTCCCATCCCTCTGCTAGGGATCAAACCTGGGGCCTTACGAATGCTAGGCAAGCACTCTGCCTCTGCACTAAATCCCCAGCCCTTGGGCAAATAGTTTGTATTGCATTTTAACCACTCTCTTGCTTCTGTTTAATTGTTAAAGTCTGTCATTATTAAACTTTTAATGGAGTTCATATCATGTTCCCTAAATAAATTCTAAGCTCTTACACGGTATATTAAATGTCTTTATATTGTGCTTGGGCCCTAGAATGCTGCCTTTTGTATGTGTGTGGGAGGGGCGGGGGCAGGTACTAGGGAATGAACTCAGGGGCACTCAACCACTGAGCCACATCCCCAGCCCTATTCTGTATTTTATTTAGAGACAGGGTCTCACTGAGTTGCTTAGAGCCTTGCTTTTGCTGAGGCCAGCTTTGAACTCATGATTCTCCTCCCTCAGCCTCCAGAGTTGCTGGGATTATAGGTGTGCACCACCACATCGGGCTTAATCTTTCTTTTTTCCTTTTCCTCCTGGCCTTCCACAGCCATTGTTTGTCTCTTAGGGTCTTGTCTAAACTATGCATTCATATTGGAGATGACAGTAGCCCAGAAAAGATCTTATATGATTCTCAAAGTATAGTGTGCATAATAATCTCTTGGAAAGAGTTGTAAAGGAGGCCTGTTCCTAACTGTTGGGCACAGGAACTGAAGGCCTGTCCTCCTAAACACCAGGGCATTTGGAGGCAGGGATCCCATAGAACTTATTTTCAGCAATCCTGTTTATAGGGGTTAGGAGAGAGTTTGGAGAGCACAGTGTTGTGCTCTTTGAAAAGTACTGTGATGACACACACACCAGGTGTTTAAGGAGCCCAGGAAGGAACATCTGAACTTGGGGAAGGCAAAGACAAACATCCTAGTTGGTGCTTAATGCTTGCTGAATAGAAGAATGAATATTTGAATTTAGAATTGGACTGAGTCATTGAAATCTGAGACTTCATAAGGAAATTTCTTAAATTTTCTTCATCTATAAAATTGGGATGATAGTAACCACTTCAAAGAGGCTCACAAGAGTGAAAGTAATACATTTAAGCAGAGTGTCCAGTGCAGGTAAGACGCATAGGAGCCCAGTCAATCATTTCCTTTTCCCTCTTGTGCCAGCAGCTTCCTGGGATACCAAAGATCTATGTTTGGGAGGGTATGCCACCATGGGTCAGTGTATCCACAAAGCCAGTTCCATTAAATGACTTTCAGTAGTTGCTTGGCATAATTTATTATTTTCTGCTAAGAATCAATAGGTAAATGTACAGAGAGCTGTTGAACTCGTAACTGTTTCTCACTTTGAACAATTTGGTCAGAGGGAAAGGGAGAACATGACCTTTCTTTGCAGTGCTTCTAAGCATCCGTTTCAAAGGTCCTAATGAAAAAGCAGCTCAGACCATAATTCCCATTTTGCTGTTTTTAATAGCTGATGCTGATCCATCCTGCATCGTGTGGGTTACGTCTGCCTCCTCTGTTCCCTGACTGCCAGCTCCTCTGAGTGGAATGACTGTTCTTTTGTCTCTATTCTCCTGTTTTGCCCCTAGTGAATACCACCAGGTAAAATGAATGAATCTCTCAGATAGAGCTGGTAGCTATCTCTAACCCCAGCAGTAGATATGGAATTTAATCACTTTCTCAGGGGGTGGGGGACACCCCATGCTTTTTTCATGACCATAAGACCACAAGTATTCCCACTTTTCTAGCTGTGCTGCTTTGATTTACAAGTTACTCAAGAAGAATGACCATGTATTTTGACTCCCCGCACTTCCCCAATGGAAGTACTATTAAAAGACAAAAAAGAAACATCCTTTGTCTTATGTAGTTTTTACCATTTGTTTAATCTGATTTTAAAGATGCTAACAGCTAGGTTATTTCCTCAAAATACAGTCATGATGGCCGTACTGGCTGAGGTCTATCCTTGGTTCCCCTGGCTTCATGTTTTAGTCCCTCCCTCCTGTCCTGATCTGAGTCAAGCCATCAACACCTCTAAGACTTCACTCTTGAGAAGGATGCCATCCCTACAAAGAGAAGTTGTAATTGTGATGATGAGTATCCACCGAAGGACCTGAGTTTCTCGAATGAATGACAGAACGAAACCACTACATCACAGTGATGGGGAGGGGAGTTATGACTTGCAAGAAAGAAGACTGAGTTCCCCTTACTTAATGGAAGACTGCTTTGCTGTTGTGTCAATTAGTGTTTTACAGTGTTGGTGTGTGTGGTGTGTGTGTGTGTGTGTGTGTGTGTGTGTGATGCTGGGGGTTGAACCCGGGCTGTGGATATGATAGACAAGTATTCTCTACCACTGAGATACATTCCCCATCCTGACAATGTAGATTATAGATCAACGGGGAATGGTGTCCTCTTATACACAGGACTTCTAAACTTCCTTTTTGTCCTCTAAACCCAACTTGTGAGAGAACGTTGGGGGCTGCTCTTAATGTCTATTGCTGATTCAGAACACATTAAAGATGGCCTGAAATGGGCATATGATCTGTATCTAGTTCAGCATACACTTACCATTTCACAAATAATTCATCTTTTTAAAAGAGATAGGGAGAGGGCAGGGAGAAGTCAGTTCTTCTAGGTGACTGTCAGCATGGGAACAGTTATTCTATTAGAGTTGACAGACATAACAGTCATCTGAGAGAGTTTTTGAGCTGAATAGGTGTGAAACAGAGGCCGTATCTTGTGGGTACTGGTATTAAGATCCCTTGACATATGGCACAAGATATCTTTGAACAAAATAATAGACAACAACATGTGCTCTATGCTTTTATGGCAGGTGTTTTATATAATTTATGTTATTTCTTTGATGTGATTATCAGAATGTATTCTATCAAATCCAAATCCCAAATCATGATCCTCACACACAAAAATGCTGACAGGACCAGCAAAGGCCAAAGTTGGAGGGCTAACAGATACCTTCCAAGCCACTCCTTGGCTGAAGAGCTTAACTTGCATATATTTTAAATGGTGCTAGAAAGGATTTTTCTGGAAAGGACCTTTCTTGTTTCTTATTTTTGCAGTTTCTTTCTTTTCCAGGTTGTCTATGAGTTTAGAATGGCTCAGGGTGTCTGCTGGTCATATTTCATATGTAAACGGCACAGTGAAGGGCTGTGCATATCCACAGGTAGATAAGGCCTATTTCTCTAATTGTGTCCAAACCCAGGCAGCTGTGGCAGTTACTATTTTGCTTGTCACCAGAGAGAATATCTCAAGAAAATTAAACTTTGGAAGAAGAAAACAAAACAAATAACTTCTTTGAAGCCACAGCCAGTGATTTTTTTTTCATGTTTTTATCCTGGTGCCTAAGATGTTCATGATTGTTGAAGGAATGCATGATTGCATGCCCAGAATCTTCCTTCTTCACTCCAGTCTAATGTAAGCTGCTGGAGGGCCACACTTTGATTTCTTGGTCACTGCTGTGTCCCTTGTACCTAAAACGTCACACTCCTATCCCCGTGTTGACTGAATAAGTGAGTTCAAAGCATTTTTCTTCCCTAAAATAGTGATGTGGTAGTTTCTAATTTGTATTATTGAGAACCTCAGACTTGCATAGTTACATTTCAAATAAAAGCCTTTTTCACAACTCTGCAAAATATATATGCCTATTATTATAATTTTCAGATAATTTTATTAATAATGAGAAGCTCAGTCTAACTGGATTACATCACTGATGGAATTAGTTTGACAATTGACTGGTAGATAACTAAGTCCCTACAGTGGACAAAATATTGTGTACTTAAGTATACTAAAATTGAGGGGCTGGGGTTGTGGCTCAGTAGTAGAGCGCTTGCCTAGCATGTGTGAGGCACTGGGTTCAATTCTCAGCACCACATAAAAATAAAAATAAAGTTTCATCATGGGTAGACAAGGCAAAAGTATATAAGCAAACAAATAAGTAAAACCTACTGTTTTTTTTTTCAGATATAAATTTGTGTTTTCAGATACAAATTTCAAAAGATGAACCATCCTGTAAGTTCCGACGTTTATTTTCATCCTGGTGTCTGCTCTAGGGTCTTGATTTCCCCACCACTTTGCTGTACGCTGGCTTTCCCAGGTGCAAAATTGGCATAGAAATACTCATCTACCTAGCAAGGGGGGCATGAGACTTAATTAGTGAACAGCTGTAAAACCCCTTGAGACAGTTCTGTGAGTCAGAATGGAAGTGCATTGTTATTAATCATTATTATTATTGTTATTATTTTTGAATGGCTCCAAGCCGTCTCTAAATTTAGTAATAAAATGAATGCATTTAATAATTCTTTCTTTGTACATGCTCTGTGGTCATGCATTTCACAAATTAAATGGCAGAATACTTGTAAGATATGATTATAATGATCCAACTAAATGATCCTCAACCAATTCAAAATTACTTGATTAAGACCCCAAGGAGCTAAAGCAAGCACTTTGCTTTGTTACCTTTCAGCTTGTTGATGACCTATTCTGTGTTAATTTATGTGAAAGGAGAAAAGTGAGCTTTTAAAAAATTAATTTGGACTTTTCTGTGTAATTAGTTTGGAATTTGGGGAATGAATGGTTCACTCCCTAAATTCCTAATAAGTCTATCTGTAACACCTTATCCAAAAGATACATAGAAGTCATTTCAAGTATGATTGGCTTACCTATCAGTTGTTGAGTCAAACATAATTTGTGAACTTATACAGAGAGTTATTGTCAAATATCATCTGAATAGCAATCACATATTTATTATTTTTCCAGTTGTTCCCCTGTTTCCTCCTATACCCTCTGTCAAGAAGCTGCACTTGGGTCTGAGCTAGCCTGTGCTGCTGGTCAGTGGAGAATCAGTTCCCCACAGCAGATCGTCTGCTTTCAGCTTCAATGATCTCAGGCAGACATCCTGGCTAGCTGCAATGCAAGACTCAGGGCTCAAGCCGTAGAAGACCTAAGCTTGGCCGCCCACTGAGTTGGGGATGAGAAGAGAAAAGGGAAACTCTATCTTTTCTGGTGCCCTTCCTTTCTTAGTTTCCCCATTAAAAATCAATAGCATGGTCGATAGTTGGTTTTGAGTTGTCCGCTCTGTTCTGGAGTTTTTCTGATGTAAACCTTTGGTGGCTGAGCTTCAGACATTATAATGTGTCAGGGAAGGTTGGTAGCTGTCACAGCCCTCCTGGGTTACATTTGATTCCCAGGATAGCTTTTGTCATTTGAGAAGGGAAGTATAGATCAATTTTTACACAATTTAGTTGGGGGAAATTTTTTTCTGCCAATTGATTGTTCTTGTAAAAATTTACCATATTTATCTTCTAAATGACAAAAGCAAAAAAAAAAAAAAAAAAAAAAGGAAAGAAATGAGATGTTTTCATTAATGAATATTTAAAAATAAAAAGCATTTTGTATCATGCTCTAAGTAGTTAAGACCCAGTTGTATCCTCTTTGGAATTTCTCACATTCCTTTTGCATGACATGGAATGGCATTTTTTAATTTTAAATGTATCCATTTGGGAAAACCCACTGTCTTTTCTTAGTAATACCTTACCATGACAATCTAGATCAGAAAGAATAAAATAGCATAATGTCTGCTATAATGCTTGTGTAGTTTTAATGAAAATTTGGGTTTCTTGAAAACTGTATGGTAACTTTCATGCATATTGAATAACTAGGGATAATGAATAATCATTATAAGTGATATCAATTAAATTTATATTTGATTTGAGTTCTTTCTATCAAATTTCTTGTTATCTGGATTAGTAAACATTAATTTTCTCTTCTAAAATTATTTTAGTTGCCTATTTTTGTTCCATTCGAAAACATATTCATTGTCACTATAATAACTCTTATTAGAACTATTCTTGAAATGCTTTGAGGTAACGTCTAGCATGTCCAGTGAATGTAAGATGATAATATTGTGCTTGTAAGATGTCTTCAAGTTTTGAAAAATAGATTTCTGATTGGAATAAAAGTGTTCCCATAAAATTTTGTTGAAACAGCATCTTACAGAGAAGCAAATGCTAAATGTCTTTAAAACACCAAATACATTTATTTAAATAATTGTCAAATAGCTGAACAATAATATTTCAGAAAGAACATTAGTATCAGGCCTCATCCTCAGATAGTGTTAGGAATCAATCATGCTGTATTAATTGAAAGGATTTGGTATAATCTCATAAAGAAACAGGCAAACTCTGGGCTTTCCTCTGTAGTGAAAATATATCATTCATGCCTTCCATTACTGTGCTATAATTATGCTAAGTGAAGCAGAACAGGATCGATAAAGCAATTTATCAATGCATTCCAAACTATTCCAGCTTGGTTGACGTCATACCACTGCAGATACTGTCATTCAATGAAGAGATGTCTAATAGTATAAAGACCAGGCTGATCCATTTCAGCATAATGTCTTCCTATGTAATGTTCTAATTTTGGTTATGCTTTAATTAATTGTTTCTCTTTGTATGGTATTATGTGAGTTAAAATATTTCCTGAATTGAAATAAATGCAGTCTTCAAGTTTAAAATCACTGCAGTAGTATAAACATTGTTATTAGCACATGGCATTAAACTTTTTTTTTTTAAGTACCGCTATGAATTATACTACAATTGGAGCTAGAATATAAACCAGGTATCCATCATGTCCAAAGAGGCATTAAAACTTAAATATTTGACTGGGGACTTTATTTAAGGACTTCAAATTTTTATTTCTGACTCTCACAAAATTCAAAATTTTTGAGGTTTTATCATATTTATGATTTATCTATAATAGTAGGCTTATAGAAAGATTAGCTCATTTAATTTTTTTCATAAAACCATATATAATATGATCTTTTTACTATGTCTTTTCTTCCATAACAATTAGATAGTACTACATATTCCTAACATCGAAGGGAAGATATTGAATTGTACATTCAGCTGTTATTTATTTCAGTATGGATAAAGATATTTTTGTATTACTGGATTGTCTTTTTTCTTTTTACTGTGGTCTAAAATTTTCAGCCAGTGTCATTTTGGTTAATTCAGCCTCTACAAAACTAAATAGGACTGGTGATGAAGTCAGAGTCACAGCAATGCAAAATTACCATTTTTATTTCAGATTTTTAGACATCAAAAATGTTTTCAGGGCTGGGATTGTTGATCAGTGTTGGAGTGCTTGCCTCACACATGTGAGGCACTGGGTTTGATCCTCAGACCACATAAAACATAAATAAATGCATTGTGTCCATCTATAACTAAAAAAAAAATTTAAAAAAGAAATGTTTTCAAGGATAGAACTTATTTTATTTTTTATTGAGTTAGAAACATTGAAACTTAAGGAAAAAGAGTAAGGATGAATATTAACAGGTCTTGGTTTTGGAAAATATCAGTACCTACCAGTTTTTTTCTTCTGGCTAGATGTAAGAATTCCTTTTTTTTTTTTTTTTTTTTTTTTTTTGTCTATAGTTTCTTACCCAAGGAGAGTCTTGTACCACCGACTCCTCAAGAGAGTTTTCATGAGCTCATAAAACAGGAAGTGGGGCACAGTCCCTGAAACTGCATGCTCATTTTCTAGAATGATACCCTCTGGCACATGACTGATGACAGCATCCCTCCCTTCTACTTTCTGTCTTGAATTTCAACAGGCTTGGGAACATTGTGGCATATATTGTGGCTGTTTTTATGCATCTTTCTTTCTTCATACCTTTCACTTGCCCACTCATGGATGTCCCTCCAGCACTATTTCATAAGAGCTTGTCTGCTAAAGGGTTAAGGAGCCAGATTTTAAGCTGCTCTTGCAGAATGCACGTAAGATAAGGAAATGGGGATGTCATTACTTCAGTGAAGACGTTGCACACTGTTTTGCTGCAAGACATACCAGGGGTCACTCTATCTGGTATCTCTGGCGTTGTTGGGTGCAGATGATTTTTAACCAGCACTCTGTGTAAAGGGTGTCAAGGACTCTTGAGAGCTTGCCAGGCGATTCTCAAAATGGTTGCCAAGCTGTAAGATGGCTGCCAAGGGCTGCGCACGGGAGCAGGTTCAAAATGGGGACCACCTTCTCAGAATGCCCTGGTCAGAGCTCCCACTGCCAGTCCCTGCCCCGTACCACTGCCACCTGACAAGGAAGGGGGAGAAAATAAACAACCCGAAGATGCAAGACTTGGCATCCGGTCCTTGGCACGAGTGGCTGTCGTGCCATCCAGAGATTCAAGTAGTCACCGTGTACTACTTGTTTCACATGGTTGGCAGAAGACAAGTCAGGGGAGTACGTGAGGTGAAAGAGCCACTGTAAAATAGCATGGCCATTTCTTCCACCTTATCTAATATGCACCAAATAACTCTTTGGTATGTGTGTAGGGGGAGTAGACAAGGCAAAGAGCCTTCTAAATGAGATCGAAAAATGTTAACCAAGATTTTGGGGTTGTGCCTTTTTGTACTGCTTGCCTTAAGTGGCACAAACTTTATATACAACAGGTTTAAGATTTATTTTAGTTTTGCATTTGTTTACTTAAGTTTATAGCAATTGCTTTCTGGCAGTTGTGCTACTTAGCAGATTGAAATAAAATCATAAGGGTGAATTAAAACATACTGCTGTTAGTGCTGATTAGAATTTTAGCTTAGTGTAAATACCGGATGCAGGGTCCAACTTTTCAGACACTTGGCGTGAGCTCAATAGGGATCCCCAGGCTACACAGGAGACAGTGTGTGTGCACTTGGATGCTTTTAAAATTCTTGGATAGGTGGAGCAGACTACTTCTTCTGGCATGTTGGTTCATTGTGCTGGCTGCATAATGTGCTTGGACTCCAAGGTAGACAGAAGAAACTAGGGAAATGATAATACCGGAGAGCAGTTTGAACTTAAAACACAAAACCTGGAAGACAGAATTTTGTTCAAACCCTGTGCAGTTTTGTCGGTGTGATTTGGTTAATAGTATAAACAACGAATATTAAGCTAAGTGGAAAAAGTATAGTGTTTGTGGTATTTGGAAGAATGACCTAATAGCAAATGTATTTCTACAACTGTTGAAAATTTTCTCTGTGATACTTTAAAAAAATATACAGGTGACTTGACTTCTCCAGGCAGTTACTTAATCAGTGAATTCCTTAAACAGGGCTCTTGTTTATTATCAGCTATGGGTTTGGTTTTATATTCCGATTGAGACCTCAATTCCTAAAGATCATTTTTCATTGATAGAGCAGTTTATTTAAGGCTCAAGTAGCTACTCAAAAAAGCTGGTTGCTGTGAAGGTGTTTTGTCTTGATTTTATGTCAACAATGAGTGCAATTGGCTAGTGATAGTTATAGTAATAGAGTTTGTGTAGTTTCAGTTTTTGGAAGTCCACTGATGGGATTTGTTTGGTCATAGAGCCCTTAGATGTTTTTTTCATTGCTTGCATGCTATTTCCCTTTTTCTTTCTTTCTTTTTGAACTGATTTTCTCTTGCTATTTAGTTACTGATGTTTGCAAGCCATCTAAGTTTCTTGTGTGTTCACTTTCTAGTCTTTTCTTTCACAGTAAGCAATTGCCAGCCAAGGCCTAATCATTCAGTAGGTGAAACCAAATGTTATTGACAGTGCTGAAATTTGAACTCTGCATCCTTCAATGTAAAAGATCAATGTCCATTAAGATACTTCAGGACTAGAAATTTCAACAGAGAGCTATGGAGGCATTTAGAGGTTAGCGGGTAAATGCATGATATGAAAGTTGCATAGCAGATCCCTTGGTACATATTTGTAGAAGATATTTGTAATGATATATGATATAACAAAAGTAAAATAGTTTAATTAAAAGTCTTTAATTCTTGCATATCTTACTGTACGTTAGTGAAAAGGACCTGAATAAAGCTTTTCTTTTTAAATTAAAAATCAAGGGTTCGGGCCTCTTTACAATAAACCACAGTACATTATTGAGCTTTAAATATGTGAATAGTACTGACTAGGATTTGTTAATTTTTTTGTTTTGTTTTTATTACATATTCATTGACGATTTATTACTTCTTCAGGGGAATAATACTGTTGTAGCAAAGGTTAAAAAAAAGTAAACCATGTAAAAATATGCAATTTCTACTTTATTCATAACATATTACATCCATGAGTATGTAAGCAAGTAAGATTTTTCTCAGATTGCCTGAAGCACGAGATAATTCTAAATTTTAAAGCACGAAATGCCAGCAGGGTAATGTTTATGTAGGTAGAATAGGGAATATTTTTGCAAATTCCCAAAGAATTCATCAGTATTCATGGTTATGTAAAAAGCACAGTATTTTTTAGTATTTTAAGAGAAACTATTCATTTTGCCACAGTCTCTACTCTTAAATTAGTGAATTACAAAATCTTTTCTTTAGGAAATTTATCTATTAATCCTTCCAGTGTAAGTATTTCGATTTGAAAGGGTTGTTTGTGTTTAAAATTTATGGAGTGGTATGTGTAATGTTTTACCCCTTTCTACATAGCACACATGCATAATTAGTACTTTGGATGTGTGTGTATACTTGTGTCTACCCAAGTATGTATAGAGACATAAAATTTACTTTCTATATAGTAGCTTTTTGCATAGGGCAACCCAAACAGCTGTTATTCCTTTTTATAGCTTCTTTAATCTATGTGCCAACGAGTCAGTTTACAAAATCTGTTTTGTTGATGACTGCTGTGATAATAATTGTGGTGTTTTGTGGCTTGGCAAAAGGCTGGGGTCTCCTCTGAGGACTCTTGCCAAAGGCTTTGAAGGGGTTGAGGTGGATTCACTGCCAACATGAGTCACCACTCTCGATTTTATTTAGTGTCCTTCTGCCAAGGCCTTAGACACTTTCTGTTTTCATTTTCTGGTAGGCTTTCCTCCCCACATTGTGGTTTCCTTCACAGCCAGAGGCCTGGGTCTGCCAGGATAGGTGAGAGAGGCTTGCTACCCTTTGCCTAGCACCAGTACGCAGTGAAGTGGCAGGGCTAAGGTTCTGCTGTTGTGAACCTTGAATGAATATGTGGGTTTAATTATGCAGTTATCAATTATAAATAAAATGGTGGACTTAGATAATGTAGTGCACTACAGTCACCTGGGTTTGGGTCAGAAATTCTCAGAAGAGTAGGTATTGTTTCGTTTTAAGTGGTATTCAAATAATGTGACAGTGTTTTAGTGATTTTCATAATTGATTGTTTAAAAACCCTAGATTATTCATGAGTTCTGGCTATAGGCCCAAATCTTGAATTTTTTTCCTCAAACAAAAGACTACCATCCCCCTCATTATAAGTGCCATGTTTTGCTTCACATGTGTGTGTGCTTTTTTTTCCCTACACGTGCCTAATAGGCTTCAAGAAGTAATCCTCAAATTTATTTCTACCTGTCTAGATCTAAATGGTCACTTACAAATGGACTGAGAGATGTGAATTGCAGTCTATTGTCTGGGATGTATTAGAGATTAAAAGAATTTTTTCTTCATTAAATACTTTTAATCCATTGATATAAGTAGGACTACTGGTCCCTTTACTAGGCTCTTCAGCTCAAATACACATTATGTATAGAAAGATGTCTGGGATAAATCTGAGTCTTCAAAATACAAGCAAATTTCATGAATTTAATAGATATCATACATTAACATGAGGTGGGATTGTTCCCCTCTTTGATGACTTGAAACCCAGATATTTGGATGGCTTTTTGTTAACTAAAATTACAACACCATCCTGAAATCTAATAAACTTTGTATGCAGAATTAAATTGAGGTGTGTAGTTTTTGTTTTGTAAGTATCCATTCATTGTGCTAGATCTTTAAACATAGTGTACACATTAAAACTTCATTATAACATCCCCTGAAAACATTTCCATAAATATAAAGTAAATTTTCAAAGTTCAAAGTCCTAATTGTAGGCACCAAAATATTTTCCATTTATTGTGGTCCAAGCTTTTGTTCTTTAGGGAACAAAAAATGCTGTCACAGTGGCTTTATTTAACACTTTGTTTACAAAATGAATGCTATTAATAATTGACTTATTTCTCATAATTATTTCAAATAAAATACATATAATTACAAAGGTGAATAGTCAGAGATAATATTAATATAATCATTGATCTAGTCATGTCCTATGCAGGATAGTAGTTAGCATTCAGGTACGTTAATGTGTGTGAAAGTCATTTGTAAACTGTAAAATATTCTATAAATGTCAAGGTGTTTAAGTTTTTATTTCTTTTTTTGTTTTCTTAAACTTTGGGTTATCAGACTGTATGTATATCTACTTCATATTTTTCATTTGAAATATCAAAAATAAGAAAATAGAAATTACTAAAAAATCTGTAGTCACTTTGTGATATCACTTTATTCAGGATTTGAATACTTAAGAGTTTATAGCAAGATTCCAAGACAGAAATTCTTTTGGATGATCTATAAACCACCCCATTCCCGGTTAATGCTCAAACCATGTGAAAAGTTCCAGGCTAAATGCAGTTGAGCCTTGTGTGAACCTCATAAACTAAAGTCCCATAAACCCCATGTATACCCAAATAATCAAACAAACTAAACCTGGTATGGTGAACTAAAAATGGCTATTTTCTAGTGGCACTCTATGTGTCCACAGTTGGAAGACAGACTTTGCATTTGGAAGTGAACTGTTTTATCTTGGAATGTATGAATCATGAGCTCCTTAGTATATAAATATAGTTATCCTGATGTGAAGAGCTAATAATACTGCTGAGTATAAAGAGGGACTGGAACCTCTTTATAAGTATTAGTGTTCCCAGGATCTTTTAAGTTGGCAAGACATAAATTTAGTAGTAGTAAGTTGTTGTTTAGTGGCACTAATAGTAGATATCTCCAAAATGTTATTTGGAAAGAATGTTTCTTAATTTATACCAAACCTTTATGCCAAAATACTTAAAATAAGAATCTTGCTACATTGTTTATACAACAATGTGAGGTGATAGGACCTATGTATTATTGATCCCTTAAGAGAGATAAAATTACTGATCATTTAGGTATGTGGCTTCTGAGTTGCATGACTTTAAATACAGGTAATATTAACTTTTGGGGAACATCAGTCTCCTCTTCTGAAAAAATGAAAGGATTAGACTAAAATGACTTGTCAGATTCCTTTCCAACTCCAAAAAATCTGGAAGCAACTGTGTTTGTGTCATTGTCCATTGTCTTCCTTTTGAAGATAGAATGACTAATCCATGTAGGACACTTTGTAAATCACTAGTCTAGCTTCCCTTATTAATCACCATAACTGGAAGTGTCATAGTGTTACCATGCACTGAGTGCCCACTCTGCCTTAGACATTGTGTGCTGAGCTCTTTACATGAATTAGCTCATTGGTCCATCTGTAGTTCTCATTTAGTCAATGTAGTATCTTAGAATATCAATGCTTCTATTAAACAGCATTTTGCAGGACTGCTTTTAGCACCTTAGATGCTCAGGAATTCTGAAATCATTCCCTTTGTCTGTCAATGTTGACAGTTAGCCAAAATGAGGACTCTTCCAGTCTCTTCACCATTGTACTTTTTCTATTGCTTCTCTCACAATAGACAAGTTTTATAAGAATTGAGCAGTTTTCATGTTTTGTCTCTCTGTGCATCCATCCTTTCATTCATCCACTGTGTCCATGCCTCCTGGTGTGTGCCTTGTCTTCAAGGAGCTTGCCAAAGCGACAGGTTCATGAAAAGAGTGTCATGACATATCGTAAGTTCATCACCATGACACTGATAAATATCTCCAGACAGGCAGATGGTTGAGCTGACACTGAGTGCAGCATCCATTCCCAGATATGAGGTGGCCCTCGGAAAAATGGACTTTTGGAATGTGTGTGTTCAGCCCAGTGCTGGGGAGGAATGTCTTTGGAGTATTCAAGACACACACAGCACCACACTAGGCTCTTTCTGTTGCAGGTACGGCTCATGAAAGCTACTTTCTGGATTCTTGTTAACATCGTGCAGACCTAGTGGCAGGTGTTACAGCTGCCTGCCTGGCACAGTCCATTTGGGGCATGCCGTAATTACTCTTGGTGCCACCCTTAATGGGTGGGGGAAGAAAGCAGAATCCTGGGGGAGAGGAGTGAAAAGGTGCCCTTAGGCTCATACTGACATCTGGTCACCAGTCCTGCCTCACTGCAGTATCTGTTTGCTGCCTACAAACCTTGAGCCTCTGAGATGAGTGTGCTGCCACCATTGTATTCCTTGCAGCCATCATTTATTCCACAGCTGGACAATGTTTTTAGTTTGAGAGGTGGGTATTCATCTCAGGGCCAGAAACAGTCTACTGCCCACATAATCCTGAGAACTTTCTTAATCCATTAAATTAGAGAATGAATAAGTATCCTTATGAACTCCTTTGTTTAAAGTGTTTCCTGCTTTTGATTTTTTTGGGTTTTTGTGAGAATGTTCTCTTACATCATTGTTTCTGAATGCATTATAGATGCAACTTTCCTACTTGAGAGTTTCAAATAATTCTTGGAGGTATGTAGGGTGATAAGCAAACATTAGTCTGCAGTTACCAAGACCATGAACAAGGTGCAGGGAAAAAATAAAAGTTTGACCTCAACTAGCTCTTCTCCAACTAGGAGACAAATCTTTGCACAATTAACCATAACATATGGTGGGTGGATTCAGGTGAAAATGAAGGAAAATGTGTAACATTGAGAATGATTATGACCTGTATGCATAGTAATGCAAGGTGGGGTAATATGGATTTTGGAAAACTTCACACCCGAACCTGGTGATGCACAAATAAGCTTCCTGATATTAAAAGGCAGCCTTGAGAGGGAGGGTTTCAGACTGTCTGGAATCCCCAAACTTGACTTGCCTCACAGACCTAAATTAAGAGTGACCACCTGTCCTTATGATCCTTTGTGTCTCTAACTGTGGCATCTTCCTCAGGCTCTGTTCTCTTGCTTGGCACAGACTGCTGCCTATTGTTAAGTTGCATAGGAAAACTCTTTGAGATCATTAATGAATGGGATTTACATGTCTACTTAAAACCAGTCGCTGAATTCTTCAGTGTGGAAGATGTCCATACTGCAGTCCTGACTTAAATACTACCTTAAACAAGAAATGTCCACTTTAGGTGTGCTCAATACATATTTGATGATCATTTCCAGGTATTATAAGAAACTTGTAAGGCACTTAATTATAAAGATATTAATATTTGAAAAATTGCCAGTTAAATTCCACCCCAAATTCCATATACCTCTGTGTACACCCACTGCCGAACATTCATAGAGAAATAACATCAAGGCTCTAACCAGACCACAGTGGTTTTGCAACAGAAAGGTAGCATCATGGTCCCTGAAGTGATTATTATTGGAAGAGCATACACACAATTTTGTTTTTAATAGATTCTGACTCTTAAGTATGCAACCAATCTGCGTATATCTCTTTTTAATTATTTATCTGAGTTGTATGAGAAAAGTAGTAGTTGTTTGGTGATCCATTCAGATATCTTAAAAGGAAGGCATTCATCTTGTACATGACATGCATCTTGAAAGTATAAAACACTAAGTTTTTACTTTCTAATTTGATTAGCATCATAATGTAAGCCGTATAAAAGCACAGTTTATCAAAGATTCTTAATAAATATTTGTTGATTGAAAAAATGGCCACAAGAATTCAGTTTTTAGAATTAATAAAGGAAAAAATTTAAAACAGAAACCTGATAAACTAATAAAGGAAATAGTTCTATAAACCAAAACATTTACTAACCAATTGTTACAGTTAGAGCAAACAAAAAATAATTCTATTATAAGAAAATTAATTTGGCCAATGCATTTATGAAGTGTCTTCTGTAAGCTTAACATGAGTATTTGCTATTGGATGTGGGAATTGTGACTTAGGAGGTGGAAGGAATGTATTAATCTAAAGTGTATCATGGTATTCATTACCATGTTCCTGCTGATGAGTTTGAAGGTCCCAAAATACACTAGTGAAATGGTTAAACCAAGAAAACATGGTAGAGGTTGGATTCATTGTGTATGGGTTCTTACTGGAAGGGGCAGAACAAAATATACAATTTCTTTTCTAGGAAAATATTTGTAAATTATGCTTGGTTAGTACAAGTACACAGAAAGTATATGGATCTTTTCAAACATATTTTCCATAGATGCTTTCCCATAGTGTTTGCAAGATGCTGAGTAAAAGGTGCAATTCCTTGTCTTAGTCCTCTATGCTGAAAATAATCATTTTAATTGGATTGCTTCTTTGGAAACAAGACAAAGAGTACATTGCTAAAAGCTTCTGGAGGCCATTTTCAGTGTTTGTAATAATATAAGTGCTAGGAATGTGCTTCCATTGATATCCAAAGGCAGTAGAGCCTTCTATAAGCATAGAGTCACTAGAACAGTTTTTTATAATAATATCTGTTTAAGTGCAAGCAGACAAAATTATTTTTAACTTCAGATTAGAGGAGCAACTCCACCTTTCTCCTTTACAACTTTTTGGCCACTCTTTCTGTTCCCAAGGGCAATTTAAATGTTGCCATTTGTTTTGCTGAAAAGGAGATATTTATTTCAAGCAATACCATGTCAGTTCCATATGATTTGGATGGTATGTGTCATTAATATAATCTGTATGATTGGCTGAATTTTTCATTTTTAATTAAGATAAATAGACCAACATTTAAATTGTAAGAAAAACCTGGACTGGTTTAGTGTCTATTGAAACGTACGTTGAGATATTGAAATGTTCTGCAGAGCATTATGAATACGAAGTAAAAAGGCTTTTTATCTCTTTTCTGAAGTGAAGTCAGAGATTTTGCTTTTATAACTTTCCACTGAAAAAGATACTATAAAATATTTTTAAGAATCTTAGTTTGAAATTTTTTTCTTTGTAAGCAAGAAATTACATTTAATATTAAAGATCTTACTAGGATAAAATCATTGTGTTTAACATAGAAAACCTCATTGAGAATCAGTGTGAATTTGGTTCATTCAAACTCTAGTTTGATCGAACTTTTTTTACTTTTGGATGTTCCACAAATTCCAAACATCTCTTTCTTTCTGACTTTGCTATGTATGAGAAATCCGTATACACAGAAAAGAGATGGAGTGCTTTCATTTCCCTTATTTTCACTTTTGTTCCATCCCTCTGTACTTGTTCTTTGTTTAAATAAACTTTTGTGGCATGTCTTTCACACATCATCGCTCCTTGCTTCAAAGGCTTCTTTTAATAACTTAGCCCTGGCTCACTTTTCTTTTGCATATGTAATTGATTTAACTAAAGTGTGTGTGTGTGTGTGTGTGTGTGTGTGTGTGCGCGCGCGCGCGCACACATGTGTGTATACATGTACATACATCTGTACAAATAAAATTTCGCTAGAAAAGGAAAGTCTGTGATCTCTGGTTTACTTTAAATATATAATACACACACACACACACACACACACACACACACACAGAACTTGTTGAAGTGGGAAAACCTAAGTTTGGAGTCAATCTGTTTTTGAGTTCAAGATTTTTCCTTTAGTACTGTCTCGGTCTCTTGAACCTGAAATGGATAATAGTATTTACTCTGCAGAAGTTGCTGAGAAAGTGATGTGTATGTAAATCATTTATCTGTAGTTTGGCCATTGTTGTTACTTTTAGGTAGGCAATAAATGCTGGATGTTCCTGCATTATCATTATCATCACACATGTACACAATTATGCAGTACACTTATTTTGTAGCTGATAATAAGTACATTGATAATATAAACAGAGGTTGAAAATAATGGTTTTTGCTTCTGAAAGATTAATCTCAAATACTGTTACATAAATGTGATAGTTATATTAACGTGAAAATCATAAAATGCTAAAAGTTCACAACCATCTTATGTGATTTTTAAAAAATATTTTTAGTTGTGGATGGTCACAATACCTTTCTTGTGTTTATTTAGTTTTTTTAATGTGGTGCTGGGGATCGAACCCAGTGCCTTGTGCATGCTAGGCAAGTGCTGTACCACTGAGCCACAACTCCAGTTCTATGTGATTTTTTTGGATTATTATACTAACTTATATTAAAATGGGAATTAATTTTCCAATTAAGACAGTGTCTTGTGGGTGGGGGGGTTGTGGCTCAGCAGTAGAGTGCTCGCCTGGCATTGCACGGCCTGGGTTCGACCCTCAGCACCACGTAAAAATAAAAGGCATTGAGAACAACTAGAATAAATAAATAAAAATTTTTTAAAAAGACAATGTCTTTAATTAAAAAAGTTTTGCCAATCACAAATTTAAACGATGATATAAATAATGGTGATCTCATAGTGGTCTGAAATAACAAAAATATAAATATAGTTTAGAATTTGAAAATATTAGGAGCTAAATTAATTTTTTTTGTTCTTTGAATACATTTGAATCAACTTAAATATTAAGTCTTATGGCAGACGGATAGAAGAATTGACTCAGTTACCGTTTTAAATAGTGGCTCCAGTGAGAAGTTATTCTAATTATTTTTAACTATTTCTTAATAATATTAGAAACTGGAGCTTTGCCACAATGCTTTTCAACACTGAATCCAACTTCAAGCGTGATGTATTTGGCATCCATACCTGCTCGTAATACCCACTTAGTAATAGTTAGAATTGTCACCCTCATAGTAGAAACTCAGTATTAATCAGCTTTCAAGATTAAGCAATATATTTGTTTTCTTTATGTATGCCAACTGATACCTGTAGCACATTGAGTGCTCATGGCCAGTGCCTGCTAGCACACCCT
The DNA here is from genome assembly GCA_025594165.1 of Tamias sibiricus. Classification (NCBI taxonomy): domain Eukaryota; kingdom Metazoa; phylum Chordata; class Mammalia; order Rodentia; family Sciuridae; genus Tamias; species Tamias sibiricus. The sequence continues at coordinate 54,065,028 of CM046658.1, forward strand.
AGCACTTTAGTTTCTACCAGTTGTGTGCTTACAATGTGTCAGTTGTTATCCCCAGATTAGCTTACACTCATTTTATTGATAATGCTATTTAATTTAATTTATGTGAACTAATTTCATTGAAGTACAAAATGAAAAAGAAAGTTTTATTTCTATGACACTAAGCCAGTAAAGGCAGTAAAGGTGAGTTACAAAAATTTATGTCAGATTAAATGTGAGACAGACAACTGTAAAAGATTAGAGGCACTTGTAAAAATATAAACACTGTCATTGCCTAGATTATTTTAGAAGTATTTTTAAACATGCCTTTTATGCAAATAAAACTGAAAATCTTATATCTTGTAGGTAGGGTTTATGTAACAAGGATGCTGCAGAACTCCAGTTAAGACTCATTTTTAAAGTTGGTTCTTTGCTTAAAAAGATGGGCCAACGGATGTACATATATGTGTCAAATCTAAAATGTTTAAGGTGTATATGTCTCAATTTAAAAAATCTACTGAGGTTTTTTTTAATAACTAATTATCTAGCTCTAATAGTTTTGAATAGAGAGCTTCTGCTCTAGTTCTTACTCACATTTTTTTATAGAGTTTTAAGAAGATTTCTGTTTCCTTCCTTCCAAGGAAAAGAAGACAGAATTGGTAGATGGGCTATATATTCTGGAAGGTGAGGTGTATAAAGAGCTGGGACCTGAAATTTGTAAGTGGAGTTTGATATTCTGAGGTTGACCCAGTTTGGGGATTCCATAAGGAAGTTGGGTCTAGCCAGAAGAGGTTCCAAATGGTCTGAATAGAGATGTTTGCTGGTGACTTAGTGGAGCAGTGTACAACCTGGAGACCTGAGAGAGGATAAATGTCCCCAAAGTTGAGCATAACCAAGAAGCAGAGTACATGAGCAGGTGACACTAATTCTGGTAGGTGGCTGGAACCAGAGAAGTCTGTCAGCAGGTCTTGGAGCTCCAGGTGATAGTTTGGGTTCCAGTATCAGAACTTAATAGGGAGGCAGCTAAGGAAAAACAAGTCAGGGTCTAGTTCCAGATGGGCCTGGGTATGTGATCAAACGTAGATACAGGAGCTGGCACTTGGTGGAGCTTACCTTTTGGAGAACATGGTACAAATTATTATATCAGGATTGGAGCACAGGGGGTAGCTTAATGCTGATGTCCATGATGGTGAACTTGAGCTTCTCAGAGTCCCTCTTGTCTCCTGAGAATGACTGAGCTCACACATGGGGACTGTTGTGCAATTAGAGGTCAAGTGGTTTAGTGGGGATGGCAGAGAGCCAGGTGAGGACTGAAAGTGTTCAAATAAGAAACAGAATGTGAAACCCAGTAGCCAAAGTATGGAAAATTTTCCCAGAGAAACTGCTATTTTTGAGACGACAGTGGAAGAGGTATCTGCTCCCTGGGTTACAATACAATATCTAAATAAAATAAATTTTGTCTTTTGTTGTAGTGGTTTACCTTGGTGTCTACCATTGACTGGCACCCCAAAACAACAACAAACAATTGTTGGTTAAGTTGGCCTCTCCCTGCATTTGTAATCGGGTACATCCTCTTATTAAGGCAAGGATAGGTATTATTATTACTATTATTTATTATTATCATTTTTAATCTATTTACTCTATCTGGGAGTTTGAAGTTCTTTTGTTTATTTTGACATTGCTGGTTGTACTGCTGCTTTACAGTGGGGCTCAACTGAGGTGCTTGAGTAAGACTTCATCAGCATTTAAGCACTTTAGATAGGTTTATTTCATGTGTTACATCTTACGTCATTTGTGGCACTGAAAATGAGATTGCAATTCCCAGAGTGCTGGGGTAGTTCATTCAAAGGTTAGCCCACCTAGTTTATAGTAGTTCTCTGTAATAGAATTGTAACTAATTTTCACTGTTGTTTTTGGAAAAAACTGTAGACTATAATTATGTGTTAGCACTTTTTAAACAGCTCCCTGTATTGTCATATTATTTCAAATGGGCTCTGCTCTAAAATGACCTTTCATGTTTTGATTGCAAGAGTATAGCTTCAGGATCTGTAGTTAGCAAAATACAAGGATCCAGTAAATGATAGAGCATCAACACAACTTAGTTAAGCTCCTGTTAGAATCTCTAGCACTGCCCTAGGTTTAAAGGGGAAGATAGGAGGGAAGAAGAAATCCTTTAATAATTGTGTAGTCCTGTTGGATGGCAAGACATTAGATAGAATAGCTCAAGGCCCCATGTGGAGAAACAAACAAACAAACAAACAAACAACAAACAAACAAAAAAACACTACGATAGTTATACAAATGTAAAAATGCTATATATTTAGTACATTATGCTGCATTTTTGTGGCCTGCTTAGTTATCAGGGTAAAAATATCATCTCCCACAATAAGAGGGAGCAACACCATTTTATATTCTGGAAAATGCTGCCATCTCTCCCTCAAATGGCAGATATCTGCAGAAAACTAGTCATCTGGACACACCCTTCCTCTGCTACATTTCATTGCCATATTAGTAATAGAATTTTAGCGTTGATTTAAAAGACAAGCCTGCCTTAAAGCAGATTGCATAGTTTGCACACTGTGAATTGTAATTAAAGTGTAAGGGGTGCTTATTATGTCAACAACTGGCATGAGAACCCCCGAGCAGCAGGTGACCCCGACCATGTGACGTTTGTGACAGCTAGGATCCCCTTTTCACTGGCTTAGCAATCTGAAAGTCCAAATTGAAAGAAGCCCAGAGGCTGTATATTTCATTAGATCCCAGGGGGAAGTACGGGGTACAGCTTCCTTCTGTTTTCCTGGGAGGTCGCCAAAAAGTTTGTAGAGCTCTGTTTCTGTCAGAGGCTCAAAAGAGAAAAGAAAAAGCACACAACAAAACAAAACAAAACACCATACACACCACAAAACCATCCACCAATCACCCCCAGGACCATAAATTTGACATTTCCCACAGTCTCTCTGAGGCCACAGTGTTGCTGTGTCAGCAATGTGCTTTGAATTGTTTGAAAGGAGGGCTCAGTGTTCTAGCATTTAAAAAATGTTTAATCTTCAGTATACAGGGATTCTTTTGGTGTAAACCCAGGAAAAATTATCAAGCGTAGATATCATATGATGGCTTGAAATTCATTTGCATCATGCATCACATTCTCCTGACCTTCTAAAATGGGATAGCAGTCCGAACTTAGAAAGATGAAGCCACACATATAATAAAGGAAACAGAGCCAGGAGACATGCCATATGTAATTCAGATCTTGTTGTGATGGGTAAACAGTTCGAATGTGGTCACATTAGAAGTATGCGACATTAGGAGACTCAGAAACTTTGGAGAGTAGATTTTGATTGGATTCCATTATGAAAATAGACTCCCCACTCAGGTTTGGGTTTTTTTTTTTTTTTTTTTTTTTTTTTTTAAATATTTATTTATTTATTTGCTTTTAGTTGTACACAATGCGTTTATACGTGGTGCTGAGGTTCGAACCCGGGCCGTGCACGTGCTAGGCGTCACTCTACCGCTGAGCCACCACCCCAGCCCCATCAGGTTTGGGTTTTGATGAAGGATTTGGTCTATAGTCACCCAGGAACCTGACTGACAGTTGCTGGAGTGGGTAAAAAAAAAAAAAAAAAAAAAAAAAAAAAAGTGGCTCTCTTTTCTTAGCATCACACAGGGATCCTAGACATCCTACTGTCATGGAGTTTCTGTATCCCAGAAATAGCTTTGGCTCTTTGCTGTGTGATACAAATCTTCAGTAATACAGATCTTTTGGTAGTTGCTTTTTTTATTTTTTAAAAAATGATTTTTTAACGATGCATAAAAACTCTGTGGATTAGTGGGGTGCCATGAAATATTTCAACACATGTGTAATTGTGTAATGTTTAAATCATTTAAAACATATACTTCCTCAAACATTTATCATTACTTTATGGTGAAAACTTGCAAAATCTTTTCTCCTAGCTTTTTGAAATTTACAGAACATTATTGTTCTTTAGAGCCAGGCTGCCATACAGTAGTACCCCAGAACTTCTTGTTCCTAACCGTAACTTAGTTCCCATTGACCAGCCTTTTCCCATTCTGTCCCCCTGTAGTTGATTTTGAATTGGGGCTCTGGCGTCCCACATCCACTTATGTGGCTGTTGCTAGTCTTCCCCCAAGAAGGCCAAGTGTAAGCTCTGTAGGAAGCACTTCTAGCCCTTAGCTTAGCATACTGTTTAGTCCCTAAGTGTTGTTCTTAAATCAGAAAGTAAAAATTCTCTGAACCCAGATTTTATCTTTCTTTTATTTCTAATCAAGAGGGAAATACAAACCAGACAGCCAATTGATAATTGCTGTTTGTGGGGTTGGGTGTGACTGTGTATGTGGACACTTATGCTGGCCTAGAAGAGAATTGCAAGGCTTGAGAGAAAGATGCACCATTTTTACATACTTGGTAAATAAAAATTAAAGCCTTCCAACTTTAGAGCTCATTCAAGTGTTATAATGAAAGGGCAACCAGATGTTTTTATTACAGGCCACTTATTATAGCAAATTTGCAAATAATTACTTTTTACTTTTAGTTTTTGAGGGCAGTTCCTTTATGTAGCCAGAGGAAAACCCAGTTTCTTTAGCTGAGTTTTATCCCAGTTACCCAGAGGGTAAAGAACAATAGTTAGGGGATGTAGCAGGAATTGGTTTGTCAGTGCTGCCTTGGGGTAGCCTAGGAGTGACCAGTTTCTGCCAAGCTGGAACGCTGTCTCTGGCCATGAAGTTTCTAGTTTTTAAGTGATACTTTTTTTTTTTCTCTTTCTCTTGGTGTTATTGAATATAATCTTTATTCTTAGTTCGTCATCATGTTTCATAGGTACTTACCTGCCTTGAAAGCATGCATTATGTTATTTCATCATCTGTACAAAAATCACATCGCTTCATGGATATTATAAATATAGTCTGTTAATAAATAGCATCCAATAACCATGTGGATATATAAAAATAGCCATTTTCAGAACTTTTGGTTAATTTTGGAAATGGCATTCTCAACTTCAGATCAGATTTTTTAAAAAGAATTTAAAAGTATTTGAAATTGTGCCTTTATGAAGCCAAAGACAAGAGCAGTTCAGTTGAAGGAAATAGCATGTGGCAAATAGGCTACACTTCGGACTTGGTCACCAGATGACATTTTGAGGTCCATATTCTTAGATACAAGCTAGAAGAAAACCAAAAGAAGCTTCCCATGTTATATTTGTGATTATCTAAATGACACTTCTCATTACTTACTTGGATGCTGTTCTCTTCCCAGTGACAGCAGCCTTATTGATACACAGGTCTAAACATGGTCATGTCACCATGCTTGCTAACATGTTCCTTCTCCCTGAAATGAATATCAAGGCATCTTTGCTGATTATTAAGCCATAGTTGTAAGACCAGGCATCACATACTGTAGGAATTTTCTTTGGGAAGGACCTAACCAGATTCACTGTAAACAAAAATTGATTCTAAGCTTTACCTTGTTCCTTCTACTATAGAAACAGAAAATGTTTTTGAAGACAGATGTACTTAAAATTTTTTCAAATTGTCAGATTTGTCTTATGAGTTGAGTAATCCACTTTCCTTTTAAATTCCAATTTTGGTGGTTTATGTTTCACATATTACATTATTTAATAGGGTTATTGTGGATATTAGGTGAAATGTTTTCCATTTCTGCCAGAAGGAAGTTGCTCCCATATATGTGGCCATTTCAGGAATGTTAGCCTTCCTTAGAAAAACTAGCTTTTTTTTTTTTTCAGGCCAGACTTTGTTTCTCTAAGAGGTAAAGTCTGTAAGCCATCTCTGGAGTGGCTCTTGCTAAGAAGTCTTGCTCAGCTTCCTCTGATCCCCTCTCAGGCTTGCTTATTGAACATTTACTTTGTGCACACAGTGTGCCTTCAAGGGCTCACACTTGGTCAGCAATGGAATGCACATGGGAATTACACACACAGAAATGTAATAGGCTCAGAGCTCCAGTCTCAGTCACCAGGGTGTGGAGGGCCAGAGGAAGGAGTGATTAATTCTGCCAAGACAAGGGAAAGGATTCTGACCTTATCCTCTTCTGTACTGGATAGCCTTCTGATTTCAGGAGAGAGATCTGTGCTGTTTAAATGTGATAAAAGGAATGGGGAAAGAATGTAATTACTTTGCTTAAGAAGGGTATTGATGTAAATAGGGTGAAAGCAAAACCAGAACTATACAAATTGACCAAAATCTTTTCAAATGTTTGATAGAAAGCATTGGGCCAAGTGTTACAGTTTTAATTAATGTGTTTTAATGACAATTGACAGTTAATAAACCCAGTGGGCACTTGTCCTTAAGATGAGTGAATATATCAACGTATTGTTGCTCTACAGTTGAGAATAATTGTGTGGGCCTGTGTGTGCAATACCAGAGTGTTAATTAAACTTTGCTGTAGTCCATCACTCATTCCTTAAGCAGTGGAACTTTTGAGTTTGCAATAGATGATCCTGTGTGTTGCAGTTTTTGTTTTAAATTTAGCTAAATTGGAGTCTACAGAAAACCAAATCAGAGGGATGAGAGAGGTGTTTTTGCAGTCGTGAATTTGTTCGCTCACAGCAGAGGCCACTTAGGCCTCAGACATCTTTACCAACTACTTCTAAGGATAGGACATCTATTTTCCATATCAGTTTTCAGAAAATATTTGTATCCATCTACTTTCTTTTCACATAAATTTTCAAGCAAATGTCTCAGGCAAGAGTGCTTCTCTCAGCCGGGCGCGGTGGCGCACGCCTGTAATCCCAGCACTTTGGGAGGCTGAGGCAGGAGGATCCAGAGTTCAAAGCCAGCCTCAGCAATGGTGAGGCACTTAGCAACTCAGTGAGACCCTGTCTCTAAATAAAATACAAAAAAGGGCTGGGGATGTGACCCAGTGGTCGAGTGCCCCTGAGTTCAATCCCCAGTACCACACACACACACACACACACACACACAAAAAAAAAAAAAGAGTGCTTCTCTCTTCCTTGGTAGTTTCCTTGCTACCATGTACCATGTTGTGTTTTGCAGTTGGTCAGTGGATCTTCTGAGGGTGACTATCCACCCTGGACTGCAAATGTCCAATGATGAGCCTTTTGTCATTCCATTTCCAGTCCTCACTGTAGGACTTGGCACCCCAAGGGCATTTAACAAAGTTATGTGGACTGAGTAGCTGGAGTATATGATCAAGGAATTTTAGTAGCTTCCATTTTTTTTTGGTTGCTAAATGATTTGTAACATTTTAATCAGTATATCGATGACAGAGTTACTTCTGGTTTATCAGTGACATCCCAAGTTCTATGTAGTCTTTTTGCGATCATTAGTTTCTTGGGATGTGTGATTCTTAGGGGGGAAAAAAAGATTTAAACTCAAAGAATTGAGGAATTTTAGGGGAAACCTAGAGCTAACTTACCTTAGTGACCTTAACGTAAGGTTGGTGAGACCCAGGTTTCTAACCATAAGTTCTAGGAGGATAGGAAGCCAAATGCCTCCCAGGTTTTCCTCTGCTGCTCTCACATTTGCAAATACTTATCTAGACTAAACAGGGGTGATGAAGTCCCCCTGTGGAGGGGAGCTTGGAGGCTGACCTCAAAGAGAGATGCAGCAGGCCTCACGTGAGGTGCAGCAGCAGCAAGAAGGAGGAGAGCTGGCGACCTGCCTCCCTGCGAAGGTTACTTTTCTTATTACAACAAAGCTAATTAGTGGGTTTTCTAATGTAAGAAAACGTTGCTGTTAGTAAGTAAGTGCCAGAAAGCAGATGGTGGCGGTGAATAGTGTTTTCTTTTGCCAGGTTTTGTCTGTGCTTTCTAAACCTGCAAGAGATTTGCTTTCCCAGATTCAGATTTCTGATCTTTTTTATTTTAAAACAGAAATAGAAACTTATATTTAAATGTACTTGCATCATGTGGTCTGTTTGACATATCATGGTTACTTGAAAATGTTGAGTAACATTTGATGTTTTCGGCATGAATTTCTTCTCTTAAAGAGTCTTGGGACTTTTTAATGTTGTTCTTTGGTTTCTTTCCTTATGGAAATTGAGAGTTTGTGCCTCCAGAGTGCCATAATAGGGAGTTTTGATTGGGTAGGAAAAGCAATGGATAAGATCTTCTTCTTTTTTGTTTTGTTTTGCTCCCAACTTCTGTGTAAATACCAGCTTTCCTCAATAAGGTTCCTTAGAACGTGCTTCTATTCATTATGATGTCAATGTGTGCAATTTGAATAATTTATTTCCGTATCTACTACTGATGAAATGTTCCTCTTTCTGTTAATTTAAAATTTTCTTTTTGTCTAATGTTTTAAATGAAAGACCTTACAAATATGTTTGTTTAAAGTTTTCTCCTGGGAAGTCTTAAACATGTCCCTACAGTATTTGCGTGGTGGTATTAAAGCATAATGTGTGTGATAGTAGGGAAAATTGAGAGGACATATGTTTGTAGTGGTGTAGACATGAGGCTGTTTTGTAGATAGACTTACAGCTTTGTTGACTAAGACTTTAATTTTTTCCCCTTTCTACAGGCTTTTATTTAGAGAAGAAAGATAGGTAAATTAAATCATTAGATGAGTTGTTAAAGTACAAAGTAGAAAATGAAAGCCAACTTGATAATTTTTTGGAAATCATTCGGGTAAAAGTAAGAAGAAAGTACTGTCCCCAAGTACCATTATTAGTCCATTTCCATTACTATAACAAAATACCTGAGGCCAATAACTTATAAAGAAAAGAAGTTTGTTAAATTTTATTCAGGGATCTGAAAGCCAAACAGCATGGTGTCAGTTCTGGCAAGAGGGCCCCTAGCTTCATTACAGGAGAGTATGCAAGAGGGAGATGTCATGTGACAAGACAGAAAGTCAAGAGAAAGACAAGGGAGGGGCCAGGCATCCTTTTTTCTAACAACCCTTCCAAGAGACCTAACAGCGTACCAGAAGAACAACGTTATTTTTTTTCAAGGGGCAGCACCCTCAGTCACCTGATTACTTTCCACTAGGTCCTACCTCTTAAAGGTTTCACCACCTCCCAATACTGCCACACTGGGGACCAAGCTTCCAACACATGAATCCTTGGAGGACAGACCATATGCTAACCAGAGCTGTTACTAAAAGGAAAAGCTTCCTTATGGAATTATGTACTGCTTTTGGAGGTGATAGCATCCAAGGAAATGATAAAAGGGCTTTCAGTCCTTTTTTCTCATCATCGCCACATTAAATTCTGCTGCTATTCTCTCAAACCAACCTGGTAGCTCAGAGACACTATGCTGTCTATTAGTTCACCTTTAATTCCTGAATAAATTTTGATTTTTACTTCCATTTTTCCTAAGTCTGTAGCAAATAAAATTTCCTATCTTGTTTCAAGAGTGACATTTCTGTCACCTGCTCAAAGGATCAAAGGATACTACCTCTTTTGGTACTACTTTCTTTCTTTTGTGGCACCAGGGATTGAACTCAGGGGCCCTTGAGCACTGAGCCACATCCCCAGCTCTATTTTGTATTTTATTTAGAGACAGGGTCTCTCTGAGTTGCTAAGCACCTCACTTCGCCATTGTTTAGGCTGGCTTGGAACTCTGGATCCTCCTGCCTCAGCCTCCCAAACCGCTGGGAATACACGCATGCGCTACCATTGGTTTTCATTTTTACCATTGTTTTTTTAATTTTCCTTTGACTTTATTTTTTCCACTCAAACTATATTTTTATCTTTTTTCCCCCTAGTTACATAAACAAACAGGACAGAGTTGAGGAAGGACATTCATAGAGTTCAATCATGATTGAGTTACTGTTGATTTTTGGCTTATTTTAAGACTGTAAACCTGAAAAGGTAGAGGTAATACTGAACACAGGTCAGTGTTCTGGTCAGGCTGATGCTGTGGGGTGTAGGCATCGCCCCGGAGCCCAGCAGGGGTGGGTGTGGGTGAGGTCGTGCAAGTATGGGCATGCTTAGCCATTCACTTTTGTTTTCCACACTGGTCCCTCACCTTCCCATAAGCTTTTGCTATACATATGCTTCCACCATGACCAAAATATCTGAAACTCCACAGTTGGGAGATTTGTGATTTTCATTGAATTAAAAAAAAAAAATGAGGCATTTCTGACTTACAGCAATCGCTGCCTCTCCTTCCCATTGCTGCCAGACTCTGGAAAGGGTTCTGACTTGTAGAAACTCCATGTTTCCACCAGTGGAGGTGATGGGATGTAACTACTCTTAGAGAATGAGTGTCGTGCACTTTTATAAATGTGAAAGAGTTGAGCGAATGGAATTCTTAGTGCGTGTAATAAGCTCCTTCAGGACTGAGCAACATCTCACAATGCTTCACAAACCACAGGTGATAATAAATATTTGATCAACTGAGACATAACAAGCTTTTTCCTCCTGAGAAAGGTTAATTATGAGTCATTCTTGGGAGTGAGGGATCTGGGCTGATTTTTGAAAAGTAAAGCAAAGTTCCAATCACCCATTTACACTTGTTTTCTGAGGAGAGATGTTGAAATAGTACTTATATTAGAGAAAGACCTCCTAGTAAACATGACTTTTTATTAAAATAAATCTAGTTGATGAAAAAGAAGCTTTAAAAAAATCACATTCTGAAAAGAGTTGATTTCGCTAATCCTACACAAACTATTACTAGGCATTGTATGGCAGACAATTTAATTTTAGGATTATTACTGAGCAAATTACTCATCCATACTGAGTTACTGGGATGGAAAATACTTTTATCTCCCACCCAACATAGTCCCAGGGAGAAAAGAGGAGATTGTATCCTAAAATGAAAGCCAGAATGCTATATGAAATGAACTTGAGATGAAGGTGAGGGAATGAGTGTGTGGTATCCCCAGATCAGTGGTGGATTTCTGAAAGCTTTTTTCAGGATTTTTTAGGATTCCAGACCTAATAATAAGTAAATTCGTGTGTTTTGGTTATCTAGGTTTTTTTTTTTCCCCTTATTATAAGGAATGTTTGCAGTTTTCTCATTTGTATCAACTCTCACATTTTTGAAATTTTATAATCCTGACTAGCTTTGGTTATAGATTAAAGTTCACTGGAGAATCACTGTCTAATCTTTTCAGCATGTTCAACTGCTATGAGGATACACAGGACTTGATGGCTTCCAAGTGTGGTTCAAACATCCAAAGCACTTGAGATTAGCACCATGTGAAGAAATTTTAAAATATTGTACTGCAATTAATTTTAAATAACTTAGCACTGCATATGTCAGGAAGAAAGCCATGATAGACTCCAAACGGAAACTCCTAAAAGTAGAATGATTCACTGAAATAATTTAAATCATTTATCTATCATAAGGACATAGAAGCAAAATATATATATATGTGTATATATATATATATATATATATATATATATGACTATTTCTACTTGAAAGAAGCTTGAGTAAATTTTGAAATGTTCAGATTTTACCCTAGCTTCACTTAAGTACTGTGGGAAACTTGAGGAATGTTTTTGGATTGACCAAACCAGTAACTCTCTATATTTGTGCATATTTATTATAGATTCAAAAATCAAATTATTAGGGAAAGTTATTGTCAAAGTGGAAAATGAAGGCACATTACTTTAAAGATAGATAATAAAGTTTTTTTAAAGTTGTAGATGGACACAATATCTTTATTTTATTTATTTTTATGTGGTGCTTAGGATCGAACCCAGTGCCTCACACTTGCTAGGCAAGCACTCTACCACTGAGCCACAACCCCAGCCCGATACTTGAGATGTTTTGATCTGAAGTAGTTCTTAAAAGTATCGTCCTAGGGCTGAAGGTGTAGCTCAGTAGTAGAGCACTTGCCTAGTATGTACAAGGCCTGGGTTTGATCCCCACCACCACAAAACAAAACAAGTATTACCCCACATGCTAGGACCTTTCACCTACACTAAGTTCTTTAAGGATTCTTTATTCAGTAGCTGTTAGAACAAAACATTTTCTGATGTTTTAGATGACAGGTCAAGTTCGAAAGAGAAAATACTGTTTGTGGGCTTCTGTGGTCAGGCGTTGACCCAGTTACTGAAGATAAACATTTACAACTCTTCGTGGGCTCTTTGTGGTCATTTATTAGTAGAGACAGTCTTTGACTTATAATGACTCTTGCACTCACGTTATTTCTGACTGTGCTTATGGTCAGCAGCAAATAAGATAATAGCACCCAGTCCCTTTTGATGAAGTGAGGGTCCCAGCCTTGAATGCAGCTGAAAGACCTGCAGTGCCATTGCTAACCATCTATCTCAAACTCAGAACTCCAGGGCTGGAAAGAACTTTCACAGGATACAAAACCACCTTCATCTTTGTAGCTGTTGCAGCCTGGAGAGGGGAGAATTTACATGCCCAAGGAAAAAATGGGCAATTCAGGACCAGAAAGCAGGCTTTCTGACACCCTTACATTACCACCCTTCAGACAGGCAGCCTCCCCAAAGCCAGAAAATCCACCCCAAAATGCCTGTCGACATCACACAAGGTATGCCCTGTTGTATTTCATGGCCTTAAAAGAGCTGTTTTTTTCACTTGTTTTGATTCCATTTTAACAAGTATGTATTAGGATCTATATATTCCAGACACTCCACTATCTGCCAGTAAAAATAAGACAAAAAATAAAAATAGGCATTGTGATTCTTTGACTAGTTTATATACTTTAGAAAACCTGCTCCTATGTAATGTACAGCTTCAGAATTACAGTGCCTCCCTCACATTTTACAAGGCACTTTAAGTCATGCCATTTAGTTCTCATAATCTGGAGAATCAGATATTTTGGAGATGGTGTAAATAGAGGCTTAGGGAGGAGAAGGGGCTTGTCCTGCTCCACATTTACAGGAAATAGCCAAGAAAGGGCTCAAACCCAGATTTTCTTATACGAAGTCCTTTGCCCTTTTCATTGTACCACATCTGCCTCTGCTAGAATTGTCAGTTCTGTGAAAAGGAGGACACGGGGCCTGAGCAGGATTAGCATTCAGTACCATGTATGAAATTGTTTCTAAGGGGGAAATCTTATTTTTAAAACTTATTTTGATAATTTACACCATTTCCAACAATGCTAATTTTGTAGTGATAGCCCAGTATTTCACTTGAAAGAACTGTCTAAACCTGTCTATCTCACTAGAAAAGCTACCCCTAACCATTACCAATATCTAGGCTCCTACAAATATTGTTTTGAAGATGCATTTAAATATACCAGTTGCTGCTAAGAGTAAAAGTATACAAGCAATTACAAAGGTGCACAATAACTTGTTGTTCTACCTTAATTTCATCAGGAGACAGGATTAAGTCAAGAGGGGATGGCACAGAATCTTGGTTCTGTAGTCATCCTGATCCACTGTGAGCTCCTTGAAGGCAGGAGCCTGCCTTCCTCCAGTCTGTATCAGGAGGTACATAGGACACAAGACACGTAGTGGAAACTGAGTGAAATAATAAATGAATATATGCAATCAGTAGACCCCCCCAAATGAAAAGGAACTAGTGCTGTTTTAGGAGAATGATCCAGTATCACTTCCCCTTTGGTTAGGAGTAGTGGTGTCAACATTGCTACCCCTGCAGAAAATCCCTGACTTGTCCAAAATCTCTTTCATAAGTGGTGGAACTCTTGTTTTCTCAAATGCTTCCACAGGGGTGGGGGACAACAAATCAACCAACCAACCAACCAACCAACCAACCAAAAAACCTTCCTGACTTACCCAACCACAGAATCTTCAACCTTCTATTAAATGACTGTACTTTTTGGGCAGATTGTTACTGTGTCGTTCTCATTCCTGTCCTCTCGCCAAATTATTTTGGTTATGTGTGTAACAGGGCCCAGTTGATTTTTTGAGAATTTAGTCATTCTATCCATGGTTTTAAATCTCTTCACTTTACTTTCCTGTCCCTATTATATCCGACACCACCAAATCATGATCCTTCTTCTTCCTGACTAGGAGGGAAAATGTCACTGTAAACCCCACCACCTTGTCACCCAAAATTCCTAGGGAGACTTAGCTCTGAGGGTCTTCTTGAGGCCTTAACCTTACTTTTAGACAGTTGTCATTATCTTTGTCTAAAGGTCATAGCTAAATTGAATAAAAGGAAAGCTGTGTTTTCCTGTCGATGCACAAAGGCAGTATTGACTTCCCTAATCCAGTTTGCTGAGGGGTGAGAGAATTAAATTAGATATCTAAGCACAGAAATTGAGAGCCTTTGAAAACAAAGATAAGGAGACAAGACTGTATTTTCCCTTTTCCTGGGAGCTCTGTGCTCAAGATTTTGCAGGTGTGTCATCTGATCCATGGCTTGCATCGATCAAAACTGTGCCAATGCATATTTAATTAGCAAGGGGACCCTGGATGCATTATAGCCATCATCCCTATATTGAATGGACTGTCAGACTTGCTGCACAGACTTGCTGCACACTCCTCCACCCCGCCCTCCCTGGGCCCTCGCCCCCTCCCCCACCTTGTTTGGGAAGCTTCTGCATTTTGTCTGAGCAGCTAAAAAGTTTCTTTGTTTTTAGCTGCTGATGCATAAGGCGCCACTGAGGAGAATACAAACAAGTAGAGTCCTAAAGTGTTTATTTTGTCTAGGAAGACAAGCTAAACCAATTTGGTTCCTTTGGTGAGATTTTCAAACCCTATCGAAAACCAACAAGAAAAGCTCAAAGAAAAGAAATACACTGTTCAACTCTTCAAGTATAGATTAAAAAAAAAGTTGCATTAGGACTAAACTAAAGAAGATTTCAGGATACTTTAATAATAGAAGTAAAGAATAAATACTCGTCTATTATTTTATTTTAAAAGCTTCCTGGTTTTCATAACCACATAGGTAGTTGTTAGCAAATATTGCATTTATCAGTTAAATTTGTATGATAAAGTTTACTATCGTGACAGAAATCTGTCATACCATTAGAGAGTACAATGAACATGGAAAAGTTTTTTCAGATAGAAAGTGGATAAAAAGTTGGAGCTCAATGTAGTTTTTAAGTTTCCAAGGTTTTGAGGGTACTTCCTTTGGTAGAGATTCTTAAAGTGGCAGGAGGTTTGGAGTCTTGCCACAGACAGGTTACTTCATGGGATTACAGTCATTTTCACACAAGTTCCAAAGCCTGAATATCCAGACAGAGTGTTGTCTGATAAACAGATGTAATGCACCACGTCTGCTTAGAATAAAGAGCAACAGACTGTGAGCACATGTTTAGGACTCATTTAAACTCATCAGCATGGTCTTGCTCTGTCCTATTCTACTTTCGAGGTAACTGCTTGCTGGTAAAGAAACAAGGAATATTTTTTTTTTTTCCTGCTACAATTTGCTGCAGAGACTCATGGGAAATTAATTTGCATACATCTTGTTACAAAGACTGACTACTTCCTGGCTTAGACAAAGTGTTGCCTGATAAACAGACTTAACACACAAATGTCTGTCTGGAATAAACAACAGCAAGCTGAGATTTACATTTCCATTATCAGAGATAATCTCTTTCCCAGTATATGGGAATTAAGAACATTTTCTTTAAAACCAGGTCTGTCTGTGATGTGGATGCTTTATACTAGAATCACATCATGTGTGGATTGGGGTTGATTTTTTAAAAGCAAATGAAAAACTTGTTTGGATGAGAAAATGTGAATGGCAGAGATAACTGTTTTTTTTTTTTTTTTTTTTTTTTTTTTTTTGTATGTGTGTGTGTGTGTCCATTTATAAATTTCAAAACCAGGTTTTCTTGCATTATTTTATTTGATTCATACAACTATCTTGTTAGGCAAAATGGTCACTAGTGTCCCCATTTTACAGATGAAGAAAGTGAGATCTTATGTAATTAAATTACATAGCTAAAAATTTCAGGATCTTATCCTTTTGCCGTTTCATACTCCATTCAATACTAAAATACAAATACAACAAAGTTATTACTTATGGTGCTACCTGAACTTAATTGGCATGGTTACTCTCAACAGAGGGCATTTAAGTATTTTATTATTTTTATTTTGGGCACCACTAGAGATGGAATCCAGGGCCTCATGCATGCTAGGCAAGCATTCTGCCATTAAGCCACATTCCCAGCCCTTATTATTTTAATAAATTACTTTATAGACATCCATATACATGCAAATAATACATACAGATTATAATTCAATTATGTGTCACATTCATTTAATACATTTATTTTATAATATGAAAGTGTATAGGAGCATTTTCTGCTGTATCTAGATGACTATATGAATAATCTTCAAGTATATTTATGTCCCAAGACCTAGTGTTGTAGTTCATTTTAATTGTGAAAAAGTGACTAAAGAGGGGAAATATATCAATTCTGATATATGATGACTTTACTGTAAAGGCCTTTTATGTAGGTCTTTGTTACATTGGAGTAGGTAGGTGACCAGTTCGCCTCAGCAACTTGAGTTCTAAATTAATCAGCAGGTCACCATCACAAGTCAACACAGCCCCTCTAATGGGGAAAAAACACAGTTCAAAATGATGGTCTAAACATTTTGTCAAACAAAATGTGAGAAGTGATAAACTTAGTCCAGGTATCACTCTTGCATATCTTCTGTTCTCACCAACTTTGACTTCACTTACGTCACCAGCAAAGCTGATCACTCCTTGAAATAAGCCTGATGTGAAGATCGAAGGCTCAAGAATTAAGTCATTTTGTCTTTACTCTCAGAGAGACTGAATTTAGCATTTTTAAGGATTAGAAATGAGTCCCCCTCACTGTCATCTCACAATAGTTACGCCATTTAATTTTTTTCTTAGTATGTTAAAACTGTGTATCATTCTGCAACCTCCTTGTGCACATAGAAAACTAACACATTTATGAGTAGGTGATAAGACAGTTGAATCACTCTTCAACCTAAACAGTCCCATCCTGATACACAGTCCCACTAAACAGATGGGCCTTGAATACCAGTGTTAATGCCAAAAAACCTAATTCCTGCAAATTTAATATTTCATAAATTTCTTATTCAAAAAGGCATTACAGAAAGAATAGTTTCAAGAAAGAAAATGGTAGTAATGTAGGTTATGTAACAATCTAAATAGGCCTTAAAAATGCCATGCATGGGTGTGGCTAAGAGGTGAAGCTCCAGAGCAGCTGGCAGCCCCCGGGTGGTCCTGTGGACCCCTTCCACGTGGCTGCTGCACGAACACAACCTTCCCTCCCCGTCAAGTCCCACGTGTGCAAACTAGCTGAGCTCTTCTGGAGCTAGGACTTCCTCAGTCGCATCTCCCTGTCTCCCTTGGACAAAGAAGGACTTGCTCTGCATGCTTTAATTATTGCAGTTCTCACACAGACCTACAGCTTTGGCTTGCTAGGAAAGTGGTAGAAATCAAATTTTGTATTTTAAATGTAAAGATAAGACTTTCTATTTTAAGAACCATGGACTATTTCCTTGTGAAAACATAAAGAAAACTCAAATGGTATAACCTGCCTCATAATTCTTCTGTTTTAAGAATTCAGTCATTACATATTAATTTTTCATTAGGTGACCCACAGTTATATACATTCGTTGACCTGAAATATCGGTTTGGTTATTCACTGTGTATAAAGGATTTTATCTAGTATCTGGAAACACTAATAATAATTGTATAGTTTTGGTGGTCCAGATTTAGGATGATATTACAGATTTCTGTTTGTTTTTCATCAGACCATGATGAATAATGTTATATTTGGCTGATGGTCTTCTATTCATCAGTGTTTACACTTAAGCTACAAATTATATATACATATGTACACCTGTACCCTGACATTTTGCATTCTCAAATAAAGTTTTTCAAAAATTTCTTCTGATGTCAGTCTTTAAGGATGTGGTCTTACTGGAAAAAAATATAAAATCTTCCTGAATGTTATAAATATTACAACAAGAATTTCTTGAATAACAGCAACAGTGAGACCAGTAAGCAAAGTGTGACTCTCATAGCAATTTGCTTTTCTAGATTTCTTTACTATAATAAAGATGGTAGAATATTAGGTGATCAAAAATAGAATAATTCTAAACCTTACACTACTAATCAGAAATAAATATTATTTTCTACTTATTGTAACTTCATGGATGTAGAAAAACGAATTCTTTGATCTGCCTGTATTGCAAAGTACTCATCTTCTCAAACCATAAGAAACAAAAACATATCTAAATTTTGAACATCTTCAAGGGCTACAATTGCACAGGGTAACTGTTTATCAGAGTCAGAATGTCACCACCCTTATTCTTTATTTCCTTTTATGCCCCAGAATTCTCCTAACTCTTCATTAAGTTGTAGGGAAGTATCTCTTCTTTCTTTGCCTTTTCTTTTTTTAACACTATAAACAATCCCAACTCTTTGTGGTAAAATTTTCACTTTGTTTCTTTCACTTGACTAACTCACTTTCGTGACTAGATGACTTCTGTTTTTTTTTTCATATCATTTAGTTTGGGATTTTTTCAAACTGGGCACAAAATTCTAACAAAGGCTTTTCAGACCTCGTTAGCCCAACCATTAGGGGTGTAGGGAGGTTGAAACTTAGGCGAAATCATCTTTATAGTGAAACTAGAATTTGTGCCTTATGGCCATAGACTTTTGTTGGTAGTATCTTGACTGAAAAGGAATTACACTGGTCTGTGTAGGGGGGCATATTCTTCACCACCAAGTGTCTGCTCTTCCTTTATCAGGCTCTTCACAATAGCAGTGGTTAGGATTCTGAGGCACTCTGCAGACACCCTGGGATGGGGCTTTCCCTAACCTTTGTGTCTTTTGAATGCACGAAATAGTCCTGCCATCCGTCATTTTAGCCCTTGCACATTTCTGGAGGGCCTCCTGTGTCTCAAACACTGTCCTTGGCTCAGCCTCTGTGGTTTGTGGGCCAGCGGGTCAGAGGAAGTGACTGTCTGCAACTTTTAAACACTGCAAGATTTCCGAATCACTCACAAACTGGAGGGTTGCACCTCACCTCTTCTGCCAGCTTCCAAGGAGGGTAATGTCAAACAGAGATAGAGGCCTTTTCTTCCCCCTTTATAATTTCCACACTCCCCTTTTCCGTGTGAGCTTAGTATATTTTTCAGTGATTCAGTGTCGCTAGCAGTTGTTCAGTGGGTAGAAAGCTGAACGACAATGGAAAATTCATCAATTCAGCAGTTATTGAACTCCATGGCAGGGCCAGGCACCCTGTCGAAGGAACTGTGGGCAAGAGAAGAGGAGGAAGGAATTCTTTTCTTTAGGAGCTCAAGTTCTCATAGGAGATCATTTAAAATCACCTTAGTTCACCTATATCAGCTGAACCATGTGAGCTCTGTGTACGATGAAAGATGGACTGCAGGGGAGAAAGTGCTTTATTCTAGGTCAAGGACAGAGAAGATTTAGCAATATTCCATCTTTGCCTTTTGCTTAAAGAACATAAAATAGAAGGAAGTGATACCTGCATTTTTGTCTCAACAGTTTTATTGCATTCACATGTCTTTGTCATTCCTTGCCTTGCCCAAAGAAGTACTGTGTGAGGTTCCATTCTGAAAGGCAGCGTATTTGAGGTTGGGGGACTTCAATATGTACTTAAGTAGAAAATCTAATACAAAGTTTCTGTTCTTGTACTGTACAAGCTTAGTACAAGAAGGAGAAATTAATTTGTGGACATTATGATTTATTTTATTCCTTTCCCTAGTGATTATATTGATAGTGAACTTCGTCTGAGTACTCTAGCAATATAGCTGTAGGCGCCGTAAAAATGCATAGATGGATGGCTACCAGTCCAATTAAGAGGTCTTAACCCAGCCTCCTATATGCAAACCCTGTCTATTTTAGGTTTAAATTTATGCTCATAAATTTTTAAAAAAAACAAAAGAAACATTGCTTTTCAAGGCTAGGTTGAAGTCTAAGGTTCTTTAAACAAAAAACAAATCCCTAGATGGGAAAAAAAATTGATAACCCTAATGTACTTCCTCACAATAGCATTTCCATCTCCATCATTTAAATACACTTTAAGGAATACTCTCTTTGTTGTAAAATATAAATCTTTTTTTTTTGGTCGGGGGGAGCTGGGGATATGGCTCAGTTGGTAGAGTGCTTGCCTAGGATGCACAAGTCCCTGGGTTTAATCCCCAGCACCACCAAAAAAATATATGTATCTTTTGGCTTTCAGCTAGGGAACCAGAGAAATTCACTGCCATAGGGCCTCAGATACAAGAGGGGCATCCAATCTTATGCACTTGAGTTAGTTTTCTGGGGCCTCTAATTATTTCAGAGGTGATTCAGTCAACAAACCACAGTATAATTATCCAGAATAGTAAGATATAAAGTTACATTGGCTTTGGACCGGTCTCTACCAAGTATATAAAAGAGAAAAGTAAACTAATTGTTAACCTTCTTGATAGTATTTTAATGCAAATGCTTAAGAAGGAGATCTTTCATTTGTATCAATTATGTATGGTAGAAATTCATTTGCGATTCTGGTCATCTGGTTGGCTCCATTCTTAACAGCATCCATGACCTTTTGCTGTATCAGAAAAAAGTGCCCATGTGTCCATCCTCAGCCTAGGATACTTCCAGGATCAGGTAGCTTTGCTTCCTGCTGGTTCAAAAAAGGAGACAGACGGTATTAAATGGGCAGGGTAGAAAGTAGTTACTGAAGTTTTTAGATCATTCAGATTTTCTTGTGGACCTTTGGCTTTGCCTACTCCTTACCAGGATGGGATATTTTAGCATGCAGCCGTAGGATGAATAGCAGTGTCTCCAGCTCTTGAATAAAACTGAGAAATTACATTCTGTTTTCAGTTTGGCTAGATGCCTCCTCCAGTGTTTGTAGCTGAGCTTTCACGGGAGTGCCGCGGCGGCCCCTTGCAGACCAATTCTGAACATTTTTTTGCCACTCAGTCCTTCACTATTGGTTTGCTTGTTTTTCTGTGGCTTGGAATTTTAAACTAAATTTAAACATACCTAACATTCATCTTTTATTGATGTGGCATATTTTCTTTCATTTTGTTATTTTGTTATTTTTCTGTAAAGGTAGGGTGGCAAACCAAACATAAATGTAAAGTGAAAAGAACAAAGAAGTCTACTTTCGGATTATTAAAAAAAAATGATTTTGGGTCTCTCTTTATTCCTTTGTCTTAACATCAGTGGATAAATATTAGGAAAGTCATTCACTATTGTATATCTAAATTAATGGAGATGAAAAGATGTTTTCCATGTGTTCATGGAGAAGCAATTAATTGTAAAGGTTTTACACCTAGAAGTAGAATGTTGGCTAAGCTATCAGAGAATTATATTTCCTAGTATTATTCCAAAGAAAACATTGTGTTTGGCAAAACTTTATGTACCTGTTTTGGGATCTGATCAAGAAGAACTTTGATTATCTTAAAACAAAATTATATATTTTGCTTTAATTTTATTATTAATTTAATTTTATTTAATTTTATTAATCATTCAAGATTTTCTAGAACAAAAATAATGGAGGCATGTCTCTCCTAAAATATGCTGAATTATTTCTCAAAATATTTAATTTGTAATTTCTAATGGCAAAGTGGTAGGATCCTTCCTTAGGAAAAAAAGAAGGAAATTATGGGATATTTTTAATTGTATGTTTTACGTGTAATATTAATAAGTAATTAAAATTTCAAATATGATTATAATATAAATTTGTTTGTATTTCAAATTTTTAGTGCAGGCCTTTGTATTTAATTTTATAGTTTGTTCTGAAGGATTCCTCCCTCTAAAATTTTTTTATAAAACATGAATTTTTTTTGTCTTAATTATGCAGTTGTTACAAAAAAAAATTTAAAACTGTCATTTTGCCAGACTTAAATAAAAATTTCCCTTTTTACTTTGTCATTTGAACCTTTAAATAAACAATTTTTTTTTCTGTAATACCAAGGTTAAGATTATCTGAAAATTTCAAAATAGACATGTTCTTTATGGTACTTTCCTAGAATTAAAATCTTCATTTGTTTAAAAGCAGGGAGTCTTTTTTAGTAATAAATTAGCATTTCTAGTCTAAAGTCACTTTGTACAATAAAATCTCCCAGAAAGACTGGTGATACTATATGTCTGTTTCAACAGAAGTAACATTTTCAGTTTAATCACAGTTAAGTGCCATGAACTTTCGATCTTACTTTCAACTTCTTGCTGAAATGTGGTCAAAATTTCGAACAGCTGATTCTAACCCTGTGAAGTCAATGTAAAATCAGGATCCAGCCTTTCCACAGATTATAAAAGGTTTTAAAATTTTGTTTTAAAGACTTTGTGTGTATTGGTTTTAAAATAACGTTTTAAACTATCTTAAGTCTCCAAAAATGCTTCACACAAAAAATTTTCCCTAAGAAATATTTTTCCTGATTTTTTTCTCCTCTTCCCCAAGTACATTATAAATATGCTTGCTTCCAATTCTATGCAATTCTTTTAATTTAGTTTTAATCTAATTTTAAAGCTTAATGTTACTTTATTTTAAATTATCCTATTAAGAAATTAATTTAATTGAATTAAAAATTTTTAGTTCTAAAATATGATTATGAAAGAAGAAATCAGCTTAATTTTATAAAGGTGTGCAAGAACCTGTTTTTGCTAATAAAGCCCTTTAGGACCTATCTAATGCATCAGTGCAATAGGAATACAATACTTTAACAACAGAGGAAAACGTGTACTTTCAGAAAGCCCTTTTTGAGTTACACAGTTATCTCAAGTACATGTGCTAGAATATTAGAACTCTGGTACTGAATGGTGTTAGTCTGCATAATCTGTTGCTGCAATACAGAGCTAAATATCAACAGAGCTTGTTACTGTTGTTTGGGTTGCTTTTATATACCAGTTTCAAAATATGTTTTGACACTTTATTATGTTCTGAATCAAGCTTCAGATGTGTGTAATGAAGGATGAAGTCTTTATCAGACTCCAGTGTATAAATAATGGAGAAGAGTGGTTTGCAAACGGTCTGTCTATAAGAGAATGGCTTCTGAAGAGTGTCGAGCTCTGATCTGGCACCAAGCAAACGCCACTGGAGGTGGGAAAGAAACCCAGAGTCCTCTCAAAAGGCACCGGCTCCTGCCCTACCCCTGTTTCTCTTTCTATCTTTGCTCTTCTCATTTGTCATGTTGTTTCTCTAGTTTCCCCTTCTTGATGTATAGGCTGAACCTTTTAAGAAGGCCAGGTACCAATGATCCACTTTCCCTCACAGACCCTGTAATGTTTGGCTGTATTTTTATGTTTTTCAGATTCGAGTCAATCTGAAAGTCCCAGCCAGCCAAGTGATGCTGACATTAAGGAACAGCCAGAAAATGGTAAGTTGTGTGGGCTGTGGCTGCTCTATCAGAGTGCACAGCAGCCAACAGCTGGCCCTGCACCTGGATTCTGGGCTCTGCCCTACAGCCGGTCCACGGCAGGAACAACTTTGAGGATTCAGAAAACAACTCAAGTAGAGATTTCTTTTACAAGGACAAATTCTTTGTTCCTGGATCACCCTAGCAGCCTGGTAGCCCCATCAGGCAACACTGTCTGGATACTGTGAGGACTTTAATGCCCAAGAAAGGTGATTACTGGCACCTAATTAAACTATGAGAGATGGGGTTGCTTTACCAAATCTGATGCTTTTATAGTGAAAAAGGAGGAACCATGGCTTTTCATGTCATTTTAGTTCCCTTTTTCAAGTGACAAATGCAGCATGATCTTAATTAGTGACTTAAGGTCATTCATGGACAAGACTATTGAGGTTTTTAAGACCTCAACTCTTTGCTTGAAGAAAAACATCTCTCTACTTTTGAAGGATTTTTCCAATTTAAATTATCTAAACTAACAGAGTAAGGATATAGGAAAGTATGAAGTTCCTCAATTATACAAATATATAAACTTCCAGTTGCAGAAACTTTATTAAAATAAAATGCCTACTTTATATATGGATATAAAAGTATCTTGTGAAATATCAAATTTATAGAATACACTTCAAGTATAATAAAGATCGTCCTGGGTTGGAATTTTAGATTGAGCAAAACCATCAGTTTGAATGAAAACAGAAGTGAACTAATAGTCCTTCTCCTATGGTAAACATTCTGTGAGGTGCTTTCACAGATACCATCTCATAAAATTCCAAAATGGAGTTCTTACCTCTGTAATGTTAAATAGGATGTGAAACCTCTCAGGGTATGGATTTATTTCTCTAAAATAGGGTAATATTACATACCTGTGGAAGAATTAAATAAGATAATACGTATAACTTGCTTACCATGCTATTTTTAGTAGACTGTGTCCTAAGAAACATGCTGGCAGTGAGTGGGTATTACTCTTACCATTTTTCTTGTCCTGTAATCCCACCATCCTTTGTTTTTCATCTACTTCAAATGTCCTCATTTCTTGGCTCTGTCTTCCTTCTGTTTTCCTGTACATTTTTGCATTTTGATTTCCATCTGATCTTTTGGAAAAGATAGGTAAATGGAATTATGTTGGTATTGTGGGACGGAGGACTGAGCTTACCATATGAGATAGCCTATCACTAATTTCTCAGAATGTGCTTCATTTCCTGTGCCTGTGAAATTCTTTATTATGTTGCTGGGCTCCAGCATTAAGTGTGAAATGTCTGGCTCTACCCGTCCTCATCCTGGTATTTTGGTGATATTTTCTTTATCAGACATATTTTTTGGAGCAGGCACTTTTGAAAAAGGGGTGGGGGAGACCTCTGAATGTTGGTTTTCAATGTCATAAACAGCTACATATTATTTTTTGTTGGCATTTTAAAGAGTAGTATTTATAGACTAGTTTCTTTATTTTCAACTTGACTTATGGATGATGGCTTAAATGTTTCATTTTTTTTTTTCATGTACTGTATTTATACACAATCTTCCTGAGGATGTATTCAGAGATACTCGTTTTATTTTCATTTTGAGAACCTCACAGGCTTAGGGTTGTGCGGTTCACGTATTTTGGTCTGGCTGCCCCTCTAGCAGGCCTGCGATTCATCTGTCTTCATAAAATGGCCGACAAGCTGTTCACATGCAAATATAAATTGAGAGCAGGAGAGCCTGGCATGCCTTTCTGGAGCTGCCTGCAATACCGATATTGCGCGTTTCTATTCCAAAAAGCAACCAAGATCAAGCCTGGATTTTTAGGCCAAAGGCATGGCTATACTGGCCAAGTTTGCTTTTAACCCTGGATTACTTGGTGCTACCCCAAGGATTCATGGTACCATTTTGGGGAGATCATGCAAGTTCAAAGAAAGTATTAACATCCAAGGGATAAAGTAACAGATTCCTACCTTTCAAATTTCTACGTATTTCAAAGAAAAAGAAATAGAAGCTGCTTTGTCTTGAACAACCTCAATTGGAGAAACATCAGCGTACTCAATTTCCTCCATCTGCCCTTTGTCGACCTCAGATGAAGTTATTGGACAAAAAATTACTTTATTCTGAGTCTTCCTTAAAGACACAGAATCCTTAAAGGGAATAAATGAAGATTTCAGGGCAAGGTATTTTCAGGCCTTTGATGATTGTCTGCTCTCCTATTGCTTTGAACAAGCCTGGGCTCCCCCTTCTTCATTTTTTTCAGGTTGTGAAGATGAGTTCTGTTTGTTTTGTTTTTTATTTGAAAGCAGGAACTCTTATAGGTATATCAACAAAACTCTATGAAGTTTTGGAATCTTGCTGGATGAAGAAGTGACAAACTCTGCTCTTCAGATGAAGTGAACACATTACTCCTTCCATATAAATCCATATATGTATGGAAAAATAATCCTTTTATCCCAGCTCTTGAGAAAGGTAATGGGAAACGAATGCTTTTCCCCTAGTAAACCACGGAGACTGAACAGACAAATGGTAACATGCTGTTCCATCCAAACTGTAAAACGAGGCCATGAAACTTTACCTAAAGTGGATGCAGCTGTTTCTTCCCTGTCCAACTAGTCTGTTTTTTTTTTTTTTTTTCTTCTGTAGCGTTTTTTGCTTTCTTTACTTCAAGTTCCTTAAGACTCAACTGTAAAGGAAAATAAATTTTTGTCTAGATTTGTTTTCAAATGGGAATTTCAAAGGAATTATTTGAAGCCCAGAGATAAAATGAGAGAATCTCTGAAACTCAAAATTGGTACAGTGGTTAAAAATTATGCCTCTGGAGTCAAACAGACCTATATAATGTTCAAATTAAATAAGAAGTTGGGTAAGTTGACTGAGTGAACGTTTTCTCTAATCTAAGCTTTCTTGTAAGTAAAATAGAAATACTGAAAGAACTTACCTCCTGAGTACTAAAATAGAATATGCGTGGGAAACAGCACAGTGCCTGGTTCAAATAAGGACCAAAGATAACCAGGACTACTCTCCAGTTCTGGCTTGTCATAAACATAATGAGCACACATCTTCAGGAGGCCAAAAGCTGGGAGCCTTAGAGTGAAAGGGTATGGTGTTAGAAGTAAACCAAGACTATTAGAGACATCATTTGTAGATATCTACTTTGCTCTGAGATGTCAGAACATAAATTTCCTTCCTAAATCTCCATAATCCCACATCAGTATCACTGTTCAGTTCTGTCCTCACATTCTGCTTGACTCCTGTGAGTCTGACAATTAGCAAACTGCAGAAATGACTTAGAGGTGCTGGAACCTTCAGAGTGGGCATTCTAGAAGGAGATTCTAGGAGAAACAAAAACAAAAACAAAAAAAACAGAAACCAAGCAGAATCAGGCTTATTAAAAACTATAAACTGATTAAGGGTAGGATTCATTAAAAAAAATCCTTTTTTAAAAAACATGTCTCATACAGCCTCTAGCTCTTTGCCTTGAACTTAAAAGGTATCTGGTACTTAACTTGCTCAAGGAATAAATTTAAAAAGTAGATGAATGTTTTGTCATTATCCCCAACTAATTTTTGACTGTCTACTCAATGTTGAGTTACCAAAAGGTCTTTGGGGTGGGGGGAAGAACCTCTGGGAAAGCTGACAGTGTAACTGGGGTGTGGGGAAAACTATACAGACACATGGGTATAAATATACCAGAGTTAGGCACAAGGTAGTATGGCCACTGTAGATCAAGGTAAGCTCTCTGGTGAGCAGGTGTGATCAGCAAATGAATACTGCCATATTAGTTTATGCTTAATTATCAAAGGGAATGCAATTCAGATGAAGTTCCCAGCTGTGATGAGGATCATTTATTTAATCCTTATGCTTATTGTCGAAACTTCATCTCTAGCTTTCTAAGAGCTCCTGAAGGCTTTATGTCTTAGTTTTTGGACTTTGACTTAGTACATCTATTCAATCCACCTTTGTGAATTCCCATGATACACTTAGACCACCATTAAAAGTATTTGTGGGACTGAACATTTGAAGTGCTAGCTCAATAGTTATAAGCCCTCTGCATAGTCCTCCAGAGCTTGCATTCAGTGGTGCATCAGGTCAGTCATCAAGGACGGAAAGCTCATGGAACAGCCCTCTTACTTCATTCATGCATGCTTCTTATTCTTTTCTTTTTGTTTCTTTCTTTCTTTCTTCTTTTTTTTTTTTTTTGTACTGGGGATTGAACCAAGGGGCACTTAACCACTAAGCCACATCCCCAGCCCTTTTTATTTTTTTTATTTTGAGACAAGGTCTTGCTAAGTTGCAGAGGCTGACCTCAAACTTCTTATCCTCCTGCCTCAGCCTCCCAAGCTACTGGGATCACAGGCATGCCCTTCTGTGCCTGGGTAAGGCATGCTTCTGTAGGGTCATGTGCAGTCATTATCCAAGGTAACAGCACAGGCCAACGTTGGCACTTGGAAAACATGCTCCCCACTGGGTCTCACCATCATCAGTGAGGCCACACTTAACTAAAAAATGTGTAAGATTCCCTTGCAAGGAAGAGAAAAGCTATGTTCACAGGCATTTACTATCTCTTATCATCTGCTTAGCCAGCCAGTAATAAATTTATCTTAGTGGTTTTTAAAGTGTGATGTTTATAATAAGAAACTAAAGTTGGTACTTGGGTTACTTTCTTCTTCAGTTTTAATTGTGTTTATTCCTCCTCATTTGTCTGATAGCTGCACATATGTTGGTGGCATCAACCTTCAGATGGGCCTTTGCAATCAGTGGAAAGCCATTAATCATGAGGCTTGTCCCAGATTTTGAAAATTTCCAGCTCTACCTGCCAATTTGAAAATCGCTCTGGAATATTGGTTGGATCTAGCTTTCATGTTCACCATCTTTATTTATGTCATTCCTGTCTTGAATTGTTAAACTAGGTATCATTATTAAATGTTGCCAGATAAACCAGGAATGTACTTTTATTCATCCATAATTGTCAGTATTTCACTATTTTTTCATTTAATTCCATTCTGTGCATATTTTAAATATTTTAATGTTTAAAAAATAGCTTATAAGGCTACTGACTTCCTGACTTAAGATTTATATGTGATTCACTTTGTAATTTGGGGATGAGATAAGAAAACTATAAATCTCTATTTCTCTTTTGGATAAACATTCTTTTATCTGATAATATTCTCTTAAAAATGCAGACCCTCTGCTTAATGTTTTAAATTGCTTTTTACTATCTCCTCAAATATATAGTAGATATACTGCAATGTCACATTGTAATATTAATGAATAGTGAGAAGGCAGAATAAAATTGATAATTCCAAAATGTAAAAAGTCCTCACTGCTGAAGGGACTGCTTGTTTTAGGAGCTGTTTTGATTAATGTTTTATTTTAGTTGGGTCATTTTAAGAATGTCGAAGGCCATGCAGCCTTACAGTTTTCATTTTATTTGGAAAGCAGGAGTGTTCTAGCACCATTGACTTGTAAATACAGTCTATCAATATTTCATAATTTGCATGACTTTCTTTTACAATTACCTAGCAACAGTTATTCTCTGCAGTGTTCTTTCAAAAAACCCTGCAGGGACAGACACAGTAGAGTGACCACCAAAATAGCGGCAATAACAGTAATGATCAATATTCTAAAATATGTAAAGGTCCCAACTCAGGGAGACATTAAAACCTAAATGCCTTCTGGTTTCCAGCTCTGTGTAATTAAATTCTGACTGATGAATTTTCAGCAATGTGATGGAGCCAGTTTCTCTTCTTTAAGAGACAAGGAAACTAGAATGTGGCTTGATCTGAAATTTCCCTTTGAAAATAGATGAATCTGCTGTATGAAGTATTATTGGCAGGTGTGACCCTTCATTGTTCAGAGACTCCTTAGAAAGGCCTCCAGATAAAGGAACACCATGAGTTTTGCCTTGTGAAAGATGGGGTGCTGGTAAGGCTGAGGGCTTCCGCCATGTGCTTCCACCACGCAATGGAGCATGCTGAGTTTACACAGGATCCTGGGTAGTTAAGGGGCCTTTGCAATGGAAACATGGGGACAGGCGAGATTCGTAATAATTTTAAAGAAGTAATTATACCCTAAGACATTATGGGTATTTTTATTTTTTTGTGTGTGGTACTGGGGATTAAACTCAGGTCTTCACATATACTAGTTTAGCACTCAACTACTGAGCTACATCTTTAGCCCTTTCTATTTTTTATTTTGAGATAGGGTCTCACTAAATTACTGAGGCTGGTCTTGAACTTGTGACCCTCCTGCCTCAGCCTCTATAGTAGAGGAATTACAGGCCATTGCTACCACACCTGGGCTATTGTGGGCATTTTATTGTCCACACATAGAGAATAACTAGCTGGCCAGACTTTAATGTGGTTGACTAGTGACCAAAATAGGGACTGTTTTAGATCCTGTCCCCCTGATTGTCAAATTCTGAAATGGAGTGGCTAGTGATCTTCCCCTCCTCCACCTCCAGCCCCTCACATACAAATAAATACTAAGGAAAGAAAAACAAAGCAAACTTCTTTCTGGTCCTCAGATTTATTTGTGGTTGCAACTCTTGTTCCAGACTAGATAGACCCAGGAGTGCTCACTGAATATAACATTCCAAGTAGAAAAATATTTTTATGTGTTTTTTATGGTTTATATAAGATTGTACAATTATATCCATAGATCTGGATTCTAAAAATAAGAAAATAGGAAGCAATACAATTCGTGTAGTATTTGAATTGGGCACAGTAAAAAAACCAAATGAAGAGCCTTCATCAAATCACAGTGTGGTGGAAGGTGCACCTGGTGCTGGCTACAGCTCCATCTGCCATTGCTGTTTTCCCTGTGATCTACGCCTGGAGCCAGTATGACAGGACCCTTTGACAACACCACCTTAGAAGGACTACTTCTGATGGTCACTATCCCATACTTTCCAATCAATTAAAAAACAGCATGGCAAAATATCAGGGGGGTCAGTTGGAGTCAGGAATAATATATGAGCCTTCCTTGCTACAAATAATAGGGTCATTTCTGATTTTATATTTGAATGGAAATGTGTTGTTTTTAAGCATGCATATTATTTTTTGGAAGGAGCTATCCATTTGTGGATAATATTAGTAAGCTGAATGTAATATAAATAATTTATTTGGGGATTTGGAGTCCCTAATCCAGATTGATTAGTTGTCTGCTAGAAAAATTCATGTGGCCACAAGGATTTTTGGCACCTTTTCTCCTCCCAGCTTCCTCATTCTTTTTCTCTTCTTCAGGTTTTGCTCAGCTCCTGGCAACTCTGCTCCTCTGGCATGAGCTTGTCGTTAAGGAAATCTACTGGGATGTCTCAAATAGAGGCGGGGGAGGAGTGGTATTTACTGCAGATTACTCTGCTCCATCTCAGTTGTTAATTTCTATACTTGGTTGATTTTAACCCAAAGGGAACAAGGGAGTCTCATATGCCTTATCCGCAGGCATCATATGGCGAATATCCAAAAAAGAGAAGTGTAAAGGATATTGTGGCAAGGCCCAGCAAAATAGGAATAGCCTTCCAACAATCTCACCATGAAGGAGTCAGTGTTTTCTTAGATCTCTGTAGGTATTTTGCAACCAGAGAGCTTCTCAGCAAGCAGCACTTGTAAACTCAGAGATGAACAAGAAGAAGCCAAGTCACAGCTTCTGAATAGGTCAAATTAGCAAGAAGAGTTGCCATTAAAAGCCTGACACTGAGCATCTGTTTAGGGGAAATCAGTTGTCCCAGTCACTTAAAGACTGGTACCTCAGTTTTCTCATAAGCAATTCAACAGACGATTTTTAAGAATGTACTGGGTCCATTGGGACCATGTGTGGAATGTATTGAGGGAACACAGAGATGGATCAGGCATCCTGTTCTTAAGGACCTGGCAGTCTAGGAAGAGGGAAAATAAATATTCATTCATTCAATAGATATTTATTAAGTGCATTGTGAGAAACAGGCATCATTTTAGGCATTGCACTGGGCAAAACATACAAAATCCTGCTCTTAATGGGACTTTCTTTCTCACGGGAGAAGATAGACAACATTTGTAATATGCCAAATTGTACTAAATGTTATGAAGATAAATTAAGCAAGATAAGGGCATACAGAGTGGAGGGTGTAGTGCTATTTTACAAGGGTGTTCAGGAAAGGCCCTTCTGGTCCGTTGACATTTGAGCTGAGGCCTGTCAATTAAGTAGTAAACTCTGCTAATATTAGGGACTTTTGTTCTAATAAGAGGAAACAATAAGTATAAAAGGCCTGAGGCATGCTGGAAGACCAGTCAGGGGTTGGTATAGCTTGAGGGGCATAAATGAGGAAGGGGGAACTGGAGAAGGAGGTAGCAGAAAGCCACACCAAAGTATAGGACCTTATACTTGGACCTTACAGGCCAAGGAAAGGACTTGGTAAAAATCCTTGATATGCTGTAATGTGCTCTACTGAGGAATGCTCATTCCAAAGCCATTTGTTTCTTGATGCAGTAGGTATGTCCTGAGTCCCTGTGATGTGAGAGTCTCTGTACCAGATAAGTGTCCCATGGAAATCAAGGCAAGGGTAGAGTTCAGTGTGGCATTGTAGACAGTCTTAATTCATCGTGTTGTTGAGGAAATAGGTCTTTCTGATCTGCCCTTGGCAATATATTTTAGAACACCCTAAAGTTTTCGCCTGTGCATGTTTTGCTAGCAGCTGAGTTACCTGTATGGACTAGTTGGCTTCACATACCCACTCTTGCAAATTATTCCTCTTTCATAATGAAGGTCCACATTGATGAGGTTGCAGCTTAACCTTGATCTTATGACACCATTAGATTGTAAGTCTGCAGTTCTCAAGAACATTTACTGTGAAGATTGTTTTTGCTTTTTTAATAGTTGCCAGATTTAGCAAAAGAAAATACAAGATGCCAC
The DNA here is from genome assembly GCA_025594165.1 of Tamias sibiricus. NCBI lineage: Eukaryota > Metazoa > Chordata > Mammalia > Rodentia > Sciuridae > Tamias > Tamias sibiricus. The sequence continues at coordinate 54,097,063 of CM046658.1, forward strand.
GGGAAACTTGAATTTCAAATAAAAACAATGAATAATCTTTAAGTAACATGTAGGATATACTTATACAAAAAGGTATTTGTTGTTTGTCTAAACAAGTCTTGTATTTTGTCTGGCAACCCAGCCTCATCCTCCATGCTCTCCCATGAAAGTTACATAGGCAGCAGTAGCAGCAGCATGTAGAAAGGTTTCATTAGTCTGTGATGATTTCACTGATCACAAAGGGTCAAACCACTGGAATCTAACCCACTAAAAATGAAATCTGGGAAGAGTACTCCCAAGTTCCCATGACTTGGCTGCTTAAATTCCATTCCTCTCTCATCTCCTGGTACCTAGCCCAGTAGTTTTCTTGGAACAATAAGCCACTTGTCAGGCACGGTCAATAGGTACAATACAGAAAGTTGAGAGTTGCTCAACCTGTGCAAGTAAGTGTAGAAGCTTAATTAGTGGGATATTAATTGAGTAAGCCATTGGGATGAGGATGATATGTGAGTCACTCTCTCAAAGCAAGTGCAAGGAAGTATGTCTTGTCACAACATCTAGTTATTGGCAGACTATTTGCTTCATGAAAGATGATAAAAATAGAAAAAAAACAGTCAAATAATAGAGCACTGGGAAATTCTACTTTCAGAGGAGAAGAAGAGAAAAGGCATTCCAGATAAACCTGAAAATCAGAGGTGCTGTATTTGTCATGTGCTAAGTGGCATGGAAACCAAGTCCATGTGTTCTCATGTGTAATTGGCAGTATTTCACTAGAGATGACCAAACTCATCTGAAAATATTAGAGAAACATGACATGATATTGAACTCTCTACTTTTAAGAAAGAATAATATTCATAGATTTAAGAAAAGTAGTTTTGGAAAATATAAATTCCATTGGGCTTTAGAACCAGATAATGACAAAAATAAAGATTGTTATTTTCATGATAATATGTCATACTAGTATGTCAATTTGAGTCCTTGAGGAGTAGTAGGTTCTGATGGGATTAGATGTACAAGAGATTTATTGGGGCAACACCTATGAGATATAATGGGAAGAAGGCATGAGTAGGCTGGGAGAACCCTCAGACTGCAATGCAGTTCAGACCCCTAGTAAAGGAGAGGGGAAGACTGGGATTAGGTAGAAAGAATCCCAGACAATAGGGAGCTTATAAGAAAGTTTTGGCCAGGCCAATGAAGATTCCCTGAGCCAAAGTCAACTGTTGGAAGAGTTCAGTGTCCCATAGGAACAGGCCTGCATTAGCATCCTCCTCCTCCTCAGTCATTGACCCCGAGCAGCCTGGAGGAAGCGTGGACTTCAAATATGTGCTGGATCCAGAGGAGTGGCAGGTGGGGCTGTCAGATAACCATGGTCCTTGTAACAGATGATCTGAGTGGCTTGTTTTAGGTAGAGATATGCGAGTTCTATATTTGTGATCTTATTTATCCTTCATATAATTCTATGGAGGTAGGTGCTGTTATGTGCCTATTTTCCTGATGAGGACACTAAGACACAAGGAATTTAATTTCCTTGCCCATAACCTAGAGATAGAAAGTATTCCAACTCACTTCAGCTCCAGGGTCTGGTTGCTTAACCATTACAGTGTATTATTATAGAAAGAGTGAAATTCAAACTCTGGCTCCTTAACTTCTTGATTTTACAAATTTAGGCAAATAATTGAAATTCTGGGATCTTTGTTTCCTGGTATCACCTCCCTGGGAAATGTGTTTTTATTGTTGTTTTCTTATGCGTTCAAAGAGTTATTATCTCCTTTTCCTTCCTCTTGTTTTTCTCTCATCTAGGATTGGCACCCCTCCTTTATTCCTCATCTCATCTTCCTGCATATCTGCCTCAGCCCTATTGTGGTGCCCATAAGCTTACTTATATTCTTAGAATTGTGTATTTGCATGTGTGAATGTTTATATGTATGTATATACATGGAAAGTGCCCAGCACATGCAACTGCCTATAGCAGATAGTCAACAAAATGTAGTCCCACTTCTCGTTCATAACTTCATTGCCTTTGTGGATGTGCACCTTGTGCTAGAAGACATCTTGTCCTTGTTTAAAAAAAATTTTTTTTGGCAAAAAACATTTTTATGGAAAAATTGTTACATTTTTATTTTAAAGAACATTCTTTACTCTTGTATGGTCTCAAATATTATGAGCATGTGATTCATTAGTGGCTATTTTTAGGCAGTGGACTAAATTTTCATTTGATCTTTCTGCTGGAGGTGGAGAGTATAGAACAAGATTAGTTGTAAGGTATTTATAGCAAATGCCATTATGTTTGTTAGATGGCATAAAACAATTATGGTTGCCAGTAAATTTGAAAGTGTTTCAATTGCAAAAGATTCAGGAATGTAGTTTTATTGAAAACATAAAAATGTTTATTTCCAATCCCCATTTTTGTGCAATACAATAGAAATTTTTACCTCATCCCTTTCATTTTAGATTTCTAAATTATTTAAAAGAATTGGTTAATTCTCCATTTCAAGTGAGCAAGACAAAGTTCATTAGGATATCTGATTCCTAGCATGTCCCACATCCACAGATCATGTTAACTCCATAGAGAGGTTTATCTTCTTTTAAAATTGCAAATGCTGTCTAAACTGAAAGCTTTTCAATTTAATGCATTGTTACAGCTTTGAACTATAAGGAAGATCCTCATGATAGAACAGGGGAAATGAGGCACCTTATTGGTCGAGCATTAGCCAGTTCTAAAAGTAGCAACACAGACTCACATGTATGTCCTTTTAGTTATAGTGGGTTTGGTGACCGCTGTCATGAAATGTTTACAAGGAAACTTTAGCATGGGATTTGACCTTAGCATGGTTTGTTACCAACTTGTATCCTTTGAAGGGAGCCAAAGGAAAGAAAAATCTGAAAAGAAATTATTCATCCTTCCCCCTAGAGAAATTATGCAGCCTTCCCCCTAAGGCTACAGAGGCAAAAGAGTTTTGCTTTTGATTCTATGCTTGCGAACTCACTGGTTCTCTTATCCTTACAGATACTCTATTTGGCAGTTATAATTTGGATTAATTCAATAAAAGGTGGAGGGAGAGATGGATTATCAATTACTTAATAAGGATGGCATATAGAATACTTTGAGAAATAGACACCATGAGAGAAAATTTTTGCAAGGTGTCCTTGATGTTGATTATGAGAGATACAAAAGTCTCTGCTACAGATTGACCTATGACTAAAAGCCTTTAGCTTTCTCTTAGAGAAGAGGAAAGAGAAAAGCAGGTGCCACTAAGAGCCAGTAAAGACTGATTGTATGTGGGCTGGGGTTGTAGCTCAGTGGTAGAGTGCTTGCCTAGCACAAGTGAATACTGGGTTTGATCCTCAGCACCACATAAAAATAAATAAAATAAAGGTATTGTGTCCATATACAACTTAAAAAAAAGATTGATTGTGTGCTGGGGCTGCCCATCCTCTCTGTTTTCTTTTCATTCATTCATTCTTTCTGTGGATATTGTTGAATTCCAATCTATCTAAGCAGAGTTGATAGTGAGGTCAAATGTTGAAGGCAGCTCAAAGTAGATTCACATAGCATTTGTCCACAGAAATTGACCAGGAAAGCATAACTTTGGAATACAGGATCCCTAACAAAGTTTGACAGCCTGATAATATGGAATTGTGTAGAATATGTGAGTTTAGGGGCTCAGACCTCTTTCTGTGTGGATTCTTTCTGTGCATGCATAGGAGAGGCAAGAAAATTGATTGTAGTCAGGTAATACTGTGCACTACACACTTGATATCATTTGAGTGTGTTATCTTACCATAATAGTTGTAAGAGGTAGAGGGGTGAGGAAGAAAAAGCTGAGGGATGCCGAGGCACATGCTCGTGGTCAACACAATTGAGAGGCAAGGTAAAAGTTGTTTCATCTTTCTTGGATGAGCTTTGAGGCCAAATGCAATGATGGATAGTGAAGTGCTTTGGAAGGTTTTAAAAAGCTTTATACTCAGCAACTATAATAATGTCAATTAATTTATGTTGTTTGGTTTTCAGCATATTTTCTGTATGTCCTGTCCCCCAAACCCAGGAAAATAAAAAACTTAAAGAATAACATGCCTTATAATAACATATAATTATGTCATATAATAATGTATAACATACAGTGTACACTAGGTTATAATGTATAATAATATATAATAGTGGTATGTAATTATAGAGGTAGTAGTGGTAACAGTTAATTAGTTGAAACTAGATAATTCATCAGTTCTTTTAACTGAACACAAGCAAATGAAAACAGTAATATGTCACAATATGCTGGAGGTAAAACCAGTAAGAGAAGATCTGCAGAATTCCACTTTTCCCTTCCTTTAGGTGCCTCACATGCTGTGGAGGGCACATGACCATCTGAAATAGGTGCCCAGAGAGGGAGATGGTATTATGCAGATTTATTTTATATATTTAATTATTTATATAAATTTTTGGTGCCGGGTATCAAACCTAGCGCTTCATGCATGCAAGTCAAGCATTCTACCACGATCTATTCCCCTAGTCTAGACTTATTTACATTTTCTAGAAGATTCAAAATAAATATAAAAGGAAGTCCCAGTGTTTTTTGGGGTACCCTTAATATGTGTGTGTGTGCTTTATAAATTCTTTTTTAAAAAATATTCATGTTTTAGTTGTAGTTGGACACAATACCTTTATTTTATTTTATTTATTTTTATGTGGTGCTGAGGATTGAACCCAGGGCCTCGAATGTGTTAGGTGAGCTCTCTAAGGCTGAGCCATAACTGGGATTTTGAATGTGTGTTTTGAAGAGACCCCTATTCTAGACTGCATACTCTTTGGGCAGAAACTGGTGTTTTTGTTTTATTCTAGTGTTTGGCACTCAGTGAATATTTTTGGAGTGAATGGATGAATATATGAATGAATGAATGAATCTTGCTCTCAGGAGTTTCAAGTCTTTTAAAGAGAAATAATATATAATCATAGTTTATTCCCACTCCTTCCAATTCATCTTTTCTTAATCACTTACGTTTATTAATATAGTGCTAATCCCTATGCCATGCATGGGGATATACATAAATGAGATGTAGACCCAGTGCTTATCAAGTACATATTCTAGTAAAGGATGTTCAGGCAGGTATTTGAGTAAATGTGACTGTGGACTCCTGGAGATATTTGGATTTTGTGGGGGGCAGGTGGTGGAGTAGGTGCAAGTGATAAAGGCCAAGTGGGAGACAGCAATGCTGAGGCTACAGGTGTTCACAGAAGATCTTTTTAGGTACTTGATTTGAATTCTGAAGTGTATGGTTGCTCCCAGATGTTAGGGCCTTCTTGTCTTTAGAATTAACTCTAAACCCCCTTGCACAACCCAAGGGAATCTAAATCACACCCCAGGATTTCTGCATGGTGTTGGGAGTCCTTGCAGTTGTTTTTCCCTCTGGCTCTCAGTTCCCGCACCTGCTGAGTTGATTTGGTTTACAGATCTCCCAGCCACACGAAAAATTCTCTTCCACATCCTGTGCCCCACAGGTTGTACTTTCTCTGTGTTTCCATACTATACCCACACATAGGGATTATGTGTGTAGCTAACTTTGGTGAAGGTGTCCAAAAATGGGGTGGGGAGGGAGCACGTAGGTAATGTCTCGGAACACATAAACAGCTTCACACGGATGGTAACCAACTCTTTGTAAAAGCACTTAGGCCAGGCTGCTTGTGACCTTTGTTGTCCTCTCTCTTCTCTCTTTTCCTGTCTTCTCTGAGTCTCTCCTGGTTCTTGTTTAGTGCTAAATGCAGAGGAGTTTCACTATCTATTTTTTTTTCTTGAGTTTTATAAATTTATATTCTTGGAAATCTCCTTTTCAAAGAAGAAATGTATCATAAAGGTATTTTACTAATGGCCAGAGTCTAGTACTCTTGATAAAATAATAAACAAGATTTGCATTTTCTGAATGTGGGAGAGGGAAGATGCAAGATCCTTGTTAAATGAAAGGAACATGCTGAGTAGAGGCCTAGGGGCATTGAGGACCCAGCATGGGAGGTTGTATTTAGTTAAGGCACAGCGTTTAGGAACTGTTTCTAATACAGCAGTCGTATCATGTTTAATTCTTGGATGGCCAGTCACCCAGTGTATTTCCCTTGGAGTGAAGCTTGCTGACTGCCTGGCTGACAGCTAGAAAGCCTCCATAAATGAGAGATGGAGATGAAATTAAAATGTGACTTCTTTGGCATCCACCTTTCGAACCTAGGCCTTCCCCACTTTACTCTAATTCAATTTAGTGGATGTCAGATGGAAACTAATACAGTTAAAAAGAACTTCATGTAATCTCACTAACATTCTTAGAACATGATGCTCAAGGTTTTCTGGTCAAGGATATTTGCATTTGCATTTATAGAGTAGTTAGAGCCAGGATTCTATGTGTGTGAAAAGTCCTTGCTTTGAGAATGACATTTTCAAGCTGTCAGCATCTAATGTGCTCAAAGCTCAAACCAAAATGGCCTTTTATTCTGTAAATATTGAAGAGAAGGCTTAGTTAGAATGGCAGTGGTGGATTCACTAGCTACGTTACTAGACTTCTGAGCCAGACTCGGAAAAGGCCATTTGTTGAGTTAAAAATTATAATAAAATTCAAGTCTGAGAGGTGTAATGAGAAAGTATTAAGAGCAGTTAGAATCCCACGTTTTTCTGCTGGCCACTTTGACATTATTTAGCAGTGAGGTCCATTCAGGGTATCAGCACGTTTCATGCATCTTTGTTACTTGGCTGTTCTTATCTCCAATCTCTTACAGTTTACAGTGAACTATAAAACTCTTCACGTTACATTCATTCACTCAACCAATATTTATTTATTAAACATCTGCTGAAGGCCAGAAACTGTTCCAGGTGTCCATGACAGGACTGAGGAAGCTCAGAAAAGCAAAGCCATGTGCCTCAGATGACACTAGGATCAGCAGTAGAATTGAGGCCCTCCATGTCCGGCCCTTGTGTTTCTACCACTTGATCACTCTGCTTTCTTAGACTTACTGTTTCTCAAAAATTAAATAGACTGAAATCAAAAAGTTACTTAAAAGGCTATTGAAATAATTTCCTCCGCTTACCCTCAAGTTGTAAAGTTTACTCGAAAGTTATTTGTTTAGAATTTTGTATTCATTTATTGTACTTTTCATATTACATTTATTTGTGTGATTCTTGAAGTAATCCTGAAAGGCAGACATTAGTAGATGGTAAACTCCAAGAAGGCAAGGACTGTTTCATTTTCAGTCACCATTTTCTCCTTAGCACAGTGCCTATCTACCACATACTGAGCATAAATAATGTCTGCTATAAATGCAGAAGGACTCTACTGTGCCTTACTGTGTCTCCATTACTTGATGCACTGTTGTGCGCAGCAGGGGTTCTCCACAGAAGCCTGCTGCTGGTAAGATATCTGATGTTGTCCACATTCACTGGGCTTCCAATGAAAGCGTGTGGTTCCCAGCCTATCTCTTCTGCAGAACCCTGTATCCAGTACTTATATGTCTGCTCAAGCAATGTGAAGCTTTGCTTGCTACATTGTGATATGTTCTTCTGATACCCAGACTGCTGACACACTGGAGAGTTTTGAAGCAGGGCATGAGAAGTTTGCTGCCAGCCATGAAAGAAAGGGTGGACTTGGCGGGTCTAGGAGGATTTTAGGCTCCACATTTGACAGTCTTCTGTTTTTATCACCACCACCATCCTCATTTGCCCACAGTCAGCAGCTTCCCTAAGTGCAGCACTCGGATGGAATATTTTGTACAAGACAGAGCTGGGTGTCACTCGTCAGAGTGTGGCAGAAATGCTCATCACATGGCAAAGTTGATTGACATGAAAGGATTTTTGCAGTGTGAGAGGTTGAGCAGAGCCAAAGGAGACAAAAATCATTGTTTTTTTTTTTTTTTTTTTGATCCAGCTGCATTAGAATTTAAGCAAGACCTGTGAAAAGAAAGGCAGTGCCCACCTGTTATTGTTTCAACATAAATATAGGTCACAGTGTCTCTCTTGTTCTCTTCTTCATGATCTTAAGAGGTGCAAAATATGGGTAACGATGACTTTGATAGTTGCTCTTACTGGAGGAGAGTGTTTTTGAAAGGATGTGTGCAGTCCTCCACTTGGAGCTTTGACAAATGCTTTTTCTTATTTGCATGATGGAAGAGGACAGGAAACCTGGACCAGAGCCTTGACTCCCATTTGCCTAGTTAAGAAATGCTCTTCATGTATGTGAATACATACATGTATGTGAATATACCCATGGGCTGAGTTGCAGCTCAGTGATGGAATAATTGCCTAGCATGTGTGAGTCCCTGGGTTCAATCCCCAGCACTGCAAAAAAAAAAAACTTAAAAAAAATCTCATCCTGATATCCTGATTTGACCTCTGTACCTGACCTTGGGAAAGTTACTTAATCTCCCCATACTTTAGTTTCCTCATCTAAAAAACAGACCAGAGATAGAAATGTAGGAATTCCCGATGACCAGGAACTATTACAGTAGCTCATTTTATATATGGCTTGATTGCTTACAAACTGCTTTTGGATACATTTCTGGTCACCTGAAAAATATTAAGAGGCTGATGATATACTTTGCACTTTTTTCAACCCAGCAATACAATTTTTTATGTTGAATGTGGTTACAAAGCTCTTGCAGGGAAATAAGTGCTTCCTTCTGTTGGGGAACATGTCTTACCACTTGGATTTACACAATTTCACCTCTGTGCCTATACAGTCCTAGGGATGTTGTCAGGTATCATTCCTGTGTTTATTGTGGCACACCACTCTGGCCCTCTACTCAGAACTAGTCTGGCAGTCCATTATTTTCCAAGATAATTTTTAAAAAAGTAAGCACCCACAAATATCTCAAAAAGTCTAATAAATAAAACCCACAATTCCTAACAATGATATTCCAGTTAATCCAGAATACATTTGAGGAATCTTTTTAGACTCTGTTAGTATATCCATGTTTGACTTCAGATTGACTCAAGTTTATTTGTTCTCAAACTCCCTTGAATCCTCAGACTTTTTCTTATTTGCAATGAGCATATTCAATCCCACTGACATTTATATCTGCTTTTAATTGACTTTTCCTTCAACTTCTCTTTCTAGGGACAATCAGCTCAGAGACAAAACAGTCTTGAACCACAAATATTCATAGTTCTGTAATAGAGACATTTCATTAGATGCCAGGGGTCCCAAGATCACAGTTGTCTCTAGCAGTTGTTATTTGTATTTCATGATCTTAAAAGACTGGTCTGAATGATCTGTTAAGCATAGAATTTCAATACCTGACAGTTTCTAACATGTTTTTTAAACAACCATTCTTTTTCGTTTTTAAATTTTAGTTGTAGGTGGACATGATACCTTTATTTATTTATTTATTTATTTTTATGTGGTGCTGAGGATTGAACCCCGTGCCTCACACATGCTAGACGAGCACTCTACCACTGAATTACAACCCCAGCCCCAATTTCTAATATTTTAGAAAGAAGATTTAAGCACCTTCAGAGTCTAGCTCTTATCTTTGCTTGTGTGCCTCCTTTTTGACTCCCTCATCAAAATCCCTGCCCACCACATATCTGTGTATTCAAGTTACCAACACTTACTTTAAGAAAGAAAAAAATCACAAATTTAATAGAAAGGAAATATCTAATGTATATTGGAAGAGCATGTTTGCCTTTTCATGCATTTTCCTTATTGAACTGAATTCTTTCACTTCCCCTTCTCAGTGTGCCCAGGTAGAGGTACAGTAGAATGGGTATGCTCAGTCATTCCCATGACTGGTTTTTGCTCTCTGGTGCCTTTTGAGGAGGCTCTTACTGACATGTGTGACATAAATTGGTGAGGAAGAGCCTCCTTTGGTTAAATGGCTCATTTATTTCATTGGTCCGATGAAAGTTATATGAACCACAATGAATCACAACAATTACCAGTTTAATTATTCTTTTCCTCCTGTATTCGTTTAAAAGGTTTGCTCTATAAATATAGGACCTGTAGATAAAAGGTTTCTCTAAAAATCACTCTCTTTTCAAGATGTTTTCATTAGTTGGTATTCATTTAAGTGGGTCCTACTCTGCATACCATTAAAGATGTGTGTAAATGTTTTTATTGGTTTCTTCCCTATCTCCCACTTTTATATTTTCTCTATAAGAGGCAATGCCATTAACCTTAGCAGTGCTGAGTGTGATTGTCTTTCGATCAGCCCCATCATTGCAAACCACTGATCCATAGCTTACATTACTTAAACCACTGGTTCCTAAACAGAAAAATAGCCCCATTACCTTCCTTGGAATGGTGATAGGCTGTCTGAAAAAAAATCCTTTCAAAAAGAAGAGTGAGCAGAAATACTCCCTAGATCCTTTGGGAATAGCCCTTTCTTTGATATAAGCATTGCAGTAGTAGTACCTGAGTTTCCTCTTTTAACTCTACATGAAACATTTATTGAGTGCCTGCTGTGTTCAGGGCGCTGTTTAAAGACACATGGGTGATACAAAGATATTTCGGATGCAGTCTGTAAGAGCCAGACTTTTTTTCTGCAAGTGATGGGCAGGTATGTGCCTAATAATAATGTAGGGTAAATATGCCAAGTGCTGTTAAGAGTGAAACAGACAAGGTGCTCTGAGGCTGTAGAGGAGGAAATGCTTTAATTTGGACTTCAGGGACAGGGAATGGGAAGTTAGATCTCAACCAGTGGAGAAGGAGGTGGAGGTGGGTAGAGAGAGAAGCATGTTCCAAATCAGTCAGCACCACCAAAGGCACAGCAGGGTCTGAAAGTTTATGGTGAGCTCAGAAAATAGCCTAGTAGTGTGATCTGACCAGTGCTAGGTAGAAGGAGTAGATGGTATGAAGGAGTGTCCACAAGTCTGCACTCATGCTGTACTCTTCTTTTATACATTCCTTACTGTGTAATCAGGACTATCAGTACGCACATGGCCATGGACTTACTGTCTGTCATCTGAGCTTGAGCCTTAACCCTATCCTAGCATTCAACCAGTCAGAATGTTGGTAGAAAAGCATTGGATCGGGAACCTGGAAAACTGGCTTTCATCCTTGGCTCAGCCACAAATTCGCTATGATGCTGTTAAGTAACTGTTTCTGTCTGAGCCTTGGTTTACTTTTCTATAAATTAGAGATAATAACAGTACATGCCTTGTGACTGTTAAGAGTTTTAAATGAGATAATGTAGAAAAAGTGTTTAGCACATAGCTAGTGTGCAAAAATGAAACAATTTTTAGAAAATATTTTAATACCAAATTGCTGTCTTAAATAAATTATACTTTATTTTACTTATTGATAACTTATAGCACACTGGGCAAAAATCTTTCTGTTTGAAGTGTTTTGTTTTTTGCATTAATTTGAAAATAAGATCCTATTTATTTCCTTTACAATAAAAATTACCCTAAAAGAGCACTTGCTTGTGTTTGTAGAGCAGGTATTATGAAATTTTTGAGACCTGAGCTAGTGAAGCTGTACTTTCATGCATATCTAAAATAACAATATAATAGAGCTCTTGTGCATTGCTTGATAATTGTTCTTGCATGTTCCAGTGCATTTGTAGATACTAAAAGGATGTGGTCTTTTCTAGTTACATTCTGAATGCTGAAGTTTCTTTCTCTCACAGATTCCCCTCCTATATCTAATGGCTCTAAAGATTCCTCAAGTCACTGTCACAATTTATTGCCACTGCAGCAATTTTGCATCTTTATCTTTTCATTGATTGGTATTTTACCTTCCTTTCCTTTTGAACTCTCCTCTGAACTTTGAAAAGACTCAAGTATTGGAAATCTTGATCTGGGTCTGTCTTTGACTATGGAGAAGAGGGTCTAAACCGACGTTCTCCAAATGGGGCCACTGCCTCTTTAATTTTTCTTTTTAATTTAATCTCCATGTCTGTAGAAGGGAAGCTTTCACTTAAAGCCCAACCTTTAAGAAAAGCGTTTTTGTTAAAGGGAAATCTTAATGGGGAGAAATGTAGATAACAAATTTGAGAAAAATGTCTGGCAACAGAGACTTCTGCAAGTTTGAAGCTCTTTGTGAAATCTCTGACAATCCGAATGGAAAATTACTCAGTCTGTTTCCTCAAGATAGACTTGTTTGTACGGCAACTCGAGGTTTAAATGGCAGAACAGTAGGTACACACGTTGTACTTATAAGCTGTGTGTTTGTATTACAATGCTGTGTTTTTAACCTTGCCTCAGTTTGGAACACAGGCTGGTTAATGTCTTCGTTCTGTGCTTCCTGGATTCTTAGTGAGTAGCTCAGTTGTATTTAATATCGGAGCAAATAGGCCAGTGCTTCCACTAAGAACATTTCTCATCTGTAAGGCTTTAATTTCTGTTTTATATGAAGAATATTTTAAAATTAAATATTGGATTCCATACTCATGAGATCAAAGAGTTTTCAAATACCTGAGGGTTCTTGAACATATTCTTAGTTTGTGGAGTCCCATCAGGGTCTAGGGAGCTTACATAAACCTCAGTTCCATGAGTAGACCGAGACCTCTCAACAAGCAAATGTAGTAAGGATAACATTTTTAAAAATTTGGGGGCAAAAGGGGGATGTAGCTCAGTGGTAGAGCACTTCCCTAGCATTACAAGAGGCCCTTGGTTCAACCCCAGCAACACACTCATACCTACACCTTATTTCCAGTAATTTTGTACATTTCCAGCATTGCCATGCTTACCAATAAAATATAGTTCATCTTGATCATATTTTATATCTTATGGGCAATAGCAATAATAGCTAACATTGATATTGTACACTGGAGTTTTGCAAAACACTTTCTTATGCATTATCTCATGGGGTCCCTTGCAGATCTTCTAAGTATAATAACATGATATTCAAATTGATCTGTGCCTACTTCCCTAGAGTATGAGTATTAAGCATATTGAATCCCAAGAACTCCAAATATTCATTGCATTAGATAAAATAATGTATGGAAAGTACCATTGAACATGGATATTTCTATATGTTTATGAACAGCCTACAGGATTTGTTGAATTCATTAAAATAATCCTCTGAGGTGAATAATCTAGGACAACCAATTTCATTTTTGTTGTAATTTTTTTCATGAAAACATTCTAATATAATCTTTTTAGTTATCAACCTTACATTACAAATGTACATTTGTGTGTGTGTGTGTGCGTGTGCATGCACACGCACATATGTATATATAAACAATTTATATAAACATTAATGGGAATAAGCATAAATGTACTTGTAAATGTATTAGGAATATTGGTTATTCACAAAAATAGTTAATAGTAAAATGGAAAAAAAATAAGTGAAAAGTGAGTATTGGGAAATGTAGAAATAAAAGTAGAAAGTTAAAACCGGAGAAAAACTTGAGTAAAGACTCTACCATACAATTCTACATGATTAATAACTTTGAGATATAAGTTTGGTTCCAAATTTCCTGATAGCAAAAGGAAAAAGAGATCCATACAGTACTGATTATGTGGTTTTCATTATCCATGAGAAAGTAAAGGCCAGTACCTCAAGGAAAGAGCACTCTCCCTGGCACTTAGTTCTAACATCACTTTCTCACATAGAACTCTGACAGGGAGACACCAAGGGACAGTCAGTGTGGCTGAAGTAGATGCAGAAGGTTTGGTAAGTGCTTCTCTTAAGGGTCCACCGACTGGAGGCTGAGAACCCAATGTAAATATGTAACTCAATGAAAATAATTCTGAGTGTTCCACGAAGGTAACTTCCTTCTTCTCTATCAGGAGTTTTTTTAAAACTAGAGAATTTTTTTTGTCTAAATTTATAAAATCTAGGTAAGTTGGTAGGTCTCATCGTCTTAAAATGATTTTAAATATGTCTTATAGATTTTTGATTAAAGATTTTTGATTAAAGCTGAGCCACAGACAGTTGACATTGATGTTTTTCAAGAACTGATATTTGCTTAAGGACTAGATCCATATCCTTTCCAGAATAAACAAGCAGTGTTGGTCTCAAAGGGTAGAAACTGAAACTCTTAGGAATGACTCTCACCTGGGTACAGGGAGTGCAGGTATTTACCCTTGTGCTTATTTTGTAAAAAAAAAAAAAATTGTTGGTGCATATAATTATACATAATAATGGGATTCATTGTTACATATTTGTACACAAACACAACCTACTTTGGTTAGTTTCATTCCCCAGCACCTCTCCTTTTCTTCCCCTTGTGTTTATTTTTAAAGGTACAAAAAAAATCCCTCTTGAGTATCTTCCCAATTGCTTAAAGATTCCTTTAGGCATGGATGATGTCTGTTGTTGTCTAAAAAAAATCAGGTTTAGAATAAGGAGTGTAGGTGGGGAGGGAACACGCTGATTAAATTCATCTCCAAGTAGAAATGATTGATTTAAATTTTTATCTGAAAGCAGTTTCACTCTTAAAGGGGGGGTGACAGACTAGGTTTTGTCCAAGCCATGTCACCTAGGTGCTTGTTGGTGGCACTAAGCCCCTGCTGGCGTGGTGACATTTTCTCTGGGTCTTGTTCTTAGTGCTTCTCTGAGAAAGGACTTTCTCATTTATCATATCACTTGGGTACACTACTGTTGCTTAGGACCAAATGTGTTATCAACAGGTGGGACATGGTAGGTGTGAACCTATGTGATTTGAAAACAGTTTTCTTCCCATGCAGTAAGTGGAATTCTTTTTTTGACCTTGTTGTTCCTAGGAGAGAGTTATGGGCTAGTACCTCTAGTGTCCCCTCACCCTACATGGTCCAGAAAAGCCCTTGCTCATGGTAGACACTATATGAAATGTAGTAATGGTCACAAATTGTGAAGCTGATTATTATGATACTCTACTGTTAAGAACAACATTATGAAAGGAGAATTTTGTTCTCTGAAGACTTAATTCATAGCTACAGTTATTATTTTAGTGTACAACCTCAGATTGATTTAATCGGAGAGCAACTGGGAGGTCCCAGGACAATGACTAAGTGGGAATATGCAGCAATGACGAATGAAGGCTTAGTTTCTAAGAATCTTGTTTTTATGGAAATCCCCTTTAGACTAATGATAGAAAAGAAAACATGTGGTGTGTGTTGGGTAAATCATTCTCCAACAGGATGTTTTATTTTTTGTGTTTAGTCTTTGCCCATAGTAACAATTATAATGAATGCATCAAAAATAAAGCATGTAGACCTTGTGACCTGTCTTGTAATCAGCACAAATTAGTTTGGGGGCAGGAAAATACAGCTGCATATTAGTTTTATTAGCTGTTCCCAAACATTTTATTGCAATATTTTGGAAAAAAAAAGTCAGCAAACAAAGCTAAGTTTTCAATGTCTTTACTATTCAATATGTATTTTTTTGAAGGATAATTAAATAGAATGTTTATAATTCCTTTGTTCTTAATTCATCAAAATACTGCCTTTTGGGAAAATGATTTCAGTGTAGGAAGATTATTTCTAGTTTCAACAACCTGTTCTTAAAAGGGGGACTGTGTCTCTTGTATCCCCTTCCAAGGTTTTCAAACCATAATAATGCTTTTAAAAATTTAGACCGTTGCCCTTCATTTGGTTTTAATGATATTGAAATGATTTTTTCAATTCTGATGATCACAGTTGCTGCTGTTAATTGAATAACTAAATGAGCTGTGCTCAATGTCTGCTTTTTATCTTTCTTAATCCTTTTTTATTGATGAGGAAACTGAGGCTCAGAGAGATTGAATACCTCATAGAAGCCAGATGGCTTTTAACTGGCGGAACATAAGGATTCCTTCCTCAGCTTTCAGCAAATATTTCTTGAGCCCTACTTTGTGCCAGACAGCATTCTAGTTTTATGGGAATCATCAGTGAATAAAATCCCTAAAAGCCCTGCCCTTCAAGGAGTTTACATTCTACTTGATGAAGACAGAGAATTAAAACATAAATCAGAAGAACCCATAGTGTATGAGGTGTTGATAATTGTCATGGAGAAAAATTAAGAAAGGAAGACTAGTAGGGAGGCAGGAGTGGCTCTCATCTTACACATGGACAATGACACATTGCTGAGAAGTTAACATTTGAACTGAGACCTGAAGGAAGTGAGGGTGAAGGTTCAGGCAGATATTAGGGGAAGACTCATAGATGGAAGGAAGTGAGCAAGGAGTGTAGGAGGAGAAGAGCTCAGGTGAGGCCTTGGGGGTGGGGCAGTTTGAACTTGAGCAGCACCTTCAGCACCAGGAAGACCTGAAAACACGGATGGCTGGGCACCAGCACCAGATCCTCCCATCAGAAGTTGGCCATTCTAACAAGCTTCTAGTGATGCCAAAGCTGTTTTGAGAGCACTGAGGCTGTTGTAAAATGTTGGCTTTTACTTTCAGTGACGTGGATATCATTTGCAGGATTTTAGCACAGAAGAAACAGGAGTTCTTTGTGCTCTTCCAAGAATACTGTAGGAGACAAGAGCAACAGAAGGGAACCAGTTCAGGCATTCCTACAGTAATCCAGCTAAGAAATCGTGGCAACGTCATTCAACTGTGTTATCTCCATTCTCAGTTTATTTGAGGTTGTCTCCTAAAGCAAAAGCATGCTGTACATTAGTTTTGTTAACCTAAAATTCCTTTGGTTATTTCTTTACTTTGAATAAGTAGATCCCCCCCCCCCCCAAAAGAGCTTGTTGACAGGTTTGAGGAAAGGATAGAAAACAGGGGTAGTTCAGAATTGGAATACTTTTTTCAATATGATTGACAAGGATGAGTGTAGAACTTAAGGGAATATCCCTAGGGAGGGCATAGGAGGGGACCGAAGTTGCCATTTGACCTACTGTCTGATTCTTAGCAGCCTTGGACAGGTGAAAGTTCCCAATATTCCAAGAGATTCTTGTTTGAAGTACATACAAATCCTCCTTGAGATGCCTACTCTGTGAGGAGTAAACAGTGAAGGACAGAACTGAAATGCAGGACTGCCTTACACTTCCTTCCTCATATGCAAATGAGGGAAGCAGTGAGAGGAAGGAAAGTTGAACTTGGAGTCACAAATGTCCAGCCTAATGCCTAGCATGTGTGAGGCCCTGAGTTCCATACCCAGCACCACAAAAAGAAAGAAAAATCCTATGAATAACTACAGCTTTGCCCAGTTCCCTAATCTCATCTGAAAACAGGAACAGTAGTAGTACTATTATAGTACAGCAAGAGCCGAGTGAGGGTATTAATTACATGTTAGGGTATTAATTAAATATTAGTTGTAACCATAATTATTATCACAACGAAGTAGATTCTATTAGCTTTTCAAATTGGACACTTACTGTCTCTTACCAAAATTCTCACTGTGCACAAAACTAGTACAGTGTAGAGTAAGTCAGGGGCAAACAGACAAACATCTGGAAATGCTGTGAATGTTAAAATGCCTGGTGGGCGCTGGAGAGCAAAGGAGAGAGAGGTAGGAAAGGCAAGTATGTTATGGTTAGATAGGAGGAGCAAGTTCCCATGTTCCTTTGTACAGAATGGTGGTTACTAAAATGTATGCGTTTCAAAATAGCTAGAAGAGAGAATATGGAATGTTTTCACTATGAAGAAATGATAAATGTTGAAGGTGACAGATATGCTGATTACCCTGATTTGATCATTGCACAATGTCTGCATGTACTGGAACATCATGTTTTACCCCGTGAGTACCTACAATTAATGTGTGTTAATCAAAAATAAAATAAAACTTAAAGAAAGAAAATGGAGATACAGTCGAGAATGAGTAAGAGAAATAGTAAGATAGAGAGCCAGAAGCAATGTAAAAAGGAGGGCAGGAGAAAGAGTGGCAAAGGTGGAAAGAACCACAAGCTCTTGGAACCTCTTAGGGGGCAGAGGCTAACAATGAGGCAACTTATTACTGTGCCCCATAGGGCAGCAGGCCAGATGTGCCTCTGGGAGCTCATTACGTGCAGGATGGCCACGAGCTGGACTGCAGTCTCTGCATTTTCAAGGAGCAGCAGTAAATAAGAGTAATACCAGAGAGGTCACAGGTTAGACTTTGGAGACTACATAGCTGTGTGTCTGTGAAAGGTGGATATGAGATGTGATCTCCCTGAAGACCTGGGAGCCAGAACAGTTTTCGTAAGTCTCCATTCAAGCTCTTAGGACTAGGATTTCTGCTACACACAGCCTGGGGCCAAATCCAGCATGAACTGCTCCTCTAGTGGGATGGAATTAAAAAGGAAAACCATTCAGTCCTCTGGGCCTGCCCTCATATTTAATCTGCAGAGGGACAGTATTAGTCCCATTTAAGAGATGAAAACTCTGAGGTTCAGTTAGTAGAAGAGTTGATCTGAAGGGCTGGGAGTGAAGCTCAGTGGTAGAGCACTTACCTAGGTGTGCAAAGCCCGGGGTTCAATCCCTGGCACTGGGCTGGAGGGGGAGAGAGTAAGGCTGGAATTCAAACACAGGGCCTGGCTCCAAAGTATTGCTTTCCCATTAGCAAGAAACGGTTTTTCCTGATTATTTTCAGGCATTCATGTTCATCCTTTTTGCTTCTCACTTCTCTGGTTGTCTGCCTGCCTGCCTTTCAGCCATTTACCATCACCCTCAAACTCTTGGGTAGGAACTGTAGGATTTGGTATAGAATCTATTTTGGTTCACCTATTGTTTCTGGAAGGCTTCCTCTCACTCACCTACTTCCTCTTTAGCACTTGCCATCATTGGTAACTAGGTACCTGCATAATCAGATTGGTCTTCACCAGGACCACCTAACCTCTCACACACATGGTAGTCACACCCTGGCCTGGAATCCTGGAGGAATTATTCTATAGGGTCAGCAAGTCCATACATAGCCAGACATTGTCTGTCTTGTCATATCAGGTTATGGAAAATGTTTATGCTCTAAGAGGAGTTGTTTTATGCTCACATTTGAGAGGTACTAGGCTCTAGTGTCTTTTGGGGGAACATTTTTTTTCTAGTTCATCTTGCTTCTCTTGCTTCTCTCTATCACATTTGAGTCCTGTCCATACAGGAGTTTAGAAAGCATGGGGTTGATAAATGGAGAACAGATTACCCATTTTAGATTAAAGCAGTGTCTCAGAGGCATGGCATGCATTCTACAGTACCTGTACCTGGATGTTTGTGTCTCCCAGAATCCATATGTTGAACTCCTGACCCCTACAGTGATGGTATTGGGGTGGGGGAGCCTTTTGGTAGGTGATTAGGTCATGAAGGCTGAGCCCTGAGGATCAGTAGCCTTAAGTAAAAGAGACCCCAGAGAGCTAGCCAGCCCCTTTGTGAGGACACAGCTAGAAGGTACCGCTTAGGAGGAATAATGCCATCTCAAGATACCAAGTCCCCTGGGACCTTGTTCTTGGATTTCCACCCTCTAGAATAGTGAGAAGTAAATTTATGTTGTTTATAAGTCACTCAGTTTTTGGTATTTTATTATAGCAGCCTGAAAAGACTCAAATAGCCCCTCAAATCAACATTTTAAAAAATGTGATTTTTAAAAAACACCATAATCTGGGCTGGGGTTGTAGCTCAGTGGCAGAGCACTTGCCTCACACATGTGAGGCACTGGATTCAAACCTTAGCACCAAATAAAAATGAATAAACAGAATAAAGATATTGTATCCGTGTATAACTAAAAAATATTTTTAAAAAACATCATAATCATTCACCTGGATAAGTATGTTGAATGATCAAGTGAATCAGCTAGCAGCCCATAAAGAAAATTTCCAGTACCCAAATAAGACTAGGCTTCCTTTTTGTTTTTATTGTTACTCTGGAATAACACTGGAGGTGTTTCCCCAGCACAGTGAGGATGGCAACTGAGTCACCTGTTTGTGATGGCTAAACTTTCATGAACCTTTGGCAGAACCATTTGCAAGCATCTTTAAAGACTCCAGATTTCCCTGAGCCTTTTGTAATAATAACCGATGCATCTGAAGTAGAACTGGGAGCTATTCTTTGTCAAGGGTTAGGAAATATAGGTTGACTTGTCTTCCCTATAAATGTAAGTTGTTGTTGTCGTTATTATTATTATGTCAGCAGTAAACTGCTCCCCAGAGAGCTGAGATACAGTGTTACAGAGAGAGCTCACCTGGCTGTGAAAATGGGCAGTAGGAGCATGATGATATTATCTCTTGGTAATGAATTTACCTTTATGACAGACCATTATTCCCTTCTGTAGCTGAACCCGATGAAGGACAACTCTACCAGAATAAGCTGGTGGTACTTGGAATTTATTGGCTTTAAATTTTTAAGCTGGAAAAATGGAGTAGCAGTCAGGTTATCTCTATATGAATGTTGCAGAGGGGGACAGAGAAGAAGGAGGTCTCATTTTCTTTGTGATAATGGTAGAAGGCAGGTAGGTGGTAGTGATAATGTATGAACAAAACAAAGAACCCAAGTTCTCTTGCACTTTGCTGTTTCAGTGCTTGAATCAAAGGATTAAATGAGTGGAAAAATTCATAGGACAGCATCATCATCATTGATAATATAAATGATTGATGTCTCATTATTATATTACAGGAAAGAGCAAATAATTAGAGACTTGCATCCCAGGTGTGTATGATCCAGGTTCATGCTTTAACAGCTGTATGTAAAATAGAATTGTTTTATATTAGTGAGCTATTGAAGTTAGTAAGTTATAGTTTTACACACAGATATAATAATAACAATAGTGATAGCTTACATTTATTGGGAATACAAGGTAGCCTAGGTAGTGGCCCCTGTACAAAGAAGATGGCCCTGGAATCACTTAGGTTTATATCCTGGCTTTGTCCTTAAGTCATCATATGATCTCAAGTAAATCACTTAAACTTTCTGTCTCAGATTTCTAGATTAGGAAGCAGAGAAGTTAGTACCTGACTCAGATTTTCTTTTTGTGGCTTTAGTTTCAAGTGCATAGTAAGTCTTCAATCAATGATACCCATTAGTGGTCCTGCTCTTGCTATTGCTGTCGCTGTTGCCTTAATTCAGGAGCACTGGGTGGTATCACTGTGTGCCAGATTCCACATAGACCTCAGCCTAGTTATTCTGAGTGATTGAGAATCAATGCTGATGTAAAGCTCTTGGTCCTAGCATTTCTGCAGAAGCCAAAAGAAATCCACCTCCTTGTTAAGAGACCCACCCTGCAGGGCCAAGCTGGAAAACCATTTTCCCTTTGCACAATAATCATTAGAAGAGATAGAGAGGAACTGTTTACCCACTCTGTGAATACTCTATAGGGTTTTCCCCTTCCTCCTCTTTTTTCTTGTAATTTCCCTGACAAAGCCTTTGCTGCTTCATCTGCGCTCTGACTCTGTGTATCTTTTTAATTATGTGAAGCCTGGTACCAAATAGTCATGATTGAGGGGGTTTGTCAGGATTGAATGTAAAGAGACCATAATGTACATTGCCTGCATGTTACTCCCATGGATCGTGGAGTCTTCTCTTTCTTCAATGTCAAAACCCATCATCTTTCATTTGTGGCAAAATGTGAACTTCCTCTTCCCCTGGAGGGAAAAAGCCCATGAATCTATATTTGATTGTTCGTTGCTCAAGTTTTTTCATGTTTCTGGGCATATTCTCATTCCTTTCCTTTCTCTCTCTCTCTCTCTCTCTCTCTCTCTCTCTCTCTCTCTCTCTCTCCCTTGCTTTCAACAGAGAGGAAAAACTAGGAAAATTTGCACAGAAGTTTCTGTATGTAAAGATTGGGTTCTCATCAGTTTACAGAGGTATAGAAATAAGAAGTAAAACTAAGATATAGAAATTTAGGTGAATGTTTTCTTCTGTCTTTAATTTTCTCTTTTATAGAACAACTGCATGAAGTAGAAACAGTGGCTTCTTCTTCTTCTTCTTTTTTTTTTTTAACTTTTTAATAAAGTGAAAGTCTGTTTTTAAAGCCTTTGGCTTTGAACATGTAAGAGTACCCAGAGAGTTTTTCTGTGACAGAGATATTTTGCCAAGTAAGGCTTGTTGCAGTTGCTCGGTCAGGAAGCATCTCAGGTGAAATGTTAATCAATTCTGTGTTTCTTTGTGTTGGGGAACTCTCTTTAGTGTGCTGGGCTAGTGGCCATGTTTTCTGGTGATATAGGCATGCTATCAGACTTTTGCAAATCTGTCATGGCAAGGGCGAGACATGGTGGTAGGAAAAGACCACTGGAAATGGAGGGGCCAGACTCCTCTCCAGTCCCTTCAGGACTACCATGTTCACCCTCATTCTGGACATAGTACTGCAAGCTTAACACTTTCAGGAGCTCACCAGTGCTTTAACTAAGCTTCAGTGTGGTGGCAGGGCACCTCAGACCCCTAGGAAGGAGGTATCCTGCTGACATTCAGCTTGTGCAGGATGGAGAATGCAAACAGAGGGAAGCTAATACCTTGTAAAGCTCCGGATAGTCCAGCACAATAAAGAATTTACTTTTCCCCAATGCCAGTAGTGTCCCTGTGCAGAAGGGTCCCAGCAGAAGGGACCTGCCAGACTCTCCAGCCTTGTCACTGTTCCCAGAAGTCCCCGCTCCAGCCAGAAGCCAAAAGTGCCACTTATGTTCTTTTTGTTCTTTCTTTTCCTTACTTATCCTCTCTCTCCTCCCTGCCCCTCCCACTTCCTTCTCCTTTTTCTCTCTTCCTTCCTTCCTCTGAATTTCCTGAACCTCCTTCAAGCTTAACTCCAGTGTCTCCACCTTTGTGAGGCCTCACTGCTACTTCCTCTGTGCTGCCAGGGCCCTTGGTACACAAGTGACTCCACCTTGTGGTGATCCCCCAAGGGCATATATCTGCTCTTATCTGCCTGTTCAAGTTCCTGGCAGGCAGGTACCTGGTTTTATATATATATATATATTTTTTTTTTTTTTTTTTTGGTACTGGGGATTGAACTCAGGGGCACTCGACCACTGGGCCACATCCCCAGCCCTTTTTTGTATTTTATTTAGAGACAGGGTCTCACTGAGTTACTAAGTGCCTCGCCATTGCTGAGGCTGTCTTTGAACTCCCGATCCTCCTGCCTCAGCCTCCCAAAGTGCTGGGATTACAGGCGTGCGCCACCGCGCCCGGCTATAATTTTTTTTTTTTTAAAGCATGAGCGTTGATTGAGGCCCAGAGTGGTCACATAACTTACATGAAGTCCTCAGCCATATAGTGGAGAAGAGCTGCGGATATGACCAGCAGCAAGGCTTTACCTTCTCACATATCTGATAACAATAGGCCTGGCCATGTGGGCTTGTGGGTGCACAGTCAAGGTACAGTTGGCAAGCTCTTTGGGTGGTGGAAAGTAAAATTAAGGGAGTTTAATCACAGCCATGGAGTTATTTGTACTCTCCCTCATCTTTTATACACACTAGGCCTTTTGCAAGTGCAGTATCCACATCCCTTAAGGGGCCCTCAGGCGAAAACACAGGTATCAACATTGCTCCAGGGTTGCTCTTCATTAGAACCCTTTATTACCTAACTTGATTGGCAAAGAGAGATAAGCTCCTGAATTATGGTTCTTAATGGCACTTTGTCATTCAGTGCTGACCACCTCCCCAATATTTTGACCTGGAATGAAAATTCAAATTATTTTGAGAAAGGGGCTAATTTACAATAAGGCTTATTCTTTTCAGAGTCTAATTTTGATGCCAAATAACAATGAAACAAACCAACAAATTAAACTAACACCAAAAAACTTTTTTTTTTTAGTAAGTTTCTCTCACAGTTTGCACTATTAAGTTGGAATAGCCTTACGTTTATACGGTGAGTACAAACTTAAGTACAGTGAATTAGATAATGGACAAGGAGGGATCAAAACCATGGTAATGTGGAAAAGGAAGAGGGGAGTGGGGGATGATGTTAAGTGATACTGAGGGTTTTGAGAGATCATAGTTTTAGTAGTCTTGATGTAGAAGAAAAACCCAATGGGTTATTTGGTGAAAGACACTTACCTTGTTTTTATTTTTGTTCTTGTTTTGCCATACTTGGGATTGAATCCCAGAGCACTCTACCACTGAACCACATCCCAGCCTTTTTTATTATTTATTTTGAGAAAGGATCTAAGTTGCTGAGGCTGGCCTTGTTGGGGTTATAGGCACATACCACCATATCCAGTAGGACATTTGCATTTGACAATAATGATGGAGTTTCAATTTGGGCAGAATCTAAAGGGTTCATCATGTGATGGGAAAAAAAAAAAAAAAAAAAAAAGATCTACATATAGATCAGCAGGCCAGGGATTTTTACATATACATTGATGACAATAATAGTCAGCATAACCATATTGTCCTCTTCTGAGCCCTTTCCAAGTGCTGGGACCTCTGGAGTAGGTTTTCTTACTCATGCAATGTGGGAACAGTGTCACAGTTAAGAACACAAATTCCTCCCTTAGATTGCTTGAGCTGACATCCCAGGTCTGCCAATTACCGTCTGTGTGACCTTGAATGAGTTGCTTGAACCCCATACTCTAGTTGCTTTAGCTGTAAAACAAGGTGCTCCCTCAGAGCACTTTGAAGATTACAGGAAATAACACATGAAAAGGCTGAGATGAATATCTGGCTCAGAGTGAGCACTCAGTAAATATTAGCTCTCATCACTTTATTTTTATTGGTACACCCACAAAGAAACTGTCACCTCGTCTCCTTTTCATATAAATAATCCTGCAGGTCTTTGGGGACTTGTGCAGGCCACCGCTGCTCTTCCCAAAAACCTTCCAGAGCCCTCCCCTGCTGCTCCCACTTCCAGAGCCCTTGTTGCCTTGTACCATAACTATCTCCATTTTGGCCTACTTCCCCCACTGCAGTGCAGGCACCTGAAGGTCAAAGACTTAGAGCCCTATTCCTACCATATTGCCTGAGGCAAAATAGAGATCCAACAGTTGTTTCCTGGATGAATTAATAAAAGCAAGATTAACTTTTCAGGTCACAGAGCTAGCCATTGAGTGGGACCCATGTCTGAAATAAAAATAAATAATAAGTTTATAACCCCTAATAATAAGTTATATTCCCCTAAAATAATGCAATAAATTATGATTCAAGGGTGATCATTATTCATTCAAAGATTATATCTAAACTACTTGAAACCCTCCAAATTTTGGCCTTTTCTTTCCTACATCTAGCAACAATCAACCATGCTTTCTGCACCAGAATATGCATTGATAGGCTATCCTAGTTGCTCCTCATACATTTGACTTACACCTTTATCTCCTTCCCCCAAGCAGTCATTTGTGCATTTTGAGACCTGCACTTAGAGTTCTATGATCCTCTAAGGAAACAGAAATGGTAACAAAAGGTGGTGACATTTGACTGGGCTTGTGGGAGTGAATCAAGTCTTCCCTGCTACATCTGCCTTGAACGATGTTTTTACTAGACTGAGCCCTTGAGGACACAAAGTACGTTGATATTTGTTCTGAGTTTACCATCTGTACTTGGTTCATAGGTTGTCATCAGCAGATGTTTGTTGAATGAATAAATCAGACTGTAGAGAAAAGTTTAGGTTTATAATTAAAGCACCTTAGAAACAAACCACATTTAGTGAAAACACTTTTGATGGCAGTCAGAACCTTAGAATTTAGCCTTTGAGCCTACTGACTTGTTTTCAAAGGATTTACTATAAAGTAAAACAGAATACTATTGACTTTACCAGTTGTGGCCAGAAGGACTCCACATTCAAATTAGCCACAAATCATGTCCTCCCTGGCATTGTTGCTGATGGTAACATTGAGTGTCAGAAATGCCTCAGGTAGTGAAGAGCATTTCATATGCCCCTGACAGTTGACATCTGACAAGAAAATGCATTTACTTCTCTGTGTGGGTTTCTTAAAGAGTAAACCAAGCTTAACATATACACATATATGTAGATACATGCACCTACACATACAGGGCTTCCCATATGGTCTGTGACTGTCCTACAACCATGGAAGGTTGTGTAGATTTCTTGATGTTAGGGACAGGAATTGAACTAAGGGGGGCATCCCTTGCTAGTCACAAAGCAGAAGGACTTCTGTGCAACCTAGTGCTGGGTAGCTGCACTTGGCTTTTACTTTTGGAAAAATGAAAGAAATTCAATAAAATACCAGATTGATTAGAGGAAGAAAAAAAAAAAAAAAAACTAGATAGAGCTGGACAAGCTGCCCTACTTCTGAACAAGCAGCTGAGACAAAGGCACTCATTGGAATTCCTGGTTAGTTGGTTGGCAGCATGCAGCCTGTTGTTGATTAGGTTTTTTTCTGTCTGCTTTCAGGAGGTTGCTCATTTGGATTTGGGTCATTTTGGCCCTGTGTTTCCTATTTCACCTATATTCTTGCATTGATAGAACAGAATTAATACTTTTTTCCATTTTTAATGTTATTTCATTTTTCCATAGAATCTGTAGACTTTTAGGTACCATAATACTGTCCTGAACAAACAAGATGCTGTCTGAGTGAATTCCTGAGAATTTATTAGTACAAGGAACATCTTCTCAGCAACCACAGGAGATCAGGGCATCTTGGCCAACATGCTGGCATATACATATAGACCAATTACCCAATATTTGAAATACTCTTCCAAAAAGTCCAAAATATATGGTTCGTATCTGGAGACCATGTGTTTCAAAGCCCTTTCCTCCAAGATAGTAATTCAAATACAATCAGTTTTCACAAAAACAAGTTCTCATTATAAAATCTGAGCTAGAGACTTGGTAAGGAGAAGGGTAGGGGGCATGACTGAGGAAGGAGGGGTATTTCAAAAGAATCATTCTAATCAGCCCCTGGTTTATAAGAGTTTGTTTGCATCATGATTACACAAACAGAAGTCTTGGTGGGCAAGATTCTTCAGTATCAAATACCTAATAAGGTCTGTGAGGCAGCGTTCATGCACTCAGAATGTTTTCACTCAGGGACTGTATGGTCCTTCTGAGGGCATGTTCAAAAATGTGTGAGGGCATTTTTGGTTGTCACCAGGAGGTGTTGCTGGCATTCGGTGGTGGAGGCCAGGGACTCCAAGTGTCCTGCATCAGGTAGTTCTAAACACTGGAAATAGTTTCCCTCAAAACACTGATAACCCTGATGAGAAGCACCACACTAATTCCAAGAACATGAGCATGCTGCCTTCGAGCTGAATCTGAGATATGCGGGGTCCATTCTGAGAGTCAAACAAAGGTTCTGTTCCCTAAAATCAAGGAAACGAACTGCATCACAAATTGCTTCAGTGATCAAAGTCAGTAAAGTGAAACATGTCGATCATTCTCCTGCCTAAAAGGCCAAATTCTCTTAGCATTGATTTTAAGGCTATAAGGAATCAAGTCCCTGTCTTTAAAGATGCTTTCTGATGGCTCTCCACTTACATTGAAGTCAGGAGCTGCTGTGTGCAGGCCTGGAAAAGGAGCAGTTCTTTTCAAAAGGGTAGTTCTTCATTTGATGTGAATAATAATCATTTATTTCCCATCCTTTTAAAAACCATCAGAAGCATTTCATATTTAAATAGTGTAAGTATCTTTTATGTGAAAAATAAAATTAGATTTCTAAATACCTGTTTTCTAGAGCAGGCAATATGGCACATTTAATTACCAACAGGAATTTTTAGCAAACCAAATTCTTTAAAAAAAATAAGTGAAACTGGCAACAACAACAAAGAACGATTTTTGTTCTTTCTGTAAAACTTTATCTGCTGTAAGAAAATTGACCTAAAGTCCATCATTAGAGTGTCAAAACATAAGATCAAAATTTGTATCCCTATTCCCAGGATAATCCTCTGTTCATATAGGTATTCAATATTCATTTAGAGAATAGGCAAGATTTATATTTAAAGTTATTTTTGAAATTATAAATTATTATTTTTATAAATATTATAAATACATTTATAGGTGATAAGAGTACATTTAGGAATTAAATTCCCAAAACTTGCACCCAATTTATTTAAAAATAATTTAAGAGACTAAGTACTATTTTTCTCTCTCTCTCTCTCTCTCTCTCTCTCTCTCTCTCTCTCTCTCTCTCTCTCTCTCTCTCCCTCTCCCTCCCTCTCCCTTTTTTCTTTTAGAAAAACCTAAGGCTTATCAGAGGATTTGTTTTATTTTGTCTTTGTTTTTGTAGTGCTGGGGATGGACCTCAGTTATACTAGGCAAGTGATCTACTGCTGAGCTACATTCTCAGCCCAGAGTTACTATTTTTAATAATTTTTTTGTCACTTGCTTTAGGAAATAATTTTACTAAAAATTCACTCAAATTCTGTTATCAATATTTTGGTTTATACACACAATTTTATTGGAATACCAACATTATTTAGCTATTCATGTCAAAAGAACATGATAATTCCTAATGTTTTTCTCTATGAAAAATTCTCTATATGATTCAAGATCTAAGATATAGGGAATATATTTATAATTTATAACATCTGTCATTTTTTGACACATTCTGTTCTAGGTTCTTTATTAGTATTTTTAAATTTTTTTTTTTTTAGTTGTAGGTAGACACAATATATTTATTTATTTATTTATTTATTTTTATGTGGTGCTGAGAATCAAACTCAGTACCTCACACGTGCAAGGCAGGTGCTCTACCACTGAGCCCCAGCCTCAGCCCCCTTTATTAGTATTTTAAATGTATATCTCATTAATCATAAGAATGAATTTATGAGGTAGATACAGATGATAGTGCCATTTTGATGGGGAAATTTGGACTGAGGATCCTTAAGATTCTAATATTCATAATATTTCCTCTTCTACTTTATTATGTGAAAATAATACTACCTTGAAATTTTGATTTTTTTAAATGATTAAATGAATGAACATTTGCCATATTGATCCCTTTACAAGAGAAAAGACAAATGCATTACAGGCTTATCCCAATTTATATTTAGCCCAGAGTGGTGGCATTTGTTTGTTTTCTGACCACAACTAAAAACTATGAAACATTATGTTTAATAATTGCATCTTTTAAATTAGGTGTTTGATTTACATAAATTCAAAGCTAATCCTTTGAGAAGTTTGATAAATGAGGCAAAACTAACTTCATTTTATGTAGTTTCACAATCAGTGGTAATGGACACTGGCAGGTTTGCATCTCAGTTGCAAGCTGACACTTTGAGGGAATGTTCTTAGCAAAACACTCACTTCAACGGAAATTAGGTCAGCCTTCTGGAACATTTATCATGTATACCTGTCACCAGTAAGACCCAGTCCTTAAAGTGAGCTGAGATCACAAGCAGTGATCATTCTGCCCTGAGCTGCAAAGAACACTCCAAACCAATAGTTTCACAAATATGTGAATTTGGCAGAAGCTCCCATGAAACTGAAGCCAACACCCATATAGTTGCTCTGGGAATTGAAATCCTTAATACTCTGTTTATAGAATTTTGAAACAGCAAATGGATTTGGTCTGTTCTGAAAAAACAACCTGTCTCATGGCATGTTTAAAATAACGTCTAGAGTTGCTATAGGAGGATGTAAGCAGATGACCCATGCCTGATTGGAAGATAGTTTCACCAGCTTCAGTTTATCCCATACCACTTGGCCAGGTTGGCTTTTGCCCCACTCAGGTTATTATTTGCATAAAGAAAAGAGGCCACCTTCTACTGAAGCCAAGTAGGTGCTGGTTTGACATAGAAACTAGAATAATTAGCAAAATATAGAGCTAGAATAGTTAGCAAAATCCACAGCAGTGGAAGGTAAGATATAGTGTATGGTAAAACCAAAACAACATAAATGAGTCATAACCCCAAGTCCTTTCTGTAACCATGTCATCATTCTGGTGGTTTCAGAGCAATGTCAGTAAGCTTGGGGATCCTATGTAAAGTGAAAGGGCATCTGCATCAGCATACATGCACATCAGTACAAGGAATATAGTTCATTGAGAGCTTATGGATTGAAATGACCACATTTACCAAGCAGCCACATGTCTGTATCTACTAGGTTAAGTCACCTTATCTTTGAAAGGAAGTAATTACTCCTCTTTTTCATATGTTCTTGTTTGGTAAGCACCCCTAAAGACTTAATAAAAAATTGGTAATATATATATGAAATTGACTGAAGAAAAAAGTGAAAGCATTACATGTTTGTGTAGTAGCAAGACTCTACCTAAACATCTTAAGAAAAAGAACAGAGTGAATGGATAAGCATAGAGGGTTCATTTCTGTGTTCATTCTTCCTACATAACTGAGGATCTACCATATGTTATAATCTATGCAAATGGACATGGTGGAAAGATGAGAGGGATGTAGTTCCTACTTTCAATGAGTCTTCATTTGAACTGTGTGTGTGTGTGTGTGTGTGTGTGTGTGTGTGTGTGTGTTTCTGTGACAGATCCTTTAAAAAATAATGATACTCTATGTGAAACACCCAGTAGAGTTTATTTTAAAACTCAGAGAAAGAATTCAAAAACATGAAGAAATTTGTCTACGAAAAGTAGCATGGAAAATGAGATTTTGTTTATAACTACATTCTTAAGAAAGATGGACCTGTTTTGTATGAAAGTCCAGAAGGTTGGAGGGGCTGAGGAGACGTATAGAAGTAATCTCCCATCATTTCTTGCTGGAAGAATTTTGTTAAAAGAAAAAAAAAAAAAAAGCCCACCAACTTTCACGATCACACTCTATTAAGCCAGGACCAGGAAACAATTTCTAATCAGCACTCTGATCTGGGCAGAGATTGTGCAGTCTTTTGTACCAGGCCTCAGATCTGTATTCTCTATTCACACATGCTCACTTCCAGCTGTTGTCATTGAAATCCCACATAATCTTCCAAGGTCGAAGGGCAGTCACCCATGGCTGCTGCAGTTAAAAGGTTATGCTGATTTCTGTTGTCAAATATTGGCCCTTTTCTCTTCCAATCACTGCCATTCTACTTCTTTTTAACAAGAAAAATCCAGCTGAGAATTGCATTACATGACTTTAAAGTCTTAAAAGTGTTCTTCCATTGTGCTAACACGACATGGCCCAAACAGTCTAATTCATTCTGTTATATTTCACAAAGAATTTCCTGGTACCTCTAAAATACTTTGTGTTTGTGCTAGGCCAGCAAACATCAAAGTATTGTGGCCTACATCATTTGTGATGTGCCATAGTTTCTACAGAAATGTATAATATAGATTCTATAATGAACAGTGTGAATTATGCATCAGTAAGTAATTGCAGAGTAAATGAGCAAAAAGCAAATAACTAAAAAGATGAAAGTTCTTTGTATATTGTACTTTAAATTATTAACTGGTTTTACATATACACGTATATATGTATGTATTTATGTTTACATGTATACATACATATGTATAATCATATGTATTTAGTTTTTTGCTGTAATGTTGGAAAAGTAATTGAAAGTATTTTTTAAAAATGTATTTCTTCAGTCCATCAATGATTTTCTTTCCATGCTTGGTGAACCAAAATCACTGTGAAGTGTCTTACAATTAGCACATGGCCTCTGGTCATCTTCTTTCCTTGTCATTGCATGTGTCCTCAGGTGGTTTAGCAAGCAGGGCTCGTTCACAGTTTCACAGCCATGTGAATTAAACCTAAAAAGGAAGAAACGGGGCAATGGGCCATTAAGGTTTTTTGCTGTTTTACATCCATGAACCAGGGTGTCCTCAGGTAATCCAGTTTCATGTCTGTTTCATTTAAGGTAAACAGTTTCTGATGTAGTCAGGGAATAAATTTCCTTATATTTTCTCCAGTTTATGTAAGGGTTTGTGGCAGAATATAAAGCTATTCCAAATAGTTTGATCCATTTGTAGGTTACCAGTTGTTACTGTCCAAGTTTATAGAAAATTTTGATTCAGAACATAATTATAACATTGCTTTAAAAACTACTTTTAGTTCAAAACCAGGTTAATTAAAAAACAATTTATAAGTTTATAGTGCATTGAAAATGATCAAAAGCAATCTTAAAAAGACTAAACTTATAAAATACTGATCATACAATGCTAATTATAGTGAACTAACAGCTCTTCTAATATGATGATAAAATTTCTCTCTGTTATATTTATTTATTTTTGTAATGGTGCATTTGAAAACAATTCCCCAAAGTAAATGTTTCTGCGTGTTTCTACAATGCCAATATGTAGTTGGGTCTACTTGTAGAACAACCTATTTCTACTTGTAGTTCAAATAATAAATGCATGTTTCTGAATATTTAGGGAAAATAGGGAAATTAATTTGCTAACATACAAAACAATGAAAGATAGTATCTTTAGCCTGAAGGAGGTAAAACTAGGTTGAGGGGCTGTCTTTAAATATTCAAAAGGTAGTAGAATGATCGAGAGATAAGATTTATATACTCTAGCTGGGCATAGTGGCTTATGCCATTAATCCCAGCAGCTCAGGAGGCTGAGGCTGGAGGATTGGGAGTTCAAAGCCAGCTTCAGCAACTTGAGGCTCTGAGCAATTTAGGGAGACCTTGTCTCAAAATAAAAATGGGGTTGGGATGTGGTTCAGTTGTTAAGTGTCCCTGGGTTAAATCCCTGGCACCCCCCCCCCCCCCCAAAAAAAAAAAAAAAAAAAAAAGATTTACTTATTCTGCCTGTACCAGAGGGGAAAATTGAGGTAAAAGAGAATTAATTACAGGAATGCAGACATATTTAATATTTTAATGAATTCCTTTGTTTCAAAGATGTCTTTTTATTTTTCTTTCCTTTTTTTTTAGTTGTAAATGGACACACAATACCTTTATTTATATGTGGTGGTGAGGATCAAACCCAGTGCCTCATACATGCAAGGCATGAGCTCTACCAATGAGCCACAATCCCAACCCCCATGAATTCCTGTTTTAAAACCCCTTTTTAAAAATTAATCTAAATTCTGTTACAACACAATGATTATTCCATTACTAGATAGCCCTTAAGGTCCCTTCTGTTTCCAGTTTAGTCCATGATGTCATACATTCAATATTTGCAAACATACAAATAAGTAAAAATCTCTTTTTTACATTTTATTTTTAAATGTTTTGATTTAAGTAATATAGTTCTTTAATTGCTCAATCACTTATAACTCAAATTCATAATTTCTCTTTATGTGAAGTCACTGGGCAATCAAATTTAGTTTAATTAAATGCTACTCTTATTAACTGGAGAAATTTGTGGGAAAATGTTTTTTTTATATAATACATTAAAATAAGATAAAATTTATTTTATACCTATATTGTAAAAAAAGAACTAAATATCTCCATTCTAATCCTAATTCTACTGTTGTCTGTGTGACCTTAATCAAGTCACTTAACCTCTCTTTGCTTAAACTTTCCTTTCTATAAAACCATAATTTTGCCAACCACACAGTTGCAGTAAGAATTAGGGCTAATATGGTTAAAATGCTTAGCAGGATGCCAAATACATAGTAAATGCTGAACAGATTATACTTTTGATGACAGTTAATACTACCCAGAAATGTTCTACAGATACAGTTTCAGATAGGAACCTAACTTTAGGGTGCCTGTCATTTCGCTTGATCCATTTTCTAATGTAGATATGTTAAGCGGGGGAAAGGATTATGCTTGGACTATGCATTAAAAGTGTTGACTAGCTCCATGGGTTCAGGTTCCATGTTGCTCTCAGCACATTAAACCAAATGGGGAAAAGAGGAAAAGGAGCAACACAACCATGTGCTGCAAAACTTGTGCCCAAAAAGGCATTATCCCTGTCAAATTATTGAAGAAATAGTGAGTTAAGCCATTGTAAGGAAGTTTGTATATTGCAGGAATTCTCAGAGGCTTTAAAATGTAAAAGTTCCTTGTCATTTTTCCAAGAGTGAGTGAGATAATGTTTTCCAAATTTATCTTATTCTGGAAATTCTCAGATTTTACACACACACACGCACACACACACACACACACACACACACACACACACACACACATCTTTGTTTTTTGTTTTAAATGGAGAATTTCAAGGGACTATTCCATATAACTTGGAGATACCGATATGAAACCTGATATAGAAGATGGAACATGTCAGAATTTGAAGAAAAGCAGTTGGAACATTCTGACTTTGACATAGAAAATATTCATTTGGGTCATATTAGAAGATAATGTTCAAAAGATATATTACAGGCTAGATTTTTGAGGGGTTATAAATACCTAGCTAAGGTGTCTAAACTTAATTCTCAAGGAACATGATCGGATGGCTTTCCCCTCCAAACCCCTCCCCCCACCCCGTCAGATTAAAGCCACCACTCACCCACCCATACTTTTTCTACCATGCTAGTGAATTAAAGTGTGAAGATGCCTGGCAGGCATCACAAATATATATGCCTACAAGCTTCTCATAAATTATTTAAATAAGTGAAATATAATAAAACGTATTAGGGAATGTGGTAAATTTTGCTCATGTCCAGTCGAAAAGTGTTCCTGTACAACAGTATTATAACTAGTAAGTTCCAGGTTAGCCAAGCAAAATATATTTACAGACTGGAATGAGCCTATAAGCTGCTAATTTATGACTTTAGATTCAAAAGGGAAAAGTTAGTTGTGATATTGGTTAAGATAAGTTTTAAGCCACTATAGTAAAGAAGCAAACAAATACATATATGAATATTTATTTATTTAAGTGTAATAAAAATTTAAAAGTTCATTGGTTAGTGTACACCAAAACCTTTTTCGTTTTCTTTGTCAGCACTGGGCATTGAACCCAAAGGTGCTCTACCACTGAGCTACATTCATTTTATTCTTTACTTTGAGACAGAGTCTTGCTAAGTTTCTGAGGGTCTTGATTGCTAAGGTTCTGAGACAGTCCTCAAACTTAGAATCCTCCTGCCTCAGCC
Organism: Tamias sibiricus; assembly: GCA_025594165.1. Lineage (NCBI taxonomy): Eukaryota > Metazoa > Chordata > Mammalia > Rodentia > Sciuridae > Tamias > Tamias sibiricus. Next base: position 54,131,572 of record CM046658.1, read on the forward strand.
TCCCAAATTACTGGGATTTACAGGCTATGCCTCCATACCCAGCAAAAATCTATTTTTCTTTACGATAATACTTCCAAATGAGCAGTCCAAGTTGGTGGGGTGATTCTATTCTATATTGTCACCCTGGGTCCCAAGTTCCTTCTGCCTTATTGCTCTGCTACCCCATGGGCACTGCCTTTGTCTGCATGGTTGAAAGCATAGCTCATGAAAGGGAAGAGAGAGTTTCTTCTCTTGAGGGGGTGGGGGATTTTCTTTCAAGTATGAAATGGGTAGAAGTTGATCGTATTACTTTCATTTGGTTCCGAGTTATGGCCACACCTAACTTGAAGGCAGACTGGAAAGTAGGGTTTTTAGCTGTCCACCATGGGTACATGTGAACAACCAGCACACCTGGCACATGAGGATATTATAGTAGTCTTTGTTAGTTTCTAATGTTTTCCTATAAAGTTATTATAAAAAGACCCAGTTTTACACAAACGCATTACTGAAAATCTTGGCATATCTTTCTTGACTGCAGATATAAGGACCTGAGAGTAAGAACCTGTGTTAATTCTTATATCCCCAGGACCTAGGAGTGTGCTGACTTCATTGCAGATGTTCAAGAAATATTTGTTGGGTGAAAGCATTAAATCAAATATTGACTGTCTGGAAATGGCAGAAGTTGCTGAATGAGAAATGATGGCAAAACTAACCAACCAAAAACACAGATGAGGTGTCTGCATTGAGTGATAGTAAATGAGCAGCTAGGGAAACAGGAGCAGCAAGATAGCCAGGTAAACAAGGGAGGAAGAGAACAAGGGTGCGAGGTCCCAGGAGACCTACTCTTCCACCCTCTTTGGCCCATTCTTTTTTCAGTGGTGAGGACATTATTTCCATAGTGGTGACAATTCCTTAATGTGTTATGATGAAGCAGGATAACAATCATAACCGTATCACAGATGCATTTGTAACAGTCCATTTATTCATTTGATAAACTGAAAATACTTCATCCATATGATTAGTTGAAAAATATCATGTTTTTATTCTACAAATTCTCGGGTACAATTTCCTAGATGGATATAGAAATAGTTCAGTGTTCTTGTCAGTCTAATACCATATGTCAAACTTTTCGTGTTTACTGTAAACAGACCACCAAATGAGTTTTTTTTCACCATATCATAAAAGTTAATCACAGAAACAGAATATATATGTATTTTTTATTATTCCTATGTTCTTTTTTAGTAGATGTCTGAACTCTCTGCATCTTTAATATAAGGAATTATTCTAAAAATAAGAAATATCTCAATTGTCACCAATGAATGGAAAATAATTTAGTCAGTATGTAATCACAAATCAAACCAAGATTTAGAATTGGTTCTTCATTCTGGGTATGGTGGCATGCCTGTAATCCCAGCACTTGGGAGGCTGAGGCAGGAGGATCACAAGTTCAAAGCCAGCCTCAGAAATGGCGAGGCACTTAGCAACTCAGTGAGTAGCAACTCAGTGAGACCCTGTCCCTAAATAAAATACAGTGAGGTGAATAGAGAACCTACAGAGTGGGAGCAAATCTTTACCACAAGCATATCTGATAGAACACTAACCTCAAGGATTTATAAAGCTCTCAAAAGCCTTAATACCAAACAAAACAAATACTCCAATCAATAAATGGGCTAAGGAACTAAACAGATACTTCTCAGAAGATGATATACAAACAATCAACAAATATATGAAAAAATGTTCAACATCTCTAGCAATTAGAGAAATGCAAATCAAAACTACGTTAAGATTTCATCTTACTCCAGTCAGAATGGCAGCTATCAAAACAACAAACAACAATAAATGCTGGCGAGGGTGTGGGGGAAAAGGCACACTCCTGCATTGCTGTGGGACTGCAAATTGGTGAAGCCAATCTGGAAAGCAGTATGGAGATTCCTAGGAAAACTTGGAATGGAACCACCATTTGACCCAGCTATCCCAGTCCTTGGTCTATTCCCAAAGGACTTAAAAACACCTTACTACAGGGACACAGCCACATCAATGTTTATAGCAGCACAATCCACAACAGCTAGACTGTGGAACTAACCCCAATGCCCATCAGTGGATGAGCGGGTAGGGAAACTTTGGTATATATACACAATGGAACACTGCTCAGCACTAAAAAAAAATAATAAAAACATGGCATTTGCAAGTAAATGGATGGAGTTGGAGAAAATAATGCTAAGTGAAGTTAGCCAATCCCAAAAAACTAAAGGTCCAATGATCTCTTTGATATGAAGATACTAACTTATAAAGGCAAGGGAGTGGGGATGAGAGGAATGAAAAATCTTTAAATAGAACAAAGGGGGGGGGTAAGGGGATAGGAATAATGGCAGACTGAGTTATCCATGACTACCCTAAATACATGTATGAAGACACAATTGTTGTAAAAATACTATATCTAAAACCAGCAACTTGAGAAATTGTGCTCTTTATATGTAATATGAAATGAAATGTACTCTATAAACATGCATAACAAATTAGAATTTAAAAAATGGAAAAAAAAAAGGGGGGTTGGTGCTGGGAATGTGGCCCAGTGGTCACGTGCCCCTGAGTTCAATCCCCGGTACCAAAAAAAAAAAAAAAAAAAAGAATTGGTTCTTCATGAATCAGAAATGTATTTCCATTAACCCCTAAAAATCTTATCTTCTAGGACATTCCAAATTGAGAGCACAAAAGTCACATGTCACTGTATAGGTAAGCTTAATAATATTTTACGTCGTGCCTTCAAGAGCCACCAAATAAGGATATCTCAAATCACTCATCTTAAATCACTGAACAGATATTTATTCCCCACCTCGAACAAGGCATTGAGCTAGGCCCTATGGACAGTATTAGATAATGAGCCAAACCTGCCTTCCTGGTTTGTTGTAGAAGTGGAGATGAGACGTGTAAACAAGTAATTGTCAAGGTAGAAAGAAGCTGGTGACATAAAATAAGTAGAGTGGAAGTCCTCCATAACTTAACATTATTATTGAGCACATCTAAAATATACTGAACTGGGAAAGAGGGAAGATTAAGGAGCCACATTCCTTTAGGTGGCCATGGGCGACTTTACAGGAGAAATTAAGATCCCAAGGAGGAGCTTGGTTGATGAGAGAGGCTTTTCTTTAAAAGGATGAGAACCACAAGGTCTGTGAGGCCTAATAAGCACAGGGCCTGCTCCTCCCAGGCAGTGTTGAAGCCCAGTAGAATATAAACGGCGCAAGAAGGAATGAGCCCTTTTTTGGAGCAGCCAGGCACATAGCATGGAAAGGCCCAGGCTTGGGCAGGTTATTTACTAGTGACAGAACCTCAATTCCCAAGGGGAGAAGAGAAGAGAGATATGTCCTATTTGATGAAATGACCTGGGATTGCAGTTCACCTACATCCATTAAGCAGATGAGATTTGATAACTTGGAGTTGAGATCTCCATGGCTTCCTAACAGTAAAAAAACAAGCATGCCGTCCTGAGTTTAAGCTCTCCTCCTCAGACACAAAATTAACTCTGGGGCTGGGCATGTAGTTCAGAAGTCTAGCGCTTGCCCAGCGTGTGCAGGGCCCTGGGTTTGGTCCCTAGCATGGCAAAAAAAAAAAAAAAACAAATTAACTCTGCTTAGTGGGCACTCCAACTTTGTTTAATGGCCAGCCCTCTGGATGTTTTTGTTCCTAGCTGTCTCTTCCCCGACCTTTGAACAGCTCTGCAAGGTTACCTGTCTCTCTGCAAATCTAGCTTTTTCCTTTCTTGCCTGTTAAAAGGTAGATAGATGTTCAGCCCCCCACCCCATCCCCACCCCCCATGAAATGAGATTTGGTTCCCATGTAATGACATTTTCCATAATAACTGCTGATATCATCATGGCACAGAAAGCTGCTTTTCCTAACTACCCATGAAAAAATTTAGCTTTTTACATCTCTGCCTCTCCCAGAATGTCTCCTCTCTCCCCACTGAGTGTGACTGACTCAAGGCATTGAATCTGTACTCTAATTGGGAATTCATTGAACAAGACTTCAGTGAATGAACTTTTTAGCCATTTTATATGAGATGGAAAAGGGTCTGCTTCTCATTGCAATCTCCTATACAATTGCTCCTGAACGGCAATTCAGAATAGAGAGAGATCATCCAGCACTCTGGCTTTTCATTGAAGGCATACTTAACAAAAGTATATGTTTGCGCTCATTTCTGAGAGGCCCTATTCAAAATGTAAATCTTAGGACCTTTTGGAAATGTTTAATCAGCTTTCTAACTGAGGATCTTTTAATGCTAATAACATCTAAATTCTCATTGAATTTACCTTTTCATTTTCCTTTCCACTTTTCTCTCACTTTGCAATAAAGGAAAGCAACCATATTAGTGTAATTTCCCTGAAAGTCATTTTTATGCTTTGGTTTGTGTCAGTGAGAATGAAATATTAATCTGCTCAAGTTTGCTTAGTAACTATGTTATCCACATCACTTTTTCCATCATTTCTTAGGTTTCACATCTCATGGCTGCCTTTTTACAGAGTTCATCACTAGGTTTCCAAATAATCGGGGAAGGGACAAAACCAGTTTTGCAGTCACTTAAAGCTACATGGATTGTTCAACCAGAGCATTTGTCAGGGACAAATTATAAACTATCCCACACTCTCTGATAATTTGATAATACTGTAAAGATATGGTTACATCGGCACTTGTGAAATTCTTGTACTCTAATTTTAGTTTTTCTGATCATGAACCATTCATACATGTCTTACCTTGGGAATTACACACATTCTGCTAAGATATGCCTGCAGAGACCGGTTCCCAGTAGGAGAAGGATGACATTATTTTTGCAGTGACTTTCTCAGGATCACACAAGATCCTAGTGTAAGTGTAAGGCTAGAAGTTTCTCTCTTTCTTTTCTTTTTTTCCTTTTTTGACTATAATGCCCATCAAATAATGCTACCCTTTAACTCTGTGTGTACCTAATCTTCCCAAACTGTGAACCATAATGATAACAATAGAACATTCCCAGGCATTTCTCATCATTGAAACCTGTGGCACCTTCTTGACCAGAAGCTTCATCTAAACATATTGTCTGTCTTTCCTATTCTGGTCCTGTTTAGTTGGAGGGAAGATTTGCATGGCTGATTTTCATAGTTTTTCAATACAGATTGTCTCAATATAAGTTCAGTTTGTATTACTAGGAATGACAGAATGAGGTAGAAGTAGTTCTGTGAAAGTTTTATTAAAAAAAAAAAAAAAAAAAAAAGGGCGGGGTGATCCCAGTTGGAGTTTTGGTCACTCAGAAGCATCTCTGGAGTACTTGCCACTTACTTGCCAGGCACCATGTTAGGATCTGGAGGGCCGAAGTCACCAAGAGACTGCTGGCTTAGAAGGCTCACCGTCTAATGTGGGAAAGAGGCAAAATTACATTTCCCTGTACCAAGTCCTAGGTTAAAGCTATATATGGTACACTTGGACAGTAATGAGGAAAGAAAAAGAAGTGTTCCCCAGCAGAGAGGCCAACCAGGGAAGACTGTTGACACAAGTGACAGCAAAAAGGACAAGCAGGCAGTGGCCAAGGAAAGAGGAGGAGGGACACACATTTCAGGAAGAAGGAGCAACATAGGGGAGGGGAATAAGTTGGGTCCAGGGAAAGCATGTAATTTCCTTAGGCTAAGAGATAGTAGGGCCAATAGTTAGAGGAGACAAAGGATGAACCCTGCAAAGGAGTTTGTGTACACCCTGAATGCTCTGTAGGCTCTTACAAGATTTCTGATAGAGCAGAGTGTTCTGAACTCGTCGGTTTCAGCTTCTCTAATACCTGCTTTTTTCCTACCTCAGGGCCTGTACACATGCTTGTTCCTCTGCTTAAAGAGCTCTTCCCCCTTCTGTTCCTGGCCAGTTTCTCAACTTCTTTCAGATAGGAGCTTTTCAGAGAGACCTTCCCTTACCACACTTCCTAAAGCTTTTCCTGTTTGTTTCCTTCATATCATTTATACCATTAAAATAATTTGTTTTACATGGTTTTAGCTGCCTCTATTTCTACACTATTAATCCTCTAAAGGTGGGGACTGTATCCAGCCCCTAGCACAATGCCTGGAACATGGTAGGTATATAGTATATTTGTTGAATTAATGAATGAATCATCAGATCTATCTATGAGTGAGATAGCTCTGGCTGCAGAGTGGAGAGTGGATTGGTGAGGAAGCCAAGACTGTAGTAGGGAGGAATCCTTTGGAGGTTTTCCATACTGACCAGAAGTAAGAAGATCCTGAACCAGGATCATTAGGGAGATGGAGACATGCAGAGAGTCTAAAGAAATAGTAAGGGAACAGAATCAGCAGGAACTGTTTAGACTGGGTGATGGTAAGAGGCAGGAGTCAAGGATGACACCCAAACAGAAAGTTAGATAAACAGTGGATGATCCATTTTAAATAGGGGGTTCAAAAGAGCAGGCACAGGTTTGGGGGACAAAGAAGTAAGTTCAGCTTTGGACATGTTGGGTCTGAGTCTCCCCATGGACCATTTGGATAGAATGTCCAATGGATATTTAGATGTATGGGTCTGGAACGCTGAAGAGATATCAAGGAAAAAGATAAAGATTGGAGAATCCTTGGCTTAGAGAGTCATTCACTCATTCAACAAATGTTCACTAACTACTTTGTCTTAGGCATAAAAGATACAGTGGTAAAAAAAAAAATGAAACATTAATCTCTTTTCCATGAATATCGCAGTCTAAACTGATTGATGATGTCCTGCAAGTAGATAAAATAATTTAGGAATACATACACACACACACACACACACACACACACACACACACACACACACGAACACAGACCTTGGAAAACACCAACATTTAAGAGGTAGACCAAAGAAAAGAGGCACCCAGGAGACAGTGAGTTTGAATGGATGAATACAAGGGCTCCCACTCCCAAGTCCTTGCATCAAACTCGACTTAGTCTTTGAAATACATTCCTTGCTTTTTTGGTGGCAGGATAAAGGTACCTGTGTTTATATTCACTTGATACAAAAATTCTTCTTAATTCTTCCTTAAAATAAGGGATTTCAGAGGTTGGAACTGAAACAAGTATCAGCCTGTTAGTCAAGTAAAGAAGAAAGAGATGAGCAAGGGCTGGAGACAAACCTCAATTTTACTATTCAGCTATGAATTTCCTTGTTATATGTGTTTTAAGTCAACTTTAGTGTACATTGTGGCTGGATTTCCTTTGTTATGATCTCTGGGATAAATGTGATCTTAACAATGTCCCAAAAAGAAAGAGGTGTTATGGTCTATTTTGCCAAGACCTCTTAAGAGAATTTTTTAAAATTTATTATCTTTTTTTTTTTATTTTTCAGTTCTCTTAATCCAAGAGACAGACCTCAGACACTTACCAAATAAAAGCCAGCCAAATACCTGGATGTGAGTTGTTTTGACCGGTGAAATTTCTTAGCAATCTTATGGTGAAATTTTGCCATTTTATTATAAAGAAGTTTATAATTATTGCATATTCTAAAAATTAGAGCTGTTCTAGTCAAAGTACCATATGTAGGGCTAGGTTAACAGCTCAGTGGCAGAGCACTTGCCCAGATGTGTGAGGCCCCGGGTTGGATCCCTAGCAACACATACACAGGAACATTGTGTTTGCTTGATAAAAAAGTTAAATGGAATTTTTCTCTTAAATCTGAGCAAAAATCTTCCTTACATACAAAAATACCATAAAAAAGCAGAAGAAGAACTCTAGATCCATTTATAATCCTCAAAACATGGTAATTTTTTGCATATTCATGTGCCTGATAGTTCATAAAATTATTGGTATGTAAACTGTGCCATAGGTAAACTTGCTTCTTCTAAGTAATGAAGAAAATCTTTTATTAAAAATTTACTTGTTAGTAAATTAGGTCTTTTTTTATGTTGAATTTCTAAAATGTATGTTTATTATGACAAAAACCGTTATCTCAAGAATCTTTTCAGCTAACAAGTTCTTCTCTGAGCCAGATTTTAAGCAAGTAAAGATTAAGCTGACTTCACAGATTGATCTCTCAAATAGAATTCTACGTCTGGGATACTCTTAGAAAATTTTAGAGGCAGAGAGTGAAACTACATGCCATAGAATATGGGTTTCTTGCCATTGGCATGTTTTATGTTTTTGAATATACCATAAAATTATATGAGTAATTGGTTATATATGTAACATCAGGTATTTCAAAGGAAATTAATTATATTCAGCAAAAATGAAGCAGACAGCCGGGCATGGCATGACATGCCTGTAATCCCAGTGGCTCAGGAGGCTGAAGCAGTAGGATTGCAAGTTCAAAGCCAGCCTAAGCAATTTAGCAAGGCCTTAAGCAACTTAATGAGATCATGTCTCTAAATAAAATATGAAAAAGGGCTGGGGATGTGGCTCAGTGGTAAGTACTTCTGGGTTTAAGCCCTGGTCCTAAAAACAAAACAAAAAAGAAGACACAGACACAAAATAGAAAGATTAAACAATTTTGAACCATTTTCTTTCTTTTCGCAAAAAGTATCAACTCTTATTCTCTAAATGAATCTAAATACTTATTTGTGCACAAAATAATTGTTTTTCATGTTATGTGGCATAAGCTTGCTTTTTACATCCTGTCTTTAAAGAAATTCTCCCTTTAGTACCTCAATAAATGAAAGGAACATCTTTAAATCTTATTTGATTTAAATGAATGGATAACTAATCTTGGTCAGATGTTTCTGTAGAGAATAATGTTTCAAAAGTGTTCTAGAACTTGGCTGTCCTAACTGATCCTTAGGTATGCAGTTTTCATCCCAATTGTTGAGGCCTCGGGGTCACTCACGGGAACCATTTTTCTTAAATTGTCTTTTGTTTAAGATTTCCTGCTGATTTTTTTGAACCATCTCAAAAATCACCCAGTTGGTGTATCATAACTTTCCACAACCTCCAGATTCAAACCAAAAGCCTGCTTCATAACCAAATGACTGCATCCACCTACATGAACTAACCAGGCAGCCGTGTATGAGATTAGGCAGCCCATTTCTGAATCATAATGAAAGTAATATTTAGAGTTTTGTTGTCGAATGTCTTCTATTTATGACTTTGTTTTCTTTTGTTTTTGTTTCCGCAGGACATTTGGGCTTCCAGGACAGTTTTGTCACATCAGGTGTTTTCAGTGTGACTGAGCTAGTAAGAGTGTCACAGAGTAAGTATAATTTTGCTTTGATTTGGTACAGATTTGCCTTGAGTTTGCGTATACTTTCTGTCCAGGCTCCTAGAGACATAAAAAATCTTTCAGAACCCACTTTTTTTTTTCCCACTTTTTTTCATTATAAGAATTTTTTTCATTATAAGAATTTTGCCCTGTAATGTGTTGGAAAGCCCATGTTTTAAATCAGGAAAATTTAGACTTTTTTAATGTGAAGCTTAGGGGGGAAAGACTGAAATCTTATGGATTCCTTAGTACATAGTGTGAACATGATTTTTAAAAAATTCTGGGTCTTCCCTGATTTCTAAGAACTTCTGAATTTTAAAAGAATTTGTTTCTGACCTTTAAAACAATGCTAATGCCTTCAGTATGAGTGACAGAAAACAGCATGATCATTACCAGCTTGTCAATAATGACTAACAACAGTGAGTGAAGAGAACCTGTCATCACCCTGGTCTGTTGATCAAAGGCCCATTGATTGTTATTTTGCTATGACATAATCTAGACAGTCCAAGAAAAGTATAGGAATCTGTCTGTCTGTCTCACACACATACATATACATTTGCCAAGTTGAAGTCCTTAAGAATATCTTTGTTTCTATTTAAAAGCATGCTTATGCTGGGTGTGGTGGTACACACTTGTAATCCCAGCAACTCGGGCGGCTGAGGCAGGAGGACCACAAGTTCAGAGCAAGCCTCAGCAACTTAGGGAGGCCCTAGGTAACTTGGAGAGACTTGTCTCAAAATAAAAAATGAAAAAGGCTAGGGAAGGGGCTCAGTGGTTAAGCACACCTGGTTCAATCCCCAGTACCAACATAAATAAAAATAAAAGAATAAAAGCATGCCTTCAATTACTGTGGTACTCTAGGTCCCAATAAGAAAAGGAAAAATATCCAGTATTAAAATTTTTTTTTTTGGGGGGGGGGGTACCGGGGATTGAACTCAGGGGCACTCGACCACTGGGCCACATCACCAGACCTTTTTTGTATTTTTATTTTAGAGACAGGGTCTCACTGAGTTGCTAAGTGCCTCGCCATTGCTGAGGCTGGCTTTGAACTCACGATCCTCCTGTCTCAGCCTCCCAAAGGGCTGGGATTACAGGCGTGCGCCACCGCGCCCGGCTTCCAGTATTAAAATTTTACCCCCCCACACACCTAATTCAAAATACTGCTTGTAGATAAAATTAACATCGTTGAAATTGCTTTCAAGTGATATCAAGTCCTTTGTGGAATGAGGTAGAATGAGCATACTTTTTTTTTGTTTTGTTTTGTTTTGTTTTTACCAGAGATTAAACTCAAGGGCACTCAACCGCTGAGCCACATCCCTAGTCCAGTTTTGTATTTTATTTAGAGGTAGGGTCTCACTGAGTTGCTTGGCTCCTTACTGTTGCTGAGGCTCATGATCCTCCTGTCTCAGCCTCCCAAGCTGATAGGATTACAGATGTGTACCACCACACCCAGAGAGCATACATGTTTTTATTTCAAGTTCCTACACCTCATTCACCGTGTTACAGGCTAGCAAGATTGAGCAAATAAGCCAGTCAACTCCATAATAAGACTTGAGGTCAGGCAAGTCAAGCCATACTGATCTTCTAAGCCCAGATTCTGTTTGTTTTTATTTTAGTCATTCCTAGGCTGGAAGAGTCTTAAGAGTCAGAAGATGGGATAGAGCATGGGGGTAAAGGAGAATCCAAGACTGTTGAGCATTTACTATCTGCCAGGCACTGTGCTAGACCTTTGTGTATATTACAAAAGTTAATTCTTGAAATGAACTTGTCATATGAAATTGCCTCCATTTTTACAGATGAGCTAAATTGAGAATCTATTTAAGTCATTTACCTGAAGTCAAACAGAGGGTGAATGATCCAGCTGGCTTTTAGGAATGCTGGAATCTGTACTCTTAGACTGGTCCAAGGGAACTTGAAAAACTTACTGTGTAAGAGTAGACACTAGTGGGAAGATAACTATAGGTATTAGAATTCAGGGGCTAGGGACTCCCAGACTGATACTAAGGCATTCCAGTGGAGGAAAATCAGAGTCCTGGGGAATGAAACATTCAGAGCAGCAGGTTAGCACTTGGGACAGAGAAGTTGCAGCTGTCTTACAGAAGTATGCTTAAAGTACCCAGCAGGTAAGTAGAGACAAGACTGCTTTGTTAACCTGGAGGGAATATGTGCCCTGCTTATCACACATCTAATTAGCTAGCTCTTTGCTATACACAAATAACAATGCATGTGTATATGTATTTTAACTTCAGACTCTTGAAAATGATCAGTATTCTACATTTTTCTTATAAGTTTAATAATATAATGTAAAAAGCATACCTATCATCATATCATTACAGGGAGATACATTTATTGAGTCCTTGCCAAGATCCAAACATAACCTTAAAGAGTTAAAAGATTCTTTTAACTCTTAAGATTGGAGCACTAGACCATTTTATTCTCCTGGCCACTATAATGCTTACATTTAGTCTTCATTACCATTGATTTGCTCAGGCCTAGGTCCACAGTGCTCAGAACCATCCCCAGCAACTCATCCTTCTACTTCCTGTGCTTCCCTTTCAGGTTGTATTTCCCAATGTATGTCAGTTCATGCTTGATTTGACCTCCATTCAGTTTAAGATAACATGGTTGCCAAGTGAATTCTAAACCTGCCTTTAAGATTGCCAGAGGGTTTGACCAGACCTGGGATTGAATTTGCAGAGGGACCTGGATTTGTTTCCTGTCCCATGTAGAGGTTTTGTAGCTGATGCCTGGCATCCTGAACATCCTTTAGCTCCTGCTTCTCCATTCTGCACACTGCTGTGTAATCGCTCTAGGACTCACTCATATATGGCCTTGTGCTGACGGAAACTGTTTGGCAAGAATGGAACAGGGCTGTGTCAGCTAAATCATGGCTTCAGGCCAAACTGGTCAATTGTATTCCAGAGACCCCTCTACCTTGTAGATCTTTAATCTAGGTTTGTCAGGGTATATTTTACAAATTGCCTTGGCTGCTGGGATAGGGATCCTCAAGCTCATGTTTCCTCACCTATACACCTTTTCGAAAGACTTAGCACTCAAGCAAGTGAGAGTGTTGGGATCCTTAACCACTCCTCACAGCACTGCCCTCTGCCTCTAGCACCCACATTGGAAGAGCTGAGCCTCCATTTCAGGGCTGCAGTGGATACATTTTTCAGAAGCATGGAGCTGAGGTACATTCTGCATCCTCGAAATAGAAACTAATTGGCACATAAGTTGATTAAACCCACGATGGTAGTCCTGTTTGGAGCATGATGCTATATCAATATGAAAAACTATAGTTGCTAGCATTTATCAAATGCACACCAGGTGCCAGGCGTTATGCTAAGCACTTTGTAAACCCTCACTCATTCAATCCTTGCCCGGTTGGTGTCAATGTCCCTTTTTACAGGTGAAGGAGACCGTGATGCTCAAGAGGTTAAGCATCTCGCCCTTTTACTTTGCTGAACTCAGCTGGCTGACTGCAGGCATTTTTGTCATGACCTCTCCTATAACTGCATTACAGAACTAAATAGAATCCAATGAGTCTGTGCTTTTATTGAGTAATCAGTTCTGAATGAGTTGATAAACTTTTAGTTTATTAACTTGTACGTTTGAAAAAGAAGGTGAAAGCTATTTTTATTTGAACCAAAACATCTAAAATAATTACTGTTTTTCCTGGATATATTTTTAGGTATGATTTTGTTTTTAATTAATAGATTTTATATTGTTTGATTTTTGTTCTCAGTGCTGGGGATCAAACCCCAGGGCTTTGTGCATAGTAGGCAAGCACTATACTACTGAGCTAAGTGCCCAGCCTTGACTTTATATTTTTTTAGAGCTGTTTTTTTGAGGCTTAAAGTTTCAGGTTAACAGAAATTACGGAAGTTCTTTCTATTCCCCCAACAATTTCCCCTTAGCATGGTACATTTCTTACAAACAATGAGTCAATATTAACACATATGTATAAACTAAAGCCCACGGTGTACATTAGGGTTCACTCTTGTGCTTTTCTTCATGTACCTTCTACCAGTCTCAATAAATGTATAGGGACATGTATCTGCTGTTACAGTATCACGTGCAATACTTTCACGGTCCCCCAAATTCCATGCTCCACCCATTCATGTTAACCACCCCCATCTTTTAATTCTCTCTGTAGTTTTGCCTTTCACCTGGATGTTGTCAGTGGCCTTAATGTCTTAGAGTCTCTTCCACTGTGCTGCAGATTTCTTAACTTCTTCCTGTGTGTCCCAGCCCCATCCATTCCTTCACCCCTAATCACAGCTAAAATAGCTTTACCTTGAAACATTCTTTCTACTTAGTATTCAGTTTTACATTTGAAAATATAAATATTTACTTTCCCCAGGTTTCCAGTTAGTTTCTGTTTTTAGCTTTCCTCCTTTTAACTGTAATAGAGGAGGAAGGTGCTATTTCAGTATTTCCTCATGAGGACTCTCTGAAATAACCATGTGCCAAGTTTGCTGTTTGTAATAGTGTTACTACCAAGGTGGCAATGGCAGAGAAGGCTCCTGGTTTAGCCTCACAGATTCAGAGGTGAGGACCAGGCAGCCAGGGTGCTTGCCATTAAACTGTACCAATCAGGACTCCTGCTGGTTGAGGGAAGCTGCAGGGCTCACCCCTGCCTTCTGCCTACCTCCCTTTAATTTTTGGTATTAACATCTAAAGTCCAGGAAAGGCAAAAAAGAGAGATCTGTTATTGCCACAGAGAAAGTCCCACAGAATAAAAATAACTCTGTATTCATCCTGTTGCTTTCTTTCCCCTTTGTGGAAGGACCATCAGAAACTAGTTCTGGTTACTTTATTACCGTGACCCTTGGGAGGGGAGAATTCAGACCGCCGGACTTGGTGCCGGAGGGAGGGAAGGAGTGGTGGTGCGTGCTAGCAGCGAGGTTCAGAATCACTCCTGTTGTTTTAGCATGATACTGTGAGGAAGGAGACAGGAACCATCTGTTGAGATGGCTCTTACATGATGCTGCATCCTCAAACAAAGCCTTCTAGAGGCATTTTCAGATTGGTCTCTTTCCCTCAAGTTGCTACAAAGAGCTCACTCTGCTCGCTGCTAAGTCATGCCGCTTAGAGAGCTCTCAGCTCTTTTGTTTATTTTGCAGCCAGTGTTTTCCTCAAAGTATGTGCTCTGAGGCTGTCAAATATCTCTGCTAGTATGAACTCAGAAAGTTTCTCCCCCAAACTCTACTCCTTCTTCCCATTTCCTTCTAAAGTGCTGACTCTTATTTTACTTGAAGTTGGTGGAGTGACTCTGAAACCTTAAATACTTCACTGGAAAAGAGGAAAACCACAGATACACACAGGCCATTGTGACTCTGGCCTGGTGGGTTCTAATTTTCTAGCAGTGGTTTGTACACCCAAGCTGGCTGTAAGGGTTAAGTAAACTTCGTGGCTAAGGATGACTTCATGGCCCTGGAATTTTGAAAAGCTGGGATTCTCAGTACACTGTGGCCAGCCTTAGCGTCTTTGGGTGTGAAAACCACTCTCAGTTACCCAGACTGATTTTCGGTTCCTGTTGCACTGCTGCAGAATCTATTAAAATCCAGCAGCTGAATTGTCCTGGCTCTGCCACAAAGCCTGGCTGCTGGGTGGACTTCAGGATTCCCGAGTTGTTTGTCAATGAGAGTGGGAGTGAATGGAACCAGGCATATGCCTCAGCCTGGCATGAGGTGGCACCCTAGTGGCTGTTTTCTGCCTTGGAAATGTGCACTCTGTATTTTCACACAGGAATCGTCGTGAAGATCCAAATGCAGTACATTTTAACAATTCCTTCTTAAGTCTCTGAGTCCTTGGCATGTCTTCAAGGGTCCATATCCACACACGTAGATTTTCAGGCCAGCAGTTTAATGATTGGCCATGGTCTAGCCTGACAGGGTGGCGCTGCTGAAACAGAGTGAACTCAGCTGCAAGGTACAGTAAGAAAATGAAACTCTTTGGTAGGAACAAGCCCAAACTTGAAAATACAAAATGTTCTTACACAGAAGGCCTAAGGAGGAAATAGGTCTTGGATAAGAAATTCCAGACGTCCGGTCCTCTGGGGGTGCCATTTAAATATTTGCAGTACTTTCGATCTTTATTAAAGTGGGATAGATTTGAAACTTTCTTGTCTGAGCAGTGGCCTGTTGGTTCGCCTCTGTTAAGTAACACGATAGCTGTGAATCGTGGCATGGAAATTAATTTTAAAATAATTTGTATTCTTAAACAAGATTTTCTTTTGAATGAAACCATTTGGGTTTGAGCATTAAAGGAAGAAACAAAAAGATGATAATAAAAGATAGACTGCAGCCCTAGCACGAACAGTTGCTGTGACCTTGCCTTTTGTCTGCCATTACACAATTCAATGGCAGTCCACTCAAACTATGCTCTCGATCAATATCCTATTAAAGCAGCACAAAAAGTCTCCATAAACTTAGTGGTTAGCTATGTTTATAAATGGAACTCGGCATAATTAGATGGTCAATAGCAGGCTCTACTAGTAATTTTAAAATGAACATCACACATTTTGTCTCTGTAGAAGTCAGTGGCAGCTCTTCTCTTCTGGAATGAGGGTATGGTGCGTAGTACACAAAAGGGTGGATAGCCCTTTAAAAAATTATGATGTTTATCTCCCATATACAGTTTTTAAAGAAAATCTGTTAAATTGCATAGTAGAAAATGCTGATTGGCCCTATATGTTTTTTTTCGTTTTTCCTGTCCAAACCACCTTATTCTGA
Organism: Tamias sibiricus; assembly: GCA_025594165.1. Lineage (NCBI taxonomy): Eukaryota > Metazoa > Chordata > Mammalia > Rodentia > Sciuridae > Tamias > Tamias sibiricus. The sequence goes on from CM046658.1 coordinate 54,147,468, forward strand.
ATATATTAAGGCATTGCAACTATTTCATTTTCTACTTTTAATCAACCCCTCATAAAGAGATATAATAGTAAATGTTGCCACACTCTTAGAAGGAAAAAACATCAGTCTGGCTGGCTTAATTGAGTGAGTTTCCTTTACTATAATTCAATACATTTTCAAAGTAAATATTGAAATTAAAGTAGTTCAGAAGGATGTTTTGTTGTATAATTTTTTTTCCCTTGACATATTTGGGATGACTATTTGGACAGTCAAGCTGGCAGCCAATGGAATGGCCTGGCAGTAATGGATCCTTTCATCAAACTACCCTTCTTCTGAGTCTCAGCTCACAGTATGGGTGGCCAAACATGATTTATCCTCTCCTGCCCTCCTCACCCATGGAGAGTAAGAGGCAGCTGCAACCCTAGGCTGATGCTGTCTTCAGCTGACTTGGCCCTGCCAACTGAAATGTGCCCGATTCTGGTGCTGGATAGTAGCCTGGCCATTGTACTGGCCGAAATTAGGAGTAGGGCAGGAAGGCGTTCATGACGTCAGCAGGTGCATCTGGTGATGCTGTTCATGAAGGTCTGGTGCTTTCTGATACCTTGTGCTCCTGCCACCTTTCTGGTTAAAGCTGGCAGTGAGAGTTCTCATGGCAGGATTTGAGGGCCTTTTGTTCTCTGTTCTCAGCTAAAGCACCCACTAAATCTACCAGACTATGAACACTCTTATTATAAAGACTTGACCTAGAGAAAAGCAAACACATGATACCTGATGAACACACAAATTGGTTGTCGTGGTCTCTATTCTTATGTTCATCTATTTCTAATCTTTTCTAAGTAATTAATTGGTTGTGCTTCCTATGTATAACATATAAAATCCATGTTCAAGATGGCAGGGTGGTATTACAAAATAGTTCAGGATATAGAGTCAGGGATCAAGCATTGCCACATATTAACTATACAAGTTTGGGCAATATTTAACTCCTTAGCTGTGTCATCCTCGTAGGTTATAGTCATTTAGTTAATTGAAACACATTCAGGTCCCAACTGAGTAAGAGACTAAGTCTGACTGCTGAAATAGTAATAACTCTCAGAGTGTTATATGGATTAAGTAAGAAATTATCTAGTGTCTGATGTATAGTAGATGCTCAATAATGGCAACTACTATGACCATTCCTGAATGAAGCCTCTGCCCCTGATCTTTCACTGTGTACTCAGAGCAGATCCTTGAGCTGACACTGCCAGCAATATTATTAGAAATATGGCTGTGTATGAATTAAAAAAACAATTTTAGCATTATGTTCTAATAATTGATAAATTTAGAAAAAGACATCACAGTGACTCCTTCAGAGCTAATAATTCTAACAGAACAAGAACACGCCAATCCTAGCCCTCATGTATCTGCTGTGGGAAGCCAGAAAATTGTTGATTCCTCATTTTTATCCAATGCCTTTATTTCTGCATTATTTTGGAAGCTACCCTCCCAGGGTTTCTGTTGGGTAACAGGGTACTTTAAAATTCTCAATCTAATGCTGACACAATTACAACTTTTTAAAATGGCCTTCTAGGCCTTGATTATTTGTATCAGAGTTTTAAAACTAGTACTTAGATCTACAGTATTTAAAATTTCTCTTTTACTCATATTATGAATGATAATTCTGGAAGTCATTACTGACAAAGTGCTTTCTATTAAACCTAGATGTGATTTATGTGCTCAAAAGCCTCTTAAAAAAAAAGAAAAAAAAAGAAAAAAGAAGCAAATATTCATGTCCAATAAGTAACATTGGTAAACTAAAAGGCATTGTGTGTGTGTGCGTGCGCGCGTGTGTGTGTATGTTTGTGTGTGTGTCTATGTGTGTGATTTCCAAAAGCCTAACAGAAATACTTATTGCCACACAATAAGGCCACAGATATTGTTGAGATTGGGCTGGAATATATTTTCCTGACTCCTGCTGAATAGAAAGGCTATAGGTGGTGTCCCTGTAGGGTGAGATAGGTGGAGGCTGCACTCAAAAAAGCCACACATTAAGTCAAATACGGGGACTGAACTAAACCAGCATGTGCTTAATAGGAGTATGTATTAACACCCATGATTCTTCAGTAGGTGGGGGAGGAAAAAGTTTTAAAAATTAAAACAATTCTTCTTGAAAATGTTGAAAATGATTATTTTTGTAGAAAGCTGGATTTCTATGTTGTTGGGAATGGACTCTGTTGTTATAGTTTGTTTCCTAATAGCTAATAGTCAGATAGTCCCCAGTACATTCTTGGCAAAGGCGCTCATGGGTAGATTCCCTTCCCTGGTTTATAGATCATCATGGAGAAAAGACCTCTTAGGCCATCAAATCCATCCCCTGTCAGGGAAGACTGAATCCCATGGCTAAGGCTGCATTCTATACTAAACGGGTACCACATTTGACCTCAAACAAAAGCCAAGATGAGATGATACTCTAAAATGCAGAAAATCGATTTCAGTCCCAAAGGTAGAAGCCACTAATGCAGGAGATCAGTCAGCATTGCTCATCCCTCCGTGACTGCTCCACTAGACCAAGTGTCAGGGCCCTATGTCCAGTGGAGCACTAGCTGACACTCCTCACACTGAAGACCTGTAAAAACAAAGAAGTGAGAAGGAGGAGAATGGAATAGAAGTTTTGCCACTTAGGTAGTGGGCGATTAATTATTTTTCTATTTGAATGTCATTCAATTCTTCTCCCTAGTAGTTCATGACAAAGAAAAGACAGGAGACCAGACATGTGGGTTTAATCCTGTTTCTTTGGGCAGATAATCTAGGAAATACCTGCATTCAAATCCCTGATCTGTTACTTATTTAGCTGCACGATATTGATCACATTACTAAATCTCACAGCTGATTTTTCTCATTTGTAAATGACAATAATACAAATACATATTCCATAGGGGCATTGTGAGGCTGAAATGAGATCACTCAGGAAAACACCTAGTATGTTGCCTGGCATGTAATAAAAGGTCAATAAATATTAATTCTTAGCTATGTTTCATTAACAATCTCATATAATTGTAGTTCAGTTGAACAAACATTTGTTGCATATGTAATATACAAAGTTACCTATGCTGTGTGCTGAGAGGAATATAGAAGGAAGCAGGAGAAAGTTCTTTCCTCTAAGGCACATATCTAAGTTTCTTGAGATCCAAGGCTGAGCTTTCTTTATGACAATAAAGTGCCTAACTATGCATGGTTTACAAATTAAGCTCACAATAATTATCTGTCAAAGATAAACCAACATCATGATGTGGAGTGGGGCAGAAGAGGGTATTAGTGAATTGTTCCTGTTTTAATAAAATGGAAACATTTTATCAAAAATAACAATTACTCTATCTCCTTCTCCCCCTCCTAGCACTACCTCCCTCCTTGAGCCCACAAGTTGTGGTTGTATGAACACAGTGGTCTGTCTTTGTTAGCAGATGCCTTTCATGGGGTTAAAAACATTCTGCTAGCCAGGCGCGGTGGCACTCGCCTGTAATCCCAGCACTTGGGAGGCTGAGGCAGGAGGATCGCGAGTTCAAAGCCAGCCTCAGCCGTGGCGAGGCACTTAGCAACTCAGTGAGACCCTATCTCTACTAAAATACAAAAAAGGGCTGGGGATGTGGCCCAGTGGTCGAGTGCCCCTGAGTTCAATCCCCAGTACCAAAAAAAAAAAAAAAAAAAACCAAAAAAAAAAAAAAAAACCATTCTGCTGACTTTTGGCACCTAATGTTACATTTCATAAAAAGCATTGCTTAAATCTTTTAGTAGCAGGCAAGCTCATTTTCATAGAGAGGGAAATCCATGTTTTAGTTCAGTGTGTTTCTTTTATGTTCCTGTTTAGAAAACCATACTCTTAGTCTGCATTTGGTCAGATCTTTTAGAAAGCAAGGGTAGAAAGGGGAGATCAGCACAGGGTTTACAGACCAGAAATCTGCTTGGCAAAGGAGTTGCTGAAGATTGTGGCATAGAAGCTGCAGAGAATGTACCTTTATGATTGATTTCCATTCAAGTCAGACTGACTGCAGTGTGGTCATTTTTCTAACCCATAACTGCTCACACTGCAGCAGTCTGCTATCTGCAGGGTGTCTGAATTATAGCAGTCTATGTCCGTGTTACCTCTTACACAAATTACTTACACTGGTTTCTTTTTCCATGCAAATTCATCAGTTTTACAGCCCCTTGTAGCCACAGTCAGGAAACTCTGGCAGAGAACACAAATTGATAAAATGAGTTAATTTTACTATACTTATTTTTTTTTCCTTTCTAAAAGCCCTCTCTCATAAGCAGTGTTCAGGAAGCATATTACAGTAAAAGGAAGATAACAAAGGAGTTGGATTTTCTTGCCATAAATTAATTTCCAAGTTAATTCCCTTTAACGATGATTCCAGATTTGCTTAAGTTTTCATAGCATTGTGCATTTTACAACTATGCCTTTGATGGAAAGAACAAGTATTTTCCCATGTTCACTCCTATTGTGCCAATGACATGGACTTTCTTACAAGATCTTTGCCACCGGAATGCAAAAGAACACTAAATTGTTCTGGGCCCATAGAACTCTGTGCTGCTGTTGGACTCCCTACCCCCACCCCTGCTAGGCTTAAAGCACAAGCTTTCAATGAGTGTCTTAAATCATGTAATCTGAATAAAAACACACATCAATTTTTTGGGAAGTTATTTTATAAGTTGGAAATTGAGTGCTAGACCCTGACAGTCTTCCTGGGGAAGGGATCTGTTGCCATTATTCCATATTATTTAATCATGCAGATTTGAGAGAGATGATGGTTATTCTCTAAAATGTAAGCCCCGTAAGGGCAGGGATTTTCATATATCTTGTCCACTGATGTATCTCGAGCTTCTGGAACCATGCCTGGGCCTTTGAAAGTGTGCTTCATGGATATGCATTGAATCCTACTGAATGCAGCAAAGGATGGACACACTAGTCATTTAGTTAATGCTCCCAGATGATTCCTGTTGGACAAGTTATAAACCCAGTGCACCATCATCTCCCAGGCAGAGTAACTTGAAAATATGGATAGAATTTTTCTTCCATTGTCCTCTGTTTCCAACAATGCAAGCCTGAGCAGATTGTCTCTGGTGGATGGCAGAAGTTCAATAACCACAACCTTATCCAGCTACTAATGAGTACAGAGGAGCAGGTCATTAAAAGGGTTGGCTACTAAAGTAACCCCTCTCTTCCAATAGCTCGCATTACTATAATGATTCCTTAATAGTAAACCATTTATTAAGAAATGACACAGAATGTTCTACTCACAACAGGAGGGGAATGCATGACTAGAAATAACATCTAAAGACACAATTTCCAAAAGTTAACCTTTTAAGAAAAACTCCTTGGTGGAAGGAGATAGTTCAGGCCAGAATCATTGCAATAATGCTTAAGAAATGTAGAGCTCGTCCTCACTCCTTATACCCATTTATAGAACTCTGCGTGTCATTTTGCATGGTTTAAGGTTTAGGGGGGCAAAAGGGGAGAATAACTATTTACTTTCCTTAATTCAAAGCATATTTATTGATTATCAACTGTGTGCACAAAACTGTAGTGAGCTGTTTAGGAACACAAAAGCAGCTCTGGGATCTGCAAGATTAAAGGTCATGTGGTATGGCCTCTGACCTCATGACCTGGGAAAGTAGCTTAGCCTCTTTGTGCCTCAGTTCCTTCCTAGTGATGGTGGAAGGATTAAATGGGTTGATGTACTCAAAATTTTAGTCCAGCATCTGGCCTATAACTGGTGCTTAATAAATTGCCATGGTGATGATGGTAGCAGTGGTGGGTGATGGTGGCAATGATGTTTTTTCATGTTTATCATAATTACTATTAGAATTATGAGACCCAAGAGTTTCAATGACTTAACCAAATTACACAGAGGATTACTGGAGAGCATGGGGCTATAGACAGTCTCTCTCAGTACCAGACTAGCACTTTGTTTTAATCCCCCTTGATGTCTATCTTTAGAGCCTTCAAAATGCAAGCCATTCTAGTTAGGAAGAAAATATTACATCTGAGAGTTTTAAAAATGATAAGGCCTATCACCAAGTGCCAATGCAGCAAAATCAGATTTCACAATATATGGGAGAACAGAATGAAAATTTTGCAGTCTGTCCAGTCCTTCCTTACTGTCACCATGTTCAATTGGCAGAGTCCACATAATCTTTGTAACCACCAGAAGGCAGTTAGTTGTTAGCCTCAGAAGCCTCATATTATATCCTGGCCAGGCCAGAAATTAAGTGACACTGGACAAGTCATTTAACTCTTCACAAATTTTTGTGAGTTCCCTAATTTGCAAAAAAAGGATAAAATACCACTGTTAGCTAAGAAGTGCGCTGTGTTATCTACATCTTATTGATGTATTTGTTAAAACAATATGATCATTTATTTATGCCCTTTCAGAGTTTACAGTTGGGAACAAGTCTTTTAGGACTGCTGACTCTCTGGAGGCGGTATCAGATATCTATTGTAAAAAGAGTCTATTGTCTTTCTGGAGAGCATAGGCCTCCCTTCCCTCTCACCAGGATGCCTGCATGAATATTTCCTTCTTCTAGAACCTTACTCTCTTTCATGCCTTCTGTATATTGTTGCTACTGCTCCTCACATTCAACCATTATCATTTCCCTGCTCAGAAACTGTCATGGATTCCACAGATCACTCACTCTACTTCCTATCTCCAAACTTATGCTTCTATCTCCTGTCTGTCTCTATATCTGCACATCTTCAAAGGCTCAGGATAAGTGCCCAATCTTCCTGGCATCAACCAGTTTCAGATCTAACAAGCCAGTGGGATCAGTGACTCCTCTGAATTTCCCCAACACATTCTTTGCAATTCTCCTGTGAGATGTAGCATGTTCAACATTGTGTTAGATATTCAGGTATTACTTCAGTGTTCCACTTAGTCGGAAAACCTTTCAGGGACTGAGACACCATAGGTCTTTTTAATTATCTTAAGTTTAAGACAAATTTTATATAGAAGGGTCAGTGTGGTGTAGTAGGAAAGGCCCTCGTCAGACATCCTTAAATTATAACACTGACTCCCTTTTGCTTTTGTGTAACAGAGGGCAAGTTATTTAACCTCAGTCTGAGGCTTAGTTCTCCTGATTTAGAAAATGTACTTTCCTGAGAAGGTTGTTTTGAGGATTCAATTTAGTAGTAAATAAAGTGCCCATCAAAATGTGGCTTCACAGGTACTCAGAGAAGCCTGCCTGCAGCTACCTCTGGAATTCCTGACCCATCAAAGGCTCTTCCTCCTATTTCCAGGTTGGAAACACTGACAATGCCAAGCCCAGTGTAGGGACACTCTGACAGGGACTCCTACCCTCAGGTGTGAGTCTTTTTTTTTGGTGGAACAGTGTCACTGAGTCAAAATCCATCCCAGTGGGCTAATCCTCCACATCACATCTGCACACAGGCAGGAGCAGGGCTATGTTCCCTTGTGAAGACCCCTTGAAGAAGGCAGAGCTGTGTCTGTGTATTAGTAGGATTACTTAACCCAGGTTGTGAAACTCACTCTCATTTTGGAAACTTAGTGATGTTTTAAAATTCAAGACATGCACAAACTAGTTTGCCAAGCTCACAGTTAACCCCAGCAATCCAGTAGGCAGTTTGGACAGTAGCACCACGCTGCTGGGCCACCTAGTAGCATTTGCTGCATTGCCATTACAGTGCACTAAGTGGCTCACAGGAAGTAAAGACAGGGGAAAGCTAAGGAGCACTTTTGTGGGCACACTGGGTTTTTTCATCTGTCTGAGGTGGGCCTACCATATTTATATTGCATTTTTGTTCCTTCGCCTATTAACATGTTTAAAAACTAATTGAAATAAAAGAAACTTTTCTAGGGTAGATCATGCAATAATAGGTAAAGAGTTCAATAGAAAAGCAGCAAAGCAGCTGATGTTCATCACTAGGTAGAGGGTCTCAAATGTCTCCCTTAGTCCATGTCAGACCTTCTCCCTCACACCTCACTCTTACTCCTTCCAAGAGCCACATTGTAGAAGATGTTGCTGTTCCCTCCATGCTTGGGAATGAAACAGCTTCTCCACCCAGCTGAGGCCTCAGCTCCACTCTGAAATTTGTGAAGAAAATCTAAGTACATGCCTTTGTCACTGAGTGGCAAAGTTAAGTTAAGAAAAGGTGTGACTCTCTGAGCTCCAGGAGGCTCAGGGCAGTCACAGAGCATACATAAAATGCCATGAACTAGAAGAGGAATTTATTGAAATAAGTTTAATATACAAAGAAAATTATGGAGTGACATTACTAATTAAAACTATGTTTACACTTGTTGTCATTTGATTTTGCATGAAGGCCCTCCCTCCCTTAGAGCCTGTCATTGAGATGGGCTCAAATTTCAAAAAGCGTATGTGGATTTCAGGGTTTTCCACTTCTTAGCAGTGACTGTTCTTATGTAATGACAGTTGTGACTAAGGTTTGGTTATTGCTATTATTCAACCACTCAGTGTTTATTCTTAGAAATAAGTGCTCCCATACCCTCTGATTCCACAGTTCCCTTACAGCACCATAATCCATCCGGTTTCCTGAGCAGTAATCCTGGGAATAATCCCATTATTACCATAGTCAATAGTCAACAACTTCTCTCCATTCTAATTCCTGAGTAACTTACATCAGGCTCCTTTTCCCCCTTTGTGTTGAGACCCCATCCCCATCTTACCTCATTTAAAAGACCCCAGTGGCCTCTCTGTTTTACCAAGTCTATTCTTCAGCCACCCTCCATCTCCCTGACAGAGAGACTGTCAGTGCAAACTTGGTGGTGGCATTCCCATGCATTGCTGGTTCTCCTCTGGTCAGTGGGTAAAACTCAGGCAGCTTCGAGTTCATTTGACCAATGCTTACTTGCTGCCCTCCTGGTGTCAGGGATTATGTCAGATGCTGACAACATTACCTAGCAGTTCTACTCACAGTGGAGTGGGTAAGTGCTTTGATAGCCTACAAACCTGGGAATGTGATGGATTCAAATCCACACTCCCTAAAGAAGTCTGGCAGAGCCCTCAGGACCCAATCTCAGCCACACCCTTCCCCCCATGCCTTACACAATGGGTCACATGGGGCTGTCAGAAATCCAGTAAACAATTTGTGTTCTCCTGCCTCATGCTGTTTCTTCTACAGAGAAACCCTCTTTTCTTCCCAGTTGCATAAATCCTCCTCATCTTGTCCACATTGCTCTCAGGCATTACATTTTTCAAGGCCTTTTTACTCACTTGACCCTCTTAGTCCCAAGCTGGGTTAGAAAACCTCTTCTTTGAAGTCATATCAATTTAGGAATAACTGTCAGAGAACTTCAGATTGTCATTAAACTAATCCACCAGATTTTCCCTTTAGAGCTGTTTGTGGAGGGACCATATTGGTCATACAGGTACCTACCTCACCTAGCATAGGCCCTCGGCAATGAAAATCCCTGGTTCGTGATGTTCTTAATTATTCTTTCTTCTGATGGATATTAATCTGTACTTAAATTATTTACATTTCTACATATAAGGGCTAAACTCCATGCAATGTACAATAATATATGGGTCTGTTTTTCCTGCTTTTGCATAATCTTTGAAAGAAGAGATTATTTACACTAAGGTAGTCTCATGATAATTTCACAGTAAGTTGTTTCATAAGATTGATAGATATTATTTATTCACTCAAATATTTTTAAAACTACTGTAGACAAGCATCTAAAGACTCAAGGACATTTAAAAAAAACAATCATATCTCAGCGAGGGTCAGCTTTGAAAAATCACATATTATCAAAATTGAAACAGAGGTTGGCCAATTCTTCTATAAGTGGTGAGATAAGAAATATTTTTGGCTTTGTGGGCCACATAGTCTCTGTTGCAGCTACTCTTCTCTGATGTCATAGTAGCACAGCAATCATAGATGATACACAAATGATAGGTATGCTAGTGATCAGTAAAGCTTTAGTTACAAAAACTGTGGTGTGGTCAGTAAATTACCAGGCGAGACAAACATGAATGTGAGGAAGTATGCAAGGTGCTGAGGTAATTCAGAGTAAGGAAGAGTTGCATATTTCACCTCATCAGACATTGGGCATGGGTGGCCTAGAGAGAAATTTACTCTCATCAAAGTTCAGAGCAGAATTCCAAAATACAGATGAAGAGAAATTGTCAGGATCAAGAAAAGATTAAGACCAAAACACAGAGAAATGTTTTGTTTAAACCATCAGGAATGTTGTAACATTGGTGACAGTTGACTATTACAAAAAGAGAAAAGATGAAAGGTATGATAGGAAAAAACATGCCTTTCTGGTGTACACTATTTTTATTGTCAACATTCCTTTGAAGTCAGGGTTGATTACTTATTATTTTGGATAAGCTTCCGAGATAAATGCAAAAAGGAAAGTTGCTAAATGAAACACTGAAATAGGCTCTCATTGATCTTCTATTCACAGAACTTAACTGATGTTTCTTCTTTTTGTTTTTGTTTTTGTTTTTTCTTTTTTCATTCTAGCACCAATAGCTGCAGGAACTGGCCCCAATTTTTCTCTCTCAGATTTGGAAAGCTCTTCATACTACAGCATGAGTCCAGGAGCAATGAGGAGGTCTTTACCCAGCACATCCTCTACGAGGTAATTTGGTGGCTCTTAAAGAGGTTATGCCACATAGTTGCACACTTTGAATTTAATTCTGGGCCTGCTAGGCACTGAGCAATGTGCTGATAATAATAGAAAATACCAAAGAAGTGGGTTCAGCTCCAACAAGTTGTCAGTCTCATTGGAGAGACAAAGCAAACACATGTGAAATAGAAAATATATATATATGCCTACACATACATACATACATGTGTACGTACCTACCAGACAGTTAAAAACAGTGAGCTAAATTTGTGTCATGGGCCAAAAGAGTTTTAAAAGGCTTTGCCCAAAAGGCATGACTTGTGCTGAGCTCTGAATGTTGGTTAGGGTTGGTGAGAAAGGAGGAGAAACAGATGGAGTTCTGGGTGGTGTGAGAACATGAGCAAGTCACCGAGGGAGGGAGGGCGGGTAATGGACATAATCATTTTCCCTGGAAAGGAAGGGCACACTTGACCAGGGAAGAGAAGGGTGTGGGCTTTGGCTTATTGTGAGGAAGTGGACTCTGGTGACACCAGCCTAGTCCCCTTGCCCACAGTAGATAGTATAGCTCAGTTTCCATTCTTTTCCTACTGAGCCTCCAAAGGTCTCAAAATCCAGTCCATTGGGGTTGCCTGAAGAGATGAAACCTATTTGATATCCTGGTGTGAGGTAATAAAAGCAAATGCAGTTGGGCAGCAGGGTGGGACCAAACTAGAGACTCTGATGCTCCAGGAGACCTTAAAAAGGTGAAGCAGAAGAGAGCACAGCCTGATCCCAGTTGCAGGGTTATTGAGCTCCTTAAGTTGGGTCACAAAGCCAAAATCCAAATGCAGCGTTTTGCAGATCCTGTTGTCTCTAGATAACCTGTACCAGAGGGGAAGGGATTAGGCATTAAACCCAGAGTATTCTTTTACAAATTGGCTTTAGCACTGGACTGTGACAAGAAAAGAATGGTGCAGAACAATCTTTCATGTCTGTGTATCTTGCAGAAAAATGTTTGTCAGAGGTATAGTTTTCCTAAAGCAAGACCAGAGTTTTATAATTTAAAACAATGCCCAGATTATAGAAATTTTCCTTGGTGAAGATTCTTATTTTGCCTTTATATACAGCATTTTAAACATTGTTAATTTTAAAAAGTCAACTTAGCCATTTCTAATACCGTGAAGGCAGTTAAAGAAACAGTTATTTGCTAAATAGAACCAGATCCCACCAGTGTCTTTGATGTTGTTTAAATGTTCCCCTTAATTTACTGTAGTATCAGCTCCTTAGGAAAAAATAATTCTCAAATCCAGAGTCCATTTATAATAGAAGAAAGAGATCATGAGTACATTTGGGTGTTAATACACTTTGAGGATTTTGAATGTTTGCTGATGGAAGAGACATTGTGTGTAACTGCTCTCAGTCAACATGAAAAAGCTTTGCAAATACTTGTGGGCAGTGATTAATTTAAAAGTTTATGGGCTGTTTGTTTTTCATATGTGTGCTGCACATGTCCCATGTACCTCCCAGTGTTCCTCACCTCCCATCCATCCGCACACTTCTCCAGCTATGTTTTATTATCTTTTGCTGTGACTCTCTGAGTGGAAAGCTGGTTATTAATGTCATTTAAAAAGCTAGTGTCATTCTTGTATTCTGCAAATAACTAACCATGATAAGGAGCTAATTATAAACCCCATCAGTAGTTAATAACTCAGTAATATGTTTGTTTTACTCTCATTAGGCTCTTCCTAGGATGATTTTTTTAGAAAAATTCTTTGAATACATAGACTCAGCAGAATTATCTGTGTACAGTTTAGAAAATGTACCCAGAAGAATATCCCAGATTTCCATATAGAAAAGTTCATTGATCAATCAATGTTTGTCCAAGCTGTGCCAATATTAATTGGTCTGCCACAGGCACAGTATTAGGTGCCTCCCATACCTGATCTGGTTTAATCTTTGTCATTGGTTTACAATATAAACAATGTCACACTTAAACAGTGGAGCAGTATAAAGCTCAGAGAAGTTAAATAACTTGCCCAAGGTCACAGTGACAGCACAGTTCACATTAAAACTGGGGTTCTGTTGGAACTCACAGAACTGGCCTTTCCACATTGAATGCCATTGGGAATGGGATTGACACTTGAACAGATGGACATATCCAAATCCTTAAAAAGAAGTACCTGGCATCTGCACCATTCTCTGATACTTAGCATTTGCTATCTTGTGTTATTGCTACTGTCGTTGAGGTGTGTACTATCTTACTCCCTGTCTGGACTAAGTTCATGAAGAACAGTATCTAACTCTCCCAATTCACTGTTAGGCCCCAAGGGTATTGTCCTCAGCACTCTGGGTACAGCAGCAACTCCCAGGAGCTTCCCAGCCTAGTTAGTGGTAGAGACTGCCTAGTGAATGGAAATGTCCAATTCTCAGGGTACTGTGGACACTCAGGAAACAGGCATTCTACCATAGAGTGGATACAAAGTAAGGCCTCTAGGCCTCCCATATAGCAAGAATTCAGCAAGTATTAGTAATTAAAGCATTACTCTCCCCTTCATTTTTAGGTTGAATTTCTAGAAACAAAGGAACAAATTTCACACATTGGGGACCCCTCCTTTAGGGAGCATCATTCTCCCTCATATGTACAGAACTTACTGGTACTTTTCTGTTCTCCTCAGATGTTTCCGGGAGGATAGAATTAGCGTGTTAGAAAGGAAAGAGCAAAAGAACAAAATCAAAGACAAATTTATTTCTAAAACTAAAAATAAATAAGTAAAGGACATTGATAGGTATTTTCTGTAGTTTCTGCATTGCTTCAGGGTAGACATCTCCAAAATCATACAAAAGGTAGCTTTAAAACCAGAATTTTAAAGAGCTTCATTGAGATAAACTATCAAATGTGTAAAGTCTATAAACTTTGCCTTGGAAGTCCCCCACCTGCCCTTGTCTGGTATTGCTGCCTTTCTTCAATCCCAGATATTTTCTCACCTCCTTTCCATACATCTACCCTCCAGATGTTTATCTTGTATCAGCTCCTGAAAGTCCTTGCTTTCAAACTAAGGTTTCAGATAACTGCAGCATCTTCTACCTTGAGGATTTCATACCTGCATGGGTATGAAATTAGAGCATGCCAAGGAAGTGAAAAGCTTTAAAAACTCTGAAAAATATTAATAACAGGAGAGTGATGAACAATGGAATTGGCCTTTTGGGTTTGATACCATTGAGTCATGATGCTTGGATCCTTGTCACGTGTACTCACATGGCTAGTTTCTAAGCAACTAGCCCAACGCAGCAGTTTTGGAGCATCTGCTGCTAGCCAGATGCTGTGGTGGGCACTAGAGATTTAAAAATAATATTAATAAAAAGATAATCAGTTTCCCTGCAGATCTTACAATCCCATTGGAACATACATATTATGTCTTTTATTTGCCAAGATGTATAAGGGAATTTTTATTTCTCCTTTCAAAACAATTTCAAATGGCCTTCAATTTCAAAACCAACAGGTAATTTAAAAAAATATTTGTTAGTTGTTGATGGACTTTTATTTTATTTATATGTGGTGCTGAGAATCGAACCCAGTGCCTCATACATTCTAGGCAAGTGCTCTGCCACTGAGCTACAACCCCAGCTCCAAACCAACAGGTAATATTACATATAGAAAGGTAAGCCACAACCTGTCTGGAAAGATAGGCAAGATTATTATATCCAGAGCCTCAGCCAAAAGTTTTCCCTTAAATCTGGCCCTGAGTTTCCTGGTTGTCAAGACAAAAAGGGAAAACAATATGTTATGTAATTTGTGTTTTCTAGTGAAAGAAAACAGTAGAAATTCATTCAGAGAGACCAGATTTTTCTGGTTTTTAGGTATTGGAAGGGACTTTTTGAGTGTACCTTCTCATAAAGAATTTCTATTAGATACAGTTTTACATGAAATATAGAAAAGTTCTTCAAGTGGCTGTTTTTCACTGAGCTTCAAGTAAAGCCAAACAGAGAACATTAAATGAGCTATTAAAGGACTTCCTTTGGTTACTAAGTTAGCATGTATTGTTCCTGTGGTCTAGCTTTAATGAAAATAGAACTTAACAGCTTAGAATACAGGAATGCCAACATTAATAAGTAGAATTCCTTGCTCACATGGGGCCCTACACATTTTCAAATTCAGATTTTTGCAATAATTTCCTAACTATCTTTGTGGCCCTAGACTATATGCCCTTCTTTTCCTTTCTAAATCCATTGTCTTCACAATTATCAGTCACTTTTCTAAGATATGACTCCAGTATTACTCGCTGCCTGCAGGGCTTCAGAGAGTATCCATTGCTATCAGCTGAAGCCCAGACCCACCATACCTTCTGTAACCTCCACTCTCCACTCCCTTGTGCCTCCCTTTAGCCTCTGCCATGCAAGCAGTTAGAAGTTCTGACTGTGACACACTGGGTGTGTCACATGATGCTACTTCTGCCTGACACACATCTCCCTCCTGCGGAGTATGTTTAAAGCATCTGGTCACCTGTGTGACCTGGACATAGCAGAGAATAGTATGGGCCAGGTCCAGGAAGGCCCTCGAGAGCCCAGACATTTACCCTTAGATTTCCAGATTGTGAGGGTATCATGAGTCAAAGGAGGGATGTTAATGTTGAAGAAAACTTATAGGGCTTGAGACAATGGCAGTTTGCAAATGGTATGGGATGATTTCAGTATTCCAAAACCAATAGGCTGCTCCAGTGGTGCTTTAGCCACATAATGGCCTGCCTCTGCACTTTCTTCTCCTTCCTGGTCTCTTCAACACTCAGAGACAGCTCAGGACCCATTTGCTCTAGGAGGCCTTCTGTGGCCTCCAGGAGTCTCACTGTTTCCTGGTGTGACCCCCATCCCTATGTTGGACCCTCATAATACCTCCATCCCTCTTTGAGCAGTTTCGTTTGCTACTCTGCCTCTGTTCCTGGAGGCAGGTACCCAGGCAAGCTCCTCCCTGTATCCCAGCACTTAACAGCACCTGGCCCATAGGAGGCACACAGTGAGTGAGTGATGAATGAAGTCAACAAACAACTCTGTACCCTGACACGTGAGGAAGTGGTTCCCCAGTGAGCTCTCCCACCACGTATGAGACCCATTGTGCTGGTGGCCATCTCTGTTGAGGCAACTAGAACAAGAACAGCAGCAGGTTATGTGTCACTGCTTTTTCGCTCCTGAAGCTTCACCCTGAGAGAAAAAAATCCAGTCCTTCGACTGGAAGAATGAGATACATTCTGGAAGTTCCTCAGTCATGCTTCTCCAAAAAACAGAAGTCTTTACCCTGATGGAATAAAACATCATTTTGGTAATCTATGGGTAACAGAATAGTATAAAAGTCACCAGGGTGCTGTCCATGTCCTTCATTCTCATGGGACATTGCATTCCTTCCTCCTGTTTTATCTGTTCAGTTCACTGTTTTTGCTCTAGTGTCTAGATCAATACCTGGGCTACTTAGCTGTGCAGTAAATACTGTTTGAATGAACAAATCCAAGTTGAAGATGAGAAAATGTGCAAAAAAAAGAGAAAGAAAAAGAAAAGCAATCCAAGCTTTTAAAAAAGGATTATGAGCCCTGATTTTTTTTTTTTTAAGCCCTTTCTGGGGAGCCAGCAGGGACTGAATCAATGTCTAGGTACACTGCAGATGGCCAACTCCAGCCACCACCCGTGGAGACAGGAAACATGTGGGCTTACTGCTTCCAGGTGGAGGCAGGAGCCGGAGCCAGCCACCAGTTCCTCAAAGTACAAAGGCACAGGATGTGGCAGCAGCAACTTAAGGGACAATAAAAAACAAACGCAGACACTTGGAACGACACAGACCCCAGACTTCATCCACCTCCAGTGACTCACCCAACTGAACTAGAGCCTAAAGAGAGTTCTAGAACTATGCACACTTGCGCGATTGCTTCCTCCCTTGGCCTTCTTTCAACCGAGAGGCCGTGTCCAAGAGAAAGGTGGTTTGGATGGCTTGTACACATGCATGCATTTGTTCTTTCAGCTCCACGAAGCGCCTGAAGTCTGTGGAGGATGAAATGGACAGTCCTGGTGAGGAGCCCTTCTACACAGGCCAAGGACGCTCCCCAGGCAGTGGCAGCCAGTCCAGTGGGTGGCATGAAGTGGAGCCAGGTAAGCAGGTGGGGAGGCAGGGGCTCCCGTGCCATGTGTGAGAGTGAAGAGAGGGTGCTGGGTGGCCGACTTGGTCAGCGTGAGCAGGGGCTTGCATCACGATTGGAGGCGCCGGACCGGGCAGCAGCTCCACTGAAGTGGGAATGGCACATGCTTTCCTATGCACACGTCTTCAGCCACATCGGGATCCAGCATTCCATTGGCTTTTGGTTTTTTATTTTTTAGGGAGTGGTTATTGTTGTTGTCTGTTGTTTTGAGAAGAGGTTAAAACTCCTGGGCTTAAGGAGTCCTCCTTCCTCCTTCTCCCAAGAAGCTGAGAATACAGTGTTTTTGTTCTTATACTTACATACCTCTTGGTTTATTTTTTAAATTTATTTTTTAGTAATCATGATAAAAGCCTATCTACTTTTCAACCAGGTTGGTAACACTAGGGAGGAGAATGAGTTTTTTGTGCTGCAGGTTACATTTGGAGTTCTAAAATGAGGGTACTTTGTTATGTCTTTCCTATTATTGGCTATCATTGTGAACATTTTGTTAATGCAACAGCTATCTTTATGTCCGTCTGTACTAACCGAGGCAGATGACTGCTGGTTTAGCCTCCTGGGGTTGTCTAGTCTTGGCTCTGGAGTCTTGAGAGTAATATGAATGATTCTAACAGCAGAAGCTTTTTGAAACCTTAATCAATGTCTGACCTTGATGTGAGTGAGGGGAGATTTTCTCCAGAGCCTTCCAAGCCAACATGACAAGTCAAATGGGTATGCAGGAGAAAGTCAGGGATTTAGAATCAGCCAGAGTGTAATCCTGATTTCAGCTGCTGCTGGCTGTGTGATTGTGGGCAGCTTACCTAACCTTTCTGAGCCCATGTCCCCATTTGTATAACAGATAGTAATAAAGCTGTTTCAGTGCTCTTAAGAAGTAAGTAAGGTAATATGCATAGTCCATCCAAGAATTATACCCAATGCAAAGTAAGTATGGAAAAAACTTCTCTGACCATCCTTCCTCACTCCTGTCTCAGAGCAATTCCCTGCAAGAGCAGACAAGCACCAAGAAAATCCTTTGAACTAACCCCTTCATCTTCAAATCCTAGTTCCCTTCTCTCTTCCCTAACATTCTTTCAAAAGACAACCCTCAGAGGGTCTGACTATAAAGGAGTACCAGAAGGGAGATTTGGGGGATGATGGAGCTCTTCTGTGTTGTGATTGTGGCGGAGGTTACGATAATCGCACAAGTTTTAACGTTCACAGGAGTGTATCCTTCCTTCCACAAGTTAGTTTTTGTGCATAATTAAAAACAAATTTTAAAACCCCAGGCCTTACTGCCCAGGGTCTTTTATCTTGCTGCCTTTTTGAAACTGCCCACATTTCTCTCTGCCTGGCTTCTGCCTAACCCTCCCATTGAGTGCATTCCCTCCTTCAGCAGTCTTCCCTGGGATCTTCCTGTACGATGCACCATGCCAGGTTCTGGGAACTTCAGGATGCACAGGGAGTCTATGGCTCCTGCTTTCAGGGAATTTGCAAGCAAGGGTGGGAAGCAGGCACACAAACAGACCACTACCCAGTGGTTCAGGAGGTGCAGGGATGTGACGTTAGTCTCCAGTACCTTCTTTCTTTAATTAGTACAAGCACAGCACTCACAGTGTGGTGGTTCTTCTATGAAGGTCACACCTCCACTTCTCTCTGCACTTCCAGTCACGTCAGTTGCCTAAAGTGGCTAAGAAATAAAGCCAGCCTAGATGAGGACAAAATGCTGACGGCTCGTTGCCATTACCTGCATCGTCAGCATGACCTCAGCACAGTGCCAATGAAAAGTTTATGTGCTATTAAAAAATTAAAAGATGTAAAACTTCTTTGAACCCTTTTTAAAAGGCTAATTAGTCCTAGCCAATTTACCTGCTTCAGTGAAAATCAGAATCAAATATATAGGTTTGTATATTTGTGATTGAATGTTGCACCCATGCACTTCATGCCCACTGACGCCACATTACGTGTTGATGTGCTCACAGCTCCTCCCCCAGGGCCGTTCCCTCTACCCATACCCAGACTGCTCTGGGTGGGTTCAAGGCCATGAGAGTGGGTTTACTGGAGAGTACTTTGGCCCAATGACTCTTTTACTCAGAATAATTCCTATTTCTATCTTTACATTATGATTCAAAAATAGGATCATATATTTCATCTCAATACCTATATATGTTGTAGTCATTAACTCAAGTTTAATGGCAGAATCCTCTTTAAGTGGAATATATTTATATATTCCATTCCCTTCTTCTTCCTCTTCTTCCTCCTCTTTCTTGTTCTAGAACCACCACCACCTCCAGCCCCCAATTATGTTCCTGGACTGATTGTCCATTGTATGTCTTCATTTCATTAAAGAAAAATGCAATTCATGTTATATGTTTGTGGGGGCTGGGGCGGGGAAACAGTGGATAAATTTACATTTGGCCATATTCAGCATAGAAAGTCATAATTGAAACAGGGCCTGAGGGGACATTAAAACTCAACTGAAGGATGTTGCACATGTTCATGGTGACTTTGGTGTCATTAACTCACACCAGTCATTTTAAATGGATAATTTATGCTGCCAGATGGTCCTTTTTTGGGGATTTTCCATCAAGCCCAATCCCCTTTTTGGCACAGAGAACACCTTTATGTTGTTCCCACACTGATCCGGGCCTGCATAGCTTTCCCCCAGGGGTACAGTTAATTGAGTAGGAGGCTTTTAGTGGTTCACTCATGTAAATTACATTCAGAAATATGTTGGGAATTATGTATATGTGAATGCACCAGCAGCCTCTTGGTTGCCTACTTTGGGATAATTCTCTCAAGTATGAAGAAAACTTTGTTCATACTTAAGATGCAACTCAGGAAGCACAGCCTGTGCTCACTCCCCACACAGAGTTCTGCATCTGGATACCTGCCCTCCACCGCCTCACCAGGACTCCTGGGCCAAAAGAGGGCCGAAGGTTACCAGAGGAGACACTTTTCCTTGAGTAACAAGAAGACTTTGGAAACTAAAAACAAACCAGACATGCAGTAAATTACATGGGCTCTTTCAAACGTCTGTTGTAGTATCCTGTTCCCCATTAGTTTATCTCAGCACTTTTAGTGCACAGCTCTTATTATCTGGGAAGAAGGGCACAGGAGATTAAAGATGATGTTAGTTTGAAAACATCAGACAACCTCGGGCTGACTTTTGCTTCTCTTACAATGCCGCGTTTGTTCCCTCCACTTAGTTTCATTTCCCAGTTATCTCAAAGCTGGGTTAGATTGGAAGCTTTGAAGCTAATCATGCACTGATGAAATGAGTCCTATGAAATTCTATCAAGCAAAAATGCACATACCATCAACTCTTGTTTATCTGTACAAATGAAAAATTGCTAAGAAACTGATAATGCAAATAAATAGGAAGGAAACCAATAGGCAGGCGCCTGCATTAGGTCAGACACTGTGTGTGATGCTTTCATATATATGGTAAAAATCTACTTATAATTGAGTACCTACTTTGTACCAGTTTTCCTTTCAGTAGGCTCCTTTAAAATATGCAAGATTTAATGATTCTGCCTTTCTGTAGATAAAAACTGTGAATCATAAGAGGTTAAGTATTTTGCCCAAACCCACACAGATAGTCAACCTGTGGACCCAAAAACCATATTTCAAACCAAATCTGACCTCAGAGTGTAAATTTTGTCTTCTATACTCAATAATCTCATTTGCCATGTTTATGCTTGCATGTTAAAGTTTCCTGTCCTGGACCTGTACCTAAGTTAAAGACTTTTTTTTTTTTTTTTTTTTAAAGAAAACAGTAAATAACTCATCAGAAAGACCTATAAATCCCCAATTTTCCCATTTTTCTTATCCCAAACCTTATCATATAACCCCAGCCTGGGAAGGGATATGGGCTACTGAATGCACATAGAATGCTATGTATAAGCAACTGTTAACAGAGTGAAATATCTGTCATTTTCACCTATAACATCAAATGATTCTTGGCATTCAGGTCTTTATTCAAATAATGCCTCAACATGGAGGCTCTTAGTGATCTAAAATATCTGTTGACTCTCCCTCCCTCATCTCGTAATCCATTAACACTGCTTTCCTTTCTTCACACATCTCTCTACTGTTGTTGTCTAATATTATTTAGAATATATTATCCACAAGAGTAGCACTTAGTCTGTCTTTTCCACTACTATATCCCTACTATCCATAACAGTGTATAACACATAATAGGTTCTCAACAAATACTGATTGATTGGCTGAATGAAGTCATAAGGCAGAGAGTTTTGGTGCTCTTAATAAACTTAAAAGCAGAATTTGCTACCAGTAATCCTTTCTGAATCAATATTTACTATATTTTTGATCTGCAGGCTTTCAGTCAAATCCAGTTATTAGCAAGTAGAAAGTAAAACGATGTCTTAGGCTTAGCCAAAGACCTGTTGACCTGTAGTAGTATATCAAACAGTGTTACTGTATTACAAAGTATCCCTTGCCTTAGAGGGTGTTCCCTTAAATGAATCAGACTTGTTTAAAAAAAAAAAAAAAAGTTGTTGCAACATAGAATAATAGTTACTAGTGGCTGGAAAAAATAGGGGGAGGGCAGGATGGAGGAGAGATTGACCAGAGGGTACAAAATCAAGTTAGAGAAAAGGAATATGTACTATTGCACAGAAGAGTGACTGGAGTTAACAATATTATATTGTAAAATTCAAAATAACTATAAATGAGGATTTTGAATGTTTTTACCACAAAGAAATGATAATTGTTAGAGGTAATAGATATGCTAAACACCCTAATTTGGGCATTACACAATGTATACATATATCAAAATATCACACTATATTCCATAAATATGTACAATTATTTGTCAGTAAAAATGTAACTGATTTTAGAATAATTTTAATGATAATTTTTATGATGAATTCTATGTCAGGAATGTTAAGAGTAAATTTTTTGTAGAATGTTTTTTTGTAGTTTAAATCACCTCTCTGATTTACTTATGTCGAAGATCTTC
The DNA here is from genome assembly GCA_025594165.1 of Tamias sibiricus. NCBI lineage: Eukaryota > Metazoa > Chordata > Mammalia > Rodentia > Sciuridae > Tamias > Tamias sibiricus. The sequence goes on from CM046658.1 coordinate 54,169,142, forward strand.
AAGATTCTGCTCACATTTTCTCTTACACACGTGTATGAGACATTTTAGATCCGTGTCACTCAGGGTCATCTGAGGACCTACCTGCACCTGAGAACCACGTGGAGTTTCTTAGAAATGCAGAATCTTAGACCCCACCTGGACTGCAGAATCTTAACAAGAGCTGTAGGCAGTGCTTCTGCACACTGACACAGGCTGTCCCCGGTAGCCTCCAGGTGGGTTCTCTGAAAGCCACTGAACATTAAACACTGTGCTCCTGACCTTTTTCCCAACATAGAGTGGGAATACCTTTAAAGCTCTTCTAGAAAGATTGCTATCTGACCTGTCTTCCTGCAGATTAGAGAAGATCGAACACAAGTGACACCAGATTCCTCACTATCAAAAAGAAAATTCTCTCATATCCCTCACATTCCTCCAGTTTCAGTGCCTCTGCATGAAGAAGAATGGCTGGTCATCTATTGGTTATAATTCAAATCAAGCCAAGTCATTGAATCTTTAGTAAGTGCCAACTGTGTGCACATCGTAGAGTGGATACAAAGATGACTCTGTCAAGGGCATGTCTCCAAGGGCAAACCTCTGACTGTCCTCAAGTGTTAGTCATTACCGGCCAACATTACCCACTATTGTTTTTGCCCATTTCTTTCACAAAGTTAGGAAAAATCAAATGGTATATTGAAAGCCGAAGTCCTTTTTAAAGTTAACATTTTCTGATCATGTGAACCATCCTCAGCAGGATTACTGGGGAGACAGAGCTCACGCAGCTGACAGTAGTGGGAAGCAGACAAAGTTGAGCAGTGTTAAATCTGGCTGGAGAGTTGGGGACAGTTTCCTAAGAAGATGACCATTAAACTGGGTTTTGATCGTAACCCAACTGAGAAATCCTCACATGCTTGAACATAAGACTTGATGTCTCAGCCTTTCAATTGTTATGTATAAACTTGAATTTTCTTTTATATATATATTTCTTCCTTGGTGGCAAGGTAGCTCCTTGACTGTCCTGTGAACCTTCCTCAGGTTCTTCATGTACACAAAATTGAAGACTTCTCCCAAGGGTCCAGTGGACTTCCCGGGTTGCCAGGTGGCCCCACTTCCAGACTTGAGACTGCATCTGCATTGGGCACAAACAAGTGTGTCAGTTGCAGCAGGTCTGAAGTGTAGTTAACTTTTTATTGTTCAAAAAAAACAACATGAAATTATAGCACTGTACAGTGAAATTTAGTACTGTATTTGAATGCAGGAGTAAGAAGCTACTTAATTTTTCTTCTGCACAAAAACATTCAAAATTTTAATGTATTAAATTATAATTAATATGCATATTCTGACTATATTATTATATAATTATATTGGTATTATAAAACTGTTAAAATGTTGGAAATTTTAGCAGTTCAATGAACATTTTAAAGTCAAATTTGATATGTAGAAATAACTAGTAAATTTAGTTGTAGTTTTTTCATCTTTATTTTTATTTATTTAGTTATTTTTATGTGGTACTGAGGATTGAACCCAGGGCTTCACACGTGTGAAGCAAGTACTCTACCACTGAGCTACAACCCCAGTCCCAGTTGTAGTTATTTAAAAAATATATATATATATATTTTAAAATATATACATTTTAAAATATATTTTACACACACACACACACACACACACACACACACACACACACACACACACACATATTTCCAGGGATAAACCTCTTTTTCAGAGAAAAAAAATTTTTCCAAAAAGTAAGTTGTTCTCATTTTTGAATATCAAAATGAAGTATTTTAATAGTATGCTCTCTGTTCCTATCACAATTATTAAGTAAAGAAATGCATTTTTAAGAAATTCCTTAAAGGCACCTGTAGAAGAATATTTGGTAAACATCTGGACAACCAGTATGCCTATGGCATTTGCAGCTAGGGTTCTGGTGTCTCAACAACTAGGAGCACAGATGGATTTTGTAGACTTATGTTAGTTCATTGTAATTTAAAAAATCAAATATTAGATGCCCTTGGGTTCACAACTCTTGTCAGTCCCAATTTGATTGCCCCCATCATCCTTCAGTTGTGAGAGTTGAGGAAGTTGACCAACATGGACTTCTGGCTGAGACACACAGGAGGCCCATTATCACTGCCAATAAAAAGGCAGCAGCCTGGTAGCGGTAGTACATTGATCATAGACACTCTGCTGCACTAGCATATATTAGGGAAAATGATTAAATCTCCCACAATCTCCTGCCGTAATGGGAATGGTCACTGTTACAGAACATTGCCATAAGATCAATGTCTTGGCTTTTCTTCTGCATTTATGGAGCAGTGGGAAAGCATCTCTCTGTGACAATATTCTTTTCCATTATATCTTTAGTATTGGCACCTGGTCATTAAAGACTGGTGTGCCAGGAAGCATTGGTTCAGTAACAAGGGGCCTGTTTGTTAATGACCCTTCTTTATCAGAGAAATTTTACCTAAAAAGGGGGTTACAACAGTAAAGCTATATTACAAAATGAGCACTCTAGCCACCCTTCAAAAATGGCCCTATCCTTTTTTTTATCAAGTCTATTTTTTTTTTTTTTTAACACTAGAACTGGGCTTAAAACAGCTTCTTGTAATTAGAGTCTAAAGCATTAGCTGTTAGAAGAAAAGAACTATTCTCATATACTCATGTGCTTTTATGTTGTGTGTGTCATATTCATATATCTGATAAAAGCAGGATCAACAAAATTTTTGGTTTTATTCCCAAAGCCTATTATAGTACCTGGCATGTAACATTGGTAGCCATTCAATCAATATTTGTTGAATAAATAAATAATAATGAGAGGGAGACCACACATGTCTTATCTTGTCCTTTGAGTGTGATGAAGCTTTCAGAAAGCAGAGAGCTGCATGCATTTGCTGAGGGAATGAGTGTAGCTGTACTTGCATCAGAGAACCCAGATGCACAATTTTGCAAATGTGGAGGCTCCCAGGAAAACAAATGCTGCGTTTCAGCTGGTCTTGTATAAATAAATAAATTACCCAAATCTCCAAATTTTTAATTTCATGTTTGAAAATGGGGCTTTGTAAATATTCTAGAATGGAAGGAAGAAAGAGATAAAGCTTAGATGTTAGGTTTACATGTGAAATCTTCCTCATGCCTTGCTCTGGTCCCCATCCTAAGCAGCAGCCCAGTGGCTGAGGTAGCAAAGTGCTGGCTCATGGTACAGCTGGGAGGCAGCTACAGTAGGGAGGAGCTTGAAAACGATTTTCATTTCAATCACAATAATCTCTGAGGGCTTGCTGGAGAGGAGATAATAAGAGAAAAAGAGAATTATTCTAAAGAGGAAAGAAAGAGTACAAATTAAGGATAAAAAAGATCTATAATTCTCATGTTTTACCATGAGCAAGCCAGAGATTTTTAGCAAATTACTCTGAATTTTTGCTTCCTCATATGTAAACATTGAGGTAACAAAACAGCACTGCCTCCTATCTTAGCTATGAAAAGAGATGATGATAAAAATAAGAACTACCACTTATTAAATACTAGCTGTGTGCAAAGTACTATGCATGGCATTATATGTGGTGTATTTTTACTATATGTAAAGTATACTTAATAAACCATAACACTTTTAGAAATGTTATGCACATGTATACATTTATATGCATATGAAAATACTTTGAAAACTCTAAAAGTACTATATGAATTAATATTCTATAAAATTTAACTGAAAGCCTGTTGTATAGAGCTGCATCTGTTATATGCCAAGCTCTGTGCAAGGGGATAGAGGAAATGTAAAAATAAACCAAATGGTGCTTGCCCTCAAAGAGCTTACAGCCCCATGAAGGCAGGAGGGTAGCTGGATAGACAAGTGCCAGGTTGGTGGCACAACATGTAGAGTGCCAGGTGCCTCATCAAGTATAACACATCAGTTTATGTGGGACTAAAGTTCTTTTTGGCCATTGATGTTTTCAATAAAGGAGTTCTTCAGTGCTTCAGAATAAGGGGCTTTACATGGGGAATGGGAAGAGGGAAGAAAGAAGCCGTTGGCCCAGGCAGATGCCGGCCATCATAGCCCTTCTGCCTGGCCTGTGAGCAGCTTCTGGTGGGGCCTTGCAATTCCCAGTTGCTTTCCTGCTCAGCAGAGGATTATGACAATGCCTATTTATCCAACACTGTCTATTCATGGATTTCAGGTACATCATATGCTCATTAGTTAATCAAAGACATGGCACCCATTTCAAGAGGATGGGCAAATTATCTCCTAGAAGATTACAAGAAATGCTCACACTGATGTAATAAATCAGGGACTATTTCTTGATGGATTCCTTAACAGCACACCAAGTGCCAAAAGAGAGCTGGTTCCCTCCAGCACTGAATCACAAAATATGTCTCTCAAATGGGAGAAAACTTCAGGAATGAAAAAGTTACGTTATTTTGAAATGTCTCTTAAACTTAATGAAAAATTAGAATGATTAAACCCACTAAATACAGTCTTTTGGCTTGACTCTTCAAAATAAAAGTATTACTGACCCAAATTTCTTATCAATTAGAATCCTCTCTGAAGCCTTTGGATTTTTAAATGCAGAACACTTTGGCTTTTGATTCTCTGTTGGGAGTGAGAGACTCTGCTCGTGGTCTAGCGCCTCCAGCCCCTTTTGGAGATGGGTAGCACAGCCATGGACCTTCAGGATGTAATTAAATGTTCCAGGCTTCCACCTTTTAATGTGGGCCAAGCATCATTATTATTCTGCATTTTGAAGAAACATTCCCATGTCTAGAGGTCTTCTGATTTGTGCAGGAGGAAACACACATATTCTTGATGTTCCATTTGCCTGGCTGCAAGTGCTCTCAAATCCTGAGAAATTCCAGGAATGGCAGCTCAGTGTCCACTTCAGAATTATCCTCTATAGTCCAGATTATTCTGCTTGCTTGGTAGTCCAACCTGGAAATCGCTTCACTATTATTAGCTTCCAAGATTATTGAATGCTTGGGCACCATGATGATGTGTTACTTAATGCCCAGCAGAATTTTCCATCTGCCTTTCATCCGTGGCATGAACCAGGTGAAGGGTGGGTCTATCTGAATGGCCGTGCAGGATCACTCATGTTTGGACACTTTTTAGGAATTTATATAAGCAGTGCTGTATGTTCTGATGTCAATACACGTGTAAGGATTAAAAGTAGTAAGGGATGCTTAGGAATGCCTTCCAGGGCCAGTTATTCTTTGATATTTATCACTTCATGATGGCGACACCTGCTTCTAATTTTGAGTTCTTTCTTCCAGTGGGTGATTTTTTTTTTTTTTCTTCAGAAATTTTATCCTCAAAAGACTTAACTAGTAATTTTTCTCCTTTTGATGTGCTTGATATTTTTATGAGTTTGTCCATCAGTACTGAAGCCTTAACAGGCCTTTAAATTAAAAGAAAAGAAATCTTTGTAACACATAGTGCTTATATTGGGTCATATAAATTTTTGTACTAGCCACACATTTGGAGACTTTTGGAGAAACATAATGTATCATAAATGTCATTATCTGCCACTTGGACTACTTGATAGTTGACTAAAACCAGGGACATAGATAAACTCTCCATTGTGGGAACAGTCCAGTAAGTAACTTCAATTGTTTTTCACATTCAAAGGCAGTGTTGGTGGCAATTGCCATTTGAGAGCTAGTGAGTGAAGGGGAAAAAAAATAAAGAGGAACCTAATATTTTTCTTTAGACATATATGGAAACTGTCCTTTGGTTTGGAGATGGCCAGTCTAGTTGCAGGGCCCATCATGGTTTGCTTTCTTGTTTTTATCTTGTATGAAGACCTTTTCCTCACAGGTGCTAAATAAAGTTCATCACATGAGTAGAAAAAGCTGTGAAAGATGGTATGTAGCTAGCAAGCCATTCTGATTGGCCTGTACAGAGTTGTCTGTTTAAAATTGGATCCTTGTGTTGGCTTCCAAAAGAAAAAAAAAAAAAAAAAAAGGTGTGAATTTGAAAAAGAAGTGTTAAAGCATGACTCCAGAGAAAATGTCGGCCATGAGCAGTTTTTAGTTTGAGTAAAAACCAAACTTTAAAATTTGGACAAATAAGACAAGGAGGAAAATGGGTGAATCATTAACTCCAGATTTCACCAAACTTGAAAAAGACCCACAACAGAGGCATGGATTGAATGGAACTAATTCATTTGTTTAATTGATATGCAAGACTCTGCCAAGCATTTACCCTTAGTGTCAGATAAGTAATTTTTAATAAAATATTTCCAAGATATGAAGACAGTTAGGAAAACAGCATGATTTTTAATAATTGCACTCATAAGTAAATGTATCTATCATTATGTTGTCACAAAGAATGACAGTGAGCAGAAATATCCTGCTAATCCCTCTCAGATAAGTATTTAACATAATTAGGCCGACACCATCTCTTCTGTTGAACGTAGCATTAATCATTAGAAGTGCAACTTTACATAGAATACTCTTTTCTGATATGTCATTGTTGTTTAAAAAAATCAAACTATTTTGTCAGACACTGTTTCAGACAATGACATATAACTATTTGTATGATTTATAACTGCATAGTTATTTCCCTTTTATTGCTCTGTTTAGTTTAATAGTGTTTAATATTGGTATAGTTCTTTTGTATCCATGAAGCTGTATTTGAAGTGGGTTGTTCATTTCATTTTGCAAAATATCAGAGTAATGTACTTACTTGAACTGGAAGTACTTTTGAGCTTGGAAATAACCTTTGGGTTCATCTATCTAAAATGAAGGGATAGCTCTTATATAGAGAAATTTTACTATAAGGAATGGTCTAGAAGTTTTCTGCATTAAGTAACAGCTTAAGAGAGAACCTCTTACTAGGAAAACTTTCACATTCAAATGGTGAAATGTGTTGCTCTCTTCCAGCATCCACTGGCACTGGCTTTTTAAAAAATCCATTTTCTTTTGCTGTGCAGCTTCTAGCTTGAACTGTGAACCACTGAATAGTTATAAAGTGATAGCAGCTCAGTTCATTGCACAACTCTATCCTCCCACTTTCCCAGCCACTCAAAGGCCTTTGAAGGCAAAGAATAGGGCTACTGAAGGATGGCAGGCAGATGTTACTAAGTAACAGGTGGAGGTCAAAATCGTTTATTTGTGGGGATGAGCAGAGTGCAGAGATGAAAAATCAAATGCTTTGCCATAATAAGGTTTAGCAAGAAAATGCTGACTACACCAAGCCTAGATTCTAGCTGACAGAACCTTTTCTAGTGTTTATTACTTGATTTCACAGTTCAAGCAATTTGAAGAGGCCTAAAATTATATTCTTTTTCCCCTATGAAATGTTTCAATCAGTTTCACATTTTTTTTTTTTTTTTACTTTAAATAAAGTGCTAGGTACTTTACATGTATCCAAGGGACATTGGGACTAATAGAGTTCCAGGGCCAGCATATCCCAAACACAGATCGCCATAGACTACTCATCTTTCAAATTAAATTTCCCCAGTTGGATTCTCAAAATCCAAGTTTTTGATAATGCTTTAAGTGACAGAAAGGAACATATTTAAATAAACACTTAAGTTCACATCATCCAGGCTAATGTTACATGCCAAGAAAACATGTACAGGGATATTTACAAAACTTGGGCACTGGATTACCTACTCTTGTTGGAGGTAGAGAGGAAAAGACTTCCATTTTTCCTGCTTTTTACAATTCTGTATTTGTATAGTACATAGGCTTTGATTTTGGAACCTAAAAAAAGGACTAAACATTGAAAAGATACAAAAGTAAGTTTTGCCTACTGTTGCACAGTAGGGCCAAAAAGTGAAAATTATTTGTTGTTACAAGAGCTGTTCACAGAACTTTGTGTAGTAATGGAAATGTTCTCTATCTGCACTGTCCAATATTGTAGCCACTAGCCACATATGGATATTAAACACGTGAACTGTGGCTGTGCTGATCAACTGAATTTTTAAAATCATCTATTATTAATTCATTTAAATTTAAGTAGTCACCTACAGCTAGTGGCTCCCCTGTTGGTCAGTGCAGATATAAACCAAACAAATAAATGTATGGTGGAGTTGTTCGCTTTTTTTTTTTTTTAATATTTATTTATTTGCTTTGGTTGTACCCAATGTGTTTATTGGTACGTGGTGCTGAGAATCAAACCCGGGCCGCGCACGTGCTAGGTGAGCACTCTACCACTGAGCCACAATCCCAGCCCGAGTTGTTCACTTTTTCAGCTGGATATCTATGCAGAATGAATGAAACATTATGCTGTTACATTTTTTGTGTAAAGAAAGTTTATTTTTCTCAGAACTTTCTTCTTTATCCTCAGTCCTTCTATGAATGTGTGTGATTGCTCTTTTGAGCCAGAAATCAATCCTTCCCTTCATGTGGGGCCTGTGGGAGTGGGAGGGGGAGGGCAGATGTGATGGGTGGGGAATCGCCAGGCTCTTGGAAGTACACAATTTTCTTATTTCAGTTTTGTCACTGGTGTATATGTTTACCTTGAAGAGAGGAGAAGTCCTCTAAAGAGTTAAGAAACTTTATTGTTGGCACAGAAACTGGATTTTTATGTGACATTTTCCTCATTTCTATTCTTTACTCTCTCTGATTATAAATTTTCACTTATAAATGAACATTTGGAATACGTTAGAGAATTCAGCATTTCTCCCTCCTGAATAATCATATCATTTTACTCCATACTTTCCTTTTTTAAAAGTTGAAGGAATTACTTGTGTCACCAAGCCATTTAGGTTACCTGAACTTCTTTATGATGTGATTCTTTTGGGAGTCCTTGCATCTCTTTTTAAGTGGTTGCATGCAGAGCAAGAAGGATGAACCTCAGAAGCTTTATTAACTTTCATTTTATTCTCTCCATCATAAAAATGATTTTAGAACACTTTTATTCACTGACAAAGGCTAAAAGTCAAAATAGTCTGAATGTTTTACCTTTTTATTGTCAAGTGTGTTAATTATAATAAATGACATTAGAGTGAACGTTAATGGATTTTATCATTAGGACACAAATCTAAGAAAAGTGCTGTGTCTTCAACTTCCTCCTCCTACTTCATAACATGTGTTTATACCCACAGGAACAATGGTCCTGTGGCTGAGCAATTAATCTACCCAATCACTGCCTTTATTTAGCATGAGGGTTAAAGATGAGCTAACATGAGGGGTAGCTGAAATGGTTCTAGAAAGGTTCTGTTCTTGACTGTGGGAAAATTCCTGCATCTGGAAGAGATGTGCTTAAACATAAATCTGTTGGTGGTGGATGACTTGCGAAATATGGTTCTGATACTCACCTTTCATCCTGGGCTTAAGAAATGTCACTGATTTCTATGCTGAGTCCATTAGTCGGACAGACATGAGTCTCTCTGTTCCCCACACTTAGGCCTGGAAGGGCAGGGCAGGGAGGTCCGAGTGCTTGCACACAAGAAGAGCCCCCACCATGACAGTTGGCATCATTGAGACTGGAACACCTGTAAAAAATAATAGTAATTTAGGTATATTTTTTTTTTTTTTTTTTTTTTTTTTTTTTTGTGGTTACTGGGGATTGAACTCAGGGGCACTCGACCACTGGGTCACATCCCCAGCCCTTTTTTGTATTTTTATTTAGAGACAGGGTCTCACTGAGTTGCTAAGTGCCTCGCCATTGCTGAGGCTGGCTTTGAACTCGCGATCCTCCTGCCTCAGCCTCCCAAGTGCTGGGATTACAGGCTTGCGCCACCGCGCCCGGCTAGGTATCATTTTTAAGCTCAGACTTAAACCAGCTCATGATAGGTTAATATCAGTAAGGCAAATAAATACTACTTTTTCTTTTTCTTCAGAAACAGGCATCTTGGAAGAGTGGTACATTGAAAGGAACAGGGGCCTTGACGGCTTGGATTCAAGTCCTGGCTTTGCCACTTACTGACTTTGTAGCTTCTCACCTTCTGGGGGGCTTCTCTCCCTGAAGAATGCTCTCTCCTCCCACGCATTGCCTCTGCCTACCTGCTGGACAGTGCCCACCCACATTCAGGCACACTGGACTCCACCCCTCTTCACAAAGCTCTCCCTGGCCTCCCTCCTCCCTAGAGCTACCACCCTATTTCCTGCTGTCTACAAACTAATCTGATCAAAGAGCTGACTACACCGTCCTCCCTGCTTCCTCACTTTCCATGGAGTTTATAAATCATTCTGTCCCACCTTCCACGTGCCTTGTTTTCCAAGATTGTCAGAAATATCCATGGTGTCAAACCCAGTGGACCCTTTATTATAGTTATAGAGTTAGCACCCTGAATTCATGCTTTCACTTTCTGTAGTTTCAGTTACCCACAGTCACCCATGTTCCTAAAATATGAATGATTGCCTTAAGTCTGGTTTAACTGGGCCCTTGCTCAGGGTCTCGTAAGGCTACAATCAGGAGTTTGTCCAGGCTGCAAATTCAGGAGTTTCCACAGCCTGGCTCTGAAGTACAACTTGGTAGCTGCATGATCTTGGGCAAGTTTCTTAACCTCTCTAACTTCTGCAACAATAGTTACAGGTGGGAAGGATAATCATCCCTACCTATCTGAGATGAAATGTAAAACCACAATTTGAAGTTTTTATTATTCTCAGTCTGGTTTTTGGAAATGGGGTTAGAGTTAATTAGTTGCCTTCTAGCTCTCTGGGGGCCACTCAAGATGAAGGCTTCTAGCAGTCTTTAGATTTGGTGTGATAGTTGTTCTAATAAGAGTCATAAAGATAGGTCAGTGGGGATCCCATATTGACAATGGAAAAGGAATATCCAAAGTCATCAGCAACCAACCTTGCAACATACAGGGTCCTCCTGTCTGCTTGTGTATTGAATTTAAAAGTGAAGTGCAGAATTGCTTCTTTTGGGAGTTTTTCTCAGCTTACCTCTTCAGTTTCTGACGGATCATCTCTCTGACTTCTAATTCCTCTTTTACAGTGTCCACCTGATTAGGGTAGGCCCACCAAGGACCATGTTCCTTTCCTTAACTCAAGGTCAAATAATTAGGGGCCTTAATTTTATCTGCAAAAGTCCCTTCATCCTTACAGTATAATAAAACCTAATCAAAAGACTGACATCCACAACATTTGCAAGTACTTTCCACATGCAAAGGGGGGAGGAAATTATACAAGGTATGCACAACAGGGACCTGGAACTGTGGGAGTCATCTTGGAATTCTGACTAGAATAAATATTAATAATTAATCTACAAGGATCTTTGTGAATACTACATGTGGCCTGTATTTCCAAAGTGTTCTTGTTAGGCTTCATACTTCTAACTGCCTTTAGGAATCAGAGCCCCTGAGTTACTAGATTTCCATGTATATTTGCAATTAGGTACTGAACACAATTTGGAATGACTCAGGCTGTTTAGATAAATGGCAAATTGGAGAGAAATACAGGAAGAGAAATTGGAGAGAAATTCAGGAAGTCTGGATGTTTAGAAAACCAGTGACAAGCCAAAAATGCTTATTGAAAACTATCTCCTCTCTCCTTTTGCCACCATTACATTTTTTATACCAATCAAAAGAAGGAAATATTCCATTTGAAACAAAACATTATGCTGTATTTCTGCTTCTGATTCTATAAAATTTTTTATTTTTCTTTATTGAGCTTTGAAGTGGCATTTTATCTGGTCCAGAAAAGGGTAGCATTACTTTATCTATATTCTCTTTTTTAAAGAGATCTTTTGCTCCTAGAAAATACTTAGAAATTAAAGTTTTGACTCATCAAGACAAAGCCAATCAGTCATTAATTCATCTAGTAATTGTGTAACAGTTGTGTATAGATAATTGACAAAAGAAATTTTAACAAGGAAGTTATTTTTAAAGTAATGTACAGAAGCCAAATTTGATTTCAAAAATAAAAGACAAGATTAATGTTCTTTAGCTTTTAACATAGAGCAGTTTACTAGCATTTTGAAATTTCATCTGGTCAATTAAGTATAGAAAGCAAATTAACCAAAACATACATTATGCATGTAGAGAAAATATTAAAGTATATAATAAGGAAATGTGCTCAATACGAGTCTTTAAAAATTGAAAACACAAAGTAATTTTGAGATTCATGACAGCCTCAGGCTTCATATTACTTGACTGTGATAAATTTAGAAGATTAGACATAGTTTGGCTTGTTGCTCTTGCATGCCAACAGTGCTTCTTCCGTCTTTAACTCTTTCAAGGAAGATTTAAATTTTGCTCTTTTTAAGCTCATTTACCAACTTGATCATTCTTGATGCTTGTCATTGCCCAAATTTTACTTATAATTTCTCCTTTGAAAGGGTAAACTGGATTAAAATCATGTCAATATTTCTGCAGAATTTAGAATGGCATGGATGGGAAACATGAACATTTCAAACAAAATAACGACTTCTTGAGTTAAACTGTTTGCTTTCTTCAGTAAGGTTAGTTCATATGTGAAATTTCATTGATGATTTCACTGTTTGAAATCATGGCCAGCTTGCAAGTTTTGACGTTTTTCATTTTCTATTCTATTTCTATCTCAGTTTCATGACATATAATCCAGGCATTTGACTGAATTTAAATTAGTGGACTGGCAGGCAGCTGAAAATTGGCTTGTAGAAGAGATTTGAATAAGTTGGGAAGTTTATCTACATTTTGGTAGCTTTTTATTCCTTTAATTTTTTTATTTGAAATGTCTTCCTTAATTGCTTGATGATACCTCAGCTTAGGCTACTTGGAATGAACATTTATCCGAAACCTTAATGCATCTATCTGTGTTAGAACACTGGAATAGTATACCTGGTTACTTTTTCAACAGGCAAACAAATATACCTAAAGCCACTTGGTTTAGTGACTTTGTTTTCAAGTCAAATCACATAGATACAGATACAGAAAGGATTTGAGCTAGATGTGTCAAATTAATATGAAACCACACAAACATGCTTACAATTTGCACTTTGTTTTTTCTGGGGTCAGAACCCCATGTTTTGCTGTGTCTAAACATCTATTGGTAAAGCCACATTAAAGCCGAGATCTGTATAAGCAGTTTAAATATCTTTTTTTGACCACATGGTATGTTTTAGGCCCTTTAATAGATGTCTTAAACATAGAGAGGGGCAAGACGCAACCTCTCTCTGGAATCTTTGGAAGTAGTCACACTAGAAATTCGTGTTGTAGAATTGCATTAAGGAAATATGTGATCAGAAATAACAAGGACAGGGGCTGGTGCTATGGCTCAGCAGTAGAGCGCTCGTCTCACATGGGATCCTGAGTTTGATCCTAATCACCACATAAATAAAAATAAAGGTATTGTGTTCACTTACAACTAAAAATAAATAAATTAAAAAAAAAAAAAAAAAGAAATAACAAGGACATATTTAGACGTAGTTCAAACGAACTAAATTTCTGGACATAACTATGCCTATAAAGTGCTTGGCTCAGTGCATGGTACTGGAAATTACTCAATAACAGTTGCATACTAATAATGGTCATTATATTTTTATTACTTTATTTTTTCCAGTCCACCCAGATAAGTCTCTGCTCATAAGTAGAGAACAACACAGGTAGACACATAAAAGTAAAATTAAATTCAGTTTTTTTGACATAGGCCGACCATTTTTATGCTGGAAACTTAAGAGAGCCCAAATTTGTCCTGCAATGTGGAGATTAGGAGTCATTTCCTCTATTTTATATCCAAATTTTTATTGTTTTAATTGGCACCCTACCAAACTGATAGATACCTCCAGTTGTGTGTCAGCATGGTTGCTGAGAGCATTACAAATCCAGTAATTACAAGGGGATATTTTCTCATTCTTTTTCTTCCTAAAGCATTTCTTAAGCTGAAAATTCTATGAGAACTTCAGATAGTATAGGGAAAATACAGTTTTTAAAAAACAAGATTTTACTGTGTTTTCTTAACATAAAAGTAATTTACACTTCTCATAGAAAAGACAGATGAGCAAAAAGAATTCAAGGAAAACCACCCAACCCAACACAGGGAGAACTACTGTTACTGTTTGTGCATATTCCCCTACTTCTTCCTCTGTGTATGGCAATGCCTTTTAAAATGATGTCACAGTACAACATCCCATTTTGTAATTTTCTTTTTTCAACTAATCTTATATTATAAATACTTCTCTGTGTCATTACTCATTTACAGTATTCTTTGCATTGGTTATACCATATTTATTTAACCAGTCCCCAGTTGTTGGGCATTTAAGGTTTTTACTTTTATCTTCTCTTTTTTCTATTATTAATAATTCATTGAACGAACAACAGAGTTGCTATTATTGAAGGCATTTTTATGTTAAAAGAGCTAAATTATTTAAAATGTGGAGAAAGTGCTTTGGGGCTGAAGTAAGGTAACTGACAAGGCAAATGGTTGCATGTGAGGTCTTTGTGTGCTTAGTTAGCTTCCTTCCTAAGGGTCCCAGAGGTCATAGACACACAAAACAACCTTTAGGAAACACTGGAAAAATTGAACCCTTTGTTAGTCACCTTTCTGATACTATAACAGACACTTGAGATAATTAACTTATGAAGAGAAAAGGTTGTTTTGGCTCACAGTTTTAAACGTTCTAGTCTATTATCAGGCAGACTCATTGCTTTCAAGTCTCTGATCCGGGGGGTACCAGACAGCAACGGCAAAGAGTATGTAGAAGGGCAAAACTGCTCATCTCATAGTCAGAAAGCTACAGAGAGCAGGAGAAAGGGACCAGGATTCCAAAATCTCCTTCAAGGGCACACCCCCAATGACATAAAGACCTCCTGGCAGGCCTCACCTCTTAAAGTTTCCACCATCTACAGAGACCCAAACTATACCAAATCTTTATAAAGAGGATCAGTAATCAGAAAATGCACGGTGAGTTAGTGGAATAAACGGAAATCACTTGTAAACTCACTTATCAGAGGATGATTCTGTCTCCTGTTTGTTCCTGTGACAAATTCAAAGCATTCAAAATAAATTTTCCACTCACAGGTAGAACCTCTCTTTGTTGTTTGCCAATTTAATCCTCTAAGTGTTGTCTTTTAGGTTGCACAGGCTGTCGTACCATGAATTAAACCGTACTTACCAATTAATACTTCTTACCAGGAATGCCATCTCCAACCACACTGAAGAAGTCGGAGAAGTCTGGTTTCAGCAGCCCCTCCCCTTCACAGACCTCCTCCCTGGGAACGGCATTCACACAACATCACAGACCGGTCATTACAGGACCCAGAGGTGAGCCGCTTCACAGGGACCCTTGGAGGGGGGGAGGTACTTGTATGGTGTCTGTGAGACCAGAGTAGCAAAGTGGGACACAGTGAGGGCTCCCTCCCTCAGAATGGTTCTGAGGGAAGCCTGTGCTGTTTTCTTATCTGGGGGGAAGCCTGGAATTTGAGGGACCAAAGAAACTTGGCATAAAATCCCCATTCCTTTCTTAAGGAGAAAAGGGTTCAAACCTGTTTTCATGCTAGTGGGATTTTGCAAAGAGGTAGAAGGTAGCTTAAATCAAACCAAAACCAAATCTGTCCTCCAAGTTGTTTGTGAGGCCATGTGTGTGTTTTGTGCATGTTAGATGAATATATTTTCATGTGGCCATTTACCTGTTTTCAAAAAATAGCTTCCCCCGCCCCCCATCCCTGCTGATTCTCTTTCCATGAAACCTGATTTCAATATATGGCATCTTGTGTTGAGGTTGTTTGCATTGGGGTGTTGACGAGCGGTCTTCATTCACTCCTTTTGAAGTGGTAGATAGTTTGTCTGGTTTTCATTGCAACATTTTCATTATTTTTGTCTTGCATGCTTTTAAGTTTATTATTAAAATGTGTCCACAAGAAATACGATTTGTATTTCACATTAAAGACAAGCCTTAAACCTCAAGAGAATGTCAGCAAATCACTTAACTTGATCTTATTGCAAGATGAAAATATTTATTAGTTTGTTTATGAAACTCCCACAGTAGGAGTATGAATAATTGTAACCACGTTTGCATTCTTCCATCCGATTTTCGTTTAGGTAGGTCTGTGATCTACCAGCTGGTATCATAAAGCATCCTAGAAAGTTATGGTCTCTTGTCTACTTTGACATACACCTGGGGAAACTGATATTTCTTGCATTAATCTTAGTGTTAGTCCTACAAATTTGAATCCCTTTATGAATACTCTGTGCATCTTAGGGATAAATACAGCAGTAGAGAGGGCTGTGGGATGCACATGGGGAGATTGAATGAAGGAAAGTAAGCACTGTGACTCTGATGTGAAGCAACCTCTTCATCAACAATTATGAAAACTTACTTGCTTCATCTGTAAACACCTTGTGATCATTGACAATTTTCTCAAGGTCCTTTATAATTTCACTGTGTGTGTCTGTAGCATAATCAGAGATGCTTACGATATATGTGTGCATGTATATAACTAGAAAACCCACATCTAAATTGGATTATACAGTGCTAGAATAAGCCTCTTTAAATGATGTAGCATTGCAATATTATTCTCATCATTAACATTCATTGAGCATCTAAACCATAGTGGGGAATCAGAGATACTAAACTTTTTCTAGTAAGGATATTTACAGTTCCAGGGAGATAAGACATGTGTTATTTCTCACTTTTAATGATCAGGTTAACATATTCAAATGCTAAATTAATGTTAAAGTAAAAATTTTCTGCAACAATTCAGAGGAGAGAATTCGGAGTTCGTTCATTGATTAAACAAGGACTTACTGAGTATTTGTCACTGTATAGACACTAGAGATCAGGTTCCTCACAGGACATGCAATTTAGGACAGGAGAGAAACATATAAGAAAACAAGCATTTAGAAGATGATATGGAATAGGATATTTCTTTGAACTTTGTATCAATTAAGAGATTTAAAAATATAGATAACATTGAAATCAAATCTTAAAGATGTTTATGTGGGTGGAGGATATTCCAAGCAAAGGTAATGAAGAGTGGTAAGAGCAATCAGGAGAGCAGGGCAAGCTGCCTCTTTGCCTTTCCAGTTACCTCTGGGTGCTTCACTTGTTTTTATTCTTCAATAAAATGGGGTCAGCACCGTGTAGAATGAGCCTTTTCTCCCAGCCTCATATTGTTATACAGAAATTACAATAAAACATTATTTTTGGAGATTCCTCAAAAAGCATAAAGCAATAAACATATATTATTGTTCAATAAATGTTAAAAGGGCCTACTATGTGTGTCTTAGCTTAAAACTATTCTTCTAGAAATTATTGTAACTCCCTAGTACTTATCCATGGTGTCTTGCTGGGAACTTCTTCATGCTAGATGACTAAGCACATTTGCTAAAGTGGCCCATGCTGGGTTGAGCCAGAATGGACCACCTTAGCCCATAGCACACCGAGCTTTAGATCTTCTATTTCTGTTCATAAAATTGTGTGTGAGGAAAAGAGAAAGATGCCCAGTTTAATGATGGAATACCAAAGACTCTTTGTTTTTACCAGAACTCAAGATGTTTCCCAGCATCCTTGGTTCTCCTTTCTGGAAAGTCTACTCGGGTACCCATTCTCATTGCACCCCACCCTTAGTGGTCTGTGAAGACCATTGTTGTGATGACCCTTTTCAATTGCACTTTGTGGTAAGAATCACAGCTGAGACAGGATAACAGGAGACTTTTTTTTTTTCTTTTGGCTAGGGTATTTTTACAAGATTAAAATTCAGCCTCTCATTGTTTAGGAAGTACCTTCTACAGGTACTATATACCCTTTCATCTTTCTCTGTGATAGTCAAAGGGCTCATGCTTGCACCTACATCCCATCTGGGACTAGGACTTACTGTTTTAGAAAGACTAAGCCAAATTTGAGGAGGGAGAGTCTTCTTGAGGGAGTTGGTGTGGAATAGATGGGGCATGTGTTCATAATAGAGAATGAAGCCTCTAACACCTCTTCCGTAATTTACCACAAAAAGAAATGGCAAACCAGAGATTCCAGAAAGTCAAACTTGAATGAAGGTCTTGAAGAAAAGTGTGCCCTTCCAAAAAAAAAAAAAAAGAAGAAGAAGAAGAAACAACAACAAAAGAACACACACAAAAAGTGTGTCCTTTATAAGGTTCAGGACACAAGCATGGGCTTCAGGTCTGTTTACTGCACTTTTGCTCAGAGCCACATAGTAAATTCACCTGTGGTTAGCACCAGGTTGCAAGACTTCTGCTGCCTTTCCTAACATTTTTCCCTGGAATGCCTTCACCATACAAGCAGCAGTCAGCAAGCAATAACTGCAGACACTTCTCATGCTAAGGATGGAGGTAATATTTCCAGAGAGCAAAGCAAGGTCAATACATACACACACACACACACACACACACACACACACACACACACACACATGATGGCCCTATTTTTCACTGCATATAAAAGCTATATTTGGAAATTTGGTGGCAGCTATTTACAAAGGAATCCTCTCTCTGGAGATTGCAAAGGCAGAAAAATAGGACCTTGAGGGGAGTCAGCATAGCATAAGGGCCATCTTAGGCTGTGTGGGCTGCTGTCATAGAATGCCATAGACTGAGGGGCTTATCAACAACAGAAATTTATTCCTTACAGTGCTGGAGGCCAAGAAGTTCGAGATGAGGGTGCCAGTAGATTCAGTGTCTGGTGAGGGTCCACTTCCCTAACTCAATACTGTCTTCTTGTTATCTTTCCTGGGAAGGCACTAACTAGCTTTCTGTGGTCTGTTTCAGGGATCCTTAATCCCATCCACTAAAGCTCCACCCTTCTGACCTAATCACCTTCCAAAGACCCCACATCCTGATACCATCACATTGGTATTTAGGATGTCAACACATGAATTTTGAGGGGACACAGACTCCTAGTTTATAGCAATAGTTAAGCACACAAGCTCAGAGGCTCATATGCACCAGTGTTTGGATCCTCTGCCACCACTTGTTCCAACTATATGAGCTGGCATTTTGCTTTACCTGTCTGAACCATAGGTTCTCTGCATCTATAAACTGGAGATCCTAATCTCTGCCTTGAAAGAATGGTGTATGTAAGGAGTAAAAGAAGTCACATAATTATAGACATTTGTACAGCATCTGGAAATGGTCCATGAATACTGGTTGTGCAAGCAGTTAATCCTTTTTTCATCCAGGCTTTCAAACGCATGCTGTCCTCGCTACCCTCATCTATCAACGTTTTGCCTGACCCTGGCCCAAGTACAGGTTCAGTATCCCCTCTCCAAAATGTTTGAGACTGGAAGTTGTTTCAGGTTTTAGAGTTTTCATATTTGGCAATATTTGCATATGCATAATGAAGTATCTTAAGGATAGGACCCAGTCTGAACACAAAATTCATCTATATTTTATATACATCTTATACACACATATCTGAAGGGAATTTTATACAGTGTTTTAAGCGTGTCTAAGTTTTGACTCTGACCCATCATGTAAAGTCAGGTGTGAAATTTTCACTGGTGCCTAAAATGTTTAGGATTTTGGAACTTTTCAGATTTGGGATTTTCAGATTAGGCAACTCAACCCATGCTACTTTTGGCATGAAGCCCATTTTTCGGCACCCAGCCTGCCATCTGCTCACCCTCCTTATCCTTTCTGCCCACACATTCATTCCACAGCCTCATCTTGCTTTCTTAGTTAATGTTCATATCAAGTCACCTTCCTGGAGTGGAACTTCCAGGTCCCTCATCTACACATTTTCTATCTTTGTTGTGCCTCCACCCAGTGGGTTATGTGAGTTGGATGGATAAAAAGTAGTCAAATTGCATTTTCACATAAAAGACATTCATCCTCACCCCAGCCTATCACCCCATAGGTTCTCATTGCATCAGAAGAACCAAAGGTGAAAATGTGTGGTGGTTTATGCAGTACTTCTTTATAACTAATGTCCAATATGGGGGAAGAGCCATGGCCTTTCATCTGCAGAGAACTGCAAAATAAGCCAGGAAACAGTGGTACAGGCCTATAATCCCAACTACACAGGAAACTGAGGCAGGAGAATACCAAGTTTGAGGCCAGCCTCAGCAACTTAGTGAGACCCTGTCTCATAATAAAAAAATACACAGGCTGGGGGTACAGTCAAGTGGTAGAGTATCCTGGGTTCATTTCCTATTACTGCAAAAAGAAAACTTAAAGATTAAGTAAAGATTTGATGCTAAAAGCTTTCGTTTGACTTAGTTTATGTTGTTCTGATCACTATTATAAAGATAGAGGCATGGGGTCTCTTAAATTTAATCCCTTCTCTGGTAGTTGGCTTTCTTTGTAACTTTGACAAATCATTTAACCTGTGGCCTCAATTTGACCATCTGTACCATGGGAATAGTGCTTTGCCACCTGTTTGTCTATGTGGTTAGAATTAGATAAAGGGGTTAAACATGTTGGAATATCCTGGGGTGGGGGAAGTTATTAAATTTCAGCAAAGGCATTTCTGGGTCATTATCTGTTGCTACATTTGCTGGGCACTTTGAGCTGAAAGATAGGCCTTTCAAAGACTTCCTTGTACCATTACTTAATATTGTAACTATCATCAAGTATGTAATCATGACAGTTTTCCTTAACTATGGCAATTGGAAAAAATACCTTATTCTTCTCTTTGTCTTTTCAAGACTTATAAGTTTGCCTGATGAGCTAGAATGTCAAACTCCTTTTGAGAATTATTTGGAGTAATCATCAGTGATATCTTAAAGTTTCTTGAAAACTTTAAGTTCCTGAAACTTATCTTTATGCCTAAAGTCTTTGAAATTTTCAAAAACAATAGGATAATGAATGGTACTTGTTTTATTTAAATGCTCTGCACTAAGTAAAGTAACTGTGCTTTGGAGATTTAGAGATGAGGAGGAGCTCACATCATATATTGGGAGGCAGAATTGAAAATAATTTAAAGAATTGGGCTTTAGGAATCTTCTGGTGGAATGCCTTTTCTATGTTAGTTATGAACATGTTTGGCTACAAGTAAAGGAAAAATCTAATTAAACAGTAACTTAAGAAAATTAGGTGTTGTATTTATTTCATATAAAAATAAGTATGTAGCCGGGCGCCATGGCATACACCTATAATCCCAGCACCTGGGAGGCTGAGGCAGGAGGATCGCGAGTTCAAAGCCAGCCTCAGCAATGGCGAGGCACTTAGCAACTCAGTGAGACCCTGTCTCTAATAAATTACAAAAAAGAGGGCTGGGGATGTGGCCCAGTGGTCCAGTGCCCCTGAGTTCAATCCCTGGTACCAAAAAAAAAAAAAAAAAAGTATGTGATTCAGGGCTAATGTGCTTTGAATAGGTTTACCCTCCAAAAGTTCATGTCCTGGAAACTTGTAGCAGTGTTGAGGCAATAGAACTTTTAAGAGGTGAGGCCTAGTGAGAAGTAAATAGGTCATGGATGCTCCACTCTTATGAATGGATCAGTGCTGTCTCTTGGGAATGGGTCAGGTCTGAGAGGAGTGAATTAGTTCCCAAAAGAGTGGGCTGTTATAAAAAACAGTGTGCCTGTGCCTACCCAGGTCTCTTGCCTCCTTGCTCATTTATGTGCTCATCTACACACAGCCATTTCCCTTTCCACTTGCCTGCCATGTTGTGACAGGACTGGTGGACTCCAGGTAGAATGCCAATACCATGCTGTTTGGACCCTCCAGCCACCAGAATCTGGAGCTGAGCAAACTTCTGTACTTGAGAAAGCACCCTGCCTCAGGCATTTCATTAATAGTTACACTAAATGGACCAAAGCAGCCATGGTTCTGTGGGTCATTTTTTCACAGTGTATCTACTCTACTCCTGCCTTATGTCTGCATCCAGGGCAGAAAAGAAAGGAAAGAAAGGCTAGTGTCAGGGCAAGTACCTACCTGCCAGCTCATTCTGTTACCTTTGATAGCATCTTATGTGGCAGAGTCAGTACTATGCCAAGGATTGCTTCTAGCTGCAAGGGAAGCTGAAAGTGTACATTTAGGTTTTTATTGAGCATATTGCCACTGTGTATAAAATTAGTTTTATAAATGAATTGATAAGAGAAAATACATTAGTTAGCAGTCTAAATATTTCACACAACACTTACTGATGAAGAATCTAAGCTGGTCAGAGCTGAGACCAAAATTTAAGTCTCTAATTTTGTGCCTTTTCTACCATTTCAGTGGTTTGCTACCTTGTTATATCCCCTGTTGTAAGAAATAAACTGCATTTATTTTAATAATTAGTTTGTTTTCATACTTTTTATTAGTCAAAGACATAACATGGCCTTTATCACACTGAGTTTTTTTTTATAGCAGCCATAAAAAAAAATCACTTAGCTATATATAAATTTTTTTTAAGCCCATGATTTCTTGCTTCTGGTAAATGCAGAATTTCTGTGAGGTATAAATCACTTCAAAAAATATTTTTGAGGTCAGTTTTGCTTTTATCAATGTTGAAATTAACTTGTAAACTCCCATTATCACTGGAACTCATTAATTTTTCCCACAAATTCTGATCAAGTGGGTGCTGTCGTAATTGCTGAATAGAGTAAACACAAGAAGCTTGGATTCCGTCATTAGAGTGCTCAACTCCTGGTGGATAAGAGGGAAAGACCAGCAGTTGTATTACAAGATGAGCAGCCTGATTCTGAGAATATGGAGTGCTTCAAAATATGGAACTTTTTGAGTGTCATGTTGGTGTCCAGTGTTTGGACCATTCGGGATTTTGGATTTTTGGATTAGGGGTACTCAGCTGGTAAAGTCTATGCAAATATTCCAAAATACAAAATAATACAAAATCAGAAACACTCCTTAGTCCCAAGTATTTCAGAAAAAAGATACTTCACTTTGTAGAGAACCAGGGGCAGGGCACACTAGTGGAGAACTGTGGTGGTATTTGACACTGCAAGAGGCCCAAAATGCATACAACTTAACCTCTTTTCAAACAGTTTGGCTTCTGTTTCTAAGTATGCAGAACAGGCCAACAGCAGACCAGTCATGCTATTAGACAATTAAGTCCTGAGGAATTGAGACCTAGAAAATGTGAGCATGAGGTTAAACCCCCACTTCTTTGTGAGGGGGGAAAATATATATATATGTATAAATAATAAAGTATTATATATATGTGTGTGTGTGTATACACACACACACACACACACACACACACACACACACGCACACGCACAAAGGAAGTTTAGAAGTAAAATTGTCCTGATTCTAATGATATATACATGAATACTAAAACAATAGTCATATAAACCAAAGATTTATTATGCAGCTTTCAAAGAGTCATGCTGGTTTCTGTTTAGAGAGGTAGTCAGAAGTTTATAAGCTCCATAAACCTCTCTAAGTCCATGATCCTCCTGGCCCAAACAGGGATCCTGCTCTTAATGATGAAACATCTGAGGGTCTGAAGTTAACAATATCTCCCAGTTTGGCCAAGAAAAATATACTGAGGAGAATTATGAGCATTAAGATCACCTTCCGGGAAGTTGAGGTCACCAGGAATGGCTGGAGGAGGGTGGATTCATACTCTGCATAGACAATAACAGTGGACCAGACAGGAGAGGTACAACTCGGAGGCACCAGTAACGATTAGAGGGCAGGACCAAGACTCCATTGTTCATCCCTGAATCCCTCAGCCTTGTCCTCATGTAAGGAAAGTACTCAGTGAATGTTTGTTGAATAAATGAATTCGTACATGGATTTGATTGAAATGGATAAAAAGTTTGGAGATAACATGGAGTTCTTTCCATCTCTCTCATGTAATGATGATGATGATGATGATGATAACAATAACAATAATAAATATTCAAGTTCATGTATTTGGTGGCATGTTTGAGTGATCCACATGTGTCTCTTTGGTTTTAGTTAAGAGTCTCTATCTTGATGGGTATTTAGAGAAATGAGCTGAAAATTATTTGGTCCCCTGTTTAGAGAATATTTGCTATGGCCTTGTCAGTGTTTCTGTCCAAATGAAGAGCCCTCAGCAAAGAATATTCCCTGTTGCCTTAGCCATGATACCCTGCCCTTGACATAGACCCCAAGTGGTAGGTTTGTTCGGCTTTCTCCTATCTTATCTGCAAACTTTTTTTGCTGCTTAGGAAAGCATTTAACTTAGTTGTAGAACATGCTGGTGCTCAACTGAATCTAATTTGTCTCTCCTGGTTTAGTGCAATTGAATCATCTCAAGAAAATGAGAAGCAATTAAATACCTGTTGCTAACAAGGCGCTGAAATAATCCGCCAACAGACAGATGCAAGGTGTTTATTATTGGAGTATGTCATTTGGGAGAACATTACATTGTCTTTCTCCAATAGGAATTGCCACAACTGATTTTCAAGTGCAGGCATCAGAGACCTAACAAGTCCCATCTTTGAAGAGCTCAGGAAAGAGAAGCAAGAAGGCCGGGGAACATGGGTCAAGGTTAGCAGAAGTGCAGTGCCCAGCTTAATGGGAGACATTGCCCATGGGATTGGAAGTAACTGGACAGCAAAGAGGAAATGCAGCATTTTAGCAAAGCCTCTTTGAGTCCCACTTCAGGAAATTATTAAATTCATTAGCCAGATACTTACAACCAGCTATTACTGCCCAGCCAAAGGAAAAAACAGTGCCAGCAAATGTTTTAAAACTACAACTAAACAAAAGTCAGGAAGCGTGTAATTAAAACTGTACCTTTATTGTATTGTAAAGAGTTTCACTGTGACATGGAAAATATTTAAAGGAGAAGGCTGTTTAGCTAATTTGTCTGCAAGTGAACTGCGTAGTGGAGAACCATCCTAAATTAACTGTAAGGCCACCCACCGAGCCAGGCTCATAAAGGGCCATGGCTGCTCAGCTTGGTTTTGTGTAACCGTTCAATAATTACCAGATAAATGCATAACTAAAAGCTCTATTACACTAATAATTTGTACTAAGATAGATGTGTGGGACACCCTGCTGGGTTAATTTGTCATCCCCGCAGCAAACTTCTGAAGAGAGCTCCTCTGGAGTGGAATCATGTGAATGTGGTTTTTGTTGGGGAGGGACACGTTAGAGCAGTGAGACCACTTGGCTCCTTAATCTCTTCGAGAGGCAAAAGGCCCCTGGGGTGGGGGGTGGGATGCTAAAGAGACTAGCTTGATGAGCCAAGGGGACCAGCGTTGAGACTCTTCCTGACAGAGGAAGCTGCTCTCCCTGTCCCTTTCTCTCTCTGTCACATGCGTAGCCACAGCACCTCCTCCCCCCCTCCCGCCCCCATGCACATAACATGAACCTGCATCTTCATGCACAGTGAAGGAGGTGGTTCTCAGCAAGGCTGCTGAGAAAAACCCCTGTTGATGGGACTTCCCAGCCGGACACTTGGGCTGTGTAACTCACGTAATCTGCTAAATCCGTTTCTGGTTTAGCTTAATTATGCTGATTCCATGTTTATATTCATTATTTGTTTTCCTTTTCTCTGCATAAAATAAAAATTCAAGATTGAACTTGTATCTTGTGCAGAATGGTTTCTGTCTCAGCCTACACAGAGAGAGAGACACACACATACAATTGCTATTTTTACATATAAAGCTCACATTTAAGTGTCAATGCAGGGTTTTCAACCTCCCCTATTGACAGAATCATAAATCATGTTAAACATAAGTAAATTACTGCAGCATGGAGCTGTGGCTTGCCAGTGCTTATGTAGCACCAGCTTATCACCCATGGAGGACAAGGGGCCAGCAGAGACGCTGGAAATGGGAACGCAGTGTCTGATGCGTGTGGAATCAGATCACTGGAAGTCTGCCTCCCAGGCCACATCTTTTGTGTTGTGGGAACTAGTGTATTTCATCACCCATGTGCACCCATGTGTCTTTTAAAATTTATATTTCTACGGAAACTTACACTTGTCATTTGGCATTTCTTCATATTAAATATTAGTTGCTTCTTTTCTGCCCACCAGTTTCTTTTTCTTATGTGCAAAACACATGTGAGGAACATCAGAGCTTCAAGGTTCAACTACAGTAAGAAGGGGCCTGTGAACAAAAAAAAAAAAAAAAAAAAAAAATCTGAAAGGAAATATAATTTAAATGGGAGCAGAAGAGTGCAGAGAAATGCCTGGAGTAGAGTCTGCCAGAGTAGAATTTGAGTCCAACCCCACTCCTCAGGGTCTGTTTAAACTTGTGCAAGTCATTTATCCTCTACTGACCTTTGTTTTGCCACCTGTACAAAACTGGAACGCCTTAAAGGGAGGGGGGAGAAAAATGACCTATGTAATAAAGGTCTTGGTATGCAGCAAGCATCCAGTAAATGTTAATTGTCTCTCCGACCCCATATTGTTACTTGCTCTCTTGAAACGATCCTTACATCCTTCGTTCCTCAATCATTCCATGGTCCCTGGTTCTCTCTTTCCACTTGCTCTTATTAATCTAGAAGTAGAGTGTGTTTCTCCTCTTGGGGAGGAAGAAGGAAGTGTGGTGGGAAGAGGAGGTATGGTCTCAGGAAGTGAGCAAGCGCAGGTACTCCATCCTATGGTCAGAGACTCTCCCCAGGGAGCAAGTGTCCCCCTCCTGTGACAGGTGGCCCTGTAGCCATGGCAGAGGATTCACTTGCACAAGCCCGCGCTCAGCCTGGCTCTTGCCAAAGGACTGAGGGATTCAGCAAATAATTATTGAGCATTTATTTGCCAAGCATTGTGCTTGGTCCTGATGGACAAGAAAACCCAACCTGCCCTTAAAGTCTAGCAGCACAGACAAATAATGACTCCTGTGATGAGAGTCACAGGAGTGAGAGGGGATACAGGAAGACTGAAGGATATATAGTACCGGCATTGGAAGTACTGGTAGAGATTTGAATGTATATGTCAGGTTGTTGGGTATCTTCTGTTGACTCTCGACATGAATTTAGTAAAAGGCAAAAGATTTTTATGCTCTGAAGAGAAACAAGAGTATACAATATTAATTTAGAAAACCTTGGCATCCATCAGGGATATTTCTAGGTCTTCCGGAAGCCCCAAATTCCTGAGTAACACTTAAGAGTTGTTATATTGTTACATACCAGATAGTAAACAGGAGATGTGTTAAGAGGACTGTTTTAAGAGAAAGAACCTCAACCAATGCTTAGCCATTCTTCCTCTCCCTCAAAAGAAGATAGTGGATGATTGGTTTAGGTACTAAAATGTCTAGGTATATGGTTTCAGGTAGAGATGGATGGATCCAGGTACTCAGATGAAACCTTCTCTTTGCCCTGTGTGAGCATCATTTGCAGGCCAGATCTCCTCAGATTGTGGCACAGGCTTAATTTCCACCAATTGAACAATTCTAAGGAGAGAAGGAACCACCTTTTTATAATAGGTCTAATAAAGGGCCTACTCCTGGATGCTTAGGACTCTGATTGGCCTGGTGTGGGTTATTTGCTCATTTCGTGTTCTTTGCTTTATCTTTTGTGGTGCTAGGGATTGAACCCAGGGCCTCACTCATGCCAGGCAGGTGCTCTCCCACAGAGCCACATTCCTAGCTCCTCATTTACTCGCTTCTTTAATAAGCCTTTTGTTTAAGAAATAAACATAAAAGATAATGGGTGCCTCACTGGTGTAGCTTGGGTGACATACCCACCCACAGAACCAGGGGCTGGGATTAAGTCTACCCTGATCACATAGACTGAGGCCAAGGAAAGGAAAACTCCCCAAAGAAACATTAGAGCTCTGTTTCCAGAAGAAGGGGCAAGGGACTGCGAGAGCCACCAGCCAACCCAGTGCCTCAGCAATGCTCTGCTTCCTCACTGGCCAAGACTCGTTCCTGCAGTTAGCACTGTCAGAACACAAGTAAAATGAAGGCTTAGAAAATGACCATTTGTTCATGCCAGGGGCCTGCAAGGTAGCTTGAAAACAGTTCAGCTCTTGATTCACAGCTATCTGGTGCCTCAAGGTACTATATGATCCTGATTCCTTTTCATGTCTCTTAGTGTATTCTTAAAGCAATCCTAAGAGTAATGAATAACCCAGAGTCTAGTGTAGTGTTTAGCACATGGTAGATTCTCAGCACATTTGTTGAATGAATGAGCCCACTATGTACCAGGCACCTCTATACCCACTATGTACCATTAACTCTAATCCTCCAAAAGGCCTTTTAAATTGGTGCTGCTGAGCTCAGTTTACAGGTGAGGGAGTGCAGGTTTGGAAAAGTTAAATAACTTTGTCCAGATGAGCAGAAGGAATGGTTGTAAGTCCAGAATAGTTGCACTCTAAAAACCATACCATGCATATTTCCATTCTAGAAGAGAGGAAAGGAGCAGAGGCAGCTGGCACACAGTTAGTTGATAGCCAGACTAGGATAAAAACTTGGCCTCACAGCTTCACACACTGGACAGATTCTTCTCATGCTTCCTCCCCTTGTTCGAAATCTACCAACAGTAGGAATCCTCAAATCCTATAGCGTGGATTCAGAAA
The DNA here is from genome assembly GCA_025594165.1 of Tamias sibiricus. Taxonomy (NCBI): domain Eukaryota; kingdom Metazoa; phylum Chordata; class Mammalia; order Rodentia; family Sciuridae; genus Tamias; species Tamias sibiricus. Next base: position 54,197,319 of record CM046658.1, read on the forward strand.
GATGTTTTAAATTCAGGAGAATACTTTGAAATCAAGCTTTAGTAATCATGTCACTCAGAAGTAGGGTCTTGAACGTCAATGTAAACCTGAACTATTTTTTTTTTTTTTTTTGGAGGGTTTACCTGGGCTTGAACTCAGGGGCACTTGATCACTGAGTCACATCCCCAGTCCTGTTTTTTTGTATATTTAGAGACAGGGTCTCACTGAATTGTTTAATGCCTCGCTTTTTTCTGAGGCTGGCTTTGAACTTGCGATCCTCCGGTCTCAGCCTCCCGAGCCACTGGCTTGCACAACTATGCCCAGTGTAAACCTGACGTTTGGTGGAGGGAGATGCTTCACAACACCCCATGGATTTATGTTTATTCTGGCGTTTTGTCTGCTTGCTGATTTTTGGCCATTTTAATGTAGGGAAAGACTTGCAAACCGCATAGATAGATCTCAGTGCTTAATTATTGTCTGTGAGGCTGTAGCATCGGCACAGGTCTGAAGTTCTCGTTTACAGGACTGGAGTTTGTCATTCCAGTGCTCTTCCAGCAGGTCCCTGGAGGATTCCCTGCCTGTTTCTGTTAACCTCTATAATCATCCAATCTATGGTGGTTGGATTTTTCTCAAATAATTGTTTTGATTTGTTTTTCATCCTTCATCTCTTGTCTCATAATATCCCTTGCATATTATGTAGAAGTTCAAGTTCCCATCATGGAACTGGATTCTTGTCAACTTTGCCTATTAAATTATCACTCTTCATATTTGCAATAACCACAGCTGTTGTGTGGTGTTTGAACACATTACACATCAGCCATCATGCAGCTTAGGCAATTAGTGCATGAATGTGGTCAATTCAGAGAGGTCCTGTCAGGACAAAGACTGGGGCTCTGTCTCACAGAGCTGGAACTAGCATGCTCAGGGCTTTCAAAGCTCTAAATATTGTAGCCCTCCCAAAGCCAAAGTATCTTGAAGACTGAGTCCAGATATACCCTATAACTTGATATCCCAGACACATTTTTAAAAATAAATTTAAGAACACATGCTGCCTTGTTTCAGATCTTTTACATTTTATTACAATTATATGGAGTTATTTGTTAATAAAATCCTGGAGACTGAATTTCATGCTTTCCACTAGAATTTAAAACTAGGCGAACCTCAGGAATTGTTTTGTTCAACCTTGTATTCTGAGATGAGAGAACCAGGGGCGAGAGAATTTGCCCACATTTGTGAGCCAAGTAGTAGCAGAAACTACATTAAAACCCAGGTCCTTTATCTATTCAGAAAGCTTTACTAAAAAAAAAAAAAAAATACTCCAGATCCTCTGAAAACCTTTTTTTTTTTTTTTTTTTTTTGTATTCATATATTAGATCACTGATAAACTTCCAAGGGAAACCATGGAGATTTCCCTTGTGTCTGTATTTGGGGAGGCCATGCTTAGAATCTCTTTTGGCCAGAAGTGTGCCTGGGTGGCAGAGGTCTACATGGCACAGTGGGAGGTCAGACTGGACGTTCAGAATGGATCCTCAAGGACAGTAGGTCCTAAGCTGCTAATTGTCTCTCCATCTGAGTTGTAAGCAAAAGTAGGGATTCAAATATGTTTGGTCAGCAAAGAATCTTTACATTGTGTCTAGGTTTTTATGACTATTGCTACTTGCTGTTGCTTTGGTTTTACATTTTGTCATTTGTGGAATTATTTTTAATACCCTCATGTTATACACATACTAATACCCTTTCACCAATAGTCATAGATTCCTTTGTCCAAGGAATAGGTAGGAAACAGGTACCTCAGATTCTACCACTCCTTATCCCTGGTGCCCCTACCACCCTGTCACATGCTCTGCATTCCTAGCACACAGGAGCAAATTCCAGTTTATTCATGGCCTACCCCCATCCTTACCTATGATAGTTGTACCAATAAAAGAGGCTATTTATTGACCACCTAACTATATGATAAGAAATTACATTGTGTACCTTACATATAGTCTTATTGAGTCTTCACAGCAAGGCTTTGAGACATTATTAACCTTTATTATGTAAATGGAAAACAGAGAAGCTCAGACACTAAAAGGAGGCACAGCTAATAAGTGGGAGAGGTAGAATTCACACCATGTCTATCTGATTCCAAAGCCCATGGTCCTTATATTACACCATACTACTATTCTGACTAATGTTTGACTGGTACATATGGTGCAGTTACTAGCACAGACCAAGGCATGTTAAATAATGGTGACGAGCCACAGTCAAAGGCTACAATGAGTTAGTGGAAGAATAGAAGACACTCTGATTGGCTTGGAAACTTCAGGAAGCTGGGGCTTCAGAAGAAAGGCTTTTGGGGAACTTGGCATGGTTTAGTGGAGAAAAGGTACCATCAGTAATACTAAGGTGCCTGGCAGAGTGGCAGGTGTTGAGAGAGGACAGGAAATATATGGGTCTATGACAGAGGCTGGTAAACTATACCCACAGGTCAAATTCATTCTCTGTTTTTGAAAATAAGATTTTATTGGAACACAGTAGGTCAATGAAATGTCCATGACTGCTTCTACGCCATAGCAGCAGAATTGAATGATTGCAGCAAAGACCATGCAGGACCTGCAGAGTCTGAACAGTGTACTATTCCACCTTCACAGAAAATGTTTGCCAACATGCTCTAGACTAGAAGCCAGGGTCTTTGAACATCAAAGGTTTTTAAGTAGCTAAAATTGATCTAGATAAAAATTTTAAAAGAACTTGGCCTCTTTTTGTTAGGGGGAGGGGAGATCTGCTTTTTCAAAAAACATTGGAATTTGATCTTCAGTTAGAAAATCCCCTTAATTCAAATGGCATAGAGTATATCAACCATCTTGGAAACCTGCTGTAACATAAAGTTACCTCCTCTGGTAGCAATAATGTAAAAACGCTAGTGTTTTGTAAAGCATCACATAATGTCATCTGTTTCTTTCAGTTGACATACCCAGGTCCTTTCACATATATCTCAATGATGTTAAAGATACAGACTAATTATTTTGGGAAAAGTGGTTTTGGAAAACATTAGCTTGCTTGCCTTGAGTCAAAAGCTTTGTTATTGAGAAAAGACTCTACCTCCTAGAGATTTGAAAACCATTGCCAATTTTTCTTCCCTTGTGTCTCTGTTAAAATAAATCCTGTAACTCCAAACTTCTCGGCTTTCATAAATGGCAGGCCTGATTCATGCATGATTTATAAATTATAGCTATGGACCATTAAAATAGATTTCTCAGCTTTAGGTAGGCTGTCATGGTGTGGTATAGCGTGGTTTTGAATTTCTGAAGAAGGAAAGCATTGTAGTAGTTGACAACCCAAACAATTCAAGTTCCATTTGCCCTTATGGAAGTCTTCTTTTTTTTCAAGTGGGATTTCTTTCCCTTCAATTTTCTTCTCTTTTTGCCTTGTTAAAAATCTTTACTTCTGGGGCTGGGGTTGTGGCTCAGCAGTAGAGCGCTCGCCTAGCATGAGTGCGACCCAGGTTCAGTCCTCAGCACCACATAAGAATAACGGCATTGTATACAACTAAATAAATAAATATTTTAAAAAATCTTTACTTCTAAATACGAGTAGTTAGGAGCCATTTGTGTCACCTTTTACTCTAGAAATGGTTATTTGTGTGTAAAGGACATCTTTCTGCTGCAGGCTTTTTTTATGACAGTGCTAACAGAGACAGTTTGGAATCTCACTGTTGCCACTGACTACATACAGATTAATGGGAAGACTGTGAGCTTTTGCAGATGCCAGGACTTGGGAGCTGACCATGTGCTCTAATGAAAGACGAAGCCTGTGGGTAGCGCTGTCTTAAGAGCTGTCTTAAGTTGCTACACTGGGAGGAGGATTCATGTTTATTGTTTGCATTGCCTCTGGACAGTTTTTTTTGTGGTGCTTCCCAAAGAAGAGAGACTAGAATTTAAAGTCTGGTGCCAGAGAGCAAATGCTGACGTGAAAAGAATTCAAGTATCTGTCCAATCTGTGAGAATCTGCAACATGGACAAGGAATGAAGCAATTAAGGCAATGTCAGGGTTATATAGAAGAACATATTTCAACCCATGAAATTTTGGTTTGAGGAAAAAATGTGGTAGGGTTCTTAGAATTCTTGGAGGTTGGGCTTGAGAGAAACCACTGGGAATGGTAAGAAGAGATTATTTCTTCTATCTCTTTTCTTTCCTAAGATTACAAAAAAAAAAAAAAAAAAAAAAAAAAGAATAAAGAAAAGAAAGAACACGAAAGTCAAAGATTCTAGGCCTATCTGGCCATACCTCCCCAGTGCCATCTTTTTTTTTTAAATAAATTTTTATTTGTTCTTTTTAGTTACACATGACAGTAGAATATATTTCATCATATTATACACACATGGAGTATAACTTCCCATTCGTGTGGTTGAACATGATGCAGAGATTCACTAGTCGTGTATCCATATATGAACATAGGAAAGTTATGTCTGATTCATTTTACTGTCTTTCCTATTCCCATCCCCTGCCTTCCCCCCATTTCCTTTTGTGCCATCTTCCTTTATACAACTTGCTCTTGTGTGCTCTGCCTAGTTCAGCTCCTGTTGGGAGCACCTCTGGAATATGAATCTGCATTTCTCTTTATTGTGGATTCTCAATCCAAGAATCATTGCTGGATCATATACAACATACAAAATAATACAGCAGTGAATCTGGCCTTCTCCTTCCCCAGTCTTAATCAATTCTGCTTTAAAAGGAGGAAGCATTTTTACATTCGTAAAAAATACAAATAAATTCATATACAGTTGTGCTGAATTTTAAGCTTTTTTTCCTCCAAACCAAAACCAAAGAGTATTTTGAAGAATTAGGGGGTTCTCCGATGGGGGTAGAGGAGTGAATAAGTAAACCAACCTGCCTGACCTGCTTTCTTTTTTCTAAGTACTCAGTAATATGATCATTTTGTAATAAATAACAGAGTGCTATGCCCTTTGGGAAATTCTGGTTCTCTGTTTCTTTAATTGTGGCTACTTAGTTCAGGCTATGTAGGCAGTGCCATTCCAACCACCAACCAAAGAAACCTGATCAGATTCCCTTCCTTCTCATCTTATTTGTATTCTTTGTGAAAAGCCCAAGCAGTTGCTTCGAACCAGTTTGGCTGCTAGTTAAATGTTAAACTAGTAGTGAGAGTTACCCGGAGTGAAGTGTTTCTGTCACCCCACTATTCCTGGCCTAGGGTACTAAGAGTATTAGGCCCCAGAAGCAGCCAATTTTGTAGGGTCTTTTAATACACAAAACTGTATTAACATCAACATGGATACAGATGGATGCACTGCAATAAACTGTAACCACTTGAGAAAAGCCTTTATTGACTCTCAAGTAAATAATGCACATTTTAAAGGATCTAAATATGCATTTACATAATGTGCTATAATTTTTTATTGTGTCAACTACTCTCACACACATACATTCATAAGAGATGTTTTTCTTCATCAAAAAATTGGACTTATACCATTCTTTGTGCATTTTGTTAGCATCATGCCAGATTCCTAATGGTAGCTTCTCTCCATAGGGCCCTAGCTGGCCATCTCAGAATACATTTAATGAATTCGATTGATTTAACCCCAGTGACTCTTTCTAAAACAATTTGAGACAACTTAGATAAAAATCTAGGTACATTAAAAACATAAAATCCAAAATAAAGAGAGAAAACAAGAAAATAGAGGGGAAAGAAGAAAATCTTAGACATTGAAGTTGTAATTCTGAGCTTCTAGTAGAAGGGGAATATCAGGTTACCCAGAGTAATAACAGATACTTAATAATAATTAACAGATCTTTGTGGTGCCTGTAACACAATTATTTTCTGTTTCAAGAAATTAAGGTTCAGTCTGGGCATAGGTGGCACATGCCTGTAATCTCAGCTGCTGGGGGGGAGGGGGTTGGGAAAGGAGGAGCACAGGTTTGAGGCCAACCTGGGCAACTTAGGAAGACCCTGCCTCAAATAACAGTAAAATGGACTGGGGGTGTAGCTAACTGGTAGAGCACTTGCCTGGCATGTATAAGACCGTGGCTTCGGTTCCCAACTCTGTAAAAAGTAAAAGAAGTTATAGCTTAGGATCTTGAATTTTCATGAGTTTTATAGCAAACTGGTAGCTGAATGAAAAAATCCTAAGCATGAGAAAGTAAAGGTTGAAAAGAATGACCCTTTAAAATACAGACTCTGCAGTTATCTAATTTGAAACTACAGGCTAGATGATTTCCTGGAATTAATTAAGAATTAATTGATCCTAATAAACCAGTCATTACAGAATTCCACATAGTACCATATATTCTCAGGTTTGTATTGAACTTTGTCATAAGAAAACAGTAAAAAACATTTGTTTTTAGTGAAATGTAATAAAGAAACTAAAGTCTAAATTGAAGTTGCTAATGTTTTTATCTTACCTATTGAACATCAAAATGAGAACAAGGATGTTTTTTAACAATTAATGGGGAAATTCCATGGTCCTATTGAATAATTTCTTCTATTATGTTTCTTTAACCTTTATCTGCCTAATCTTTGCTCAAGTGAATTTTTTCCTTGGGCAGTATTCTCTGTTGGCCACTGCAATTTCTTAATCTCACAGTCACTCATCAGTTTTCTTTGAACACCTGAGGCAATGCCACTTTATCATCAAGGTCAGCCTCCTGGGGGCTTTTGACAATAGAGTTGCCACCTGTGTGTTTGACATGTTGCAAAAGTTGAGTGTATCATTGTTAGCTTCAGTGTATTCCCAGCCTAGTTTGAGAAATTCTACCTTGCGTCCTTCACTAGAAATTAATCAGTCCAGTGTAGGGCTCTAGGTCAAAGTTTCTTGCTATGGGCAAGGGCAATTGTACCACATTAGACTGGGGAAAAAATCCCTTGGTTCTTTAAAGCCAGTAGTACAATTTCCAAAGTAAGAACTAACCAGAGCCATTTAACTTTTTAGCTTCTGGGTTTTAATGGATTCCAGGGATTCCAATATTTATTATTCATTGTATGTAGTCTTAACTTTTACTAACTTTTCTACAAGATTCCTGGCTCTTTACCGAGTGGAAAGACCAAGTTTTGTTCTTGGCAGGCCTTAAGGTTATTTTCTTAATTTCTGAACCACTCAAGTATTTGGTCATTTATTGTACAGTCAACAAATATTTATTGAGGACCCGACTCAGTTTTGGGCATGTAACAGTGACCAGCTAAGTGAACAGAAAAACTGTTTAGTAAGATAGAGATGTCTGAGAAAAGAGTTAAGTTTTAGAGGGGAAGTAATGAAAGCTCTTATTTCCAAGAGGTTATGTTCAAGATGTCCTCAATTGAATAAGGGCAAAACTTCATCTGTTCTGACTTGACTTTGACTCTTGAGCCCATGAAGGAGCCTGTGAATATCTATTGCATAGATTAGAAGTTGTATGAATATAAGCGTTCCATTAGATCAGCTGTCAGACATGGACTGGACTCTTGCTTCTACTCCAGTCTTCCGTATCCACTCTTTCAAAAACAATAGATGCCACTCTGAACCACAGTCCTAGCCATTTCTGTCATTATTTAGAAATTGCCCCAATTATAAGGAGATCACAGTAGGGAACAATGAACCCATTCCCCACAATCCGTAGTCCTGCATTCCTTTTTTATGCAGCCCTTAGCCATGTCAGTAGCATGCTCTACTTTGGACCTTCAGAATGTGCCATTCCTAATATTAGGAAGGTCTTATTCTCCAGCTAATTTTATCAATCATCCTTCTAATTCAAGGGCAAAGATCTCTTAGAAATAAAATATGAAGCATCACACATAAGTATTTTAATCTAATCTTCTAGTACAAATGAAATTTAGCAGGGTTCAAATGTAAGGGAGTAGTAGTCATGTGAGTCTTTCATCAGTTTTTATGGGCAGAGGACCAACATTTTAACAGGGATCACTGCCTGCTCAGCCTGTGCATTCCCTTGCTGTGACATTTATGCATTTCTGTGTTTGCCTTCAAAATGGTGGTGGTGGGAAGGAAGGTGACATAAACCTTCCACTTAAAGTGAGGCACCCAAATTGCATGGGTTCATTAAGTGATCATTTACTATATACTTCAAAAAAATTTCTTCCTGAATTAGTCCCTAGAAATCTCCTTGAAAGGGGTATAAGAGCTTTAACAATGAATTATTGTCTATGGATAGCTCAGTGTGAAAGGGGATCCATATGTGCAAACTAGAATTTGTCATATGTAATGTCAGTTAAATCAGGTCTAATCTACCAAATACATTTTTATTGCTTTGCTTCATTAAAAAGGCTCTTAAAGTAATGAATAATCTTCTTCTTCACCAAGGATTATTAATGCCTTTATAACTCATGTCCTCTGAAAATAGAAAGACAGCTTGAAACTCTACCCTAATCTAGCTTCCCTGTTTGTCTTAGAGCCTTAAGGAGGAAAATCTATCAGACCTATCCAGTGTTAAATTCAGCCACATTAGCAAAAACCCTGAATTGGGCCAGGAGAAGAAATGGAAAAGGAGGCAAATCAGGTTCAGCTGTGGCAAAACAAGTCCCTCTCTTCCTAACACTGGTGTTTTCTTTTCCTACAGCAAGTCCACATGCAACACCATCGACTCTTCATTTTCCAACATCACCCATTATCCAGCAGCCTGGGCCTTACTTCTCACACCCAGCCATCCGCTACCATCCTCAGGAGACGCTGAAAGAGTTTGTCCAACTTGTCTGCCCTGACGCTGGTCAGCAAGCTGGACAGGTGGGGTTCCTCAATGTAAGGAAACCTCTTTTTTTCATTTTCTTTTAGAAATGTTAACTTAATTTAAAAATAACAAGGGGAAACCTCATGACCTTGAGGACATTGTGCTCTAACATTGTGCTGACTGACTGCAGGCAAATGTCATATTTATTCTAGATTGTGGGAAAGTTAACTTGCTCTAAGAGTGATTGGCCAGGGTTTAAAAACAGTGTTTGTGTTAAGTTTGCATCTGTCAAGTTCATGGATATAAATCATCTTGAGGGTGAACCATATAACCTTCTACATTCTAGGGCTGATAATTTCACCTCCTGCATTCTTGCCCCAGGGCTCATACAGTTAACAAAATAGAAAGAAAGAAAGAGTGAATAATTTTAAGTAATGATTTGGGGTGGTAGAGAGAGGTAGGGGGCAGAGAGGGACAGATGTTTCAGATCAACATAGTTGATATTTTTTAAAAATACAGTCTTGTAACACTTTAGATCCAAGTTGACCAGTACTTGAACTCAAGATGCTAGAAGCACAGTTTATTATGGTTTGTTATTTCTGCAAGTAGTTATCTTTCCTACTTATCTTTGTATAAAGCTAAACCATACTCAATCGCTTTAAATGAATGTTTTCATTTTTTTTCACAAATAAACCAAACGACCACAATTTGAAATAACATTCCAAATGTAAAAGTGATTTTAAAAAAATCACAAATTGTGTTACTAATATAGAACTAAATGTTTACAACGGGTAGCTTCATTCCAAGGCCAATAATCACAATAATTATAAATAAATAATACCAGCATAAAGCCAGATTTGGTTTTCCTTTTCTTGTAGTAGCTATACATGAAGCCACAGATTAGCCATAATTATTATTGCTCCATTTAGGATATTATGTCACACTGTTCTACCACTGGTGTTCTTCCCTTGCAGAAATAACCTGATTCTGCATATCTGAGCCAGAACAGGCAGCTTTGACTTATGTCTGCTGATGTGTTAGCAGATACATTTCTGTCTAGACAACAAATCAATATGGTGCCTTTTTTTCTTTTTGCTTGTGTATTCATTTGCTTGGCTTATTCTAAAGCATTCACTTAAGGACTTTCAGTCCACTCAGAAATAACACAGAGGCAAGTTGCTGGCAAGAAAGCACAGCATTCTGATTGTCAGACAAGATAGTCTTTGAGGAACAATCCTAAATATATCAGTGAGTGTTGATGGTGGAACAAAACTGCCTCTTCAGAATTATGAAGCTTATACTTAAAAGCCTGGGACACTAGGACCTCTGTCAGCTGAGTTTTGGTATGGGACTGCAGCCTAAATATGAGCTGTTACTATTGGTTGATCAGTGTCACTGAAGTCTAAAAAAGCAGTCCAAAGGCCACTTGGGAAACAGTGGAGGGGGGATGGATCTGATCCTCAGCATCAGGCAGCTGACTTCTCCATTTCTAACTTATTTTTAATAGTCCTGACATCATCCTATATAGCTGTCAAATGCCCAGTTTTGCATTTTGATCAAAGACCTGCTTGAGGCAGGTCTCTTCATGGAGCTATTTTGAAAAACTTGAAAATTAAATAGATTGTATTGCTTGCTTCAGAGGGAAACTTTCTTCTGTTATAGAATTGTTGCTTGGTTGTTTTAACACAAGGCAAACAAATTAAATACGATTCTTACAGCATTTGCTTATATAATTTAAATAAAAACTGGAAGTGATATTTTAACCTAGCAAAATTCTGATGGCTAAATTCTTAACTTTCTATGCCTGATATTATGCGATATGTAAAAGAAAATTTGTATGTTCACTGAAGACATTTATTATATGTTTATATAAGGTCAGCTTTAAAAAGTGAAAATAAAGTTGACAAATATAGATCATTGGCAGATCATTTTATGGAGGCAAATGCAAAAAAGGACAATGTAGTTCAAGAAAGAAATTTGGGATGCAGGGATATGTGCCCGCCCAAGTGTGCTTTTGTGGAATGCCTTAAAACAAACAGAACCAAGCACTTCTTCATCCAGATGCAATTATGCAAGAATTCAGGCAGCTGGAATACTTAGCCATTTACCTAGAAGGTGCCTAATGAATCTTTTGTTTTCAGAAGCAGCTAATAGTTGACGTCTATTTCTTCTTTTGTTTGTGTGTATGTGTGTTTTGTTTTCCTCACCCTTGCAGCCCAATGGGAGCAGCCAAGGCAAGGTGCACAACCCATTCCTTCCCACCCCAATGTTGCCTCCGCCACCGCCACCACCAATGGCCAGGCCTGTGCCTCTGCCAGTGCCAGACACGAAGCCTCCAACCACGTCTGCAGAAGGAGGTGCAGCCTCCCCCACCTCACCAAGTAAGTAGTGCTGAGACAAGGCGCCGGTCACTCATCCAGCTGTGTGCACTTGAATCCACACCTCAGCTCTGTCCCTTGCTGTAGAGGCTCTAGTAGTAGGCGCAGATCCCAGCAGTGGTCATAGCCTGAGTTTGCAGAATCAAGGCCAGAGTCAAAGTGAACACCACTCCAGGTACTATCAACTGCACCACATGTGGAAACAACTGAGCATGATGTAATTAAGATGATGTAATTACATGCCCAGGACAAGCTATTAAATTTGGTGTATTTTTCGAGTGGCTTTGAATGCTATGCTCATGAGCACCAAACCACATCTATATGCATAAATTATTCTTAGCAAACAGTTCCTGATTCTTCTGTATAGTCCTGCCTTCCAGGAACTTGCAGTCCAAGAGATATGCACTTGATGAGATATAAAAGTTATATAACTTACACATCAAATAGGAAAAGAAGTTTAGATCAAAGTGTCAATTCACAGGTGTGTACATTGAACAGTGCCAAGAATAAGAGCCTGGCAGAAGATCAGAGCTAGCAGCCATGGTAGTTGCATGGCCAGGCTTGGCAAGGGAAGGAAATAGAGGGTAGAATTAGATGGAAAGAGAACTCTTGGCTCTTCTCTGAACAGTCTGGGAACATTTGATCAGAGAATATAGGATTTCAAAACCTTTTTAGATGATGGGAATGATTACTTGATGAACTAGAGATTGAACAACTCTCCATATATTTCTTGATATTTCAGAGATGGCAAGAGCTAGAAATAACTTAAACACGCAAATGTGGCTTTTATTAGTGCCTGGAATAATGACAAAAAGAGTGATGTCTGAAGTTTCCAGGTGACAGATGGCCTGGCCTTGATTGATGGTGTGATGAGCACCTTCCCTAATGCTTCAGAGAGGGATCAGCTTATAGGAAAGGATTGGAACTGTGGCAGTGACCCTCGGAGAGCTTTCAGGGGTGTTCTTAAAGGAAGCGAGACTGGAGAATATACTGAGGAAAAAAGATATAAGAGCTGACTAGGAAAGGAGTGTTAAGGTCAAGAACTTGATTAGCAATAATAGGCGTTGAATAGAAGAGAGCAGGGGGCAGGATGTTTTGTAGACAGCACTGGAGCTGGGCAGCTACTCAGATCAGTATAGTGAGTGAAGATTCCTGGCTTCTCAGCTTTCTCACATCCAGTATTGGAATCATAATGATACTGGATACAGAAGAAAAAGGGTCAAACAAGAAAGATGAGCCTCTGTTTAGGTCATGTTCATGGAGTTGATTCTCGTGACACTAAATCCAGAATGACTACAGTCCCTCTTGGACACATACAGAGCATGAACTAGTATTTATTCATATGGATAATGCATGCAGCAGTGAGTGGCATCTGCGTGATTCCATATCTATAGCAAAAAGAGTAAGGATCGGGGGGCAATTTGGGAGAGACCTACTTCTCTTGGTGAGAGGTGGCTCAGTGAGATACTTGTCAACAAGGGAATAAACCCCAAGTGTCCAATGACATGGGAGGGAAGCTGGGATTGTCCTATGAATCCTGAAACCTCAGCTAAGAAAAAGAGTAGAGGCTCATGAGCTAATTTCACACACCCTGTCAGAGAGGGTTTCAGATAAAGAAACTGCTTTACAGAAAAACAGCTAGTAATTGGAAAGGTGGACATCTGAGCCCCTATCATTTAGACCCCAATAGCCATACTTTGCTATTTCCATTCCTGCATAGTGCCAAAGCCGAGCCTCATTCCCTCACTGAAAAATTCACTATAAAGTATGAGACACTAGTAGTAGAGTTGAGGACACTTTACATGGAATAGGTGGCATATTACTATTAGGCTTTTTTTATTTCTAAATTTTTGATGCTGGGGATTGAAGTAAGGGGTGCTTAACCACTGAGCCATATCCCTGGCCTTTTTAAAATTTTGAGACAGGGTCTCACTAAATTGCTTAATGCCTTGCTAAGTTGCTGAGACTGACCTTGATCTTGTGATCCTCTTGCCTCAGCCTCCTGAGCCACTGGGATTATAGGCATGCACCACTGTCCCTGGCTACTACCAGGGTTTTAAAGGACTGTGGCACTGTCCTGCACAGACGGGGAGAAGAGGAACAGAAAAAATGGTCTTCAGGGGTATGTCAGTACACATAAATATGTGGCCACCCATCAGTAAACTGATATCCTCAATAAATAGATATAAGTAAAGTTTGGAGACAGTTATTTCTCTGGCCTATTAGGAGAAACCCTATCTGAGAGCATGTGTGAAATTAGCTCTGATAAGTGCTCCCCCAAATAAATTGGAGTATTATATCATCAGCTCAAGTTGTTCCCTAGTGGAAGACCCCAGTGGGTAGTGATGAAGGATGTCTGTAGGACCCAGAAAAGCTTCTCAACTGCGAGATCAGGTTGACACTTTTGGATCCATGGTTCTGGACTCTACTCCATGGAGTGTAGCAAACCCCTTCTACAGGAAGATGCCACTCACCCTAACACATTTCGTCAGCTCTGAAGGAGGAAAGGTGGAGGGGGTCTTGGCACTTCTATCAGGGGAAAGTCTCAAAGTTTGATATAGGGAATCAGATACTTATTCTCTGGATCTGATGATTCTAGGAAGATAGACAAAATGAAATCTATTGATGGCAAGAGAAATTTTTTATCATCACAAATGTTATCCCTTGTGGGCATGTTGGATTCACAGGAATGTGTTGTTTCCCAGCAATATATTGCTTGTCATTTTCTACTTTTATTAATAAGAGAGTGATAGCTGCAATTTGTAGCCTCAGAGAAGCCTTTCAAATAAAAAATCTCAAAGCCTACAGGTCTGCCCTTGGAGGGAATTTAAGGGCCCCCACTAGGAAAAACAAACAAACAATCAGAAAAAACTTCTCACACCCTAATTTCTGAACCAATTTATAAATAAAGTACAAGGAAAAAATAGATGGAATATAGAATACCACCTTCACTATTAGAGGATTTACTTTATAACTGTGGGAAAATGTGCATCCTGATATGGTGCTCCCAAATTACACCCACCTATCTACCCATTACTGGCAGTACTAGACCACCACAAGCTTTCCACCATGGGGTCTTCCCTCCCATATAAAACTGATGGCATGGAGGTACAGGTGGCTACATGCTCCCCTGCAGCACCTGTCTCCTTAGGAGAAAGAAGTGAGGAAGGAGCAGGACTGGTCACATCCATTTTCCACTTGAGAGCACGACAGTCTGGAAAGTAGTATGTGATGGGGTGGAGAAGAACCAAGAATATATGGCTTGGACTCAATATCAGGAGTGAAGCACCCCCCTTAACATTACCTTTAATGACTGCCTTCTTTCAATCATGTATTCAGCCATCATGCATTGACATCTCATATGCCAAGGCTATGTGAGCTGCTTGGAATACAGAGGTGATTAAACCCTGCAGTAGGATGGGGGTGTGTTGAGAGATGCAGCTGGTAAATAGACAGGTGTGGAGGGAACTCTGGGTAAAAGTGTATACTGGTGGTGTGGGAGAGAGGTCTGGGTCTGGGGCTTCAGGAAAAGATTCTTTTAGGGAGGTAACTTCAAAGCTATTTAGTAGAATGACATTCTGGTGTTTTAAGAGAAGGTAAAAACTTTTCTTCAGAAACTGGCCTAGGATGGGGTCTAAAATTGGATTGCCACTAGATAAGAATATAGAGGAAAACTATAATTTTTATAAATCATGTACTTTCTTAGAAATGAAATCACAAGATGGTTGGGTCCTGTTTATCTCTGTCAGTGTATTAGAGCTCCATTCTGATGAGAAGCATCATCATGACAGGGCATTAAGTACAGATGTTCCACAGGCCAACAGAGTGTTCAGAATTGAAGCCTTTTTCAGAAACATCAGTCACATAACCTAGGACAGACTTTTTCTGTGGAAGGGTTTGAGACAACTTGCAACAAAACAAGATTTTTAAAAATAAAAAATAGGCAATCATGCCAAGGGTCTCCTAAATTACCAACTTTTGGGGGCCTCAACTCCATCATCTGCTCATGGGAACAACACCAACCTCCGTTTACTCTCATAGGCATAGTGTCAGCATGAACTTGGTGACAGATGTGCTGTACCATCCTGTAGACAGAAGTCCAAGGCATCACTTTTAATATCCTTTTATAATGAAATACAAGTGCATGCCAGCCTAGGGCAGAGCATATATTTTTTAACTAATCAGTTGCCTCTGGCACTAATACTAAACTTTGCAGCTGTGGCCAGAAAAACAGGGATAGGAAACAGGAGGAAAAATTTGCCTATGAAATAAATACATTTTAATGGGAAAAATCCTTACCAGTGACTTAAAAAAAAAGGGGGGGGGGCAGGAAAGTGTATAGGGAAATAATAGTTCTTTTCCCTCTTAAGGAGAACTTTTATATTATTCATGTGTTTTGGAGAAAGATTGATGCACTATGCTAGGACTCCAGGATATCATGAAAAATAGGAGGCACAGCTGTGAGAGCAGCTTGAGGGTGTTCTGTCCCCACCAAGGAGCTGCCGCTGTGGGTTTCTGCCCCAGGGGGAGAGAGCACCACCACCGCCATTCATTCAGCACAAACTCATGGAGCGCCAGCTGTGTGCCAAGAACTGTCTTAGGTGCTAGTCTTCCACAAGCAGTAGAAGAGAGAAAAATGCTGACTTTGGAGCTTTTATTCTCTAGGTGGAAGAAAGACAACAAACAAAACAGTACATGTAAAAGGTAGGTAGTCTGTAAGAGAAGGAAAAATTAAATCAAAGAGCTGAAGGGGTGAGCAGGGAGCCAGGAGACTGTGGCGGGCAGAGGTTTCCAAGCAGAGGGAATAGCCGGTGCAGAGACAGCTTGGTATGTTGGAGGGAGGTGAGGACAGCAAGGGCAAAGTGAGCCTTGGAGGAGGTCAGAGAGGTAGTGAGGTTGCGGTTGCAGGCCTGGGAGTGCAAATCATGTAGGATCATTGTCAGGACTTTGACATTTCCTCCCAGTGAGACAGGGAACAGAGGAAGAGTATTGTTGGCTGGATCTTAATAGAAACACTCAAAAGGCTTTGTGGAAAATAGATTGCCAGAGGCAAGAATGAAAGCAAGGAGACCCGTTAAGAAGCTGTTTCTTATCAATAAATATAATGAGTGTCTCCTGCATGCCAGCCACTATTCCAGGCACAAGAGATACAAAAGTGAATGAAACAGAGAATTTCCTGCCCTGATAGAACTTGCATTCAGCAGGAAGGGACAAACAATAATCAAAATATAAGTAGATACAGTGCAGAAAACTGAAAGAGGCCAGGGTGGAGAGGACACTGTTGCAATCTTACAGGCAAGAGTTACTGATGACCAGCACCAGTGTGGGAGCAGTCAGGGCAGTGAGCATGGTTGGGTTCCAGATATATTTGAAAGGTAGAGCTAACAAGATTTGCTGATGCATTCAATGTGGGTTGAGAAAAAAGAAAAGAAATCAGTGATGACTGCTAGGTTCTGACCTGAGCAACTGGAAGGATGGAGTTGCCATAAACTGAGATAGGAAGATGGCAGGAGCAGCTCTGAGTGAGGGTAGAAACCAGATTACCTTTGAGATGCCTGTTAGACACCTTATTGCTGAGAGTGGTCACAGGAGCATCCTGCCTATGGCAGCTTACTGTGCAGGTTACTGAACAGGTTACCAAGTTTTTCTGTGTTCATCATCTCATTGATAAAGGACTCCTTTTCAAATGTGTAATACAATAAACAAGTTTCTCTAAGAGTCCTGAGGACAACAGCACAAGAACAAGGAAAATTTTTTATTATGTTTAGGTGTATTTGTGGCATGATAATGCACAACACAATATTCTGTTGTTAATTGTACTATATGATCCAATTTTATATAGTAAGTTGGGACCAAGATCATACTATAGAAATGGACTTTTCCATGTGTTTTTTTTTTTTTTTTCTGAAATGAAGATTGACATCATAGCCTAGAATTATAATGAAAAGAAAAATGCTTTTGAATTATAATGGAAGATAAAATGTGCATATTTTTCTTTTTTAATTAATTATGAATACAAAAACTCAATTTAAAAATGCATAAAAGACTCATAAACAGTTTTGCCTATGCCTGCTTCACTATGAACTTTTAATTTCTTAAAAAACTAGAATTCTATAGAAGCAGGTAATGGCTACTTACCTTTATTATTTATTCTTACATCTACAATGAATCTTGTACAGGTTCATTATATGAATGAATATGAGTGTGTTAACCAAGAACATAACAATAATCTGTGGCTGGGATGGAGAATTTCTATTATAATCAACACATGTTGGATGCTTTTATGTTAGTAAAGCTTTTACACACATATATTATCTTATTCAATCTTCCTAAAACTCCTGTGAGGTCAGAATCTTATAGACAAGGAAACAGATTGGAAAATGGAGGCTGCTAGCTGGGTATGGTGGTGCACACTTGTAATTCCAGCAGCTTGGGAGGCTGAGGCAGGAGGATAGCAAGTTCAAAGCCAACCTCAGCAACTTAGCAAGACCATCTCTTAAAATAAAACATAAGAGGGTCTGGGGATGTGGCTCAGTGTTTAAGCATCCCTGGGGTTCGATCCCTGGGGTGAAAAGAGAAAGAAAAAAAAGATAAAACAAGAAAAAGAAAATGTAGGCTACATTCCCCAAGATTATATTTTATGGTAGTTGTAGCTACTCAAACACAGGCCTCCCATGCTCTTCATACTGCCTCATACTGTAATTGAACAAATGATAAAACAGTGACCAGATTTCTGGTTATGTGGGAAGCCACAACTGCCTGCTCATGCCTGAAATTAATAACAACAGTGAAGTAGTTAGCTTTTACTAATGCCTCTGGCACTCATAAGAATGTTTTTTATATGTATTATTTCATTTCATCCTCATTTTAATTACATAAAATAAATTCTCTTGTTACCCTTGAAAAGGACTAGGAATGGAGATAGGTAACTTTCTGAAAGTCTCTCAGAAAGGGGTTGTAGAGACATGATTCACATCTAGTCACCTTGAACCTGGAGTCTTTATGCTTTGCTGTGGCATGAGGATCTTTGCTTTAGCTGAATCCTCCCGCCGCCCCCCACCGAACCCCTCCCACAAGTGTAAACCCTATAAAGATATTGGCAGTCATTTATACTTTAGTATGAATTGCTTTCTCATGCTGAGAGTGTGTCTTATTAGCAGGCAGAGAAAGAAAGCAAAAAAATTGTGAAGAGACATATAGACAATGTTTTCCTTGTTCAGAGAAGAAGTAGAAGATTTATAAGAAAGAAAGGAGAAAGAGAAGGTAGGGACGGAAGGAAGGAAAAGGAAAGGAAGGATGAGAAAGATAGAATTGAGTTTGTGGTTTCTTTTCACAAAACATGTCTTTGTTACTGATGTCTAGACATTATTCTTTGTTAATTTTAAAATTTACATTCAATAAAATTATCTTGTTTGTGCAGTTCTATGAGTTTTTATAACATCATAGATACTTGTAGCCAACACCACAGACAGGATGCAGAACAGTTCTAAGAACACCGTCAATTTGACCAGCTCTAAGTCAACGTCTGATCTCAGGCCGTGCCAGCAAAGTTTGCCTTGCTCTATTTCCACATTGATTTTAATCCTTTTATCAGTGCTGCTTCTATCCCTGTCATATTTTAGTTTTTTTATATTTTCAGGATTATGAAAGAGACCCAAATACACAGAGTATTCTATTCTGTGATAAGAGTGACATTTCAGAGGAGGGAAAGGGATTTAGTGAAGTGTACTGGGAGAAATGAGTAGCAGTCTGGAAAAAAATTTCTTACTCAAAACTAAATTCCCACTAGAACAAAAAAATACAACAAAATACTAAACCACAAAATACCACGATAAAATGTAGGACAACTTTTAAAACATAATGTTGACGAAAAGAAGGCCTTTCTAAAGAATACAAAAACCCAGCATCTGTGAAGGGGAAAACGATAAATTCTACTCCAAAAGTGTCCAAAATTTATGCACAGAAAAAACCACCACAAACAAAGTTGAAAGCAGAAGGTAAAGTAGAAAAAGAAATCACAACATATGTGACAAAGAGCTAAATTATGCAACACATATACAAACACACCCTATATATATATATATATATGTATATACATATATATAACATAAGTTAATATAATATATAAAATATACCTATTTATTTGGTATATGTTGATTTACATATTGTTATATATAAACATATGTATGTGTATGTATGTATTATATGTGTGTATATATATACACATAGTATTTGTATTATATATAATAATGTGTAAATCAATATATAATATACAAATCTATAAATGTACAATATGTAAAACATTATGTGTGAGTGTGTGTGATACCAGATATTGAACCCAGGGTCTTATACATGCTAGGCAAGTGCTCTATCACTGGTCTACATTCCCAGCCCTTTTGTGTTTTTTTTTTTTTTTTTTTTTTTGAGACAGAGTCTTGCTAAGTTGGCCAAGTGACCTTGAACTTTCAGTCCTCCCACCTTAGCCTCCTGAGTAGCTGGGGTTACAGGCATGTGCCACTGCTCTCAGCTAATATATACTTTTTAAAGTCAGAAAGAAAAAGGCCAACAATCCAATAGAAATACAAGAAAATGATATAAACATTTAAAAGATTTGCCATTTGTGTAATATAAGAACAATACAAATTAAAATTTGAAAATATTTTTATTGATTAGCAAAGATAAGACCGTATGATACTGTTGGTAAACATATGGAATGTTCATATACCATTAGAGCCCTGCAAATGGTTCAACCTCTTTAGAGGACAATTTAGTATATATACACACATGCATGCACACACACATACATAAATGTAACTATATATAAATATTATAGCAAGTATTAAATGTTTATGCATGAATTTATAACAGTGTGATAGATTTTAAGTGTTCACCATGCATATAGTTGGACATATAAGCAAAGTAGTACATAAAGTATACATTGTAACATCAATTATAATGAAAGATTGGTAACCTAAATATACACTAAAGTAACTGTTATACATTAGGAACTCTTTAAAATAAAGAAGTAGGTCTGTCTGAAGTCATGGGATAATCTTTGAGTTATACAAATGCAGGTGCTGAGAGGTGTGTGCCGGTGGAGGGCGGGGGGAACTGGTAACTGCAGCTGACTGCAGGAAGAGTATACAGTTTTAGGGGGATAATTTTTCATACCTTATCCAATGAGAATGAAATATATTAAATTTGAAATCACTGTTTATACCAAACAAAATGATTTCTTTTAGTTTTTGCCTGTGGCCTAATAATCTTGTTTATACCTCAACTGTAACAGTGACCAAAATCACATACTCACACATAGAGGGCTCTGTAAAAATCCTTGGCAATTTTCATACATCTTGCTTTTAGCTATAGACTGAACTTAGAGTGTGAGAGCAAAAATGTATGATCTTTCTGGTAAAGAATAATATTCTTTTCCCCTCCCTGAAAGCGGAGAGTTTAGTGTGAGGTTAGCATTTTCATTCATAGTAGCCATTATTTGGTCACAGGCCCTGCTTTAGAAACCCATTGAATACAAATATACATGAACTATCTTCAATCATAATTTGTTATAAAGATTTTTCAGAGCATTTTTATTTTGTGTACAGTCCCATTTTTAAATAGTATAATGTGCAAAGGGAGAATAAAAAGGATTATCGGAAATCAGGCATGTTGGTGGGTATTTTCATATGCATTAACTTAAGTACCATTGTTATTATAACTGCAAAATTGGAATTGTGAACACTTTTAAAGAAGCTGAAACTGAGCCAAGGTTCAAACCCAAGTCTGTTGGAGTCTGAAGCCCAGTGCTTTCTGCTTTACCAAGAGAGCACCGTGTTTAGAGGTATAATATCATGCAGCTTTCCTTTGAAAGCCCAAAGACACTCCATAAAAAAAAAAACTGTTTTATTATTTTAAGAGTAACAGCACCTTGGGTACATTGAATTAGATGAAGCACACAGGAACCAAGGCAGGAAAAAAGAGATTAAGAGATGAATTTTGCGAAGAAAGGATGACTCTAAGGGAGCAGGACAAGGGATGATGACGTCCATTAGGTCACCATGACCCATTCAAGCCTGGTATTAGTCTTAGTTTTTTACTTTTTCAGATGAAAGATGAGTTTTAAGACTTTTTCTTATAAAGGTAATATATGACATTTTGTTGGAAAATATAAAAGAGAAGATTATAGTCTTCCATAATCAACTACAATTGATGTTATAATCTTTTTCCCCATCTCTTCTTAGTGTATACACATATATAAAATGGTTGTGATCACAGTGAATATAATATTTAGTATGCTGTTTTCTTAATTAGCATTATTTACCTTTTCTTACTCATAATAAGTTAGAAAATAATTTTAAACCATTTATACCTATGTCCCTGCTAGGTTAATCTCTTTGTTCCAACCCAAGGAATATGCTTCCAGCATATCCTGAGATTTATTTTTTTCTCCAACTTTATAATTTCCTTAGGATTGACTTCTAGAACTGGAATTACTAATGCAAATGGTATGAACACCTCTCTTGAGATACATTACCAAACTGCCTTTTCAAAAAGATTGTACAATTTACACCCTTACAAATTGCTTGTAAGTCTGATAATGCTAACCCTTAAGAGGTTTGAGTGTTATCTTTTTTAATTGTTAGGAGGCAGATATCTTGGAGGTATGATTCCTGTAATCACATTTTGGAATCAATAATCCTTGATAGGATGATTTTAGCATTTTTTTCAGTTGTTTTAATACAAAGCATAGGGGAATTCAGGAGTTTCCCATCTTGTCTAAGAAGCCTCTGCACTGCTCCCACAGAGAGGATAGCCTGTTAAACATTCATGGAGAGGTAAAGGGCTAGGAAAACTGGAGCAAATAATATTTATTATGATAGACTCTTTGCATAGAGAGGTTCAGAGAGGTTAAATGGCTTAAGCAGTAAGAAAGTAAACAGATTCAATCCAAGATTTTCTGGTTCTCAAATTTATTTTCTATTGACTTCATCTCACTGCATATATATGTGTGTGTGTGTGTGTGTATAAAATTTATATATATACATAAAATTTGAGATTTTCAGATTTCTTGATTTCTTTATGCTTGTTTTAAAATTAGAAGATATTTTTATTCATGTTTCCACTCTTTCAATAATTTCCCATGCATATTTTCCAATCATTTTCTGTATTTTCCAATCATTTTCTTTCATCATAATTGATTGTGATATTGAGTATGTGTGTATATATGTATTTGTAAACT
The DNA here is from genome assembly GCA_025594165.1 of Tamias sibiricus. Taxonomy (NCBI): domain Eukaryota; kingdom Metazoa; phylum Chordata; class Mammalia; order Rodentia; family Sciuridae; genus Tamias; species Tamias sibiricus. The sequence continues at coordinate 54,219,567 of CM046658.1, forward strand.
GATTTTATTTCATATTATAAACATGTTGTAATGTCATTAACTATTACTTTGAAACATTATTAATGGCTGCAAAGTATTCCAATGTATGGATGAAGCATTAACTTATAAGTTGTTTCTCGTTTGTTGCTCTTATAAGTAATGCTGTAATGAACATCTTGAGTATAAATCTTTATCTATATTTTTAGTGCTTGTTGAGGATAAATTCCCAGAAGTAAGTTTCCAGAGTTACACTGCCTTTTGGGAGGCCACAGAAGCCTTTCAAGAAAGAGCGATCCAATATATTGATCTGAATTTCTTTTTTTAGCAAACCCTAGCTGAATCCAGGGTCTGTTCCCTGTGGCTACTTAATATAATTTTCAACTGTGCCCACTCATTTATGTGCTTGCTTCTGATCAATAAATATGTTCTATCAATTGAAACAACAGACGACATACTCATAAAAATAAATGACAGTTATAGAATTTAGATTAGCCATCAGAAATAAATTGAAATGGAAAAAAACTAAGCTGTATTTTTATCCTTTAAAAATTAGTATGAAGATAGAACATTGTAGGTGGTCTGAATACAGTGTGTATGCAAAACACTCACTGTGAAGTCCCTCCTTAGTGCACAGATTTTGATAACAAGGTCAAAGCGTCTCCAGTTTAGAAGTTGCTCTGGTCCCTTCTCTTGGTGTGCATGTAATAACATGAAATGTCTTGTACCTCCCTTTCTCCATTTTACCCCAAATCATGATATACAGCATGAGCCCCACTTGCCTGAGAATCCTTAATACAGGTAGAGATGCTAGCAGAGCCAAGCCATCTGGCTGAATTGATTCTTCTCAGGATTTTTGTGAACTCCATGCAAATTGTTACCATACATGTTAAGTAATGCTAATATATTAAAGTTAGAATTCATTAGTTTTTCAGGAAGGAAGCTTGTGGGTATGTTGATCTACAATAATTTACTAGCGATAAGGAGGCTTTAATTCCATGCCCTAAGGCCTGTGTTTCTTTGTTGTTGTTGTCAGTAACTTGTTTGTAAAAACTAAAGATTTGCAGAGATAATAGGTAACTGACTGCACAGATGTGATCAAAATAATGGAAATTTGGTGTGGTTATCTTCTGGATTTCAAACATCTGGAGGAGAACCACAACATCCACTCCATCATGGGATTTCTAAATCTCTAAGTACTGGTTTGTGTGTAAGCAAAGGCTGTGTTTTCAAAAGGCTTCTCAAAGGCTATGCTTTCCCAGGCTATACCATGTGTGTTTCCCTAGCTATGTAATGACATTAACAATGCGAACCCAGGCCCTGTAAGCTAAATCAATACCAATAGATCTCTTTGAAGGAAAAATGTTCCAGTATTCTCCAGCATTCTTTTGTGAGCTTGCAGGAAATAGTGCTGTTCAAGTCCCTAAATGAATTTGATGATAGTGGTTTCCTTCAGAAATTAGCTAATCTATTTTCTAACAGTTTCTGCATTTTTTTGTTTTTATTTTTGAGAGATGAAAATTTTCTCATAGACCTCCCTTCCCCCAACAACAAAAAAGAACGTGACAGTGCAGCTCTAAAGATTTGGGACACCATTTCAATTAGATATTTAGTCGTCTCAAAGTCTGAGACTGAGACATGCTCTCCACACATGTTCCCTTCACTGTCAAGTGTCACTGATGAGCATTTAATAAGACTACTGTTTGGATACACCGGATTCTCTTTAAGTCTGTGTTCCTGAACTTGTTTTGATGACTTTTGACTAGCGCATTCCTGGGCAGGGAGCAAAGTCTATTTTGAGTGAAATCGAATTTGGGCTAGTTATTTTTAGAGGGCAACCCCCTGCGGGTTTTTGAATACAGGGAACACATGAAATGTGTGTTGCCATGTGAGATCAAAGGGGAAGGTGAATAGGAGGGTATCTGGGTGCCCCACTAGTGCTTAGAATCCAAATGTGGTGTCTTTGCTTGCTTTATAAATTATTTCTTCCTCTTAAATTTAGGAGGCCTCTTCCCCCCCTTACTCTGATATTTATCATCACTCTCTGATAAGAGAATGGATGCTCACTACTTCCATGGTGTTGGAGTCTTAAATTTTATGGTCCTTAAAATTTTGCCTTCTCTTGCTGCATGGTGAAATGTAATTCACAGGTCCCATCTTTCCTTCTTTCCCTGGCAATCAAAGCCCCTTCCCTGCCTCTGCTCCCTTGCTGGTGCTGCCTCCTCTATGACCTCCAATCCCTGGGAGCCTGTCAGCCCACCCTCCCTTACAGCTGTCCCAAAAGCCAGCTCCATCTCTTCCACAAAGCCCTTTCTGTTCCTCCTGCTGGGTATCATTTTGCTATATTTTAACACCTCACAGATTTTTATTTAAGCACTTTTCACAGATTTTTATTTATATTACTTTTAGGCACTCATATTCTCATTTTCTGTACTTGTGCCTCCCCAGTAGGCTTTAACATTCTGAGGATAGCAGTGTATCTTAGTCACCTTTGTACCTTAGTAATGCTCAGAACAGAGGCTGGCTTACGACAAGTGCTGGAATACATATCTTTCAGCAAACAAGAGACAATATGTGAATATATTAACATTTCACTCTGCACTTAGTGGAATCTGAGAGAATGAAGAAGAGAGTGGCGCTCACTACTTCCACGGAGTTGGAGTCTTTGATAAAATAAGACAAATTTCTCATTCCTCTTGGCATTAGTGGCTAAGCCAGCCCACCAGGGTCTAAGGGACTTCATCACTTCTGCAGTCTGAAGTAAATCCAGACCCTCGATGCTCAACCTGGTCTCTTGCATTTCTGCCCAGGTGCCTCTCTCTGCTCATTCCCCCACCTGACCCTGCTGGAGTTGTTACCACCGCTCAGGCTCTTAGGGGCAGCCTGGGACCCACAGAGTGGTCTTCATTCAAAGAGTAACTCTTCTTTGGTTAACCTCTACATAGAAATCTATATTTTTCTCTCTTCTGCCTGCCTTGGTTACACATGTTTTAGTGATTGCTAAACTAGAACTTTCAAACTGCCTATTTTCAAAACAATGTAGACTCCCAGTTTCTAATTTACCAGATTTGGGTGATTTCATTAATAGAAAACATTGGTTGACAATGGTACAAATATTTTAATATCTTAATATCTTTTTCTTTTTTTAATATTTATTATTTGCTTTAGTTGTACACAATGCATTTTTATTTTTACGTGGTGCTGAGGATCGAACCTGGGCCATGCTAGGCAAGTGCTCTTCCCCTGAGCCACAACCCCAGCCCCTTAATATCTTTTTCTTCAGTCATATTTTGTCCAAAGATGGGAAACTGCTAAGCATGTTCATTCACAACACATTGACTGACAGACATGGTAGTGTACACCTGTAATTCCAGTGACTTGGAAGACTGAGGCTGGAGGATCTCAAGTTCAAAGCCATCCTTAGCAACTTAGCAAGACCTTCAGCAACTTAGCAAGACAATTTCTCAAAATTTAAGAAAATTAAAAGGACTAGGGAGGTATTTCAGTGGTAAAGCACCCCCAAGTAGCAAAAAAAAAATTTAACAAAACACATTGACCAAGTTTTTAATTACATGACCAGGTATAACTGTTGAGTGAAGACTATTACAGACTCAACACTAATTCATCTGGAGATATTATGATTCCTTTATCCAGATACATTCCTTATTCCTTCTTTTTTTATTATTTGTTCTTTTTAGATATCATGACAAAGTATATTTTGGCATATTATACATACATGGAGTGTAACATTCTAATTAGGATCCCATTCTTGTAGTTGTACATGATGTGGAGTTACACTGATCATGTATTCTATATGAACATAGGAAATTTACATTCAATTAATTATAATGTCTTTCCTATTCCCCTCTCTTCCCTTCATTCTCTTTGTCTAATCCAATCCTTATTCCTTCTTATTCAGACAAAGAAAAACAAATGCATAAAAAAAAGAAACAGCACACTGAGAACAACACCTGGAGTTCTGTTTGGCTAGTGGGCAGTCACTATGTCCATTTCTGAGGATACTGAGGCCATATGCTCCCAGGGACACCTGTAGAGTTTTAAGGAACAGTGCTGCAGGGACCTCCTCTACTCTTCCTCTCCACCCCACCATGTCCCTCCCTAGAGACAGATCCCAGTACCCTCAGGGGCTCTGTAGAACTCTTTATTACTTATGGAGAGTTGTTCTCAAACCATTTCCCCAGCTGATCTTCCTGGATTAGCAATGCATACAAAAGGGAGTAACACAGAAGAATGTGATTTTGTGATTTTTCTGAACATAGGATCAAATTCTAGTTTGGGATTTTTATACCTACTGTTGTGCTGAAGGCCAAGCTAAGACTCTTGGATAATGTGAAGAAATAAGGGGAGTGGGGAGGGAGAGAAAGAGAAAAAACAATTACATTAGTGCTAATAAAAGCTGGTAGAAGCTTCTTATAGGGATGTTCTTCCATACTGTTAAGAAAATGGGTCATAAGAAATTGTAAATGTAGGTAAAATGGCTGCTAAAAATACTTTCTATTTCAGAGGCAGCCAAATAACCAAAATTTTTATTTCTTTCTTAAAATATTTTTAATTGTCAATGGACCTTCATTTTATTTGTTTATATGTAGTGCTGAGGATTGAACCAGTGCCTCATATGTGCTAGCCAAGCCCTCTACCACTGAGCTACAAGCCCAGCCCAATAATTTGATTTCTAATACTCATGTTTGCCATGAGGACTTTTATAATGAGATTATACGGCCAAACTTATTTCCCTGTTTACTTTACCAAAAAGTTATCAGTTGCCCCTAAATCTCTCCTCCAGAATCCTCAAAAATGTCTACAGACATCTCTCAAAAAAAGTATGTATATTTTTCAGATCTCATGATTTCCTGCAGCTCTTCCTGCCATGTTTGCTTATTGCTCTTATAAATAGGGCAAGAATTACAATTAAGAAGGATTTGAATATGACATACTATCCTAGTAAACATGATTGTATATAAATAGTTACTACATTGCCCCCTTTCCTTGATACTATGTTCATGTCGAAAGCTCTTAACCATGTATGTATAATTGATTCACTATGGTGTATGTGGTTGTTTTAATAAAAAGTTTGAATTGAGGTTTTATTCAATACTATAACTCCCTAATTCTACAGTTTCTTTGAGAAGATCAGATTCAATTTATGTCATGTCTTTTCTGGATCTACATCCTGTTAGAGGTGAGCACCCTGCCTGCTGTCACTATAATAATGGAAGATGAGTCAGAATTTCTTCCTTCCTTCCCTTGTTTTCCCTATGTCCATGATTCCCCCCAGGAGTTCACTTTCTACAGAGTAAATTTCCCAGGGCATATTCTATGACTTAGGTACCCAAATTTCCCAGATTTTTGTAGTAGTCATGATATCCTTGTTTTCAAAAATGAAAACACTGCCACCTCTCTCACCACTGCTGTGTTTTGTTTTGTTTTGTACCAGCGATTAAACCCAGGGGCGCTTAACCAATGAGCCACATCCCCAGCCCTTTTTATTTTTTTATTTTGGGACAGGGTATTGTGCTTATGGTCTTGCTAAGTTGCTGAGGCTGGCTTTGATCTTGAAATCCTCCTGCCTCAGCCTCCCAAGACACTAGGTTACAGGCATGTGCCATGTACCCAGCCACTACTGTCTTTTTTAATAATCAGAATAACCTTTGGAGCAGCTTTAGTGGTCCTCAAGAGTTAGAGGCTTTCTGGGATGTTCTGAAACCAAGACTGCAAATTATGTCCCATGATTGAAGAAAGGAAAATACCTACTTAGCATCATCATGATCCTGGGTAGTTAAATTATTTGTATGCCAAACCTTCTTTTAAATGGTGAAATTTAGGTCAAGAAAAAGTAGATAGCGAGGTGCAGTACAAATACCTCTCCAGCTTTAGTAAGCTTGTTATGGTCAACAGAGAACTGTCTTCACAAAAGAATGTCCCCACCCCCCAAATGGCGTATATGCTGGGATCCATAAGCTTGCTCATTTATTATGTGACCAGTGTGGCAAAAATGTCATAGGAAATCCTGCTATGCCTAGGGTAAGCAGCCAGCTGGGGCATGCTGTTCAACCAAGACCATCAAAGTGAGGGCTCCCATTTCAGCATCTGTCATCAACCACTCAGCCTTGGTTCTTCAACACACCCTTCATTGTTTTTCATACATTTTCACCCTACTTTTTCTCTAACCACTAACAGGTTTGACAGGTCACATCACCTACTAGCTTCCTCCTTATCTCTCCTTCATCCCCTTTGTGCTCCAGCAGCAGGTGAATATACTATTGGGTGGTTAGAGTTCATCGTTTTCAATATAAAACTTTGCTGATGTTTCTTAAAGTGCATCAAAGTAAAGCCAGTGGCTGAGAGAAACAATAGATTATTCTACTGAGCTTTTCAAAATGAAATTTCCCCCATACCAGTGAGTGAGGGGCACCTGTAGAATGGCTTAATGCAGAGCTATTTCTCAACTCAGTTAATACTCATGTGACATAGGATAAGGTGGGAGGGACCTCAGTAGATTCACCAAACAACACACGTACATTTAGATCATGTAATATAAAGTCACTCCTAGGTAAATCTTCCTAAAACAAATATTCTTGCAACAGAAATTTTCCTACAATACATGTCAGAGGCCCCTTATGCTCCTTTGTCCAGTTTAACGCCACCACAGCCATGTCCACATGACCTTCACGGATCTATTTGGGTGGCTTAGCTCTTAACAAAGATGACCAATGGGAGTTGGACCACATTTGTGGGATTTTTATCCCTCCGTGAGTTTAACAAGGGAACAAGAAGTATGAGCAGTTTTCTGAGAAACAGAAAATCAAAGTAAGAGAAGCAGATCATGTCAATAATAGGGGAAAGTCTGTGTTTTTAGAAAGCATAAATCCTTTTTGTCTTTTAGATGTATGTACTAGCGGTAGTACAAAAAAAATACTTTTTATAAATATTTGTTAAGAAATCTGGAATTACTTTAAGCAATAGTCTAAAGATTCTAAACTAGACAAAGCATACGAAATAAATCCTTGCAGTTTGTGGTTAAAAAAAAAGTTAATTACAGGACACCAGAAAACAAAATGTACATTCAGATTTATGAGCTGAGACACCAAAGCCACTGAATTTTTTTTTTCTCACTAGAGAAGCTCTTAAGTATAAATATAACATCCAACAAGAAAACCCCGTGTGCGGTGGAAAGGATAGCAGAATGAAGTGTGGCACCTGAGGTCCCTGTGGACTATCTTCAGTTACACAGGATCGGACAGTTTGTGCCTGACAGAAGGAATCTAGGAAGGCAAGACAACCAGTGTGAAGATTTTAAGCACATTTTGGATATCATAAATATTCTAGACACTCCACTGGACCTATAAAGGCAACTTGATTTAAATGGTTTCCACCTTCCTCTTGGAGAACCCATCAGTTCCTCCTATAAGGACTTCTCTTCCATGTAGAGGCCCAGAACCAGTTAATGATGCTCAGGAGTGTAACAGCATGGAAAGAAAGGTTGTAAATGAACTGTGTTCCTTCCTTTTCTCCCTAATTTCTTTCTCCCTGTGCTCTGAAGATCAGGATATCTCCTTCTAACCCCAGAGCTTGTGTTTAATGTAGAAAGAATACTTGGCAAATGTCCTACATGTTCTAATTTGTAGATGGAAGCAGAGAACAGCTCATCCAAGCACTGATTTGACATTGATGAACCCCAGCAGGCGTTGAGAGCCAGTCCCCCACCACCCTTTGAACTGTCTAAAATGCCCTTGCTAGCCAGAGCCCTGTGCTAGCTACAGCGTTTGCACATTTCTTGTTAATCAGCTGCATAGGCTTGAGACTGTGTGTTTTGGTGTTGTTTGTGTGTGCAATCTCGTGCTGCTTCCTGAACGCATGTGTCCCTTCCCTTCACAGCCTACTCGACACCCAGCACCTCCCCCGCAAACCGATTCGTCAGTGTTGGACCACGGGATCCAAGCTTTGTAAATATCCCTCAACAGACACAGGTGGGCCGCTCTCATCTTTTCTGTATGTGGTGCAGCTTGTGTTATTCCTCAGGTGCATTTTAACTTGTCTTCTGGCACACCGGGCTGCACGTCCCAGCCCCACTTCAGCCCCTCTCCTCCTGACCCCACCCCTCCCAGCCCTCCAGCCATGGTTCCATGTGTCTCAGGAGTCCTAGAAAATGTGCCTGCAGTTTTTGCTTCTGGTATTCAGGGTGTGCAAGAGGAGGGCTTCAGTGCCACAAATGCCTTTGCTGTGCGAGGTGAGGTTGCCAGTGCTCCTCCTCATCGAAGAGGTCATGACTCTCTAAATGCAAGCAGACAGAAGTGGGCCCTACAGAATCTGGTTGCAGAGACATTAGAGTGCATGCTGGAAGTGTGGGGACCAGCCATTTCTCTGTATTCAGTATAAGGTCCCCAGGAATCTGGCAAGCTTTCTAAATGAAAGAGGGGAAGACTTGATAAGCCCTATGAAGTTACTGGTGTTGGTCCAGAAATCGGCGTTTGGAGTGGTGGCTGCTGGCCCTGGGGTGCAGGGAGCGGGACAGGGAGGACATGGTGTCATTCTGGAGGGAAGCGATTGAGAGAGGCATGGGCAGCAGGTCCAGAGTTTGTCTATCAGTAGATTGGTGTGTTTGGAAGTGGGTACAGTTAAAAGAAAAGAACTCTTTTTAAAAAGTTTCGAATGGCTGCTGTGAAATTGGAAGCAATGGACATTTTTGAGTTCCAGGGCATTTGTGTAGAGGTATTTAGAGTTTTGTGAAATAGAATTAGATTCAAGTTTTGAAAAGAAGCTACTCTGATCTCCTAATTAGAATGTGACCATATATTATTGTAGTTGACTCAGGGAAAGTATTGTCTCTTTAAGGCTCTTCATGTGGTGTTTGAAATATTCTCTGAGCAATTTTGTGCATGAGCCTGGGTGTGTGATCTCCAGATGCCTAATTTGTAACTATTCATCTGTTTGTAAATTTATGGCCAGGTGGTTATGACCATAATAGATTTGCCTTCCTGGGTCGGTCTGTTCCCTCTATATAGGGCTTTGGTTTATTGTTGTGTCAACAGAACAGATTCAACTTCATGGCCTTTGAAGCCCTCCTTCCACCTAAGCAGACCTGTGGAAGTACAGCACCAGCCAGGAGGGAGAGCTGGAGGACATGGGGAGGTTAACTCTTGGATTTCCCACCTCTGTTATTTCTTCTGAAACCGGCTTGTGTATGGTATCTGGGATTAGAGTCTCCTGTTGGGTTTCTCCCATAAAACTCTTCCAGTTATTTGCTTACTTTCCCATTTCTTCAAATACTCAAATACTTTCCTGGTGAATTTGAAGTTGCATATTTGCCTTGAAAACCTTAAAATAGAACATACTTTGACTTTGTACTGTTGACTTATGTGTTCAAGTGCAGGAGAGGTGGAGAATTGTGGCCAGTGCCTCTCTGTTGGATGACTGCTTTCTTTTCTCAGAGCATTAGTATGCTCAGGTTACTTCATTAAAAGCCTTAAAAATACAGCTTTGAAATGACCTGTCTGTATTTTACATAGTATTTTTTTATATACACTGTGATTCACAGCACTGAAGTAGTACCCTTTGTTCCATTCAATTTATTTCTAATTAAAATGTGGCATATTCCAATATCACTTTGTTTCTCAAATGCCTTATTTAACCCAGAGACTGAGTCTTCATGATGCTGACCACAAAAATTCAATTCTTAAAAATCCAGATTTTCCACGCATCTGGATGAATGATGTCATATAGACCCAATATTGGCATCTGTGGTTGGATTTTTTGGTTTCCATTAAATATTTGGCTTCAGGAAGACAACAGCTTAAATGCTTCTTACCACAGTGACACCTGCCATATTTGGCTTGAAGAAAGTCATTCCCAAATGTCTTATGAGATATAGTGCTAATGGAATGGTCATTTTCCCATGTAGATATGATACATCTTGAGGTAAAAATTGTGTGCTCTAAATATTTTAATTTTAAGGTGTATTAACTCCTTTTTTAAAAAAAAGAAACTGCTTTTTGAAATAATTTAAAGTGTTAAGATACTTTAGTATATAGAGATAATAAAATAATAAATACAAACTACCTTTCAGAAGGACATTAGTTCAAAGAAGGGACTCTTTTTCACAGAAATTTTTAAATACAAAATTTGAACATGGCCTGCAGATTAGTAATTTCCTAGGCATGCTTGTGTTTTTGCTGTACTGATACTTTTGTTTTAAGGCACAAAATTTGTATTAATTGAAACACAGGGAGAGTTTTCTGGGAAAGCAAAATTTATCTTTCTAACTCTAGAGAAGTAAAAATTGGAGATACTTGAGTTTTCTAAATGCTTGCCTCACATGCACTTTAGTCCATAAAAAGATGCAAGATAAAATGGCCTTCCTTTCTTCCAAAGACCAGTTCCCAGTGGGGAGCTCTTAAAATGCCTAAAGCTTCATCCTATATAAGATAGATTCTGTTCTGTGTGTTTTTTTCCCCCTAGAAGGAAGAAACCAAATTAATGCATAGACATTGTAAGCAGGCTTTTAGTTAATATTAAGGGCTGTCTTAAGAACAAGTGTTATTTGATTGTATGTTATCTTTGCTGAGCATTTTCTATATGCTAAGTGTTTTAGGTTCACTATCCAACTAATCTTTATAGCCACCCAATAGAATAGATTTCCTCCACTTTATATATATATATGGAAACCTCTTCCTTAAAAGAGTGTTGATTTTCCCAAGGACATAAGTAGTGGAATAAGAATTTGCACCCAGTTTTATCTGACTCCAAGTCCTGTGCTCTCTGACCACTGTACCACACTGCCTCACAAGCTGGTGAGCACTTTACCCTGGAGATATTCAAACAGAGATTGATGCTCAATTCTCAGTAGTTTTCCTGAGAAAAGAAAACTCTCTGCTTTTATGTCTGAAACTGCATTAAAATCTCATTATTAGTATGTACCCAAAATAATTGAAAGCAGGGTTTCAAAGGGATACTTGTACACTCACATTTTTTGCAACATTATTCACAGCAGCCAAAAGATAAAAAACAACCCAAGTGTTCCATTGATAGATGAATGGATAATTAAAATATGGTTTATACACAACATGGAATAATATTCATTCTTAGAAAGGAAGGAAATACTGACACATGCCACAAAGTGGATGAATCCTGAAGACATTGTAAATGAAATAAACCAGTCTCAAAAGATGCATGCTAGGGGCTGGGGACATAGCTCAGTTGGTAGAGTAGTAGAGTGCTTTCCTCACATGCACAAGGCCCTGGGTTCAATCCCTAGTGCCACAAAAAAAAAAAAAAAAAAAAAAAAAATGCTATGTGGTCCCACTTACCTGAGATACCTCTAGTAGACATAGTATAGTGGTGTTTGCTAGTGGCTGAGGGACAGGTGAAATAGGGAGTTAGCGTTTGAAGGTTAGAGTTTCCATTTTGCGAGATGAGATGGTGTCGATGGCTGCATAGCAGTGTGAAAGTGCCCAAAACCACTAAACTGCACACGTAAAAATGGTCTCAATGGTAAAGGTTGGTGTATTTCATCACCATTTAAAAAAGTAATCATTAGATAAATTCTAAAGCGCTCCCCACCCCCTCACCCCCGACCTCTTATGAGTCTAAAATAATGCAAAAAGCCAGGAGGGAGTGGACTGTTTATCACTGGAAGCCACTCTAATGATGTGCTGATGACTGAGAAAAGCGCAAATTCTCATGCCTGGCACAGAGTGGGTACTCTGCACACATCCACTGAATCTGAACGATTTACAGGAAAGTTTTTAAATGGTGACTTTTTCTTATTACAGTCCTGAGACATGTTAATTCTGGAAAATACAGATGAGAAAAATAATAAAAATCACTTTAGTCCTACTGTTAACATTTCTATATAAATCTATTCTAACCATTTCTATGCATGCAAATAATATTGCAAAAATGAGATCCTATTATATACAGTGTTTGGTAGCCTGCTGTTTCTTCCCCTTAACAATATATTATGGCCTTCTTTCCATGTAAATTGGAAAAATTGAATATTGGCTTTTATTGCGCCTATTCATCATCTGTAATGATTGGTGGGGAAAGATAACATGGATAATTGAAAGCCATTTTTCCTCCTCCTTCCCTTGTAGTTTATTTTTTTTCTCCAAAGAATTCCTCCCTCACTGGGGCAGTGTCACCTGCCCTCACTTTGCCTTGAGCTGCGTTCCTGTCACACTGCTGCTGGTGGCACTGCTCATCTCACCTAGCCTTGGCCTTGGTGGGGCATTCCTGGCAAGGCCTCTGTCTCATTCTTTGCCTGGCTTGTCCATCAACTCTGCTCTTTCATTGCCTCTCGCCTTCCTCCTCCACCTCCACATTGAAGCTCCTCACCAACAAGACAGGCAGCCACCTCCCTGTGGCCTTCCAAGCACCACCAATCCTGAGAAACTGACCGTTTTCCCCATGACAGTTGATACTAACACCACAAAGCCTATGGCCATAAAGTGTTTATATAACTTTGGACACCATTAATATGCCCTGCCTTGTCCACTGAGGGATAGCATGTAATAATAGAGAACATGCCATTGTCTCAAACAGATAGCCAGTGACCATTTCAGTTGCATCCCATAATATAATTTGATCTCTGAAAACAAGAGCCATTAAGAAGAGACATGTATGTAGAGAAAAAATTGTTAAGATTTCATCATCAGGTAATAAACAGAAATACCAGTTCCCACACAGGAGGACCAAGCAAAGAACTCATTTTGATTCAGGTTCTAGTTTTAATCAGAATGCTCAAATAAAATGCTTAACCTGCAAACTCCAATGAGGACTAATTCTTTAAAATGAAAAATGAGTGCAAATAATATTAAAAACAGGCATTTCCTCCCTAATACCCAAATCTATCACTGTTCTGCATCAACAGAATTGTGGTATCTGAGATGCTATTTAAAACCAAATTACCATTTGGGCTATTAGAAGAATCGCTCCGTGTAGCATGGGCCTGATTTGTTGACAAAAAGGCACAGGTGCTGTAACCTTTGCTTAATAAATCACGTAGCTGCCTGACTCACCAGTCCTGTGACTGCCTTTGCCTCCTGAAATTTACAAATGTATGAACAACCTCACAATTCAGTGTACTGGGATTCCACTGATCTGGAGAGGTCCCCTCAGTGCTAAATTATGCAGGTAGCAGCCTTTTGCTTTGCGGGTTGCTCCTGGCACCCATCATACCACCTTGGACAGAGGTACCCAAGGAATGTGGGGAGGTGGAGAAATGAAGTTCATCTCCTTCCGTTGCTGTTCTGTGTGCCATGTTTCCCCAAGCCCCACCTGAGAAACCTAAGCTGGGGAGATCCACAGACTCTTTGTAAACTCCTTTCTTTAATCACCTAATGTTTACTAATTGCTTACTATATCCCCCAACACTTCCAAAATGCAGAGAATCACAACTCCCCTCCAGTTGTGCAGAGTCTAGTGAAGGAAACAGATGTAAAGAAACCACAGTACTGGCAGCTCTGTTAATTGTGCAGTGTGATACAGGGATTTGCCCAAGAGGCTTTACAAATCAGAATGGTGTAAGAACTTTCCAAGAACAGAAGGGGCAAGAAAATCCAGAGAGCTTTTTCTGCCCTCGTCTAAGTTTGGCCTGCTGAGATGGTTTTTGCCCATTATATCTTTTGAACCCCCTGCTTTTAATTCTTGCCATTCAGTCATGAAACTTTAGTCCATGCTAAGAAAAGAAACAAGTTCGATTGTGTCTTCTCTGGTCCAAGCAGGTAAAACTAGAATCCTTTCCAGCTGCAGACATATCAGCCAGGAACTCTCTCTTCCCTCTTTTGCAAGAAAGGCCCCCTCAGGTGTCACATCCTCACCCATGACACCACACTTACCTGAGATCACGTCTCAGCTGAAGCCTCTGCCTCTCCCACCCTCCCCCAACCCCTTCCTGTGGGAGGTTAGGTACCACACAGAACTGCAAGGATCAGCTGGACGGTGACAAAGGCAAGAAACTCAGATTTCCTTAGAGGAAAAAAAAAGTCTCTCTCTTCAATATGTGGCCCCACCACCTAGTTAGAATTGGATTTGAGCATTTCAGTTACAAGCCCACACAGTCGAAAGCTCCCCAGGATTGGAGAGGAGGAGCAGATAAAATTCCATTTGCTCCTAACTGTGAGAAAAGTTGAAACCTTAGTGGCCAAGTTGGTATTCTGTACTAAGTGCCCATGTGTGCCAGGTTCCATGCCCATGCTCATTTTACAGATAAGGAAACTTTTAAGTTCTGGAAAAGTGAACTTGTCCCATGATAACCAAGGTCACTGAGATTCAAACCAGTCTGTCTCCAAAACTCTCTTTCCCAGATACCCATCTGTATCCCTCTTGTTCATTGTGAAAGATTACTGACCATTTTCTCTCTAAGACGGTGTGAGATAGACAGCAGCTCAGGAGGCTGAGGTAGGTGGATCCCAAGTTCCAGCAACCAAATTTTTAAAAGGGCTGGGGGTGTGGCTCAGTGGTAGAATACCTCTGGGTTCCATCACCAGTACCAAAGCAAACAAACAAACAAACAAAGATGGTCTGAGAATGACTCAGACTCTTTTGTCAAGGAATCCGGCCATTGAAATTAGGCCCAATGCGCCCTGGGTCCAGTGGCAGTAATGCTGAACTTGACTTTTTTTTTTTTTTTAAGATCTGCCTCAGTTTCCTATCAATCCAGACATCTGTCAAATCAAGACTGAATGTATCCTCATGTCCTGCCGGGGAAAAGAGAACTTTGCTAATGACATTCGTCTGCATCTGTGAGAACAGCTCACCCCTGTCTGAGACCAAATAGCACAGCCACTAAGAATACGGGGCTTATTTTCAGATCTTGGTAGAGGGTTTATTCCATGACTTAGAAGCAGGATGTGTATTTTATTTTTGTTGGTGGTGGTGGTGGTGGTAGTTTTTTGGTTTGTTTGTTGTTTTTTGTTTTTTGGTAATTTAAATTTTCTAGCCTAGTTTCTTAACTGTGAAATAGTGATAAATAAATAACACAAACATACATATATACACATACATACACACCTCATATATGGTTATTTTGAGACTTAAATTCCATTAGTATAGAACACAGTAAATACTTAGTACCTATTAAACATTCAACGAATTATAGTTTCTTCTGTGTGTGTGTGTGTGTGTGTGTGTGTGTTTGTGTGTGTGTGTTGCTGGGGATTGAACCCAGGGCTTCACACATGCTAGTTTCAATTTGTATATTGAATAGATATTTTCTGGATCACAAAACATTTTCTCACTTGGTCTTAATGGGTGGAATTATCATTGTTGTATCCATCATGCAGTGGGAAACAAGCAAGGTTTAAAAAGGGAAAATGACTTCCACAGACCACATAGCCATGGGGTGGTAGAGCCAGATTCCACGTGTCCTATCAGAAAAGGACTTAACGTGAGCTTCCAGCACATGCTGCTCCATGGGCAAAACCTACTTACTGTCCAAAGCAACCCTCTAGCAAATTAGGACAAAGCCTCTCAAGTTCTTAACCCTGTGAATTGTCCCTTTGTGTGTCTGCATTGAAGATACCCCAAACACCTGGTCAAGTTGGGCACATCTGTCTTTCTGTACTTACAGCAGCCAAGGGCAGCATTTCCCCACTTAAGCTAAACATGCCCCAAGGAAGAAGAGGCTTCCCAGGGGGGGTTGGCATATCTGGGAGTGGTAAGGACTGGCAGAAGTTCCCCCAGGATCTAATGGGAAAGGGAACCTCCGTGGAGGTGGTGCCTAGTTGTCTTTGCTCCTGATGTCCAGCTCCACAGCAGGTGTTGAGTAGTGAGCCACACTCTGCAGAGATGAGCTGCGCATGCAGCCTGCTTCCCTCCCTCCCGCCGCTGCCTGAGGAGTGAAGCCTGCAGCCTCCGTCTCCCACACCAACCTGTGAGTGCTGCACACATTCTCTTCACATGGCCTCCATGGCTGACTCACTGGCAAGCTATGAGACACTCTTAAAATAAGACTTTCAATAAACAGAACCTTTGTTTTTCAAGTTTTAATTTGGCAGCAACATTCTAGACATGCTAGGCAAGTGTTCCACCATGGAGCTACACCCCAGCCCCTCTCTCTCAGTTCTTATATTTCTGTAATCCCGTTACCTTTGAACATATGCTTTGGTTTGGTTTTAGCCTTTTTGTTTATGATCCAAAAACAGAGGGGGAAACCTCTTAGCTAAAGCAAATTGATGATTGGTGTAAGAATTAAGAGACCTACTGGGGGATCTGGCACATGTTAGCCAGTAAGCTAGTCCTGGGATTGTGGAAGGTGGGGCAGGTAGAGAAAATGAAATCGGGAAAAGGTAGAAGAAAGAAGCTGTGAGTTTTGTAGAGAACTGACAAGAGTTAGATTAGAGTGTGGTGACAGCCTTGCAGGGAACTCAGAAAAACATAGCATCAACTGCAGGGTTGCCATTCAGATTTCTAACCTTCAGATGGTCTCGATGATGAGGCTTCTGATGCGTGAAAGTTTCAGCAGCATAAAGGAAATGTGCTTGATACTCACAGTCTGATTTCTTTGGGGGACCAGGGGAAGAAGTCATTTTGAGGGGAATAGGGGAAAAGGGAATGTGGAACAGGGTAGACCTGTCTTCACATCGCGCATTGCCATTTGTCTGAGTGATCTTCTGTATATTCCCCTTTAAAATTCAGCTTCCTTATCTATGAAATGAAGGCAATAATAGCATATAACTCCTAGGAGAAAACCAATTAAGTATAGCTTAAACCAATCAGGTTATTTTTTCAACATAATAAGAAATCTGTGAGTGCTTTTTGGCACAGTTTCAGCTGCTACATGATGCCAGCAGGAACCCACGCTCTTACTAACATTGTGTTCTATCATTCTTAGCATGTTATCTTTTCATCCACAGGCTTGGTTCCTCTGATTGCAAAATGGTTGCTGCAGCTCCAGACATCATACCCATATCATACCTCATTATTCCTGTAATATCAAGAAAAAGTCTCTCCCATACTCCACCTCAGTGCCCTGCTAACAAAATTATACTTAGGTCTCATTGGCCGAAAGCAGATCAAGTTTTAATTGTTAGCTGCAAAGGATATGGGGAAAGCAGCACAGGCTTATTTTGACTGATTCAAATCATGGCCCATTTACCCAAGATTGGTCACACTTTCTTCCCCAAACAAAATCTTGTCAACAAAGAAGGGGCAGTAGATCATGAGCAGGATGACAGTGTCTGCCATGTCCCTTTTTTCCACGTACTGGTGAGTTCCATGCAAGTTTCAATGTCCATAATTGCACTTGACCCTTCTCTCTTGATTCTTGTCTTCCCATGGTGCCTGTCCTCCACCCACTCACTGTATCTACGTGATGTAGGCTTATGTGTGTGAGTGTAGCATCATCTCTTTTCAGCCTTGTTTGCAGCCTGGATGGGGGCACAATTGCTGGAGTGTTGTGCAGACAGGTTCCGGGGGTGGGGACCAGGTCAACATGGACTCAGGGAAGGCTGCTTTGGAGAACTGAGGCTCTGTGACTGTAACAGACTGTGAAAGGGTGCTCTCTCTGTGCTCCCTCCTGGTGTTTACCCAACAGTCAGCCACAGGTTCTGGGTTTCTTCTCTTTGACTTGGAACCAGGTGCTTCCTTTGCAAAAGAAAAGAGGCTGGTGTTGCTGAGCTGGAGTCAGTGGAGGTCAGAGGACAGGAAGAGGAGCTGCCTGGCCTACTGCACGAGCTCCTGAGGGGACAATGAGCATAGGTGGCGTTCTCTTGCCGTGGAGTCCTTGCTTGTGAACCCCGGGTCTAAGCAACTGGCTTTACCAAACATCCCTGCTCTAAAGGACAATCGTATGTTTATGAAGGCTCAGCCTCAGGGCTCCCTTTAGATACAGGCTTCCCAGGGCTTCTGATGAGCCTAAGACCTTGAAGGTCCCAGGGACACACACAGTGTCAAGGCCAGGGCCTGTTGTCTAAAAGGAGATTCGGGATGATCTCCTGTGAGTTCTCAGTGACCCTTGCTGTCCCCTTTTCTCATGCCCACCTGTTTACCATCCTGGTTGTTAATTGAGGATGTAGGCACATTCTTTGACCACTGGCCTCTCTGTTTGGAAACACCTTTCGCCTTCCAGTGGGTTCATTTAACGTACACTCCCCAGAACACTTCTCCCCAAAATATTTGCATAAGAATCTCTCCCAAGGTCTCACAGTGCTTCCTTGAAGCAGAGATGAAATAACTTAACACTCCTAATTGGTTCTCACTTCCCCGAGCATCACACATTAACTAATGAATCACCAGAGCTCTTGAAAAGTGGCTGGCTGCCTGTGAGGAGCCGGGACCTGGGTTAGCACAGGCCCTCCTGGCCCTGTGTTCCTTGTCCTCGCGCTCTCCCTCCTCCCCAGAGTCTGGATGTGCCGGGATGCAATGAGGTCAACCGCAGGCCCTCACAGTGCTGCCCTGATGGTGTGGGAAGTACCCAGTGCTGCTGCCCTTCAAGGCTGAGATAGGCTGCCTGTCCCCAGTGGCCTTCAACAGTTGAGGGAAATTTAAAGCCAGCTCTTGTGACCCACAGCATCTGCCCCTCTCTCATCATAGTCCCCCTTCCACTTGCACTGACCCTGGTTGTGCTTATATGTGTTATGGGGAAGGAATGGGACTAAGGAATGGAAGGACGATTCCTTAGGGAGGTCTGTCTAGTAAGGGAACCGGCCATGATAGGGGCCTGTTATCTTGATAAAGTGGGAAAAGCACTGGGCTAGCAGTCAAAATACCAAATTCCTAGCTCATCTCTTCCACTTGCTAGCTTTGTGATTGATCTTAGGAAGGAGAAAGGAGCCAGAATTTATTAAGCACCTACTATATTGCTAGCACCTCACTAAGCTGCGAGGGGAGTCATAGATGTGTTTAATCCACTCCCTCCATACATAGCTCACAGGCTTCTAGAGAGAAAAGCAAACAAGTACAGTGAGGGCAATACCCTTTCTGAACCTCAGATGTCACATTTATAAAATTATAAATTAACTTCTGCATTCCACGTAGAGATGTATAAAGGTTCCATTGAGTTTAAGTGAAGCCCCAGTATCCTGTCCTAACATGTGGGATGCCATTGTGTGCTACTGCTTCATTTCTCTTCAAATCAAACCTCTGTGAGCACTGGAGGTAAGATAGGAGGTGCTTCCTTCATCTTCAAGATGAGGGTCCTGTGACTGGGGAAGAAGAAACAGGGAACTGTTCACCTGAAAAGGATTCCTCCCTTGATCTGAGTCTCCTCTTGCTCTACCCTCCACATCTGTTTTCCATAAATTGTGCCATGAATTCTCTCATTAGCCACTGGGATGATATTTATTCATTAAGAACATGCTTAGCATCCTCCCAAGGAGCAAGTTAAAGCTCAACTAACAGCAGTGGTTTCTCAACTTAAGAACAAACATGCCAAGGAATGGCATATGGGGAGTCTCCGTGCGTAATTTCATATTAAAAAACAATTAAACATTATGCCTGGTGAGGGAGGAAGGAAAAAAATCCCAGTGCAAAACCAAGTTCTGAACCTGGGAGCACAGTTTCTGAATGTTTTTTTTTGTCAGGTGTACAACTGACATGATGCGCCCTAATGGGGTGGTGATCCTCATTGAATTGCAGATTGGTGTGAGTGACGGAAATACCACAGGGACTGAAATAAGTGGTGCATACCATATCACTTAGGCTGCCTCCTTCAGCCGAGTGGAAGTCGGCTTTCTCTTTTTCCCTGTCCCCTTTCCAGCACACGCACATGACACCCACCACATGAGCAACTGCCTCTTCCAGAAGCTCCGTGTGAAGCACTGATTACCTTCCTAGGGCGATGCAGGCTCACCTTTCCGACTTCCTCCCCTTGGCCTCTGATACCTGAGTGCACCCCTGCCCCACCCCACTCCCATGGCAGATAATGGTGCTTCATATCAGTTTGTCTTGCTGCTGCATCAAGACCCAGATCAATTTATTGACTCTGTCAGAGGGGCTGGTACAGTAATGGTTACAAGAGAAGAATGGAAAGTGAGAACGTGTCCACATGAAAAATAAAAATGACATTTTGTTCTTTTCTGCCCCACCCCCCTACACCTCATAGATCTTTATGTGTTTACATAGCAGAGAACACTTTACTTAAGTTAATCAGCTGCTTCTACATTATTAATTGTGACAGTTAGGGTGCTACATGACAGGAAGAGTATTATGGGAAGCATTGATCTCACTCTGATGGTGTGGGCCTGAGCAAGTTTGGTATTCCTGTCCTTATCTCACTGCTTTGGGGTCCCATCAAATCACATTTCCCTGATTGACAACACAGAATGCCTCCCATCAATACAATTGATTTTGTGAAAAAGGACAAGGAACGTTTTTCAGCTGGAGATAGATGAATTATGGTGATGGTAAAGAAAGCATTTCAGAAATCTTTCAGTTTGGAAATCTAAATTGGGAGCTAAGGTATTATTATCTTCCACACACAAACATAATTTGTAGCCCCAGAAAAATGATATTAGAAGAAACTTGCTATAAGTGAAAATAGATTTAGTCACAGTGAGCAGTGAACCTGAGGATATAATAGCTGTTTTTAAAAGGCCACCTGCTAATTTTTTGTGGGAAATTTTTGGTTAAGTGCACATCTTTGAAAGACATTTCATTAAAGTTCAACTTTCATGGCTTATACCTGTAGACCCTAACATAAATCCTATGTGAACGGACAAAACTGAGTGGGTGTCATTTGTGACCTGGAAATAAAAGGTCAGCCATTGAATTTATAGCTTTTCTAGTGAAAAGAACATAAAGATTCCTGCCAACTGGAGTCAATCCATATTTTAATGTTTCCTAGTTAAGATTATGAAATCAAGGGATTAGGATCATGCTGTTCAGTGAAGGTCAGAAATTAAATGTGATGGGCTAAGTGTCATTCCCATGGGGTAGAAGTTAATATTTCAGAAACCATTGCTACCCCTAGCAGTCCAAAAATGAATTGTCCATGATCATTAACAAAGGTAAGGAGAATCCCACTATCATTACTAAATTTAATGATGATTATTATATTCATCAACTATGTTATTAAATGACTCTGCTGTTCTCCTATAATGTCCCCAAACAGTAATAGTAACTTGATTGCTATCAGATAATTCCCATATACAATCAAGAACAAGATGGAAGACCATGGATGAAGGCCTCCTTTGGGGGAAAGGAGGATAACAAATTCTATGTTATCTTACTGGTAACAGTGATAACATAGAATATTCTTCTAAGACCAAGAGTCAGGGGCACTACAGACCTGGTATTCAGTATGATTCACCAGTATAAGTTTTTTAAATCCAAAAAGAAGAAGAAGAAGAAGGAAAGAAACATGTATTTCTCTTTCAGATTTGTATACCCTAAAAGGAAAAAAAGTTCATTTTCCAGATCTATTTCTTTCTCATATTTTTAGAGCTCTGGATTCCATCTACTGTGGATTTTTATGAAGGGGGAGAAAGACTCTAAATGTCATTATAGGATGACTCAGACACATGTACCCCATACTATTTTCAAATCCATTTTAAGAAGGCGGTATTTTTTGAAGTTATAAGAATACTGAATGCTGAAGCTGGTAATTTCTTTAAAGATTATCTGCTCTGGACCCTGTCATCTTTCAGATATTGCTTTAAGTACATTTTGGAATAAAGTTCTTATAATTTTGCTAAAGTAGCATCTGCAAATAATAGGCCCAAAGTCCAGGTGAACCAGCTCAGAAGGCCACACACTTGATCAAGTAGCACAGCAGGACTGAGACACAGGCAGAGCCAGGCAGGGAAGGGACTGTGACTTAGGAAACAGGTGCATGATTTCTATTACAAAAGTCTTCTATAAAAGCCCAGTACCCATTAAACAGATGCGAGTGCTTTGGAATCCTGAGGAACAAAAGCATGATATTCAGATGTTCACCTTGTAGAATTTGCGTGCGTAGACTCCCACATAGTTTCATGTGTGCATGCATGCATGTGTGTGTGTGTGTGTGTGTGTGTGTGTGTGAAAGGGAAGCCTGTGCTGCTGTCTCTTTGGTTGCACATTTTTCTTCTGTCCTTCACAGTGCAGACAAAGGTTAAAATTCTCATCCACCTTCATGGGCAAACACTTTAAAGTGCTTCTGCCTGAGCCAGGGAGTAGAGAGGACCTTTGATTTAAAGTTCAACATTTACATTTGTAATTTTGACTAATTTCTGTGCTTGCATTAATTAAATTGAAATTGTTTAATTAGAATAAAACTAAAATTGATCATTAGGATTAATTTAACCTGATAGGCTTTGTGTGCCTTTCTAGACAAATATTATGAAATATAGTGATAATGAAGCAGTGAGAGATCTAATTTCACATCTTATAATGATTTTAATATCTGTCAATTGTTCTCTCTGGTATCTGGATAGTGCTGAATGCTACTCTTTTTGTTACATCATTACCATTCATCTAGGGCCATGCTGTATCTCTTAGTTGGCCTCTACCCCAATATTTTTTTCTGTCAAGAGTCTAAAGATGTACCAGATTCTCTTCACACCACCCTCCTAGTAGCATCATGGTTGCCCTTTCCCCTGCCCCACCATCTTCCAGGAAGACAATTTTCTTGGCTCATCCCCTGGGCTTTGCATCACAGTGACCTTTGTAAACCAAGAGCTGCTGGATGAAACTCCTTATGGAATTCACTAATGCTTCTCAGCCCTGGGGTCAATACTGTCAAATCTGGACTATCTCCTTGCACCCCTTTCTGGCTGCTTGCTTTGCATAAGAACCAACTACAGAATTAAGCCCCACAGTAAGATGGGGAATTCCAGCCACCTACTAACTCTAAGCTAGGTTGAAAAAGAAGGCCACTCCTCCATGTGCCTAATTTGCTTCATAGAAATGGCTTGTTCTCTTCATCCCCTCCCTTCCTGATAGCTCCACCAAGTGGGCATGTTTCCTAATTTGGTGCCTTCTGTTACTTAAAGAAAATTACATGAGGATGAGACTACTGTTTTACCAGAGGATCCAGTGTGAATTAAATAACATGAGATCTGAATTACCTACCTATACATCAAGAAATGCAAATGTTTTTGAGCTATCAAATATCAAATTATTTTGTCTTCAAAACAATTAGGATCCACACAGATAAATTAAATCCTTGGGAAAATCTGCAAACCATTTGAGTTTCAAATACCTCCCATTCACCATTTTCCAGAGTTGTTTTAATAATAATAACTGTGACAGTTATGCTTGATTTGTTTCCTGCAGTAACCCTCAATGTCAGGGATCCAAAGGGCAGTGGAGAATGAACCAAAATTATTTCAATATTTATGAAAGAAATACAAAAAAAATCTGGGATTTGACCAATGTGGAGAATATGTTACATGCAAATTATCATATTTCTGTAGATTGGTTAGTCAGTCCTGGGTGAAGACTGAGAAACTGAAACTGAGACAGAGACTGAGAGCTATGAGCCCTGATTTCGCCTAATCACCATATCTAAACTGATGCCCAAAAAGAATCCAGTGTCACTGCTTCTGCAGCACATCATCTAATCGATCCCACTTTAATTCATGTTTTGTCCCATAGTAGAAACTCCTCACATTCATAGAAAGGATTTGATTTGGAAACATATTTGCCTATAATTTGGTTTTAAGAACCTCTGTACATTTTCAGCATTTGAGCTAGACTGAATTCAGGGAATGGGGGGGGAAAAAGGGAATCAAATCCCAACATAGAGCCAGTATGCTTTTTGCTATTATTGTACTAATACAAGAAAAAGTCCCTGAGCTGGCATATAAAGATGAGATTTCTGTCTTCCCCAAGACAGAAAGGAATCCTTCCCTTTACTTCAAAAACAAAGTGTCAGCTCTAGCCTCCTGGAACTGATTATCATCCAGTCAGGAGACAGAACACTTTCATATATTGTTTCATTTCATCCTCTCCACCACCATGCTAGGGTGTTGGTCTTAATCCCTTCTCAACAGAGGTGTAAACTGAGATCTAGATTCACCATGGACTCAGCTGTGTGGCTCTTCTCTGAACCCCATAGCAGCGTTTATTCTCCACCCATTTGTCAGCGTCATATCACCCTGTGAAATGCAGCTGCTGAACCTGAGAACTGGGAGCTCCACAACCTGTGGGTTGGCCAAGGATGCTCATGTATAGGGCAGAGCTGCTCTGGTACAAAGAGATGCTACAGAGTACCTCTGGGGCATTGCCCTAAGGGAACAATTACTGTTAGCATTGCCAGTTTGTCATTGATGTATCCAGTCTTGCTTGATAAACTCAGACTCAGAAAGAAGCTGAGAGACAAAGTCCATCATCTTGTTTTTCCTACTGCCTTTCCACTGCCATGGCTAGCTTCTCTGAACTCCTGGACCCTTGCTTAGTGACGAGATTGATTCCCAGATTCAACCAGCAAGGAAATCAGCTTTGCCCAGATTATTCCCTGTGGGTACCCCAGAATCCCTCCTTCAGCTGATCCGGTTTCTAAACCCCAAACAGCCATTTCTTCCTCTCTGGCCCACCTTTATTAACTGGACAATCCTAAGCTCTCTTTGACCTCTCAGATCTCTGAGGGTTTTGGTAAACATACCATGGAATCGCTTTGGGGCTGGGAACATTTCCCTTCATAGCTCTTTTCAACTTCATTTTAAAGGCAGAAAAAGAGTTTAGCAAACCCTGTTTTTTACATCTAAAGAAAATAAATGTGCATTGGCCACGTCCATGAAGAGCTGAAAATGATTGAAGAGAAACTTGAAATCATGCTGGCTATGGAAGTCTAGAATATACCTCTAGAATCCATGGCCCACCTTTTAACTATAATGTTAACTCAAAAGCTTTACAGGGAAAATTGAGAAGATCCAGTTCTGTTGGCTCCTGCCCTATTTTCTCTTTCCTTGCCTCTGTGGTAGATCTGAAGAAACATTTAATACCAACTAGAGCTCCATGCAGCACAGCCTCTGAGGGGTCTGCAGTGCCTGAGAAAGCAGTCTGGATTCCAACTGTAAAACATTCCTTCACCAAGCCTTGGAAACTGGCATACTGCGCCGGCAGAGTTCAGAGGGAGCACATGTAAATGAGGTTCTGTTATAAACTCCTAAGGAGTGTTTTATTTAGTTTAAACCTGAACTTGAACTTGTAAACGTGTTCCTGGAGAACAATACAAAAAGGCTGATGCAGTCAAACAGGAAGTCATATTTTAGCTCAGATGATTCACTTCTTTAACAGAAAGAAAAATCTCGACGTGTTTTTTAATTGAACTGTCTTCTAGAATAGCACAAGTTGGCATGTCTGCAGGATGTTTGTGATTGCCAAATCAGAATGAAAGTGAATCTATATCATTTGAACCTGCCACATTCTTGCAAAATAAACAACAGGATCTCCTATCCATATGGCCATTTAACAAGGGTAAAAGATCTTAAAGAACCTATAAACATAACCGTCATGCAATTCCTAATTGGTTTTATTTAATGATAATAAAGTGATTGTAGAAGTATAGGACTGTTGCACACTAGCACTGTGGGGTGTGTGTGTGTGTGTGTGTGTGTGTGTGTGTGTGTGTTCTGAGTTGATTCCTACATCTCAGTTACTAATAGAGCACTAATCAAATGGAATTTATTAAAAACCAGGAGAGAGGGCTGGGGTTGAGGCTCAGCGGTGAAGCGCTCACCTCACACGTGCGCGGCCCGGGTTCGATCCTCAGCATCACGTAAACATAAAATGCATTGCATTGTGTGCAACTAAAGCAAATAAATAAATATTTAAAAAAAAAACAGGAGAGAACAAGTTTGCTTGTATGCTTGATTTTAGAAAACACATTCTTGAATCTGTCTTCAACAATCTTTGCTTGCATGATCTCCTCCATCTCAAAAGTCATTACTAAAAAGGTAAAAAATAAATTAAATTTTCTGTGTTAGAATGATATTACCTCTCTCCA
Source organism: Tamias sibiricus (assembly GCA_025594165.1). NCBI lineage: Eukaryota > Metazoa > Chordata > Mammalia > Rodentia > Sciuridae > Tamias > Tamias sibiricus. Next base: position 54,245,428 of record CM046658.1, read on the forward strand.
AGAAGCAAATCCCTTCCAGGAAAGCCAAGTGGCTGTGCCAATCACATATGTTACGTGCCTGTTCGAGTCACTGATAAGACCCTTCAAGGTGCAGGTTTGCAGGAACTTCACCTTGTACCTACCCAACTCCATCAAGAAACTGCCCACTAACCTCCTGGAGATACTTAGAAAGAATCTAATTATTTATAGTAATGAATATTTCTTGGTTGTAAATTTCATCTACAAACTTAGAAGGAAATAAATGTAAACACAAAAAGCATTTGCTGTTTCAGCATTAAAAACAAAAAAATACTGTCATTTGAAACTGCAACTCCCCCATGTAAGTTTCTTTTGCAAGTCATGTCTTAACAAAGACAAGTTTTGTTGCTGTTTAAAACCTAAATCCTACCACATTTTCAGAAGGAGGAGAGAAGCATTGTTCACCAGTTCCTGGCTTGGGCTTTCAAGGATGCACTATGAAAATCTATGTTTTTAGCCAGGACTCTTGGCTCAGATGAAACCCTGACCTCCAGCCCCTCATCCAGATCACACTGGTGCTTCCCATAATGATTCTGCTTACTTAGATTTTAGGCCGATATTTCAAAGCCATTTTGCGTTTTATTTCTTCCCCCAGATGCTGTATTACTGGTGTGATACTGAGGCCTGGTATGCAGAAAAGTTAAATTGGACCCCTGATGTCCCACAGTACAGGGTTTTGGTCTCTGAGCCCATGATCTGACTTTTTCCATGGTAATGCTCTCTCTGACCTCAGTGAGGGATAGGCCCAGTTTCACCCCAGTTGGTGTCACATCTAACACTGGGAATGAGTAACAGACAACCAAGAATCTAAAGCAAGGAGAAGAAAGGTAAAGGAATGGAATCTGTGTAGTACAATCAGAGAGGTCTCATGAGGTGCCTGTGCCCCACAGCACAGGGCCTGGGCTGGCGCTGGTCCAGGACCCATGCTTGGCAGTCCAGCACTCGGTCGCATCTCGCTGTCCCCCCCCCCCCCCCCCCCCCGCTCTCTGTTCTCATGGACCTGAGCACTGCCATGCTGCATCTTCCTCCCCATTCTGCCCAGTTCTGCCTCCCAGCCTCACTTCCGTGGCTCACTATGGAAGACTTGTCTGGCTGCTCAGCAAAGTGGCTGCGGCTGGCAGCTCCATTCCTCCTTCACCGCCTTCTCTCTGCAGTGAGCAATGAGTGGACCAGGAAGGACTGTCGGTTTGGACAGTCTTTGAGAGGGTGAAGTTCTGCCCTAATTCTTGTCGGCAGCTCAACCACAGGTGTGGAGGGAAGGAGAGACATGGAGGAGGTAGGAAAGGGGGTCAAAAAGGAAAGGAGAAGGACAGGGCCAGGGCACAGAGAAGGATTAAAGTACAGAAGAAGCAAAGGCCTGTGTGCGGGGCAGGTGGGGGGGCGGGATGAAAAAGCCCAATGGCAGCAGGTGCTGTCCAGCCTTTGGAAGGTCTCCCCTGACCGGAAAGGTTAGACTGGGAATTTGTTTCTGGCAAGGGGCCAGCTCTTCTGGAATTCTATTTTAGGCCAGCTCGTCTTCTAATTCTATTCCAGTTCTCTCTGGAATTCTGGAGAATTTCTGAAGTAGCTGGACTTTTCACTGTAATGTTGTTCTTCCCCTTTTGGACTCCATCTACCTGCACAATGCAAACAGTCAGATCTCCTGATGGATTCCCTACGACCTGAGCCACGTTTGGGAAGAGCAGGAGCAAGGAAGCACACGGTGGAGTGATTATTATAATGGGGCCATGCTCTGCTGAGCGCCGACCTCCACTCCCACGCCTCTCTCTTTAAACAGAAAGGTTACCTCCCTGGGTCACGTTGAGCCAACCCCACGTGTGACTGTCTGCACTTGTTAGACAACAGGCATTTAATTAAAATTGGAATCCAATGTGTAGAAAACATACATTTTTTCATTTCATAGCTCCCCAGGAAATCATATTCCCTTCCTTCCCCACTCTCCACAGTGCTCTCCCTGCCAAAAAAGACTAGGGAAAAGATGATTTTAATGTGAAATCAAAACTTACAAAGGGCTGGGCCGCTCCTTTATTTTTGCCTTTGGGGCAGACATTAGGCACTAATGAAGCCAGCATTGTGTCTTGAGAGTAGAGCCAGCTTTTTATGGCCAACTTCCCGTATGGAGAAGAATCTGTCCCATCTTAGGGCATTAAAATACAGCATTTAATGAATCTATAACTAAAGTCTTTGGTCTTGCTCTTGTGTGATAGAAGGGGCGGCCCAGTGCCTCTTGATATCTTGTTGGCCTTTGTGGAATCAAAAAATTAAAAAGGAACAGATCATAAACACAAGGCCCAAGGTGAGAAGAAAACCACAAAGCCCCGTTGTCCCCCACATCTTCCACAGCCCAGCATCCAACGCACTGTCTGGGCTCCGCCCAACACATCCGGCAGTGCCATCCTGGCCCAATAGATGGGCGCACTGGACGAGTTCATCGGGTCCTTGTCCCCTTAATCTCCACGCTGCACCTCAGATCTCAGGCAGCTTCCGTGGCGCGGGCTCACTTTAATGGACAGAATCTATTTTTCATGAAAAAGCAGGAAATAAGCTGTCTCTTTCATAAAAAGATTTACAAAATGTAATCATTGTTGAAATATTCCCTTTGAACTGCCGTGTCCACGGGGGTCTCCGGCTCCCAGAGTCGGGCTTCATTAGAACCTCCTCCTAAGCGGCTCCAGAAGGGCAGGTACGCTGGTGGTGCCCGGCTTTGATGTCTTGAATGAATGAAAGAAAAGCACAATAAAAAAGAGCTGTTGATCAAGCATAAAATACTCTTTAAGCTGACAGAATAGCAGCGTTAACACACCCTAAGCTGCTTTTAGTTTTTCCCTTTTTTCCTCACATTTTCCTGTGCTTTGTGTACAGTGGGGGTTTGTATTTTATAAGAAGTCTCTGATCTATGTAGTATGCCATTCGCTAACAAAAACCAAAATAGGATTGTTTCTGTCCCACTTGGTTGCCTGACTACTCCTTCCCTCCCTCCCCTTTCCCCCTCACCCCCAACCTCCAAGGCTCAGTTAGCCTTGCAAGGCAAGGGCCCAAATGCCTTTCATAAACTTGAGCCAATTCCTTTTGTGTTGTTGGTTTCGCCGCTCTGATTTTAATACTGCAATTAAAGGCAGATTTTTATTTTCTCAAGAACTTTCTCTTGCAACTGGGGAAAGGGAACTGACACAGCTGCTACTTTTAACTAAGAAATCATCATTAAATAAGAGAAAGTACCTTGTTAAGCAATAACTTTGCTAGGAAATGGTCTTCTTTAGGTTCAGGGGGATCCTAAGGCCCCAGACCCATTTTATAGTTAGAGAACCCGTCTACTCCAGCTTTCTGGTTTTCTGTCTTTGCCTCTAACTGGGTATCATCTCGTCTAATCCCCACAGATGGATAAAGTTGGTATCTCCATTTCATAGTATTGAAAACTGACTCAGAGGTTCTGACTAACTTCCCTAAGGTCATCTAACTAACCCATAACAGTGCTGGTGCTAGTATTCCTGTAATGTGGACTCTGGAGTCCTCGATCTTTGCACCATGCACACAGCCCTCTAGTTAGTCTTCAGAGCAATGCCAGTGGGCCTGAGTACAATTTTTAATCCATAAGTCTTTGGTTTCATGAGGTAAAAGATTAATTGATGAAAACATAAAGGGACACCAAAAGAAAAATTTACTTGGTGGTAAGGTACACCAGGGCAGCCTGGGATATGGTGAAAGATTCAGACTTTGGAACACAGTGTGCATAATTGGATTGTGTGTGCTCTCAAGGTTTGGAGGTACCGGATGGCTTATTGGGTAAAAAGATTAGTGCTTTCCCATCTTGAGGTTTGAACCAAAACGGAGGTCTTGGCTGGGAGCAGCACAGCCATTCTCCAGGGAGCAGTGGTTTGGACAACTGCTCTGTGCTCGTAGCAAGCAGGCAGCAGTCCATGTTACAAAACTATTGCACATGCTACTGACGCGGTTGGCCACGCTTGGCCCCGACGCAGCAGCTCCTCAGTCAGAACTGCCTGGGGTGGCTTGTGAAGTCTTTCCTCTCTCTAGGGAGAGTGCCTGTCATTTGGGGAGGCATGAGCATGTGGTGTGAGTGTGGATGTGGAGTCACTCATCTAGAGGCCTTGTGTAAAGGCCTCCTTGGGTGAGTGATGGCTGGCTTCAGGAAGTTGTATGCAGCATGTTTCTCCTTGCTTATTCAATGGTGTTTGTCAAGTACCCTGTGTGCCAGCCACTGTGCAGGACACTGGGGATGCCACACCTGAGAAGATAGGCATCTTTCTTAAGAAAAAAGCAGGTTATTGTAGTTCAGCTACCATGACAGGTGAACCCTATGGGTAAAGTCCCTAAGAAGAACTCTCAGAGGAAGGAACATGTAACTTAGAACCCAAGGATGAGCAAGTGTTAGCAAAGCCAAGGAAGAGACTCAGAATGCACCAAGACCCAACAGGGAGAAAGCACTCGGCTTTGGGGGACCTGGAAGAAGTTTAACAGGGCATAAGTGTTGAGTACAAGTGGTGGAAAGATAAGGCCACTAAGGTAAGCAGGCCCACTCACAGCCCATTAATGTTTTAACAGTTTCCTGTACAATAAACAAGTCTTGGTTTAGAGTTATTGAAAACAGACTTTCTTTAATTAACAAAATAAAATCAGACAAGAAAAATGACCAAGGAGATCAAAGCCCGAGGCTGGCAATACCAATAACTAACACCTGTGTATAGCTTGCCACCCTCTTCAGAAGGAATCATGGAAGCCACCGCCTTCCTCTCACATTCTGCATCCAACTGCAGAATGGTCCTCACGGCCATCCTCTGGGCTCCTGAGAACAGGGCCGGCTTTACTTGGAGTCACACAGGGGCAGTGGAAAAAGTGGGCCTGAGTCTGAATCCTTCTGACAATGCATATTGGCCTCTTCAGTTTACAGAGATCCTACTGTGAGGAAAGCAAGATTTCTGGTGTTGTGAAGAGTATGGAAGTAAAAAATCCAGCCCCTTCTTCCTGCTAGACAATAAAACCCTTAAGAGCAGGGACCACATGTATTTTACTCACAGAATCCCCAGAGCCTGTGTCTCTAGCACCCAGCACACAATCAGCCCTAAGTGCTCACTGAATGAGTGACTAATGCTCCCAAGTGGTTGATACTAATGGGAGAAGCTGGGGCGTACTCCACGGCCCTATCCACTTATATCATATTGGAGTGGGGAGAGGGAACTACCAGGTTTTGAGCTGGTTTGCCAAGGACAACTCATTTATAATCAGTAGTGAGCTTAGTTCATCCAAATAAGAGCAGGAAGCCAAAAATGGCTAACTGGATTAGTGTGACCCAGAAGAGGTAGCCTTGAGAGAAAAGGCAAAATGGTGACTGTGACTCAGGTAGCCTTAGTTAGCCATGTCCTCTTTGGGGGCTTGTGGGGCATTGAGCCTGGGGGGGGTGGGGGGAAGCTCCCTGTTTTTTTGTGTTTCCGTTTTATGTGTGTAAATGTCCTTAAATAACCCACCTTGCCAGGAGAAGAAAGCAAAGTGTCACACCCAGTTCTGGATTCCACATTAACAACCTCCTTCCGCAGTGTTAAACTTTGCCCTTGAGGCCTTTTGTTTAACTTTTTAATTTGAAAAACAGATTCTACTCTGTCACAGTCTGTTCCACACTGCCCCCCAGCACCCTATCCTTTCCCCCCCCCCACCACCCTTTTGGTTCAAGTGAAAATATAACTATCTCAGACAGACATATTTCTTTTTGTTTTTAAAATGTGCATCCTGCCCTCTCCACGAAGAGGCTATAAAAGGCTTTTTCAGAAGTTACCCTACACACTGGAATGTGTGTTGTTAGTTAAGGAGTTGAGTCCCTTGGCTTCTCCAGCCTTGTCTTCAGTAGCCTCATGACCCAACTTTGGAAAATGGTCTCAGTTTCCTAATTGCTCTCCATGAGGCATAAGAAATGAAACAGATTGGCACTGTCAGATTGGACTGCCTTTCCAGGCTTTCTGTTTAGGATGCAGTCGGATAGATACTGTTTATGGTTCATAAAACCTGACTACTGTGAGTATTCCAGAATTTGGGCAGAATGGGATTCGAACTTTCATGGAGCTGTAAATTAAGGGGCGGGAAGTGTGATAAAACTCCTTAGAGGACTGTGAAGGGAAAAAAAAAAAGTCGCGCTGCAATGGTTAAATGAAATTTTATAAGCACATTCAGCGTGGAGCTGTTTTGCATTACATGAGTTGAATACCTTAGAGACGCCACATCTGCAGGCACTTTATTAAATCCTTAGTCAGCACTTTCCAACCTGATGAGATTACTTCTTCATCTGACTGGAGAGAAGGAAAGCTGAGCTCTTGTCCCGGACTGCAGATTTCTTTTGATGTTTCACCTTGAACACTGAAAGAGGACAGTTCCCCCCTCCCACCCCCAGCACATCACAAGCTGTAGGCATTGGGAATGTAACTGACTAATTGTACCCAACCAGAGACTTTGTGGGAGTGTGGATTTATGGACCTCCAAAACAACTGTAGCTGAATGTTCCTGAGGGAAAAAATAGATCAAAGCTCTGTGTTTACTTCCTTAATGTAAATGTATCAAGATAACATCATCCGATATTGTATTGTAATATTGCAACTCACAGGAGATAAGGGACAGAGATTCCTTTGTAGTCCATCTGGCTACAGTAGGATAGATTAAGGGGCTATAAAGTATGAAGGCAGAAACCATATGAAACCTAAGCTTATGTCAGTAAATGTCTGAAGACAATTTTTTGACTCTCCATAAATGAATTTTGTTTAATGTGTCAACATTTTCCTAGTGATTTGCTATTCAATCCCAACAATTTTAACAGTCTCAGATTTCTTTTATATTTTTCCTGTATGGCCCAAGAAGAAAATATGCAGAATCATCCTTCAATGAATGTTTTGAAACTTTCCCTGCTTGCTTGCATAATGAAAATTAAAAGAAAATATCACACAAGAAAATGGGCTTTTCCAAAAGTTGTCTTGGTGTTTTTGCAGTTCATGGAAGTTCACAGAAGTCGAGTGGCTTATCTATGTGTGGCTATCACGCTTGTCATAGAAAGATCATGAGAATCTTCAAGTACTAACTGACCATTAGAAAATTTGGTGAAATGGATGAAATTGTTATTATTAGAACTGTTTATCTGCTATTTTTGCTAAAGAAAGAAAGATTGGTTCCTGGTGTGCTTTCCCTGACTTCCCATTCTGGAAGATCCTGGTCAAGTAGCTGGGTTAATTGTCATGAAGATTAGTGTGATGTTGAAATAAGTACTAATGGTCAAATTACAGGAGTGAAAAAGTTGAAGAATAGGTTTTGGTTTGGGCCTGAAAGGGTTAATTAAGGTTTTTTCACGGGTTATTAAAGACCCCCAACCCCTGCCTCAGGAGTCATATTGACACCCCACCACAGGGCAGCTTGGCTCCTCTATTGACATGTTGCTGGTCAGAGCACAATAGCCTTCTGTCTGCAAATCATTGCTAAAATCATCTCAAGGAAAGAAAGTTCGCAAGCTTTAACGTTAGACAAAAGCCCAAGAGTTGCAGCATGCAGCTCAAAAACCCAGAGTCAGCAACTTCTATTGATTAAAAACTAACCTTTAAAGTAACTCTGAGAGTGTGTGGTTAGCATTTAAATTTAAACATGTCATGAGTTGATTTGTGTTACTGAATACCAACTCAGAAGGAGTAACATTCACATCGCATTTTTTTTCCTAATTCCCTTAAGCAGCTAAAGTATTTCATGAAATGTCAATAGGGCAAAAAGAAAAAGGGGAGGGGCCCAATGCTGGGCCTTGTAGTTTTCTTTCCCATGCAAATATTCACCCCCAAAAAGAAAAGTGTGGAGAGTGAAACACAATAATTAGTCCTTTGTCTAACTTTCCCAAGTGCCAGAGAAAGACAGATTAATTAAATATACAACAGTGTTGGTTTTTGGAGTGGGGGTCTTGCTTGCTGTGTAGGTCATAAATTAGGCAGAATAAATACTTCAATGTGTTTGCAGTGGGCCTGCTACGTCAGAACCACTGGAAGGTTGGTGGGAGGAGAGCGGAGGGTTTCTTGCTAATGATAGTCACGTCTGGGTCTGTCTGGTTGCTCTTAGCAACCAGACATGATGTAACACCAGGATGAACTTGAACTTGGGGGACTTGAAAAGAGAACAATAGACCAGAGCAATCAATAAAGCCTATTTCAGTGAAGGATTACAGAGCTGCTCTGGGGTAACCTTGTCGGCAAGGCACATACTGAATAGTAAGATGTGTGAAGAAACTTTTTTTTTTTTTTTTTTTTTTGCTTTGCTTTTTAAGAGAAGTGCAGAGGCACTGCAGATTTTTGTAGTGCCCTGAGGTCTCGTCCAGAGACAGTGGTATGGAAAACTGCTCCCCCTGCTGACTCACTGAGTTCCAGGCCTTTGCTTTAAGAACTACCCGTCTGTCACATTTAAGAAGTCTGGAATTTTACAACTAGCTTAGAAAGTGTGCAAACAGAAATTGTGAACATTGTTTGCCACACTCAGAGTTTGAGACTGTTCTGTTAAAGTGTGAATTCAGTTCTAACGTGGATCGGCATCAGCTATTTAGGAGAGGCCTATTAAAAATAAAAAACACTATGGGGCCTGCATCCCTCTCCTTTTCTCCCTCTTCTTTTTTTGGTCCAGTTAGATTTAGGCCATGTGTAGTTGCCAGAATGATTTCTTTTCAGGACACAAGAGGCTTTATTGTCTTCCTCAAAGCATGTGGTTGAAGAATAACCTCGAATGATGAGCAGTTGTTCACTTTAGACTTGGGGTTTTTAAACTCCTCTGGAAATCAAAGGTAGCTTGTGTGACCAGGAAATCTTACACCAACCTCCAGGTAGCTCTCCTGTTAGCCATTCTTCTCTGGGATCAAACCGGTCCTGACTTTACCTAATGGAATCTCTTAGATGAGGCAGGCCTTCACCTGACTGAATCACACACACACACATAACCCACTCTGAGGCATCTGCTTCTGCCAGAAGGTGATGACTTTTCAGTGACTAATGACAAATGTAGTGAATTTTTCAGGGAATTGCTAGAGGAAAGTTGGCAAAAGCCATATACTTTCTAATTCACTTAAGACTCTCTATACTTGGTCACTTTGTTTAGTGAACTTAACTTTCTTTACTGACAAAGAAATGCCAGCAGATAAAGTAATATCCTACTGTAGTATGGCTCAAAGCTAATCATCTCTGGGTTCATGAAAGGAGAAGGTAGCTGGGCCCAGTCATGGGGGCCTCTAAATGCTGAAAGGACAAAAGCATGAAACACAGGCAAGGCGGTGGCCTCATTTACCCCGTGGACCTGGTGGCAGTTACCAAGGCGAAGTCTTGCTCCTTTTTGATAATTATGTGTCCTTTCTGAAAATATTATTTTAGAAATATTGGGCTGAAAGGAGCATTAATTTATATCCTGAAGTCTACCTCACACACATATGAAGAAGGACAGAGTAAGAGAAATGTGTGGCTTGCCCCAAATTACACAGGAGGCGACTGAGGGCTTCCCCTCCTTTGCCTCCACTTGCTCACAGCATTGTTGCTAACACCTGATCCTGCTAAAGAATGCTGCAATCAGACTGTGGGCACCCACACCTCATTGGTAGGAGATACTGAAAATCATCCAAGTCACCTAGCCATTCATTGCCACATGAAACCTCTTCCTTCTCCCATTCTCCATTCACTCAGCTCTTCATGTGTGAAAACATTCTGTATACCAGGCTGAGAACTGAATAACCAACAAGATGGCCAACTTTTAAAATATGCTGTTTTGCAAACTGGACTTTTGTTTTTTTGTGACAAGGACAGAACCCAGGACCTCACACACACCAGGCAAGCGCTGTATAAGTGAGCTACACCCCAGCCCTACAAACTGCCCTTCTAACTGCACTTTTCCTTTTGTCTTCCAGTCCTGGTACCTGGGATAAAAGTTGCAGCATCCCACCATCCACCAGACAGACCACCTGACCCCTTCTCAACTCTGTAACATGGACGCAACCTCAACCCAGCGCGGTTACAACTTCACTGTCAGTGGAAGGGGGGGAGAAAAACCGATTCAAATCAACTTGTACATGGAAACAGCAAGCATTATGGTCAAACAGCAAAGGCCATAACCTTTTGGGATTTTTTTTTTTAAATACTTTAGGGACTGTTGTAATTTCTCATATGGTGCTGGAAATGGTTGGGCTTTGTAACATTTGGAGTGTTTCCGTGGTAGCGTGAGCATTAGGTGATGTGGCTAGCGGAGGACTACCCTTGCTCACTGACTTCCTGCTGTAACACACTTTCCTTACGGAGCCTGGCTGTTTCACAGTATTTCATGAATTTACCCACACAGGTGTGATCCTTCTTGAGCATTCAAGAGGCACATGGAGAACTAAATCTTTTGTAGTAGCTGAGATCTGCAATATATAACTTACGGGACAGTCAAAGGGCAATGTTTTTCTGTAACATATTGGAAAAAGAAAATGCAGTTATGTTCCTTTTTTATTTTTCTTTTAGTTTGGTTTGGTTCAGCAGTCAGCAGTTAAGTATATAACATGGCCCGCAAGGACAATGAATCCACTCACGTTGCAGAACAATTCCGAAAATGGCAAACTACTACTACTATTCAGTTTTTTAAAAGTTTTGAAATGCTGCACTTACATTAAAAACAACAACAACATTTTTCAACAATTTCAACAATGACACAAAAATTCACATGGAAATGGGGAAGATGGTCTGTGTTGACAGAAACTGACAGGAATCAATCAAAACAATCGAATTTTGAATTGAGTAAAGTGCAATTTCATTGGATAGCTAAATATCTTTGTAAGATAGAGATTGTTGAAAATTCTATTTTTGTTTTTCAAGTCCTTCCACCCCAGGACTCTAAATTATTGGGGTAAAAAACAGCCTTGCAAGAAAAAGGGGAGCTATTTTTGCTTTTTATGTTTTTTATTGTTAAACTTGTATCCCTTTAAAAACTGAAGGAAAATTTAAAAAAAAAAAAAAACAAAAAAACAAATCTAATGGTGCTTTTACCACAATATGTTAACTACATTAAATGCTAATTAATTATTTTCTGTTATCAAAGCACATAACTAAAATGAAATCATGGTATCTGTTAATTTTATAAGCTAGAAGTCATTATAATGAATTATGCCAATTCTGAAGATTTTTACATGTATCTGGCAACATAGGATTTATCAGTTATCAGACACCTCATTGTACCAGAGATTGTCCAGAAGTTTTAAAGACCTTTGCGTCCCTGAACTGGGCTATGGGAAAAAAATAATCATAATGAAACCCATACTGACACAAATGCTGGTGCCCATTCAGATCAAGGGCACTTGTTAGGGAAAAACAAACAAAAAAAGAGTTTGCACCCCCAAATGTCCTGTATCTTATGTAAAAAAAAAAAAAAAAAAAAGAGAAAAAAAAAGAAACAAACACACAAAAACAAAAAAAAGTGCAAGTGATTTTTCTACCAGACAGCGAAGCACCCCTTTGCTTCCCATGCAACTTCAAGAAGGTTTCCTAAACTATACATATATAAACGTTCTGGTTGGCAGCCCTGCTGATCAGAGGAAGTCTCTGCATGTTCTAGTGTTAGTAACTAATTTTTATATAGTTAATGTAGGATAAAGTAGAGTGCATTAAGACACAATATGGTAACCCTCCTCTAGGCACTTGCCTTTAAACTTTGTTTTCAGCCCTTCAGAAGGGTTCTACTACTGTCCTATACAATCAAGTAACTGAAATTCTTGGGAAGACACTTTGCTCCTCATCTTCCCCCCCCCCCCAACAATGTTGTTTTGTTTTGTTTTTTTTTCCTTAATTTGCACGAAAACAAAAATTCCATATCAATGTGCCTTGCCCTGGATAGCGATTATTTGTGGAATTGTTGCACATGCTCCTCTATTGAAAGGGGTTTTTCCCTCGTCAAGCATTTGGAGACACTTTTTGTAAATGTGACTTTTATGTCAGCCATTGTCAGTTTCAACATCTAGAACTCAATAGAAAGTCAGTTGTCCCGCAGATAGGAGTAGTCGTTATTGTCCTGTGTGGTCAGTGGCAGTGCATTGCTGAGATCTGTAGATGCTTAGAATGTCAGTATTTTGGATGTTGCTGCATTTTACAATTTATTTGGAGTCTTCCTTATTTCCCACCCCCCAGATATATGAAAATATGCAATACCTGCTTATATCATGTAGAAAAGCTTAGCAATTATTAATTTTTCTTTTCCTTTTCCTTTTTTTTTTTTTTTTTTTTTATTTGACCAAAGTCAGTGCTGCACTTGACGCAGTGTGTTTTAGGTGTTTGTCTTTGTACTTTTTGTGATTTTTGAATGCACGTGCGCAGGAAGGGCTCCTCTTAGAGAAGCAGTCAAACTGTGAAGCACTAAGCTGACCCTGCTTCAAGCAATTTTGTTTTTACAACTGTTCCTTTCACAAGCAAGCCTTAAAAAAAAAATAAAAATAAAAAAAGACAACTTCCTTTTTCTTCAGCTCCCACACCCCATTTTTCTTAGCAGACTGCAGTCAATCCACATTCAATAAAAAGTATATAATGCCCATTTTTATATGCACGTTTTTAAACTTCCAAGTTCTGAAAATTGTTTACTGGTTATCTCTATTTAAGGAAAAAAAAATAAAATAAAACATTTTGGATTTTCATATGTGTCTGATAAGTGGTTGAATAGTCGTTTGGCGCTGTTGTATGGTGTGATTGTCAGTGTACGGTGTCACTTCCTATAGCCAGCCAGCATACTTTGCCTTCCCCTATAGCACTTAGCTGGGCATTACTTTATTATGACATATGTGCACTAAAAAAAAAAAAAAAAAAAATGAAAAAAAAAAAAAAAAAGGAAGAAAAAAACAGAAAAGAAAGAAAGAAAAAAAAATAGCAGCTTTCAGTGCTTCACAGTGAAGGGAAAAAAGCCTAGACAAACATTTTGTCAGAACCTTGCAATAAGCCAAGGTATTACCAGTAAATTGGTTGTATATACAATAAAATTGCACCCTTTTTTAAACAAAACAAACTAAGCAATAGTTTGGGCAGTTCTAGTTGTTTTTAGTGCGCATGTTGTAGTCATGACTGCAAAGAGAGAGAATAAACTGCCCACTCAGAAGATATGTAATTTGTATTGTTGTATAGTTTTATTGATTACACTGATTTATTCTACCCTATTTTATAATGCAGGACTTTTGTAATGTTGTTTAAATGAGGAAAAAATTTCTGTCAAATTAGCCTAGTGAAATTTCTGATTGTTCATTATAAAGGCAGCGTTCATAGAATTGCTTTTCTTTCTTTCCCCCCACCCCTTTGGGAACTGGATTTAAGTTTAAAACTTTCCTGTTTCCTTTTTTTTTTTTTTTTTTTTTTTGTAAGTATTTAAATACAGTTATTTTTTTCTCTCTCAATGGTATAGCATATTCCTATGCTTGAGAAGTATAGGTCTACTGAAAAACCATTGTAAATGGACTTTACAGGTATGCTGTATTTTTGAAGGTATTTTTGTTGTATTAAGTTTGATGAAGCTAAAATTAGGGAACTCTGAACAGATTTGCAGGAAAAAAATGTTTTAAAGGCTTTAAAACATTAGGGAGGCAGTCTAGGGTGATAACAAACAGGGGTTAAGTATTAAATACACTAAGTTACATTTTTGTTCATGTTCCATTGTCCAGAAAGCAGCAGGAAACTGTAGTTCAGTGTGATCAAGCAGGAAAAAAGAAACACCAACAATCTGAGTGTGTAGCTTTTTAGATTAAAAGCTGAGCGAAGATGTTTGAGGAAGACTTGCTACCTGGGGTGTGCAGACAGACAGACTGAGAGCTATCAGCATTTGAAGGCCCAGCCCTCAATTCTGAGACACATTTGAATTTTCTTCCCATCAAATGGCTTTAGCAAGATTGGCAAAGATAGTCCCTCAAATGACTCCATGTTTTTTCTTTGGGAACTGAAGTCAGAGGCACAAACACTAATTCTTATTGTTTATCAATGTACTTTTTCTTTCAGCCCCTTCCCTTGCTACCTAAAGGCTTTTTTTTCTGATCCTTCCAGGGCAGAGGCCCACCCCTATTGCCACTCACTGTCCCCATCCTCAGCCTTTTTCTTCCTTCTGAGTTTTCTGTTTCTTCACCTACTGGCAGGACAGTTATTTATTGTTGGATCACTCCCCACCCTGGCCTAGGTCCGGGTGGGCTCCAGGGTGGCCCGCAGGGCCATACCTCTCAAAGCTTGTGCTCTTCATTTTCTGACATTCAAAGTGTGAAGGACCCAAACTTTCTAGTCACAGCATTCAGTCAGCCCACAGGAATATGCAGAACCCACCTCAGAAATTCTTGTCTTTCACTTTTTCAAACCCTGATCCCTGCATGCTTTGATTCTGTAGTGACCGTGCCAGCAAGTACTTATGAAATCTGGATTAAGAAAAAATATTTGTTCCCCTGTGATTGTTTTTTTTGGGGGAGTGGTTTCTAAGAATGTCATCTAACATACTTTACATCCATGTCTGGAAATATCTTTGTCCACAGTGGTGGTGGTGGTGGTGGTGTCTCTCTCTCTCTCTCTCTCTCTCTCTCTCTCTCTCACTGCTTCTCTTTCCTTTCTTTCTGTTTCTGGGTGGCAGGCCTCCATAGGACACATGTAATACACAACCGGCATGGTAATGTAAGGAGAGCGTCAGGGGCACCTCGCAGCCCACCCTCCACACCTGTCCTAGGTGGTCTCAGAAGCTGCTCTGCCCACGGGCACGGCTTTCATCCCCATCGGCTGCCGAGGCCATTTTGTCTTGAAGTCAATGCATGTACTTACTGTCTGACAGTCCACCCGCTCTGCCTTCTCCACGTCCAAGGCTGTGCATTTGTCTAATTAGTGTCATGTATGTTTCCCTTTTATTTTTTCCAATAAAAAAGCAGTGGGATGAAAATTGCTTTGATATATAGCAGGTAACATTGAAGCTATTCCATAGCACTTAACTGTAGTGAATACTGTGTCACCAATTCTGAGATCAATTTAATGTTTAATGCAAATCCATTACATGGTGCTATTACAGGCTGACAAAATGATTTACACAAATGTGACAACTTGGGCTCAATTCACTCTGCTTTCCAACAGTGTAAATGCATAGCAGTGTTTATCTGCATGAGAACTATGCACTAATCTATCTGAAGAAAAACTATATCAACTTTGGTATCTACTTTCCGTTTACTCCAATCCTTGCCTTTTTGGTCATTGTTATAATGCCAGCTTTAGGACAGAAAGAAATATAAGAAAACCAGCATAATACCTGATATATTAAAATGTAGTGCCTGTGAAATCTGTATTATATTGCTCTTCTGAAGTAAGATTTTTCTACACCGGTAGCCTTCGCTGTCTGTCAGTCAGGACCTCTGGTATAGGTGATGTAAAATAACCGTACAATATTAATGCATGCTATCCATAATGCTTAGTGAACTGTATGAATATTACTCAAAGTTATGTTAGTCTTTTTTTCTGACTTGGTTCTTGTCAGCTAGGTTTAAAGGTATTTCACTGAGAACGCAAATTCTGTCTTTTCTTGATTTCGGTTGTTTTCAGTATTTTGGAGGTATACATTTACTTAAATTCAGTATTACTTGTGTTTTTTGTTTGTTTGTTTGTTTTTTGTTTTCTTTTCTTTTCTTTTCTTTTTCCTAGGGGACAAGCATGGGTGTTTGATTTCAGAAATCAGTACCTGGCAAGATTTTTGTCTCAAAACTACCATTTGAAGTTCAAGAACTCTGCTATGAAGCCACTCTGAGAACATTTCCAAGTGACGGACATTTCCTTGACCCTTTGGAGCTATGCTGATACAGAAACATTTTCTCAATGGACAGTGTTTGGCCAGGTACCCATGCTTGATCTGTCTTCACACCAGACCTCCTCACATTAAAGGAAAAAAAAAAAAAAAAAAAAAAAAACTTTAAGAAATCACATGGCTATTTAGTTTCATGCACAGTTGCAATATTTTCTTCAGAAATAAAACTCTGTACAAACTCTGGGCCCGATTCATAAGAAAAAGAAGTTTGCTATTAACACGGGATTTTTTTTTAAATATACTTTTTTGTTCTAAATTTGAAATGACTTGCTTCCCAAATTAAATAAATTTTATCTGATTTTCCCCCTAAGCCAGACTTTTATTCCCCAAAGGGTTACATTAAACAGACTAGGGGCATGGGGTATAGGGAACATATCTCAGTATTGCTCAGAAAGTTAAGGGGGACCCTCACAGTTGAGCCTGAGAACGGGGGTCCAGCCCATGGGGTAAGACCTTTTTTGTGTGCTAGTTTCCCATGTGGCCTGAGTGAGCAATTTGGTTCAAAAACTTTACAAAATGTGTCTGGACTACAGCAGTATAGGGTGACAGTGCTCCCTCTAATCTAACCAGAGCACCTTCCTGGTGGAAAACACCCCTCAGCTTGTACAATGTGAACTTTCATATCTCCACAGTGGTTTCAAGGACAGTGTCCAGCGAATTGGGCCATCATTCCTGCTGCTCAATGCTCAGTCTCTCAAAATAACAAAAGTTATTTTATCTTTGGCTGTATTTGTGTTGTTCTTATTTTTTTAATTTTAGGATTTTTTTCTTGATAATAGTCTAATTTGGTTTTTGGGTTTTTTTTAATATCTCAATCAAAGGTCATAAGGCCACTGGCCACATTGGGATGAAAATGTAAGAGAGCTGCCAGCTCCATTTTTTCTCCCTAGTCTCAGACCACAGTCTGTGTACCACAAAGACATCTGGTAGCCTTGCCACTGAGAGACTCACAGAATAGACTAGGTGTCCATCAGGATGTCCTTGGGAAGTTACTCAAGGGCAAGTCCATGATGCCCCTACCTGCCCTTAGCCCTGACCTCTCCCCAGAACAAGGCCACTGGAGACTTTTCCCACCACACATGGAAACTGTCCACTCAAAATACCTCTGATTTTCATTTCAAATTGTTGGGTGAGGAGATTAAACACTTCTAGTGGTGGCAAAAAAGATCTATTGTGAAACTGAACTCCCCCCGTGTTAATAACTTGGTCTGAAATTCGTTTTTATGAGCCGGGCCCCCTGTGCCTCTAGTATACTTGTATTGACTCTCATAGTTACCCTTTTAGTTTTACTGTGTTCTGTGAAAATTTGTAATTGGTTGAGAATCACTGTGGGCGTCCATTCTTATTCAACTAAATCTCCACAGGGTTTTTGAGCTGGTGTGGATTAGTTTAACTCTTGTATTCAACCATTAGTGCTACCACCTTCTCACATTACAATACAATTACTGGAAGCAAGTACTGCATTTCCTATGCAACAAAAAAGGAAAAATAAAAAATTGCTAATGCTATGGAAGCTGTGTTGTGATTTGCTTTACACCATGCCTGGGTCGTTCAGTGACAGTTATGGTGTACACTGGATCTTCTCCCAGAAGATGGTCTTTTTGCACCAGGGATTTCTGTTAGCCTTGATGGCTGGCTGGCACATAATGTCCTTATCAGTGTTCTAATGGGTAGTTTTGTTTTTCACCTAGTAGGACAAATACAGGACTCCATGCCCACATAGTACTTATCATGTGCCTGATACTGTTCTAAGGGCTTTCTGTATGGGATCAGTTAGGGCCCAATCAGGAATCAGGAATAGGGTTCTCTAGCTTTTCCAACAGGAGCCTCTAACATAGCCTAGATATTAATAAAATGGAGTGCATCCACCAACCATGGAGCCACCAAACAAGGGTGGGTCACCAGAACCTAAGCACTGAGGGGCACACACCACGATATTTTGATCATTTGAGGAGGGGTGGGGATGCCACATGGCCAGTGCTAGAACCACCCAGGGGGACAGGCCAAGGGTACCAGAACTTCTGAGGAGGCAAGGCACAGCTGGTGGGGCAGTGCCGAAAGGAGCTGGAGGCCATTGGTGCAACTGTCCTCTGCTACTGTGGCATTGTGAGTAGGATCTGAGGCCAGAAGGAAGTCTTTCTCCCTCACCCTGCTCCGCCTGGGTGCTGCCAATATCTTTCATTGGCTGCATCTAGCAGTAGCCACGCTGCAGGGAGTCTGGAAACTATACTGAGAGAAGTACCAGTCCCAGCCCCACAAAGCAGCAGAAGGGTGAGCTTGGAAGACAGAAAGAGGAAGCAAATAAGCAGCATGTGCATCCTAATCCACTTAGACCTCACAACCACCCAGTGAGTTAGGTACTATTTTTATCCCCTTGTTACAGATGAGGCATAAAGAGATTAATTGGCAGAGTGGGATTCAAATTCAACAATTCTGGCTCCAACTGCCATCCTATCAAAAAATACTTAGTGAGTGCCTACTATGTGCCAGAAACGAGGCCAGGGGCTAGAGACAGTGAATAAATAAAGACTGGGTATCTATTCTTAGCAAGTACGTAGTCTAGTACACAAAATAAGTATTATTCAAATGAGCACAGCAGCAAAGGTAAGCAGGTAGCTGTGATGCGTGCTTGAGAGGATGTGTGTTGTCACAAAGGCCGGATCAGACTATATGATAGGTAGACAAGAACCAGGCAAAAGAGGGAAAGAAGAATGCTCTGGGAGGAGTCAAAGGGAGCTTGGCACCTATTGGGGACTGAAAGACTGAACCAGAGGGAAGGAGGGAAATGTGGTACAAGGTGAAGCTTGATATTGAGGTCAAGACATTGCAGCATGAAAGGATTTTTTCTCCCTCTGAGAGCTTTATAAAACAGATATCAGTCAGATTAGGCTACAAATATGCTACCATACAAACAAGCCCAAAATCTCTGTGACTTTCAACAATAATGGTTTTCATCTTATTTGCCTAACAGGTGTTGCCTGGGGCTTCTGCACAGGCCCTCCCTGTTCTCAGACCCACGGCGTAAAACAGCTGCCACTTGTGCTGGATGTGTCGGCAAAACACACAAGGGATTTTAACAGGCTCACCTGGAATTGACACCTGCCACTTCTGCTCACATTTCATTAGCCAGAGCAAGTCACATGGCCATGCCTGGGTCCATCAGGACCAGGAAGGAAAGTCGCCCCTCAGCAAAGGCTAGAGAACATCATTACAGACTAGTGTGAGGAGAGGGGGAGAGCTGTGTGGTGTGCACAGTGGGCTGAGCAGAGAAGGCCCTTGAGGAGTTACTGCAGCTCAGAGAGATGAACTGTGCCAGGGCCATGGAGTCCCAGGTGGAATAGAGAGAAGTGAGCAGGTCAGAGAGATTAATAAGGATATTAATAGTGTGTATTGAACTCTTTCATATGCCAACTGCTGTAGGTGATTTATCTCATTAAATTTAATAATTCCTCTCCTACTACAGCTCTCAAAAAGGTGTAGTCAGCCCTCAGAACATACTTCTGACTCAAGTGAAGAGAGCAATTTCACACATACATGCCTTGCAGTTTAAGCTACACCAAATCGGTCAGTACCTTATTTTGGTCTTTATTATTTGGGGTTAAGAATTTGGAATTAAAGTGAACCAAAACCACGCCTGTACTGCCACACTCTAGGATAGGTGGTGTGAAGTAGGGAGCAGAATGGGAGTCACCAGGTAGTGATCAAAACCATGAACCCCAGTAGCAAACCCCCAAGGTTGAGTCCTCACTCTCCATTGTATTAGCTGTACAGTGTTGATGCATAGTGCCTCAGTTTACCCACTGGCAAAATTGGAATAATTATAACCACACTTAATTACCTAACAGGGCTGCTGTGGATATTTGATGAGTTCAAATTTGTTAAGTGGTTTAGCAGTGGACTTGGCATGTTGTAAATGCTAACTGACTAAATGAAGGATTCCAAAAGGTAGAGATAAGGCATTCTTTCATTGCACTGATGGCACAACCCTTCCTTCTAGTCACCTCCATACCTCTGGATGAATTCCGAAACCTTTCACCTAACACCTCACTCAACTAAGTAGGAAGACGTAACAGAAAAAATGAGTCCAGGGTCTCAGACCAAACACATTAGGTTTAAATCTCAATTTCTCATAGTCTGCAACATGAGGGGCCTCAATTTTCCTATTTGTAAAGTGGGAATAAGGATAGTGCCTGCTTTATAAGATTATTAAAAGGACTAAATGAAATTAATGCATATAGAATACCCAGTCAACTATCAATGACAGAGCAACTCCTACAATTGGTTCATCCCCAAGGAGAGGAGCCCTGACACTGTACAGGGCAGTATTATATAGTAAAAGAATTATATAGTAAAAGTATTATATAGTAAAAGAAGCCCGACTTGAAACCAGAGGACAGGGTGTGAGTCCCACTTCCACCATTTAGTGGCCATCCAGCTTTAAGTAAGTTATTACTCCTTCTTTTTTTTTTTTTTTTTTTTTTTTTTTTTTTTTTTTTTTGTGGTACTGGGGATTGAACTAAGGGGCACTCAACCACTGGGTCACATCCCCAGATCTTTTTTGTATTTTATTTAGAGACAGGGTCTCAGTGAGTTGCTAAGTGCCTCGCCATTGCTGAGGCTGGTTTTGAACTCACGATCCTTCTGCCCCAGCCTCCCAAAGTGCTGGGATAACAGGCATGCGCCACCGCACCTGGCTTATTACTCCTTCTTGAGTCTCAAGTTTCCTCACTTGTAGAATGAGTACAGTAATCTCTTCCTCCTGAGGGAGAGATCCAAATGACTTAATGAACATGGATGAAAATGTGCTAGGAAATACAAATCCAAGCATTGGCACAAGAGTAGATTGGATAGAACCCAGCTAGAAGGACCATACCTGGCTGGTTCCTAGTTTCCTCAACAGGATTGACAGGAGCCATCATTCATACAGACAAGGAAATTAGGCCAAGAAAAACGATGTTAGTCATTGCTTTAACTCTTTAAGTTCTGGCTCTTTGCTAAAAGAATATGGCTGAATAATGAAGGTCCCACCAGCTTTTAGGAAGAACCAGGACTTCCCTTGATTTGTGAGGAATTAAATAGCTTCTAATTCATCTCCAAAACATAGTCACCCACTCCACATTTGCTCTCCATCTGGCACACTCTGTATGGATTTTAAATCCTATTACAGGGAATCCTGGTCAAACAAAGGGCAAATTGATTTCTACTATCACATTACTTGTTTTTAATTATGGAAAAATACCATGCATGTACAAAATTTAAAAAACTGACAAATGAACTCATATGTTCCTACTATTCATCACGTGTAATCGACTTCTATGCCCATCTCTACCTCATCCACTACCTCCAGATCGTTTTGAAGCAAATATCAAGTATAATATTATTTTATTTGTAAATATATGATGTCTCTAAAATACAATGACCTTTTATGAAACATTCCAAGTACACTTTAAACTATTAACCATAATTCTTTGATATCATTAAGTAACACATTGGTGTTCAAATGCTTTCAAGTCCCTTCCAGTTTTTAATAGTTTATCTAAATACAGATCCAAGTAAGATTCATACACTAGGTGGTTCATATAAATCTTAAGTCTACATAATCTATAGAACGTCCCCCCATCTTGTTATTTCCTTGCAGTGATTTGCTGCAGAAACTCGTTTGTTCTAAAGAGTTTTTCTTATGATTTTGTGTGTTGCATCCCAATGGCATTGTTCAGGATGTTCTACTATTAAATTGGAAACATATTCCTGACCTTGGAAGTTGACCCCATGAGATACAATCCCAAGGCTGTCTCCTGCATGGTTCATGGGCTAGACCAAGGGATGGCCCTTGTGTCTGGGCCCTGACTTTTTAAATGGTGGGCAAAATAACTGGGCCAAAAAGAAGGTGCTACAGGAGCTGTTCTCCACTGACGCCATCCCAGCTAGCTTTTTTTTTTTTTTTTTTTTTTTTTCTTCCCTGACAGGCAAAGTAGGGGCTAAAGGAGAGCCTACTAAATGAGATAAAACCCCCTTTTTCTTTGCCCCTTCTGCTGACATTTTTTAAAAAGTTGTTTCCATCTTAAATGAGAACAAGATGAGTAATTCTGGTGGACAAATTATACGAAATTCCTTTGGTGCCCCCTTGTTTCCTAGCCATCCTCTTTCCCTTGAGAGTGTGTGCTCTTGGGACCCAGAAGTCAGCTGCAAGGCCAGGAAGGAAAAATTCTCTGACCAGCCTCTGTGACGTCCTCAGAACTGGATCCTGTGCGTTTCCACTTCTACCATCTTGGGTTCTAAACACTGGCCTGGGTCACCCTCCTTGCCAGGAAACTACAAAAGCTCCCGTTTTAGTCAGTTCTTTTCGGTGCTGTGACCAAAAGACCTGACAAGAATGATTAGAAGAGGAAAATGTTTTGGGGTCTCAGTCCATAGAAGGCTGGCTCCATTCTTTCAGGGCTCAAGATGAGGCAGAGCATCATGGCAGAAGGGTGTGGCAGTGAAACGCAGCTGGGGACATAGCACCATGAAGCGGAGAGAGAGACTTCACTCACCAGGGACAAAATATATACCCCAAAGGCATGCCCCCCGACCCACCTCCTCCATCCACACCCTACCTGTCTTCAGTTACCACTCGAGTAATCCCTACCAGGGGATTAGTTCACTGATTAGGTTAAGTCTGTCATAACCCAATTATTTCACCTCTAAATCTTCTTGCATTTTCTCACACATGAGCTTTTGAGGATACCTCATATCTAAACATAACAGCTCCTTATGGAAAGTCATTCAAAAATAAACTCAATAAACTTTATTGAGTGTCTCCCATGTGCCAACTCTCAGGGCTGGCAAAGGAGATAAGTTCAAGATCGTCGCAAAAAAGGGCAGAGTCTAGTAGAGGAAGAAGATACGCAAACAAATAATCAAACCACAGCCTTGTGAGAATCAGGAAGGCATCTTGTGCCAGGTAATCTGGGGATGAACTACACCCGAGGGAGAGGGGGAGTGCCTGTCTGTTTTCTGTTGATATAACAGAATATCTGAAACTAGGTAATTTATAAAGAATAGAATGTTATTTGGCTCCAGAGGGTGGGAAGTCTGGGAACACAGTGCTGGCATCTGATGAAGGCCCTCTTGCTGCATCGTAACATGGCAAGGCAGAGCCAGCTTGGTCTCCCTTTTGCTAAAGCCATGGAGACTCCACCCTCGTGATCATCTAGTCCTCATTACCTCCCAAATGCTCCACCTCCAAATGCCATTCACAGACATTTCCAACTCACGCACTTTGGGGGGAACACATTCGAAGTATAGCAGAGAGCCACTGGGAAGCAATTGTATAATATCGGTCTTCCAGGATGAGGAAGAAGAGTCCAAGAGACCGGCTGGATGGTGTTCATGTGAATAATGGTAATCAGAGTAAGAAGAGTACCACCCACTGAGTGGGCCCTTACTGGACCTGTCGCGTTGCTCTAAGTGCTTTCTAGGCTCTAGCTCACAGAGGAGAGATGACTGTTATCGCCTTTGCACACGAAGGTACTGAGGCACAGAAAGCTTCACTAACACTCCTTTCTTACTAATTTTAATAATTACCTACGCGTGACCCTAAAATGCAAACACTCAGAGGCTTAAGGAGTGGAGTGTGTGTGTTAATTACAATTGGACACAAACAGAAGTCTGCACTGGCCTCTTCCCAGTGCCCAGATCCCTGCTCAGCATGTGGAAGGCACTCCAATGCTCCATTGGAAGTGCCTCTCCAGATCGACCCTTCTCCTGAGCTCAGGAAGTCACCTGTTTGGACCATCTCAATGGGCTCCGCTAACCTCCAGCTTTCAACTGGGATCAACGAGCTAGAAACCCTGAGAGTAGATGGGTAGGAGCAGGGAGAATGACATTAGGGTGTTTATTTCCAGGGCTGTCTCCCTGTGTCCTCTCTAGCTGACAGAATTCCTCAGCAGGAGGTGGTGCCTCTCAAGATGGCTCTCTGCCCACTAACTTCTCCCTCTGGTTTCTGATAACTGCTCTCTCCTTACCCCTTCTCTCTTCATCTTGCCCACACCTTTGCAAATGTCTTTTTATTAAACCCCTTTCAAATTATCTTGAGTTGAATGTGCCATCTGTTTCCTGTTGGAACCCTGACTGATAGAGTGGTCAAGCCAGAGCAGGCTTCCGGAATCTTCTTTCTCCTCAAATTCCAGCGGAAGCTCAGATTTATTCTCATGATGGATGTCAAAATCATAAATATTCCCATCTTAGTTTATCCTACACTCAGAAGACTAGACTCAACCTTCAAAGGTCACTGGAGTCCATTTCCCTGACTCCAGTGAGGAATTCCACCCCCACCCCACGCCACCCTACTGCTCCTGTCACAGAGAAGTATATCTTACTTTGAAGATCTCCAGGTAAGGAGAGACCATAACTCACTCCAGTGCCTTCAGTCTCCTTGCCTGATAAATCTCCCTCCTGTCTAACACAGACCCCCTCCTGTTACAGGTGAAGCCCATTTCCTTTGTCTGCTCCTTGGCAAAAGCTACAAAAAAGATCCTTCATTCTTTGAAAATAGGCATTAAATCATTCTTACCCTTCTCAAGCTCTGACGTGCAGATCAATGAAAGCAGATAATCTGCACACACTGGTCTCAAGTAGTCAACCTGGACATTCCAGAGAAGCCAGCACTGTAACTAACATTTATGAGAATAGGTTTGAAAGGTTGCTCGAAGGAGGGAGGGAAGGATGGAGCCCATTCTCCACCAATGTGGTCTGACTGGGTTCCCCACAGAAGTGGGGCTGAATTCTCCTTCCATTTACTCTTATCTACTTGGCCATTTATTCTCTGCCTGTTACCCTGAGCCTGAATTCTGGAGGGTGCTGGTTTGCTGGTTTATAATACTGGCCCTGTTTTCTCACGTCTGAGGAAGCTGGAGGTGCAAGGCCAGGGTATTGACAGGTTGGTTTCTTCTGGGGTCCCTCTCGGTGACATGCAAGTAGCCTCCTTCTCCCTGCACCCTCACCCAGTCTTTCCTCTGTGCCTACATAGCCTTGGTGTCTGTGTGTCCGAATGTCCTCTTCTTAAAAGGACGCCAGTTAGATTAGATAATGGCCCACCCAAACACTTCATTTTAACTTTAGCCACCTCTTTAAAGGCCTGAGCTCCAAATTCATTCTGAGGTGGTGGGTATGAAGTCTTCAAAACAGGAATTTGGTGGGGTGGGGGCAGGTGGGACAGTCCAGCCAATGCACTCCACTTCTTCCCTTCAGCTATCACCTTCCAACTGGGCTTTCAGTGGGACTTGAGCTGAACCAGCTATAAACCAGGAACAGTGATAATACCTAGGATCTGACGAACCACACAACCCACAGACCATTGCTTTACAGTAACTGCCCTGGAATTTAAAAGAAGTTCTTCCATTAAATCTTGATACATCCCCCCATCTCTTTCTCCTTCCCTCTCCTCCCCTTCTCTCCCCCCTCTATCTCCCTCTGTCTCTCTCACATATATACACACACACTTCCAATGACATATTTTAAACTATTCATTCTGATCTTTAAAATGTTTTCTAACTTCATACATCATTTTGTTCTTATTCCTACTTGGTAAATGTGTTCGCACAAGGATTTTGACCTCTTCCCACAAAAGCAGCACTGGCTAATGGATTGGAACCCACGTACCCCTACAACACTTAGATGCCCAGCTCTGCAGCCCAGGCATTGGCACAACAATGAGTGCTTTGCTTACATCACTGGGCCACCTCATTTAATCATTTATCCTCCTAGTAACCCAGCCAGGGAGGTCTTACTAGTCACACTCAGTAAGTGAAGAAACTAGAAGATAGAGGGGGAGCTCACCCTGTTAGTAAATGTGAACCACAAAGCCTCCTCTGAGCCCAAACAGCTGAGTAAAATACATTTTAAGAGAGATACTATCCACTAATGCTATTAAATATTTACACCCCAAAAGTGCTCATGATAACAATTCGTAGTCACCTCACAACTCTTGAGTGCTTTCAGAACAATTAAGGAAAGCTCTGAATAACTTTAATGCCGTGTGAGTATGCTAAACTTTAGAGAAATCCTTGTCCTTTGAAAGTAGTGGCCAGCACGTGAACCACCCACTGAACCACTGGCTACTCTGAGTGCCATTTACAGGGAGCGTGGGGTGTGAGTGGGAGGATGACTCCTGAGGACACAGTCACATCTGCGACACTGTGGGGAGTCATCTTTCAGGAGCTCCCTACTTGTTAAATCAGGGCAAATCCCCAGTCGATGCACAGAGAGCTAGGTATTTGCCAATGCACAGAAGAGGAGATCGAGATTCACGCTCTCTGACCAGTGTGGTATTGGTCAGGATCCAGTTTAGAGCTGAGAGCAGTAAACTGCTCTAATACTGTATTAGTCAGGGTTCTTTAAAGAAACAGAACCAATACGACAGATCCCTTTTATATATCACTGTCTCACTGTCTCTGTCCTTTATATCTATACCTATATGCAAAGAGGCTTATTATAAAGTCACTCACGCAACTATGGAGGCTGAGAGGTCTCACAATCTGTCCCCTGCAAGCAGAGACCCAGGAGAGCCAGTGATGCAGTTCACAGGCCTGACAGCTGGGACGGGATGGTGTCGATTCTAGTGTGAGTGTGAAGGTCGGTGAATCAAGAGCACCACAGGCAAAAGAAGATGGGTATCCCAGCCTGAGCAGTGAGGCAGACAGCAAATCCAGTCCTCCCCTAATTTTGTGTTCCATTCAGGCCCCGGCTGGATTGGATGAGGCCCCCACACACCAAGGACTCAGCCCACCAATTCAAGTGCCAATCTCTTCCAGAAACACCCTCACAGACACACCAGAAATAATGCTTAACCAGATATCCGGTGTCCCGTGATCCAGGCAAGTTGTAAAAGTTGACAAATAAAGTTACCACGGAGGTCATATCACCAGGAAACAGAGGTTTAGTTGCTCCTGGATGATTTGGGTTAAGGGCTGAAATGGAGAAAGAGATGGTGTGCTTGAATCTACCTCTGCATGGGGGAAGCAGTCATGAGTATCTCCTGCCTCTCCCTGCAGTGGAGTGACTGTGCTTGCCTACCCCAGAAATCACAAGAGGGCTCCCTGGATTTGGGCACATTTGGCTCACTTCAGCTGCTAGGTCCCACTGTCTTGTTAGAGAGTGGGCAACTCGGCTCCCTCCAAGCCAGCCTGGGCCAGGGTCCTTCCCAAGGGCCACCTGTGTGGCACACAGCCAACCCTTTAACCACACAGGTAGCATCTCTTCATCTTCACACTTCTTTACAGGAGGTCCAAGTGACAGAACACCCCAACTTCAATTTTCTTAGGTTCTCTCAAAAGACCACTCTGGCCTTTTCTATTTTCTAGGTTTCCTGCCTTCATCCGTGGTCTTGAGGCCAAATTTCCAACACATTAATTAGGCAGAAGTCTTTTGCCCCCCTGGGTGCAGAGCAACTCTTCCTTGGCCTTGAAAACACACACACACACACACACACACACACACACACACACACACACACACAATGTTAATGATTCCCTGAGGCAGGACAACTCAGAGCACAGGGAACTCTGGAGCTTCTGGTTTGGGAGAACCAAACATAGCTTCTATTTTTCCTCCAGATCTATTATAACAAGTAGAGCAAACCTTAAATTGCTATCACCATAAATTGGCCTCCATTCACAAAGACCAAGTGCCAGGCACTGGGCTAAGTTCCTTTAAACTCTTTTCTCATTTGAGTAAAAGATAATAAAATACTCTGTGCATCCTAACATGAGATATTCCAGAAATATTAAAGACATGTGCTCCCATCTGTTCCCTTAGGGCTTCCCATTGCTTGTCACCCCTCCCCTGAAAAAGAAGAGCATCTATAAACTGAGGGTGAACTGCATGCTGCAACCAGTGCCCATCATGGAACCCAGGACCTGGTGTCTCACACGTTCAGCTCAGAGAGTGCTGCCTCTGTCTGTTGTCCAACTCACCCAATTTGTACAGGCTTCCAAAGAGGCCCAATTATCTTCCTCTCCTGTCCAGAGAAGGAATGGTAAATGGGCTCTGGGCAGGAAAAGGTAGCAGGGATTTTAGAAGACAGAGAAGTCTGGTTGGGAATTCACCCATGTCATGTCCTAAAAGGAGGGTAGGGAGAGGTTGGCAGGGGAGGAGGGGAAACAAATACTGGAAAGTCCCCAAGGAAAGGGAGAGAGCAGCCCCACGCTGCCTATGGAGACATAGACCTTGGGAGAGGGGGCGTGTGTGTATCTACCAGAGACTACCCGGTGGGGCAAAACCATGCACAACAAGGAGGCACCAGGAATGGGCCTGTGGGAAAGAGGAATGAAGAGGTGCTTCCACTGGCCCGAGACTGCCCAGGAGCTAGAGGAGCCCCCAGGCACAGTGGCCCTCAGGCAGCATCCTGCCAAGAGAAGAGACCCAGGAGGACCACAGCATCCCTGACAATACGAGAGCCAGAAGCAGGGGAGGCTGGACTCTGTACCCCATTATTCACCACTGCCCAGATGTTGTCCCAGGATCCCTGGCCTTGGAACCTACTCCAGAGAGAGAGGAGAGGAGAGACCAGCGGCGATTTTGAACTGAACTTGAACCCTGTTATGGTTTGGATGTGAGGTTTTTCCCAAAAGCTCACATGTGAGACAATGCCAGAAGGTTTAGAGGAGAAAAAATTGGGTTGTAAGAGTTTAGCCCAGGGGCAGGGAATTGGCTCAGCGGTAGGGCGCTCGCCTAGCACGTGCGCGACCCGGGTTCGATCCTCAGCACCACGTAGAAATACATGTATTGTGTACAACTAAAGCAAATAAATAAATATTTAAAAAAAAAAAAAGAGTTTAGCCCAATCAGTGATTTAATCCCCTGAACTGAAGTGGTAGGGTATGGCTGGAGAAGGTGGGAATTGGGGTGTGGCTTTGGGTACATCTCTGTGCTTCTAGATCACTATGATGTGAGCTGCTTCCCTCTGCCACACTCTCCCGCCATGATGTCCAGCCTCACCTCAAGCCCTGAGGAATGGAGCCTGCCTTCTATGGACTAAGGCCTCTGAAACCATAAGCCCTCAAATAAATTCTTCCTCCTCTACAATTGTGCTGGTCAGGTCTTTTAGTCACAGCAGCAAAATAACTGACTAAAACAGACCCAATCATTCTAAATTTGACAAAAATCACCAACTAGACTGAATCTACCCAAAAGTGTCTACTGAGGTTGATTGCCATAAGACATCTTGGGAGCTTAGAATAAAAAAATTAAAGTCAGCTTTAGAAATACAGTTACATTTTTTTATACACCCAAGTGATGAATATCATTCCAGACTTTCTCCAGCTGTTAGTCACCAGGAGTCAGGGAGCCCTGACCAGGGACACAAATAAGTAACTCCCTTATTGGGAATGATAAAGGAAAAAATTATTGCATTTCCTGTAGCAATAAGGAGAAAACCATAAATAACACCTGTAATTTGTCATATAAAAATAATAAAGATGATAACAATTGCTACCAAAATTGAAAACGCTATGCCAGTTTTTGTTGTTCATTTGTTGCTTTGTTTTGTTTTTTGATGTGTGTACCATTTATAAAAGTTGTTTTATTGAAGTAGATGAAGATATTTCCTGCATCAGAACAGAGGTTACTCCATGGGATTTAGGTTGGAAGGAGGACCACACCACCATTCTTTCCCGGTCACCCCTTCACTCAGTCCATATCAGCTAAGGTCAAAGAAAAGGTCATGGCTGGAGGCCAGGTGCACAGTGGAATAGGAGCTGCTTATCCCCTACCCTGCCCCAATGACAAACGGGATCCCTGAGCTCTGGCTCCCAACAATCCAGAGTGGACCCAGGGCCAGGGCTAGAGCACAGAAAGTGAGGCCTAGGGTGCAGAATTTAAGAAGGTAGAAAAAGCACTCAGTGGGGGCTGTGGCTGTGGCTCAGTGGTAGAGCACTTGCCTTGCACGGGTGAGGCGCTGGGTTTGATCCTCAGCACCACATGAAAATAAATAAATATATTGTGTCCATCTACAACTAAAAAAAAAATTTTTTAAACCCACTCAGTAATCAATATAAATAATATTTTTATGCAACATTTTTTTAAAACTAACAATTAATTTTAAAGTATTCATGACAAAAATATCAAAATTTTAAATAAACAGGTCTGGCTTTACTGATTTTTACTTTTCCCTCAGGCGCTTGTCCAATGTGGCTCAGCATGTCACTGCTGCTAATCCTAAAACGAGGGAATAAAGCCATCCTTCTTCACAGGCTACATGATTGTCTCTGAAGAAAATTCAAAAAAATCTACCAAAAAAAAAAAAAAAGAGTTCTTAGAAGTAATAAATGAGAAAAGCAAGGGTATTCGTCTTCTGGGGTTGTCATAACAAAATACCACAGACGGGTGGCTTAAACAACAGAAATTTATTTTTCACAGTTCTGGAAACTGGGACGCCCATCAGCAAGGCACCCGTGAGCTGGGTTTCACTCTGAGGGCTCTTCTCTTGAGTTTTAGGCAGCTGCCACCTCACTGTGGACTTACAGGACCCTCTGTGAATATGCCATGGAGAGAGCAAGCAAGTTCCCTGGTGTCTCCTCTTATAGGGACAGTAATTCCAGCATGAAGGCCCCATTTTCATGACCTCATCTAACCCTAACTACCTCCCAAAGGCCAGGTTTCCAAATACCACATTGGGCAATTAGCACTTCATCATACAAATTTAGAGGGAGAACCGCAAAATTCAATCCACCACAGCAACATGGTCACCATGCAGAATCAATCCTATCAATGACACAGTAATGAATGATTGGAATTCAGTTTCTGAGGTCCTATTTACAATGCACTCCCCAGGATACTTAGGTAGAGATCTAATAAAATATATTCAAGATCTGCATGTTGAAAATAAATGTTAATGAAATGAAAATAAATAAGTGGAGATATACCATATTCTTGGACTGGCGACTCCATATTGTTAAGATATCAGTTCTCTATGAGTTTTTCTGTAGAGTCAATGTATTCTAAATAAAAATCCCAAAACCATTTTGTGTGTGTGTGCATATCAGTAATTTGGTTGCAAAACTCATATGGAAAGGCAAAGAGATCAAAATACTTTCAAACGAGAGGAACAAAGTTGGAGGTTTTCCACCATCTGATTTCAAGACTGACTGACTATAAAGCTACCATAATCAAGACAGTGCAGTATTGGCAAAGGAATAGATACAGAGATCAATAAAGCAGAATAGAGTCCAGAACTAGTTCCACACCAATACAGTCAACTCATTTTTGACATAGGTGCAAAAACAATTCAATACAGAATGCTGGAAAATGGGTTGTCTACTGGTGTAAAGAAGAAAGAAGAGGAAGAGAAGGATCAAGAGGAAGAGGAGGAAGAAAACAATTTCTATGCATACTTCATTTTTTGTACAAAATTTACATTAAAATGGATCATAGAACTAAATGAAAAATTATAAAACTTATAGAATAAAATGTATGAGAAAATCTTTGTGACCTTGAGTTGTACAAAGAGTACTTGGGTACAACAGCAAAAGCATATAATCTATTTAAAAACAATCCATTGGCCTTTATTAAAACTAAAATCTTTGGCTTGTCACACACTGCTAAGATATGGAAAATAAAAGTTATAGGCTAG
Organism: Tamias sibiricus; assembly: GCA_025594165.1. Lineage (NCBI taxonomy): Eukaryota > Metazoa > Chordata > Mammalia > Rodentia > Sciuridae > Tamias > Tamias sibiricus. The sequence goes on from CM046658.1 coordinate 54,276,872, forward strand.
AAAAAAATACTTCAAAACATATATCTGACAAGGAACTTGCATCTAGAATATATAAATAGCACTCAAATCTCAACAATAATAAACACAAATATCGCAAATCAAAAACATGCAAAAGATTTGAACAGATACTTAATCAAAGAGAAATAAATTTAACCATACTTCAGTTACAAATAAAATTTTAAAAATTTAAGAAATTTGGGGCTGGGGCTGGGGCTCAGCGGTAGAACGCTTGCCTGGCATGTGCTCGGCCCCGGGTTTGGTCCTCAGCACCATGTACAAATAAAGGCATTGTGTACAACTAAAATAAATAAATAAATCATTTAAAAAATTTAAGAAATTTAGCTAAGTGATACTACTTAGACTATATTTTACAGCATGGAATGCATATATTAGCAAATTGGTTGAAATCATTGCTTTAAAGATTCAACACAAATTTCAAAGGCACTAATATGCCTAAGGAAAGTAGATAGAAAAGATAAAGAGAAAAAGTAATGAAAGAAAACACAAACACACAACAGAGATTAGTAAAGCTATAAACTAGTACTTTGAAACAAAATAAAACTGAAGATTCCCTGAGGAGACTGATCCATAGGCACAAATAAGCCATGTCAGGAATGAAAAGGGGAACATAGCTATAGATGTGGTTGTCATTAAAAATAATAAGTTTGTGAACTAATTTGATACTGATAAACTAGAAAGTACCAGCTAAATAGACAAATTCCTTAAAGATTCCAACACAAAGTGAAATAGAAAATCTGAACTGTCTTATAATGAAAACCAGTTAAAATCCTTCCCACCAAGAAAGTGCCAGGCCCTAACATCTCCAACCATTATCACCAGGTGCTGAAGGAAGGGAATGCGAATAGCTCATAACTCTTAGAGAGCAGACGATGAGACCCTCTTTTAATTATTTTACCAGGATATCAAAACCTGAAAAGAACATTGAAAGAAAGAAAAGCTACAGGCTAATCTCATTCCTGGACATGGATGTAAAACTCCTAAAACCAAATGTTACCAGTGTTGGGGATATAGCTCAGTTGGTAGGGTGCTTGCCTCACATGCATAAGGCCCTGGGTTCTAACCCCTAGCACCACATTGTTTATATATATATGTGTGTGTGATGTGTGTGTGTGTGTGTGTGTATAAATCTGCCCCTGGGGTGGACTTAGCAACACATTGAAGACAATAAATGAAGAAAAAAAATCGTATCTGTGTATGAACTATATAGAATAATAATATAAAATTCTAACTTAAAAAAAAATAAATATTATCACCAAATCCAGTGTTATAGTAAAAGAGCATTCAACCAGATTGGTTTCATTCCAGTAAGGTTAATTGAGCATTCACAAATCAAAGTAATTCACCACATCAAGAGGATTAGGGAGAATGTTTGCATAGGATAAGTCATCAAGTTATAGACTTATTTTGTACTTACCTATATGTGTATCATAGCTCATAATTTACAAAATTAATAGAGTGAAGTTACTTGGGGTAAACTAGGCTACCCTGAAATTGACAGCTTTTATAACTGAAGATACTAGACAGTACATATTTTGAAAAATTAATTGTGTGCCTGAGCTTGAAAGCTTGAAAGAGAAATCCTCTGGGTATGGAAGGACAGAGGACATATGCTGGGGACCAGGGATGACGTGGATGTTGCAGCAGGCTTGGGTGGGAACCACAGTGGCAGTACAAGTGACAGGGGCCTGGGTGTTATTGCTTGTCATTTTAGGGTGTGGGAGATTAAGCACTGAACTTTGGACATTTTAAGCTCTAGATGCATGTGAGCCATTGAAGTCAAACAGACAGTTGGTAGTTAAATAGCTGAGGCTCAGGGGGAAATGCAAGGTTGAGACTGAAACTTGGAAATCTTGGAACTTGAAACTTAGAACTTGGCATAAGGCTTGAAAGACTGCCCTCAGGAGCTCAAACCCCCATAGTGACCTGTGTTTTTTTTCCTGCTATAGCTTTCTCTCTGTTATTGTTAGCATTTTTCACTGTGTGCCTGTTTTTCCCTCTCAGTTGAAGGCAAGGAACATTTCTAAATTCTTACTCTGGGATGCAAAAAAAAAAAAAAAAAAAAAAAACAACTCCAAAAACAAGTTTACTGGAACTGTTGATGATTGTGTCAAGAAGCAGGATGCCAAGGAGAAATTTGGTCAGGCAAGGAAAAGCAGGTGAGCCTGAGAAAGGGGATATATTGGAAAAGGAAGAGTTGGGCTTCTAAGGAGCCACCCAGGAAGCTGTCGAGGCAGGTATGACATTGGGAACTGGGGGAGCTTTTAAAGAGGAGGCTGATGCCAGCTGGGCTGAGACTGCCCGTTTCCCTTCAGGCTCTGACACTTGGCTCTCGGGAGGCACAGTCTGATTGATGGGTTGGCTTGGAAAGTCCCTCCACCTCCTACCAACCCCACCTGCCACACCTGGCCCCAGGTACCTATAGGGGTGTGATAGGAACAACCCACACCCTAAAGGAGGATCCGAATTCCTTCCTTGTTGGTCATGAGAGAGCATTTACTCTGTGCCAGCAGGTCAGGGAGCCTCTGCACCTTGAGTCCATAAATATGCTTCCAAACACCCTGAATCACCTCTCCCTGAGCCTATGGAAGGTCACTTAAAGTCTCAGAAAGGAAAACAACACCCAGCTGATGAAAAAGACGTCTCTGTGTCCACACCCTTGCCTGTGCCAGGTGCTTGCAGCCAGTCACTGTGCGGCTCCCATCCTTCTGAATGGCATTTTGCATCACTGCCAAATCCTGAGGAGCCCTCAGTGGCCACACCTGGGACATCTAAGGATATAGGTAAGAAAGGCCAGGTGGGGGCATCATGGGCACCAGGCTCACAGTGCAGAGGTTACTTATTGACCTGCCAGCAATTGCTATTCGTGCAGGCCAAGGCACCCCTAGAAACTAGGCCCCAAACCTGAGTCTCTGGAAGCTGAAAGGAGAATCAGGAAGATCCGTGAACTACATGCTCCTTTTAAACAGCCTGAGTACAACTGGAGGAGGCATGATTATAATGTTACCTGGAAAGGAAGAAAGACAGATCCAAAATAATTGTACAGAGAATGTTCTGTAGACCATAGCATGCAAGAAACAACTACATGAAGAAACAAGACCTGATGAAAATTAAACCAAGACCTCACATTGTATGTCCCAAATCATCTATGATATGTATGCCTCCCCTATTTTCTAAATAAACCTAAAATATGTATGCCTATTTTTCACATATTTTGAAAAAATGCAAAACACTCTGGAAAGGAATAATGTGGATGTATTCGTCATCCTCTTCCCTAATTTGGCAGACTGAGCTGGCATCTCTTATTCAAATATTTTTAATAGCAATAGCAACTACATTTACGTGACATGCTGGGCATGATGTTCTTTGGGTTGGTATCATAGAGATGGTTGGTAACCTTAGTTGGAGCTGTCTGTCTTCAAAAGTGGAGGTAGGAGCCAGATGGCAGTGGGCTGTGGCATGAGAAGGGGCAAGAGAATGAAGCACATGAGCACACGACCGTCAAGGAGTTCGTGTATTGGGACAGTAGGAGGAAGTTTTCTAGAATGAGATTGCATGGATTTGTAAGAGTTGCCATAACAAAATACTACAGGTCAGGTAGCTTAGGGAATAGAATTTTATTTTGTTTTTGAAGTTCTGGAGTTTGAAAGTCAAGACCAAGATGTCAGTAGACTTTCTGAGGTCCCTCTCCATGATTTTCAGATGGCTGCCTTCTCTTCGTATCCCCCATGATCTGTCCTCTGTGCATACACCTCCCTGGTCTCTCAGTGTTTCCAAATGTTCTTTTTTATAAGGACAACACTCAGATGAGATTATGGCCTACCCTAAGAGTCTCATTTTAGTTTAGTCCTATCTCCAAAGATACTCACATTGAGGTATCAGGAGTTAGGACTTCAGCATAGGAATTTGGAGTTGGAGGATACAATTGAGCCCATAACAAAGATCAAGGAATGTTTTGTTCTTTTAACATGAAAGAACCATATTTTTAAAAGTTGTTATATTAGTCCATTTTTTTGTTGCTATAACAAAATATATGAGATTGGATGCTTAATTTTTTTTAAAAAAGAGGTTTATTTAACTCACAGTTTTGGAGGCTGAAACATCAGGTGGCCCCATTAGTTTGGACTCTGGTGAGGGCAGAGATGGCATCATGGCAGGAGCCTGCAGGAGGGAGAGATCACACTGCCAGACAGAGAGCCAAGAGCACTTCAGAGGCCAGGCTCTGGCTTTTAGAAAAATTCACACTTGCAAAAATGAATTCAAGGTCCCACAAGAACAACCTTATTCCCTTCTGAGGACAGTGCCCCCCATGACCTAAGTACCTCCCACTGGACCCCAACTTTAGGGTTTCCACCACCTCTCTCACACCACACTGGGGACCAAGCCTCCAACACATGCACTGTCCAGGGACAATCCATAGCATTTGTGGAAAGAGCCCACAGAGAAAGAGAACGACTGCTAGAGGAAAGGCCTGGGCTGAGGCAGGGTGGGTGCCGGGCCCAGGGAGGGGAGCTCTGGAGAGGAGGAGGAAGGATGAGGACAAGAAGGAGCTGCAGTCTACTTCCCTGTAACTCAAGTGTAGGAAGCTGGTGGGTCCTCATAGGACTTTATCTGGAAATATAAAGTGGAACCATTTTGAGGGTAGTTTGGCCACATATGTCAACAGCCTCAAAAAGGTGCAGCTATTTGACCTAAAAATTTCACTTCAATTAATTTACCCCAGGGAGTAATTAGGGGTGTCCATGGTAATAAAATTACACTGCTAGACAAACAAAATCATAGTTTTGTTTATAATAAAATCAAAACCCCCCAAATGGAGGCCTTGTTAAACCAACGATTGTGTGTTCTTAAAATGCCCCATGCGCGAGTTGGAAGGGCCTGAGGGGCACACAGCTGGTAGTTATGGAGGCGTGTTTATTAGGAGAGATTGTGCGATGGTGTAGCTTAAAATGAGGAAATGAGAGGCAGACAATTACACAAAGAATAATTATTCTTTTTCACAAAACAAACGGGGTGGACAAATGTAAAAGAGGGAACTGGGCTCCTGGGTGTAGGAGGCAAAGGTTAACTGTGGTGATCTCCAGGTGGTGGGAGGAGGGAGCTCATTATTCTCTTTTTGCTTACCCATAGTTTCTAATTTTTGCCACAGTGAACATATTATTTAAGCAATAAGAGGGGGAAAAGTAATAAAAAAAATTTTAATGCACCACCTGGATTTCTTTTCAGAACTATTTTGCTTAAAGAAACCGATTTTTCATTACCTCTTAAGAGTTGTTGTGTAAAGGATGCTGGCACGTGGAAAATAATAAAGGAGAGGTGAGTCTGCTCCCTGCAGACTGAGAAGACAGCAGAGGTGCCATGCTCCATCCCCCAAGGCCTAGAACAGTGTTTAGCACACAGTAGGCCTACAGTAAATGGTGGAGGAAGAAATGATTGAATGAGATGCCGTGGACCACAAGGATTATGTGGCTTCCCTCAGAAAGAGAAATCACTACACTAGAAAAGTCAATGGGGAGGGAGGGAAAGGAGGGGGCAAGAGAGTAAAAAAAAAAAGGAAATTAAAAAAAAAAGATGGTAGAATGAGATGGATATCATTACTCTAAGTGCATGTATGAAGACATAAATGGTGTGAATATACTTTGTATACAACCAGAAATATGTAAAAATGTGCTCTGTATGTGTAATATGAATAGTAATGCATTCTGTTGTCAAATATAACAACTTTGAATAAAAAAAAAAAAGAGAACTCACTTCCATAGAGCAACCTTGATATGAAGTATAAAGTCATGTCTTGGTAGAATAACAAATGACCACATGCTCTGAATCCCTGATGTGGTTCCAGAGTTGCCAAAATCTAGAATTTTCTTTCTACAGAGGATTTGAGTCTAGGAGAATGTGAATTCTGGCTTCTACCCACTGCTCAGACTGCTGACCAACCTGGACTCCAGACTCTATCAGATTAAGGGCATTAGCTTTCCCCAAAGCCTTTGAAGCCAAAAGTCTTTGTTATTAATGATGTATCATCTTCAGAGATGTTCCATCTACTCTCTGGGCACATTGTCATTACCCCAGTATCCTAAAGGCATTACTTATATGTCATGAAACAGCCTTTTAAATTCATGTTATGAGTTGGTCCAGCTATTTAATCTGGTTCTTAAATGTAAATGTTTTGTTCCCGATACTGTGGGGAGAAGGAAAATGGGAGAATATTATTAAAATAGGGGACCAGTCTAATGTGTTTTATATGCCAGAGACAAGACAAGACTGGAGATATTTATTGGTTCAGTACTTCAGCAACATGGTATTAATTGTCTCTGAGTGTTTTGATAGGTAGTTAATGCAAGGGTATTAATGAAAACAGCCCCACTTCATTTTAAAATTAACTACTTGGCCATTGAACAACAGGAGCTGATAAATTATGGCAATAAATTTGTGATGGAGATTTATGTCCTCGTAACTCAAAGCTGGGCTGTGGGCATGCTTAGATGGGGTGGGGAAATAAGGAATACCAAAAAGGAGATTTATCCCTGCCCCCCCCCCAAAAAAGTTTCCCTCCCCCACCCCCCACAAATAGTGGCTCAATCCATAAGCAGCCACCTCTTTCTGGGTACCACAGGCTGCTGAAGACCTAGACTCCCAGCAAGGGGAGCAGGTCCTAGGGCGTCCTGCAGGATTGAAGGTGTTTCTAGGAGGCCCACTTCAGCCTGATGGTGGGGAAAGCAGCTGCTTCCTGTGTCACTGACACAGCTGATGCTTCCTCATGCTCCTCTCTGGCTAAAGAAAAGTCTACCCAGAAGGACTGGGCAGGAGGAAGGCAGCTTTTCTTGCACTCTTGTCAGGCTCTGAGCTAGGTGCCTAATCTGCATGATTTTATTTAATCTTAGCAACAATCTCGAGAAGTAGCTCTCATTAACCTATTGCTAACTTGATTTTAAAGAAGAGGAAACTGGAATTGGCTGGCCCTCCCCTGCACCGTGCTTGCCGGACGCCAAAGGGCAGGAAGAATGTGGGTTTGAGTAAGACGGAAATCAGAATTTGAAACCCAGGCACCCCCTCACGAGCTGGGCAATTTCGAGGATATTATGTAACCTTTCTGCACCCAGTGTTTTTCATCTGTCAACAAAGGGGGCTAACCCAGTTGGATATCACTAGATATTCGGGTGGGTTATGTCAAAAAATAAAATGAATGTGCACTGAGATGAGATTCCAAGCCAGGCTTTCCTAACTCCAAAGTTCTCATGACTAAACAAGACCCTGAAGAGACACAGAGGATGCCAAATCCAGAACAGCGAAGTGGCCAAACAAGCAGCAGAGAGTGGGATCCCTATGTAGAGAAGCAAAGACAGCAGAGGCTAGATGAGATGGTGCACCCCTGTAATCCCAGTGGCTTAGGAGGCTGAGGCTAGAGAATCACAGGTTCAAAGTCAGCCTCAGCAACTTAGTGAGATCCTAAGCAATTTAGGGAGACCCTGTCTCAAAATAAAAAATAAAAAGTGCTGGGGATGTGGCTCAGTGGTTAAGTGTCCCCGGGTGCAATCACTGGTACCCAAAACAAAAACAAACAAAGACAGAGCAAAATTGTCCATGAGAAAGAAAGATTCCAACAAGGTTAGCAGTTAGACAGACATATACCTGCTATGTGTAAATGATAGAAATTGGGAGGGAGGGAAGTAAGATTGACCCCTGAGTGCTAAACTCTATGCTACAGTGGCCCCAGCAACCTGAGCAAGCCTAAGTGTCTAAGATGGTCTGAGAGGGGAAGGCCTTGGAAGGGAAGACATGGATGTAAAAGAGAGTCAAAGTTGAGGCCGTGATACATGCCAATAGTTTCCCTGCTGCCGAGACTTTTGCATAGGAAGTTCTTAGCAGAAGGCATTCTCACTGGGAATCCCTAGAGCAGAAGTTATCCTGCTGTAGGAAGACTGATGGGGAAAATGACAAGGATCTAGGAGAGAGAGCTCATTTCCAGGACTTGGAATTAACTGAAGGCTCTCAGCACTAGAGAAGTTACTGACAGCAGATTTTGGGCCTTGGAGATCCTGTGTGGAGATAGAATGCAATCTAGTGGTATAGAACACATGGCTGGGTGGATATCACTGATGCAGCACCCACGGTGCAAATATCTAGGATTCAAAGAAAATAAAAAATGTTGTTTTAAGTTGAGGTGCTGAAGAACTTATTCCTGACCTCACCAAGGCTGGTGCGGAGGGCAGTGAGCAGGTATTTCTGACACAAGGTGGTCAGTGCTTTGATAAAGCATAGTCAGGGATGAGGAGCATCCCTGAGGAGAGGCACCTAAGCCATCAAGGGTGGTTGGAAAAGGTTTGTGGAAGAGCAAACACCAAGGTGAGACAGAGAAGACAGGTGGTAGCTGATCAGGACAAGATGAGGATGTCCCTGTTGCTGACCTTCTTTAAATCTTGTTCTACTTAGTAACCTGGCATAAAAGAAGAACTATATGAGTTGGAGTTGTAGCTCAGTGGTAGAGCGCTCGCCTAGCACATGTGAGGCACTGGATTGGAACCTCAGCACCACATAAAAATAAATAAATAAATGTATTATGTCCATCTATGACTAAAAATATATTTTAAAAAAAGAAGAAGAAGAACTATATTCATGATTCGGCTCTTCCCTCCCTCCCTAGGTTCCTCGTTTCTCATTGCTGTCTGCCTCACACTTGGGCTACAGCCACAGCAACTGCATCTGGTCACCTGTGTGTCTATATTGCTTGTAAGTGTTTGATATATAGACACCTGTTGGGTGAAATACCCCACCATGCCTTAAGGTGACTAGATTCTCTCCATGCCTTAAGAGTTGAACTCATGGTACTAGATGCCTGTCATTGAAACTGCTGTGTGTTTTATTGCTGTCTTGCCACCTTGTCTGAAATTTACCTATGGGTCCATTTTCTTCACTAAATAGTGCAGTAGCTGATGTCAGGGATTATGTGTTCTTTTTTATAGTCAGAGTCTCCAGGAATCAACTCCTATTTCATAAATTATTACACAATGACAATTGTGGAAAGGTGAGCCCACAAATTTAAATTAAGTATTTCTTTTTTCCTTAGATAAACACAGGACTCCCAGTTAACTTGGAATTTGAATTTCAGGTATAAACAATGAACTATTTTTTAGTGTGTAAGTTGCAGAAATTGTGTGGGACATACTTAACTATGCAGAAGTATTGCACTGTTACTTCACTTGGAATGAATGCAATGTTAACTTGGCATTTTATATTTTTATTTGTGAAATATGCCACCCCTATTCTCCTGTAAATTTGGAGATGTTAAAAATGTACAAAGGGGGGCTGGGGTTGTGGCTCAGCGGCAGAGTTCTCGCCTCACACTTGTGCATCCCAGGTTAGATCCTCAGCACCACGTAAACATAAATGCATTGCATTGTGTACAACTAAAGTAAATAAATAAATATTTTTTAAAAATGTACAAAGGGTGGTATATATGCACGATGGAATATTACTCAGCAATAAAAGAGAATAAAATAATGGCATTTGCAGGTAAATGAATGAAGTTGGAAAATGTAATGCTAAGCGAAGTTAGCCAATCCCCAAAAGACAAACACCGAATGTTTTCTCTGATATAAGGAGGCTGATTCATAGTGGGGTTGGGCGGAGAGTGTAGGAGGATTAGAGGAACTCTAGAAAGGACAATGGGGAGGGAGGGGTGGGGAGGGGCCATGGGGTTAAAAAAGATGGTGGAATGAAATGGATATCATTATCCTAAGTACATGTATGAAGGCATGAATGGTGTGAATATACTTTGTATACAACCAGAGATATGTAAAATTGTGCTCTACATGTATAATATAAATTGTAACGCATTCTGCTGTCATATATAACAACTTCGAATAAAAAAATGTACAAAGGGTGTGGGCAAAAGCATTCTCATGCTGCTGCTGGTGGAAAATGGTGGGAAGTTTGACAACATATGTTCAAATATTTCAAAAATAAAAGGATGAATTTCAGCATCTGTAATGGTCCAGAGTTAGAAACAACTTAAATGTATATCATCAATAAGGGCATTAACTGAAGTGGAATTTTCTGTGCAATCTAACATTGAGATTAAGAGCATAGGACCTGGAGTTTAAAATGCCTTGTTTCAAACCCTGGGTGCACAGGACACAACCTATGAGACTCTGAGAAAAGTTACCTGACTTTCCTCTGCCTCCATTCCCACATTTGTAAAATAGAAATACAAACATCTATACCCCATGAGGACTGAGAAGATTAATTATGTTATACATGGGCAGCTCTTATAAGAGGGTCTGGAAGGTAGTAATGTTCAAAAAAAGACTGCAGTTATCATTGTCATCATCCCTACTGCAGAATACTGTGGTGTCATTAAAAATGTCCTTATAGATATATATTTATTGACACTTAAAGATGTTCCTCATTTTACAAGGGAGGAAATACAATAAAAATAGCATATAAACTGCGTCCATGAAGCAAATAATTTTTGAGCATACACACAGGAACAAGGCAGAAATGACCCCTCCTCTCAGAAAACATAAGCTCATGAGCAGACAGACATTACAGAAAATTAAAATGTAATTAACACTGTGATAAGAGCTGTAGAAGAAAACAAATAAAGTATAAGTAAATAGGCCTAATTAAAAGGGCTATTTTTCCAGGAACCTGAAGGATGAGTGGAGTTAACCAGGCCAGAGCTGAGAGAAGAATAAATATTTTAAGTATAGTAAACAGTATCTATGACAATCCTGCGGAGGGAAACCTGGGCGGGGTGAAGGAGGTGAAGTCAGGTCAGTGTGGTGAGAGCCTCATGGATGGCAGGGGAGGGGTAAAGCAAGAGAAATTGGAAGATAAGTAGGACTTTGGTCGTGTTCAGCTTTGCGAACTATCAAAAGTTGAATTCAATGGGGTTGTGTAGTTGGACCTTTATCCTGCGGTCCTCTGGTACAGTCCAACTCTCTGTCATCTAGGTTTCACCCGCTCGGGTTCAGAATTCTGGACTGGAGTTATCAGTGCCTGGATTAAAGCCCTATGTGTCCAGGGAGGGGACAGGGAGGACTCCCCCTTTGCCTCCTCCCTCTGCCCTGAAGACATGCCACGTGGGCTCTGAGGCTCAGGACCCTGCCCTCCAGCTGAATCCAGGGAGCCTGTGTTCACCTCATCTCTCCTCACTGCCCTTGGCCCTGGAGAGCGGCTGCTGGTGTTCCCCTACTGGGGGTATTTCTCAAGACTTTGGCAAAGGGGATGTCCTCTGACTCTCCCAGGAGACATGGCTAGGGGTGGGAGGGTAAGTTGCACATGATAAATTCACTCCAGCATTCCTGTCTCTCGGAGTCTTTGGATTCTTTCCTTTCCTTGATATCAAGGAATTTATGACATCTCAACTCTGTTTAATGTTGGCCACCAATGAGTCCAGATTTCTGTCAACCAACTGAACAAACAACGGTGTCTACTCCCAGCTGCTCTGAGCTAGCAACAGAATCTGGAGTCTCTGCTGAGTGCATCTATGTCAACGACTAGTCTAAAATTATGTTCCTCTGACCTCCAGTCAAGAGCCTGCAGAATTCACCCCCACGCGTATTCTCCAGATCTTGGAAGGTGTAAATTAACAAAACCTTGTAAGTCATTTGTTAAGTATGCCTTCTGCTCCCAGCTTTGACTTTTCACTCCCCACCTCCCCAACAGGTATGTAGGTCAGATCCTAGAGACAAGGGAGGTATGCCACAGTGCAGATCGTAAACAGAACAGACTTTTGGCATGACTCTTTTTTTAATTTTTATTTTTAAAAATAATTTATTGTTGCATAGTAATTATATAGAAAAGTGGGTTTCATTGTGGCATATTTGTACATGCATGTAACATAATTTGACCAATTTCACTCCCCATTGCTTCCCCCTTCCCTCTTCTTTTCCTCCCCATCAGTGTTAGTCTTTGGGGAAAGGGAGTGACAATATCTTTGAGGAAAAAAACAGAGGCAGCAGTGAAAGGAGGAGTGCTGCTTTGGCTGGCACAAGAACGTCAGTGAACTCTATATCCCCACTGCAAGTCTTACCTTATCAATGCCTTAACTTTCTCCAAAGAGGTACTACAAGACTGTGAACTCAGCCAATGTAACTCTACAAAGCTCAGAGTCCACCACTGATTTGTTTTCCATTCTCTCATCTATTTGGTTGTTTCCCACCCCCACCCCTTTGGTACTAGAAATTGAACTCGGGGGCACTCGACCACTGAGCCACATCCCCAGCCCTATTTTGTATTTTCTTTAGAGACAGGGTCTCACTGAGTTGCTTAGCACCTCGCCATTGCTGAGGCTGGCTTTGAACTTGCAATCCTCCTGTTTCAGCCTCCTGAGCCACTGGGATTACAGGTGTGCCCCACCACACCCAGCTCAGCTGTATTTTTAAAAATTGGAAATTCATTTTTAAAGATTGGAAATTCATTTAGCATTACATAGAAAGTTCCTGAGTGCTAATGTATGCCTTCAACTGAGAATTTGGGGATTTTTTTTTTTTTTTTTTGGTACTGGGGATTGAACTCAGGGGCACTCGACCACTGGGCCACATCCCCAGCCCTTTTTTGTATTTTATTAGAGACAGGGTCTCACTGAGTTGCTAAGTGCCTCGCCATTGCGGAGGCTGGCTTTGAACTCGCGATCCTCCTGTCTCAGCCTCCCAAAGTGCTGGGATTACAGGCGTGCGCCACCGCGCCCGGCTAGAATTTGGGGATTTTAACTTGTCATATTCTCTCTCTCTCTCTCTCTCTCTCTCTCATCTATCTATTTCTATCTCTATCTCTCTCTTTTGCAGTACTAGGGATCAAATCAGAGCCCTTGTGCATGCTAGGCAAGTGCTCTACCACTAACTTATGCCCCCAACCCTGTCATTCTCTTTTTAGTGGACTTCCCAGGGTCACTAGAAGCAGGACCTTTCCATACGCAAGGTAGTTCATCTTGCACACAGTGGATACATGTCCCAGGACAGTGGATATGTGCTGCCCTGAAGCTTGCCTTGCATTTCTTGTGCGCTTCTTCCATAGGACCACAGGTGATAAATGAGATGTTCTGCTACTAGGGACCATGGGCTCCTGTCTCTGCGTCCTAAAAGACTGATCACTGTCCTCAGCTCCTCACCCAGGCAATGCGATCAACCACAGATGGCTACCATAGAGCTTCTCTGACTGGAAGAGGCTGAGACATATTCCCTGGCACAAATCTCTGTATCTGTGAACTGAAAGAAACAGAAACAGATTCTGCCTAACTTCAAACAGGAATTCTTTGGAAGGTATTGGATAGCACACAGGCTTGGAAAATTGTCAGGAACAAAGCAAGGCTAGGCAGTTGGAAAAGTTGGCCAAGATGTAGCCTCATCCAATAACAAATAGAGGCATCCTAGGTGAATCACCTGCCTTCACTCTAACAGGAAAGCCGGTGGTCGAGAGAGGGAGTGAATTCCCCTAAGGATTTCCAGAAAGAAGTTTGGTTCGGGGGAGCTAAAAAGCAATAAATGGCCAATATTTGGGGAATGTGTTTTCTTACAGGGTGTTGCACAGCACCATGATAATTGCAGAGGGGTGTGGGGAGCCTGGCCTCGGTCACTATTCCTTTCTATCGGCTAACCTAGATGGTAACACTAATGTGCTGAGCTCGCACAGGCTACAGTGGAATCTACCTCTTCCCAGCCACAGTAATGACATGCCACATCCTTCCCTGTCTCCAGGCTTAGGAAACATCCCTTTGTCCACCACCACTCTGGGCCCTGGGAAGGTCTGCAGGATGGCACAGATCTTTCCCTCCACAGTCCACCCAGCCGTTCCTACTCTGGCCTGTTTTCCCTTTTCACAGACTCTCTTCAGCACAGGGCAGTGGGCCCTTGACTCCCTCAAATTGATCTGGAACTTCTGCTGTTTTATGTGTTCAGTGTAACCATTTCTGCTGGCCATGTGACCTAGGTTGGCAAGCAAAACTTGAGGAGACAGCTGCTGGGACTTGCAGGAAAGAAGTTTCCTCTTCCACGCATACATCCTCTTCCTTCGGAGGGCGTAGTGTGCAGAACACAAGCCTGAAAATACTGCTGTGAGGTTTGCTACCAAGAGAGGAAGTAGCCCGAGAAAGGGATGGGGACTCACCCAGGACTCCCCTAAAGCGTGCAGGCTGAAGGCTGCCTCCCCAGGCAGCCCTGTCTCTCGCTCTTGCCTCCCCCTCACTCTTTTACCTTCACCATCAAGGGAATCTTTTTGTTGTTCTTATCTTGTTCTCAAGGCATGATAGGCTGTCTTTACATTTATATATTGCTTATGTCCTGACTTAGGCTTTTGAAACTCAGAAGACAAGAAATTAGATGATTTTTCTACATTCTGCTTGGCCAGAAAATGCAACACAAGTGCTGCCTGTCAGTTGGAGGAATATTTATTACAGAACAATAGGAAATATCAAGAAAAAAAAAGTGATGTAAAAATACTATCCTGCAACATTCCTATTTTTGCTTATGTGTAGTTTGAATTTTTTCATTGATACATCAGATTACAGTGTAGTTTTAAAAAACAAAATTACTCAGTGGAATGAATCTGACATAACTTTCATATGTGTATACATGAATACATCACAGTGAATCTCACCTTCATGTAGTCCACGAGACTGGGATCCTAATTAGAATAAGATATATTCCAAGCTTGTACAAATATATCAAATTGGTTTCTACTGTCATGCATAACTCAAAAGAACAAATAAATTTTTAAAAAATTTACTTTATAAGGTAGTGAGCCCTCTATCAATAGAGGTATTCAAACAGAAGCAGATGTCCATCTATTAGTGATGCAGTAAAAAGAATTTCTCCATTGTTAGAAGATAAATTGAAATAATGTTTAATGTCTGTTCTAAAGCTAGTATTTTATACTTTATTTTTAATTAAATTTTTGTTTGCTTCACAGTTGTTGGCATATCATGGAAATATTTTGAGGTCTCAGCTAATTATAAGAGTTTAAAATGGCTTCCCTGGTTTCTAACAAATCAATCAACATTTTTAATGGGACTTATTCTGAATGACCAAGATTGGCAATTTCCAATTCTAGTGGTATATTGGCTTTGGCACGGCTCTTTCTGCTACAATGACTTTATTGTTCTTTTCTATTTCTTCTGGCCTTGGCTCCACATATCTTCTATGGAGTGGGTGTTTTTTTGCTTATTTATCCCAGGTGAGGAGGAAGAAGTGTTGCTCTTACTCATGTTTGCTTAAAGTGTCTTTAGAAACACTGAAAAAGCCCTGGACTTGAAGCAAAGGTGTCCTTCTTTCTGGGATGGAAACCCAAAAAGTCACTCAAGCTCTCTGAACTTCAGTTTCTTACATGCAAACTAAAGAGAAATGGGCTCCGATCATAGCAATGCAATCCTAATTAAGCTAAAGAACCAATTTGGGGTGTGGCTTGATCCTGAGGTCACAGTGCCATGGCTCCGTCCCTGTCCTTCCCTCTGCTCTGTCCTTCTCTAGGGGTCAGCTTCCACCTATCCCCCCACCCCCATCCCTTTCTCGGGCTACTTCCTCTCTTGGTAGCAAACCTCACAGCAGTATTTTCAGGCTTGTGTTCTGCACACTACGCCCTCCGAAGGAAGAGGATGTATGCGTGGAAGAGGAAACTTCTTTCCTGCAAGTCCCAGCAGCTGTCTCCTCAAGTTTTGCTTGCCAACCTAGGTCACATGGCCAGCAGAAATGGTTACACTGAACACATAAAAGCAACCAGGGCCCTCTGGAGAGAAGGGAGAGGCCTAACTGTCCAGAAAAGGCAGCCCAGCCTGGGAGGGGAGTCTCTTCCAAGTGAAGATCTGGGTGCTACTTCTGGGAGCAGGAGATAGAGGAATTGAAGCTGGGAAGCACCCACCATGTGGCTCCTGTTCCCACACAGGTCCTAGGTTAACATCAAAACTACATGAGAGTGTGAAGACAGCAGTGCCCTCTCCCTGTAAATTGCTGGACATGACCTGCAAAGTAGGGTCAGGGGAATAATTTGATTCCTGGCCCTATCAACATCCTACAGAACTCTGAGCCTTGGTTTCCCCATCAGTAAAAGGAGGATGTCACTTAATAATGGAATAGTCCCATTCAGATTTATTTAGTATAAATTATTTTTAGCTGAATCCATGCTAGAATTGAGTCAGCTGTTATAAAACCAGTTTGAGCTGGTAAATTGGAAGGTCTTGTTTGCAACCTTAAGAAAACCACCCCTAGGCACAGCAGTAAGTTTCAAGTAACCAGAGTGCTGAGATTTCAGATGGAAGGAATGCTTTGTGAACCAAATTTTTAGTAACATATAGAAAATCAAATTCATCTGTGCATAAGTCATCATGCCCTGAACCCTTAATCTCCATATCTCTGATGCACAAAGATTAATCTTAGAAGGAATAACTGACAACCCATTGCCTCAGGCTGCAGAGAAAATGAAAATGTCCTCTTCAAATGTGATTCATATTATAATACTTATGTACATTCTTTGCTATCTGGTCTTGTTTGAATGAAAGGAACTTAGTCACTATTCTGTTGGAGGGTAAGCTTTTTTTCATTTTTTTTTTTTTTTATTGTATCACTCTCTGAATTGTTAGAAGATAAAAAGAGGCCTGTTTCTTGCTAGCACAATCTTATCTAGGAGCCAGGCATTTCTACGAGGTAGTCTGGTTCAGCGGACTATTGTCAGATTGTCCCACGACCAAATTCTGACTCAAGCTATTTACTTAACCTCTTCAAGCTTCAGTATTCTCATTAGGAAAGCTGGGGTGATAACAGTGCCCACTTTACTGTAAGAAATAAATGAGATAATGTGTGTTAAATGCAAAAAGTAAGACATTATTTAATTTCTGAAAAGGAAGTAATGCACTTATGCTGGGAAAGTACCAGGGTAGGCTGATGCATATGTTCTGGTTTTAGGCCTTGCTCTATCATGGCTTGCATGTCCCCAAATATGAGGGACCTGGAATAAGAGTGTAGACAGAGATGCCTAGCTCATGAGTAACCCGTTTTTCATCCTAGTCCAACTCGGTCCTGCACAAAGGGATCGTGTGCACGTGCCTGGATATCTCAACCTGTATATCCAAGTTCTGTATATACCCCCCTTTCAGTGCAAAGACCACTCCTTGCAATTAGGATCACATACATCTGCCTGCCATTGCCACTGGGAGATAGGAAGGTGAATTGGCCCAGTAAGCTAGGAAATCAAGCTGGGCCATTTGAGCAGAAACTTCAAAGTTTCTGGAATCAAAAATATGGCCTATAAACGAGAATGAGGAACCCAGGTGATCCCATCACCTTGACCTCATGGATATCGCAACCTGAGGGGACAGTACAGCTATGAGAGTTCAAAAGTGGGAGGTTCAAAGGTAAGGGACCCAGGAGAGAAGCCCCAGGCGTCTGAATCTAATAATAGTGGTGCTTATTTCCTCTCTTGAAAACTTGTCCTTTAGATAGTTGAATGACTAAGGCTATGTTTAAAAAAATAATAGCTTTATTGAGATATCATTAACATATCATATAATTAACCCATTTCGAAAGTGTATAATCCAAAGGGTTTCAGCATATCCACAAAGTTGTGCAACTAGGACACTCAACATGTATAGCCCAGAGACAGCCTGAGAGGGGGAGATTGGTCATGCTCTTCCTCGGGCATCTCTCTAAGCTTCATGTCATCTTAGTGTGTCAATGCACTGATTGATTCTAACATTTAAAGATCACAAGGTACACAAGGCTCTAAAGTGCAACCTAGTATCTTCATTGGTTTTATGGTTTAGATATGCGGTGTCCTCCCCAAACTCTTGTGAGACAATGCAAAATTTTCAGAGGTGAAATGATTAGATTATGAAAGGTATAATTTGATGACTTGATTAGTGGATTAATCCACTAATATGGATTAATTGGGTAGTAACTATAGGCAAGTAGGACGTTGCTGGAGGAAGTTGGTTACTGGGGGTGGGAGTGGGGGTGTGCCTTTGAGGTTTATATTTTGTTCCTGGTGAGTGGAGCTTTCTCTCTCTCTCTTCCTCTTTCCCACCCCCTCCCCGTTCCACCTTCCTGGTTGCCTTGTCCTGAGCTGTTTTCTTCTGCATGCCCTTTCACCATGATGTTCTGCTTCACTCCCAGCTCAGAGTTATGGTCTTGGCCTACCATGGAATGAACCTCTGAAACTGGGACAAAATAAACTTGTCCTCCTTTAGGTTGTTCTTATCAGGTCCTTTGGTCCCACAACAACAAAAACTGACTAAACCAATTGGGGTTCAACTAAGAAATAGTGATCTTAGCCAGGTGCAGTGCCTGTAATCCCAGCAACTCTGGAGGCTGAAGCAAGAAAATTTCAAGTTCAAGGCCAGCCTGGGCAACTTGGTGAGATGCCCTGATTCCCTGCCAAAAAGTGTGTGGGGAGGGGGTAGGGGGTAGAGAGAAAGTGACATTTTTCCAAACTGAAGAAAAAACAGTCTCCAGATCCCAAGCAAGAGGACAATATAATTTCACTTCTTGCAGGAGCACAGGAAGGTTACTGTAATCTGCCCCAGGTTACTAGAGGTGGCTTCTGGCTTCTCCTGGCCCTGAGTATGCTTTGATTTAGAATCAGGTCAATTTGTGTGGTCATCTGTAGCTGCGGTCTCCTCAATTCTTACAGTAGTGCATTGTAACAGTTATAAAGCAAAACAAAATCTGGCATCTCCATGATGATAACTGTCCTTTACTATCTACACCTCAGCTCTTGAGCTGGGTTGGCACATGAAGATAAAAAGGAGTGCCAAGTTAGCCAAATTCCTGAGTTTCTCACAGCAAGGAGTCAGAATCTGGATGACAAAGAATTCATCCTAAACTACAATGAATTAATTCAGTCTTTGAGTTCAAATATTATGGATTTATTAGCAAGCATAACTACATATTTACTTAAAATTATATCTCTGTACTTCTGTACTGAAATATTTATAGATACTATAAAAATCACACACAATAGTCACTTTCAGTAGATGAATATATAAATGCAAAAAAAGATTGTCATCATGGTGGGGGTTTCATAAAGGGGGAGTCTCTGCTTTGGGCTCATCTTGGGCAGCTGAGAACTAGGAGCATCCAAGGGTCATGGTGCAGAGTGCAAATAAAACAGGCCAATGTCCCTCACTGAGCCTCAGACTAATTCTCAGCTCTCGAGTACATTCAGCTATTAGTGCGGCCAGTGCTTGGGATGAGTGCCTTTTCTTCTTGTAGCATCATTTTATCACTTTGTGAGTTTTGATGGTATTAGCAAATTTGTAATAGCTTCTCCTTCTCTGCTTCACAGTAGATCAAACATTAGCGTTAAATGGGCAGTTTATGATTTTTCCTTAAAATAGAATCCTAATTGTGTTTAAAACTACCTTCTCCCTGGGTGGTTTTTCAATAATAATGGCCCAAATGCTGTAAGGTTTCTGTCCTTCAAGAAGTATCAGGCTAGATCTGACATCTTCTGGCCTCCTACAGAATCCCAAATAAGCAGCTGACCTTTTCTGACCCTGAGGGAGGCAAGCAGGACTTCACATGAACTGAAGTTACCATGTATTTGAGATTTTTTGATTCAACTGAGTCAATATTTCTGTAGACTTACCATCTACATGATCCAAAGTTTGCTTGAGCCTGAGGTTCCAATAGCATTTGGATAGTGAAAGCTTTATTTCTATGGTTAATATATAAGAACCAGGTCTTCAGATAACCTTCACACTTTTTGTTCCATTGTTGCTGAAAGCTCTGTCTTTGTCCCCATGCCAATCAATAATGAGGACACAGAAAAAGAAAAAAGAAAGTTTATTGCTTTGCTAGCAAAGGAGAAACACAGGGGACTCCCATCAGCAGGAATAGGGAGCTTTTAAAGAGGTCATTCAAAGTCTACATTCCCCGGGTTCTCTGTAGGAGTTGTGATTCACTTGTTAATTTGGGAGACAGTCATTTCTGAGATCTTCTGGTACCATCCCCAAAGTCTGAATTACTTAGTTCTTATGGTGGGTGTATATTCAAGGACAGATAAATCTGCCTAAAACGGGGAAGAAAGCTAAATCAGTTTCCCAGAAACTGAGACTAGGGAGGGGGAGAGATTAGGGAGGAGCAGGGAAAGAGGAAGAGCAAGAAACATGTCCATTTTAAAAATAAGTTGCTGTGGCACAGAAGCAAGGGCTGTATTCAAAGCATTAAGTGGACCACAGGTACACCATCTTCATATCCAGTTGTCATAAAAGGAATATCAGCTCATCTCTTATAATGGTCTTTGTGTATATTTTAGTAGTGCAAGATCTCTAAGACTGTACTTGGAACCATCATATATAAAAAGGCACAACAGGGTTACAGTCATTAGGGGCAAGAGTCCCCATCTGAGCTAGGGGGTCTTCTCTTCCCTAGGGCTCCCCTAGGGAAGAATTCACTTCTTTGTAGACTAAAAGGGAGCACCTGGGGAGAACAGACGAAACACATGGACCAAAATTTCAGCTCTGCAAGAAACTATATGAATATGTGACTCTGAGCAGGGTGCTCCATCCCTCTCTGACTCTGTATTTTAAAGATGAAGTCAATAATATCTACTTCCTAGAGTGATAATAAACCTCAAATAAAAATTTCAGCTCCTGTTTTACTCAATCACTCTGCTTCAAGCGAGCCTACATCCTGGGCAAGAATAGGGCAGCCATGACCATTGCTGTCAACCCAAGCCCAGGTACAAAGTGATAAGGCGTTTCGGCCTGTGGCTGCTTCTTGGCAGCAACACCAATGGTAAAGCAAACAGAAGACATAGAGCAGCCCCTGGAGGACTTACGGTGGATCCTTCTTCCCATCTGCAAGAACCCACAGGTCCTCAGAACCCCAGATGCCTCTCATAAGGCTTACCAACTAGTCTGCTTTCTCCTAACTGTATTCATAACTTTGTATCTACTGACTAGATTTCCTGTCTTTCCCTCCTACCATCACAGAGTCCCTCTTCTAATTGTCTTTCTGATCAGTACTTCCCCACTCAATGAAAATGATTGTAAGTATGGTTTGAAATGATCACAAACTGCACATTACCTACTGTCATTGTATTTTGTACCAATCTCCAGAAATTGTACATCTCATACCTTCTCACATTCATTTATCCTCACTCCAAGCCAGTTTTATCCCCTGTAGCCCCTGAAATGTAAATCCAAGACAAACCTTGCTGGTGCCTTAGCAAGGAGCGTTTGACTTTCCATCGCCCTGTCGCATTTTCGCCAGCAGCCAATTTTGTTTTTCCCAGAACAAAGCCAAAATTCCAACCAGATATGCGGCTCCCTGGTATCTGTTACCAGACCATTTGCCACTTGGAATTGTCAATCACAGTTGGCAAGGAGAACTCCCAGCCATGCTCCACCCCCCAGGGTGCAGGCAGATCACACCTGGATGCACCTCTGCGGGGTGACCCCTTGTTCTTCTCCATCCCCACTGGTTCAGAACCTCACTGTTTTGTGAAGAAGGTGAGGTCAAGGTCCAGGCTGGGATTGTTTCCATGGGTAGCCAAGGGGAGGTGGAACCTGTGGACAGGGAGTGTACCCAGCTGGTGGCTAGAGCTGTGGGTCTCCCATCCAGGGGACTCTCAGACTGCGTGGTTGTGAGATACACAGCTGGGAGTGTGGGCAAAGGAAGACAGATGTGGCAGCCGGCTCATTGCCCAGGCCTGACTCTCCCACCCCTATGGCGTCGTAGGCATCTGCCAGCACCCCACCCTTCTCTGGAAAGGGTGAGTTATTGACTGTGAAGGAAACACAAATAATAGAGGTTATTTCCGTGCAAAGGCAACACGAGATAGGGTTCTCTTTTAGGTAGTAAGTCTTATCAACAATGGCTTCCCTAAGTGCTTCCAAAGTGTCTATCCATTAGGGCCAGAGGAGGTGCTTTGATTCTCCCTCGGAAGAGAGAGCAGTTTAATAAATCAGCAAGTGGATGGAGCATCTAAATCCAATAATTGTGAAGTGCAGATAAATCACTGCTGTCAATGCTGCCTGTAGAGTTGATTCATTCAAAAGAGTTAAAGTCAAGCCGCGATCCTCCGATCCAGGGGGGATACACACAGCTTAGACACCTGCCACTGGCTACAGTATGTCCCAGGGATGGGCCTTGCTCCTGGCTGACTATTGGGACGTGAAGGAGGTTGAGTTACAGCCCGAGATGACCCATTCTCGTGACAAAGATGGGGAAGCTCAGCATGAATAACTCATTGTCCTGTCTGGCTGTGCACTGGGTTTCAGCCCTGGAGCTGCTGAGGCAGAGACCAGGCGCTGGCGTTAAACCTTGGCCGCACAACTGGGCCTTCCAGCTCGTTATTTGTGGTTGATTTGCTCACCAGCAACGTGAGGGCATGAACAACGGTGCAAGATCAAAGCTGGAAATTTAGTAGATTCAGATTGAGCCAAGACTGGAAGGGTGTTTCCATTTACTCCACCAGATTCTTTCTCATAGAACACAGGCCATTCCCACCCCCTCCATTCAATTCTAAGTAAGTTTCATGTGAAATGCAAGAAAGTGCAGCCCTTATATTTATAAACATGCCAACTTACAAATGGTTGGGTAGGTATTTGAATTATTGATTGCTAAATATTTAAGCTGAATTCCTCATCCATCAGTTCTCCTGAGAAGCCAGGGGACAGATTTACGATGCTGGAGTTTTTCTGGTTAGTTGGCAGTTGGCATCTCTATTAATTATAGCTCACCCGGTAGGTTCTGCAGCCTTCATCGCAGGCACTCAGAAGTGGCGTCTCTATTATTCCTTTGAAAGAGGGTTTGTGTAACAACAGCCCCTGAAATGGAAAAAGAAAGTAACAAGTAATGTGCCATCTCTGAATTACTGCTACCACTCTGAGGTCTTGGTGGGTCTGACTGTGTCTGACTAGAGAGTGTCTCTGAGTAGAGTGTCTCTGACTAGTTAAAAGAGCAACATTTTCAGAGGCAGATGGATCTGGACTTTTAGTTCTAGCTCCTTCACTTCTGGGTTGTGTGAATAATTGATCTCATCCCCCTGAATCTGAATTTCTTTATCTAAAAAGGGGGAAAGCTAATAATAAACCGACTATGAACAGAAATGTATCTACACATACGTATGTGGGGGACCTAGACAGTCAAGTTGAGAATGTGCCTATCAAATAATAATAAACAGCCACAGTTCTTAGGGGGTATAACATGAACTCCATGAGGAGAGAGATTCTAGTTTGTTTTATTCACTGTTAATCCCCATTGCCTAGAGCAGTGCCTGACTCACAGAAGAAATTCAACAAAGATCTGGGCTTCTAAGTTTCGTGGGCTGAGTGTCCCCGCGGAGAGGGGCAAATGCTCTCTAGGAAGTCTATGGTTGTCTCCATCACAGGGAGAAGTTTGAGGCATGTTGAACTTCACAGATGAAAACTCAAAATAGAGTAAACTTCCCACTCCAAATGAGCGGTGGCTGCAGGAGAGGCGATGGGCAATGTAGAAGCTCATGGAACTTTCTCAAGGGTGGGACAAAGGTGTAGAGCGTGGGAAGGAGAACGCACTGAGGTGTGCAGGAAGGAAGGGCCCCTCACATCCCTAGGTGTGTGACTGACATACTGACACCACCCTCTTTCCAGAAGAGCAGGAAGGAGAGAGAAGCAGCAGGAAGGAGAGAGAAGCAGCAGGAAGGAGAGAGAAGCAGCAGGAAGGAGAGAGAAGCAGCAGGAAGGAGAGAGAAGCAGCTGCTTCTGGAGAACCCTGTTTGCCAACTGAACCCATAAGAAGGATTTGAGGAGGGGTGTGGTGTTTCTCTGATTAATGTTAGAATGGTGTGTGGGGGGGGGTACAGACAGGGGCTGCACTTTATTGAAGCCCTGGGCCTGGCACAACGTCCAGTGCATAGCAGCTCCCCTGCTGTTCTTTGCTGAATACAAGGATTCTGGTCCTGTCCCCCACACAGAATAGCTCGTATGACTTCGGCTTCCCCTGAGCAGGCATGATGCTAAGCAGCTTTACTGTAGCTGTGAGTATTAGCATCCCCACTTCATAAATGAGGAAACTGAGACTCCAGAAGTTCAAGTTGCACTCCAGCGGTTGGTTATGTGGCTAGTGAGTAGAGTGGGCCAGGGTTCACATATTGACTCTGATGCCAGCTCATGTTCTTTGCAACACACCTCCAAGTGCTCCAGCTACTGCACCCCAGGGTTCCCCCTTAGCACCATTAACATTTGGGGCCAGATAATAGTTTGCTGTGGAGGACTGTCCTGTGCACTGTATGATGTTTAGTAGCATTCCTAACCGGTACCTACTAGAGCCAGCAACCCCTCCCCACCCTCTGCGACAAACAAAAATGTTTCCAGACATTTGTCAAGTGTCTCCTGCTGGGATGAGGTAGGACCACGAAATCTCCTCCCACTGAAGTCACTGTACTCCCCTGCCTCTGGCTGTGATGGTTTGGATCTGGAATGTCCTCCAAATGCTCATGTTTTGAAGGCTTAGTTCCCAAAGCAGCAGTGTTCAGGGGTGGGGATTTGGGGGAAGTGATTAGGTCACTAGGGCTCTAATCTCATCAGCGGATTAATCCATTGACGGATTTATAATTTGATGGTGTTATTGGAAGGTGGTGAAACTTGTAGGAGGTGGGGCCTATTTAGAGCCCCTTCCTCCCTCTTTCTCTTCCGCTCTACTGGCCATCCTCCATGAGGTGAGCAATTTTGCTCTGCCACACCAAATGGAGCCAACCAACAATGGTCTAACCCTCTGAAACCATGAGTGAAAATAAACCTTTCCTCCTCCAAACTGATTTTCCCAGGTGTTTTGTTACAGCAATAAACAACTGACAAGCACAATCACCTGTTCACGACACAGTAGGGAGAAGCTGATCTCTTGCAACATCAAGCCTCAGGTATCCAGTTGCCCCTGGCCATTTCCTTCTGAATGCCCCACCGCCTTGCAACCCTAGAACTCAGGTTCTTATCTCTCCTGACTCACATGCGCACCCTCCTATATGCTCATCCTGCTTCTACAGACTGAATGTTTGTGTCCCTGCCCCCATTCACATGTTGAAATCCTAATCCCCAATGTGGTGGTAGTAGAGAGGGTGGTGATGATATGAAAAAGAAGGTGACCATCTGCAAATCGGGAAGCTGGCCCTCACCAACACCAAGTCTGTAAGCACCTTGGTCTTGGTCTTCTGGCCTCTGACCCTGAGAAGTAAATATAGTTTAAGCCACCTAGTCCATAATGTTTGTTGTACCACTCCATACTGACTCAGATACCTGCCTCTGGTTGATGTCACCACCATCTGCCAATTGCCTAAGTGGAAATCTTTGGATCTTATTTATTCCCCCATTCATGCTTATTCTCCCTCAACAACAAGTCAGCCCCAAGTCTTCTGTTTGACCTTTTTAAAAACTCTCAAGTTTGTCCACTTGCCTCTGACTCCCACCCTGTGGCTTAGCATGCCCCTCCTCTTGGCGCCTGTGAGTAACAAACTATCTTTTCAATGGTAATACTCTCCTGATCTGTTGGTCTCTGAATACTGTAATGATATTCGTAAAACTTATATTCGGAAACAGAACCATAAGTGAAACACAAACACCTACACACATGCCGACATATATGTGCAATAGGCCCTTTATTGCCTTGCTATGTGCCAGGCACTGTTCTAAGTGCTTTACATGTTACATAACTCATTTCATTCATACAACAACCTTTGAGGTCTGTACCATTTATTAGCCCCAGATCATAGCTCAGAACACTGAGGTATAAATGTTTAAAAAACCCTTCCGTGCTCATGTAACTGGTGAGTGGTAAATTGGGTTTTGAAGCTCTGAGTCAACAGAACTTTCTGCAATGAAAGAACTATGTTCTGCCTCTGCTGTATAAATGGTAGGCACTGGCCACATGTGAACACTGAACAGGGTCATCCCAGGGGGGTGGGTCCCAGGACCCCCCAAGGACACCAAAATCCATGGATACTCTTGAGAGTCCTTCATCTAAAATGGTGTAGTATTTATGTATAACTGATACACACATCCCTTTAATCATCTCTGGTTACTTATAAAACCTAATACAATGGACTCTGTACATATGTTTAGGTAATGACCACAAAAAAGGTCTGGACTTGTTTCATACAGACTCAGTTTTTCTCCAAATATCATCCACAGTGGGTTGAACCCACGGATATGGAACCCACAGATACAGAGGGCCAAGTGCACTTGAAATGGGACTATGGAATTTAATTTTTAATTTTGTATTTTCATTAATTTATATTTAAATGTCCACAGATGGCTAGTGGCAGCTGTATTGGACAGAGAAAACCCAGCCCTGTCCTCTAACCCCCATACCATGGGAAAATCGAGTAGGCTTTTCCCGCAGGGCTTCCTAGAGCCTTTGTGTGTTAATGAGCATTGTGAAACCCAAAGAGGTATAAAACATCCCCAGCAGGATACAGCCTCTTCTGTTTCTCCAGAGATGACAGGTGACTTTTGCCCTTGCAGGGAAATATCTGGGGGACTGACACCCACAGCCAGAACAGGTGCCTGCCCACAGAGTGCAATAGAGGCTGGAACCCAGATACTGTCCCCAAACTTCTACCGGTTATAGAAACTCCCCCTGGCATAGGAACAGAACCGTTTCCTCCCAAAGTACAGAGGTGGCAAGAAATAAAAATTACCTTCTGAACATATTGCTATTTTAACACAAGTTAAATAGATGAATTAAGATGAATACTGTACAAGTTACAAATTAGCCCCTTATATCAATGCTACTTAAAGTATTAGCCCCACCTCTTGCAGTTTCCATTGCCTGGAAAATAGTCAGAGGCAAATCATCAGCCCAGTTTGTTCCTACTGCATCAAGTCCTGGGACTAGGGCCCAGCGATCTGTTTTAACAAGTCCTCCAGGTGATTCGCTCAGGTTCGAGATCATCTACATAAATTATCTAATTTAATCTACAGAGCTGGAGAAAGAGTGCCGCAGGGAATTTAAATAGCATGCTCAAAGTTATACAATAGGAACATTTAGAGCTGGAACAGGAGCCCAGTTCTCAAGCTGTGGTGGATCCATATCTGCCATGAGGTCTTCCAGATTCTCAGAAGTAAAAAGTTTGCCCCAGCTACTGGTTGGCCCTCTGCTTTGGGCTTGTCCGGGACTCTGAGTGGGGCAGAGGCCATGACTGTGGTGCAAAGAGCCAGCCACGTGCTCCTCTTTTTCCTCCCCGACCCTCCACGCTTCATATCCTGGGGACTGTCCCCATCTGACCAACAGTCCACAGGAGGCAGCATTTTCCACCTTTCCCTCATCTCCCTCCTAAGTTTCGTTGCTGTTATTGTTGTTCATGTACTGGGGATCAAACCTAGAAGTGCTTTACCAGGGAGTCACATCCCCATCCCTTTTTATGTTTTTTTTTAGAGACAGGGTCTTGCTGAATTTCTTAGGGCTTTCGCTAAATTGCTGAGGCTGGCTTTGAACTCATGATCTTCCTGCACAGCCTCCTGAGTTGCTGGGGTTACTGGTGTGCGCCATTGCAGCCAGCTCCTCCTAAGGTCTTTATACATCCCTGGTCTCTCATGTAAAGTAGAAATGTAATAAGCATAATGGGGGTTGGAAGAGAAAAAGGCTCCACAGCTGGGAAACAGTTGATTAGAAAGGGTTAATTAGGTTTTAGTATTGCAACTGGTTCAGCTCCTTAATTATGAAGGTGATTAAGTCACAAAGGTGGCACCTACATGAGTGGGATCAGGAACTTCATTAGAAAGATGGAAGGGAGCACCTTAAACCCCCTTTGCCCTTTAAGATGCCATTTTAAAAGTGGGGACATGGCCCTCACCAGACATGGAAGCTGCCAGCTCCTTGACCTTGGACTTCCCAGCTCCAAAACTGTGAGAAGTAAAAAGTTTGCTAGTAATAAATTATCCAGTCTGTGAATTTTGTTATAGCAGCAGGAATGGACTAAGACAGAGAGCAAGACCTAACAGTGAATGCCCCACAGCTCTGCTGGAAATTGGTCTGTACTCCTGCTAAGGCAGTCATCAACCCCTTATTCACTGATCATGGGGATTATGAGGGAGGAGTCTCCAATGGGATACAGGAACTCTGAGCCAATGAAGATGTGTGATTATTCTGAGAATTCAGGGCAAGAGCGTATGAAAATATTTCAATATTTGACAACAGATACAACTCTTCTGGTGCATGCCAGCTAAACATTAGCCATCTATTCAAATATATACGTGTGTGTGTGTGTGTGTGTGTGTGTGTATGTGTGTGTGTGTGTATAAAACTTTGAGGGACATGAGAAAAACAAAACATTTTTCTCCACATGAGATCAACTACACATCTTATTAAATACAAAATGTGGTTGGGTTATTCTTCAAGGGTCAATATCTCAAAATTTTGGTTAAAAATAAGTTCTCTTTTAATTTCATCACCCAGGGGCTCGACTTGGTGGACTATAAGTACTTCATCTTTCTTTAGGAGTGGTTGCAGAGCTGAGGTTCCTGGCTGGCGGTTGCCCGCAATAGGACAATTACTAAAATTAAACTTCATGCTGGTTCTGGGTCTGCCACTTAACTAGCTGTGTGGCCTTGGGAAAGTTATACACCTTCTCTGAGCCTCTTTTTCTTCCTTTGGAAAACGGGCTGATCATAACATGCATGAGGGCAGTTGGTATAACATCCCATGATAAGTGCTGCAAGAACTGAAAAAATTCATCATAAAATCTGGAAAACTGGAAAGGCCAACTAACTCATTAGCTAACTAAAAAACCACATGCACATGTACATACCCACTTATTCCAGGCCACAGGCCTCATTGGATGAGTAGACAGTTGGTTTGGATTTAGATGTGGGGAGGAATTTGAGATTAACTGCCTCCCCAGCTCTGCATCCTTGACTTTAGTTAAGGAAAAGCAGATGTGGAGGCAGGAAAGGAAGTACTAATTTGAATGATGAAACCTGGGCTGGCAGAACACATGCCTGTCCCACAACAACCGCACAGGCTAATGGGGCAGAATCAGAGCCCAGAAACAAACGTGGGCAGGTATAGTCAGCTAACCTTTGACAAGGGAGCCAAGAAAACACAATGGAGAAAAACAGCTTTCCAACAAGGTGGTGCTGGGAAAACAGCCTGTCCACCTGCAGAAGGCAGTGGGATCCCTATCTGACTCCACGCACAAAAGTCAGCTTAACGTAGATCAAAGACTTAAATGTAAGGTCCGAAACCTCAGAACTTCCAGAAGAAATCATAGGGAAAAGCTCCTTGGCATTGGTCTGGGCAATGATTTTTTTTCCATATGATATCAAAAACAAGAAGGATAAAAAGCAGGACCACATCAAAACAAAAGTCTTCTGCACAAGCAAAAGCAAAAAAAGGAAACAATGAAATGAATAGGCAACCTACAGAATGGGAAAAAATATTTGCAAATAAATCACATTTATGATAAGGAGTTAATATCCAAAACATATAAGGAACCTGTACAAAACAATAGCAAGAAACCAAAAACAAATAATTGGATTTAAAAATGGGCAAAGGACTTGAATAGGCATTTTTCATTTTGTATTTTATTTATTTTATTTTCTATTTTGTATTTTATTTAGAGACAGGGTCTCACTGAGTTGCTTAATGCCTCACTTTTGCTGAAGCTGGCTTTGAACTCGAGATCCTCCTGCCTCAGCCTCCCAAGCCACTGGGATTACAGGTGAGCACCACCATACCTCCTGAATAGGCATTTTTCTAGTGAAGACATACAAACAACCAAGAGGTAAATGAAAAGGTGCTCAGCATCACTAATCATCAGGGTAATGCAAATTAAAACCACAACAAAATATCACCTCAGCCTGTTTAGTGGTTGGCTATTATTTGAAAAAAAAAAAAAAAAAAAGTAAGGCAATAATGAGTGCTATGAGGATGTAAAGAAAGGAAACCCTTTGTACACTGTTGGTGGGCATGTTAATTGGTGCAGCCAATTAATAAATAAATTAATAAAGTAATATGTAGGTTTCCTCAATGAATTAAAAATAGAGCTACCTATGATCCAGCAATGCCTTGGCTGGGTATATATCTGAAGAAAAGGAAATCAGTATGTCAATGAGATCCTTGTATTCACATACTTATTGCAGCATCATTTAATAGCCAGGATACTCAGACAACCTGTGTCTGTCAACATGTTTATGGATAAGAAAAATGAGGTATGTCTACAATGGAATATTACCCAGATATTTTAAAAAGAGGAAAATACTGACATTTAGGACAAGAGAAATGAACCTTGAGGGCATTATGCTAAGTGAAATAAGTCAGATAAAAATAAATACTACAAGATGTCACTTATGTGGGGAATTTAAGAAGGTCGGATGTAGAAACAGGATGAAATGGTGGCCGCTAGGAGCTTGGAGCTGGGGGAAATGGGAGATGTGGGTCACCGGGTACACACTTTCAGTTATAATGTGTGTAATAAGTAAGTTCTGGGGGTCCAACATAGGGCATGGTGACTGAAGCTATCAACCTGTGTTGTATATTAAAACTTGCTAAGAAAGTAGATCTTAAATGTCCTCCTCACACCCTCATGCTCACACCCACATGTGGTAATTGTGTGAGGTGATGGTTGTGTCAACTAACTTGATCAAGGTAATCACCATATATACACGGGCATATATGAAATTATCACAGTGTATACCTAGAGTTGCATGTAGCTCTTTTTTAAATTAATTAAATTGTTCTAATTTGTTATACATGACAGCAGAATGCACTTAAATTCATAGTACACATATGTAGCACAATTTTTCTTTTCCTTTGTTCTAAGTTGTTATATATGACAGCAGAATGCATTACAATTCATATTACACTTATAGAGCACATTTTTACATATCTCTGGTTGTATACAAAGTATATTCACACCATTTGTGACTTCATACATGCACTTAGGGTAATGATATCCATCTCATTCCACCATCTTTTTTTTTTTTTTACCCTTTTGCCCCCTCCCTTCCCCTCCCTCCCTTTTGGCCTCTCTAGTGTTCCTCTAATCCTCCTATGCTCCCTGTCCCAACCCCACTGTGAATAAGCTTCCTTATATCAGAGAAAACATTTGGCATTTGGATTTTGGGGATTAGCTAACTTCACTTAGCATTATATTCTCCAGCTTCATCCATTTACCTGTGAATGCTATGATTTTATTCTCTTTTATTGCTGAGTAATATTCTATTGTGTATATATATTGAGTTCTTTATATATTCTAGAGATTAGTGCTCTATCTGATGTGCATGTGGTAAAAATTTGTTGCCAATTAGTAGGCTCTCTATTCACCTCACTGATTGTTTCTTTTACTGAGAAGAAGCTTTTTAGTTTGAATCTATCCCATATTTGTCAATTATACCTCAATAAAGCTGGGGGAGGGGACAGTACACATAATCCCCACTCTAAGGATGGAGTGTGCCAGGGGTTACCACAACCCAGGAAGACAGTAGAGTTTCCTCACCTTCTGTGGGCCGAAGTTTGGTCTTAAGCCAAACCCACCAATCATCAAGAATATCTGCATCATCACCAAGGCCACTTTTGTGTCCTCACCTGACAGTTCTTCACCTCATCAGAGCTCTTGGGGTGATCTCAGCTCAATGGCCCCTCTACCCTGGATAGGTGGCACCTATACTCATGATTCAAGCTCTGCTTTCTAGAGGTCTGACTGGTCTTCTGGCCTTTCTCAGATCCATGAGCGATCTTGAACAGAAAGGGTCCTCTTTGTATAAGGCCTTCATTCCTCAGGTAGGAAAACCAGAGAGGTCATGTTTGTCATTTAAATTCACACAGTGTATTAATAGCATGTGTCAATTAGTTTTTGCTAAGCAACAAGCTGCCCCAAAACTTGATGGCAACAATCATATTCTCATTGTTCTTTGGATCTGGATCTGGGGCTGGGTCATCTGGTCTTGACTGCACGGGCTCATCCTGCATGTGCAGTCATCTAGAGAGTCAGCTAGCTATGTGAGCTAGTCACCCACTCAGCATGGTGAGACTATGATGGCCTCAGTGAAGGTGGCCCATCCCTGCTCCACACGTCTCTCATCCCCCAGCAGGCTAGTCCAAGGCTGTTCACGTGGCAGCTGGGCAGGAAGCGGTGACAGAGTGGGAATTCCCAGACCTCTCAAGGCCTAGGTTCAGAAGGGCACAGCATCATTTCCACGGCTTCCTAGAAGTCAAAGCAAGTATCAAGACCAGCACAGATTCAAGAAGTGGAAAAATAGTCTCTACCTCTTGTGATGCATCTGCTTAGCATGTGTTAGACCCTGGGCTTGGTCACCAGCACAGAGAAGAGGAGGGGGAGGAGGAGGAGAGGATCTCAGAAGAAATCTCTCTCTTGACAGGAGGAACTTTAAAGTCACACTTCAAAAGGGCAGCAAACCAGAGCAAAAGTAATGGAGTTCTTTTTGCAAAAAAGTATGTCCAGAAGTATGTCCAAGAATTCTCCAAGTCTCTTGGTTTGGAAGTGTAAAGGGCCTCTTGTGTTTCCTTCACCTACTCTCCAATTCCTCTCCTGACAGGTGCGCTGGGGCTTTATTTTGGATCCAGCCTTGGCAGAGTTTTTGATCGCTGATCACCTCACATGCTAGTTCTAGTCAACAGGTGGACGCATATACTGCAGGCCAGGCTTGTCTGGACGCTCTCTGCCTGGAATGTGCACATTGAGTGAAAGGACCCCACAGAGCAGCCAGGCACGGGGACTCCAGAAGGCGGCTCCTTGCTCCTGCTCCCTTGGCTCTGCAGGGCAGCCCTGCCACTTCCTGTCTACTTCAGTCCCGGCCTTCCTCTTGTGGTCCCTCCACTGTTGGAAGAGCTTTCTGCAGCAGCCCCAAGAATTGCCCTTGGCTCCAGAGTGCTACCTTACCCAAGGTGACGCATCCTCTCTGTGGGTGTCCTACCCTTTGCTGTGGGAGCAGCTGAGGTTGCTGCTGTACCTGTGTCACAGTTCAGCTCCTCTTTCTGCCCAATTCTGCTTCCCTCACTTCCTCCTGAGATTTGTTGCCAAGAACACCCTCCAGTAAATGGCATAAAGAAAAACTTCTAACTAAAAAGATTGTTTCCTACAAGCTCAGCAGAAGATATCCCACAGCCTTCAAGAAATTTCATTTTTTTTCCCATGGGTGGGTCACTAAGACTGTTCCATATAGCCAAAAACTGCTAAAAGATATTTCCTTCCAGGATGCTTCTCACTGTATCATTTTCTAATCCTTGTCTACTACTTACTGAGTGACTACTATTTTATCAATCAAAATAACTGCCACATTGGTACAGTTATTGCCATTTTACAGTTGGATAATAACTCAAGGATCTTCAGTGAATTGCCCCAGGTGAAGAGTTTCTAAACAGAACAGGTAAGAAAACTGACTTGGAACCCAGGCTACCTGGATATGACTTCTGCGTCCATTCTTCATTACCTGTGCCACCTTGAGCAAGTGAGGGCATCTCCAGGCCTCAGTTTTCTCCTCTGTAAAATGAGGATCATAATAGTATTTATCTCATGGGGTTTTTGTGAAAATTAAAGAAGTTAATATATGTGAGGTGTTGAGAGCAATGTCTGGCAAAGGGTAAGTCTTATTGTTGTTCCTGCTAAGTTGGTGTTTCCAGCAGCAATTGTATTAATCTAGAGCTTTTCCATCCCAAAGCCCAGCTGTCTATGAGCACTGGGTCCCTCACATGCAGATGTGTTCCTCAAGCCCACCTTGCTGCTCAACTGCTGTCACCTGAGCAGAGAGCCATGGGTCTCTTAAGAGAGGGATGGCAGCCCGAGCTCTGCCGACAGGCCCCTTGCCTGCCTTGACGTTTTTTATTGTTGTGGATCTGATATACTGTCTCTCTCACCACTCACTCATTGGTTTTGCTCTAATTGTCTTCTTGGAGCAACATGAAAGGGGCTCCTGTTTGGAGTATTGGGGCCTGATGGTGATGTAATTTATTAAAATATATTTTATACACAAAAGACTCCCAGGGTGACTCCCAAGCAGCTGGTTTAATTATTAGGATGGTTCTCTGGGCCATTCTTAATCTCAGGCCTGCACCTGTTATCTGCCCATCTTGTGATGGAACATAATATGGATATCAAAGTCGATAAATTATAAGTTTTCAAGGGTGGGGCCAAACAATAACCACCTGGTTAATGGACACCCGCCTTCTCATAGAAACAGTTCATCCTGAAACAGTAAGTCCAGGCTGGGGGACACATTCTTATTGTGGGGCACACGCTCTTCTGATGTCCAAAGAATCTGAATTGATCTTAAAACCTAGGACCTTGTAGTTACACAGGATGAACAGTTCTTAGTTAAAGGAGAAACATACCTGGGGCTTAACCAGCTTCAATTTGGAGAGCATGACACCAGGGTGAATGTGAGCAACAAACGGTGGCCGAGTGCCCTTCGACAAAGAGAAAGGTCCTTGCTGTCCTCCCAGAAGAGAGGAGAGGGAAGGGACACAGGAACATGGTTTTCCAAGAGAGCCAGGGAGAAATGGAGGGAGCACAAGGAAAGACACCAAGCCAGCTCAAGGTTAAGGGCGCGGGAAGCGGGAGGCGGGGTGGGGGAGTGTTCACTAAGCTGAAGATTCTAAAGGTGAGCTTGAGGAGGAGATAGGCAGGTGCAGAGGGAGAGGAGCAATCTAGGCCTAGAGCAAAGCTCTCAATAGCACCAATGCATGGACAGCTTTGGGAACCATAGCATCCCCTAAATACACCCCACACGGATACCCCAATGAGTACGTTCAGGCCCTTTTTTTTTTTTTTTTTTTTTTTTTTTTTTTTTGGGGGGGGGGGGGACATCTTCTCAACTTCCTACTGATAGCCCCTGGAAACCATCATTCAACTCTCTACTTCTATGAGTTCAACATTTTAGATTCCACATATTAGTGAGATTATATGGTATTTGTCTTTCTGTACCATGCTTGTTTCAATTAACATAACGATCTTCAGGCTGATCCATATTATTGCAAATTACAAGATTTCTTTCTTTTATAAAGCTGAATAGTACTCCACTGTGTGTGTGTGTGTGTGTGTGTGGTGTGTGTGTGTGTGTTTCTTCTTCATCTTCCTCCTCCTTCTCCTCTTCTTCTTCATCTATTCATCCACTGATGAACACTTAGGTTGATTCCATGTCTTGGTTATTGTGAACAATGCAGATGCCCCATGATATACTGATTTCATAACCTGTGGATATATGCTGAGTGGTGAAATTTCTGGATCATCTGGTAGTTCTAGTTTTAGTTTCCTGAGGAATCTCCACAGTGTTTCCCATAATGTCAGTGCCAATTTACATTCTCGCCTACAGCAGGCAAGGGATCCCTTTTCTCCACATCCTCCTCAGCACTGTCACCACTCATCTCTTTCATAATGGGCATTCTAACTGGAGTGAAGTGGGAATACCTCATTGTGGGTTTTGATTTGCATTATTCTGATAACTAGTGATTTTTTAAAGATATTTTTTAGACATTGATGGGCCTTTATTTTGTTCATTTTATTTATATGTGGTGCTGAAATTGAATCCAGTGCCTCACACGGGCTAGGCAAGTGCTCTACCACTGAGCCACAGCCACAGCTCCTGATGATTAGTGATTTTGAGAATTTTTTCATACACATGTTGATCATTTCTATGTCTTATTTTAAGAAATGTCTATTTAGATCCTTTGCTCATTTCTTAATTAGATTATTTGCTTCCTATCAAATTGTTTGAGGTCCTTACATATTTTGGCACTGGCATAAAAACAAACAGATAGACCAATGATAAATTTTAAAAACAGCTACAGAATGACAATTATCAAGAATACAAATAACAATAAATGTTGGTGAGGATGTGGGGAAAAGGGTATGCTTATACATTGCTGGTGGGATTGCAAATTGGTACAAGTACTCTGGAAAGCAATATGGAGATTACTCAAAAAAAGTAGGAATGGAACCACCATTTGATCCAACTATCCCACTCCTCACATTATATCCATAAGATTTAAAATCAGCATACTATAGTGACGCAGCCACATCAATGTTTATAGCAGCTCAGTACACAATAGCTAAGCTATGGAACTGACCTAAATGCCCTTCAACAGATGAATAGATAAAGAAATTGTGGTGTATATACACAATGCAGTGTTACTCAGCCATAAAGAAGAATGAGTTTATGACATTTGCAAGTAAATGGATGGAATTGGAGAATATCATGTTAAGCAAAATAAGCCAATCCCAGAAAACCAAAGGTCAAATGTTTTTGCTGATGTGTGGAAGCTGACCCACAATAAGATGGGGGCAGGGGAAGAAGAGAAGCTCAGTAGATTGGACAGAGGAATAAAAGGAAGGGAGGGGGATAAGAAAAGGAAAGACAGTGGAATGAATCCAAATAATTTTCCTGTGTACTTATATGAATACACCCTAGTGAATCCCACTATCATATAGATCCATAGAATGGGGTCCTAACTAGAATAAGATATACTCCATGCTTGTACAATTATATCAGAATGAATTCTACTGTCATGTGTAACCAAAAAAGACTAATTTTTTAAAAAGAATAAAGAGCTTAGAAACAAATCCATACATTTATAGTCTGTCAATTTTCAAGGTGCTAAGAATACACAGCAGGGAGATGCTAGCCTCTTCAGTAAATGGTGTTGGGCAACTGGATAAGCACATGTAGAAGAACGAAATTAAGAGCCTTGTCTCACACCATATACAAACATATTCTCAAAATGGATCAAGGACTTAAATGTAAGACCAGGAACTGTAAAACTACTAGAAGATAACAGGGAAAATGCTTCAAGACGTTAGTGTGGGCAAAACTTTAGACACGAACTCAAAAGCATAGCAAAAATAGGATTACATCAAATTTAAAAGCTTCTTCACAGACAAGGAGACAATACAAAGGGTGAAGAGGCAGCCTACACAATGAAAGAAAATACTTGCCCACCATACAAGCTTTCACCATCTTTTACTGAGCAATCTAGGGTGACCTTGCTATACTGCTGTCTCCCGCTCTCCCATGCCTTTCCCACCACGGCCACAACCCTCCCAAATCCATCCTCCACTGACCTCCTGCTTTCTCACTGTCTACCTCACAGAGTTTCAGAAGGGCCTGCAAAGATAAAATCTCATCATCTGTTTTGCTTCCTAGCCAGTGAGCCAACCCTGGTCTCCCTGAGGAAGCCTCATCTCTTATTTCTCCTCTATCTTGTGCTCTGGTCACAAAAATATAAAATTTGAATGTCATCTGAGTGCTAGGCAGTGCACTGAATGCTTTCCCTTTATGTATTTGTCATTGAAACCTTCCAGCAACCAGATGGGACAGAGCAACTTATCCTCATTTTACAGATGGGTCCAAAAGTTAAGCCAATTTGACCTAAACACTCATGCTATTCCTAGGGCTATAGTTTGGATTAAATTTGTTTATGTTCAGGCTTTTAAACTAATGATTTTAAAACCCTAGAGAAATAAAACTATATGTTAGTTACATAAAAGAAAGATAAACATTTGGCCATAACCATTAAATTAACAATCCACTTACTAACATCTCCTTAAAGACCTAGAAATGACACTGAACACCATACTCTGGCTCCTGACCACCTGTCTGACCTAATTTTCTACCAGTCCCCCTCCCGTTCACTGTGTTTCAGCCACACTCGCCTCTCTGCTCTTTCTGAATGGACCAATCATGCTCCAATGGCAGGATTTTTCTATCAGCCATTCTTCTGTCTGGAATTATTTGTCCATCAAATTATTGTATGACAGCATTTCTCACATCATTGAGATCTTTGCTCTGATTTCACTTCACAGAGAGAACTTTACTAGCTGCACATTGTAAGACAGCATCATCATGTTCAGTCTTCCTCTTTCCTGTTACCTTTATTCATGCCCTTACCACTGCATAAAATTAGATGCTTACTTGCTTTTTGTTATCCTCTTCCTTCCTTCAAAGGATTCTGCAATGGTCGGACCTGCATCTCCAGAACCCAGGACAGTACCTGATATGTAATAAACACACAATGTTTGTGGAATGAAGAGCAAAATGGCTCCCAATCCCCAGCTCTTGACTGTGACCTGACTGAGAAGATTCGAGTAAGTAGAATGGATAGGATCATACGCAATGTGGCTTGGGTTATTGGTAGCCAATGGAAGAACAGGGGAGATGTTCAGGCAAAAGTTGGTAGTAGGTGTTCACCCAGCCACACACAGCAAAGAGAAAGGCTAATAGAGTCACACAGGTCACAAGATACAGAGATGAACACCTTGTCTTCTTATCTCCGGTGCCTGGCAGAGAGGAGGCACTCTATAAATTCTTTAAGCATGGATGAATTTCAGAATTTTATACTCATGTCACCCTGCCTCCAGTTGGTTCAACTCATGTTCTCACAGTTAAATTTGGTCAGTGATTTTGCAAGTTGGGAGAGATTTGATTTTGCATCCTTTAAATCTTGTGCTTGCTGGAGTGGCAGCATAAGTCCAATTTCTGGTTTCTCTATTGGATAGAAACTTTTTGTGTAATTCTCAAGTTTGGTTCAGACCAGCCTGTGGGGTCTGGGAAGCTGAGGACTGACTGTTCCAAAGGCCATCTCTATTGGGGTGGGTAGTGTTTGGCAAGCCTGATGAGGATTCTTCACCATGGGAACCACCTGATTTCTCAGTGTGGCTTGGAATAGCTGGATGATTAAAGGCACATTCTACAGTGGTGTTTTTCCATTTGTAGGTTGTGGTTAGTGAAACTAATATAATGAGTCACTTCCAGCTTTTTAAAATAAAATAAATTAGAGGAACTATAACTGGTGTTAAGGGAGAAAAACATCTTTTCCTCACTCATCCTAGATTAATGGCAGAGGCCCCCTATAACAATGGCAGATTAGCTGGAGATGTAGCTCAGTGGTAGAGTGCTTACCTAGTGTGCATTAAGGCCCTGGATTTGATCTCCAGCACAGCAAAATAATATAAAACAAAGCAAAATGGCAGAGTAATAAGAAAAAAGCTTCCAAATTTATTCAATGTAAGTTTTTTTTTTTTTTTAGTTGTGGATGAACACAATACCTTTATTTTTTAATTTTTATGTGGTGCTAAGAATTGAACCCAGTGCCTCACATGTGCTAGCCACTCTACCGCTGCTAGCTCTACCACTGAGCTACAACCCCAGCCCTCAATGTAAGTTTTTATGACATGAGAAACTTCCCAAGAAAATGAAGAACTGAAGAAACAGTATAAGCTGAGTATTTTTATGCTAGGTTTGACGAGGTGTGTACAGTCATGGATAAATCTGATAGGACACGGGGCATGAGCAAATGATAATAAACTGAGGGAAACAGCAAGGCCTGTCTGTTCAGATTCTTCTCTGCGACCCTTCCTCTTCAGAGATGGGGATGATCTTTCCCTCCGGGTATAGGGAGAGTACCTCTCACAGGACAGTTTCATCTGCTTCAGGAGAGAAGGGCAGGGGCATTGAGTGGCCTTTCTGCTTCTGCTCCTTCCTTAATATGCCAGGTAGCATGTTTTGAAGTAGTACATTCTGAACCCCATCAGTGGCAAACTGGAATCAAATATTTTAAAATAGAGGGCAAAATAAAGTCTTTTTTAGACAGCAGAATCACACTAAAGAAAATACTAAAGATGTTTTTCAGGTAGAGAAAAATGGTCCCACACAGACGCATGGAGATACAAGAAGGAAAGAAGAGCAATAGGAAAGAAAAGTTTTAAAGAAACAAACTATAGCCAGGTGTGGTGGCACATGCCTGGAATCCCAGCTGCTTGGGAAGCTGAGGCAGGAGAATCACGAGTTCAAAGCCAGCCTCAGCAACAGCAAGGCACTAAGTGACTCAGTGAGACCCTGTCTCTAAATAAAATACAAAAGAGGGCTGGGTATGTGGCTCAGTGTTCGAGTGCCCCTGAGTTCAATACCTGGTATCACCCCCCCACAAAAAAAAACTATGAAGTAGTAATAATAATGTCTTGTGGCATAAAAAACACATAGAAAATTAAAATACATGACAGTGAAGAACAAAAGTTAGAAGGGTAATAAATGGAGTCAACAAATTTCAAGCTTTTTACACTGTATCAGATTGTTATATATATAATGACATATAGCACAATGTATTATATCAGTATATAATCTTAATACAATTACTATATTAATATTTTAAGTATGCATATTATATTGTTCAGAATAAATATTAAAAAAGTAAAAAATAAACAATAAAAATTAATCAAAAGTAGAAAAGAAAGTAGAGAAAGAGCAACATAGCGCCGGGCATGGTGGTGCACGCCTGTAATCCCAGCACTTTGGGAGGCTGAGGCAGGAGGATCGCAAGTTCAAAGCCAGCCTCAGCAATGGCGAGGCACTTAGCAACTCAGTGAGACCCTGTCTCTAATAAAATACAAAAAAGGGCTGGGGATGTGACCCAGTGGATGAGTGCCCCTGAGTTAAATCCCCTGTACCACCAAAAAAAAAAAAAAAAAAAAAAAAAAAAAAATCCCAAGAGCAACATAGAAAACAAGTTTTGTTTGTATAGGTGGATGGTGTAACCCCTTTTGGCCATTAAGTGACCCACCCCAGGCCAGCCAAGGAAGTATGGAATTGGGAATGTCACTGTCTCTGCCTCATCCTGGAACAAAATTTATTTTTGTTTTTGTTTTTTAATAGTTTATTTCATTAGGTACTAAGGATTGAACCTAGGGGTGCTTTCATCAATGCATCACACCCCCAGTCCTGTTGTTTCTCATTTGAGACAGGATCTTGCTAAGTTGCTAGAACTGTCCTTGAACTTGCAACCCTCCTGCCTCAGGGTCCCAAGTCACTGGGACTAGTGGAGTGTGCCACCATGCACAACTTGGAACAAATTTTTAAAAAAACACAACAGTATTTCAAGCTAAGTAAGTTAGTCGTTACATTAGATTTCAGTGGAATAAATACTGCAATTAAAATACTAAGACTGAAAAAATAAAAATACTAAATAAAAGACAAAGACTGGATAAATCAAACAAAATCCCAATTAAAAGACAAAGAATGAGAAAACAAAATACTACCTGATGTTTATAAGAGATGCAGTGTAAACATAAGCATATAGAAGAACTGAAAATAAAAGTATGGAAAAAGAAATATAATGCAAACTTAAAAAATTAAACAGGGCAAGGCCCTATGCAACTCAGTGAGACCCTGTCTCTAAATAAAAAACACACGAGAAAGGGCTGGGGATGTGGCTCGGTGGTTAAGTGCCCCTGGGTTCAATACCCAGTACAAAAAAGTAAATAAATAAACAGGATCATATTAGTGTTACAGCACTGTAACAAATACCTGAGATAATCAACTTGTAAAGAGAAAAAGGTCATTCTGTGTCCTAGTTTTGGATGTTTTAGTTCATGATCAATTGGCTTTATTGCTTTTGAGCCTGTGGCAAAGCAGCACATTTTGTTGAGAGCACATGTTGGAGGAAAATCACTTGCCTCATGACCAGGAAGTAAAAGACAGAAATAGGAAGGGGCCAGGGTCCACCATCTTCTTTAAGGGTACACCCCCAATGACCTAAGGACCTCCCATGAGGCCTCA
The DNA here is from genome assembly GCA_025594165.1 of Tamias sibiricus. Classification (NCBI taxonomy): domain Eukaryota; kingdom Metazoa; phylum Chordata; class Mammalia; order Rodentia; family Sciuridae; genus Tamias; species Tamias sibiricus. Next base: position 54,318,360 of record CM046658.1, read on the forward strand.
CCTTTTAAGGGTTCTATCACCTCCCAATAACACTACCCTGGGACCAAGCCTTTATCACACAAACCTTGGGTGGGGGCATTAAAAATCCAAACTATAGCAAGGGGACAACTATATCATTATCAAACAAAATAGATTTCAAGCAAGAAGGTAAGGAGTTTATCCATGTTGTAGTGTGTATTAGGACTTCATTTCCTTTAATGGCTGAATATTTCATTGTATGTTTATGTCATTTTTGTTTATCCATTTATCTGTTGATGGACACTTGAGTTGTTTCCACTTTAGGCTATTTTTTAAAATGCTGCAATAAGCATTGGCATGCAAGTGTTTGTTAGATTCCCTACTTTGAAATCCTTGGAGTATACACCTAGGAGTGAAATTGCTGAGACATAATAATTCTATATTTAGCTTTCTGAGGAATAAATAAGCCTTCCCATCACCTTCACCATTTTAAATTTCAACTAACAATGTATGAGGTTTTCAATTTCTCCACATCTGTGACACTATATATATATATGTGACACTATATATATATATATGTGTGTATATATATAAATGAATGAATATATATATATATAATATATATATATATATATATATTCCACCCCTCACTACCCGTAGTACTGAATATGGAACCCAGGGGTTCTTTACCACTGAGCTACATGTCCAAATCATTTTTTTTTTTTTAATTTTGAGACAGTATCTCATTAGGTCACCAAAGCTGGCCTTGAATTTGTGATCCTCCTGCCTCAGCCTCCTGAGTAGCTGGGATTACAGGTGTGAACCACTGTGCCTGGCCATTTTGACTTAATTTTTGTATATGGAATGAGAAAGAAGAATTCAGCTTTGTTCTTTTGTTGTGGATGTCTGGTTGTCTAAGTACCATTTATTGAAAAGGCTATCTTTCCCCCCATTGAATTTGGCCTCAATGTTAAATATCAATGGACCACAAATGTAAAGATTTATTTCTGGACTGTCAGTTCTAGTCCATTGATCTAGTGTCATAAATTACTATAGCTTGATAGTGAGTTTTGAAATTAGGAAGTGTGGGTCCTCTAACTTATTACTACTTTTTCAGGATTGTTTTGGCTAGTCAGTTTTCTTGCATTCCCACATGAATTTTAGATTTAGCATATTGATTTATGGGGAGAAAAAAGTCATCTGAGATTTTTCGTAGGAGTTGTGTTGAATCTGTCAATCATTTGGTTAAGTATTGATATTCTGACCATATTAAAATTTCCAGTCCATGAACATGGAATGTCTTTGTTTGCTTAGATCTTCTTTAATTTCTTTCAATTATGCTTTGTAGTTTTCAGCACTCAAGTCATGCAGTTATTTTTGTTAAACTTATTCCATATTGGCAAATTTTAATACACCTTCTCAGTAATTTATAGAATAGACAGACCAAAAATAAAATCAGAAAATATATAAAAGATATGAGCTGGGTGTGATGGTGCACACTTGTAATCCCAGCGACTTGGGAGGCTGAGGCAGGAGAATTGCAAGTTCAAAGCCACCTCAGCAACTTAGTGAGGCCCCAAGCAACTTAACAAGACCCTGTTTCAAAATAAAATAGTGGGGCTGGGGTTGTGGCTCAGCGGTAAAGTGCTCATCTAGCATGTGCCAGGCCCTTGGTTCAATCCTCAACACCACACAAAAATAAATAAATAAAACAAAAGGTATTGTGACCAACTACAACTAAAAAATAAATATTTTTTAAAAAATAAAAATAAAAAGTAGAAAACACCTGGAGATGTGGCTCAGTAGTTAAGTGTCCCTGGGTTCAATCACTGGTACCAAAAAATTTTTAAAAATGACATGAATTACATAATTGAAAATTAATACAATAAATCTATATGGAATATTCTAATCAGTAATTAGAATACACATATTTTCCAAGTGTATTTTGTATATTTATAGTAAATTTTGATATATGATAGTGTAAGTCCTCAAATTTTGTTCTTCAAATTGTTTTAGTTAACTTTTTCACTTACTTTTTCATAGAACTGTTAGAATCATTCTGTCAATTTCCAAAAATAACAACAATAACAAAAACTAACTGTTATTCTGAATGGTGTTGCATTGAAACTCTGGATTATGTTGTGGAAAATTGCGGTGCAGAAAAAAAATATTTATACAATATTGATATTTCATTGCAGGAACATGCTATATCCCTCAATTTATTTAGATTTTAGTTGATTTCTCTAAACAATGTTTTATGGCATAGTGGTGTTATATTTGCTTTCTAATATTTATTCATACATATCATAAAGGGTATCTTTTAGAAATGACTTTCCAATTTGTTGTTACTGGTATGAAAAAGACTACTGATAATTGTGTATTGACTTTGTATTCAGAGAACTGCAAAATTAATTTCTTAATTATGTTTAGCTTAGATTCTTTTGGACTCCCTATGTCAGAATGTTTGTGAATAATGAGTTTTCTTCCTTTAAAGCTTTACCCTTTTATGTTCTCATTTTATTGTGGTGAATAGGACCTTCAGTATGATGTTGAATAAAATTCTTGATAGAAGACATTTTATTCCCATTTTCAGGAGGAAGCTTTTAATATTTCCTCAGTAAACAGAATATCTCCTTTAAGTTGCTTTGCTTTGTTTTTTGTACCCCTTATCATGGTAAGGATGTCCTTACTCTTAATTTGCTATGTTTTTTCTCCATTTGTTATCACAAGTGGGTATAGAATTCTTATCAATATTTCTATTGGAATAAACACAATTTAATCTTGCTATTTTCTGTAAGGGAATTTCGTTTCTGCATTCATAGAAAAGAGTGAATTCAGAGTGCTGTGTGGTAAGGACTGTGGAAAGACTTGAGATTATAAGAGAACAATTCCTAGAGAGATTTAACCAAATGTCTGAGAGCCAGAAAAGGCTTCCCATGGGAAGAGAAGTTTAAGTTAAAGGCTAGTAAGAATAATCCAGGTGATGGTGACATGGGGAGGGGAGACAGCACATTCCAAGTAAAGTAAAGAACATGTTCAAAGGCTTAGAGGTAAAGCAGAGAGCTATTTATGCTCCAGGAATCAAAGAGCCTTCAGTACTCCAAGAAGAGGCCTACCCAGCGGGGCGCAGTGGCACATACCTGTAATCCCAGCACTTGGGAGGCTGAAGCAGGAGGATTGTGAGTTCAAAGCCAGCCTCAGCAATGGTGAGGCACTTAGCAACTCAGTGAGACCCTGTCTCTCATAAAATACAAAAAAGGGCTGGGGATGTGGCCCAGTGGTTGAAGAGGCCTACCTGATGGGGGAGGGAAGGCCATATTAAAATTTGTTTGGGGCAGCTTTTTATCTTGCTCCATAACACTAACAGGTTCTGATAATGGATAGGATGACCAACAATGAAGTAGTGTTAGTTCAGTGATTTTCCTGCCTCTGCCCTAAGTAGTCCAGGAATTCCTTAGAGTTGTCCACAGACTGGGTCAGGATAGAAGGTAGGAGGGCAGAACAAGGCTGTCTCCATCAGCTATTTAAAAATCCACCCTTCAACCAGAACACTTCCATGTTTATCTGATTTACAAAATGAACTTCTATGTAAAATGTCACCTGAAGAACAGTTAGGCTGATACATGTATCGATAGATGGTTCCCAGGATGTGAACTATTATCTCATGGACTCAAAACTGTACTCCTAGGAAAGCCCCCAAACTCTGTTCTCCAAGGTAAGCTGGGGTGTGTGTGTGTGTGGGGGGTGTCTTCTTGGTAGAATATGCCAGATGTTTCCAACATGCTGCAACGAAAACTTGACTGGAATGTTCCCAGAGCTGAATTGCAAAAACTATATAAGTGAAGAGGGAGGGAGGAGATGAAGGAGGAAAGTCAAACTGTGAGTATGAATGTTTGCAGGGACCTTGCAAAAGGAATCAGGAAGAGGCGGGGCTGCAGGCACTCAGGAGCCTTCCTAAGAGGACTTCCTGCAACAAAAAAGCTTCTCCTGGTCACTTGTCTTTTATCTCAGGGGGCTAAACGGTGAACAAAACTGAGCATTTCTCTTCCCACCTTCTATGTCACTACTCCTCCCACATACCCACAACCCTGACTATTGGGAGAGGATAATTTGAGTTTGGCAGAAAACACAAAAACAGTTCATTTTCCTAAGACTTTGAAAAAGAGCAATTAAAACCATCCCCAACGCCTTGAAAATTAATTAATTCTTTTCCAATTAGGCTGATAGCCTTGTGACGGCAATAACCTCATCTTGTTAATATACGTTGGAACATTTACTCATTATTTCTCCATATCTACCTGTCTTATCTATCTTTATTTGGACTTTTACAAAGTAGTTACTGAATTGTGTGCACCAATAAATGCATTAACTCAGTGCAATTTCATGGAGATTTATGCACCTGCGATGTTGAATATATTAAGTTCCCATAAAAGCTTGGCATTTTGGGTATGTTCTTTCCAAAGACCCTATGGGGTACATTTTCAACGTGGAGAGCGATATGCAGGAACCAAAATCAATGGGTTTAAATTATTAAAATTCTAAGCAGCCGTTACGGATTGGGTCAAGTATTATAAAACTTACAGTCCATCAATTTACTTTCAATATTAATTTTAGTCTTGTGCCTTGCCATGAAAACCATGAGAATGGAAAGCATGTAACATCTCACTTACAGTTGACACAGAAGGGAAGTGACTCTGAAATATAGACCCTCTCGGCCTCTGGGGAAGATTTATGTGGCGAGGATCACTCTCCTCAGAGTGAGACTGCAGGTGAGTGGCAGGACTGCATTAGAAATGCCTGGGGTAACTATAAAAACATAAATGGTATCAGGTTATTGATTTTTTTTTCTTTCTGGAGCCCACAAATTAGAAAAGTCACTGCTAAAAATCACTGGTCTATCCACAAATTTTAATTAAAGCATAAATAAATCATTTTAGTTGCTGCACTTGCATATAAACAAAGGGGGAGATGGCATCTTTACAAATGCTTGTCAACATTTGGTGACTAATGGCTCACAGTGAAAATACAATCTGAAGCAACTGAATTGAAAGCAGATTCTGGAGCTAACTAATATCACATGCAGACCATCTAAAACTATTATGGCAAGAGGCACTGAAACCACAGATCAGGCTTTTTTTTTTTGGGGGGGGGGGTGGGGGTTGAGGGGAGGAGGATAATTTTGTTAAGTAGAGCAATACTATTTTTTTTATTAAATAAAGTGAAGCCCTATAATGAGATATTACAGCTGCTGCACTTTCGCCACATGATGGAGAAATGGATACCGCACCCCTTACAGCAAACACTAACCATATGCTGTGATGATTCCAAATGTTGATTTTATTTCTAAATAAATACATAGCAAGGACTAATATAAATAGGTCTTTAGAAAACAGGGGCTGAAGGGGATATTCTGAGCAATCCTAGATCCCATTACATCAAAAAGGAGAAATTGAGACAGTGAATATTAAAAGAATTCCCAGGGGATTTCCAGTCTTGGCATAGGCTCTGGAAGCCAGAACATGACTTCCATGTTTTGCCTCAGCTTTGGGGGAATCACATGAAATGCTCCTCTGCAGGCATGGTGATGTGGTGAGAGAGCTCCCCTCTGCATTTCTTCTGGAAACAGGGGTGACACAGAAGCAATGTGGCCCCAGACTCTACTGCAGCTGCAGAGAGAGGACAGGGACTGAACAACCCGTGGCCAGCACATCTTAATGCAAGGTTCTGCATGCAATGAGAAGAGGGACATTACTGGATTCTCTTTGCAGCTAGACTGAGAACTTGAAGAAAGCAGGAAGAATATTATCTAAAAAATGATTTGTCAAGTGTTGTAAAATAAGGAACATAATTTGTTCATTCATTCATTCAATTAGCAAACATTCACTATATACTTACTATGTGCCATGCGTGGTGTTAGGATGAAGAAAGGCATAATACAAAGGGTCTATCCTTAGGAAGGATCTGCAAGTTAAAAAATATTATTTGATCCAAAGTGGTTAGGTAAAATACAGCATCATTAAGATATTAGAGCAGTCTAGAAGAAGGCAAGATTCATATTAGAAGAAAAAATATGTGGTCAGGAAAGATTTGCAAAGATGAAAATTTTAGGCTAAATCATATCATACTAGTGTGCATTTGATAAGTAAAATATAAAATAAAAATTTTCAAGCAACTGGAATTTACTGGAACTTAACCCATTGTGTGTTGAAAGTTGGAATCTTTCTTTCTTTTTTTTTTTTCTTTTTTTTTCTTTTTTTTTGGGAGGGTGGGGGTACCTGGGCATTGAACCCAGGGGCTTTAACCACTGAGCCACATCCCCAGCCTTTTAAAATTTTATTTAGAGACAGGGTCTCACTAAGTTGCTTAGGGCCTTGCTAAATTGCTTAGGCTGGCTTTGAATTTGCATACCTCATGCTTCAGCCTCCTGAGCTGCTGGGATTATAGGCATGCACCAGTGCACCTGGCTTGAAATCTTTTTCTTTATTAATTACTAAAAAAATGAAATCATCTTTTTTCCTTTTTTTATTCAACATTGTATATATAACTATAGCATTTATTACATTTCATATTACATATATAGAGCACCTTTTAACATAACACTGTTTGAATACAAAGAATATTCATACTATTCATGTCTTCAATCATGTGTTTAAGATACTGATATCCATCTCATTCTACCATCTTCTTTTTTTTCCCCTTCATACCCCCTTGTTCCTTCCCTTTCCCTCCCTCCCCCTTGACCTTTCTAGAGTTCCTCTAATCTTCCTATGTTCCCTAACCCAACCCCACTGTGAATCAGCTTACTTATATCAGAGAAAACATTCAGCATTTGGATTTTTGTGATTGACTAACTTCACTTAGCATTAGGTTCTCCAACTTCATCCATTTACCTGTGAATGCCATGATTTTATTCTCTTTAATTGTTGAGTAATATTCCATTGTGTATATATACCACATTTTCTTTATCCATTCATCTACTGAGGGGCATCTAGGTTGGTTCCACAGTTTAGCTATTGTGAATTGAGCTGCTATAAACATTGATGTGGCTGTGTCCCTGTAGTATGCTGCTTTTAAGTCCTTTGGTAATAGACCCAGGAGTGGGATGGCTGGATCATAAGGTGGATCCATTCCCAGTTTTCCAAGGAATCTCCATACTGCTTTCCATAATGGCTGCCACCATTTTGCTGTCCCAACAGCCATGTATGAGTGTGCCTTTTTCTCCACATCCTCTCCAACATTTATTATTTATTATTGTTTGTATTCTTAATAGCTGCCATCTGACTGGAGTGAAATGAGTTTTGATTTGCATTTCTCTAATTGCCAGAGATGTTGAACATTTTTTCATGTACTTGTTGATTGATTGTATATCTTCTGAGAATTGTCTGTTCAGTTCCTTGGCCCATTTATTGATTGGTTATTTGTTTTTTTGGTGTTAAGATTTTTGAGTTCTTTATATATTCTAGAGATTAGTGCTCTATCTGAAGTGCATGTGGTAAAAATTTGTTCCCAATTAGTTGGTTCTCTATTCACCTCATTGATTGTTTTGCTGAGAAGAAGCTTTTAAGTTTGAATCTATGCCATTTATTGATTCTTGATATTAATTCTTGTGCTACAGGAGTCTTATTAAGGAACGTGGGGCCTAATCCGACATGTTGGAGATTGGAGCTTACTTTGTCTTCTGTTAGGCGTATTGTCTCTGGTCTAATTCCTAGGTCCTTGATCCACTTTGAGTTAAATTTTGTGCATGGTGAGAGATAAAGGTTTAATTTCAATTTGCTACATATGGATTTCCAGTTTTCCCAGCACCATTTGTTGAAGAGGCTATCTTTTCTCCAATGTACATTTTTGGCAACCTTTGTCTAAAATAAGATAACTGAAATTATATGTATTGGTCTTTGTGTCCTTGATTCTGTACCATTGGTCTACCATCCTATTTTGGTGCCAATACCATGCTGTTTTTGTTACTATTGCTCTGTAGTATGATTTAAGGTCTAGTATAGTAATGCCATGTGCTTCACTTTTCTTGCTAAGGATTGCTTTAGCTATTCTGGGTCTTTTATTCTTCCAGATGAATTTCATGACTGCTTTTTCTATTTCTATGAGGAGTGTCATTGGGATTTTTATTGGAATTGCATTAATCTGTGTAGCGCTTTTGGTAGTATGGTCATTTTGACAGTATTCTGCCTGTATAAGAACAAGGTAGGTGTGTTTCCATCTTCTAAGGTCTTCTATAATTTCTTTATTATCATCTCAATTGATGCAGAAAAAGCTTTTGACAAAATACATCACCCCTTTATGTTCAAAACACTAGAAAAACTAGGGATAACGGGAACATATCTCAACACTATAAAAGCTATTTATGCAAGATGGCGGATTAGAGGAAGCCGCACTTCAGGGCAGCTCCGTGGAAAGAATCCAACAAAGCAGATAAATTGCCTTTCATCATATATATATAGGCTGAAAATACCGATCTCCTGGATGGTTTGATTACCACTACCAGAGAGAGAAAGAGACAAGCTGTCTGCAGAGGCTGGAGCCGCGAGGCTCCTGCAAAACCGCCTGGGTGGTGCACAGGCCGTGCGAAACAAAGTCAGTGTGGGGAGACCGCGCTACTACTGCAACCCCAGCCAAACTCACGGCACACCAGCGTGAAACCGGCGATAAAGACCAGCGATAACAGCTCGCGGGATTGGTGCTGGGGAGCCACGGGAGACCGCGGGGCCACACACCAGTTCGGAGCCACACTCAGCCGGACGCGACCCTCAGTAGTGGGGCCCCGGACAGAGCGGCGCAGAGATCTGCGATTAGCAAACAGGGGCAGAGTGGAGCGGGCCAGTCTGAAGCAGCGCTGTCTGCACTACAGTCACAGGTGTGGCTTCCCGGTGCGATCGGTAAGCATACGGGAGTCTGCGGAGCTGCTGTTGACTGGAAGGAGAGCACCGCCATCTTTGAAAGCTTCAGGGGCTGGTCCTGACAAAGGGAAGGAGACGGAGAGCGACTGCTGCATCCATCCAGGGACTCTCCAGCTCTCTGAAGACAATGCACAATTGGGGTGAGACTTGGGTGGTCAGCAGGGGAAGGCGTTTCTGAGGCTGGCGCAGCGGCCACAGGGGGCTGCAACTGTGGGTGGGCTTGGGGAGGGGGGTGCCTTCTGTAAGGTCCCCTTCCCAGCGCCATTCATCTGCTGACACACACGGTCCCCCTGGGCCACTCCTTCACTGAACCGTGCAGCCGCTGGCTTAGGATGCAGCCTTGATTTCACTGACAGGATCACAGACTGTGATCCAATAGCAATTGGTTAGAACTGGAAAGGAAAAAAAGAGGGGGGCTTCCCAGGGCCCGTTTTGTCTGGGGTTTGACTTTTTTTTTTTTTTTTTTTTCCTTTTCTTTTTATTGGTCTGCTTGATTTTTTGGATTGCAGGGAGGGGTTTTTTTGTTTGTTTGTATGATTGTTTGTTTGTTTATTTTTCTTTTTCTTTTTTTGGCTTTGTTTTGTTCTGCTTTTTTTTTTTTTCCTTCCGCATTGATTGTTAGTGTGTTTATTTGCATCTGCTCCTTTTTTCTTTCATTCTTTTCCTCCTTCTCACTCTTGTATCTTTTCTTCCTCCTTCATCTTTCATGTTTACATCCTGCCAGTGCATACTAAACAGAGGCAAAAACAAGTAATATGCAAAACTTGGGATTTCTAGAACCGGCGCAATTGAACTGGGTAGCAAAGTGGTGTTATATATAGTTTACTCTCTATTTCCTTGATTCTCTCTCTCCTCTCTCTTACACCAATTCCTACTCTTTTATCATTTTTTTTTCTTTTCCAACTTACTATATATATAAATTGATCTCTTTACCTAATTGTCAACCCCATTCTCTTTCTTCCATCATCTACTGATACTAAACCACTTCCACTAAACCATTTCAATAGATATCTCTTTTCATACTTTCCAAGAAAGAACAATTCAAGACACTTCCTTCTTCCTAAACATAACACCTCTGTATCCAATACTTGAAGCTATAAAACCCTATCAGAAACGTACAGAGTAATTTGGAGATAATATCTGGGTTAACAAAATCTGTACATTGTGACCAAACTTGGATTTTCTGAATAGAAAGTGTTAGGTTTTAAAAGTATAAAGGAATTATAAGGTGATCTGATAGCATTGTACTACAGGAACAACATAAGGCTTTAAGGTAAAATCGAAACAGTCAAGGTCCCACAGTGCAGGAAGAATAGACACACAAGCAACATGAAAAAACAAGGAAAGAAAATGACACAAACAAATCAAGATACCTCATCGGTAGATGTCATGGCAAGCACAGTTGGTCAAATGCCAGAGATGGAATTTAGAAATTACATATGCCAAATGTTTATGGAACTTAAGAATGAACTCAAAAATGAGATGAGGGAGCAGGTACAGGAGGCAAAAGATCATTTTGACAAAGAACTCCAAAAACAAATACAGGAAGTAAAAGATTACTTCAATAGGGAAATAGAGGCTCTAAAGAGAATCCAAACAGAAATTCCAGAAATGAAAGAAGCAATAAACCAAAATAAAAGCTCAATTGAAAACATCTCCAACAGAATAGACCACCTGGAAGATAGAACCTCAGACAATGAAGACAAAATATATGTCCTAGAGAAGAATTTAAACCATACAGCAAAACTTGTTAGTAATCATGAACATAACATCCAAGAATTATGGGACAGCATAAAAAGACCAAACTTAAGAGTGATCGGCGTAGAGGAAGGGGCAGAGTTTCAAGCCAAAGGAATGAGTAATCTATTTAATGAAATAATTACAGAAAAATTTTCCAAGCTTGAGGAATGAAATGGAAAACCAAGTTCAAGAGGCATACCGAACACCAAACAAACAAAATCTCAACAGATCCTCACCTAGACACATTATAATGAAAATGCCTAATACACTGAGCAAGGAGAGAATACTAAAAGCCACAAGAGAAAGGAAGCAAATTACATATAGGGGGAAACCAATCAGACTATGTTCAGATTTTTCAACCCAGACCTTAAAAGCTAGAAGATCCTGGAATAGCATATTTCAAGCTCTGAAAGAAAAGGGATGTCAACCAAGAATCTTATATCCAGCAAAATTAAGCTTTAGATTCGAAGATGAAATAAAAACCTTCCACGACAAGCAAAAGTTGAAAGATTTCACAACTCGAAAGCCAGCACTTCTGAGCATCCTGGGCAACATTTTTCATGAAGAAGAAGAGAAAGATGATAACGAAAATCAACAAAGGGAGATATTAAACTAAAGGAAATACCAACCAGAAGAGAAACCAAATCAAGCTAAAGACCATAATTCAAATAAAAATGGATGGGAATAAAAATCACATCTCAATAATAACCCTGAATGTTAATGGCCTAAACTCACCAATCAAAAGACACAGATTATCAGAATGGATTAAAAGAAATGACCCAACAATTTGCTGTCTCCAAGAAACACACCTCATAGAAAAAGACATCAACAGACTGAAAGTGAAAGGCTGGGAAAAGTCTTATCACTCACATGGCCAGCGGAAGCAAGCAGGGGTTTCCATTCTCATATCAAATAAGGTAGACTTCAAACCAAAATTAATCAAGAGGGACAAAGATGGATATTTCTTATTACTTAAGGGAACCATCCATCAACAGGATATAACAATCATAAATCTGTATGCCCCAAATAATGGAGCACCTACATTCATCAAACAAACGCTTCTTAAGTTCAAGAGTAAAATAGACCACAACACAGTTATTCTAGGGGACTTCAACACACCTCTCTCACCAATGGATTGATCATCCAAACAAAAGCTAAACAAGGAAACTTTAAGCCTCCTCAAAACAATTAACAATTTAGACCTAACGGACATATATAGAATATTTCATCCCTCAGTAAACGAATACACATTTTTCTCAGCAGCACATGGCTCCTTCTCCAAAATAGACCATATATTATGTCACAAGGCAACTCTCAGCAAATATAAAAAAATAGAGATACTACCCTGCATGCTATCGGACCATAAAGGGATGAAATTGGAAATCAACGACAAAACAAGGAATAAGAAAAACTACTCCATCAACTGGAAGCTAAACAACATGCTACTGAATGAACAAGGGGTTGAAGAAGACATCAAAGAGGAGATCAAAAAATTCCTAGAGGTAAATGAGAACACAGATACATCATATAGAAATCTCTGGGACACTATGAAGGCAGTAGTAAGAGGAAAATTCATTGCACTGAGTTCATTCCTTAAGAGGAAAAAAAACCAACAAATAAATGACTTAACATCACACCTCAAAGCATTAGAAAAAGAAGAACAGACCAACACCAAGAGCAGTAGAAGACAGGAAATAATTAAAATCAGAGCAGAAATTAATGAAATTGAGACTAAGGAAACCATTCAAAGAATTGACAAAACTAAAAGTTGGTTCTTTGAAAAAATAAACAAAATTGACAGACCCTTAGCGATGCTAACGAAAAAAGAAGAAGAGAAAAAACTCAAATTACTAACATTCGTGATGAAAAAGGGAATATCACAACAAACACCTCAGATATACAGAATATAATTAGAAATTACTTTGAAAACTTGTACTCTAATAAAATAGAAAATACTGAATGCATTGACAGATTTCTAGAGTCATATGATTTGCCTAAACTGGATGTTGAGGCTATACATAATTTAAATAGATCAATTACAAGCGAAGAAATAGAAGATGTCATCAAAAAGCTACCAACAAGGAAAAGTCCAGGACCTGATGGGTTTACAGCCGAGTTCTATAAGACTTTCAAAGAAGAACTAATACCAATGCTCTTCATACTATTTCAAGAAATAGAAAAAGAGGGAGCTCTTCCAGACTCTTTCTATGAGGCCAATATCACATTAATTCCAAAGCCAGGCAAAGACACATCCAAAAAAAGAAAACTTCAGGCCCATATCTTTAATGAACATAGATGCAAAAATCCTCAACAAAATCCTGGCAAATCGGATACAAAAACATATCAAAAAGATAGTGCACCACAATCAAGTGGGGTTTATCCCAGGGATGCAAGGCTGGTTCAATATTCGGAAATCAATAAACATAATACATCACATCAATAGACTTAAAGACAAAAATCATATGATCATCTCAATTGACGCAGAAAAAGCATTTGACAAAATACAACACCCCTTTATGTTCAAAACACTAGAAAAACTAGGAATATCAGGAACATATCTTAACATAATAAAAGCTATTTATGCAAGGCCCCGAGCTAACATTATCTTAAATGGAGAAAAATTGAAAGCATTCCCTCTAAAAACTGGAACAAGACAGGGATGTCCCCTTTCACCACTGCTATTTAACATAGTACTGGAAACTCTGGCCAGAGCAATTAGACAGACGAAAGAAATTAAAGGGATCAAGATAGGAAAAGAAGAGCTCAAATTAGCACTATTTGCTGATGACATGATAATCTACCTAGAAGACCCAAAAAACTCTACCAGAAAACTTTTACAACTAGTAAACGAATTTGGCAAAGTTGCAGGATACAAAATCAATACACATAAATCAAAGGCATTTGTGTACATCAGCGACAAAGACTCTGAAAGGGAAATGATGAAAAATACCCCATTTGCAATAGCATCAAAAAAAAATAAAATACCTGGGAATCAACCTAACGAAAGAGGTGAAAGACCTCTATAACGAAAATTATAGAACACTAAAGAAAGAAATTATAGATGAACTCAGAAGATGGAAAGACCTACCTTGCTCTTGGATAGGTAGAATTAATATTGTCAAAATGTCCATACTACCAAAAGCATTATACAGATTTAATGCAATTCCAATCAAAATCCCAATGTCATTCTTCAAAGAAATAGAAATAGCAGTCATGAAATTCATCTGGAAAAATAAGAGACCCAGAATAGCCAAAGCAATCCTGAGCAAGAAAAGTGAAGCAGGGGGCATCACCATACCAGACTTTAAATTATACTATAGAGCAATAGTAACAAAAACAGCATGGTATTGGCACCAAAACAGACTGGTGGACCAATGGTACAGAATTGAGGATACAGAGACTAATACATTTAATTACAGCTATCTTATATTAGACAAAGGTGCCAAAAATGTACAGTGGAGAAAGGATAGCCTCTTCAACAAATGGTGCTGGGAAAACTGGAAATCCATATGCAACAAAATGAAATTAAACCTATATCTCTCACCATGCACAAAACTCAATTCAAAGTGGATCAAAGACCTAGGAATTAGACCAGAGACAATACACCTAATAGAAGAAAAAGTAAGCTCCAATTTCCAACATGTTGGATTAGGCCCCAAGTTCCTTAATAAGAATCCTGTAGCGCAAGAATTACTACCAAGAATTAATGAATGGGATAGATTTAAACTAAAAAGCTTCTTTTCAGCAAAAGAAACAATCAGTGAGGTGAATAGAGAGCCAACTAATTGGGAACAAATATTTAATACATGCACATCAGATAGAGCACTAATCTCTAGAATATATAAAGAACTCAAAAAACTTTACACTAAAAAAACAAATAACCCAATCAATAAATGGGCTAAGGAATTGAGAAGACACCTCTCAGAAGAAGATACACGATTAATCAACAAATACATGAAAAAATGTTCAACATCGCTGGCAATTAGAGAAATGCACATCAAAACTACTCTAAGATTTCACTTCACTCCAGTCAGAATGGCAGCCATCAAGAACACAAGCAACAATAAATGTTGGAGAGGATGTGGAGAAAAAGGCACACTCATACACTGCTGGTGGGACTGCAAAATGGTGCAACCGTTATGGAAAGCAGTATGGAGATTTCTTGGAAAACTGGGAATGGAACCATCCTATGACCCAGCCATCCCACTCTTGGGTCTATTCCCAAAGGACTTAAAAACAGCATATTACAGTGACACAGCTATCTCAATGTTTGTAGCTGCACAATTCACAATAGCTAGGTTGTGGAACCAACCTAGATGTCCCTCAGTAAATGAGTGGATTAAGAAAATGTGGTATATACGCACAATGGAATTTTACTCAGCAATAAAAGAAAACAAATTAATGGCATTTGCAGGTAAATGGATGAAGTTGGAAGACATAATGCTAAGTGAAGTTAGTCAGTCTCAAAAATCCAAGTACCAAATGTTCTCTCTTATATAAGGAGGCTTTTTCAAAATATTGTTGGATGGGGGGTACATAGGAGGATTAGAGGAACACTAGAATGGTCAAGGGAAGGGAGGGTAAGGGAGGGAGCAAGCAGGGAGGGAGGGGGGAAAAAAAAAAGGTGGTTGAATGAGACGGATATCATTTTCCTTAATGCATGATTGAAGAACTGAATTGTACGAATATACTTTGTATACAAACAGTTGTATGTAAAAAGATACTAAATATATGCACTATGAATTGTACATATTAAAAATTATAAAAATAAAAAAATTTAAAAAAAATTTTAAAAAAAGCTATTTATGCGAAGCCCAAGGCTAACATCATCTTAAATGGAGAAAAACTGAAAGCATTCCCTCTAAAAACAGGAACAAGACAGGGATGCCCCCTTTCACCACTGTTATTCAACATAGTACTTGAAACCCTGGCCAGAGCAATTAGACAGACGAAAGAAATTAAAAATCCAGATAGGAAAAAGAATCCAGATAGGAAAAGAAGAACTCAAATTAGCACTATTTGCTGATGATATGATAATATACCTAGAAGAGCCAAAAAACTCTACCAGAAAACTTTTACAACTCGTAAATGAATTTGGCAAAATAGCAGGTTAAAAAATCAATACCCATAAGTCAAAGGCATTTACATACATCAGTGACAAATCCTCTGAAAGGAAAATGACGAAAATTACCCTATTTACAATAGCATCAAAAAAAAAAATAAATAAAATACCTGGGAATCCGCTTAATGAAAGAGGTGAAAGACCTCTATAATGAAAACTACAGAACACTAAAGAAAGAAATTATAGGAAATCTTATTTTTAACAAAAATTTGAAAAGTATACTAAAGGCAAAAAGAACAAACCCTGAAGCTGGACAGTTCTACCATTTCCTAGCTTTGAGAATTTTGACAAGTTTCTTACCTTCTCTCTGCCACAATTTCCTAATCTTTAAAATGGGAATAGTCATACTACATATCTCATTTTGTAAGAAACAAATGAAAGCCAATACCTGGAAATACATTAGTTCAGTGTCTAGCATCAAAAAAGCATTGTACCCCACACATGTATTAACATACATTCATTCATTCCCATACACATTCTTTCTCTTGCACACACACATAAATTATTATAATTAACATATTTGCTTAATGGCAAATGTTTATTGAGGATAAATTATGTGCCAGTTACTATGTCAGGCACTGAGGGTTGGTGGTAAACAGAAAAAAGAGTTCCTGATCTCCTGGTGCTCGGCTTTAACTGTCTACGTCGCTAATGTCTAAATCTGTCTTCGGCCTGAACACTCCACTTAGTCACAAACGATACCTCCTTCTCTTACAGAACTCTGACACTGAAACCTGTACAAGATCCTACATATCACCTTTCTCCCAGAGCCTCTTCCTTTTCCTTGGATCCTGACCTGAATTGGTAATATCATACCCAGCCAGTTGTCTAAACTAACACCTATAAATCATCCCTGATTCTTCTCTCACTCCCAAATTCCATCACCAAACCTTTCCAAATGTGTCTAGGAGTTATATCAAATCTACCCGCTCTTCCTTATCTGGAGATGGACTCATGGAGATCAAAGCCTCAACGTTGCTCTTCTAAATGACTCCCACAGCTCTCCAGCCAGCCTCCGGTTCAGCCCATGTGCACTCACTCTCAGAGGGAACTTTCTAAACTAAAATCTGGCCATTGAGCACTCACTCCAGTTCCTTCAGTGGATACTGATTCCTTGTGGTGTACACTGCATGGCATTCAAAGTCCAGAATCCCCTGTTAGGTAAAATGATGCTGAACAGCTTCAGCCTCCTCACTGCCTTATGTTGTGTCCTCCTTCAAGATGGAGCTACTTTTGCTCTCAGCATACTCCTCTCTTTCTCTTAACCCTTTGGAAAGACTCCGTGGTCCCTCCTCTGGATAGTGCCTTCCTTTGTATTCCCACACCTCCTCGTGCGTGACTCTGCGCGGCACTGCAGTGAGGGTATGATTATCTGTACACATGTCTCTTACCCCGCTGCACAGTGAGCCTGGCGCAGAGTTGGAGCATTAAAAATACTTGTGAAAAAAACACAGAACTTCATCAATTCTAATGTGACTTGGCTGCCAAGTGCACTTTTTTTTTTTTTTTTTTTTTTTAGTTGTAGGTGGACACAATACCTTTATTTTCTTTATTTATTTTTTATATGGTGCTGAGAATCAAACCTAGTGCCTCACACATGCTAGGAAAGCACTCCATCACTGAGGTACAACCCAGCCCTGCGTGTGTACTGTTATTTTATATATCATTAAGGAAAACAGTGCTGCCATTAGACTTATACTTCATATTCTTTTTTTATATATATTTTTTAGTTGTAGTTGGACATAATACCTTTATTTTATTTATTTTATGTGGTGCTAAGGATCGAACGCAGGGCCTCGTGCATGCTAGGTGAGTGCTCTACTGCTTAGCCACAACCCCAGCCCCTTATACTTCATATTCTGATCCTGTCTATTATATGACATATCCCAACTGTAGACACATTAAATGGGAAAGACACGTTTCTTAGACTATATGAAATATAGTAACTAAAATCGTTTTTTTATGACTTTATTAGAATAGTACAGTAATTAAGACATGAGCTCTGTAGATAGACCAAAGTTCCATCTGCACTGTTATAAGGTGTGCAAACCTGAGCAAATTATATCCCCTCTCTATGCTTTGGCTTTCTTGTTTATAGAATGGTATTGATAATAGTCCAAGGCTGGGGATGTAGCTCAGGGGCAAAGCACTTTCCCAGCATGCTCAAGGCCCTGAGTTTAATCCCTAGTGTGTGCATGCACACACACACAAAATATATATATATATACAAAAAATTATATAAATTATTTATTTATTTATTCCAGCTGCACTGTCCCTACATTTTGGACTTTGAATGCTGAAGTTGTTGCCTTTCTAGAATAGTGTATTATGTAGATGTATGCTTGTCTGTCCTTTGGAGAACCAAGCCTCACCCCATTCTGGTATCTTGCTCAGTTCATATGGCTCTACTGGGGTGATGACACTAGGCAACTAAAGTCACAGGAAGGGAAAGGGCAGGTGGTTACAGACAACTGACCTGACCAACGAGAGCACATCAAGTTACTTGGCCACAGCAACTGATTCAAGGAAAAATAAATAAATAAATAACACTAGGGTTAAGGTGATGTTAATATTTTTTATTCAAAGTTGTATTTATAATAGTAGTATGTGTTATAATTCATAATAAATATATAGAGCATCTTTTTACAAAACACTCTTTGTATACAATGTATATTCGTACCATTCAAATCTTCAATCATGCAATTAGGATAATGACATCCATCTTATTCAACCACCTTTTCTTCTTTCCCCCTCCATCCCTCCTTGCTCCCTTCCTTCCCCTCCCTCCCCTTTGAATGTTAATATTTTTTAAAAGTTCATGTGAAGAAAGCAGGTGAATAGTATTTGGCATATGGTCTGCATGAAAGGGCCATTCATTACCACCATTGTTACTGTGGTGAACGAGCTATGATATAAGGAACCCTGAAGTACTGAGACTCATAAGGCATGTGTCCATATTCTAAATGCACCTATGGATATCCTGTAGCAACTGGACACCTGCTAGAATGTGAGCTTTAAAAGGGCAGACATCTTCATCTTATTTGTCCACTAATAGATCCCAGATGCCTAGAATAGAGTCTGGTGCATAGTGAGTGCTCAAAATATTTGTTGAATAAATGAAATCTTTTGTTTTTTCTGTTCACTCCTCTGTCTAGGTTTAGGATGTTGTTTTGTGCTGCTTTCAATAAATCTACTTCTAATAGTCTTCTGCTTTCTTCCTCTCTCTCTCTCCCACCTTCCCTCACTCCATTTACTTTTACTTTTTTTTATTTCTAGCCACATAGCCACACATTTTGGACTTTTCTTCCCCTAAACACTGCCCCACGGCATCCCTTTCTTGAGCATAGCTGCACCCCTTGGGAGCCCAGGTGTATCTTCTGAGCTTATTGCCTTGTTTGATTGACAGAACCTGACATCTTCAGAGACTACTGCTACCCCAGTTTACTTTATGTTCTGCTCCTGAGTGCCACACTCTTGGAGTGATCCTAAGGAAGGTGTGGGCATTTGGGTGATTCTGTTAGTTTGGGGTCTCTTCTGCTGACTTGCTTCCATTCCTATCACCCCTTCCTGGTTGATTAAAAACTTTATACTGAGATGACTAATGCCATCTCAGTCCAAGGGACCTCAAAGATTACCTCCCTCCCCTTCATCTCAGGGGAACACAGCTTGGAGGGGGAAAAGGAGTTTGCAACCCTGATGCCCCCACTGCAGACCTAGTACCACAGCTAGAAAGGTAACCCTTGGAGCTTATGCTCATTGTCTGAGATTATAGGTAGAGTAGGACCCACCCATTTTTTCATGAGTGTGAAGTCCCGGGAGGGACTAAGACAGAGGCTAAGGGAAAAATCCCAATAAAACCTCAATCCAAAGGGATTGGCCAGAGAGGTGGCAGGTAGCAGGGAACAAAGAACTGGGGTAGAAAACCAAGTCACTAGAACAACCAAGTGTGATTGGTGGGCACAAGGTGAAGCTAGAATCATTAGGAAAAGTAATAGCTCTCATTTAAAAAAAATTTTTTTTTTAGTTGTAGTTGAACACAATACCTTTATCTTATTTATTTTTTTTTTTTTTTTTCTAATGTGGTGCTGAGGATCGAACCCAGCGCCTCGCATGTGCTAGGCAAGCGCTCTACTGCTGAGCCCCAGCCCCAGCCCAATAGCTCTCATTTGTTGAGACCAACATGTTGTTTCATGTAATTCTTACAACATACCATAGCAGAACCATGTTCAAACCCAGGTCTGCCTGATGCCAATGCCTGTGCCCTTGACCACTCTACCCTGGACCTCTGTGTTCTGAGATGCCCAAGTCGGGACACACAGGAATCTGAGCAAAGTGTCAAGAGAAGGAGAAGCAACTGGAGGTTCAGTAGTAGCAAAGAATGGTCTTGAGGCCAAAAATAAATCACACTCAAAACTAGTCAGCACCTACACAGTGCTCTAAGTGCCTCCCATGAATTCCAGGCTTAGCCACACCACCATTTGTGTGATCCCACAGCTTGGATGGAGGACAAAGCTTCCCATTTGCCTATGACCCCGTATGGGCCACATCAGCCTTTAGGCCTGCCAGCACACTGAGAAGTCAGTACCAATTTATAGTAACCAGGGCAATAATGAAAAACATGGTGGAGAAAGTCACTCCTGCAGTTTTGGTTTGATTCCTGGCTTGACCATTTCTCTGATCCTCATTTTCCTCTTTTGTAAAATGGAAGAATTAATAATAGGGCCTATTTCATGAGATGTTATATATAATGCACTTATGGTATGGAATATTGTACATTCCAGTAAGTGTTAGCTATTATTATAGCGAGCACAGGATGGAGGGACAGTGCCCATTTTGTTGCATTTTCTCATTTAAGCATCTCAAGTCTATGAAATAGTCACTATCATCTTATACTTGTTTCCAAAAAGGAGAAACTTAAGGCACAAATGAACAGAGAAGTTTATTAACTCCTCCAAGGTTACACAGCTAATAATTGGTGGAGTTGGGTTTTGAACCTAAGAGAATAGATTCCAGGTTGTGTTCTCAGAACCGCCACACTGAACTGTTCCTGGCAGAAAGACATGCTTCAGCCACATATTTCATGCAACTGTTGGCATAAATAATAAATTATATTGTCCTCTTTGCATCTGTCTTAATTATTTGCAGCCTTACCTGCTTCATCTCTCAGGACATTTTGCCAATCCACATATGACCTTGGACCCCTCCATCAATGCCTTCATCAGATACACTCGCAGGTACCTTCCAGGTCTAGCACCCCATATCTCCATTTGAGGTTCCTACAAGCAGGCCTGGGAGGTTTGCTGCTTTCCAAGTGGCTCAATTTGGGGATACTAAGGCCCTATTATGCTGTGTGTAATAAATTCTCCTGGATGGAAAAATTGTGTCATTAAACCCATCACAGTATCCTGGAACATTAGTTAAGAATTCAAATGAACTGTGAGTTTCCAAGGCTCTTCTTCCTAGATTTGGGAGGCAGGAAGAAAGGAACGTTTCCAACAAAGAATACATCCTTGAGATGTTAGTTTTGTGATTCTGTGGATATTTGGAATTTTGCACAGCAAAGAGCAGAAGTTGTATTTATTTAGTTAGTTAGTTTAGCATTTTAGCATTTTTGGTCTTTTATTTGGGGGTCATTGATGGCAGAGGACATGAACTCATGAAGTTATATCAGACATCCCTGAGGAGGAAGGAGAGATTTCAAGGACAAGTGTACTTAGATGGAAAAAGGTATGGAAGGTTCTCAGGTCCCAGGCAGTCTGACTGTGGCCCAGAGAGGGGCAAGTGCTCAGAGGAAACGAGTCGCTGTGTGGTGTCTAGAGATGCAAGACACAAAGAGCAGGGGTTCCCGTCTCACCAGGGTCCCAAACAGAGCACCTGGACCTGATGAGGTCCCTGGCAGGGAACTATGGGAACCTCAACAGTGATCAGAGGGACTCTGGTCCTGCAAAAGCATTCAGGAATTTGTCTACAGACTAAAAGGATGCAAGACTGAGACTGAATTTCTCCTAACATGAAAGGGATGGGAGCTCAGAATTGGATTTAAACTGATTTTGTAAAGATATGTGATATTTATTGCCTCCTTAGTCTGCAGATTCAGGTTCGTGCCTGCTACATATTTGAGCGTCCCATGTATTAGGCAATGTAGTAAAGTTTTCAAACATATTGTTTAAACTTCAAAACACTTCCATGTCAGAATTTGAACCATATTTTATCTGACTCCAAAGTGTGTGGATGTTTCATTAAAATAGAGGAAACTAACAGAAAGAATTTGCTAAATGTTTAAGTGTTCTAGCATTCACAGAATCGTCACAATAGACATGCTTTACATAGATGGGCCTGTCCTTGGGTATCTGCTCTGGCTATGACATCAGTCCATTTTGTACTCTAAATGGGTTCCAAAAGCTCCCTTCTACTGTGTGACCTCCCCCTTCACAGTAATGGGTTACACAACCTCATTTCCAAGTGTCCAGCAGAGATCAATGAAGACTGATAAATTAAGTCCAAGTCCCAGATTTCCAAAAGATAGACCCTTCTTGGTCTAGGTTAATCAATTGCTAATTCCTGGTCCAATCAGTGTGGCCAGCAGCATGTGGTTAAAGAGCTCAGTCAATCACATTCTCCCTTCTAAGGATTTGTAATTAAGCCTTGGATATTCTAACTGGTCTATGCTGGTCCTTGAACCAAGAACGTGTAACTCAAATACTGCGCAGCACACATAGTTTGCTGTGTTTGAATATAGGAACAGAGGATAAACCTGCAAAGATGAAGAATGATGAAGCAGATAAAAAGAGAGAGTGACTGAATAGAGAGCACAGGCTTATACTCTGCCCTTCATATACCTTACTAGGGCAGTTAGGACCCCTGCTCACCAGGTCTGCTTAGAATGAAGTCCCTGAAGAAAATATTATGAGTGAACATAGCCCTGGACAGTTGGATATGTGCTGCCAATCACCATCACCACAGATTTCTGTTGGTCAAGGAACTCCAGGGGCCACTATATCCTTGCTAGCTGTTACAGTAATAAACTGCATTTTGCCTCTGATCATTAAATGCCAATACCTGGCCTTATATATCCATTCCTGGTCAGTTATCTCCATTGAGAGCCTAGTTCAATGGTAAATCACCACCCCACTCACTTGCATGGACTCTGGCCTGCAGAGTTTCTCAGATGCCAAGTACTTTCTTCCAGTGCATGTCCTCTAACCTTAGGAAAAGGAGTGTTTTCTAGGCCCTTTTGGGAGACAGAATAAATGAGAGGTTTGCAGGTTTTACATAGTAAATCCAGTCTAACTTTCCTTCTTTGTGACTTTTGCTGTTTCCTTTGGGATAAACTCTGTCTTTAAGATCACTAATTTTCTCTACAGCTATGTCTAATCCATCATTAAACTCATGAGTTTTTTATTGTAATTTGTATAATTTTCATTTCTGGGAGCTCTATTTAATTATTTTCTAAATCTAATCGGTTATTTTTACAATTGTGTCTTTCTAACAGACACTTGTAAGCTTCTCTTTTGTTCCTTTAAACATAATAAGCATATTTCTTGTGTTTCTGATAGATCATACCTGAGGTCTTTGCTGGTCTGTCTCTGCTGTCATTTTTTTCTGTTAGTTCTTATTCTTGGTGACTTCACTGTGTGTTTATTGACTTTTTTTTTTTTTTAACACTGGATTGTTCATTACCCTTGGAAATTTATTTGTGAGATTCTTTGAGACTCAGAACAAAGGTATATTCCTCATAAAGTATGTGAATTTGCAAATTCCCAGGGACCTGAGAACACTACCAATCTTTTTTTTAATTTTTTTTTTTAGTTGTAGATGGACACAATAACCTTTATTATTATTTTTTAATGTGGTGCCGAGTATCAAACTCAGTGCCTCACATGTGCTAGGTGAGCACTCTACCACTGAGCCACAACCTCAGCCCAACACTACCAGTCTTAACCTTAAAGTTAATAATTTGAAAGCTTGAGGTTTTGGGAATGCTCATGAAATATGAATACAAATGTAAATCAAGTTAAAGCTGGCTTTTGATCACAGTGCCTCACTATTCTGCTCAGAACTCAGAGAATACTCTATGCAGTCACCAGGAGTGAGGGCTGGGAATTTAAGTTCTACGTCACCCTTGTATTGACCATGTGACACCCTGGAGGCCCAGTTTCGGGGAAAGTTTCCCCTAATAGAATATTCACTGATCAGGACACTAGGCTTTGTCTTCTATTCTCTGTACCCCATAGACAGTGGAAAACAAAGTTTGAGAGAACACAAACGCTCAGGACAAAGACTTTCTCTGAGCTTTGCTTTCCTTTCTCAGAATGTGACTGGCTAATTCCTTCCTACTCTACCAGTTCTTAGATGCTTTCTAGGGGATTTAAGGATTTTTTAAATCTAGCATTTTTAATTGTTTTCCTAAAGAAGATAAGGGCAGAGAGATACTGAGCTTTCCATGCAACTAGAAATGAAAATTCTCGTATTTGTTGGGTTTTTTTGTTTGTTTGTTTTTGGGTTTGTTTGTTTTTTTTTTTTGGTCAGGGAGCTCAAGGCATAGCAAAGATTGTGGTACTCTCCAAAAACAATAACAACAAAAATAGTACTATATTTTTTGTAGCTCACTTATTAATACACAAAGTCCTAGCATCTTCTCTCCTATATGTCTTTTCTCTCCATTCCCACATCAACCAATCTAATTCATGTTTTTATTACCTGTAATATCTCTAACTCCCATCTTTCTCTAATTCTTCCTACTAGAACAACATCCCTACAAACACTTTCAACCAACTCACTCTCTTGTTTACAAATATCCTATTGCTGCCCATTGCTTATCAGACAAGAATCACTTTATCCTAGAAAGAACACTGTCCTACATGGAAGTTCATATTTATTTAGTCTGAATCTTCAACATAGACAAACATAACATCTTTAAGACTTAATTCAACTGTCATTCCCCGCCCCCCAGGCTTCATTCATTTCTACCCTTAACCTCTATTCTTTATTTCCTCAGCAACAGAGGAATTTGTACTGGCAACACATAGTCTATTACTTCTTTTAACAAATTTATTGAGATACAGTTAACACACTGTATGAAGATGTACCCATTTAAAATGTAAAATTCAAAGATTTTCAGTTAATTCACAGGATTGTGTGATCATCCTTGCCACTAGTTTCAGGACATCTTCATCACAGCTGAGAGACTACGTACCCTTTTCCCCTCAACCCTCCAGCCCCGGGCAACCACCAATCTACTACTTTCTATCTCTGTGGATTTGCCTATTTGAGGCATTTCATATAAATGGAATAATCAAATGTGTGGTCTTTCGTGACTGGATTCTTTAACCCAATATAATGTTTTCAAGATGCAGCCATGTTGTAGCATGTATCAGTCTATATTTTAGCTATTATAACTGAATAACATTCCATTGTAAAGATACTTCATGTTTTATTTATTGTTCATCAGTTGATGGACATTTAGGTTTTTCTCACTTGGAGTTATTATGAATAATGACGCTGTGAACATTCATACAAGTTTTTACACGGACATATGTTTTCATATACCTTGGAGTGAAATTGTTAGATCATATGGTAAATCACAGAAATGCCAGAATGTTTTCCAAAGCAACCGCACCATTTTACATTCCTACCAGCAATGTATGAGGCTTCCAGTCTCTCTATATACTCTCCAATGCTTTTTATTATAATCCTCTTAGTAATGTGGTATATCATTCTGATTTGATTTACATTTCCCCAATGACTAATTATATTGTGTATTTTTATATATGCTTGTTGACCATTTATTTATTTTCTATGGTGAACTGTCTGTTCTAATCCTTTGCCCATGTTATAGTGGGTTGTCTTTTTACTATCAAGGTAAAAGAGGTTTTTATGTATTTTGGATATAGGTCTCCTATCAACTTTCGTTTTATTTTTGGTAGTACTCAGGATGGGATCCAGAGCCTTGAGCATACTAGACAAGCCCTCTAACACTAAGCTATATCCCCAAGCCCCATATCAGCTATTTGATTTGTAAATATTGTCTCCTATTCTGGGGGTTGTTTGCTCACTTTTGTGATAGTGTTGTTCACAGCACAAAAGTTTTAAATTTTTATGTAGTTTAATTTATCTACATATTCTTTTGTTGCTTGTGTTTTTGGTGTTATATTTAAGAAACTACAACTAATCCAGTCATAAAGATTCTCCTGTTTTCTTCTAGGACTTTTTTTTTTCATTTTTAAAATTTGTTCCAATTAGTTATACATGATAGTAGAATGCATTTAGACACATCATACATAAATGGAGTATAACTTCTCATTCTTCTGGTTGTACATGATGTGGAGTTACACCGGTCATATAACCATATATGCACATAGGGTAATAATGTCCGATTTATTCTACTATCCTTCTTATCCCCATATCCCCTCCCCTCTCTTTACTCCTCTCTAACTCTAGGACTTTCTATAATAGCATTTTTAAAGTCCATCACAAGTCCATCACAGGAGCCCCTTAAAACCAGTTTCTAATGCTTTTTCACCTGCATTTTTTTTTTAATGTCTTGCAATCCTCGATTAAAAACTGGGCATTTCTGGGTTTGATCTTCACACCATGTAAACATGGGTGCATTGCATTGTGTACAACTGAGGCAAATAAATAAATATTTTTTAAAAAATGGGCATTTTAGATAACATAGACTAACAACTATAATAACCAGTCCCTCCTAAGGGCTATTGCTTGCCTGTTTGTTATTTAGTTTGCTTAGTGACTTGATTGAACTGATTTTACAAAGTCTGTTTCCACTGAAGTGTGCAGCCTCTGATGCCTCTGCTCAGAGTTTTCATCATTTAGTCCAACTGCTCAGGATCACCCCTAGGTTAACACAAGCCACTTATCCAGCAAAAGTTGTGCTTAACCTCCTTAACTCGTTTGACTTTTTACCATGTATGAATGAATGATTAGGAGGCTTCTACACAATTCAGGTGGTTTACAGCCCCCCACATACATACATTCAGGGAGGGACTGCAGGCTGGAGTTTCCTTTTATGATCACTCCTGAGAGGGGTGCAACCTTAGGCATTCACACAGTCTTCTATGTAGCCAGGGCTGAATGTGATTTTGGTTTTAAACCTGGCTTCCTAGAAGTCACTGCTAGGTTAGAGTAGTTCACTGCTCAGTGTTTAGTCGGATGTTGTGCTTAAACCCTTTATGCTAATGGACATCTTCTCTATGCTCATAGCTCTGTGTGCATTTTGGGGGATACTTTCTGGTTGCCCCCACCTCCTGTTCTGATTACACCTAAGTAGGCACAGCCAGGCACATGGTCACATCCTTCCTGAACCCAAAATTGACTGTGACCACAGCAAGACTCTTCTTGGTTGTCTTTTCCTCTGATTCCTTTTACTAAACTTCTGCTCTGCCATTCTTCTTGTATAATGACACTACTAGTCTCCTTTTAATTCCTTTCCACCAAGATCTCAATAGTTTTGACAATGGCTTATGTATGGAGTTCTCCATCCTGTTCTAAATGAAAACAGTCCCCTCGGGCAGAACAGTGGGACTCTTCTGTCCTTAAGTCCTTCTTTTGTCCTAGGCTAAACCTCTATGCCCTTGCAGGGGCACAGGGAATTGCTTCTATAACAGGGACATCCTTGACTCTTACATATGTGGGAGTGGGGGAGTGAGGAAGGTCAGAGAAACCCCTGATCTTTTCCTGGCTTCCCAACATGTAAACTTTATCTTATGGGCCAGTTAGAGCTCCACTGTGCTCAGTCTATTCACGTGAGAAGAGACCCCCGCCATCTTAGTCAGAGATGGGGGTTGGGGAACTCAATCCTTTTGATTATGCCCACCTAGAATAGTGCTTCTGCAACATGGGCAGATAAGAAATAGCAGCTTCCTCCTCCCCGTGAGATGGTAGCTCCAAATTGTTGCTGGAGGGTGAGGTAACCACCGCTTCCTTGCCTTCATAAACCTGGAGTAGAGTGTTGTGTAGCATGAAAAGTGATAAAGAGTAAGAGGCTGAATTCTGACTCAAATGCCATAGACTCTTGCTGCTCTCACCAAGAATTAGTATATTTTCTTGAGTGAATCTTTCTCCATTTGCTGCGTGCCCTTAGGACAATTTTCAGAGATTCAAATGATTATCATTTATAATTTTCACCAATTAAATTGTTTGTCTGGGCAGAGTCTACCCAGATTCATACGCCTCTAATCATTGTGTAGAAAGTCTTGAGTCCACACAATCCATTATTTGATTAAGATAGGCTTTATTCATTCACTTGCCATGTATTTATAGAGTATCAGCTATGTGGCAGACAATGTTTTTGCTGCTCATTTATTGCCAACAAACCATTTTATATTCATGCATATAGAGAATTCACATTTCCAACTGGATCAAGTGCACATTGATGGAAGAAGCCATCTCTATTTGGGCTTCATAAATCCCAATGGCACTCAGCATAAAGTTGGAATTTATAATGTGTGCTTTCATTCAATTAATCCCTTCCTGATTTCCTTTCTTGATGAACATCATAGTTTCAAAACTACATACTTTTCTGAAGTGCTCATTTCCTTTTGCCTTTACTTGGCAAATGACTCTAACTGGTCTATTAGTTGTCTCTGAAATCAAAGTTATTTTGCCCCCACTTTTTGTGCTTCATATGCCTGAAGTCTTTAGATATACAATCTTATTAATGCTAGCATTAGCCCATGGTTGAAATATTTTTGACCCATTTTTTCCAATTAAAAAAAACCTGAAACCCAGAAAGTTTAATGAAATGTCTTAGTCCATTTTGTATTGCTCTAACAGAATTACCACAGACTGGATAATTTATAAAGAAAAGAAATTTATTTCTCACAGTTCTTGAAGCTGGGAAGTCCCATATCAAGGTGCTGGCTGGCATTTGATGAGGGCCTTCTTGTTGCATTATCCCATAGTGGAAGGCAGAAGGGTAAGAGAGCATAAAGCCAACTCATTCTTTTATGGGGGGAAACTACTTCAATAACTAACCCACTCCAGTGATCGCAGCACTAATTCATTCTTGATGGCAAAAGCCTCCTGGATTAATCACCTCTTAAAGACCCCTACTCTCGTCAAAGCTGCGTTGGGGATTAAGATCCAACATACAACTTCTGAGGTACAGATTCAAGCCATAGCTGGAGCTAACCTAAAGTTATATAGCAAGTAAGTGGTAGGGCTGTACTGCCTGACTCCAAAGCTTGTTCTCCTTCCTCCATGCTGACCTACCCTGACTCCCTCCTCCTGAGAAGAGAAGAGAACCACAGCAAGTTTGAGGAAAATCATTTTTGACACCTTGAATCATCTACAGCATTGCATGCTTTGGAAGCCTGCTGGTTTTCCCAAAGCAAATATGCTATCTGGCCTTTCATGCTTGCTGCACTTTGGCACACAAAATTACTAATGAAGAACCACAGAAGTGAGATGGAGTGACCTTGCTGAACCACCCCAAACCCCCCAAATGGCCCCAATCAAGACCACAATCTGGCTTATTTACAAATATGTAGCCCACAAAACAGCAAATACAATTCGACCACAACTAATCTGGCCCTTGTTAGCTATGTTATAATAAGAACTTGTATAAATATCATTATGAAACACTTATTTAGGACAAGAATTGTGCTGAATTCAGGCTTTTCTATCCCTACAGGGAAAATATCAGTTAGGAATAGTGATGCATATCTATACCTCTATTTCTTTAAATTGATTTGTGAATATCTTCAAAATCCTGTATCCTTGAGAATTTTCAGGGTTTTAACAGGACTTGAGAGGTTCCATTGGATCTTATTGGTTGATTCCTTTAAGCAAGTCTAATCTCTCACCTTCTCCACCAGGCTGCAGAATCAATAAAGCAAGAAGGGTAAAATTGGAAAGAATTTGAGTGGAAACCTCTGAGGAAAATGTGGTTTCCATGGCAGGAAGAAAAGTTGACATTTCCTTAAATTGTATTAGACTATAAACTTATTGGGTGTTGGACTGCCTCTCCCATAAGCCCTATAAAACACCATGGAGTATTATTTACCTACCAGGAAGTCTTCAAGTATTTGTTGATTGTTGCAGACTGAATTCTCCCTGTGTGGATGGAGCTGGGGTTAACCCAATTTAAGAGTTTGCTCCTAAATATACTCTATTACTAGTCCTCGCCTGCCATATGACATATCTAAACCTTCTTCTTTGCATCTCTTTGGGAATTCCAAGCTGGGGTTGGAATGGCTCATGTATCATTTGTGCCTTTCCCCAGTCGTCTCTCCTGATAGGTAGACTTAGGCCTATGGGCCATGTCCCTCATGGAAATTTCCATGAGAACAACCTGGTTTCATTTTCCCTGGGCAGGAGCCAGTCGGCTTAAAGGTCGCTCTGTTCCCTGGGCCCAGAGCCAATAGTGTTAAAGGTCACTCTGGTACACCCCCCCCCCCCAACAGAAATCCCTACTTAAAGCTCCTGCCTGCCTGGAGCTCAGTCACAACAGCTCATCCCTGCTGAGAGGAGGCAGCCACTGCGACAGCTCCAGACTCACCGTCTCCAGCCCAACGGCAGCTGCCTTAGCCAACAGCTCCAGAGACCACAAGCCAGCGTGACCAGGCACCCGCCTTCCGTTCAGCGCTTGCACACTCCCTTCTCCCTGACTCATCTCTCCCACCAGAGCTTGCACACTCCCCTCTCCCTGACTCCTCTCTCCCCATACTACTTCTACCTCCAACCAGCCATAAAGGCTGGTAAATAAATCTCTTGGCTGTATGGTTTTCTCCAGTGTGATTTTTGCCCTTCATCTCCACTTCTCATCCTCTAACTATTGTTCCTGTTGTCTAGAGCACATTCTCATCCTGATCAACCACATTGATGATTTCCTATCTGTGTTGAAAGGGCTCACTCATGTTAATCCTTTCCTCTACACAATTTCTGAACCCATGGAGAAATAAAACAAAGTACTAAGATGGAACAAAGCCAAAATATCACCTTTATTACTGAGGAGAGCTAGGTTGAAGGACATGGCTTTTATCTGTGGGCTAGTGAATCAGGCTAGTTTAGCCCCCAAGTCCCAGGGATCATAGAACCCACCCCAGTGGGGTCAGTTTCCCCTGCCACTTGTGACAAGGAGAGGTAGAGTATGTGGCCCTTGGGGAAGCTTACTTGCAGAAGGAATGGGCAAGGAATTGAGCTATATCCAATTTAATTTACCAATCAGTTAAAATTTTCCAACTATCCCAGGAGGAAGTGAATAAAGGCACAGAGAAAAAGGATGAATGTTACTTTTATTGAGCTCAGTCCACAAAATAGGGACCATCAAGTATGGTGGAGAAGATTGTGCTCTCCAATGCCCTGGAGCATTTGACTGAGTGGCCCCAATATGGTAATGCTGATATGTCCTTGGGCTCCAATGTCACTAGGGTTTCCTGAGTCTAGACCTAGTCTAGATTGCTACTATTCCTGTCACTCATCCTCCTGCCACCGCTTTATCTAATCCATTGAAACTTTCTCTCCTTTCTTTTTTTCATAAACCATTTTTCCACAAGGTAGAGGGCCACAGGCAAATTAGGACAGGGAATAGGAGAGTACTAGGAATATCAGGCAAATTGGGAAACTTTGTTTTGTTTTGATTTTTCTGTTTTTTTTCTTTTTGGTGTTTAGCCAGTTTATTGAAAGGTCTAAACTCAATAGAGTTCAAATACAGAATATATTTCTTCCAGTGACTTCCCCTGAAAAAGCTCTAGTGAATTTTACTTCCTTCCTTAAATGACATTTTAGGTAAATCTTTATGGTCATTTTCAGATATAAAAATACCTAATATGATACAATTGATCTAGTTGAAAGCTCCAAACTCATGTCCTGCCTAACGCTCTTCCTCCTTCCTCAGGAGCCTTCTTGCCCACTGTGGAAGGAGATCTTGTCTCCTTCACCTTTCTTCTTTTTCTACTGGCTTCCCTTTTCTTCCTTTATCTTTCTGGGCCTTAAAAACAGGTATGGAAGGCAGAGGCAAAATTCTATGTAAGTATTGAGGTTGGTCCTTCCTTGGTAGTCAATGGTCACATAGGCAGATGTCTAAATGCAGAGTCTCTTATGGGTTCAAAATAATTTAGTGGGATCCTGTAAGGGCCTCACACTGCACAGCACCTGCTAGTGGAGATGCATTCTAACATAACTGCTTAAAATGCTCCACTATATCCTGAATTCTGATTCTCAATGGTAAATTCCAATGGGAAAGGCACACCTGTTTTTCGGGTGCAAGATGGTTTTTACCTGCCCTGAGATGGAAGGACTATTTCTCCACTGGATCCTTGGAATAGGAACAGTGCAGGACACAGACATTTCTGTGTTCCACATCAGACTACACTAATGAGTTTTTCCATATTGGTTTTTATAACAGTATGTTTTAGTCCGCTTTTTTGTCACTGACTAAAAGACCCAACCAGCACAATTTTAGAGGAAGAAAAGTTTATTTGTGGGCTCCTGGTTTTAGAGGTCTCAATCCATAGACAGCTGGCTCCATTCCTTGGGGCTCAAGGTAAGGCAGAACATCATGGCAGAGGGAAGTGACTCACATGATGAGCAAGAAGCAGAGAAAGACTCCACTCACCAAAATATATACCTCAGATAATACAGACTATTATAATTAGAAAATTACTTTGAAAACTGTACTCTAATTAAAATAGAAAATAAAGGCAGGCTATACCCCAATGACCAACAAGGAAAAGTCCCTCTCAAAGAAGAACCCAATGCCACACTTTCAACGAAATTAAAAAAGAGGGAGCCTCCAGACCTTTTCTATGATGCCAATATGACAGAGCACACTAATCTCTAGAATATATAAAGAACTCAGAAAACTTGTACAACTAACAAAACAAATAACCCAATTCAAATAAATGGGCTAAGGAATTGAGAAGACACCTCTCAAGAAGAAGATACAACGATAAATCAACAAATACATGAAAAAAAATGTTTCTACATCGCTGGCAATTAAGAGAATGCAAATCATAAAACTACTAAGATTGTTCACTTACTACCAACTCCAGTCAGAATGGCAGCCATCAAGAACACAAGCTAACAATAAATGTTGGAGAGGATGATGGAGAAAAAAGGCACACTCAATTCAATTGCTGGTGGGACACTGCAAAATGGTGCAACCGTTATGGCATGCAGTAAGGAGATTTCTTGGAAAACTGGGAATGGAACCACTCCTATGACTCCAGCCCATCTCCAACTCTTGGGTCTAGTCCCACAAGGACATAAAAACAAGCATTATTATCAGTGACACAGCCTATCTCAATGTTTGTAGCTGCACAAATTCACAATAGCTAGGTTTGTGGAACCAACCCTAGATGTCCCTCATTAAATGAGTGGAATAAGAAAAAATGTGGTATATACGCACAATGAGTATTTTACTCATCACTAAAAGAAAATAAATTATATGGCGATTTGCAGGTAAATGTGGATGAAGGTTGGAAGACATAAATGCATTAAGTGAAGTTAGTCCAGTCTCAAAAATCCAAGTACCTAAATGTTCTCCTCATATATTAAGGAGGCAATTTCAAAGTAGTATTGTTGGTATGGGGGTAACATAGGGAGGATTAGTAGGAAACACTAGAATGAGATGGTCAAGGGAAGGAGTGAAAAGGGAGGGAGCAAAGAGTGGAGGGAGGGGGGGAAAAAAAAGTGTCGGTTGAATGAGACGTGATATCATTTTCCTTAATGCATGATTGTAAGACCTAATATTTGCACGAATATACTTTTGTATACAATACAGTTGGTAGTGCAAAAAAGATACTAATATGTTAATGCACTATGAGTTGTACATATTAAAAATTAAAAAAAATATAAATAAAAAAAAATACAATTAATAAAAAAATTATGAGCATACATTGAATGTAATTGGCATTTAAACACTCACCAAATACAAAATATATACCCCAAAGGCACACCCCCAATGACCACCTCCTCCAGCCACACCCTGCCCACCTTCAATCACCACTCAGTTAATCTCATCAGGATTGATTCACTGATTGGGTTAAGGCTCTCATAACCCTATCATTTATTCTCTAAACCTTCTTGCAGTGTCTCACACATGAGCTTTTGGGGGATACCTCACATCCAAACTATAACACAATATAAGCACCAGAGATACAAAACAACCCAAAACAGCCCCTGCCTCAGGGTGATTTGATCTAGTCAGGGATGTAAATAAACAGATAAGTGTCACATGCTATTAAAGTATCATACCTGAGATGTTGAACAAGATGCAAAAGTAACACAGATGAAGCAGAGCAATGACACCGAGGGCAGGACTTCAAGGACACACTGAAGTTCAAAAGAAGGAAGGATAGAGTGAGCCCTGCATAGAAAATAGAAAATGCTTGGGTCATAATAAGCACAAATATACTATCTCATATTCAAAACAAAATACAAAATATTGAAAGGAAATGCACTACTCTTATTTGTTGCTGCCTTCTTTAATTCAGTATGCTGTTACAGAACACCACAGACTGGGTGGCACATAAACAACAGAAATGCATTTCTCACTGTCTTGAGGCTGGCAAGTCCACAATAAAAGTGCCAGCAGATGGGTGTCTGATAAAGGCCCACTTCCTGGTTGATAGACCTCCATCTTCTCACTGCAACTTCATATGGCAGAAGAGGAAGAAAGAGATGGAGGAGGAGGAGGAGGAAGAGGAGGAGGAGGAGAGAAGAATGAGGAGGAGGAGGAGAGAAGGAGGAGGAGGAAGAAGGGGAGGAGAGAAGAAGGAGGAGGAGGAGGAAGAATTAAAAGAAGAAAAAGAATTAAGAAGGTGGCAGAGAAGAAGAGGAGGAGGAGGATAAGGAAGAAGGAAGAGGAGGAGGAGACAGAGAAGAAAGGAGACAGACGGAGGAGAAGAAGAAGAGGAGGAGGGGGAGAGAGCTCCCTGGGACCCCTTTTATACAGACACTAATTGCATTCATGGCCCAATCACTTCCCAAAGGCCCACCTTCAACGCCATCGCATTGGGGACTAGGTTTCAACATACAATTTTTTTTGGGGGGTGGGCATACACATTTAGTCCATAGCAGTTGTTATTTCTAGGAAATCAAATTTTAGGTAATTTTTATATTTTACCTTCACCCTTTCTATATTTTCATGTTTTATGAGAAAAAAGGTTATTAATATTTAGGGACTAGTTTTGGTTGTAAGAGAAGACCCACATAAAAGTAACTTTAGGTTTTTGTCATGCATGAAGTATTCCAGAATGAAATGATATGAGGTCTGGAATTTGCTTCAAAATAATGTGGGGCAGAGGAAAAGTAAATAGACGGGCATAAATGAAGCAAGACTGGCCATAAATCGCTAATTATTAAACTGAATGATTGACAGGCACATGGGGCATCACTACATTATTCTACATTTTAGTATATACTTTAAATTTTTTATAATAAAAAGCTGAGAAAACAAACAAATAGGTAAGGAAAAAGTCCATGGTCATTAAACTCTCTATCTGCTTTAGTTTGCAAAATAATGCCCACCTCATATAATAGCTGTGAGGATCCAACATGTTAACATTTATTAGATGCTTACAACAGTGCCTGACACATAAGTTAAGAACATAAATTGTATTTATGATTGCTTAATCCAGGGGCACAATGACCTTTTCAGGATGCCAGGTTCCTCATCTTCTGTTCTACAGTCTCAAATGGCTCTCAGGCCACGTGATGCTGAGATTTCATGGTATCTTCTCTTCGTTTAGGCCTGTTCAGAAGCAGAAAAGAAGTGAACCCCTGTCTTTTTTGTGTCTGCTTTATTACTCAGGAAACTTTCCAAAAAACTCTTTAGCCAGCTTCCCTTTACTTCTCATTGATGGGATGATCATGTACCCATGCCTAAACCAGTCACTTACAAAGGGGATATACCTACCATGTTGGTCATAGACTAATCAAAACCTACACTCAAGAGCATCATGGGCCCCCCTGAAGCATATACAAATGCCTAAATGAAGAAAATGCATGGCTGTGTTAGAAGGGAGAAAAAGAGAAAGTGGCTAAGGGGCAGTAAACCAATAGTGAATCCTCCTGGCATGTTAGGAAAGAGTGAGCCCTTCTGTATAACCAGTGCATAGGATAATGTCAGGAGCAGGAACAAAGCCAGTGACAGCAGCACATGTGGATTGGGATTCAGCAGTGAAGATGAGGATAGTTAGAGGATATTGCTTATTTCTCTACAAGTAGTGAGAAGCTATGAAAACTGAGGCACAGCAGCTAAGGAAAACATAATGAAAACTTACGGGAAAATGTGGATAATTTCATTTTAATGTTGAATTTTCCAGAAGATGATATGTAATCTCATGCAAATTACAGGTGCATCATATGCAAATGTACCTGTTGCTACCTCAAATAGTTTCCACACCTGGATGGGGTGTAAAAAAAATTGGTGGAAATAATTGACTCTGCAATCATGTCTCTAAAGAGAAAGCCAACCAACCTTGGGTTAAATATTTACATTTTAACTTCATTTCTACAGGTTGTTGTTTTTTTTTATGATCTGCCTTCAAACTGTGAATGTCCATACCCCTCCCCATAGAATGTCTACCTTTAATGCTGAGTGGAATTATCCTTGTATGAAAATGAATTCCACAAGAACCTTTTAAGGAAGGCAGAGCCTATTAAGATATTATTAAATCACAAATGAGAGATGCATTATTTGATTCATTTAAAAAGACCATGACATAAAGAGGTTGGCCCCAAGCTGATGAAAACTTTTCATATTAAGATGCTGATAACTTCCTCATTGACATAAATTTTGGTTGATGGTGGCACAGCCCATGTGATAAACTGCAACAGATCAGGAAAGAGAAATTGTCACACATGGGACCTTCCAGAGAAACCTTGATTTCAGCTAGATCTTAGCTGAGAATATGTAAAATTAAAATTTTGCTCCCATAATAGTCAAGCACTGCTTGCTCTTCCATTGTCAAAAATAACATGAAATAATGTTTGAGAATGGGAATGTTTTCCTCGATGCATAAAGCTTCACAGAATGACTAGTACTAATCCTGACTCCAGCCAAATCCCAAGCCCAATCAACTGAAAATCATTGACTATTTTACATGGATTGTATCTTTCTTGTCATCCATTTATTTATTCAGCAGATATAGCAGTTACTGTTCTAGGAGCCGGGAACACAGCATTGAATTAAAGAGGCAAAATTCTCTGATCCCTTGGATTTTAGATTCTATCGGGAGATTATATAAAGTAAACAAGATAAATAAATGATCAATATGAATATGTAGATAGTATGTATAGAGAGTGATATATTCTAAAAAAATAAATATAATGAGTTAAGGGAATAGGGGATTGCAAAGTGGTCAAGAAAGCTTGCAAATTCTGATAGCGTGGCCAAAGAAGGCCCCAGCTAGATGGCAGCCATAGTAACCACTAATATTATAGTACTCCTCATCAATTTTTCTGATTCTTCTTCTGAGCACATGATAGGATTTTATTTCCTTGCTAAATTGCACTTAGAGATGCCCATTGACTTTATTTGGCTGATAAAATGTGCATAGAGGTGATATATTCTGCTTTGCTTTAAGGCCTACTATATGATTCATCATGTTCTTTTTTTCTGTCTGCCATAGCAATTTTCCAATAGTAGCTGTTCTGTCAGCTTGGAACCTGGAGGGAGAAGGACATGAAGCAAAATCAAAATCAACATATATTAGGACTCCTTCTAAACTACTGAGATTTGGGGGTTCCTTATTACTACACAGCACAACGTAGCCCATCCTGTCTGAGTGGACAACAGTGACAATGATCAAAGACCTGACAGAAGTGGGAAAGCAAAAAGTATGGATATCTTAAGAGAAGTACTCCACGAGGGGGTAATGGTAAGCACAAAGGCTGTTATACACAGAGCACTGACCCCAAAGATCACCAAGGAATCCGGAGTGCATGCAAAAACAAAGAACCTTTATTCGGGCTTAAGCTCGGACTCTCAGACCTCACCAACACAGTGGATCTGTACTGAGAGCCCTGAACTGAGGAAAGACTGAGTCTTTTATAGGGCTAGAAGCAAGGAGAGGGAGGGGGTTCGCCTGATTGGCCAGGGGAGCCCATGTGTGACTAAGGAGGTTTTCATTGGTGGAGGCCATCTCCAGAGCTATGGAATGTGCTGACTGTTCATTGCAGGGCTCTGCGGGGGGGCCCTGCTATTGCCTTATCTTATTGTACACGGGCTTATTCTTGCCTTGTGACAGGAGACTTGCAACAGTTTGAGGCAGCTGATAACAAAATGGAGTTACAGCAGTTTGGCTTCTATTATCTTTAAGGCAAGCATTTTACAGAAGCAAAAAGAAGCGGTTAAACTGAAAAGAGGCTTGGGGCTGAAAAGCGGGGTTCCACAAGGCCATAAAGTCTGGTTGGCATTTTAGAGTCAAATGAATGAGGAAAACTATAGTAGAAGGAGCTCCAAGAAGTGATGGACATTCAACATTATGTAGTCTTGTGTATCATTGGAAGAACTTTTGACTTTTTCTAAGTGAGATGTGAAGTCATTCAAAGAGATATAGCACATTGAGTAAAAATTTTAAAAACACTAAAGTTGTTGAGTTGAGAATGGGATGAGATGGAGTTGAGATAGGAACCAGGAGAACAATAAGGAGGTTATTGCTGTAAATCCAGTGAGAAAGTGGAGTTGCTTGAATCAGGATAGCTGCAGTGGAGGTGCTAAGAACTGGTTAAATTCTAGATTTTTTTTTTAATAGAAAATTGATATGATTTGCTCATGTATCAAATGTGAGTTGTGTCTTAGTCCATTGCTGCTGCTACAACAAAATACCTAAGCCTAGATAATTTCTAAAGAATAGAAATTTATTTCTTATAGCTCTGAAGTTGGATGCCTAAGATCAGCATGGCAGCAGGTTCAGTATCTCAGGAGGGCTGCTCTCTGCTTCCAAGATATTGCCTTTTTGCAGCTTCCCCAGAGGCGACGAATATTATAGATTCCCTCCAGAGGTGATGAATTCTGCCATCCTTCACATGGAGAAAGATATGGCAGGCCAGAAGGGCCTAGCCAGTTCCCTCCAACCATTTTATAAGGCACTAATCCCACCCATGAGGGTAATGTTAACATAACAACCTCCTAAAAACACCAGCTCTTGTTATTGCTGCATGGTTGCATAAGTTTCAACATGAGTTTTGAAGAGACATAAACATGCACACCAAAGAAAGCTTTGAAGAAAAAAAAAATGGAGTCAAGGATGATCCCAAGGTTATTGCCCTAAGTAAAATGGAAGAACATGGCTGCTACTTACTGAAATGGAGAAGACTGTAGGCAGGGCCAGTTTGGTAGGGAAGCCCAGGACCTCGGTTTTGACAGTGTTGACTTGGGAAGGTCCATTAGATCTCCAGGTAGAAATGTTGAGTGGATTAGAAATTAATGATGGTGACATCAATTTGGGGACCACTGGTGCAGAGATAGTATTTGAAATCATTCAACACAATGATAGCACCTAGGTGGGAAGTGTGGAAAGAAGGCCCAGGTCTAAGGACTTCCTTCACTGAGTGTTAAGACTCAGGGAAAAGAGGAGAAACCATACTGTAGGCTGGAAAAAAAGCTGTCAATGGGAGAGAAAGAAGGAAAGAAATCCATAACAAGGGTGGAAGAACGAGTTTCAAAGTGTTAAATTCTGCTGATAGGTCAAGTGAGGTGAGATCTGAGATTCAACTATGAGCTGTTGAAAAGAAAAGTCATTAGTGGCCTCCATAAGCAGTGTGTCGAGAGCCCGATTGGAATGTGATCAAGAGAGAATAAGACATCATCGTGTACAACTATAATGCGCCAATTTAAAAAATGTGGGGAAAAGGAGAGAATTGGAAAAAGAATGGAG
This sequence comes from Tamias sibiricus, assembly GCA_025594165.1. Classification (NCBI taxonomy): domain Eukaryota; kingdom Metazoa; phylum Chordata; class Mammalia; order Rodentia; family Sciuridae; genus Tamias; species Tamias sibiricus. The sequence goes on from CM046658.1 coordinate 54,357,938, forward strand.
ACAACTCATTTGTTCTAAAACAAATGGAACTTATTGAGCAAGATACAAAATAAAAAGAAGACATTAAGACAGAAAATTAATAGCAATTTTGTGGGCTAAATGGGAAAGATCTGTTTAAGAGGAAAATTTTGATAATGAGAGAGAGGAGATTGTTGGAGTAGTCTTCAAATAGACAAGAAGAAATAGCTCACAAGTAGAGGAGTTGGGCTGGGGATATAGCTCAGTTGGTAGAGTGCTTGCCTTGCATACACAAGGCCCTGGGTCCTAATCCCCAGCACCCACCACCCCCCCCCCCGAAAAAAAAAAAAGAGAAAGAAAGAAAGACAATTAGAGGAGTTGATCTTTGCTCTGGGATCATTCAGAAGAAATGTGGAGAGATGCAGGGACATGGACTTATATGGAGATGGGCTTATATGCAAGTTATCATCTTCTAAGTACTTCTATTCTCTCAGTGACACTGGAGGAAAGCTCATCAGCTCAAAGTAAGAATGGCCTTTTAGGGAGAGATACAAAGGGATCAAATAGCTGTTGAGGAGAATGTGAAAGTGAATGAATTATGAAAATATACTATGATTGCCAGGCAGCATTAACGTGAGTAAACAATAATTTAATGGAAGACCCATGTGCATAGTAGGATGGGTGGAGAGCAGTTGGAGAGACAGGATTGCACAGGTAGCAGTTTTGCCATAGTAGTATGATAAAAAAAAAAAAATAGGAGGGGACAATAGAATTGAGGATTTAGGCAAGGGTTTGATGATATCATGATTAACTGTGAAACTTAAGCTAGCCAAGGGGTGTGGAAAGTGAGGAAACAAGCACAGTGAGTTATTGAAAAATAAGTTAGGATCAATGGGTTGTAAAAACAGTAGCAGCCACAGTAGCTGAATGAGTGCCTATAACGCACCATCACTGACACATTGCTTTACGTTAGTTCGTGCCAATTCTCATGACAATGTTGTAAGGTAGGTATTATAAATTCAAATGTACATATTGTTCATCAATTGATCTCATACATTGTGATTACAAGTGAAGCCCCAAGAGGTATTTGACATTCAGTCAGTTATTTCAATCTCCAGTATTCAATGAATATATGTCAATAACAAGTGCCATGTGGCTCTGGGGACTCAGAAGAAGCCTATAAGTGGGGATACACTTACAGATATTAAGTGCCAAGGGAATGCCAATCCCAATCAAAAGACTGGCAGGAGAGGAGTTACAGGCTTCTTAAGAGTATACACAGAGAAATGTATCTAAACTCCAGGGACAAGGGCTATACAATAGCCCCCTCTGGAAACTGATCTGCAAATATAAAGCTCAGCATATCCAAGTAGTCAAAAACAAGAATCTAGTCATCTTCCTGGATTTAGTAACATACAAACAAACTCAGAAAGCAACCCAGGTATTACATAGGAAGATATCGTAGGTTTCTCAGTGGAGGTTCAAGAGAAGTCTCTGTAAGTGGCTGCATCTCCAGGTGTCTTAATTGAAAACAACTCAGTGACTTATAGTGATATGTATAAAAAGTATTCAATAACAGTATTTCACACTAAGGAACCTCAAGGGTTGGGGTATAGCTCAGTGTTAGAATGCTTGACTAGCATATACAAGACCCTGGGTTCAATCCCTGGCACCACAAAGAGAGAGAGAGAGAGAGAGAGAGAGAGAGAGAGAGAGAGGGAGAGGGAAAGGGAGAGAAACCTACACAAGTGTTACACATTCTTAACATTTACATGAACTTGGCCAATAGAATAATAGCCTTGTAACTTTATCTTAAATTATGTAATCAAATAATCAATTAATCAGTTACATCTGTGGTTTTAATTAAAGTTTTAAAGTTTTACTAAATTTATGTATCAGATTAGAAGATGTAAAAGAACTGCATTCCCACATTTATAAGTTTAATTTATTAGATTTATAATTTTTAATGCTCAATAAAGTTTTATTTATTTGTTTTATTTCAGATACTGAAATCCTTAAGAAAGGAATCAAGTATAGTAAATGTATAAATGTACTTTAAAATATTTGAAAATGTTTAATTAACCAAGTTTTAAATGAAACCAAATATTAGTCATAGGCCTCCTTAAAGATGATTGTTAAAATTTTCTGGGCTTACAAATGGATTAATAAGATTTGAAACTGAACTTAAAAGCTCACAGAAGAACTCAAGTTTTGAATTTATAATTTAATGAAAGAATGCTAATTTAAAACACAAACTAACTCTCTGATTAAACTTTATATGCACTCTCACTGCCTTTGAGAATACAAAACGAATTTCCTACAGATGAGGAGATTGAGGCAGACAGTCATGCGGGGAAGACCTGGGATTTAAACCCAAGTCTGCCAAGTACAAATATCCATTTTTTTTCATCATTCTCCGTTGCCTTCCCATGACAAATGATTAGACAACAGTAACATGCAATTAACATAAAATTTGAAAAGAAGAATTCGTTCTTTCTCCCATGTCCTGCAATGCCTCCGAGTTATAATTATATCATTAATGTACAATTCGGTCTGAGGCAGAGTAGTGTTTAAGGATTGGGCTGAATTAGCATGACTTTAATTATAACACACCCTGCAAATGGCTTCTCTTACTAAATCCCTGACATTGGCATGTGTGTATATACTTTGCCAGTTTCTCATAAAAGTATAGTATAAATAGAAGAAATCTAATAACCTATGGTTGGTTATTTAAGTCATGTTTGTTTTATAGATAAACTGGAGTTTCCTGTCCTCAAGCTTTTCCCTTAGATTGGTTCTGTGTGCCCCTAAGGGAGAGGGATTGCATGGAGGGTGTTCCCAGTTAAACATGTTAATGAAATCCAAAACCCGAATCCCCAAGTAGATAACATATGATTGTTCTCATTAGCAGCCAGCACTATGGAAGCTACAGTCTGGCCACTCAGCCAATTATCAATGGCTGCTCTCTAAAGTCCTACCTCATTCTTACAGAGCTGCTCTAGCTCTGGCCACGGGCCCCTCGGTGGTGCCTATATACAGTTGTCTATGCATTTTCTGTGAAGAAAGAGGAAAGTCAGTGATGACTGGCAGAGAACAGAGTGAGTGGCCTTCTCAACAGCCTTGGCTCTTCCTCCTTGCTAACAGATCTCCAGTTTTGTTCAAACAGGTAGTCCAGGGAAGGGCTACGACCTTCCTCAGTTCTTTGCCAGTGATTGGCACAGAGGTGAGCACGTGGCCTCGTTTAAGTCAATGGGAAACCAGGACAAGACCCCAGTAGTGGACAGGAGGTTTCTGGGAAAGATCTTTCCTAGACACAAGAGAGAGTATTATGTGGAGAAGTTCCTCTGGCTCTGCCCTCCCTCATGCCAGGATGTTGTCCTTTCAACAAGGAGTGTCCTTTGAACAAGCCACCTTGGACTGTAAAGGGTGGAATTTCCACTTGCATCAGCACTCGCCTAAAAGGCACCAAAACTTGCCTAAGTGTTTCATCCCACTGGTCTGAGCAGCAATGCTACAGAAAGGACCTTGAACTCTGAAGCACTCTAGCAAAGGGAGCTAACCGAAGACTCTGCTGGCCAATGAGCAATGAGACTGGTTTTAACAAATCATGCAGATTTATAGATTTATTCTACTCTGTCCTGAATACTAATTTTCAAGCCTCAATTAGCCTAACCATCATGAACCATTCCTCATTTAGCACTTACAAATCTTTTGTCTTTGCCCCATCGGGAAATTTCTCACTGATTTTCTTCATTGATATGTGTTCCTTTGACTATTAATTTAATAAACTTGCACTTTATTCTAAAATGGAGCCCCAAAGATCTCAGACATCTTGGTTTTGTTTGCTCATAAAGGAAGCCTTAGAAATAATTCTCCAGTTCCCTCACTTCACGATGTTGCAGAGACAACCTCGAAACCAGCCACTGCTCGACCTCTTGCAAAGTAAACCTTAAATATCCTTATGTTTTATGCCAGTTACAGCCTATGGGACAACAGCTGGTTTTATTGAAGCACAACCATACTTATTTGCTATCTATGTGTAGCCCCTTTCATATAACACTGCCAGAGTTTGTAGTGCCACAGAGAAAACATGGCCTGCAAAATCTAAAAATATTTCCTATCTAGTCTTTTACAGGAAAAATTTGCTAACCCCAGTTTTCAGTATTGTCAGTTGGGTTTTTCTATTACATGTTGAAAGTATGCCAAAGACAGTTACCTCCTCCAATTCCTGGATTCTCCCAGTAAACTCCAGTTAGATCATGGGCAACCACTGTACACGTTGCTTCATGGTGCAGCAAGGACCAAATTTAGTAACTATTGAAACCAACATCTGATATAGCTGATATCACTGCTGCCCGATCATCCTAGCTCTTGCTGGTTTTCCCAAAGCAAATATGCTGTGGCTCAGTCATGCTCTGTCTTAATAAGAATTTCATACCTCTAACCTGGAACATTCTTGAAACTCTTCCCTTTCCCTTGGCTAACTTCCATTCATGGTTTTTACAGTTTAGCTCAAATGCCATTTCCTCAAAAAGGATTCTCTGACCCACCAAACCAGGCCATGTCCTTGTTTTATAGTCCCATGGGATCCTAAACTTCTCCATCAGAGCCATTATCAAAAACTATAACTAAGGCATGGGCTGTACGATTAGTTTTTAATATCTCCCTTCCTTTTTAGGAACAAAAAATCCTTAAGTGCAAAGACTCCCTGTCTTGCTTGTGTTCTTTATCCCCAGAACACACAAAATAATATGCAATAAATGAATGAAAAATCATGGATGAAACAAATAGCCCAATCCTACTTGGAACCTTGTGAAGTCCTAGATACTTGACTGGAATTTTCATCTTTGGGATAAAGGAAATTTGATTGTGTTAATCTGGTGTGCTTTACGAGAGTCTAAGAGTGTCATGGCAAGGATGTCAAGTGACACCTTGGCCTCCCAGCCTGCCAGCATGGCTCCTCATTTTTCTAAGAAAACATCTCAATTGCCTACCCAACCACTTGATGCTCTTTCATACACACGTACCAACCTTTGCTCCCCCTGACAGGCTTTCTAAGCTCTGCTTTCTCTCCTGTAAACTGAAGACAGAGCAATGGAATGTAGATCCTGGATGCCTCCCATCATGAATAAGCTATGTCAACTTCAGCCTAAGCTCAGACATCCTATCAGAAATGAGGGGGGATATCTCCAGAAGGATGAAGCAGTCCTGTTAAAAACTCCACTGAATATTTACCTGACACCATTGTAAACCTAAAGAAACTATATTACTTCCATCAGTGATCCTGAAACTCCCCCTCTCCATCATCGGAAATGAGATCTTGAGATCAAGATGGATCTACAAAGATGGTATTTTCCATTATATTGACTAATTCCATTGAGTTTAAATCAAAATTTCAATTTCACTTCTAATTTAAAATTTCTGCTCTTCCCAACCCACCCCAATCTGTAGGCCTGAGTCATGATCAAGAATCTTTGATGGGGAGTGGGGGATATTATGGGATTTGTTCTCCTCACTCTGCTGACTTCCCAGATTTGGGGTAGAAAGGAGAGAAAGAGCAAGACATGGAAACATGGCTTCTTTGCTGCTGCTGCTGCTGCTGTTGTTGAGGTCTCCCCTGACTATCACTGCCTGTCCCCAACTAGAGGCTTCCACACCCTGGGTCTTTGGGGTGGCTGGGCGAGTGAATTACTTAGAAGCACTTGCTGGACCTACAGACTGGACAGCTCTCAACATTAGTGTGAGCAACACAGTGTCCAGCTGATGTACTGCAATCCACCCCCAGCATTTGCAGTTATTCTACTGCCATTTTCTGCTGGGGTAAACTTCATAGAGCTTTAAATACTTGAAACATCCCCTTGGCCCAAGGATCCGTCCATGCTGAGTGGTGGAGTCAGGGTGCACCTCTGCACTCCTTTCCTTTTGCCTTACTCTTGCAAACTGCTCATCTGACCTCCTACCTCCAGGGAAGGAAGCAGGTGTCAAGCTCCCAAGAACTTGCTTCCTCTACTCTGCTTGAGAAGCAGCACCCCTATGAGCCTGGGGGTGTCTGTGACTCAGCCAGCATTGAGCCAGGAATGAGGAGCCAGGGTTCCCTTCTTGCAGGCAGCCCTGACTTGTTGGGATGTTTCTCTTAAGAGCTGTTCTCAGGAGTCCCTGGAATGGAGGCAGTGGGGAGACAGTGCTGGGGACTGAATTGGAAAGTGTTGTGTTCCATGCTTTTGTGATTATGTCAGGGTGTATACTGGTGTTGTGTGACTATAAAGAAGAAATTAAAAAAAAAAAAAAAAAAGAGCTGTTCTCATTTAGCCTGAAAGGTGGGGGACTCATGGGGAAGGTAAGAGAGATAACACAACAATCCCTATTTAACCAACAGCTCATTAGTACAAAGTTGTAACATTAGCAAACTGAATTTGAGTTTCCTGTCTTTTCTTACACAGGCTGATTGGGGCGGGGGCATGTTGCAAGACAATGTGACCCACCTTTTAATAGCATCTGCAGGTAGATACTTAGCACCTCCTCTTTAGACGTGAGAGTCCTTGTCAGCAATTGCTTTCAGCTTTATAGCTGTGTCCTAGAGTCCAAGACAAGAAGAATCCCATTTATCAAATAAATTCAAATATATACATATATAATATTTTACCAAACTTGGGTCACATTATTTTTTAAAAATATTTATTTATTTGTTTTAGTTGTACACAATGCCTTTATTCTTTTGTGGTGCTGAGGATCGAACCCGGGCCGCGCACGTGCTAGGCAGGCGCTCTACGGCTGAGCCACAACCCCAGCCCAGATCACATTATTTTATAACTACCTTTTTTTTTTTTAATTTAAGATAAGATATGTTATATAATTTCCCAATATTACTTAGTGGGATTTGGAATGTTATTTTTAATGGCTGTGAAAGGGGAACATAGAATCTCTCACAGCATCAGTAATATTGGAGCTGAATCTAAAAGGGTGAGTCACAGTTTTCCAGAGAATAAGGGAGACCTCATATTGAAAGATAAAGAAGCAAGAAAGAACATTAGATGTTCTGGGAACTGGAGCCAGGAGAGGGTGGCCACAGAGACCTCAGCTGTACAATCCTGTGAAATTTAAGGATGAGCATTTATTATTATTTTTTTTTATTATTTTCAAAAGAGGTAAACGTGGCTTAGAGATTAAAGGATTTGCTGAAGAGCAACTAGCCAGTTAGTGACTGAGCCAGAATTCAAAGTTGGGATTTCTAAAAACTAAGAGGGACTGAACATGAGGAGGAAAAGAAGAGGTTCCCCAACGTGAGCAAGTAGAAAGGCGAGGGGAAAACCTCAGCTGGCTCCGTCTCTAATTCAGTCCCTTTTGTTCTCAGAGAGCCTGCGTTGGCCACCAATCTCACTCATCTGATGAGTGAAATGTAATAAATATGGGCTTTGCTTTCTTGTACAAATGTGAAATGCCTTCCAAAATTAGCTCCGTCCAACTGTTAAAATCCCCAAGTTCCCAAACTTTCTCCACAGGAAATAACCGGCGGACATCCAGATGTTTCTCCTCCTGATGTTTGTCCATGTAGTGTTTACATTTATCTTTTTCTTGTCAAATCTTGACTTTGTAAAATGCCTTATTAGAGTCATTGATCATTTATTTGTGTCAAAGTGCTAAGAAGGGGGACTGGGAGATGCATGGGTACGAGATGGCACCTGGCTGTCCATCTCAGAAAACCACTTCTGAGAGCCACACTTCCAGCAAATGACTAGACATGAGAAGTATACAAGTGTGTGGCTCAGCTGAGACTGTCCTTCTTCTGTATTAAGAGAACTAGCACAAGGAGCAGCCTTGACAGAACCACCCTTTGGAGGTTAAGAAAGAAATGGATCTACCAAAGGCTGGGTAAAGGGAGTATCTTCCTACAGAAAGAGCTGGCAGAAACCTGGGGTGGTGTATAATAGGCTGTCACCATGGGTATCATTCATTACCCCTCACCTGTGCCAGGAATTGGGCTATCAAAGGTTAGCATTTCTAGGAAGGTTAGCAGTCCTAGGAAGGAAGTACTATCACCCCCTCCTCCAGCCCCCTCACTGTGCATTGAACTCAGGATCTCATGACATGGCTAGGCAAGCTCTCTACCCCTGAACTACATCCCCAATCTCTAGGAAATACTATTTTCATGCCCTGTTTATAGATGAGGAAACTGAAACCCAAAAGAAATTAAGCACATAAAAGATTACACTCTTGCTCACTGACTGATCTAAATTTCAACTTTGGTGTATCTGAGGCAAAGGGATAGGTTTCTGTATCCATTTCTAACAGCATAAGGGCTGCCTGGTCCTTACCTCTTTCGGTAACCATTTGATGAGACTTGTTCTTCAGCGTATCTTTGGATTTTACTATTTACTTAGAAGGTGGGTCACTTTTTTTTTTTTTTTTTTTTTTTTTTTGGTACCAGGGATTGAACTCAGGGGCACTCGACCACTGGGCCACATCCCCAGCCCTTTTTTGTATTTTTTTTGTTTAGAGACAGGGTCTCACTGAGTTGCTAAGTGCCTCGCCATTGCTGAGGCTGGCTTTGAACTCGCGATCCTCCTGCCTCAGCCTCCGAAAGTGCTGGGATTACAGGCGTGCGCCACCGCGCCCGGCAGAAGGTGGGTCACTTTTAATAACTTCTCTCATCTTCCTTTTTGACTACCATTGATTTGTTCTTTCTTTGAGCCATGAAGAAAGACATAAAAGGTAAACAGCACATACCTGGAAAAAGCAAAATGTTCCCAGAGTTGGATCCTGGAAGCCTGTCTCCTACATGGTAATTATGACCCAAGAGACAACTTATCACACTTTCCAATGATATCATGTTTGATGAATTGGTCTTTCTTCTTTCTTAATTAATCACTTGGTATTTCTTCCTCTTTAACTATAATCCTAACCAAAATATGCCATTTCCTCCACTATTAAATAGAAGGAAAGATGAAAAAAATGAAGATCAGTATAAACCAATGTTATTTTATTTGGATCTGTTGTCTCATTAGTAAGTTTATGGATTTGCTGTAGAGTGATATTTAGCACAGAAAAGGCATTTTCTCTTTCTGTTTTTTAAAACTGAATGTTTACTTGGTTCATCCCCTTTGGCTGAGCTAGAGAAATGCCTCTATCTGACGTGCTCACACTGTACCTAATAATGGGCGTAAACAAAAGGCTAACATCTGCTCACCAGACCTGCCCCTAAGTCTTCTTCTTAAGCTCCCAGGGAAGCATCTCAAGTGAGTCTCCAGTTGGACTTTGCAGGAATGTTGGATTCTCTGTAGTGTTTTTGCCTCTCACCTTTCCTGGGAGTTTATAGGGGGCTTTGAAGTTCTTCTGAACAAACAGGGTCTCTGTGTTTCACTTATTGCTGAGCCAACCCTGGGGCCTTGGTTCCATCAGCTCCTTATTAAGTGTTTAGTAATTTCAGTTTCCACCTTTTGGTCTTGCTCGCTTTGCAAACATCTGGAAAGAATTAGCTCCCAGGCCTCCGTAACATACCCATTTTGTGGTTCTAGGGAGAGTTGTGTGCTAGGGGATGGTGGTGCCCTTAACGAGCTTTCTTTATGGTGCTTAACTGTAAAAGGTACCCTCGTTAATATTAATAGACAAAGAGAAAGCAAGGCCACTCTACCCCTATATTGTATCAGCTTTACTATGAGCAAGACCTTCGTGTTGAAGAGAGAAGAACAAATATGAAAATGGGATTGAAGTCGAGATAAAATAAGACACCATAATAGAAATAAGTCCAGCTTCTGAAAAGAATTTAAGTTTACATCTGCACTATTCAATAGGTTGAACACTGGCATCATGTGAATGGAGATCTTGGAATGTGGCCTCCACATAATAAGATTCAAGTATAAAACATACACTAGATTTGATGACAATATAAAAATGTGAAATATTTCATTGATAATTTTTATATCGATTATATGTTGATAATAATTTGGAGACATTAGGTTAAATAAAATATACTATTAAAATTAATTTACCCACTTCTTTTTACCTTTTTAATTTGTCTATTAGAAATTTAAAGTTACATAAGTGGTTCACATTTGTGGTTTACATCATTTTTCACAGACAGAAGTGCACTAGGGGGCCAAACAGATTGTTCAGCAGGACAGAACTAGAACTGCGAGATTCCTGAGACCAGGAATCCATGTGACATCAAAGTGAACAGGAGAGGCATTAAAGGAGGCTGTTAAGACAATATCATCCTGAATCTCAGCAAATGGGAAAAGGTAGCCACCTGATTGGTATGTTACTATTGAACAGTTCTTAGTTTGTTTTTTCAGGAAAAAAAATTTTAGAATCAATTGTGAAATACATTTATGAGAAAATTAGGAAACAGATGATTACAAGGAACTGAGCTCACTAAAAACAAAGTATGTAACTTTAAATGTTTACTTTTTTTTTTTTTTTTTTTTTTTTTTTTTTTTTAGTAGTGGGGATTGAACTCAGGGGCACTGAGCTACATCCCCAATCTATTTTGTATTTTATTTAGAGAAAGGGTTTCACATAGCTTTTTGCTGAGGCTGACTTTGAACCCATGATCCTCCTGCTTCAGCCTCCTGAGCTGCTGGGATTACAGGTATGTGTCACCATGCCTGGCTAAATTTTTGCCATTTTTAATCAAGCCACTAGCCTTACAAATCTAGGAAATTATATAAAAATGCCTGCTTTGGATAAATTATTAGATAAAATTTCTCAGAGAATCCTTGAGGCCAAATTTCAGAAACTTCTATTGATAATAGTAAGTAGAGAAAAACGACAACTTGTTGAATATTTGTAAATATTGTAAATAGCCTTGAAAATCTGCTTATAAAAAGAATTATAGGAGATGTTACAAAGCTAAAACATATTAAATTAATGATAGAGACCAAAATCAGTACTCAAAAAAATAGCATGTCAACAATGAGAATATGACATTTAAGTACCGTAAATATAAAGTGCTCAGTTCACAAAATAAATTGTGCAGGTACAGCTCTAAATTGGTCCAGCTCGAAAATAACACTCATGAAAAGAATTATTTTTTTTTCTTAGAGTACAATACAAACTAAATGTGTGATAACTGGTGGAAAATATCATAAGAAATAGTAGTGTTACTTTCTTAATACTGCACTGGCCAAATCTAGAGTATTTTGTTCAGTTGTTCTATCAAACACACCACAGTGGTGAATTGGAAAGGAAGGCCATATAGCCTAACAGAGAGGAGTTCTGCTGGTGACAAGAAAGATGTGCTCTCTAAGTGCCATCACTTAGACAGTATAGATGTGTGCTTGGCTACAACAACCAGGAAGCTCCAAGAACAATTGGTGGAAGATACAGGAAAAATAGGAACAAAGTATTATAAAGAAAATTTTTTCATAATCTTGGGGCTGTCCTCCAGGAGGCTGCCCAATAGATAATGAATGAGCTCCCTATCCTTACACATACTTCACAGACTTCTCCTTTGGAAGGGAGGTTAAATTAAATGAGATTCTTTACATTTCCAGCTTCAAGGTTGGAAGTCCTATTATCAGTATTGGGAATCTAAAGAAACCCTGCAGGCTTCTACTTTATAATATTAAGCTAAAATTATCTGGAAGCTTGCTAGTGAATGATGATGAGCCAGTAATTAGACTACCAAGAAACCTACAAGTGGCTCTATAATGTGTTGGGAGCAGGAATGGGAGGGAGCAAGGCCCTTACCTGTAGCGTTTGCTAATTCCTGTAACATAAATACTCCTACTGTGGCAAAGTTTAATTTATCCACAGTTTAGCAATCAGTTTAGAAATTTCCCAAAACTTTAGCACAGCTCTCACCAACCAGTATGAGCCGGCTCCCATACACCACTGTTGGTGCACCATTTAGCTGTCAGAACATGGTGTCAATGAGATAGACTCAACCAATCAAATGTTTGTTGTTTATTTGTTGTGTGTTTGCTATGAATCCCATACTCTGAAATCTATTAACGTATGGCATGGTCTTTTCCTTCAAAGACTGAAGGCCAATGGGGAAGGGGATGTGGGGTGGCGGGTAAAAATAAACACACTTTAGAAAAAATAAGATATTCTTGGACTTGGAGCATCCCTACTGTAGAGGTCTTTGCTAATAGAGCTCAGAAAGCACTAAAGGGACAAGAGCTAATGTTTGTTGAGCATTGACATGTTCCATGTGATGTGTGAAATACCCTGTTTTCTATCTCAAGAAAAAGATCCCTGGGAGGTAGACCACTGTGCCCCTTGTATGGATGAGGAACCAGAGCTCAAAAATATCAAGACATAGACCTAAAGCCACACGACAGGCAGGCAGCGCAAGTCCATCTGAATCTGCAGATCAAATTCCTGCCTCTGTTCTCTCTTTTGCCTTGTCAGGAAAGGAGAAAGTTAAGACTGAAGCTTAGCTGGAAGGGCAGAAAAAAAAAAACAAATGTCTTCCTTCAAAACCTCAGGTCTTGAAAGGGGAGGAACTAGGGGATGAAATTGAACAAATTATGTCATGTGCATGTACGAATATGTAACAAGGAAGCCCACTATTATGTGGATTGTAATACACCAGTTTAAAAAATGACCTTTAAATAACTACATTTCTTCCATCTTTCAAGAATTGTTGGGGCTGGGGTTGTGGCTCAGCGGTAGAGCGCCTGCCTAGCACGTGCGCGGCCCGGGTTCAATCCACAGCACCACATAAGAATAAAGGCATTGTGTACAACTAAAGCAAATAAATAAATAGTTTTTAAAAAGAATTGTCTGTTTAATCCACTTGCACACTTATTTTTGGGTTGCTTTTTTTTAGTGGGGTAGGTTTTATTGTTCCTTATGTGTTCCAGATATAAATCCTCTGTCAGAAGAGTAGCTGGCAAAGATTTTCTCCCATTCTATAGGTTCTCTCCTCTGGCTCTTGATTATTTTCCTTGCTGTACAGAGGCTTTAATTTGGTACCATCACATTTATTAATTCTTGGTATTATTTCCTGAGCTTTAGGGATCTTATTGAGGAAGTCATTGTCTGTGCCTGTATGTTGGAATTTTGACCCTGTTTCTTCTAAATTTTACAAAGTTCCTGAAATATATGAAAAAAGTGTTCAACATCTTTAGCAATCAGAGAAATAAAAAATTAAAAACCTCACTGAAATTTCATCTCGCTCCAGTTAGAATGCCAATCACCAAGAGCACAAATAACTATAAATGCTGGAGAGGGAAGATGTAGGAAAAAAGAACTCTTGTACACTGTTGGGGGGATTGTAAATTTGTACAACCACTGTGGAAATCAGTATGGAGGTTCCTCAAAAGACTAGGAATGGAACCACCATATGATCCAGCTATACTACTCCTTGGTATTAATCCTAAAGAATTAAAGTCAACATACTATAGTGATAAATGCACACCCATGTTTATAGCAGCACAATTCACAATAGCCAAGTTATGAAATCAGCCTAGGTATTCTTCAGCAAAGGAATGGATAAAAAAAATGTGGCATTTATACAAATGGAGTTTTATTCAGTCATAAAGAAGAACAAATTTATGTCATTTGTAGGAAAATAGATGGAACTTGAGGACAGTGTTTTAAGCAAAATAAGCCAGGCTCAAAAATTTAGGGATCATATGTTTTTCTTATATGTGGAAGCTAGAGAGAAAAGATGGGGAAAGTAGGTGGAACTCATGAAAATAGAAGGGAGACCAGTTGGGTAGAAGAATGGGACCAGGAAGAGTGAGGAGGAGAGGGGAAAAGGCAGGCACAGGGTACTGAAATCGACCAAATTGGGTTGCATGCATCTGTGAATATGTAGTGATGTACGCCCATAAATACGTATAATTACAATGCACCAATATTCTTTATAAAAACCATAGTCTACAAAGTTGAGGAACAGTCCCTGGTGTCATTGACTTGGACAGCTTCTCTGATGGCAGCGTCCCTTTTGAGCCATAGCTAATTCAGAAAGCTGGGAGAAACGACAGCTGCAGGTTTGTGCCCCAAATCCTGCCCATCTGCACGGAGGTGCTTCTGACTGCCACTCTAGCCAACTGACTTGGATGCAGGATTTTAGTTTTGTTTAAAATCCCAGCTGTGTGAGTTAGAGAAGGGAACAGCTGAGTCTCAGTTTCTTCTTTTGGGAAATGTAAAGGAATACTGTCTAATTCACACTTTGTTGAAAAGGTTAAGTGTGTTAATTTTACAAAACACCTAGCACAATCCCTAGCATTCAATAAATATCAAATTCCTTTCCTTTCACACGTGTGCACGGTTGTCTCCATAGCTGGACAGTCCTATGCGTCATCGTGTCCCCAATAACTAGCAAAGCAGCTAGCAAAGAGCAGAGGCAAGCTCTGTTTAGTTTCTGTGCTGATTCATTACTTTAGGTGCAAACATGTTTTTACATTAAATAAAATAAGTATATATGCAGACGTGTAAATCCATGATAGTGTCAAGAAGTTAGCGTATACTTTTCTCATGGCTGGTCACTTCATGTAAATAAAGGAGGGTCAGCTCTCAGTCAAAGCATCCTGACAGTCTGCTCACCTGTCTGCAAGGTGCTGTTCACAGTAGCCTCCTTACTGTGTGGGGTACATTCCAAGACCCCAGTTGATGCCTGAATCTGTGGATAGTACAGAACCATATATGTGTGTGTATTTATATATATATTTTATGTTGTTATAAATGTATATTGTGTTTTTTCCTATATATATATGTGATAAAATTTAATTTATAAGTCAGGTGTAATAAGAGATTAATAGTAAAAATAGAATGGTTTGGCAATATATTGTAATAAAAATTATGTGTATGTGGTCTCTGTTTTGCTCTCTCAATCTTTTTTTTTTTTTTTTTTTTTTTTTTTTTTTTTTTTTTTTTAATTTTTACAGGGATTGAACCTAAGGGCACCTAACCAGTGAGCCATATCCCCAGCCCTTTTTATATTTTATTTAGACACAGAGTCTCACAAAGTTACTTAGGGCCTTGCTAAGTTACTGAGGCTGGCTTTGAACTTGCAATCCTCCTGCCTCAGCCTCCTGAGTCACTGGGATTACAGCTTCCTCTCAATCTTATTATACTTCATTCACCCTTCCTGGGGTAATGTGAGATGGTTCGATACCCGCGTGATGAGGTAGAGTGAGGTGATTGACGTCGCAATGTGATGGAGCGTCAGGCTGCTGTGGACCTTCTGACCATACGTTCAGAAGGAAGATGGTGGAACCAAGATGACGCTGGCTGACCATGGGTAATTGAAACGGCTCAAAGTAGATAAGGGGGAACCACTATATTTACTTCAACAAGGTCTCATCTTTCAGCCATGGTCTTTTTATTTAGTGACCTGTTGGTCCCATTTCACCAGCAAGGGATAGCTGTGGAGATGTCGTGAAGGATTCAGGGAGGAGTGTCATGCTGGGTGCTCATGCTCAAGTACTATGGCAGCTGGAAGCAAGTCCAGTCAAGAAAACCAGTGATGAAACTCCTGAGGCTGTTGGGGAGGTCCTCTGATGTCTATGAACAGCCTTGTGGCCTGGAAGATTGACTAGTGATTGCACGAACAGGGGCTGGAAGGAACGGTGGTCTGGGGTGTGTCCTGACGTCAGGGTTGACACTGTGCAGAGTGCTCCATGAGTATTATGCAAAGGCCCCCAACTGTGTTAATTCGCCCTTTCCAGGAGTTCATCTCCCCAGCCCGGTGCTGCTTACCAGGGTGTGTGCCTCGAGAACCCACTATGAAATCCACCTATGCGCTTTCTACGGGATCTGGCTCTGATTTTAGCAGTAAGCACAAGCCGTCATCTGGTTTTCATTAAATTCCATAAGTAAGAGAGTAATTCATACTCCAAAATGTTACAGTCCTACTATTTACATAGTGAGACACTAATTGAAAACTGTTTTGTTCCTTTCTGCCTTTCTTTATTTTGCAAATTTTCTTTAATGAGCATGGAGCTCTTTTATATAAAAAAAAAAAAAAAAAAAAAAAAGCAAGACTAGTTCATGGTAGAAACAGAAGCGTAGGCACAGAAACTTCTACTGCTAAGGGTTTTGAGAACAGTACTCCCAGCAGTTCTGATGATCAGAGTCATCCTTTTGAGACTGTCAGTCGAAATGGAAAATGGTTCCTATAACTAGAAGGATAAGTTGTTGATTGAATTCCCAAGTACCAACCCTAGTTAGAGTTCTAGGGTAAATGCTTAGAAAATTATGCTTTTTCAACAGTTGGGTTTCCTCAGCACGGGAGGACAACATAGATGACAACTTTGTCCATTCATTTATTAAGCATCCACTCAGTGTGTGACAGGCGCTATGCTGAGCACTGAAGATAAAAAGATCACTTGTGTCTTCACTATAGCTAGGAAGGTAGATATTACAACAATATTGCTACACTTGGGATGGTGGGTCATCTACAAGCAGGAAAGTCTTCAAGAGCAGGTTTCACAGAGGCAGGGCATTTCAACTGTGGTCACTTTGGAGTGGGAATTTGCTAAGCATACCAGAAGCAGTTGGGTGGTAAAGAGGTGGGTATAAAGGGAGCCCAGCAGGGGGGAAAGTCTATATGAAAGTAAGAATATGAGCTGGCTGGCCTGTGGAATTGTCAGGACCCCAGGACCATAGAAGCTTCTCAAAGATAAAACTGTTCTTGTCCCAAATAAGAAAGTAGACTAGTAGGCCATGATGAGCCCAGTTCCATCAAACACCTATTAGCCCTGCCATGTGCCCGGTATAAGTACAGGGACGAGAGAAGAAAGCATGACATCAATGCAGAATTCCTTGATGATCAGTGAGTTGTCTTTCTGCCTTTTGGTGAATACGAATTAAACTCTGAGGCTGCCCATTCAAGAATGAGAACTTGTGTATTAGGGTTAGCATAATAAATAATTCTGTTTTATATAACCTACTGGAGATGCTAGGATTTTTTTTTTTATTATTATTCCAAAAGAAATTATGAGCTGGGTTCTGCCCTGCCACTTAGATGGATGGGAACGGGAAGAGGGCTGGTTCCGCCACCAGTGCTTGCTTGTGTCAGGGCAAGAAATAAAAATAATTGTAAGGCAATTTTAATCTTTACTGAACTCTCTTGAAGCATATCAAAGGGAATCCCAAATGCACAGCAAAACATCTTAAAATTGCCTTTCACTACCTCTCTCAAGTCATATATATCACACATTTATGGCTCCCTCCTCCTGATTTCTTTCCTCCCTCTTTCTCTTTTTCCTCTCAAACTCTCATCAGCCCAACTACAAGAGCACTTGTCTTCTCACCCCAGCTCCCTTCCCCCTCTCCTGGATTTATTCTTCCTGTGGCTGGTAGTTCTCTCTTCCCTTCTAAAGTAAATCAATTTCACCTTTCAGGCCCCCTACTCCAATCACCATCACAGTAGTTTTATATTTGTGGCAGAAGTTTAATAGGTAGAATGGGGGAATGCTTTGCAGGGACTAGAATACCCAAGAGAAAGATTTGTTTTCCTTGTCATCTGAGCAGCAAGCATTTTTAGCCCCTGCTGGTAAAGTTTCTTTCTGGTGGCTTCTATATTTTAGACCATGGCATACCCTAAGAACATAGGACTGCTCATACCATAGAAGCTAAATATAAAAAGATCTTCCTAAGTCTCTTTTAAGTTGTTCCCTTTTATTCATAGCAAAGCTGAGTCTGTATTCCTTACTCCCCCAAGGTGGTCAACTTGGAGACTGCGACTTGTGTTTAATGTGTCATCTCCTCGCCAGCTCCTCTAGGGCAAGACCCAGGCCATCTAGTTGAGTGCAAACATTGTCCCTGGAAAACAGAATGTGCTCTTTCATTGGTGTATTTAGAATTTGTTGAAGTGAGTTTAAATGTGAGGAAAAAAAATTTTGCCTGTTTTTGTGTGTTGTAGTACCAGGGATTGAAGCCAGGGATGCTTAAGGACTGAGCTACATCTTCAGCCCTTTTTATTTCTTATTTTGAGACAGCCCCCCCCCCCCAAGTTGGTTAGGGTCTTGCTAAGTTGCTGAGGCTGGCTTTGAACTTGTAATCCTTCTGTCTCAGCCTCTGGGATTACAGATGTGTGCCATCACACCTAACAGAGAATAAATTTTCCAAAGAATCTTCTAGTCCTTGGAACCACGTGTCATTGAAGTCTTGAAATATGGAGCACCCACAAATGCTTTTCACCCTGACTTAAGCCACCATACAAATGGGTGGCTGGGAAGCAATCTTCTCCTCACAGGTTTTGCTCCGATATCTACCTTGTAAGCCAAGTACCTTTGGGTATAGAGAAAGCCATAAATTTTCTTTGCTTTGAGGAAAGTGACCAGATGTAAAATTTCAGACCCAATTCTGAGCCCATTCTGGCATTTGAAGAGTTAATCTGCTGCCACCTAGTGGCTCTCGGCCAATCTGCAGGAACCCCAGCTCACATTAGAGGGACTAGGGTGGCCTTGGAGGTGGGGTGCCAGGTCCTGGAGGGGCTGTCTTCCCATCCCAGAGTACTAGTTAGAAGTGTTGGCTCTTTTGTAAGCATTCTCTCTCTCTCTCCCCTCTCTCCTTTCTCTCCCCTCCTCACCCCTCATCCCCTGTCTCCCCCTCTCCCTCTCTCAGGCAACAGGGGCCTGTTTCCTGTAGACCTGAGGCAAAGCAGTAGTGCAGCCTGGGATTTCTTCTTGCAAGTTTTCCGCTGTGGGGTGCCGCAACAGCTGTGACCCTTTCTTGATTTTGATGTAGACTTCAAGGGCACCGTCCCCAGCGGGGGTGAACATTTTTACCTCAGGAGCCTATTCACATTGGTAGCCTTGGCAGGGAAAGTTCCAGAAGCTTTGATTACACAAATACCTCTGCTAGGTACAGGCCCCGTCTTGGCAACCTGGGGAGAGAGAATGTGCACGTGGGCTGATTAAACCAAACGACCCGTTTCCTTTGCTGGGACTGGGGGCTGGGGGTCTTCAGCTTGGAAATGATTTTTTCCTTGGCTGTGTTGCCTGGAAACTTTGAGGGTTTAATTAAGACTGGGGAGGGTTTTGGCTTCTGCAGCTGCCTCTGCTCTTCCCCAGGGTCTTAGAGTGAGAGAAAGAGAGACACAGAGAGAGAGTGTGTGTGTGTCCCCTGCAGTGCAGGCCAAAGCCGTCTGGAAAAGTGAATTGTGTACTGAAGCAGATGTGACTCTTTTTATTTCAATTGATTTCACTTAATAACTTTTAACCTTCTGAACCACAGCAAGGCTGCGTGTGGTTTATGTGTCACGTACTGGAGTCTGGACAACTCAGTGGAAGTGGTAACTATTATCCTACTGCCTTCCTCCCTCCAGGGCCGTCTCTGGAAAGTTTTCTAAACATTCCCAAGCAAATCCAGGAAAGACTGCCCTCAGTTAGTGTCCCCCTGACTCTCAGCTCCAAAGGAGAAGGGGGACAGAGTCTGAACAGTTATTCTATTTGGTTAGGGAAAAATCAGAACCAACAAATTAAAATACAGTACTTTTATTAACTTCAATATCCTTTATTAGTCCTCAATATGACTAATTAGTTGCTCTCCTGTTTGGAGATTTGGCAAGATTAAGGAAGAAGAAATTTCTTTTCTGCCTTTCTTTGGTATATTTACATGTTTTTATTTGATTTTCAATGACAAATTGTACAGATAACTCTGTTCTGGTTGTAAAGAAATACAGAAACATGACCCCTCTTGCTCAAAGGCAGATTTTCCAGCTAGAGTCAGGGTGGATCTGCACACATTTTAGCTGGTCCCTCTTCTTCCTCCCTCCCTCTTCTTGCTTTCTTCCCTTCCTCAGTCCTTCAAGGAATGGTCAGGGCAAAACTCTTCCCCATGTGGAGCTCATGGAAATGAACCACCACATGCCATGTGTACTAGTTTCCTAAGGCTGCCTTAGCAAAGTACCACAGGCTTGGACAACAGAGGTGAGTGTGTCAAGTCTACACCCTTGTGTCTGGTTCCAGAGGCTGGAAGTCCAAGATGGTGGTGTTAGCAGGGTTGGTTCCTTCTGAGGCCTAGGAGGGGGGACTGTTTCATGCTCTTCTCTAGCTTCCATGGTTTTCTAGAAACCTTTGGTGTAACTTCACTTGTAGGTACATAAGCCTACATCTCACATGGCATTTACCTTATGTGTCTCTGTCTCTGGGTCCAAATGTCCCCTTTTTATAAGGGCTCATCCCAAAGACTATGTTTTTACTTAATTACATCTATAAAGACCCTATCTCCAAATAACATCACATTCTGAAGTAGTTGGGTTAGTGCTTCAACATTTTTGGGAGGAAAAAATTGAAGTCCTAACACTAAGTAAAGGGATAGCTCTGTGCACTTGGTACCATGGTAGCACTCAGGAGTACAAAAAAAAAAAAAAAAAAAAAAAGTGAATTATGGGACATATTATATGGCCCTAATAACATAATTCCTTTTTTTTTATCTTGTTCATTTTCATTAACACTGTACCTATCCACATATTATATGGCCCTAATAACATGATTCCTTTTTTTTTTTTTTAGATCTTGTTCATTTTCATTAACACTGTACCTATCCACAGATTTAAAGTTATTTTACAAGGCTTGTTATGAAAAAGAGAGTACACAGGCCACTTAGTGACCCTACTGCATAGCCTCTAATACAGTCACTTTAAACTCCCCTAATTCTGGTTAACATTTAATCTAAATTTCCTAATATCAGTTTCATGTTTCTATATGATCTTTTAGTTATAGACTTGTCTATGGCTTCCCAACATGAAAGATGTTTGCCTCACATAACTACGTATGCACTGCAGGTGACTGTCACAGGGGATACCAAGGGCATCTTCTCTTTCCTGCATAATATTTTTTCCACTTGGAGTGAATTATTGGTTTGTTTTTCTCTTGTTTTTAATGTGCTTGTCACTGATCAAACCCAAGTCCTGCCCCAGCTGTGTAAGTTTCTCAACTCATTCAAACACGTCCGCTCCAATTTGGCACTGAAAAGGAAATGAGTCTCCTGTTTCCTAGGGAACCCCCCTCAGTTGAGACTTTTCCTCTTGGGTTGGTCAGATATCCAGTGGAGATCTTCATACTTTAAAGATATATAGTAGTCCTTACCATAAGAAGTCTTATTGCAGTCTGAAAATATTAAATGAAAAACTCCCCAAAATAAGCAATTCCAAAGATTTCAGTTGTGCACCATGAGTGACATGATGAGATCTCATGCCATCCTGCCCCATCCTGCCCAGGATGTGAGTCCTGCCTTGGTCTAGCATGTAGCCATGTACACTACCTCTCCATCAGTCAGCTGTCATGATGCCAGACTGTCATGAATCAAAGTGCTTGTGTTCTAGTCACCCTTTTTTTACTGTATAATGGCCCCAAAACAGAGAAATGTGGTGTTGGCAATTTGGAATTCCCAAAGAGAAGCCATAAAGTGTTTCCTTTCTACAAGAGGGTGAAAGTATAAGATATTTGGGGTGAAAGAGAGAGAATGAGGGCAGTCACGTAATTTTATTATTATAGTATACTGTTATAATAGTTCCATTTTATTATTGTTTATTGCTGTTAATCTTTTACTATGCCTAGCTTGTAAGTTAAACTTCATCATAGGTACACAGGTATAGGGAAAAAAAAAAAAAGTACACATAGGGTTGAGTTCCATCCATGGTTTCAGGCATCCACTGGAGGTCTTGGATCAGACCAACTGGATAATGGGGGTCTATCTGCTGGCTGTTGTGTTCTGGGAGCAGAATGTGGGAAGGAGGCTGGAGCCCAAACGTGTAGGCAGTCCACCAGTATGACTATAATCCCTCTGCCTTCAGCACAGGATCCTCCCATACCCCAGCTCTCCCTGGCATCTCCAATTCAGAGACCCCCTTGTCACTGTTTCCAAAACATAAATCCCTCCTATCATTTATTGCAATGGAGAAAAAGGAGTCACATGGATGGGTGGCATGGAGGTAGGGAGGGGGTCTGCCTGCTCCTAAGACCCTCTTCACCAATCCCTTTTTTCAGCCTCACCTTCACTCTCAGCTTCTGAGGTCCCAGGCCACCAGCTCCTGAGCTTTACACTGCTGTAAGGGTAAACTGAGTTGCTTTTGAAGTCACTCCGTAGGCTCCACACTGTAGGCTCAGCATGAAACCTTACTGGGCCTGTTAGGCCAGTCACCAATCTTTCACAAGACTTCAATTCCAAGGTTTTGCTGTTTTCTCCTGTCCTATTCTCTTTCTTTTTGTGTAAGCGAGTCTTAGGAAGAAGGAGAACTAAATAAATGTGCCCAATTTTCCAGCTTTAACTCTAAAGCCATTCCTGTGTAATCAGCATGTCCTAAAAACAGTCTCCAACTCCAAATGAGTCATCTATTCTTGGCCTATCTGGAAGTGGAGGGTGAGTTTATGGATAAGGTCCTTCCGAGATCCTGCCGCTTGTAACAACACGGCAGAAACCAGAGGACGTTAGTAAAATAAGCCAGACACAGGAAGAGAAAATCTCACTAATATGTACAATCTAAAAAAGTCAAATATATAGAAATGGGGAGTGGGAGAGTGGTTACTGAAGATGGGGAGGGGGAGGAAGTGAGGCAGCATAGGTCAAAGGGTAAAACTTGCAGTTATGTAGGATAAGTCCAGAGAGCTAAAGAACAGTACAAAAATTACGGTTAATAATATTGTGTTGCAAATTGGAAATTTAGTAGGAGAGCTGATTTCAGGTGTTCTCACCACCAAAACTAAAACAAACAAACAAAAAACAAGTTAACTATGTGAGGAGATGGATATGTTAACTTATATAGTAATCATTTCCATAGTAGTCATTTCTTTTTAGGAGTTTATGTTTGGGGGTTGTGTTTTGTTATTTGGGTTTTGTGTATGTGTGTGTATGTGTTTACTTGTTTGTACCAGGGATTGAGCCCGAGGCACTTTACCATAGAACTACATTCCTAGCCCTTTGTATTTTTTATTTTGAAACAAGTTCTCTCTAAGTTGCTGAGGTTCTTGCTAAATTACTGAGGCTGGCCTCAAATTTGTGGTCCTTTTTGCCTTAGTCTCCCAAGTCTCTGGGATTACAGGTACGTCACTGCACCCAGCTGTAGTAATCATTTCAATGTATATATGTACATAAAAACATCATGCTCTACCCCTTAAATATATACAATAAAGAAAGGACCATCAATATGCTTTATTTGCTTTGTGAACATACCCACACACATTCATACACAGATATGCCCACAGCCACCTGCACAGTCTCCACTCTGCATAATACAGCTGACCTGGGCTGAATAGTTGGATTCGCCAGTCAAACACTTATTTGTTTTCCATGTAATTCTCTTAGAACCCCTCAATTCATTCTTGAGAATACAGCCAAAGTGTTCCCTTTAAAATGCAAATCCAATTATGTATCACTCCCCTGCTTGAGAACCTTCAAGGTCTTCTCTTCACCTTTCAAATAAAAGTCAAAACTCTATCCCAGTCCTGTAAGTCCCCTTACAGTCTGGGCCTCTGCTGCCTCCCCGGTCTCATATTAGTCTCCCTGTCCCTGGCTAAGCTTTGGCTTCCTTGGCCATTTCTTAGTTCCACTAGGCCTTGCACATGTTCTGTTCCCTGCCTGGAAAGCTCGCTGCCCTCAGCCTAACATACACTGAATTAAATCACATTTCCATGGCACCCAATGCTTTGGCTTTGAAACCACTTAAGTTACCTGACCAGGCTGGACTGGAAGCATCATCAGCACAGGGACTCTTTATGTCCTGTTTACATTATAACCTTGTACCTAGCACCAGACATGGCACACAGGAGAGAGTCAAAAGGTACTTATTTACGGAGTTATACTTTGTTCCTTCAATTTTTCCAATCTTTGCTCCTATATAATTCTAATAGGAGAAACTACTAGGTAAATATTAAGAGTTTCGACCTTGAAAAGATGTTCATAATTCTCTTTCTGGAAAACCAGGTGTGGTGCCTTTCTTTCCATCTCCCCTGTGGGAGACAGCCCTGGATGTCTCAGGACTTGGGAGCCAGTGACCAGATGTCTCTCAGCTCATTCTGCTGGCTCTTAAAGCAGAAGATCCCTCAAGATTATGAAGAGAAATAGAAAGACTTAATTTTTGTTTTTCACAGGCAATTGGGGAGGTTGATTGTAGTGATAAAGTTAGCAGGTCATATGAGGAGTCTCATAAAATAAAACGAGCAGAGGTCTCTGTTATAGAATTACAATTGCAGTAAGACATGTAAAGGTCACCCCAGATTCTTTTCTCATTGCTTTTTTATTGCATGAGGGGGAAAATGCAAAAATGGGGGTTTGTATATGAAAATTGGAAGTTTGAAACTGAAGCTATTTGTTTCCTCATTTGTAAAATGAGAAGGTTGAACTAAAAGCCCTCTTAAGGCTGCTCTAAAACTCAATGACCTTATTCTACGACTCTTTATAAGAGTTGTTCACAAGAACTTCTGGGTTTCTGAAAATACATTGCTCTGGAGGAAATCAAAATTTCATTACAGGGTTTTTTTTAAAAAATATAAACACATTTGTGAATTTGGCAGGGAATCAAGTGAAGAATACCGTGGATTTGAGATCTGCCAACAATGGTACAATTCTAGAGTCCGACAGCCAACATTTTAATACTCAACATTGAACTACATAAGAGCTAGATGGACTGAAATCTTCAGTAGCAATTTTGGAATTTCGAGTTTTATACAGGAGCAAAAATGAAATAATAACTGCCTAAATGAAAAGAATTAACGTTACTAGGTTTAAAGATAAGCAAACAATAAAATGCTTGTGTGATATTTTGTATTATTACTTAGAAAGTAATTATACCTTCCTCTTCCCACCATGGGACTTCATTTCCTTTCCCCATTGATGTTGGGTTTGGCCAAGCTGTTTGCTTTGGTCAATGAAATATTTGTGGATATGACACTTTCCCTAAAAGTGCTTGCCTGGTTTATCTTCATTCTTGTGCACTGATGACCCGCCATGAGATAAACATGCCCTGGGTAGCTACTATCCCTTTAGCCTGGACTCCAACATTTAAAAAGAAAAAAAGAATAAAGGAAAAGAAGAAACACAGAACCTCCCTGCAGAGCTCAGCCAAATTCAGTCAAATCAGTTGATCTGCAGACCTTTGAGCATAAGAATAATGTTTGTTGTTTTAAGCCACTGAATCTTGAAGTAGTTGGAACACAACATGATTGTGGGGAAAACTAACTAATGCAAAATACAATATGGGCTTTCATGAGCTGGCCAACAGTTAAGTATATTTTCTGAAGTTTTGGCATAACTTGTTTTGAATCTCACTTCTGTTACATACTAGAGGTAAAATGTATATAACTTAACCTCTTTGAGAATCAATGCCCTCATTTGCCAAGTTGGAACCATTATGGTATCTATCTCATAGCACTGTTATGTGGACCAAACAGCTAAGATAGTACCTGGCACACAGTGAGGATCCAATAAATGTTATTAGTAACAATAGTAATAATTGTCTTTTCTATATAAAGAATCTTA
Source organism: Tamias sibiricus (assembly GCA_025594165.1). Taxonomy (NCBI): domain Eukaryota; kingdom Metazoa; phylum Chordata; class Mammalia; order Rodentia; family Sciuridae; genus Tamias; species Tamias sibiricus. Next base: position 54,383,273 of record CM046658.1, read on the forward strand.
TTTTCCTCTTAACTTACATTACAAAACTGGCTATAAGAGTATTCTGAGAAAATGAAAAAGTAGGAAGCACCAAAAATCTGTTTCCCTACCTAGACAACACCTATATGGCAGAATCTGTCTGATGCAGCTGTTTTGAAGCTCTAAAGTCTAATAAAGGCTTGCAACTTCCCGGAGAAGGCATGGAGGATAAATTGCAGTTAATTTCATCAACTTTAGCTCTCAGACCAGTACTAACTACCCATCATTCTTCTCAAACCTCATGGCAGAAGGCTATGTGTGCATTTCTGGAGCAGCTTACACACACCTTTGAGGAACCAGGGTGTGCAAAAACTACCTCCAAATATCATAGATCCATTTTCTGCTAACTGATTGCAACTTCTGACCACAGAGTTGCAGACAAAGCAGCTCAAAGCCATTACCATTGCATCACTTTATACTGTGGCAAGCCCCTCTTCCTCCATCTGAAATGACTTCCAGGGGCTTTAAAGAGCTAGTGCCCTTGTTCCCCTTTCATTTTCCTATTTTATTCCTTTTGGTGACCAGACACTAAAAATCAGAACATTCAAAGGCAATTGCACATACGGGGAAAATTAGAAAGTGACTGCATATGCCCAGGGAAAGGTACAATTTTCAAAAAGAACTTAAGTTTATACCTTAGATTGATCCTTGGCACAGAGAAAGCCTACAAAAATAAAAAAGAAAGAGAAAAAAAAAGAAATTGATTTCCTGAGTTCCATTATTTGGTCCAGATGTCCAGTTTTTGATTTTTAAAAAGATCACCAAGCATACAAAGAAACAAGGAAAGGTACACATTCAAAGAAAAAATAAACAGATCAACTGAAACCATTCCTGAAAATGAACTGTTGGTAGATCTATTAGACAGAAGTTTTAAAATAACTTTCTTAGAGATACTCAAACATCTAAAGGAGGAAGTCAAGAAAACAATGTCTAAACAAAATGGAAATATCTCTAAAGAGGAATAGAATCTTAAAAAAATAAAAAATGAAACAGAAATTCTGAAGCTGAAAAGTATAGTAATTGAAATAAAAAATTCACTAGAGGAATTCAAAGGCAGATTTGAGCTGGCAGAAGAACCAGCAAACTTGAAGATAGGACAATAGAAGTAATTACAGAATTTTAAAAGCCAGAGATAAGTGAATAGGCATACATTTCCAAAGTACTAGAAGGAGAAGAAGAAGGAGGAGGAGAAAGGAGAGAAAAATTGAAGAAATACAGCTGGAAACATGCCAAATTTGATGAAAGATATGAATATAAACACTCAAGAAGTTCAATAAACTCCAAATAAGGTGACCTCAAAGAGACACACTATAATAAACAACAACAAAAAAATCTTTAAGAGAAAGGAAGAATTTTAAAAAGCATCAAGAAGTGACTTATCACATATATGGGAATTCAATAATATGATCTGAAGTTTCCTTATCAGAAACCTAGGTGGCCTGAAGACTATGGGTCAATATAATCAAAGTGCAGAAAGGAAAAAAAAAATCTGTCAACCAAGAATTCTATATTCAACAAAACTGTTCTTCAAAAGTAAAAAAAAAAAAAAAAAAATCTTAAATAAACAAAAACTGAGGGAGTTTGTTATCATTAGACCTCCCCTGCAAGCAATGCTCCTGGGAGTCCTGCAGGGTGAAATTAAAGGATATGGGACAATCATTTGAAGCTATATGAAGAAATAAAGTTCTCAATTAAGGTAAATACATGGGAAATTAATGATTTATAACTCCACTATTTTCCATAGTATTTTCATAGTATTTAAGAAACTAATTATATTTTTAAGGGTTAGTTTAAAATTAGTGTTATTGTAATTTTGGTTTATAACCCCACATTTTGTTTCCTATATAATTTAAGATACAATTCATTTAAAAGAACCATTAGCTTGTTTGGAGGCATACAATATGTAAAGATGTAATTCTTTGACATCAACAACTGAAAGGGGTGAGAATGGAGCTGCAAAGGAGAAGAGTTTGTGTATGTTAGTGATGTTACCCTGGGATAAATTCAAATTAAAGTGTTAGCCAGGTGTGGTGACACATGCCTGTAATCCCAGAAGCTCAGAGGCTTAGGAGAATTGTGAGTTCAATGCTAGCCTCAGCAACTTAGCAAGGCCCTAAGGAGCTTAGGAAAACGCTGTATCTAAATAAAACAAAAAGAGGACCAGGGATGTGGCTTAGTGGTTAAGTACCCCTGGATGCAATACCCAGTAACAAAAAGAAAAGAAAAGAAAACAACAACAACAAATTCAAGTGTTATAATTTTAGGATGTTAAATGTAAACCCCATAGTAACTAAAGATATGATAGCTATTAATAGACACAAAGTTAAATGAGATGGGATTAAAAAAAGACAGTAATGCAAGAAATAAGAGCAAAAAACCTACAAGGCATACAGACAACCAATAGCTACAGAAGTAAGTCCCTTCTCATTAATTACTTTAAATGTAAATGAATTAAATTCTCCAATCTAAAGACAGAGATTGGAAGAATATGTTTTTTAAAAAACGGATCCATCTATACCATGCATACAAAAGGTTCGCATTAGCTCCAAAGCCCAAATAGATTGAAAGTAAAAGGATAGAAAAATCTATTCCATGTAAATAGTAGACAAAAAAGAGTATAGGTATTAGAATATTAGAAATAAAAAATACTTTAAAATAAAAAGTTTACAAGAGACAAAGGAAGACATTATGTATTTTAAGAAATTCAATACAGCAAGAAGATATGACAATTAGGAATAGTTATACACCTAATAAGACATTGCCAAAACATAAAGCAAAAATTAACATAACAGAAGGGAGAAACAGTCATTCCTCCAATAATTGTTAAAGACTTTAATACTTTATTCTTAATGATGGATAGAACAACCAACTATAAAATAACTAAGGTCCATAAACACACCACCCTAAATTTGACTGACCACATTTGATCTTGGAAGCTAAGTATAATGAAGCCTGCTTAGTATTTGAATGGGAAAAAGATAAATAAGGAAACAGAGAAGGACTTAAAAATATACAATAAAACTGGGTTCGGGCTATGGCTCAGTGGTAGAGCACTCGCCTCGCATGTGTGAGGCCCTGGGTTCGAGCTTCAACACCACATAAATAAAATAAAGATATTGTGTCCATCTACAACTAATAAAATATTTTTTAAAAATACAATAAACCAAGAAGATCTAACACACATATATGGAACATTCTACCCACTACCACCAGCATATATATATTCTTACCAAGTAAGCATGGTATATTTTCCAAAACAGACCACATACCAGATCATAAATGAATTTCAACAGATTTTAGAAAGATATCATAAAAGAATACTCTGCAACTACAACAAAGAAAAGTGAGACATAAATAAGAGGGGGAAAAACTGGAAAATGCACAAATATGTGAAAATTAAGCAACACTTTAAACAACTGATGAATCTGGAAGAAATCACAAAGAAAATTAAATAATACTTAAGAACAGATGAAAATTAAAACACTACATAACAAACTTATGATATGCAATGGAAACAGCACTAAAGGGGAAATTTATAACTATAAATTCTTACATTAAAAATTGAGAAAGATTTCAAATTAAGAACCTGACTTTACAACTTAAGGAATTAGAATAAAACCAAACTAAACCCAAACATAGCAGAAGGAAGGAAATCATAAAGATTAAAGCAAAAATAAACTAACTAGAGAATGGAAAGGCAATAGAGAAAAATCAATTAAACCAAAAGTTGGTTCTTTGAAAAAATAAAATTGAGAAACTGTTAGCCAAATGGACTAGAAAAATTAAAGAGAGAGAAGTTTTAAATTACTAAAATCAGAAATGGAAGTGAAATATTACTATGGATTCTATATAGAAATAAAGAGGATTACAGGGGATTCAAGATGGCTGATTAGAGGAAGGCTGCATTTCTAATTGCTCCATGAGTTGGGATTCAAGCAGTCAGAGTACTGCTTCCCAGCAAGGTGCTGAGAATCCACTGGGACACTACAAGTGCACAAGGAAGAGACTCTGCTGCTGACTTAAACCCAGCCAAGAGACAGCACACCTTGTTCCACACACAAATTAATCATGCTCAAAATTCAGCAATACTTGGACATATCACGGAGGAGGTTTCAAGGGTTTCAAGATGGCAGAATAGACAAGGTCACTTTCCTGGCTGCTCCATGCATTAAAAACAAGAAAGCATATAAGCAGCTTCTCAGCAAGATGGGTGAAAAAGGGGCGGGGGACTTTGCTGGGATTTAATACTGGACATTCAAAGCAGATTGGGAAATCAGGAGGTTGGATATAATAAAATAAGGAAGAATCCCAGTGCCAGTACTCCTGCTGCCACCGGAGGCACCAGCCAGAGTGGTCACTCCATGAGCAAAGTGGAGGGATAAGGGAATTAAAGGAACCCACATTTTTAGGAAGCCCCAGGTGTGTCTGGATATAGAAAGATCAGAGATCAGAGATACTGCATGAGTAAACTGAAATGTGTGCTACACAATATCTTCGTGTGGGAATGAAATCCCATCTCTCCCTGCTGCATGCAGAGGACAGAGGAAGGAACCACTGCAGGCCCAGTATGGTGGTCAGCATCCAGGAGAGCTGATTCCTGGCAAACCTTAGTTTGGTTTGAAATATAGTCCTGGCTGAAGGAGCCCTAATTAGGAAGGGCTGTTGTAGCTAGCTGGAAGCCATAAGTTCCACCTGATATGTATGTGACGCACCTGTAGGCACCCGCAAAGCTGAAGGTATATAACTGGGTGAAAGCAGTCCGAGTTAGGAGAACGAATTCATTCGGTCAGTCGGGCAGTCACTCGGTCGGTCAGAAGAATCAGAGTGGCCAGAACGTAGGCAGAGCGGTTACAGAAGAGAAACCAGATAGAAGAAGTAATGACTGGTCAGAGTTAGGCCGAGGCTCCTGAGGAAGACAGACAGAAGACAGAAGAAAGAAGAAGGAAGAAAGAAGAGAGAAGAAAGAAGCTCTAATCTTTCTCTAACTCTGCCTCCGAGAGTTTTTCCTCCCGGTTTTCGGTACCAGGTAGCTTACACCTGGCAAAGTCACACTCCATGACATAGAGTGTGCCTAAGTGACCAGGAGAGAATCCATTGTGAAGAGAAGTTTTCATAAGGGAACACTGGTTATGGAAACCCACCCAACTCCCCCCAACTCGAATCCAGCTGCTTGCAGGACCAGCTGGAAGAAATGCACCAGGCCAGGAATTCAAAAGGGCAGTGGTGGGTGAGATAGAGTTTGGAGTCTGTACCCAAGAGACCAGGAAATGTGTGGGTCCACAGGTGACAGAGGGAACTAACAATTGGCTCCTTCACTGCACGACTGGAAACCAGGGGAGATCCCTGGGGTGCAGTCTTCCAACATGGACTGGCAACTTCTGGGCCCTGGAGATGAACTGATTTAAAATCTCCAGACCAATTGCCACTGGTTCTCCACAAAGAATCTGGAGCCCACCTAAGCTTACACCCCCCAGCCAGGAGTTCTACCTATGGGATTCCTCTTTACTTAAGCAAACCCACCCTGAGGGTGGAGGGGGCATGAAATTCCAGGCCACCCCACCTAACACGGCTGAGAAGGGAAGCTGAGAATCTTTTGAACTCCAGTGAAAACAGTTATTTAACTTTCCATGGAGATTTTTTAATTTTTTTTATTTTCTTCTTTCTTTACTCTGTTTAATTGTGACATGAATGGTTCATGGACACTTACACATATTTATATTTTTTTTTCTCATTTATAGCATTTTTGAAGCCAGTTATTTTTCACAGATCAGTATTTTGAAGACTAGGATGTTTGATTGGTATATTTTGGTTTTGTTTTGTATTCTTTTATTTTTAATTTTAATTTTGTAAATTTTTACTTTATATATTTTTCTCTCACTTATCTGTTTCCCTTGTTTCTCATTCTTTCTTTTCTTCTGCTAACAGCCAATCTCTATTTTTTTCACTCTTCCTTTAATTTTTTTTGCTTCTATTTTCTCCCCTCTTTCCTCATAATCATAACATCCTACATCACTTCTGTTCTCTCACTGTCCACCATTCAAAATTGTAAACACTTTTGCAAACTTACCATTTTTACTGGGAAATAAGTGATAATATCATTTCTGTTTATTGTGACAATTAACATTGTAGATGTCATAGCAGAAACTATTTGGGTTAATGCTGTACATTGTTTGCATTGGTTGTTGTTATTATTTGTCTTCCCCTAAACATTAGGTATTAGAAAGTTTTAGGGACACTGTAAGTCCACAGGGAAGAATCTCTACTGTCTCAGATCCATACTGTTAGATGGGTAGCCACACAGACAACATGAAAAAACAAGGGAGCAAATCACCCTAAATAAACCAAGATACTTCAATAACAGAATCCCTCAACACCACAGTAGAAGAAATGTCAGAGAAGTTTAGAATGTACATAGTTAAACTAATCTGTGAGGACAATGTAAGGAGTGAAATCAGAGAGAAAACACAAGAAGTAAAAAATCACTTCAATAAATAGAAATTCTGAAAAGAAAAAAAAATCAAGCAGAAATCCAAAATGGAGACCCACTCCAGAGCCCAGGCCCCGGCCTTCACCATAGCCCTCCCCACACAGTAGCCTCCACCTTGCAGCAAAAGACGGGGTCTAGAAGCAGCTGCATCTCAGAACAGGAATCCCAAAGCCAGTGTAAGCACCCCCCCCCCATCCCCATCTCTGAACGAGGTTGCATACATCTTGGGACACCACCACTGCTATTTTTTTTTTTTTTTTTAGTATATTGAACATCTTTCTAATATAAACTATGAGAAAGCAATTCTAATTCAATGGAAGAGATGCTGAAAGATTCAAGATTAATATCCATCACTGGCATGTAACACTGAGGGAAAGACCAGTGAATTGTGCTCGCAGAATTCTGTCCCTACGGGAGATGGAAGAGTAACCTCCACTATTGCTACCACCACCTTTAGTTGCAGTAGCATCCATCACGGGACACCAGCAGGGTCTGTAAGCCTAACACCAAGGTGAGGTACAGATAATCTGCACAGATACTACAAGATTATAGGGTAGAAATAGTAATAATTTAGGTCTGCACTGCAAGAAAGGAAGACACATCGACAACATGAAAAAACAAGGGAAGAAATTACCCCCAAACAAACCAGGATATTACAATAATAGAATCTATGGACAGCACAGTTGACAAAATGTCAGAGAAGAAGTTCAGAATATATATAATTAAAATTATCTGTGAATTATAGAATGACCTAAATGAGAAAACACAGGCAAAAATTGATCACTTCAACAAAGAGATAAGACAGCAAATAGAGGCAACCATTTATCACACCAACAAAGAGATAAGAGAGCAAATACAGGCAAACACAGATGACACCAACAAAGAGATAAGGGAGCATACACAGTAGCAAAATATTCAAGAAAGAGATAGAGATTCTGAAAAAAAATCAGAAATCCTTGAAATGAAGGAAACAATAAATGAAATAAAAAACTCAATAGAAAGCATCACCAACAGACTTGGAAGACAGGACTTCAGATAATGAAGACAAAGTATACAATCTTGAAAATAAAGTTGACCACACAGTGAAGATGGTAAGAACCCATGAACAGAATGTCCAAGAATTATGGGATAGCATCAAAAGACCAAATATAAGATTTATTGGAATAGAGGAAGACACAGAGATTCAAACCAAAGGAATGCACAATCTCTTCCATGAAATAATATCAGAAAATTTCCCAAACATGAAGAATGAATTGGAAAATGAAATACAAGAGGCTTACAGGACACCAAATGTACAAAATTACAACAGATCTACACCAAGGCACATTAAAATGAAAATGCCTAGCATACAGAATAAGGATAGAATCTTATAGGCCACAAGAGAGAGGAATTAGATCACATATAAGGGAAGAACAATTAAGATATCAGCAGATTTTTCAACCCAGACCCTCCAAGCCAGGAGATCCTGGAACAACACATGCCATGCTTTGAAAGAAAATGGACACCAACCAAAAATCTTATGTCCAGCAAAATTAAACTTCATGTTTGATGATGAAATAAAAACCTTTCATGATAAACAGAAGCTAAAAGAATTTACAGTGAGAAAGCTACACCACAGAGCATCCTCAGCAAAATATTCCAGGAGGAGGAAATAAAAAACAACAATGAAAATCAGCAAAGAGAGGAACTACACTAAAGGAAAGCCAATCAAAGGAGAAACTAAGTCAAGTTAAAAACCAAAAACAAACCAAATGTCTGGGAATTCAAATCATATTTCAATAATAACCCTGAATGTGAATGGCCTAAACACACCAATTAAAAGACATAGACTGAAAGAGTGGATTAAAGAAAAAAAGACCCAACAATACATTGCCTTCAATAGATTCATCTCACAGAAAAAGACATCCACAGACTGAAAGTGAAAGGAAAAAAAAAATGTATCATTCACATGGACCACGTAAACAAGCAGGGGTTTCCATTCTCATATCAGATAAAGTGGACTTCAAACCAGAGCTAATGAAAAGGGATAAAGAAGGACATTTCATACTGCTTAAGGGATTCATACATCAACAAGACATAACAATCATAAATATCTATGCCCCAAACAATGGGGCATCTATCTATGTCAAATAAACCCTTCTCAAATGTAAGAACCAAATAGACCACAAGATAATAATACTGAGTGACTTTTATACACCTCTCTCACAACTGGATAGTTCTTCCAAACAAAAACTAAACAAAGAAACTATAGAACTCAATAATACAATCAATATTTGGGCTTAACAGACATATATAGAATATTCCATCCATCAACAAGTCAATACACTTTCTTCTCAGCAGCACCTGGATCCTTCTCCAAATTAGACCATATGTTATGATTCAAAGTAAGTCTTAGCAAATACAAAAAAATAGAGATACTACCTGGCATTCTATCAGACCATAATGGAATGAAATTAGAAATCAATGAAAAAATTAAAAAGAGAAGCTACTCCAGCACCTGGAGCATAAGCAATATGCTATTGAATGATGCATGGATAACAGAAGACATCAGGGAGGAGATTAAAATTTTTTCTTAGAGGTAAATGAGAACTCAGATACAACTTATCAAAATCTCTAGGAAACTATGAAGGCAGTGCTAAGAGGAAAGTTCATTGCATTAAGCTCATTCATTAAAAGAAGAAAAAAGTAAAAAAATAAATGACCTAACATTACATCTCAAAGCCCTAGAAAAAGAAGAACAAACTAACACCAAAAGTAGTAGAAGACAGAATATAATTAAATTCAGGGCAGGAATCAGTGAAATTGAAACAAAAGAAACAATTCAAAAACTTGACAAAACAAAAAGCTGGTTCTTTGAAAAAATAAATAAAATTGACAAACCTTTAGCCACCCTAATGAAAAGAAGGAGGGAGAAAACTCAAATTACTAAAATTTGTGATGAAAAAGGAAATATCATGACAGACACTATTGAAATACAGAAGACAATTAGAAACTATTTTGAAAATTTATACTCCAGTAAAACAGAAAATCTTGAAGACACCAACAAATTTCTAGAGGCATATTATCAACCCAAACTGAGTCAAGAGGACATACACAATTTAAGCAGATCACTTTCAAGCAAGGAAATAGAAGACGCCATCAAAAGACAACCAACAAAGAAAAGTCTGGAACCAGATGGATTCACAGCTGAGTTCTACAAGACCTACAAAGAAGAATAAATACCAATACTCCTCAAATTATTCCATTAAATAGAAAAGGAAGGAACCCTTCCAAACTCATTCTACAAAGCTCATATCATCCTGATACCAAAACCAGGCAGAGACACATCAAGGAAAGAAAATTTCAGACTAGTATCCTGGAAGAACATTGATGCAAAAATTCTCAATAAAATTTTGACAAATCATATACAAAAACATATTTAAAAAATAGTTCACCATGATCAAGTGGAGTCTATTCCAGGTATGCAAGTTTAGTTCAACATACAGAAATCAATAAATATAATTTATCACATCAATAGACTTAAAGATAAGAATCATATGATTATATCAATTGATGCAGAGAAAGCATTTGACAAAAATACAGCACCCTTTCATGTTCAAAACACTTGAAAAACTAGGGCTAGTAGGAACATACCTCAACACAGTAAAAGCTATCTATGCTAAACCCAAGGTCAACATCATCCTCAATGGAGAAAAATTGGAAGCATTCCCTCTAAAAATTGGAACAAGACAGGGATGCCCTCTTTCACAACTTCTATTCAACATAGTCCTTGAAACTCTAGCCAGAGCAATTAGACAGATGAAAGAAATTAAAGGGATACAAATAGGAAAAGAAGAGCTCAAACTATGCCTATTTGCCAATGACATGATTCTATATTTAGAAGACCCAAAAAACTTCACCAGAAAGCTTGTAGAACTCATAAACAAATTCAGCAAAGTAGCAGAATACCAAATTAAAAACCATAAATCAATTGCATTCCAAAGAGAAATTAGGAAAGCTATCCCATTCACAATAGACTCAAAAAATAAAATAAAATAAAATAATTGGGGATCAATATAACAAAAGAAGTAAAAGACCTCTACAATGAAAACTACAGAAAGAAATTGAAGAAGACCTCATGGAAAGATCTCCCATGTGCTTGGAGGCAGAATTAATATTGTCAAAATGACCATACTACCAAAAGCACTATACAGATTTAATACAATTTCTATTAAAATTCCAAGAATGTTTTTTATAGAAATAGAAAATAGTCATGAAATTCATTTGGAAAAATAAGCGACTCAGAATAGCCAAAGCAATCCTCAGCAAGAAAAGTGAAACAGAAGGAATCACAATACCAGACCTTAAATTACACTACAAAGCCATAGTAACAAAAATAGCATGGTATTGGCACCAAAACAGATCTGAAGACAAATGGAACATAATAGAAGACACAGAGGCAAACCCACATATATACAGTTATCTCTTACTAGACAAAGGCACCATAAACATACGTTGGAGAAAAGATAGCCTCTTCAACAAATGGTGCCAGGAAAACTGGAAATCTATATGTAGTAAATGAAATTTAACCCCTATCTGTCACCCAACATAAAAATCAATTCAAAGTGGATCAAGGATCTAGGCATTAGACCAGAGACCCTGCACTTACTAGAGGAAAAAGTAGGCCCAATTCTCCATCATGTCAGCTTAGGAACTGACTTCTCCAACAAGATTCCTAAAGCACAAGAAATAAAATCAAGAATCACTAAATGGGATGGTATCAAAATACTAAAAATATTCTTCACAGCAGATGAAACAATCAAGAACAAGACAAGTAAGCCTACAGAATGGGGGAAAATCCTTGCTACCTGTACCTCAGATACAGCATTAATCTCCAGGATATACAAAGAACTCAAAAAACTTAACACACACACACACACACACACACACACACACACACATACACACACACATAACACAATAATAATAATAATAATAATAATAATAATAATAATAATGCAATCAATAAATGAGCAAAAATACTGACAAGGAACTTCACAGAAGAAGTTATCAGAATAAAAAGCTGTTTGTCTCCATGAATGGTCAACAAATATATGAAAAAAAAGGTTCAACATCTCAAGTAATTAGAGAAATACAAATCAAAACTACTTTAAGATTTCATCTCACTCCAGTCAGAATGGCAGTTATTAAGAACACAAACAACAATAAGTATTGGCAAGTGTGTGGGGAAAAAGGTACACTCATACATTGTTGGTGGGATTGCAAATTGGTACAACCACTCTGGGAAGCAGTATGGAGATTCCTTAGAAAACTTGGAATGGAACCACCGTTTGACCCAGTTACCCCATTCCTTATATACCCAAAGGACTTAAAATCAGCATACACAAGACGTGGCCACATCAATATTTATAGCAGCTCAATTCATGACAGCTAAGCTATGGAACCAACCTAGGTGCCCTTCAACAGATAAATGGATAAAGAAAATGTGGTATATATACACAATGGATTATTACTT